>CM061543.1:45919971-48319971 GCA_030864215.1 Capsicum pubescens | reverse complement strand
TTATATGCGCTTACTTTTTATATTTGTTGTACTGTTATTGGTCCAAAGCCGGAGGTCTATCGAAAACAGCCTCTCTACTTCTCTTGAGGTAGTGGTATAGTTTGCGTACACTCTACCCTCCCCAGACCCTCTCTAGGTGGGTATGTTGTTGTTGTATTTTATAATATTCAAGATTGAATATATATCTCTACAAAGTAATTTTTTTTATCTCTCCCTCCCTTTCTCTCTATAGCTAAGCTTGCAAACAACAAAATTGGGCAACATGAGTAACTTAAGTTGAATAATCTCATACCCAACAAGGCAGAGCTAAAGTTTGTGTACGCTATACCGTCTCCAAACCTTACTACTTGTGGGACTATACTATATTGTTGTTGTTGTTGCATGAGTAAAGTTGAATAATATTATGGTAGAAGTCAATGTCATCATGTTTCATTACTCCTTTCTATCCGTTGTAGTTTTGCATCTGAGCAGCAATATCTAATATGGTTTTCATAAAGTGGGGACATGAAAGAAATGATAACAATTAATATGGTGATGCAGTAATAAATAATGTGTGGGAAATTAAATGGTCCAGGCCTTTGTATCATCCTAGGTCTGCTGCTGCTCTGTCTTTGTGCCTAAAGATATGGCCTTCTTGTTGGTTCAGCTCCTATGAAGACATTGGGCTCAGCTCCGGGATCTGGGGAAATGAATGATCAAAGCTTCAAAAACAACAAAAGATTATATTGAGGGACCACCTCTTTTTTTTTTTTTTTTTTTTTTGTTTCTCTTATCTCACAGTGTCCAATACTCGTATTGGATTCCGGCTAAATTCAGATTCGTATCGGAAAATCTCACATTGGAAGGTAAAGCACACTGTAACAAAGGCGACTCCATACTCATGGGGACTCTAACTCAAGATGAAAAAATATTTACCACTCCACCGTAACCCGAATTGGTGAGGGACCACCTCATCCACACTCAATATGTGCATGCTTTCATTTATTAGGGGTAAATCTGAACTATTTCTATAGTTTCAAGGGTAAAATTGGCCATTTTTTCTTGTAAAGAGTCTAACATGTTAGAAAGGTTTCGGTCGTTAGTGAATAAAAGTGTATATCTTTGAGCTAATCTTGTAAAGGTGGGCTATATATTTGACCCTAGTTATTAATTGATGATAAATTTTGATTGTTTCGCAAAGTTCATGGGTAAATTTAGACTTTTCCCTTTTGGTTATATATAAATTGTTGAATCCTTTAACACAAAGGAGAAGTCAAGTGGCAAATGAGATTCATAAATTGTGTTAGATCATAGGTTCAAATTTCAAATTTGACATTCTATATCTTTTTCAATCCACTTGTTTAAATTTTGGGTTATGCTATTACACAGCATGCAACTCTTCATAACAAGTCTTGTATAATAACTTAGTCAAATTATGTAACTAACTTATTGTAGCTACATTGTCTGATTAAATGAGCTAATAAGTGATAATATAAAAGATTATTTTACATGTATATGATATTTTATTGAAGTAGTGTGAAAAGTTACAACATTTAGTGCTTTAATATGATTGCACTCAAGGGGTTAGGAAGGGGAAAATGGAATTTTCTTTCTGTGACATGCATGAGTATACTTTTGTCCCCTAAAGTTGGAGCTCTGCCAAGAGTTGGCCCCCTTTGATTTCTTAATCTAAACTGCTTTACTTTTGCCAACAGCATACCCAAAAGATTCTGCTTGTTTGGTTCTTAACAAAAGCCATCATTAACAAGGCCATTAGCTTCATTTGCCACATATAAGAGAAAACAAAATAATACTCTAAAAATGTAATCTTTAGTAAGAAAAGAGGACAAATGGTCTAGTTCTATGGTGGAGCCTCAAAGGCATATATACAAGTCTGTCTTAATTGTTTTTCTTGTGCCTTGTTTTTTGTTATGTGCCTTATTTTATTTTATTTTCAAGTATAGAAGTTTCATTTGTTATGAAAATGCCAACCATACAATTTCTACTTTTATCTCCTTGTTGCCAATACAAGCAATAATTCATCTGTGTGCTATTTAACAACTTACAACACCCTATTTTGAAAATATGCCAATTTCTTTAGAGGTCATTAAATGTGAGGTATAAGGGATAAATAGTCCTGAGATAAAATGATGGACTATTTTATTTGATGTTTGGTGTGAGGTATTAGTTAGTACTGAGATTATTTATCCCACCATTTACACCATAGTTAGGGGTGGCCATGGTATGGTATATACCGAATTACCATATCGAACCGAAATTTTTGATACCGTGATTTTGATATTATGATATTTGGTATGGTATATGGTATGCATTTTAAATTTTTTTGGTATATGGTATGATATTCGGTATTTACAAATGACATACCGAAATACCGAATACCATACCGAAGTATATATAGTTACATAAGCAAATTTTATATATATATATACGCACACATATATATATATATGTACATATATATATATATATATATATATATATATATGCATATATACATATATATATATATGCATATATACATATATATATATATGCATATATACATATATCATATATACATACATATATATATGTATGTATATATATATACACACACACACAAATGTAATACTTAGTATTAGTATAAAAATGTTTAGACATTAAAACTTTCGCTACTCTATCTTGATTGAAATATTTTTTTTGTGTAAATGACTAACAAAAAGAATTGTTTGTACTTCTTTTTCAATATTTCTACATGTGTAATGTGTATTTATGATACAATTAAGACGTGCTTTTGAAAAGTCGAAGTAATAATACTCTAGTATATGAGTATATATTGCCAAAGTTGTACAAACTATGATTTCCGATTACTGATACAAGTCAAATGGACACTTTAGCTTTTGATGGCATCTTTGGAGGCCAACACCTAAAGGCTCAAGACTTGGTCACCCCGAGAGAACAAGGATATGCAAGGAAGGCCCATTTTGAGTATGATTTAAAGCAATTCCGTATGTGGAAGGTTGCTTAGATGTAATAAGGGTATTTTGGACATTATACATGGTGTATTTACACACCATGGTTGCCCCTCTCATTAAGGGCAAAGTGGTCTTTTTGTCTTCTTTTGTAATACACTATAAATAGGTGATTTTAAGTCTTCTCTTTTAGTTTATGAAAGATGAAATATTGAAACACTTAAAATCCTCTCTCTTGAGAGTAGACCAACTTAGTGTATTTTTAGTATAGGGCTTGGAAAAGCTAATATTGCTCTTTGCTTGGAAACGGTGGATCTTGAGGTGAGTTGATTCCCTTGGCGGTCACCGTAAGAGTGTATTTTTTATTATTACATTCATTAGGGGTTTTTGAGTTTAATACACTCTTTAGTTCTTAATCTTGTAATAATCTTGGTCTCATTATCTATCCTTTACTTTTGTTGTTGTTATCTTGTGTAGTGGACTGTTTTGGGTCATTTATTGAATTCAAAACTTGTGTTATTGTTGTTCGTATTGTTCATCACATTTTATAGTTGTTTTGGTGTTTAAATACACCCTTGTATCTTGTATTCTTGTTGTTGGTAGCGAATCCGAGTGTGGTCTCCATCTTGGTCCTCGAATTCTTAAGATTAGTGGACTGATTTGGAGTGTGTTTTGTGCCTTCCGTGGTCGTTCTCGTATCATTTGGTATCAGAGCATGGCTTGATCTTGTTCCGACAAGATCAATCTTGGGTTTGCTTGTTAGAAAATTAAAAAAAAAAGTGTTAAAAACTGAAAATTCCAGAAAAATAGCAATTTGTTCGTGTTTGTGTTCTTAGCCAAAATTGTGTTCTTGTTGTGTCTTGATCGAGATTTGTTTATTGTATGACTAGATCTAGTAGTGTTCTTGTTTGTTTTGTTGTTTCTAGTGTTAGTTTTCTTGTCCACTAACACTTTGAGTCTAGATCTAAACTTGAGCTTGAACTTGTTGAAAGTTGTTGTTGTGAACATAAACTTGGCCCATTGTTGTTGTTCTTGTTGTTATGGATTTGAAGTTGACCATGTGGATGTTGTTGTAATTCTTGGTGAATGTTGTTGTTGTTCTTGAAGTTCTTCACAACCTTCATCTCTTGTTAAAATCGAAGACACAATACTAAAGAGACTTGACCGTTTGTTGTTGTGGATTGGAGTTAGCCGTTGGAATTGTTGTTGTTCTTGAAAATTGTTGTTATTGTTCTTGGTGTGGTTGTTGTTGTTCTTGAAGTTCTTTACCTTCCTTCATATATTGTTAGAACATAAAGTGAATGCAAGGTCTATAAAGGTGAAGGGAAAAAGGTGAAGAATTGTTAGTCTTGAAAGACTCCCAACCATCAAAAGACTTTACATCACATCTCAACCACTTTCCATGAAACAAGGGTCCATGTTTTAAGGAAAAGTACTACAAAAGTCAAGTCTTGAAATTTGAAACTTGAAAAAAGGCTCCAAGACTTATTCTTCCCTCCTTAAAACAAATTCCACCAATCAAAATTAAAAACGGGTCAAGACTTGGATTTTGAAAAATAAATTATAGAAACCGCAACCAATACGTGGCTACCATGTCATTATTTTACTGTTCACGCAACTTTAATTAAGCTCAAATTTTAGATTTTTAGTTTTATTTTATTGTTTCATTAGTTTCATGTCTTGATTCTAGAATTAATTAACAACTAGTAATCACCTACTTAGTTGTAGATTAATTGTTGAATCCGTTTCTTCGTATCTTCGTTATTTGTGTGCTTTTCTCATTTTTAACTCGTAGTAACTTCTTTGTTTCAAGTTCGTAAGTAAATTTTGTTTTTGTGTCTTGAGTCAATCAAACAAGAATCCATTCCGGCCGCCAAGTAGAATTGACATCCTATTGACTACCGGAGTATAAGCAACTTTCAATATTCGTCGCTCCAATTGTGAGAATCACAAAAGTGAGTGTATACGAGTGTTGGAGAGGAGCTTTTACTACTAATCTTGTTTGTTCATTGTGTAGGTACAAAGGTATTATAAGGGGAACATGTCTTCGATAGCCGGAGATTATTGTGACTACGACATGGGAGACTATGATTGTAGTGAGGGTTCTTATGGCTACGAAATTTAGGGAGATTGCGGAAGCTATGAAAATAGCCATGATCAAAACTTGGGCAGATTTAAAAGCTACTGTTTTGAGGGAGAAAATGAGGTAAATGAAGTGCCTAGTGCTTATGGTAACTTTGGAGATGATGTAGGACCTCGTGATGGATCTTATGATGATGTTGGGGCATGTGAGGAGTCTTACACTTCTCACTCCGAACCTAGATTTGGTGTTAGGTATAACTCTTTCATTTGCAAAGCTTATGAGAGCTATGATGAGAGTGCACGCAGGGAATGTGAAGATTCATATTCTCCACCTTGTAGTACTTCTTATCAAGGTCGATATAGTGTGAATGGTTATACTAGCTCTAGTAGAGGTTGTCCAACGAGAAGAAAAGGGTGTGCATCTCCAAAACCGAGGGGTACTTGTGTGCATTATAATATTGATCCGAGAAGGAGTATACACTCCGGAAAGGTGACCATTTGTGGGATACCGGGCTTCCTTGTTGTGTTAAATGATAGGCACTATAGAAACTACATCCTTTCGTCCATGGTCAACTACTTGGGGTTGTTTCGAGAGCCTTTACTTATTCGATACTCATTGGACGAGTTCAAAGTTACCGAGAGGGTAAAAGTTGTCTTCTCCCAATATGAATACCATGAGGAGGTGTGGTGCGATATTCTTCCCTTGGCCTACAGACATGTATACTTAGGTGCCGATTGGTTTGTACGACATCAAATTCCTAACGTGCAAAATTGGCCTAATGTTGTAAGAGACCAATGGGGGAATTGCCTCATGACTTACTTGCTGCCCAAGCCACGAAGAGAAATGCCTACCTACTTTAATATGAATTATTATGAGAGACAAAAGATTGAGAGGAGTAAGTGAGTGCAAGGTGGTAATCTAAAAGTGGAAAAAGGAGAGGTTGTGTGGAGCGAAGTGAGGGGATTACCACCAAACTGTGCTAACATTAATTGACCTTCTATTTCTAAGGACATTTGTGTAGGTACCAACATGGCAAGCGAAGGCGAACGATGCCAAAAGAAAGTTGTTGCCCAAGCTTGTGGAGGACCTTCACACCATGACAAAAAAGAATCTACTCAAGGACTTCAAGGTAAAATAGCTAACTCTTACACTTTTGTGCATGTGAATGATAATTGTGTGGCTAATAGCCCATTGAGTGTGAGTTGTAGCTTGCGTATATATGATTCTATTATTTTTTTGCCATTTAATGATGATGTACATGTTGTGAGTGTGGATACACTAGTTGATCCTATTGATGACCAAATCGACTCTTCTTGTAAGATCGATTTATGTCCACCTAGTGTTGAAACCATTGTGTTGAATGAAAGTACATTATCTTGTGAAATTTGTGTTGATCAACTTATGTGTGAAAATTGCCCACCACTTGAGGATGTGTATGATGTGATTAATGAACCTCAAGTGTGTAATGAGTTGAAAATGTTGATCAAAGAAATAGGAGTGAACCCGTGAGCTTGCCCTTTGATTCTAATATTTGCTTATATCATAGGGATAATCATGTGCTTAAGGCATCTTTAAAACTTGATAATGAACGTTTAGAGAGTGAACTTACTTGTTCTAGATCTGCCCGCGGGATAGATCATGCTCTCTTTAGGTATAATGCCTTGTTTGAAGATGATATAAACACTCCTAATGAACCTAGTGGTGAAAATGATAGTATAGCTTGCCTTGGAAGCTATAGCCGATATGCTAACCCACTATGGTGTGACAACATTCTTCCTAAAAATAGAAATCTCTTTTTGAAAGATAAGAGTACTCTTAAGGGTAAGGAATATGTAGTCCTTCTTGAAAACCCGAGGGCAAAGGTGTCATTGACTCCTTGGGGTAATGTTTCTAAATGTGAATCCTTGCTTGACACACTTGTGCTTACATTGCATAAATACAGACTTGAGGATGCCAAGTTGCCTATTTGTTTTGAGGAAAGAATGGGTATGTGCTTAAATGTCTTATATCCACCTGTGTATACCTTTGCACTTGGTTCTTTCCTATACTACCTCTTAGCCTATGATGACATCCAGGCTAGTTTTGGATTTATAATATGTAGGGGTAAGAAACTTGTTGGTTGGTCCACTTGTTCTAATGACTATGCTATGTGTGTTGTGGCACCACTTTCAATGAGGTCACTTGAAGAGGTAATGAAACAATTGTGCTTTATGGTCCCTAAGTTACGGGAAGTATTACCTTTGGGACTTCGGGATACCATTGAGTCCTTTGTAGTCTATTTATCTCTTGATACTTGTCATAACCATGCCCTTTGTGATGTTTTTGCTAAGATTTTCAAGACTAACACAACGGATTCATGGTTATATTTCAAGTATGTCCCGCCTTGGCATGATGATGTTTATTATTGTGCTAACTCTAACCCTCATGCCATGAGGAAGTTGTGCTTGTTTGTCCTTTCTCTTGTTTTGCAAGGTATGGATTCCACGTCGAATCCTTTTCAAGGAGGGGAGGATGATACAAGTCAAATGGACACCTTAGCTTTTGATGGCATCTTTGGAGGCCAACACCTAAAGGCTCAAGACTTGATCACCCCGAGAGCACAAGGATATGCAAGGAAGACCCGTTTTGAGCACGATTTAAAGCAATCCCGTGTGTGGAAGGTTGCTTAGATGTAATAAGGATATTTTGGACATTATACATGGTGTATTTACACACCATGGCTGTCCGTCTAATTAAGGGAAAAATGGTCTTTTTATCTTCTTTTGTAATACACTATAAATAGGTGATTTTAAGTCTTCTCTTTTAGTTTATGAAAGATGAAATATTGAAACACTTAAAATCCTCTCGCTTGAGAGTAGACCAACTTAGTGTAGTTTTAGTATAGGGCTTGAAAAAGCTAATATTGTTCTTTGCTTGGAAACGGTGGATCTTGAGGTAAGTTGATTCCCTTGGCGGTCACCGTAAGAGTGTGGTTTTGATTATTACATTTATTAGGGGTTTTTGAGTTTAATACTCTTTAGTTCTTAATCTTGTAATAATCTTGGTCTCACTATCTATCCTTTACTTTTGTTGTTGTTATCTTGTGTAGTGGACTGTTTTGGGTCATTTATTGAATCTGAAACTTGTGTTATTGTTGTTAATATTGTTCATCATGTTTTATAGCTGTTTTGGTGTTGAAATACACCCTTGTATCTTGTATTCTTGTTGTTGGTAGCGAATCCGAGTGTGGTCTCCATCTTGATCCTCGAATCCTTAAGATTAGTGGACTGATTTGGAGTGTGTTTTGTGCCTTCCGTGGTCGTTCTCGTATCAATTACCATACCGCAAAATACCGAAACCAAATGTCAAAATACCGAACCATACCGAATTAATATGGTATGATAATGGTATAATATTTTTAAAAACCGAATACCAAAATTACCGTACCAAAGTTTTAAATACAGTACCATACCATACCATGCCCAGCCCTAACCATAGTAATGGGATAAGTTATTCTAGACACATATTGGGATAACTAATTTCAGGATAATTAAACCCGAAAATAATTCTTTCGAAATAACTCTTTTCCAACCAAACAACTCCTTAGGGCACAAACCTGGATTTGATTTTCACTCCAAAAAATTTCCAACATTTTTGTAGCCACCGACTACTCTCAAATCATGAGTCCGCCTCTGCATTTAATATACATACCTATGCACAACATATACACTGTTATATTTCGGCCATATTGGTTAATCAGTTGTCCAAACTCTGTAAGTCCGTAACTTCCCCAAGTTTATTTCTCCAAAATTATACAACCAAGAGGGGTCTGCGAAAATATTAAGGCCCATAACATGGTGGGTCGGAGCAATAGATCAAAAGACTTTGTAGTAGAATTTCAATGAAATGTTTTGGCTCGTTCATATATATATATAGGGAAAAATTCACAAATGACATACTTAAGACCCTAATTATTAATTTTGTAGCAACAGTTTCATAATTACATTTTGTAGCAACTTCTAATATGTATTTTTAAAAACTGATGCTATAAAAATACATATACAACTAATTTTACCTCCCTTAGATAACTGAAATTTGTTGAGGTAAATATGGTATAATTATCAATTAATTAATTGTGCAGATTCCTTTTCCGTTAAAATCACGTCATTCACGCGATTTTCGTTTCAGCTTAACAACTATGATCAAAATTCAAATTTCAGTTTTCAAAATTAACTAGTTCATCTGAGAAAAAAATAAATTAAAATCTACTTTTATGAGAAATTTCGTCTAATTTAATTCGTCTAATTCAACCTTGCTTTGATGTTCAACAATTGTTATTTTTCATACGAAATTATACAGTATCTTCTTCGAATTCAACATCAATTTCAAAATGAAGCATTAATTTCTTTGAATCAAATCCAGTAATTGATTCGTCAGTTCAAATTGTTCGAATTGAACTAGAAGTTGAAAATTCATCCATTATTGTTTTTTAAGGTACGTAATCGTTAAGTTTTTCTGGTTGGATTTTTTGTTTCGGCGATTACTGCTTCTCCTATTTTGTTTTTCCTATTTTATTTTTGGTTGGATTTTTTGTTTCGGCGATTAATGTTTCTCCTATTTTTTTTGCAAAATTTTAGTTTATTAGTTGTTTCAGATTTCAATGATAGACTATTTATTTCAGTATTGGTTGTTGTTATTTTGATCGATTTAACAATTGATTGAACTGAGCTGCTGAATGTGATGAAATTCTATTCACACAGTTCAAAATTAATTTAGGTATGTTTAATACGTATTTTTTGATATGTTTAGTGTTTACACTGCATATGTATTTTTGAACAAGTTATTGTTAACACTGCATATGTATTTTTTTGTTTTCTTGTTGGGATTTGACAGTATAACTATTTTTGCAGATAATATACTTTATACAAGTTTTTGTTCGGTTCTATTCAGTAGTTTCTGTATTTGGTTTAATATTTTTTTATTTTTGTGTTTGTATTTGGTTTGAATTTTTTTGGCTAAATCAACTAGAAATGGGAAGCATACCAATGCTTGTGAAGCACTCTGGTCGGTGGACGTATGAAAAATACTACGAAGAATATGCCACTGATGTTATACTGTTGAGTACATCAACAACATTTATTGAGCTGCACGATGAATTGGCATCACACTTGATGGTGGATTTAACGAGGAAACGTATTCTAGTGGAATATCAAATTACTGCTAATGCAGGGCAGATAGAAATACATAATGATATGGGTTTAGAGGTGTTTATATTTCAGAAAAAACACATACAAGACATGAATTGTCTTTCTTTATATGTAAGCATTTTGGATAAAACTGTATAAAGCAACGTGGCTAGTTCTTCTATGTGTGTTGCTGAAAGAATAATCAACTGTGACAACATTCAAACACTGATAAATTCAACAAATGAAGGAGCTTTGGTGGTTTGTGAAGATACACAAGCGTTAGATGTATTTGAAATGGATACTGTGGAGCTGATTATCTCAGATCCACATCACAAACATGTTGAGGAAGATCAGGTTTACTTGAGAATTTTTTTTTTGAAGTCAGTCATGAAGGACTATTCAATTAGGGAGAAGTTTCAAACGCGAAGTAAAAGGTCAAGTAAGAAAACGTACGTACATTCTATATCACTCTATTGTTGTTTAATATTATTTTGGATATGTATTTTCAAAATACTAAATTATGTGGGATGCTGGTATACTTTGTTTTGCAAATCAAGAAAATGCGAGTTTTTAATGCGTGCATCAGGAATGGGAGAAACTGGAATGTTTAGAATACGAGAATTCAGACCTCAACATACATGCCCGGTCAAGGACAAGATCTATCCAAAGGTGCATGCTACTAGTATGTTGATAGGTGGTATTGTTAAACAAAAATTCAAGAACCACAAAAGAAAATACAGTGCAACAGAAATTAGAAACGACATGAAGGAAGATTTTGGTATGGATCTGACATACACTTTATGTTGGAGGGCGAAAGAAAGAGAGTTAGAAGAGTTGAGGGGTAAGCCATCAGCGTCTTATGGTAAACTGTCATCATACTTATATGTACTGAATACTACCTATCCAAAGTCACATTAAAAATGAAGAAGACAGATGAGAATGAGTTCTTGTATGTATTTATCGCTCTAAATGCATTCATTAAGGGATTCGATCATTGTAGATCGGTCGTAGTTGTTGATGCTAGTCATCTGAGAGGAATGTATACTGGGGCATTTGTAACAGCATGTAAAATGGATGGAGCAGATTAGTATGAATTTATAATAATTATTTTGTAAAACTTTTTGTATGTTTGTATATTTCTGCGTATCACTTGAAAATACATATCTCAACTAGATATATACATATCTGTATAAAATTACCTAGAGTATGAAAGTTTCATGAATTAAACCATTTAAAAATGATTATGTTTTATACTTATGTGTGTCTAAATTTTATTATATGTTATTGATACCATTATTTGATATCAAGATATACAGTTTAAATAACCTGTATATATAATAAATACATATGCAGTTTCTATATGTATTTTTATTTTACTGCGCATAATTATTTTGTATAAACAGGTCATATATTTTCTCTGGCATATGGTGTGATTGATTCTGAAAATGATGCATCATGGACTTGGTTCTTTAAGAATCTAAAGGAAGAGTACGGGGAAAGACAAAACATGTGTGTTGTTTCTGATAGGAATCCAAGCATCATAAAGGCAATTAGCGATGTGTACAATAATGTTCCACATTATGCATGTATGTGGCATCTATGGGGGAATGTTAAAAAACTTTACAGAAAGTCACACGATGCATTATCGGAGATATTTTATACAATGGTCAAATCATATTCAAAGTCAGAATTCCAAATGTTAATGGAAAAAGTTGAGGCAGTTGATATTAGGGTGAAGAATTATTTGGAATTGGCTGGTTACGAAAAGTGGGCTAGGTCCTATGCAACAGTTAACCGAGGGTGGACTTTGACTTCAAACATTGCGGAGTCAATAAATGGAGTACTTGTATCAGCTAGAGAACTGCCAATTTATGACTTTCTTGAGGAGGTTCGATTATTATTTGCAAAATAGAACTGCGAAAATAGGCAAGAGGCTTCATATACCTTCACACCACTCATTGGAAAGTTTTATGACATACTCAAAGAGAACTAGGCTTTATGTACTCATATGATGGTATGGCCTTTTTACATTTTTTGTAATTTATATTTCAGAAAAAAAATAATAGAATAACTTCCATTAAGTGCTAAATGATTTGAAACATTTAAAAAAACAAAATTAAAAAGTTCAGTAATAAAAATATTATGTACTCTGCAAATGTAGTTTTACACTGTATATGTATTTTTTTCTGAAAAATTATTGGTCTGCTTACAACATATCGTATAAATATGAATTTCCTCTTTTTCTAGCATATCATTCAAATTTTTATTTTTGTATCAGGTTGTACCAGCCACCGAATATGTGTATACGGTACACGACAAATAAAAATACTACATTGTTTGCCTCAAAGAAAAAAAATATCCATGTAATGCATTTCAACAAGATCAGATACCATATGCACATGCTTGTGCGGTGTTGGAGAAAAAGAATTTTAAGAAGGGGTTGTACTGTTGTGATTTGTTTAAATCAAAAACTGTTTTGAAAACATATGATGTTCCCATCTACCCGTTGCCACACAAAGATGACTGGCTAATTCCAGAGAGCGTACTTGGTGAAGTAGTACTACCTCCAAAATATAGAAGACCTCCAGGAAGACCTGCGAAGAAGGATCGTGGAAAATCAGGCCGAGATATGTTTGAAAAGAAGAACATCAACTCATGTGGTGGTTGCGGTGCAAAGGGTCACAATAGGCGTTCCTGTAGGAAATATCGAAAATGAAACATTTCTCTTTCCATATTATTGTTTAAAATTTTATTTTCATTTTTTATTTAGTTGAACCATTTTTTTTAATCATCATTTGACAAGTGAACACAGTTACATCTGATTTCTGCATATGTATATGTTGAAACATCTGAACATTGCATATGTATTTTGAATGTGTAGTTCATATGTATTTTTAGCATTGAATATACATGTTATGATAAAGTTGATAACTTTAATTAATCAAACACTTATTTGGTTTGTTATTGTTAATTGATTTAGCCACATATGACTTATTATGCAAAATCTTAGCATAGTATATGTGTTTATACGATAAAAATATATTTAAATGTATAATACATATGTATTTTAATAAAAAAATATTAACACTGCATATGTATTTATGTAAAATAATATTTCACCATAAATTATAGAATTGTAGTAAAAGTTCTAAATTATCTTTAATTTCATTTTTTAGTTATAATCATATTAAATGGACAATATGTATAATCATATTAAATGGACAATATAATTTATAATTTCACCATAAATTATGAACAATATGTATTTTACAAAAACGTATTATTAACACTGCATATGTATTTTTATGCTAAAATTTCATTTATAATACTTTCATATTTTTTAGCAAAATATGAACACTGCATATATATTTTAACATAATATTAACATTTTTTAACTAAAAATTTCAGATATATTTTTTGAAATGCTTAGTTATAACATTGCATATGTATTTTTTTCATCTAAAAACAAAAGATATGTATTTTCAAGGCATAAAAATTCCTGCATATGTATTTTCAGAATAATATGAACAATACATATGTATTTTACAACAAAATCACACACTAAAATGAAGAACAACATAAAAGACTCATATTAAACTTGAATTAGTACTATTATAATCTACAATTAGAACCACTTTAAAACATCAAAATTAGTTTGTATAATCAGTTCCTACATTCATAAACCAGCGTCTAAATTATATAAAGAAATAAATCCATCAGTCATCACACATCAAAAACTTCAGTTACACTAGTTATTCTACTTTGCCTTGGAGGCCTCAAAGGTGTTTCAACATCACTATGAGCATTTAATTCTTGCTTTTTGGTCCCATAATCCCACAAAGTTGCAGCATATCTTGTACGGAGTGCATTGGGGTCGAACTCAGTCGTAAGAATTTTGTGACCATAAGAAAGACACTCCGCATATGTAACCATATAGACACCACAATCCCTACAAAAAAACAAAAAAAACACATATGTTCTTAAATATATATTTTATAAAAATAAATTTTTGTTATATGTAAATTAAATAACTTACAAGCTTCCGCTCGGTTGTTGAGGCAAATTCTCTTGAAATAACACATCAAACATATCTGAGGAGTCTTTGTCTTTGTATCTTGAATGATTTGCAACATGAATTTCTTTCTTAACGTAGAAATCACAATGTTCAAGACACAATGGGATAATCGCAGCTAATTTCTCAATGACATCAAGAACAACCGAATAATGTCCAGATGATTCATATAATCATATAAGAATATGCACCTCTCTGAGAAAGATAAAATTGCTAGCACCTAATGATGTTTTTCCTTTATATTTACTGGAATATAAATGTTTTCCACTGTATTTCATGACACAGCAGCATGCATACGGAATCTATTTATGTATTCATTAACATGTGCCACATGTCCTCCAGCCATAAGATTTTCAGCATCCGCAGAATAAACATCATGGAGAGAGCTAATTATGTTCATAAAGTTGCAATCTATTGTGCTGAATTTGTAAGACCTGTTGGGGTCATACTTTGACTTCTTCCTTAAGTAGTAGAAGTAAACATCAATATGCTGCAGTACGTAAGAACACAAAAATTTAATATAATTCAAACTATTTGTATACTAAATGTAGCATGTGTATGTTATATAAAAATATATATGTAAGTTATAGTGCATCACATCCTTTCTTATATAATAAAAAATTACATAGAAAAATACATATTTGCACCTGCATATGTATTTACTAACATAATATGTAATTTAATTACTGCTATAAATGTAAAAAAAACATTGTTAAAAAAAAATACTAATTGAGTCGATCCATGACTGATTAGGGAACCCATTGTGTAGAACCAGTTTTTATCTTCAACAGTCTCAATTCCGAAATGCATCATTGAAATGGTTGATTTCCCCCTTTTGTAATGATCCGCATTTCCCTTCCTGTTTTTTGTTGTTAATAAGTATATGTTAAATCATGAGAAGATGATGTAATTTAATAAAAATTAAAATTAAAATTGTTCAATAGAAATACCTTTTAGCATGAACTTTGAGAAGGTCTTCAGAAATCCAATTCCTAAACTTGTTGACAATTTTCGTATCCACAATCCCATCAATCGGATGATAAACAAATGGATGTTTCTGTGGGAATATACATATGTTTCCTTCCGAGCTCTCTATATAGTTACGCAATATAAAAACATAATTATTAAAAAGTATTTGCATAACATGTTACATTGTAAACTAAATATATAACTAATTGTACTTACCGGCAGCTAAACCAAATTTCATTGTGTAAGGTGACTCTTTGAATTTGGATGGTCGTCTAATCCTTAACTTAGCAATAGGAGTTTGAATTTCACGATTAGCAGCGGGATGAACAATAATACTTTTACTACTGTATACATTCAAAGTAGGAAGCAAGTCATCAGGGATTGTGTCTTATGAATCAGGCAAAACTGTTTCATCCCTTTTTTCATCAATGGTTAAGTCTTGTGTTTTAGGAGCTGTCATAATCTTCTCCTCCGTACCAACATCAACCTCTCCGTGCATGTCTGCTTTAGAGCTCGAACCAACGTTCTCTTTGTTTTTCTTCAAAATTGGAAAAAAAATTAATTTTTTATGTCCAAAATAACCCACATAACCTCAAATGTATTCATACTACATACCTGACAATGCTCTTGAACAACAGATTCAGACTTCTTATCATTAAAATGTTCATCGATTTGTTCTTTTTCCGAAGTTGCCAATGGATGTCTCGTGGTGCTTTCTCTTCGGTATGCATTAAGATTTGGTAACAACTCATCTGGGATTGTAAACTACGAATCAGACAAATTTGTATCATCCAATTTCTCATCAGTAATCTGCAATAGAAATAAAAGAAAATATATAATTGTCTTACATCACATAAATTGAAGTGCAATTCATTATACATACTCGATCATCGTGATGAACAATCTTCTCAGAAAGATTATAATCCAAATTTATACTTTGGAGAAGCTCACCAGGGACTAACTATTGAGAATCAATTTGAATGTTTGTTTTATCTGGATGCAAATCAGTGCACCCCTTGCAAACAATCAAAAAAATTAAACCAACTTCAAAAACAAAAATCCAGTTGTATATATTTATACAGGACTATATATATAAAATAACATATAACTGCTACAAAAAAGTAATTACATTTGTGCACTCAAAAGAATAATAATATTTTCATTATTTTTTACCTTTGTACCATCCTGATTCTCATCCAAATTTTGATCAACAATAGGACTGAATTGTTGTGGTGATGTTTCAACACCAGCATAATCCATCTGTTGTGCTTCAATCTCTGTATCTTCATGTTGTTGCTACAAGTATAATTTGAATAAACTACTATTATTTGATTTCACTTGATATGTATATAGCAACCCACTGAAAAAAAATACTGTTGGAAAATACATTTCTTGACACACAACATATGTATTTTGCAATACACTGCATATGTATTTTTTCAAAATAAACAAATATGTATTTTTTGAATAAACTCCATATGTATTTTTAGTAATATACTGCATATGTATTTTTTACAAACTCTATGTGTGTATTAAACTAAATACATTTCATAAGTATTTTTTTATATCAAATCATATGTATTTTTTGTGTAAACTTCATATGTATTTTTAGCAATGTACTGCATATATATTTTTTCATATACTCTGCATATATATTTTTTTAATAATGTGGATATTATATAATAATAAAATTTTTACCTTACTATGTTCAATTGCTTTGACCATTTTTTTGAACTTTTTCTTCACTAATTGACGAATTCGAGTAAACTCTTCATGAACTCCTTTAAACTCTTGACGAACCGTATTCATACAAATTCATTAAACACATATTTTTTAATGTAAAACAAATATTTGACAAAAAAAATTACCTCTTCGCGGAATGCATCAAAAACTTTCTTAGAAATAAATTTTTCTTTCTCAACATGACTCTCACGCTTTGACGCGGCTACTTCCTCTACATGACTATCTGTCTTTGACTGTACCTGAGGAAAAATAATCCTAACTGTTTTCTTCCCTTCCTTTGTTTTTAAAGAAGAAGTCTGTCGTGTTGGAATTGGCTTGAATACTGGTGTCTTCATTACAGCAGCCTTGGCAACACGATGAGGTGGAGTCCTCGTTTGGGTATGTGCGTCATCAATATTCACTTGCTTTTTCCTTGCAGGTTTCTTCGCTACTGGGGTTGATGAATCCACCTTATGTTTCTTCTTTGAACGTTCGTTGATCTTCTTTGGTGATGGATCCTGGAAGTCATCGTCAGAATCAACTGAACGTTCATCTTCAGTTACATCCTTTTTTGGTATTTCAAGCTTTGCCATTTCCATTTCAGTTGGCTCTATGTTCTTAAATACAACCTACAAATATGTTAAATAATATGTTAAAGAGTTGAAAATGAAATAGAATATATGTATACAGTACATATCAATGCAGATATATTTGTTCACAACAAACCTTGCCATTGTCCTTGAACATAGCATTCATCAAAAACTCATAACGTGGACGAGGTGCAATCGTCTTCCAATTTAATAATTGGGGAATCCGATTCTCAACCTTCAATGCAATCTTTGGTGGGACATTTGAACAACACTCATATAGCCACACTTGAATAGCCAATGACATTCCCTGAATCAAATAAAATTTGCCCCCAGCTTTCAGCCGGTTGTTCAAACTTCTAGCCAGATCTTCAAAAGATAAAGAACCCCATGGAAAATTCTTAAACCTACCACTATCTACCAAATCAAAATGAAGACGGGGTATAACAACAGTGTCAATGTTAGACAACACAAATGAATGTAGGAAATACAGAATTGCAAATTTCTCAGCATCCTCATCATTATTCTCCCCCATACTTTCTCCGTGAATGCTAAAAATAGTTGCCTTTTCTGTATAATTTCTGCCCCATTGAAATACTTTTCAATCATCCTATTTGGTACACCCTCATCAAAAGTAAAGTCATACCTATTAGACACACAATTCAATCCGGTTATGATAGCAAATTCCATGGGAGTAAAACTAAGAGAGGTGCCATTAGCAGATATCATAATTTCAGAAGAAGAACTACCCTTCACCTCAAGCGTCATAACACATCTACACAACTGTGCTTGCACTACACACTGCTTCTTCTTCATAAAATAACCAAAAATGTAATTCTCACAAAAGTTTTTAAACTGTTCCTTGTTTAAAATTGTGCGTAAGCTTCCATAAATATCATTGTCACTGTACGAGCACATGTGCGGTGCAAATCTTGGAAGTTTTCTGACAAGAAATATTTCGTCCCGCATCACCTATACAAAGTAAAACTACCACTTCTTAATCCGTAAACAAAATTCAATCAAACAAAAAAAACATATAACATGCATATATATTTCAGATGATTAAAATGCATATGTATTTTGATCAACTCATAAATGCAACCAACACTGAAAAATACATATCAAATGTACTAAAAATACATATAAACAATAGATTGTTATGGTATTTGAACTAAAATAACATGCATATGTATTTTAACATTGTAAAATATACAACAAACACTGAAAAAATACAAATACTCAATATGCATATCAACTACACTAAAAAAACATATATGTCAAAATTATTCAACTATACTAAAAATACAATTCAACTATACTAAAAATACATATCACCTATACTAGAAAAATATATATCCAAAATACTATTAATGAGTAGTTAATTTTAACAATATATTTTCTCATAATCCCTAAATATCATCATAACAGAAAATACATAATTACTTGAACACTAAAAAAAAAAAATACATTTAAAAACAAAAAAAATACCTCTTCCTCACTTTCTTCTTCAGATTCATCATAAGATTTCTCAACCTTGTCTTCAATTTCTTTAGATTTCCTTTTCTTCTCGAGTTGTTTTTTAGTTTTTTGTTCCTTTGGAGAACGAGTTTTCTTCAACCCTTTTCTTTTTAAAATTTCTGTCATCTTCACTTCGTCGTTACAGAACTTCGACCTAATCTCTTTCGATATACCAGATTTCCTCAACTATAAAGGATTTGAAACAACAGTTACTAAATCTTCTTGAGTTAACCCAAGACTAAATGATGGTGCATCATACACTAATTTCATATTCCTTGTACCACTGTTTATAGGTGTTTTTGCAGTGTGTTCATCCATTAAAACACAAAACCCTTGAAAATTAATTTTTTGATGAATTAGAGTAGGCAAAAAAAAAAAATCGCTCACATGCAAAATACGATTTCTAATTACCTGAAATATGGGAAGCAAATCCTTATCACAGATCGTGTAAGAATCGTGCAAAATGCAATAAGATTGAGGAGAGAGTGATGGTTAATGGCGAAAAAATAGGAAAAAAAAAATTAAATTAAGGAAAGATAATGAAGGAGGAGTGAAAAGGGAGATTTTCTCACAGTAAAAGATTTTAAGCGGTAAAAAAATATGGACCACTTAAAATAATGCTACATATGTTATAGAATGTAATTAGGAAAAAGTGTTGCTATTTTTTTGTAATTAAGTACTTAAGTATGTTAACATATGTATTTTCCCGATATATATATATGGACCATCTTGTGTTTCGTTAGAGAAGCTATGAAGTAATAACATGTTTAAATATTTGACTACCAATTTTTGTAACAAGTGACTTTTAACTTTGAAACATAGTATATGAGTATCTTCACTCCTTTATTTGTTCAATTTTGTGTTCATTTGAAAAAAATAATTTGTTAAAACAAATTGCAACTGATAGGTATTATGTTTCACAATCAATTCAAATTAAACAAAATTTTAAGAGCAAACCTTCGGAAAAAAAATAAAAAAATAGCAGTAGTAGTAATTAAGCACAAGTGTTATTTTTCCCTCCACCAACTTAAAATCTTGATCCACCATTATAGGAAGTTATTACACATAACATTCTTGTATCCATTCCAACAGAATAATACTATTTGTTTAAGTGAATTTTGATAATGGAGTTAATTAGAAGAAGAAAGCCACTTCATCAAAATGAAATTCCTCCACAAGAACTTGATGACGTTGATGATAAAAAAACTAAGAAGAAGATTGGTACGACGAAGCAGAAATGGTCATGTATAGACAGTTGTTGTTGGTTCGTGGGATACATTTGTACTGTATGGTGGATTTTATTGTTTTTGTATAATGCCATGCCAGCTTCATTCCCACAGTACGTAACAGAGGCGATTAATGGACCGGTAGCTGATCCCCCGGGTGTCAAGCTACAAAATGAAGGGCTAAAGGCTAAACATCCAGTAGTTTTTGTTCCTGGGATTGTTACTTGTGGCCTTGAGTTGTGGGAGGGACATCAGTGTGCTGATGGATTATTTAGGAAGCGGCTATGGGGTGGAACTTTTGGCGAAGTGTATAAAAGGTATGGTAATTTCTCATATGTTGATCAAGGATTTGAAGTTTATGAATTTCTACTGTACCATCATAAATGGATTCCTATATGAGTTGTGCTCTAAAATTTGGGACTGAGAAGTACTACCAATTTCCACAGTCCCAGGATAAAATGAAGTATTATTTTATCTCATGCTTGGTTTGAAGGATTAGATAGTACCGGGATTACTTATCCCACCATATACACCAAAGTGATGGTATAAGTTATCCCATACACATGGTGGGATAACTAATCCCGAATTATACAGGGATAACTAATCCCGGGACTAGTTATCCCGGGATAACTCTTTCCCAAGCAAACGAAAGAGTTAAATCTGTGTAACAATTGGGAAAATAAAGTTTGTTTTAATGTTCATCTGTTTATGTGATGGTAACAGACCGTTATGTTGGGTGAAACACATGTCATTGGACAATGAATCTGGATTGGATCCTCCGGGGATTCGGGTTAGGCCAGTTGCCGGACTTGTTGCTGCAGATTACTTTGCGCCAGGATATTTTGTGTGGGCAGTTTTGATTGCTAACTTGGCGCGAATAGGATATGAAGAGAAAACAATGTATATGGCTGCATATGACTGGAGGCTTTCATTTCAGAATACTGAGGTATAAATTTTACTTTATTTTGGGTTGTCCTTTTGCGCACTTGAGCTTTGTTGTTTCCTTAATTAACTTCAAAGGTTGTAACATATAGTGATGGTCGATTCATCTCATCAGGTGCGTGACCATACATTAAGCCAGATAAAGAGCAATATAGAACTGATGGTTGCATCTAATGGAGGCAGTAAAGCAGTAATTGTTCCACATTCCATGGGGGCTATTTACTTTTTGCATTTCATGAAGTGGGTGGAGGCACCAGCCCCAATGGGCGGTGGTGGCGGTCCTGATTGGTGCGCCAAGCATATTAAAGCAGTGATGAATATTGGTGGGGCACTTCTAGGTGTTCCTAAAGCATTAGCTGCACTTTTCTCAGCTGAAGCGCGAGATATAGCCATCGTAAGGTAAAATTGGTTCATGTGAATGTTTCTGCTTTGACAGCCACTGGTACAAATGCTATAAAGCTAAATCATTTCTTGGCTGCACTTTGAGTGCTTCCGCGTGTAATCTGTTCCTTCTTCTTTTAGTAGTCTTCATGTTCATTAGTAAATTCACCTAAATTTCAGGTCTATAGCACCATCTGTTATGGACAAGGATTTATTTCGTATTCAAACACTACCACATGTAATGAAGATGATACGGACATGGGATTCTGCCATGTCTATGATACCCAAAGGAGGAGAGACGATCTGGGGTGGTCTTGACTGGTCTCCGGAAGAAGGTTATTCTCCTCGTAAAAGAAAGCTAAGAGACAATATCGGTCAAATGTCAAGCCGTCGTGATAATGAAACTATAAAATCTAAAGGACAACTTAACTATGGAAGGATGATAGCATTTGGAAAGGATGCAGAAGAGAAACATCCATCAGATCTTAAGAGGATTGACTTCAGGGTAATGCTAATCCGAAACCAAATGCTCTTTATTTTTCGTTCTATACATATTTCCATGCTTTCTCCTTTTTGATTCACTGTGAGTTGTTTGAAAATTATGCATGGCAATTTTAAGGACATCTTGCTACTTGATACTATTAAGACTCAAGATATATGTGAATGGATTAGTGCTTTGGCATGAACTTCTTCTTCTGGTTCATATATGATTTCTAATTTTTGTGCTTGAGAAAGACATTTGTGAGGCATAGCTTTGGTAGAGCTGTCATCTAAAATTAGATTTCTGCTTTAGGAATAACCAGAGATGATTTGGATACCTTGTCATAGCTAGACACTTTGGATGCATCTTGCATGCTTACCAATCTTAAAATTCAAGCAGATGTACTTGGTGTTATGTAGGTATAGGATATGACAGTGAAGGAAATTAAATCTATGTATCAGAAGTGCATGTGTCTTAGTACATAGAAGGCAGATTTCGTTAACCGGGCTTAAGTATGATTTGTTAGCGAGGGAGTTTCTCCATCGGATATCTGTTGTATAAAAAGAGAATAGCTACATGAGTTCAACAGAAATGCATATAAGATGAACGTTAGTTCAGTTGCACCATATGAATGCATGTCTCAATCGATGTCCTTCCATGGTTTGGGTTCCTAAAGTCTTATACCAGGTTTCAATATGCCTTAACTTTTAATGCTGACACACTTTGCGAAATGATCTCTTTCCCACTCACTCTTGTTGTCTGGAAGTAGCTAATGTTTGCTTACATGCAGGGTGCAGTGAAGGGCACTAATATTGCAAATAACACATGTGATGTGTGGACCGAGTACTCGGACATGGGTGTTGGCGGTATAAAAGCTGTGGAAGAATACAAGGTTTATACAGCTGGAGATATTTTAGATTTACTCCACTTTGTTGCCCCAAAGATGATGGCTCGCGGAGGTGCTCATTTTTCATACGGCATAGCTGAAAACTTAGACGATCCAAAATATTCACACTACAAATACTGGTCTAATCCATTGGAAACAAAGTGAGCACTTCCATTTGAACTCTGTCTCCATATTATTTTAATATGTAGTCTTTGCACATAGAATGCATCTTGTTACTTGATATTATATTTTAATTTTACCTTATCAATAATGCAGGCTACCAAATGCTCCTGACATGGAGATCTATTCAATGTATGGAGTCGGCATTCCAACTGAAAGAGCGTACGTGTACAGGCAGGCGGCAATAGCACAATGTCATATTCCATTCCAGATTGAAACTTCAGCTGATGAAGGGAATGAAGGTTGCTTGAATAACGGTGTTTTAACTGTTGATGGCGATGAGACAGTGCCTGTTTTAAGTGCAGGCTTCATGTGTGCAAAAGGATGGCGCGGAAGAACTAGATTTAATCCTTCGGGAATCAAAACTTATATAAGGGAGTATGATCACGCTCCTCCCGCTAACCTTCTTGAAGGTCGCGGTACCCAAAGTGGAGCTCATGTAGATATAATGGGAAATTTCGCTTTGATTGAAGATATTATGAGAGTTGCCGCTGGTGCTACTGGCAAAGACTTGGGAGGTGATCGAGTACACTCGGATATCTTCAAGTGGTCTGAGAAGATTAGTTTAAGTCTTTAAGGAAACTTTGGTTGTACTTCTCGTATATAGTGACTTGATTCAACATGACCTACTTGACGTAGCAGTTAGAATATCCCTTTCATATTAAGTCATTGTGATGGCGATCAGTTTTTTGTCTTCAAGTTTCGTCATGGCAAGCTGCCTGCTTCATGTATATATGCATGCATTCATGTGGAAGCCATATCAGCTAGAATGCAGGTTGCTTTGTGTATCTCGCCATGTAATATGTCAAAACTGGGCTTGTTGCCCAAATCAGAAACAATTATGGATAGAATTGATATTGTACCAGTTAGGGGTGTGCAAAAATATAATCGAACCGATCGATATTGTTAGTGGATTATTGGGTTAATGATTTTTTAATGGTTTTATAAAAAAAAAAAAAATTGGGTTATTGATTCGGTTTGATTTTTTCTTAGTGGGTAAACCGATAACTCGATAAGAATATATATATATGATTTATTATATATTTCTCTTTAATTTTTATAAATTAACAAACCTATTATTTCAATTATACAAACTCTTAATTTCTTCTAATAACATTTAGTTCAAACTTGAAGATTCTTGTAAATTAAAACACATCATGTAGGATTTTTGGTTGCAATTAAGATTCGTTTTTTTTTTTCATGTTAGTTACTACTATCTCTATTTTATGAGTATTTTCTTATCGATTAAATCGAAAATCGAACCATTGAGGACTAAAAATCGATAGATCGAAAACCGATAAAAAATATCTTATTGATTTGATTATTGATTTAGCATATTTAAAAATCGAAAATCGATAAATCAAACCGATAATATATAAAATCGAATCGAGTCGACCGATGCACATTAGCGATCGTTTTTGCATTATTTGATAGGAATGGAATTTTTGCATTATTTGATACATCCCTTAATTGTGGTAAATCAATAACTGGGTAAACCAAATTTGTTAACTATATTATCATTTACAATTAGTGATGTTTATAATTATTTGGTTAGCTGGTGTTACAAAAAAGGTAACACTATAATAAAATTATTTAAATTTTTCTCATCATTGAAATTAATTAGTTGTTCTTTTTACAGAAAATAACTATTATACATGGAGCTTTCATCTTTTAATTGAGTATTATAGTTTCAATACCATATATTACTTCATCGCGCTACAATAGCTTTAAAGACTTTAAACTAAAACTTTAAGAGTCAAATACATTTGACTTTATGTTAGTTAGTTGGGTGATTTTGATAGTTTTTAAAAGTTGAGAACATAAAATTACATGTAAAAAAAATTCAAAAGTCTAAATTTTTTTTTTTTTTTCAAAAAGACATAACTAAACATATCTCCGAGACCTCTAAGTTCAAATTTTTTTAATTTTCATGGCCGAACATCTACTAAGTGAATGTATATTTCTGTCATTTTTTCAACTAATATAACTAAATATTTAATATTTTGTACTAATACATGCATAACTGTAACCAACTATCGGAATACCTGAATAATGTATAGTAGCCCTCATCCTTTATTGTATTTTTCTTCTAAACATACAAAATTACCTCGCTAGTATATATATATAGGAACAAACAATATGTATAAACAGAAATAATGGACTCTCTGTGAGAACCCATTTTGAGCATTTCCTCCTTACGGTAGACACGCAGAGACTTCCTTCATCCTTTCCAATTCCGTTGACACATACGCTGTCGTTTTTGTATCATCAATTTTCAGTTTTCTCTCTTTGTAAGTATCGCCTTTTCTTATCGACTTGTTTATATATGGATGATGATTTTTGAATTGCACAAGGAAATGGGTCTAGGTTTTTTTTCAATTGAGCTAGGGAAAAAAGTTGTCATTTTTGCCCTTTTAAAGCTGGGACTTTGAATTAGTTGCTTGTGATTTTGTAAAGCAGCTGAAAAAGCTGTGATTTTGGATTGGATAATAACTGTGTTGATTGTCTTGTATGGAAAGTTGGGTGCTTTGGGGAAGATCCTTTTATGGATAATGCAGTTATGCTTGATTATATTGCAGTTATTCTGAAATATTAACATCGTTTAGGTAGGAAAAGTGAACAGTTGATAGTTGAGGTGTGTTTTTGATAAAATCTATGTAGTTTGAATCGCACAAGAAAATGGGTCTAGTTTTTTTTTTTTTCAATTGATCTCGGAAGAAAAAGTTGTCCTTTTTCCGTCATTTAAGCTGGCATTTTCAATTAATTAATTGTGATTTTGTAGAAAAACTGAAGAAGTTGTGATTTTGGATTAGCTAATAGTGTGTTGATTTTCTTGTATGGAAAGTTGGGTGGTGCTTTGGAGAATGTAGTTATTCTTGATTATATTGCAGTTATTCTGAAGTATCACTGTCATTTAGTTAAGGGAAGTGGATGGTTGATAGTTGAGGTGTGTTTAAGAAAATGGGTCTAGAGTTTTTTAATCAAGCTCGGAAAAAAAGTTGTCCATTTTAAAGCTTGGATTTTGAATTACTTACTTATGATTTTGTAAAGCAGCTGAAAAGGCTGTGATTTTGTATTAGCTTCTGCTGCGTTGATTGTTTGTATGGAAAGTTGGGTGCTTTGGAGAGTTTATACATTCTTGATTATAGTGTTGTTATTCTGAAATATCACCATCGTTTGAATAATTGATAGTTGAGGTGTGTTTTGATAAATAGTTGGCGATAGTGCAGTAGGAAACAGGAAACTCACACACCATACCTGATAGTTCAGGTATTAGGTGTGGACTCAAAAAATCGGGATACTTCTGGTGTGCTTTTGATCGTTAAACTCTTATAAAAATTATGAAATGGACCTAAATACAGCAGAATGGATATAAAGGTTGCCAACCCAACTAATTTAGGCTAAGTTGTTGGTTTTTGTTGAGCCGGAGGTCTTTCAGGAACAGTTTCTGTACCTCCAAGAGGTAGAGGTAAGGTCTGTACACTCTACCCTTTCCAGACTCCACTTCGTGGGATTTTACTGTATGCTGTTGTTGTTGCTGTGTGTTTACTCTCAGTGGCGGAACCACATTAAATTGAGGGGTGTCGATCGACACCCCGTTGTTGGAAAATTACACTATGTAGATAGGGAAAAATATATTTTATTGTATATATATTACATATAGACACTCCTTGGCTTCGTCGTGACTTTAATTTTTTATATTCTAACACCCTTTAGTGTTCCTCCACTGTTTACTCACAATGATGAATAGGTACCTGTAGACTCCATTTTTCACTTGGTATGATTATGTATTGTATAGGAAAAAAAGGGATGAGAAAGAAAAATATCAATTGCATGTTGAACAGATGGCATTGAGCTTAAGTTTCCAATGAAGGAAAAATAGATTCACTGCATGTCGTTTCTTGGTTACTGTTAGTTGGTTTGTCAAGATTCTGGTAGTTGGTCTTCTCTTTATCGGGAGAGATTGTATCTGAAAGACCTTGGCTCAAAAGAATGAGTAATTAAAACAAAATAACGACAACAAAATAGTAAGATAAAACTAGGTAGATGAGGCAACAGATAGTAGTAAAAATAAAGAATAAGACACTATGCGAATATCAAATAATACTACTAAATAAAAGGAAGATGAGAAGAGACTAGCCCTTTGCCTCTCCCACATAAAAGTATGATAACACTCCGCTACCTACTACTCCTGTAGCTTTCTAATGTTCAATATTTGATCATTTAAAAGCTTAATAGCAGCTGATGTTTTAGGTAGTTCATAATTGTCCCTTCACCAAATATCTGGTCTTGGGCTTACTAATGAAAACCTTACTTGATTAAAGGAAAATACCACTCTGATCTTGAACTTAAAGTCATTTTCCCTTTCTTTTCCCAGAACCACGCTAGTAATAAGATTTTTAAGAGCTCACTTCATCGGGCTCAAATTTAAAAAAGCAGCCACTCAAGTGTTTAACCGTTGACTTTTCCTGGTAAACTGGGTTTTTCTGTCAACTGGAACTAGGCTCTTATTGGTCCTAGGTTATGGCAGATAGTGCAAAGGCCCCCTCTTTCCGTCCATTCTTCCCGAAGAGAGTGATTTTTTTATTGCCAATCAATTCATTAGGGTGATTGTTTTAGAACTTAATCATCAAATGTCAAGAAAGTGATCTTTCATTGTCGGCACTAAGTCCTTCGATCTCATAAAATATGCTCCATCCTACAACATATGGTACAATTGTGTAGAGAGAAGAAGAAAATGTGTTAGGCAGTTGATGATCAGCAGACGAGTCCTAATGTATGTATGGGCATGCCAAAAGATGATTGCAGCATCACAAGGATCTGGGAACATCTTTAGGAGATGAAATCAGTTGGACCAACTCTATGCGTTTTCAGTAACTCAGAATTTTAATGTTCATGGAAGATTTGTGGCTATTTGTGCGAAAGAGAAGCAACATTATCATCCTGGAATTTTCCTACAATACATCCTGGGTCGATATACAAAAATTAAATAGAAAGCCAGATTATTAAAGGGAAACAATCACTAGTTATACAGGGCAGTGGAAACTGAAGAAATGGTCTAAAAGTGAAATGGGCTGAAAGATAGGAATTAGTTGGAGCTAAAATCATTGAACAAAAGAGGTAGTCCCTTCTAAATTGTATGTTGGGGAGATTCGAGGGTGTTCACCAAGATATCCCAACAGGCTCAGAATTGAGAAGATGGGTTCACCGTTCACAACATTTGAAGGGCTTCCAGGGAAGGGGGTTGTAAGTCCTCGGAATGAAGGGTTTAGTTTTATCTTCGAGCTATCATCGGAGAATCTCGGTGAATCAAAAGAGTATGGAGATGGGAAAACATGGAACTTAGGCTGCACTGGTGACCAATGACTTGATTCGTCTCGGACAATTATTTACCAAAATAGTGTTGGATAAGGTTCAGAGGTGAACCTGGGATTTGAAGATGAGTGGGGCACCACTATCTTTAACATGTCCTTGTTAATTACTAGTTACGGAGTTTGGCATACAACTCTCTTGCAACAACAACATGCCTAGTAAAATCCACAAGTGGCATACAACTCTCTTAAAACTTAAAAATTGTGATAAATTATGAGCAAACTATAAACTTCAAAATGATCAAATGTCATTAATTTAGTACTAATATAACAAAAGTAGATTTATTTCATATTTGACATCGACGCACTTTCATATTTCGAAAATGGTGAATGATAGCATCGTTTCTTATATTTACAATTTTGTCCTTCCCGACGTGACAAATTAAACAATCATTTAAAAATTCATCACCAATACTTCCACTTAGTTCTTTCCCAAAAAAAATAAAAAAAATACTACTAATTAGTTCATTCTTGATATGCGTCATGGATGAGAATGCTCTTTGTGCAGTTGCAGGAGTGATATGTAAAATCCACGTCAACTTCTCCGACTCCAACTCCAAAAAAATTTAGTTTTCATGGCCAAACGCCTTGTTAATTTTAAGATTTGGAGGTATGGATCCACATACAGATACGGGTGCGGGATTCAACTAAAAATAATTCAAATACCTAAAAATAGAGTTATATGTCTAAATTATGAGACATTATGGGAAAAACTTTACAAGGTTTTCCTAGGAGAAAGTGTTGATCAAGAGGAGACTCTCAAAAGGAGATATAAGGAAAAAGACTGGCATAGAAATATCTATATACAAGATATTCCATTTTCTTCAATTTCACGTTAGTTATTGTTTTGATTACGTATCTATCCCTAATTTCTAAAAGTGGCGTTTGGTCAAGTACCCAAAACCGGTTGATAAAATCTGGTATTGATCCCACACTCACGTGTGTTGTGTGGCACCCAAAGTGAAGGGTTCGAGCAACATGGGTACCAGCTAGTGGTAGATCCAGTTCTACTGCCTTAATTGTCGTCTTGGTGCGTGCTGTGTAGTTTGGTTGTTTGCCATGCTTGGCAAAAAAGATGCTTATTTCAAATTTCAACCTTAAGCCATTAGGATTTTTTGTTTATTGGAGTGTCGTCTTCTGCAGTGTATCGACTGAACCTGAGTGGAACCGCATCTCGCCTATAAATTAACACATATTTTAGGAAGATGCAGCAGCCCGTGCAGGCAAGGCCTTCTGCCAATGGATATGGCTTCCGTAAAGTCGATAGAGAAACGGGAACTAGGTTGGAGACTAAAGTGCAATCTGGAAGAACTACTTCTTGTCAATTTACAGGTGTAGGTGAGAGCCACTGACTTACAATTGTCTATGATTTCTTCCGTAATTCTAATTCCAAGTGTTCTAGGTAAAGGGGGAGCATATCAAAGCCTGTCACGTGATCAACTAATTTATTTAAGTACTTGTCTTATTGGACGTCAAGTGGAAGTACAAGTGATGGACGGATCAGTGTTTTCAGGGATACTTCACGCGGCAAATGCTGAAAAAGATTTTGGTATGATAGAAAAGTTAACTTAGACTACGGGTCCTTGATCAAAAAAAAAAAAACTTAAGACTGCTGTCTTTGGGTATTAATTGAAGACTCTAAACACTGTTTTGGTAAATGTTCTAATATTTTATATTTAACATTGTCTTTCTTCCCTTCTCTTTGCACAGGTATTATTCTGAAAATGGCCCACTTGATAAAAGATAGTTCCGAGGGGATGAAGAATACCTCTGAAGCTTTTAGCAAGCCTCCATCTAAGACTTTGATAATACCGGGTAAAGAATTTGTACAAGTTACAGCTAAGGTTTGTGTGCAACTACTAAAATTCTTTCCAGCAATTACTTTATGCCTGTCTGATTTCAACTGCGGCAATTCTTTAAATAATCAACCAAACAAATCAAATCACAGTATATTATTGTGAGGGTGTTTCATGGAAGACCTTTATACATCGTTTCTAATTAGTTTTCTCTTCTGATTGTTGTGATTTTCAATCAGTTGTAGTTATAACAATGATGCATATGCTTTGGAGTAGGGTGTGCCTACAACTTTAGACGGCTTCAGAGCAGAAGTCATGCTGGAACAGCAGCAGGAACTTTTGACAGATTCATGTATTTCACAATCTCGGCATATTGAGGTAGAGCGGCAGTTAGAACGCTGGGTACCGGATGATGATGCTCCTGAATGTCCTGAACTGGACAATGTTTTTGATGGCCATTGGAATAGGTTGCTTCCTCACATCATTTCCTTTGATTGTTTATGTTTTAGCTATTTGTAGTCTGTATTGCGTGGATCCTTCAAAATCCTTGATGTACCGAGTGTGGTTGATTGATCCGCTCTATATTTGATCAACCTAACTCAGGTGCTTTGACTAAACCTATGGCCAAGAAGTATAGGTTGATTAGCTATTTGGTTTGGCTTTTGGTTTTTACCATGTAAATATATTCACATAAAGTACTAGAACACTTTGGTATTATACGGGATAACTTGTGTTTAAACAATAAGTGTTTACAAAGAATTTAATTATACTAAGCTCTAATTTAATAACTTTAATTAGTTGTCGATATATATACTTATAAGTATCATCGTATACATTTCTTGATTGTATCTTGACACCCATACCTATCGACCTATCGTTACTGCCAAGTCATACGATTGGCAAATATTAATACTATAGTTATATTAATTTATAATTACGTGATATGTCACTTTTCTTTAACTTAATTAGCAGATATGGATTTAAGTAGTTACTGCCACTTCTAGGCCATGATGAAATTAACAGGAAAATCTGAGCTTACATTATGTCATTATTGACTTCTTATAGAATTATTATCCTGTGTTCTTGTTGAAACAGATTATTACTGTGGTTAAAGAAAATAATTCTCGTACTTCTATAGGGATGGTTATGTTAGTTGTTCTTGAGCATCATATTCATAAAACCTTATGTTGTCTAGTAATCCATAAAGATGTAGCGGAGAAAATGGAAGAATAGGACAAAAAGATCCTTATAGGCAGCACAAGCTAGTGGAATTAAGGTTTTGTCTCGACTCTTGACGTTATGCTTACATTAGGTCCAATGCTTTTAGGGGTCTCTTTGGTCCTCTTTACAAATTTGTGTTAGTAGGAAATGTAAATTCTAATATATTGAACTATAAGTTTTCTCAACAGTTGAATGAAATGGGTCTAAATAGAGTGAAATGGATAGTGAGAATTTGTCTGCCGCGTCCTCCCATCTTTGGATTGAGGCGGTATTCTAATTTCTTGATCCTGTCCCTCTCATGCATACTTACACATATTTAAAACCCATTCCTCCTTTCCACCGGTCTCTGTGTCTTTTTCCTATCTGAAACATATTCCTCCTTCGTCATGGAATTGTTGTTTGCGAAGTTCTTCCTTTTATATGCTCTCTTCTTCTTTAATCTAAGTAAATATGTATTGAGTTTATTCTGAAGGCAGACATTGAGTTAGATTGCGCCAGATATTAGCACTTAAAAAGTTCTTCTGGCTTAATTATCACATTGCTCCTGTGTCCTGAATCATATTTCAAGTTTTCAACTGTCTTTGAAGTACAATATTTCTTGGTGAAAAGGGTTAATTCCTCCTGTAGCTTTTTAAAGTGGGTAATCACCGAAAGGACGAAAAAGGTGTCATTCCCGGGTTTAATGACATCTACTTACTATAGAACATTATTGTATTTTAATTCAGGACGAGTGCCTCTTTCTGTATGATACAGATTAATTTCACTGAATTACATTATCAATTTCCATTTCTGCTCTATGTCAATGCAAGATAAATGCGTAGAATATTATTGTATTGTCCCTTTATTAGTAACTACTAAAGTCTAAACTTTCTTTGTCCTGTATTGTTTTACTTTTGCTAATTTTATTTTTTTGCATGTCTGTACTAGTCATCTATCGAAATCTCCTTTATAGTTGCTTCAAATCTTTACAATGTGTGTGCTTGTCAGGGGCTGGGATCAATTTGAAGCCAATGAAACATTGTTTGGAGTAAAAAGCACATTTGATGAGGACCTTTATACGACGAAGCTTGAGAGAGGTCCTCAGATGAGTGAGTTGGAAAAAGAAGCTCTACGAATCGCTAGAGAAATTGAGGGTGAGGATACACGTGATCTTCATCTAGCAGAGGTAGGGTAATTTTTTCCTTTATACGGAACTCTCTGTTTCTTAGTGAGTTTTCTCTGCTTTTTTCGCTCTAATTTTAGTTGTGCTGCTTGGAGTTTATTTCTCATAGGAGAGAGGGATTCAACTTCACAAGAACCTAGAAGTTGATGAGGAAACCAGATTTTCTGCAGTTTTTAGAGAGGTTGATGATAGCGGCTATGATGACTGTGAGGACATATTATTGGATTCACGTAATGATGAAACGTTTCAAGGTATATCTAATGCCATGGACAAGTCATCTACTTACATGAGCAGAAGGAAACTGAATGATGGTGCACAAGTTTCGTCAAGATCTTCCGCCATGGTATAAGTTTGTTTTCCTGCATTCACTATTCTGTCTAAAAATTGTTTTGTTGCATTACTGGGGCTTTTTCCTTCCTATCAATGATTGAGGTTCTGTTTCACGGTTAGTGTAATTTGTAATTTCTTATTATGAAATCCAAGGCATAACTTAAAATATGGATGACAGAGGAAGGTTATTGTCATATTATCAGATACCTCAATTTAGTTGGAAAATATTTTAAGTGGTTATGTCTACTGTTGCTAGTGAATGTGAGAGTTATTCACATCTTAGACCAAGCACTTTCAGAGTGAATCATGTGGTTTAAGAGCCTACAAAATAATACTTTAGCTTCTGTGTACCTGACTATAGTATATCTAAGCTAATTATGTGATGTATTTTACTATTTCTATGCCTATCTTGTCCGTAGGATGAAGTGCAATCTTCTCAGCTAAGTACCAGCAGGGATGTCTACCAGACTTGTTATGATGATCATGCGAAAGAGTCATCAGTTGAAGTTGTCCCTAAAGATGCCTCTATCTTAAACAGGTTTGCTATAATCATTCCTTTCTACCATTGTGATACTTTTATCCCCTTAGTCTGTAAAGTCTATATTCTGGTACCCCGACTAGTAATTTTAAATGATAATGTTAGCCTTGTTAGTAATCTCATTTATTGTCTCCCCAACGAAATTATCTTTTTATCCTCTTAGTCTGTAAAGTCTATATTCTGGTACCCCGACTAGTAATTTTAAATGACAATGTTAGCCTTGTTAGTAATCTCATTTATTGTCTCCCCAACGGAAATGGTCTTTTTAGGGGACTCAAAGCCCTGTTTAGTGAACATGCTGGAGCAAGTTGCAATAAGGAGGATACGAGAAATCAAATGGTCAGCTAAGCTCTAAATTCCATAATGCTTCTTTTTTTTCATTTTAACTTACTATTAATGTTTTGTGTACCTTTTATTGGAGAACTTTCTTATGGCTGGCATTCCTTGTTTCATATAGGTAGCTGAAGTGGCTCAAATATCAGTATTTGAAGGTGAGTATGTCTTGTGATCAAGAGAAGTTAGATATTTCATGTTAAGTCATGCAAATGGAATTTTTTAATTATTTCCCTTGCGTTGAAAATAGTGAACACTTGGCCAACTACATTGCATTTGTCATTTATTCGGCTAGTTCATTTCTGTAAATTAACAGTAAAAACAACTAGACCTTAGTCCCAAACAGTTGAGAATCGGCTATCTCTATGAATGAGCTTGCTAGCCTATTACATGAACCTAGTAGGTTAGCATTTTACCCACTTTTGACTTACTCAAATTACCCTCAATAGTCATTTAAGAACACATCAATTACCAGGGCTTTTTGGTCTGTTAAAAAAAACTAAACGTTTTTCTTCTTCGTGTCTATGTGTTAATCTTTTCTCTGTCTCATCCATGACTCTTCCAAATTTTACAAGATAACAATGCAACTTCAAGACATCAAAGAAACCACTCTCTTTCTCATAGTGAACTTGCGATTAATCCCTCTATTTAGGTAACTTCACGAAAAGAGAATATGAGAAATTATTAAATTTCTTTTTTAAGCAAAGGATTTAGTGAAGTTACAGAAATCTTTGGTGAGAAGAATGTGTTACTTAGCATATTTTTATGAGCTGAGAAATATTCTTGTTAATTGTACATTATGTTTAAGCCCTTTTTCTCCCATTTCTCCAACTTGATTTGAAGCGTTTGCGAGCTATATAAATTGGTTAAGAACTTAGGGGGCAGTCTACCTTCGTGGGGCTTAAACATCACAGAATATATGATTCATAGTTAAGCACATTTTCTTTAATTTATTCTTCACAATGAACTTTTTGGGTATTGTCAGCAGGTGATGCCACAATTAATTCCTTGTCAATTGCCTCACTGAAATTTTTAGATATTAGCATGGAAATTTATGTTAAAGGTACTAAAAGGATAATTGGCAAGTATGGCCCTAACTAAAATTTTGAGAGAATCTAGTGAGATGGTTTTTCAAGATGCTAAGGTGTACTCAGGCATAATAGCAAGTAGATACGTTGTTGCAGATAAAGGAAACAGAGCTTTTAGCTTTTAAAAGATACGGCATAGAAAATTATACGATTTAACTTTCTCAAAATGCTAATCTTGGGCCAAGAAGAAAATGGAGGTAATCTTTTTTTTTTTTTTAATCAGGGAAAATATGGAGGTTAGTTTTTGCAATTAAATAAAATGTTTTGCAACAGATTTAGTGAATCCTCTTCTCAGATTTGTGTAGTGTAATTAAAATATTGCTCCCAGGACCCCTACCTAGGTGCCCTTCTGGTGTTTCGGATCCTCGCTGTTCACAGAAAAACCCTTTTTCTTTCATACCTACCTGTAACCTACTTCAAGTTTGGGCGAACTATCTTGATTGGAAATTACCTTTCTTCTTCTATTATCTCTTCCTCTTGCACATCTTGCCATATGGAGAATAGATTGTATTTCAGAGCAGGGGCAAAATCCTACGACCTTACAGAAATAAATTCTGCATATGGGATCTGGTATGAATGGGTGGAGAGCGCCAGATTCTCTATGAGAAGGATGAGTTTAAGCAGAGGAGCTCTGCTGTGGTTGTGCAGAAGATTAAAGGAGGCATCAGCTATTAAAGGGAAATCCTTTAAGTGTTGGAGACGCGTGGATCTGTCCACCTATATCTATTGCTCTTTAAAGTTCAATGAATATGGCAGATTTATTTCGATCACTGCAGTTAATGGAGATGCTAGATCTGTCATCATTCTTCCAGAAAACACATTCAATGAAGCTTGGGAGGAACTTACTAAGAAAATTGAGAATTTTATTAATAAGCCAGTGAAGAAACAAATTTCAATTACAACTGATAAGGATGATTATAACAGGGGAAATAGAGGTGGGAGGTACAAAGATGCGATGCCCAAGAACAAATGGGCAGCACTTCAACATCCTATCAAAACAGATTCAGCAGCTAAAGAAGGGAGTCGTGGCAAAGATCCCCTGAGAAGAAGTCTGGTAGGCAGCTTTCCAGGATTCAGCGAGATCCCCACTCGCAACAATGTCAGAACTTGGGCTCAAAAAACTTTGAAAGGTATCTATAATATTCTGGTATATAATATGAATGGAATGCAATTTGAACATGTATTTCTGGGAGAAAGGAAGGTGAAAAGTCATCATCTACTGCTGGAGTGGTGGTCACCTACTTGGGGCTCCCTCTTCAACTATGGTCTGGTAGGTGATGAAGGAAATAGGAGAACAATGTGGTGGATGGATCGAGTTTGAGGAGTAAGCGCAGTTGAAAAACCATTTGAGATAGGCTCGTATGAGGGTGAAACAACAATATACCCAGTGTAGTCCCACAAAGTGGGGTTGGGGAGGGTAGGGTGTACGCAAACCTAACCTCAAACTGATAGACCTCAGATCAAGATATATACAATCTAGAAAAAGAAGTACAGGAAATAAAAGAAACAACAGACAGTACTAAAAACAACAGGTAGTAGCAGAACAATACTACAACAAATACTACTGTAATTGAACTACACGAAACAACATATAATAGCAAATCGAAGAACAAGAAACAATCATAATACTGCGACTGCGAGAAAGGACAATAGTCTTATTAGTCAAGTCATAAGACTTCCCCCCTAATCTGAAAAAGATTCTGTTCTCCATCCTGGGTTATTGTTAAGAACGGGAATTAACAGGTCTGAATCTGAAAAAATTGAGAATCAGACTGGAGGGTGTCTAAAACATATATATGTCTCTCTCTCTCTCTCTCTGTTTGTGTGTGTGTGTGTGTGCAAATGCGAATGTCTAAAATATATTCTCAACTCATATGTATCGCCTATGTGGATCTTTTTCTTCTCGGGTGCCCTATCTTTTGCGAAGTCTATTTGAATCCCCATAAATTATAGGTACTTCAAGAAAACCTCTTTCCATGTGATTTTAGATCTACCTTGTCCTCTGTTAACACCTTCACCTACTATGTGTGTTGGCCTACAGTAAAAATGCGAATGTCTAAAATATTATTCTCAACTAATATGTGTCGCCTATGTGGATCTTTTTCTTCTCTGGTGCCCTATCTTTTGCTAAGTCTATTTGAATCCCCATAAATTGTAGGTACTTCAAGAAAACCTCTTTCCATGTGATTTTAGATCTACCTTGTCCTCTGTTTAACACCTTCACCTACTATGATTTCACACCTACAGACTGGTGCATTTGGAGGCCGATATGATCAAACTATCTCAAACGACCTCTCATTATCTTCAATCTGTGTTGCTTGAACTTTCTCGCAAATGTAATCATTTCTAATCTTGTATGACCACGTATCCATCTAAGCATCCGCATCTCTGCGACATTCATCTTGTGGATGTATTGGATTTTAGCAGCACAACTTTTGCTCCAATTAGGGATTATTTATCAAAAAATAAAAAAGATACAATCGGGATTAACTTTGGCAACATTTGCTTATATTGGTGTTAGTGCAATTAAATGGTAAAAGTATAGGATGATTACATTTTGCCTACAATGAACTCGCATCCTGAAAATTGAGATTGAATTTGTGACTAAGAAACGAGATCTCTCATGCTTTTGCAATGACAGTTACTTGATGTCTAATTGCTATATGCTGGTCTGTGATACATTTGTGCTTTTGACAGTGCAAATTCAACTCTGTCAAAATGTCTTTCTTCCAACATCCATTTTTGTTGACCTTAGGTTTTAATCTGTGCAGATTCAAAGTCTTCTTCAAGAATGAAAATGGAGACCTGTGATGGGGGTAGATCGTCTTCCGACATCTCTGCATTGCATGTTCTTCCAGCGGACCAGGATAAGATCACAAATGCTTCTCAAGAGAAGTTGGACGGGTCGGTGTCTTCCAAGATCCAAGGGGCTTCACAATCTGCTAGTTCTCGTGTGCGACCTAGTAGTTCTGCTCTATCCGCTTCTGATGGAACAGGTGCTGCCGCTACTTTAGCTGACAATGGATTATCACGAACCTCTTCCGTAAATTCATTTTCAGCAGAAAAATCGACCCTCAATCCACATGCCAAGGCAAGAACTATTTCCTAATCTTCCTTTTTTCAACAAAACCAGAAGAACTATCATCCCGCAATAATTTCCATAGTTTCAAGTGGAGTTATGCTACTTCTTCTTTTCCCCCTCCCTTTGGCTATAGTTTCAAGTGGAGTTGTGCTATTTGTTCTTCTGCCCCTCCCTTTGGCTAATCATCTACATGTTTATCTATTCTGCTTCTGTGAATATTTTGTCAGGAATTTAAACTAAATCCTAATGCAAAGAGTTTCGTTCCATCTCAATCACCTTTGAGACCTGCTTCTCCAGTGTCTGATAATTCCTTCTACTATCCAGTGGGTGTGGCTACTGTTCCAAATATGCATGGCATGCCTCTTGGGGTAAGTGATGCTTGTATTTTATATAGCCAATCTATGCGGAGTTTGTTTTGACTGGAAAAAAAAAATCTGTAATGAATCTTACCTGGCTTGTATTTTGATATCAAAGCATGGGCATTCCCTAGCTGTATTACCTAAGTTATATTTAGATATGTACTTGACAGTGTCTCTCAGTTCTATTTTGAATCAAACATTTGGCTATGCTGGTGGAAATATTTATAGATTTGGTTTGTCAGTAACCCATTTTTGGTGGTACTGTGTAAACTTTGCAAGTATGTTTTCCTAAGAATTGTAATTTGCAGGAGGGGTAGATGAGAATGGTAATTTACAGGTGTACATAAGGACACTTCAGTTGTAATCTTCTATTGTTGATTGTTTATCCTTTGTTCTTTTTTTTCATGGTGGAACTGAAATTCTATTTGCTGTGCAGTCAATTGTGGTAAAATATCATACTTCTCTTAGCGGGTATAATTAATGTTGTATTGATTATAAATCCCCCTCCCTCTTCTCCCCAGACCCCACTTGTGGAAATTACAATGGGTATGTTGTTATTGAGAAAAATTGTGCTTTTGATCTGCCTACAGTTTTAAAGAAACTTAAAAAAACTGAGAACTTGTTCTATACGTGTACTTGATTCTTTTCCATTCTCCAAATTTGTTCTTATGCACCTGTGACCATAAGCGATGCAATGCTTTTAGATGTTTAATCTTATTGCTTTTGTACTCCTTTTATGAACTACTATGGAGTACGTTGAGAAGCTGAAATTGGTGATGCAGGTTGGTCCATCATTTTCTGCACATCAGCCTGTTATATTTAACCCACAGGCTACACCTGTACCACAACAATTTTTTCATCCAAATGGGCCACAGGTTTGTCAATTTTTTGGGTTATCAGCATATAAGTGTACTTATTCTTCTGTCATATTGGAAATGGGTTTCAGAATGTTCAAAATTCTTATCTTTTTGATGCAGTACGGACAGCAGATGATGATTGGTCACCCTCGGCAAGTTGTCTATATGCCAAGTTACCCATCTGTAAGGAATCTTTTGACATTCTACAGTTATTTTTGTTAGTCTTTGCTACAGCAGTCGAGCTCTTAAAGTGTGTTCCAGTCTGTTGGTTGATTTGTACGTGAATAACACCATTTTTCTGATTGTTATGGTTATAAGATTGACTGTTAATATGTTTGGTCATATAACCCCTTTTCGTGCATAAGTCGGACGAATTCTTGAGAGTTCTCTAATTTTATGAGAAAATCTCTCTTGTTTTTAGAGAGCGCCACGACTCATGTTCATTTATCGCATCATGCATGTTCTCTTTTTTCAGCAAGAGTATTGGGGTCTTGTGACAAACTAATGGAAGCTTCAACATTCTCTTTCTCTCTGTGTTAGTGGCTCAAACTGACTGTTGCTTTGTTGAGACATGATAGGAAATGCCGTTCAAGGGACGAGAGTACTAACCAGGTAGCAGACCATATCGCGCTGTGGGTTGAACTTATTGATGCAGTATGAAATAATTTCCGACTCTAGATTCACAGATTGGTGAAGGAAGTTCAGCTGTCAGCTCGTTGATTGGTTTTTGGGGTGGGGGTAGGGGGCGCTCCAATGGCAGTCTTTGGTGGGGTTAAACTTTGGTGTTTCTTTGGTATACTGCAGTTCATCTCTCTTTTATTTGTATTCCTGATAATAAATGTTTTCCTCCTTTTCAATACTATTTTTTAGTGAACTTTTTGCTACTTGTGGGTGGAAATTAAAAACAAAAAATGATGTGAAGAGTCGATATTCACTTTTTTTCCATGTTTATTTTCGTTGGCGTGGAAAAATATTCCCAAAGAAGTTCCATGCAAGTTGTGTGAGAATAGATAAGTTGCAAGTCTACTCAAGTATTTGGGATAAATAATTTCTCGACCACAACAAGGGCATACTCGGTGAAATACCACAAGTGAAGTCTGGAAAGGGTAGAGAGTGTGCACATCTTACCAGTACCTCGTGGAGGCAGAGAGGGTGTTTCCGGAAGTCCTTCGGCATTCAGAATGGGTATTGATAATAGATTTGTGACTGATTTTACTACTCTATGAGCTTAATGTAAATACATAATAATCTTATTTTAGTTATATTATTGTTAGATTTGATGGATAAAAGGGAGGAGTAAGAGCGAACAAGGGGAAGTCAAAGCAAGCACATTAAGGAAAAAGGGAAGAAAACTGCTCAGAGTCACTAGTTTATTAGGCGGTAAAAGGTAGAAACTAAGACCTCCATAAACTTAAAAGTGTGGCTTCTTGTAATACAGCTCTAAGTATGTGTCGGGTTTAGGGAAGGATCGGACGATAAGGATAAGGATTTATTGAAACTTGGCGGGTATTTAAATTCCTCTTAGATTAGTAGTAGTGAGATTCATTGGTCTATCACGAGAATTGTTTGTTCACGTGACATTGTTTAAAATTATTTTAAAAAAAATAATCAATTTTTTAGATTGTTTTATGGGTTCAGATTAGTGAATTTTTTTTTTTCTAGAACTTCACTTTTTAGTCCCAAAAGAAAAGGTATTTTGCTAAATGATCAAATTGTAGCCAATTTCATTTTACAGATTTGTCCGAAAAGAATAAATACACACTGGTAAAGGGTATAAATCATTAAATATAAATACTCCCTTCTTTCACTTTTACTTGTCATTGTTTCTAGCAATATTTGAGGTTTTTATGCAGCTATGACTGTCCTATTTTGATGTTTTTGAGATCTTTATGCAGTTGTAACTGTTTTATAAAGTGTAGTATGTGGTATGACTATACTTGCATATTTATAGCAAATATTAGGCAGCCAATACTGCATTTATAACAATCAATTTGTCACACATTCAAATAAACTAAACACCTACGTTATATTAATAGATCAAGTCAAAGTTTATTACAAAAGAGGCTATGCCAAATTGATTTCAGCACATATCTTCCAACAACACCAAAATTTAAAGGTAGCTTCATTAAACCTTTCTTCATATATATCATTTCAAGTCAATAGCTTATAGCTATAACTAATATACAACAACAAAAATGTGTAACTTCTTCCTAGTCGCTATTCTTCTCCACATATTCTCTCTCTTTTTTTAATCTTCTTTCAATTTTTTCAATTTCATATCAACACAATTATCATCTTCGTTGAATCTTTTAGACTTGGTCAACTTCTCCAGAAGTTTCTTCAACTTCATTGGTTGATGCATGATTTTCAATACGTTGAGAAAATTTAATTAAATTTTCAAGCTCATCTAATTTTTCTGTTAGTTTAAAAATCACGTATTTAAATCTCGAATCAATATTTTCTCTATCTCTCCAGCTTCAAAAGTCACAAAATCTTACACTGTTATATACTGCATATTTTAATCAAGTAAATGTACGTACTTTATATATCAAAGTGTTACTTTCTTTTCTCATCTACATCATAAGACATACAAAAAAAAAAGAGAGAGATAAGTAGAAATTTGATCTACATATGTTGGTGAGACATTAAAAAAGATAGTTTTTTTTTAAATTATAATTTAGAATATAGAATATTAGAGTGTCCTAATGGTAGTACATATAGGAAGATATAGACAAAATATCTATGACCAGTGTATTCCCTGTCAATAATTATATAATAATTTTTTTTTTTTCTAATTTTAAGCTGTTTCAATCATAAATTTTTTTAAAAAATTCACACAAGCTATTTTTTTTTTTGGTAGGCAAAGGAAAATATTATATATAGATAGTCTAGGTATCAGTACATAAAGTGGAGGAGCTTCCCGTGGAAGTCCTAGAAACAAGGGCGGATCTATTCATTGCGGTGGGAGTGGCACGCCACCCGCAAACTTCAACGAAAATTATATATATACTAATATAGTTAAATATTAAATCTGCCACTCATAATACTAAAAGAATATCTAGTGCAAGTGGCAAAACATCACTTTTGTCCCTCCTAGGTCGCGGGTTCGATCCCAAATTGAAGCAATTAAAATTTTAAATGCTAAAACATCGTTTTTATTGATAAAGACAGAAAAACATGCGTATTAAGCAGTAGTGCAAGTGGCAAAGACCACTTTTGTTGCACCTAGATCGCGGGTTCGATCCCAGATTAAAGCATTTAAAATTTTTAAATGTTAAAACATGCGTAGTAAGCAGTAGTAGACTCTAGTTGACTTAAGTTAATACTTGATATTATTTAATGATTTTTTATTTATTTATTTAATTGTTAGAGAAGGTATAATCTAATCTCTTATTTCTCTTATCAAAAAACAAAAAAAAAACTATTTCCATATATCAAAACATCGACTCTTTTTGTACTTCAACTCTTCAAGTTTGCTGCTTGCTGCCCAATCGATTCTCTATCCTCACTAGCAAAAGTCTCATCGTTGATCGTTTTCAGAATATGAAAATTCGTCGTGGGCAATTGTAATGAATTATGGATATTATGACATTAGTAATATTATTAAAAGTTTAAATTTGGTCATTTTATTACTATTATTTTATTATTGATTGATTTGTTAATTATTCTATAGACTGAAAATATGAATAATCCGATTAATTTAATCGATAAGTTTACTTGGCCCCCGGTGAATTCGGATCCTAGATCCGCCTCTGCCCAGAAGTAGAGGTTACAAAAACATTACTATGCTTAGCATTGACTGAAACTAAAGAACTATTACGAGGTTGTTATACATCGACCAAGACACTAATCTACCACGCAGAACACCATTGTTATCCTTTTGAAGTTGATCTGCTAAATCTGTCGGCGGAGATGTCAAAACACATTTTGTTGTTGATTGAAGATTCTGTCCTTTTCGTAACAAAAAGTCAGCTACTGCGTTGGCCTCTCGGAAATTATGTTGCACCACTGGATTCCCCACGCTCCTCAACATTGACCTGCAATGACAGATAATGTCATCATACGAAGACAATGAATGCTGAAGAAAGTATAAAATTTCAACCGAGTCAGTTTCAACAACAAGAGGAGTTAAGTGATAGTTAGCAGCTATTTCAAGGCCATGGAGCAGTGCTTCCAATTCCACCAAAGTGTGACAGTGGCTGTTACTGTTGCCATAAGCTATTATTTAATAATAAATACTAAATAAGATTTTTAAAATTTATTCTTAAATATTTATTTGGTCAAAACCTATTTTTCATATATGGTTAGTGTCTCTCTCCTATCATAAAATTATATATGGAAAACTTTCCTTCTAATATTAATCTATCACCTGAATATAAACTTTAGATCAGATTTTAAAAATCTATCCTTAAATATTTATTTGGTCAAATTATAATCTTCAATATGATTAGTATATCCCCTGTCAATAAAATTAAATATAAAAAACTTTCCTTCTAATTTTAAGCTTCCATATAAATAATTTTATATCAACAACAAACCCAATGTATTCCCACCTAGTGGGGTCTGGGGGTAAGATGTACGCAGTCCATACCACTACTTTAAGAAAAGTAAAAAGACTATTTTCGATTGACCTCCGGCTCAAGACAAAGAGTAATAAATAAATACTTAATAAAGCATGGAACAAGATGTCAAGACATAAATACGCCACCCACAAGGAATAATAAACAAAGAATAGTAACTACATTCGTAACAAGGCATGCAACAAATTGTCCTAGCAAGAATAAAACATCTACCAAGTAATGTCCTACCCCACGACTCAAGCTGACACTAGCCTTCTATCCTAATCCCCGTCCTCCAGATCTTCATATCTAGGGTCATGTCCTCAGTGAGTTGTAATTTTATATCAGATTCTAAAAACTCTCTTTAAATAATTAATTGAATCATAAAATTTTATTAAAATCTTAAATTTAAATATTTTAAGTTTTCAAAAGTTGACTCAAGACAGTTTTGAAACAAATTTCTCTTTTACTAATAAAACTTTTAAATTTAAAATATTTTAAAGTAAAATATATATTTAAATATAATTTCAAGTTTCAATTACTTCAAAAATTTTAGTTAAATGAGTTAACGATTATTCTTAAAAGTTTAATTTAATTCAACATTATCAGTGTTTTAAAAGCTAATAATATTGGGAATGAGCCTCATGTCAGAGCATAGTAAAATTGCGTCAGAGTAATTTAGAGGGTCAAATAAAATAAATTAATCTGAAAACTTATTTTCAAAATTATAATTTTAAATAGTTTGATTTACATATGAAACATACTTAGGATCCGTTTGATTGGGAACAAATTATTTTAAAATTATCTTATCATGGTGATATATATAATGGGATAAATAATTTTAAGACTAACTAATATCTCTAATATTGAAATAAATAATTTTGTGGCTAAATAATAACTCCAACTAAATGTAAGATAAAATAATCTTACATTCTTACATTTTATTTTGAGATACTATTATACCTAGGGGTGGGCGTTCGGTCGGTTCGGTCTGATTGTTTAATATCGGTTTGATTTATTGATTTTTGGATTGACAAAAATGACATCCGTAACCAAACCGAAATAAATTCGGTTTGGTTCGGTTTTTATAAATTCGGTTCAATTATTTCGGATTTTTATTTCTGTTTGAAATATTAAAGTAGTTAACCTTTTTTTTTCATAACTGAGCATTTAAAATTGATGAATTTTTTTAGAAAAATTATTTTTTTCAAACTTGTTTTTCATTTCCAAATATAAATAATTATAAATAACTCAACATGGATAAAACGAAATGAAATAATCATAAGCTTAATATAATACATAACGTCATTAATCATTACATATAATATAACTTTGCACAAATAATCTACAAAACAACACAAAACTCATAAAAATAGTTCATGAAACAACATACTTTCTGCATAAATAGTCCAAAGTCACCAAAATAGTCCATAAAATATTTGAGTCACTAAAACAATCCATATAATATTATATATATATATATATATATATATATAATATAAATTATTTATTTACTTATAAATTTTCGGTTTAACCGGATTCTTTTTTTAAAAATCGAAAACCGAAATTTTAAAATTACAAATCGAATCTGATCCGAAAAACTAAAACCAAAATTAAATTTCAATTTTTTCGATTTAAACCAAAATATACCCACCCCTAATTATACCTCACACCAAAGGATCTCTTAAAATTAAAATATTAAATTAACAAAATACATTATATTCTTAATTTTTGCACTAGTAGTGTGTGTTTAACGTTATCCACTAGGTTTTCTCCCCCCTGGGACTCATCATCTTCCCTTTCAATTTCTACTATTAAAACCCTTTTCCCTCTCCCTTTTTTTCTTTCAAATTTTCCCCCTTCCCCGTTCTACATAAAAATAAACCCTAATTTTCCTTAGTTTTTTTTTTTTCTGTATAAATGGACGGTGGAGAAGGAGAACAGTATAATTCCCGTACTGTTGAGGAAGTTTTTGGGGATTTTAAGGGTCGACGTGCTGCTTTGATTAAGGCTCTTACTACAGGTGTCTTTTTTTTTTTTTTTTTTTCTCTTTTATTATTGGTCTGAAATTAGGTTGATATTTTGCGTATTTTAGGATTTTTTGTGAAAATAAGAGACACCCTTATTGTTTACTTGTTGAAGAAATTAATAATTTTTGAATACCCAACAATTTTGGAATTATTTTGAGATAATTACAGAACCTTGTTTTGTTTTTTCTTGTTGAAAAAATGTAGATTTTTTAATTCCCAAATAGTAGTTATAGATTTTTCCCTATGCTCCGAGTGTGCTGTTTCTGTGTGTATTTGTTTGATTAAAAAACATATTTAACTAATGGGGTTATGTGGTTTATTGCAGATGTGGAAGAATTTTATCAGCAGTGTGATCCTGGTAAGGGTTTTCTTCAGTATATAGTTTGGATTTTCTTTACTTTCATAACCTGTCAGTAGTGAATGTCATTGTGATTGTTGCTTCATTTTAGTTTTGGGTATTAGAGAATTTGATGTTGCACTAGACAGAGATGCTGTTATTGTGTTCTGGCCGTGAACGACCGAAACTTGCCATCGTTGCAGAGTTTTATTTGTTCATTGGCAACTTTTGTGTGCATGTGTGTTTCTTTCTTTTATGAAAAGGTTTTTTAAGGAACATAATCAATTCATTGTGAAGAAGTTGAACAGTTTTGTGCTTGTTGTCATTTGCTGATAACTATGTTAAAAAAATCTAGAACTGACCCACAGTGACTGTTTTATCTGAAACCCAACCGTTGACGACTCGACTTAGAAAGTAAAAGTGATGTCTGATATGTAGGTTCATTTGTTGGTTAACTGGTGCTTCAGCGGACTGCTGTCACTGAAGATTATACTTTACGAATACAAGTGTAGTGTTTGATTAAATTAGATACTAGCTGCACATCTGCTCCCATGTTCTTTTTCCCCTCTGTTTCTTCTTTCCCCTTGAACTGGCTCCCTAATCGGTCTTATGTGTTATAAGGTGGTGGTGACATTTTCAAAGGTGGATCCAAAAATTTGAGTATATGGGTTCTATATTCTAGAAAAGAAAACTGACTCTGTTTTGGATGAATTATTTATACATATTGAGTGGTTTTCTTAACACAAATATAGAGTCTTGGTCAAAGCTATTGATATCTGCTGAACCCATAGCCTTTAGCTCTAGCTCCACCCCTGAATATGTGATTCTGCTGATATAACTGCTTAGAGTAGGAAAAAAAGGATGGTCATAGGAATTAATGTAGGAGCACTGGAGCAGTCAATTGATTAGCTTTTTTTTGTTATGACCAATTCAACCTTTTCCTTTCTAGTTGTCCAATCTTCCTTTCTTTTATTTGTACTGCACATATAATTAGGTCTCTTTGGAGAAAAGTAAATTGCATTGGTTTTTGAATCGTCTGTAATGTTAAAACATTTGTGTAGGAGGAAGTTGGCTTGAAAGACTTACAGTTTCTTGGAATCTATTCAAACTTACCTAAAGATAGGATAAGATAGAAGAAAAGTATAGGTGATATCAACTAATTAGGGATATGTTTAGTAATGTTAGTATGCGTATTTAGGCTTGATGCTTTTCTGCGCTTGATGCTTTTCTAGGAGTATTTTAGTGTTATCGTAGTTCCTAGATTTATGTTCCAGTAAAAATATAGAGAAATTATAATATTATTTTTTTAGATTTATATTGCAGTAAAAATATAAAGAGACTCTAATATTTATTTTTTTACACTGAGTTTGTTGTTGTTGTATTATTTATACAGTGAAAAGTAATTATAATTATTATAATATCACCTCCTGCGGCTTACTAAGTTTTGCATGTCAAGTTCTCTGCAGTCCCTCCATCTTGTTACATTGGCCAAGTGCAAAAGTAAAAATGATTGAATAAGTATAAATGCTCTTGCATATTTATAGAATTCTGTATTGTCATATCTGTAGTATTTGTCTTCACTACTTCTAAATTACAGAGCATTGCGCTTCAACATATTTTTTCATCTCGACTCTTTGCTCCTGATTTGATTTTACTCCCTTGCTTCTGTAGCTGTGCTAAATTAATGTACCTAAATATAGTCGTACTTAGTTGCATTTAGCAGTGATTTATGGATGAAAAGATTTGCTTAATGTTTTCAAAGGTGTACTTGCTTTGCTACTAGAAGTGTTATATTTAATGGCACTGATTCATTCCCCGGCTATCAGATGTGTCATATATAGGGTGATTGAGTTAGAGTACAGTTCCCTATTGGTACTCTTCTCTTTATTTTTTAATTGAGGCTCAATTTGTGGTAATACTACTATGCTCCTTTTTCACACCATGGTCCCCTTAATGGTATGAAAAGATTTTGATTAACATTAATGTGATGTACTTTAATTTGGTACTTTAATCCATCTTTTATGATTTATGTAGCTTCTTGTTCAAGCGGTTAAATATCTCGATTTTGTATTATCCAGAAAAGGAAAACTTGTGCTTGTATGGGCTCCCAAATGAACAATGGGAGGTTAATCTGCCTGCTGAAGAAGTACCACCAGAGCTCCCCGAGCCTGCTCTTGGTATTAACTTTGCTAGAGATGGGATGCAAGAAAAGGACTGGCTATCCTTAGTTGCTGTCCATAGTGATTCTTGGTTGCTTTCTGTTGCCTTCTATTTTGGTGCTAGATTTGGATTTGAAAAGGCCAGCAGGTACTTCTCATCCAAACATTTATTTGTTGTAAGCCTAAATATTTCCATTTTTAGAGGTCGTTATGAGCGTCACTTGATTAAAAAAATGTAGGTAATTCATATTTGTTGCACCCAAAGGTGTGACCTAGTGGTTAATGAAGTGGATTGAGAATCATGAGGTTTCAGGTGTCAAATCCCAGCAGCGACAAAAAAACACTAGGTGATTTACTCCCATATGTCCTAGCTTGTTGGACAGAGTTGCCTGGTACTTGTTGCTAGTGGGAGGTATCCCGTCGAATTAGTTGAAGGTGTGCGAAAGCTGGCTCAAACACCATGGTCATCAAAAGAAAATCATATCTGTTGGTGATGCGATAAACTTAGGAGATGTTTACTTCCAGTATTTCATTTGATATAATGCTCATATTTGATTCCCAGTACTTCAATTTTCCTGCATCTATTTTATTTGGGGTGTCTTGCATTGAAAAAATAGTTTTTCTTATGGTCGGTAATATAGTTCAGACAACATTTGGTATCATGCTGTTATAACAGCCGTGCTACTGTTCCAGAAGAGGTATAAATAGCAAGCCTGCTTAATATTAAGTTGCACGTAGAGAACTATTGGGCATGGGCAGAACCGAGCTGATTCAGTTAGAGGAGTAGCTGTTCTAGTTACAGGCTGAAAAGGTTCTTCCTCCAGCTTTTACTTTTTTTATTATATATGGACAGATCTCAAATGGAATGTCAACCGAAACAATAGAATGTTGACCTCTTGTCGCTTGGATAGCTGTATGACCAACATACCTAAGGTTGGTAAGCCTATTTTTGGCTAAGCACAGTCAATCAACCATCATCATAGTATTCAAGCTCAAGTATTTTCTTTGAAATTGTGAAAGAGCTCTTATTGAGCAAGGTTCAATTTGGTTTCTTTTCTGCATTTTGTGTTTGCTACGTGTAGGATCCTTTGATGAATTGAAAATGCTCCAACTTTTCACTTAGTAAAGCAAATTTGATGTTAATGGGGAAGTCATGTTCTGCTTATTTTCTCATTAGCCCCACTGCATATAGGATAGAATAGTCCATTCAGTACTTAAAATACAGGAATTAGCGACAGACAAATTCCATAGCTAAACAGTAAAATCTAGCGCTAAACCTATTATCTACTGATGTTAGACAAGCAATTTAATGACGAAATTTATAGCTAATTCCAGTTGTTTTTTGATTGTTGTAGAGATTAGGTTTAATTCCTTGTAACCTACCCAAAGATTGTGCCTCCTGTTTGAGACACATCAGAATATACATTGTCAATATGTGCCTCAGTGGTGACAGAAGTTACACAGTTCCACACCTCATGAAGTTCACTGTGTTTTTTTTCTTCTTTCCGCTGCTCATGATGTCCTATTCTTCTTGTTCAGGAAGAGGCTCTTCAATATGATCAATGATCTGCCTACAATATATGAAGTAGTGACTGGTGCTGTAAAGAAACAACAGAAAGAAAAATCTTCCAGCCACAGTGGCAAAAAGTCCAAGTCAAATTCCAAGGCGGTAAGTCTATCTTTGCACAATATGTTGGTTTGCAAGTCAAAAGTAAGATGCTGTTTACATTTTTCTGAGACAATTTTGCATTAGGTGCATTGCTCTCATGACTTCGGAGATGCTAATTTTGAAGTTTTATTAAGTATCTCTTGGATCTTGATTGGAACACCTATCACATTCTACTGGGTATTTGTTTTTCTGTTTTCTGGGGTCGTAGAGGTTGCAAGGAGAGCTTGTGTGTTGGACTAGCTAATCTGATCTAACCCTGTAATGATGATGCCTATCGTCTCCCCACATTATCTTAACTTCTTTTGGTTTATATATATATATATATTTTATGTTTTGGTGTCAAAAGCAGAGGGCACCAGATTATCAGGAGAAGCTTACAAAGGTGCAGCCTAAAGATGAAGAGGAGGGCTTGGATGAGCAGGACGAGGATGAGCATGGCGAGACACTGTGTGGTGCTTGTGGAGAGAATTATGCGGCAGATGAATTCTGGATTTGCTGTGACATATGTGAAAAGTGGTTCCACGGCAAGTGTGTGAAGATTACCCCTGCCAGGGCTGAGCATATTAAGCAGTACAAGTGTCCATCTTGTAGCAACAAGAGAGCTCGAGTTGACATATAGAATCGGATGAAGTAGCATCTTCTGTTGGTCAGGTTATTCAGGCCGTTTGGCTCTAACTCGTGGAAGTTTAGTGGCGCCGTGGTTCATCTTTGTATACTGTTTTCTGTTTGCTCTAGCATGCAGCAGATGAATAGGGTTCTACTATTGGTTTAGTTCTAAATAGTCTTAAATTAGCAAAAAAGGTCCATACTGTTATTTTAATTTTAAACAGTTAAATGTGTCTTGTTTTTGTAGGATTAAGTCTCATTAATGTGACCTATTGAGCTCCCACCAACTTTGGTGTACATGTCTGTCGGTTTTTTGAACATTGATGTTGCCTAGAATTGTGAATTATGGTCATGTTGTTGCCCCATTCAAAAGCTGGTATACCAACGTCGTATATTTCTTAGTTGACCCTCATCCAAAGAAATGAAGATGTTCTTCACATAATGCCATTACTACAATATGCAGTAGGCAAATTTGTTGATTGTTGGCTATGACATTTCACTGTTTTTTCCGCTTCTCTGTAGTGGAAAAGGTCTGCATATATTTTGCCCTTTTTGGACTCCATTTGTGAGATATCATTGGGTATTTTGATGAGGGGTGTGAGGTAAGCCCTCTCTTGGTTTTTGTTGAAAGGGGGAAAATAGTACTAATAATAGCACATTACATTGTACCTAAGGTACAACTTTGGTGTACATGTCTTTGGTTTTAACTTAAAAATTAACATAATGAGGCAGAACGAGTTTTCTCATTTTTGAAAAATTTATAAATGTGCAGGACTAGTTTTCGACAAAAGGTCTGTAAATAAAGTCGTAATAAAACATGAAACAAGATAAAATAATAGAAATACGACACACAAACTAGTATTATACACTATCAAACCAAAAGCACACACTTCACCCAAAACCTTCTGACCATAAACTCCAACCTATGTTTAAAGCCCAACGACTGACTACCAGCAAGGCTACACCAAAGCACTCCTATCTACCGGCTACGACTCACCCAAATGCACTAGCCTTCTGTCCTAATTCACGTCCTCCATACCTTCTTATCTAGATTTATATCCTCGATAAGTTGTAGCTGTTTCATGTCATGTTTAATCAACTCCCTCCAGTATTAAATTATTTATCACTCAATCTATTTTTCTAAAGTATTAAATTTAATATATTCAAACTATAATACAATAAAATTATCTCATTATTTATTATTTCATGTGTGTCATAATAGGAGTTTGGAACCAAAATATGCCATGAAACTAAAAAATATATCAAAATATGTCATGTCTTTAAAGTGGTACCATAATATGCTTAACAAATGCATTATTTTTAACGGAAATGAGCAAACGGAGTTAAGTTTCAAAAAATATACATAACTCACTTAATAAGTGAATTATGCATTTTTTTTAACATAACTCTCTTTTTAAGAGAGTTATGTAATAGAAGTTACATAACTCTATTAAAAGAGAGTTATCCATTTTTTTTTACACAACTCACTTAAAAAATGAGTTATGTAATAGAAGTCACACAACTTTCTTAAAAAGAGAGTTATGCATTTTTTTCTAAGCATTTTTTCAACATGACTTACTCAAAAAGTGAGTTATATAATAAAAGTTACAAAACTTACTTTTTTCCCTCTACGTAAATATAATAAAAATTATATAACTCACTTTATAAAAACTTAAAATATGTGTGATAAGTGCATAACTTTATTAGTGATATGAAATATGAATATAGTGCGAAAAATATATGAGTTGTGCAAAAAGTTGACATGTTCATCAAAAACGTTCGTCAGCCATAAAAGTACCATTAGAAAAAAATGTAAAATTCACAAAAAAATGAGTTATCTTTGTTATTTCTGTAAAAATCACACACACACACACACACACACACATATATATATATATATAAGTTTCGATCAAGCCTGGAAAAAAAGGTAAGGTCTCGCTTTCCTTTGCCACTCAAGTGTACGGCATCTGTCGTGCTTAGGCCCCTTCTTCCCTTACCTAATGAAAGAGTCCACCGCCTGCCTTAGTAGTCTTAAATAAGGCGTGCAGGCCTGCCCCTTTAGTAGATGATTCACTACCGAAGCGAAGAAAAGGCTGGATCAATCAAAGGGGGTACTACGAGCCTTCTGTCCCACCCATCTAACCAGCTTACGTGGTTCACCGGTTCCACCGACTAGAACAAAAGAGTAATTTAGTCGATACAGAGGTGCGCTTGAAGTGGGGGGTGCTGTCCCATTGGGCTAGGACCTTCCCCATAAGGCCCCACCGTCGGGGCATAAGCGCCCTCTTGCTACCCATATGCGAGGCGCCGTCTTAGCCTTCCCTGACCAGGATCGCTCCCACACCTGTAGCGTTCGTGATCGGCCTCCTCAACTGTGTATCGATCGAAAGGCAGGGCGGCACAGCCCCCAACCAAGGAAGTGGTTACGTCCAGTATGTCCCCCCTTATTCCCGACATGCTATGGTACCCCGGAGTAGGTAGGATCGGGTCGAGTCCGTATCACCGCGGAGCAACAGCCGCGTCCGGATCTTTGCAACTTCATAAAAAGCAATCAAAGAGAATATCGAAGAGAATAAAATGCACGTAGTGGTTATTATAGCGGTTCCTTCTTTTCCTAGAAAACGTCCAAAACAACCTGCTACAAAACTACCTAGCAGGGATAAAAATACGATAAGTAGATACATAATTTCGAGTGTGATTAGAGAACCAAAAATCAGACAATGACAGAGCGGCATACCGAAAAAAAAGCAAGAAATAGTAACGAAGAACGAAACTTTACGACAACTTTTTCGTAGACGTTCGCCTTGCATGTGTTAAGCATATAGCTAGCGTTCCTTCGTAGATCTCTGGATTTCACCCTAACCCAAGAATTTCTTTTATATAGGGAGACTCGTGCCCGCGTGCTGCAAGATCGAGTTTGACTTGCTCAACGAACTCGATTTCCTTTATGTCTTTCTCTACCGGGCCCCATTCGGGGGTTTTGTCCAGTACCTCTGGCTCCGTTTCTCGATCGTTTCTATCAGCTTAGGTTTTATATAGTATAGCGGATGGGTTAGTAGCTAATTGTTATCCCCTTTTTACCTGTATTTGGAGTCGTGTCGTTGTTGTCTGTGCGGGCTGGTATTCTTTCCGATCTTGCGATGAGCTTTAGCCGTTCTTTGTTGCTTTAAGCAGTAACATGTTCCGTTGCAGAAGAAGCAGTTATGAAGCAGCCGTTCTTTGTTGGAATCTCTCGTACGAGATGTTCAGTGTTATGAGGAATGTTGGGACTTCACTTTACCTTTGGAAGGAACTACTATTATATTGACCTGCGGTTTGACTAGTTCCTGATCGTTAAGTAAGTTTTCAATGGTCTGATGCTGTTATAATCCGTCAGCCTCGTTACCTTTAATGTTATGCGATTGAATGTTGAAGTAGTACCGTCTTAAGTGTTGGGCTTGGTTTACCGGACCGAAGAGTGGCAAGCAATATTATTACAATACTGAAAAGAACTTGTCGCAGGAGCAGCCAAAAAAGAAGATACTCCTTTAACAACAAAGAAAGAGATTGCGTAAGTAAAGAGAAAGATAGCCAGTCCTCTTGGACGGCCGAGAGTGTTATGTAAAAAGGACCAAGAAGATCCTATCCGTCAGGAAAAGGGGGAGGAGTAAGAGCTAGCCTTAGGGGCGGAATCGAATGATTACGAGATAAACAATGAGACAAAGAAGAGCACTTAAACGAGTCAGCCAAAAAGAAAGACCACCAAAAGTAACGACCACCTAGATAGGCATAGTAATTCGATCTTTTGATCACCCATTTTTTGAAAACCATTTTTGGGGGCTTCCGCCTTACACACGGAAGATTGGATTTCCTGAATCACGAGTCTTATATACTGTATTACGATCACCTCATATTGATAAAAAGTCCAGAGAATAATTTTGGATGAAAATAAAGAAAGAATTTCTGGTCATAAAAACAGAAAGGCATGAATTGCGCAAGAAGTTCTTTCGGTTAAAACGTCGTGCGACTCGGAGGACATAAGACTTCTTGGTCAAGCCAAAAAGATTGCTGACTGGATACTCCTACCCCACCATGCCTGGCCCTTTATCTTACCTTAAGAAGAAAGAGGAGGTATGAAGCGTGGGACAGAATGCAAGAAGTGTATGATACAACAGATAACCTTAAGGAGTGGTGGCAACCCTCTTGATTGATCAACGCGAGTGAACTGTGCTTAGACGCTTCGTAAAATCGTACCGATCTACGAGAGGAACTGATAGATGAGTAGGCTTCCCCTTTCGATTCACAAAATGTGATCTGGGACACGATGGGAGTTTGCGTGTCTCGGTAAGAAAGATATTACCGGAGTATAGCACAAGATCGCCTTTTCTTGCTGCCATGGGGTCGACCTGTGAACAAGGTAAACCCAATAGGAACCAAAAAACGAGGGGTACCGCATTGGGCAGAAGACGATCCAAAAAGCGAAGGCTCACCCAGCTGAAGGAAATGGGTGAGATAGGCAAGAGGTAGCTTGCTTCCAAGCCGGCCCGGCCGCGAGGAATCAAGAGAGCTTTGTCGGTGCTGACTTGGATCTCCGGTGACGGAATAAGACGGCCAGAAGTGATAAGCAGTCGCGGTCGAAGCTTGGCTCTATCCGATAGGCTAGCAGTAAGCTTGGCTACAGCGAAGCGCTTACCAAGCGCGAAGGAAAGGGCCTTCGCCACTTGAGCCGTATGCAGGGGAACTCGCACGTGCGGTTCTTAGGGGGGGAGAGCTAGTAGGAGCCATCCCATCCCAATAGCGTATATTTGGAGCTCAATATGAAATCCAATTTTCTTGCAAGACCCGTTTGGATAAGGGAAAACTCCAGAGATTGCTTCGAAATAAGATCCTTGCGTTGATCCTTTCCTGAACCAAAACCGAGGGAGGATGAGAGGAAAAAGGGATCAAAATGTCCCATCAAAAAAGTTCGGGCTTTCCATTCTCCCCCCCTCCCTCATCACTTCCCCTTTTTCAATAAATAAGCCCTGCGCGCCCCTCTCTGATAAGGAAGGAAATGAAATAATCTCAATTTTATGACAAATTCGGTCTGATGGCTGTTCTCCACTAACCACAAGGATATAGGGACTCTTTATTTCATCTTCGGTGTCATTGCTGGAGTGATGGGCACATGTTTCTCAGTACTGATTCGTATGGAATTAGCACGACCCGACGATCAAATTCTTAGTGGGAATCATCAACTTTATAATGTTTTAATAACGGCTCACGCTTTTTTAATGATCTTTTTTATGGTTATGCCAGCGATGATAGGTGGATCTGGTAATTGGTCTGTTCCGATTCTGATAGGTTCGCCTGACATGGCATTTCCACGATTAAATAATATTTCATTCTGGTTGTTGCCTGTAAGTCTCTTGCTCCTATTAAGCTCAGCCTTAGTAGAAGTGGGTAGCGGCACTGGTGGATGATCTATCCGCCCTTAAGTGGTATTACCAGCCATTCTGGAGGAGCAGTTGATTTAGCAATTTCTAATCTTCATCTATCTGGTGTTTCATCCATTTTACGTTCTATTAATTTTATAACAACTATCTTCAACATGCGTGGACCTGGAACGACTATGCATAGATCATCTCTATTTGTGTGGTCCGTTCTAGTGACAACATTCCCACTTTTATTATCACTTCAGGTACTGGTAGGGGCAATTACCATATTATTAACCGATTGAAACCAGGTCCGTTCTATTTGTGTGTGTGTGATTTTTATAGAAATAATAAGGATAACTCATTTTTTTTGTGAATTTTATATTTTTTCTAATGATACTTTTATGACTGACAAACGTTTTTATGAACATGTCAACTTTTTGCACAACTCATATATTTTTCGCACCATATTCATATTTCATATCACTAATAAAGTTATGCACTTATCACACATATTTTAAGAGTTATATTCAATGAATAACTCATTTTTTTTAACTTATTTTATATTTGAATAACTCACATAATCAGTGAGTTTTGCTCTCTCTCTGTTTCATAATAGTTAACCTTCTTTCTAAAAAAATAAAACGTTAAAAGATAAATTAATTGTTCACATAATATGTAAGTTTTTATAAAGTGAGTAATATAATTTTTATTATATTTACGTAGAGGAAAAAAATAAATTGTGTAACTTTTATTATATAACTCACTTTTTGAGTAAGTCATGTAGAAAAAATGCATAACTCACGAAAAAAAAGAGTTATGTTAAAAAAAATGCATAACTCATGTATATTTTTTAAAACTTAACTCCGTTTGTTCATTTTAGTTAAAAATAATGTATACAAGAGAGTTAAGCATATTATGATATCACCGTAAAAATATGACATATTTTGATATATTTTTTTTTTAGTTTTATGACATATTTTGGTTCCGGACTCACGTAATAGGGGATAAGTATTATTGTGGGGAGCGAGTAGTGGTGGGATATTTGTATCAGTAATTTCCAAAGAAAGAAAGAAATACGTATTGTATTTTGTTATTAAAGCACTGTAAAGTACATCTTCTCTTTACCATCTCCACTAGCCGCATAGCACTCACTGCCTATTGTCCCCTGCTTCAACAATGGCGGCTTCATGCATGTTGAGATCCTCTTTCGTCTCTCCTAACCCTAATCTTCACCAACAACAATCTCCTGCTAAATCCAACCCTACTTTCTTCTTCACTCCTATTAAAGCCACGTCGTCGTCATCATCATCTTCTTCAACAGGCGATGCTGCAGCTGCAATCTCCAAATCACCACTACTTCAGAAGAACCGCCGCCCTGCTGACGAAAACATCCGTGAAGAAGCCCGCCGCGATGTCTCTTCCCACAATTTCTCTGCTAGGTACTATAAGCATCTTACCACTTTCCCATTGCATTCCACTTGAACAATATAAATTCGGATTTGTATTTAATATTCCATTAGTTCTGTTTTAATTTCTTTTTTTTCAGTTTCTGGAACTAACAGAATGTAAAATACTCAGGGGGAATAATATATTAGATGAATAGACTGAATAATATATTGGATGAATAGAGAAACAAGCAAAATAGCAGAAATCGAGCGGCGACTTTCTAAGATGTTCTTTATTTAATCGTCCTTCAAGATTTGTTTTTTGTTTTTTTCAGCTTAATTTGTGGGTAGGTACAATCTCACAAGTGGGATCTGGGGATGGTAGAATGTACTTAGACCTTACTCCTAGCTGATAGAGATAAGAGAGGCTGTTTCTAATAGAAAACATTTCCAAGCAGTTTGAAAAAGAGAATAGAGAAATGAGAGCAGTAACAATAACTAAATAATGTGAAATGGAGTGCATAGCTGACATACATAGGAAAGGATATTAATGACAACAACATAGTGCGATAACCGAAGCACAAAAAAATCAGGTGATAATCAAAATTGAAAAACAAGAAACTGCGAGAATAGTGCTAATACCATGGGAAAGAATGAAGGTTCAAGTACGACCACCAAGCATATCTGCAGGAAAGTGAGGCAACGCTAAATGACCAACTAATCTTCTACCCTAATCGGCGACCTCCAAACCCTCCTATCTAAGGTCCTATTCTCGAATCCAATAGGATGTGTGATGTCATCATTGATCTTCCCATTACCTTGAAATTTGAATTAAAGAATCCGGATACTTGAAACATTCTCTCTTTTGGGCATGTGAGAAGTTATTTTTGGGGACTCTAAATGGTGGGCTGTCGTCCTGTGATTCTACCACAATGGGACTATGGGGTTGGTCTTGACTCAGAGTACTGGGAATGTTGGAGATATTGGACTATACCAGCTCAGGATTGGAGGGGCCTTCTGCCTTCAGCCGGGCCTTTTTGAGTGTTGAAGTGATTTTTTGAGTTTTGCAAGTGCTGGTGAGGTGAGAGAGCTTGATAATTCTTTGTTGTAAATGATAGTTTCTCCTTGGAAGGGTATATTCCTTCTGTAGGAAAGGTGGATGCAAAGTATCTGTACTGGGTTCATCTTAATGCAAAGCCTAAATTTATGTGTAAATAGCCACAAAAATTCTAACAAATGTAGATATACATCCATCATTTTAAATATACAATGGGTTCAATGCTATGAACCTTAAAAGTTGAACTCATGGATCCGTCCCTGTCTGAGAAAGGGGTTAAGCTCCCTAGAAAATCTAAGGGATGAAAGCTGGGCGCTCTTAGTCTGATGCCCGCTGGCCCTCATTGCTAGAGCATCAGCATTGTTCTATTATAGGCAGGGTCAACACTTTCTTCACTTTTATTTTATGTTTTGTTTTTCAAAATAATGATTTTGTTCACTCTTTTAACAACATTATCTCAGGGGACAAAATCACACATTTTAACACGGGGATCAATAGTGGAATAATGCAATATCACATGGACTAAATTTCTTATTTACCAGCTATATTAAGCAAATCATAAAAGTATATTTTACATCAAGTTCCCATCTACTTTACCAAAATGTGGGTGCAATTGTACTCTGTGCCTGCTAACTTAAAATCTTGCATATGCTTCTGCAGGTACGTACCTTTTAATGCCGATCCTAACTCAAACGAGTGGTATTCTCTTGATGAGATCATTTATCGCAGCCGATCCGGTGGCCTACTTGATGTCCAACACGATATGGATGCGCTCAAGAAATTTGACGGCCAGTACTGGCGGTCCCTGTTCGATTCCCGGGTGGGCAAGACTACTTGGCCTTATGGTTCAGGTGTTTGGTCCAAGAAGGAATGGGTCCTACCTGAAATTGACAGTGATGATATTGTCAGTGCTTTTGAAGGAAATTCCAATCTTTTTTGGGCTGAGCGTTTCGGAAAGCAATTCCTAGGCATGAATGATTTGTGGGTCAAACATTGTGGAATCAGCCACACAGGTAGCTTTAAGGATCTGGGCATGACAGTATTGGTAAGTCAAGTAAATCGGTTGCGGAAAATGCATAAACCAGTTGTAGGTGTGGGTTGTGCTTCCACCGGAGACACGTCTGCTGCGCTGTCAGCTTACTGTGCATCTGCAGGCATTCCATCAATTGTGTTTTTACCTGCTAATAAGATATCTATGGCACAACTGGTTCAACCAATAGCCAATGGGGCCTTTGTGTTGAGTATCGATACTGATTTTGATGGTTGTATGCAGTTGATTCGCGAAGTTACAGCTGAGTTGCCCATTTACTTGGCAAATTCCTTGAATAGTTTGAGGCTAGAAGGGCAAAAGACGGCAGCAATAGAGATTCTGCAGCAGTTTGAATGGGAAGTTCCTGACTGGGTGATAGTTCCTGGTGGAAACCTGGGCAATATATATGCATTTTATAAAGGTTTCCATATGTGCAAGGAGCTGGGACTTGTAGATCGTATCCCTAGACTTGTTTGTGCTCAAGCAGCCAATGCTAATCCACTTTACCTGCATTATAAATCTGGTTGGAAAGATTTCAAAGCTGTCAAGGCAAATACAACATTTGCATCTGCTATACAGATTGGTGACCCAGTATCTATTGATAGGGCTGTTTATGCTCTAAAGAAGTCCAACGGGATAGTGGAGGAAGCAACTGAGGAAGAGTTGATGGATGCGATGGCTCAGGCTGACTCAACTGGGATGTTCATATGCCCCCACACTGGTGTGGCATTGACTGCACTCTCCAAACTGAGAAAGGCTGGAGTTATTGGGCCTACTGATAGGACTGTGGTCGTGAGTACAGCTCATGGATTGAAGTTTACTCAATCCAAGGTTGATTATCATTCAAAAGAAATAAAGAACATGGAGTGCCGGTTTGCTAACCCCCCGGTGCAGGTGAAAGCAGACTTTGGATCAGTCATGGATGTTCTCAAGAAGTATCTGTTGAGCAAAAACTCCAAGTTCTGATTTGTCCCAACTGTTTGGAAGAGTAAGATCTGCTTATATGCCAAAATCATCTTTTGGTTCATCTTCAGTCATGATGTAGAATTTTGAATTTTGTTAGATGGTGATCTGTTGTTGGTAGAAGTAGGTTGAGTCATGAAAGGCTTAAGAGTTCCTTATGGGAAATATATTTGAAATAATTTGGTAGAAATTCTTGGTGGTTGTAACTTTCTGCTATTTATGCGCTTGTTTGATTACTGTTAGCAAGTGTCTTTACTTGTTCCGAACATTATGCAGCATAGCATCTGCCTCAAATGAGTGTTTTTTTCCAGTACTTTTGAGGGGATATTGTTACCCTGCTCTTTTATGTTCTAATATACAAAGAACATGAAAACAGAATAAATGGCTCCTCATCGTCTGAAATTTATATGTTACCAAAGTGCTTTATAGCTAAAAGCAAATACCCTACCTTCTCCTGTAAGGAGAAACTTTGTTTTACATGTCATTTGGTCACTACAGCAGGGTCATTGATATCTCAAGGAGAATCCATTTTTTAGATGATATAGCTGTATACTGGCATCTTATTTGAGTAATTTCCCTTTGCATGTAACTCTTGCTTTCTAAGAAAGGCTCTCAGTAATTGATTAGATTTCCTCATCAAAATTTGTAATCTTGAACCACAGCAAGACGATCTTTTGCACTCTTTGTGACAGGGACCATAATGGGATGAGACTGGACACACTGGTGGGCAGAGGCGAACCCAGGATTTGAAGAGCGCGGGTGCACCATTATCTTGACATAAGCGGTCAAGAATCTTCCAATGACAACTGATCTTGACATAAGTCGTCAAGATTCTTCCAATGACGACTAATTTTGACATAAGCGGTCAAGACTGAGGAAACTGGTCGGTCAAGACTGAGGAAACTGGTCGGTAGAGGATTAAGCAATGACAAAAATACAAATATATAGGCCAAATATGGGTTTTAAGGTAATAAATAAACTTCAGCTTTATAGAAACAATTGAGCCTAGTAGCCTAGTGGTAAAGGTTGTAGTATCTAAACAAATTGTCAAAGGTTTGAATCCCTACTATCACTTTTTTGTTTTAAAAACAAAAAAAATAGCAAAATAATGTTGTCCATCGGACTCGATCTTGGATTGCAAGTGTGGAAAAGACCAACGCGCCCAGAGTGCACTTGTGTTTAATGGGGTGCACATAATTTATATAATAGTTTCTTAAGATATACATGTACATATACAGGATTTTTTCCGAACTTAACGGGTGCACGTGCACCCCACCCTAACATATGGGTCCGCGGTGGGAAGCTGATCCGAATTCAATGACATGAGAGCTTGGCCGGGAGTACTCTGCATTACTCAATTATAGGCTCTCTTTGGCAACTGGAAGATCGAGATACCATTAGTTCATGTGACCTATTTAGCTGTGTGTCCACTGCTTGTTACATTTAGTTATTCTCCATAAGCATTGGTTTTAAACTCTGCTTCATCAAATCCTCTGTTCAACTTTAGTGCTGAAATAAGAATTAATATCTGATTTGGACAGTCATTGTAGCTAAAGTTGCTTGCTGGGCTATGATGAAGCCTCAAATATCCCTGTAGAATTTGAACTTCTGGATATACCAGGGCTTATATATATATTTATGAGCAAATACAAAACTTTATTTTTCAGCGATGGATAAATTTACTGTTTTACATGATCAATAATAAGGGTTCATATCCAAATCTACTTGTACAGATGAGGCGTAACAGCTGATGGATAAATTCGTTGTTACCAACTTTGGAACTTTAGGAATTATGGTCAACGAATGGTCCATTTATCCTTCTAAATATTAGACTTTAACTTGATGTGTTTATAGCAAAATAATACCATGGACATTCCACAATTCAATGTCAGCAACAAGAAAAAAGTTGGTAATTTAAATAACATACACATGATGGGTCCATGAGCAACTGAAAAACAGATCTTTTTTGCGGTTCCTCGTGTATAAAGTTGATTGATGCACCAACATATTACAGGATCAAGCCATATTATCGTCTAATAGACAGCACAACAAACGGACACTAGTATTACATATCTGTACATGTTCATAGCCTTTGCGATAGGCTATTTTTGTCCCATTTCCCAGCCCGCAGCATTGTTCCAGCAGGTCACCTCTCTGTACACGTGCTCCGTTGAAGCTACTTTCTTGATAGGGGAGTCATCTCTTAATTCTCTTGATTATGGGTATCAGCTACTAGATAACAACGTAGCAGAAGATGACTACAACACAACCACGGCAACTGCAATTAGAGCTGCTACAGTAAATATCAGAGCCTGCAGTGGGTGATCTTGTTTGAGATACATATACAAAAGGTAAATCAATAAGAGGAACTTCAGGGAAAAAAACACTGCCGAAACTACAAATAGCCGACAACTAAACTTTTACCGCTTTTTTTCTTTTCTTTTTCGAGAAGGTAAGCAAAAAGTTAAATTGATCAGAAAGAGTACTAAGAATGTGCCATGAGAAACTATGTTCAATTGGCATTGTAAGGACTTTTGAGGTGATCAAGCTGAAATCAAATCAATGCAACTTGCACTTAAGGAAGATAACTCACAGCTATTGCATTGGCAGCTAGCCCTGCCCGCTCCCTCGGATCTTTCTGGTAGTAATTCCCAAAGTAAAGAATGGTTGCATAATACCACATGAATGGGAATACAAAACCTAGCAGAAAGCTGTAACAGAAATAGATAGGAGAAGAAGAACACACAACTTAAAGCATATAAGATATGTCCGAAGAGAAGCCTAGAACACGACAGGAGAGGTGGGGAGTGAGAAGAGGAGCAACAAGCAGGAAACTCACGAAAACCATCCTATTCCACAACCACAGCAAGGAAGAGGTCTGTCGAAGATTCCCAACTGAGTGTTTTCCCCATCTTTCAAGGGCACATAACTGTTACTGGAATGTTCTTCGGCATCTTGCAGGAGATCTGTATGCATAAAAATGACATAAGCAACCACTACTGGTCATAAACTGTAATACAAAGTGATGTCAATAATCAGTGATTAGATGCAGTGGACTGCAGCAACATAATATATAACTAGTATCTACCTCCGGTTATTTCTTTTGACGAGAAATAAATAACTAGTATCTATCTCCGTTTATTTATTATAACGAGCAGTATCTATCCACATTCAATATCGAATATTATTCTTTGGAGTTGGTAACAAATATATGAACTTAGAAATAGCTTTTGAGGAAATACTTCTCTGAAGTCCTAAATCATGCTTGACCTTATACTCTTATTCAATAGAGATTAGGCTTTTATCATTCAACACCTGAAAGGCTGAAACACGAGAAATGTATTCTTCAAGCGCTAACGAAGTTCAACATACAGTCTAAAAGGCTATTAGGTCTTCTCATTAACTTTGAGGTAAGAATACAAAATAAATAAATATAAGATCTTGAGCTCGATATAATGTGCTGAAGCTTAGAAAATTAGTTCCACTACAGAACTCTAATTTCCTGAATATAATGCTCAAATTACTGTATAGGGGGTAAGATAGTCAGATGTTTTTACAAGAGTCAACACTGAAATACTTCGGTGAAGCTCAAGGAAAGAACTACAGAATGGTATTCATATTCATAGTGTATTCCATGAGTTACTTATTCTGACCAATTTGTCTTTTTTATGTGAAACAACGAGAAACTGGGTATGTTTAACCTGAAGGGCATATGAAACCAGCAAAGCCAACCATCTCTTTTTCCTTTTGTCCTTTTTACAAATATAACGTCAATTATTAATGCAACCGGATTAGTGATTACATCTTAAACCAATCTTTGAAGAACCACAACATCTAACATTGTAGCAGAGTATTATACCCAAAGAACTCCAGCATGCCTTTGTGCTGATGATTAACATAATGTTACCAATATTTATGCCCAAAGAATAGCAATATCCAGATAGTTAGGACAGAAGAGTTTACTTTATTGAAATATCTACAATCCCAATCATTGTAGGCAAACATTTTTCTGAAATTATGAAATTCCAAGATAGAGATCACCATCTTTACCCACCTTCACAATATAAATACCGCTGACTCCAAGTTTGTCAATTTCAAATAAAGAACATATGTCAGAAGTTGGTATTGTCCACGCTTGTATAAAAATTCTAGGGAAGGCCAGATTCATTAACATAATGTTACCAAAAGGCACAACAAATGACAAGATTCATAATGTGGGCAAAAGGCAACAACTTTAGATTTAAGGCAAATAATTTATGAGATTCATTAAGAAAACAAAGTGTGGATCCAGCTAGTAATATCAAACACGATAACATACTCTGATCCATGTGCTATTCCGAGTTCTGATCCTCAATTCCTCCTCCACGACTCCTGCAACAAGTGATATTCGCAGCTTCAGCAGCTGTTATTCCAATCTAATTGTGCTAAAACTCTAAAGCAAATTAACCTTGGGACAAAGAAATAAATCTAGCTTCTAACTGTTTCTTCTTAAAATGGAGCAAGATAGGTTGCGTTCAACTTTCACTAAATGATATCAGTAACCACTCAAACTCAGAGGTCACGTTTAGATAAAGACCTGTCATATGCCTAGGAAACAAAATTGCAACATGGCGTGCTATTCTGCTATCTTATAACACAAAGAGAAGTCAACTTTTAGGGCACAGTGAAGTCTTGATACTTTAAACTCACAGAAGAAGAACCTTCAACTTCTAGTCAAACACCTCACTACTTCTAGGGCATTGACAGGGGGTGCGCGAAGAATGAAAACTATTATCAAATGCCCTTACTTTGCATTTCATTTTCAGAAATATGTGCATAAGACAAAATTCCAAATCGAAACAGACACAGAAAGCAGAACAGCATTGTTTGAAACCTCTAACAAATCCAAAACAAGTGAGACCAGCAACAGGAATAACAGGAGAACAAGGGATATAATTAATAAGCTATATCGTTCAGAAAATAAAGGGCAAACCCGACAATGCCTGTGTCTTACTAATGGCTCGTTCAGAAAAGAAAGGGCAAACCAGACAATGCCCGAGTCTTACTAATGGCTCTTACTTTAAAATAAATCAGTGTCTCTATTAATGTGCCATTTATGCCCAAAATTCACATGTATAAGCAAAAGAAAACTGAAACGGGTTCAATCAAACCATTCTATGAAACCCTTCAAATGCAGAAAGAATGGTGCAGAGTCTAGTTAATTTGGAAAACCAAAAATCCATTGGAAAGCTTCAAAATCAGATATCTTCAATTTAATATTCACATAAAACACGAAACCCAAAAATTACCAAAAACTTTCAAAAATACAACAACAAAAACATACCCAGTGTAATACCAAACGTGGGGTCTGTAGAGGGTAGAGCTCACAAAGACTTCAACTCTACATCATATAGATAGAGAGGTTGTTTCAGAAAGATCCCCAGCTTAATTAAAGCATTTCCAAACCGTTTGAGAAAGGCAAAAGCTTTGAACAATAGGAAACCTAATAATTCCAAGCAAAAGAGTATTACTTTCAAGTAAAGGAAACTTCCAAGGAACCTTGAACCATCATGGTAGTTCAATCAAAGTTGAGTACAATAGAAGAAAAGCATTAGCAAACCAACAAGGTTAACAAAATTACACAGGGGCAGAGCTAGGTAGGCGGAAAAATTACACTATTTATATAAAGTTAAAATTATCTTTTATGTATATAGTGTATATATAGAACCCCATTGTGTTTACTTTTACATATTTTGAAACCCCTCGGTAAAAATACTGGCTCCGCCACTGCAATATAAATCACTTCCATAACACTTCTTCATTTTCCAATACTGGCATATTACCTAGTCTTAAACCCTAATTTTTTTTGAGATAGAGGTAACATTAGTCTTAAACCCTAATTTATCTTAATTAGCAAAATATATTGAGAATTCAACTAATTTGGGAATTAACTATAATTAATTAATTAAAATATACATGTTCCTCCATGCCAATTGGCGAAGACAAATAAGAGAATAATACAAACAAAAAATTCTTACCCCAAAACTGAAGAGGCAGAGAAAGACTGTGAGGAAGAAAGTGCGAAGGAATAAAAACGAAGAACCGATATTTTAAGTGATAGCTACTGAAAGCACCAACAGTTTCTTCCACCTCCTCCTCCTCCAAAACTGAAGAGGCAGAGAAAGACTGTGAGGAAGAAAGTGCGAAGGAATAAAAACGAAGAACCGATATTTTAAGTGATAGCTACTGAAAGCACCAACAGTTTCTTCCACCTCCTCCTCCTCCAAAACTGAAGAGGCAGAGAAAGACTGTGAGGAAGAAAGTGCGAAGGAATAAAAACGAAGAACCGATATTTTAAGTGATAGCTACTGAAAGCACCAACAGTTTCTTCCACCTCCTCCTCCTCCTCCTCCTCCTCGCTCGATAGACGATAATTCTCAGTATGGCCGGTAATGGAGTTGGTGCACCGAACCGGTGGTTTGCACCGGCCACTTTTATCCTGTCACCGGTTGCTTCTTCACAAAAGGTTGCAATTGAGTGCACACTTCATTGATAATTTATTTTTGTGCCCCTGAGGTTTAGTTAAATGGAAAAAGGACAAATTTATCCCTCTATTCTAAAAAATTGGCTAAATATATCCGTCGTCATACTTTGAAGCTAAATTTACTTTGGGGTCAAATTTACTCCTCTGTTTTGAAAAATTAACTAAATATTCCATTCATCACACTTTAAAGACAAATTTACCTTAATTTCATATTTTGAGGTCAAATTTACCTCTATTAAAAAACTTTTCATATGTACCCATTTTTAATAGAAAGGCTAAAATCAATGTAAAATGTCCTCTCTTTTAATAATGAAATACACCTTAATCTAACTCCTTCGATCCAATTCGAGCCATAAAAAAGATAAATAAATATACCCCATTCAATTTCGTTGGTTAAATTTTTTCAAAGAGATTAAGCCACTGGATATTTATCAGTGCGTAGCTCATGAAAAAATGATCTGAATAAGTGCAAACACAAAGAAATATGTCCCTCTCTCAATTCATGGATCTGTATCAGTGCAAAACTCATGAAAAATGGCACTTGAAGGTCAAATGCAATAGATTAGGCTCATTGAATGTTTCTCTGGATGATTGAGTTAAGAGGTCTTCCTATATGTCAATCGTTGCATCTCTTTATTCATATATCTTTATATGCAATTTAGATCTATACAAATTTTTTCATCATGTTATTTGCTCAGAAAATTTATTCATTGATTCTAGAATCTAGATGCACATAAAATTACGTACTAAATTTTGAAAATTGAATATAATCTAACAAGAGTAGAGTTTGTAATAAGCATTTTCTCTAGTTTCATGCTTCTACATTATTCCATTTCGTTTTACGTTTTGTTCCTTTGTAAACAACCTACCAGCATTGTACTTTGAAAGAGAAGTATTTTGTTAGTTGAAAAAGTTCGACCAACAGAACTGAGGGAGGGGTATATTTGTTTGTGTATTTTTTGTGGTTCGGATCGGGCGAATTAGATTGAAATGTGATTTATTTTAAAAAAAATTGGGCAATTTAACGTTGATTTGAGTTTTTCTGTTAAGAAAGAGTACAAGTAAAAAGTTTTCTTGACAATGAAGATAAATATGACCCAAAGCATGAAATTGAGGATAAATTTGGTCCCAAAGTATAACGAAGGGTATATTTAGTCAATTTTTTAAAATAGAGGAGTAAATTTAACCTCAAAGTATGATAAAGAGGATAAATTTAACCCCAAAATATGACGAAAAATATATTCAATCAATTTTTCAAAATGGAGTGGGAGGGGGGGGGGGGGGGGTTTAAAGATCCTTTCCCTTAGATAAATGGACCCAAGAGCACACCATAGATAGGTGTTGTTTGGTACCGGACTAAATTAGTTTATCATTATAGTTTAAGTTTTGTGCATTGTAAGTATACAAAATATTTTATATTATCAGGTAAAATTGACTTGCTATTGCAGGTTATCAAATTTTTCTTTTTTAATTTTTATGTAAAAAATTGAGTAACCTGCAATAGCAGGTCAATTTCACAGCACTGACAATGCACAAAATTTAAATTCTTGACGTTATAGTTATGGATTTATAATTTCAAGACTAATTTATCCCACTAATGAGATGAGATAGAAAAATCCTCAACTGAATGAGATGTTGAGATATTTCAGAATTAAGTCTCGGATAATATTTATATCGCGTTTGGTAAGCAATAGAAATTTATTCCAGAATAAATTTGTAGCATCTATCAAAAGTGGTATAAATCTTATTCCACACTTAATCTTGGACTACTCCACCTTATTCCGCATATGAAACGGCCATACAATGTCAGATGAGTAGATTGGACTAAATTTGAAAGGATTTAAAATAAATATGGTCATCAAGATAATAAACTTAAGTTAGTCGTTGAATATCTAAGACGTTAAAAAGAAATTATGCATGAGAAGTACTAAATATACCTCTGAACGTTGTGAGGCGGATGAGATATACTCCTATATAGATTTTCTTTTTAATAAAAAAAAATTAAATTAATTTTTTTTACTTTAGTAAGCCAAAAAGGAAATATCTTGATCGTTTGAGTACCAACAGAGATATATGTCAGCCACTTTTTTAACAAAAGGTATATAAGCTATAAATTGCAAAGTTGAGGATATATCATAGTCTTTTTTTTTTTCGAGTTTAAGTTCTGTGCATCGTCAGTGTATAATAAATTCTACATTATCAGCTAACTTGATCTGCTATTGCAGGTTACCCAATTATTTACATAAAAATTAAAAAAAAAAAAATTGGTAAACTGCAGTAGCAAGTCAAGTTCACCTGATAGTGTAGAATATTTTCTACACTGATAATGCACAAAACTTAAATTCTTTCCTTGAAAGTATTTATTTATCACTTTGTTTATTTGGATGGTGGTTACCTGTGGTATAGTATTGTATCGTCTATAAGAGTATCATGTTTGTTTTGATTGTTTTTTAAAATATATGGTTTGATTCCATAGTGAGGTAATGAAAAGTCTCACTTTATGTAACTACCGATTGGGTGTTATCGCGTCGTTATCTTCATTTTTTTCTCTCATTTCACCTTTATTTATTATTTAATAATCATTTTTTATTTTTTATCCTACCTTTTTATAGTAGTTATACCCCGTATCCTACTTTTCTAGTAAGTTTATCCTTCAAATTATTGATGTGTGAGATTCTGTTATGACGAAAAAACGATACAATCTATCCGAACGTTGTATTTATTAAAACAACACAGTACCATACAATACAACACAATACCGTACCATACCATACATTATAAAACCATACGAGACAATTATCCAAACAGAATGTAAAGGAATCCGAAGATGTGCAATTTGTTAATACGACACCTTAAGATATTTGATATCTTATTTTATGAACTATGATTTGCTCATTTAGTAAGAGTGAGAAAGTTTTGATGGTTTTCACATATTTTCATCATCTAAATTACATGTTCAAACAAAATTTAAATTTCAAATCAACTCAATTGCAATTTTTGAAATCATGACCAAACGCTCCTTAATAAAATGATGGTAGTTTTTTTGTGACAAATATTGTAAATTGAGGTAACTAACATTATAAATTCGAGTCACGAAGGAGCAAAAGGGTGGAAGCTTCTGTTAGAGTTTTTTTTTTTTTTTTTTTTTAAAAAGTACTAATTTGGATAGAGGGAGTAAAATGTTACATTTCCTGTACTTCATTAAGAGCAGTAGTTAAAAGATTGTTGGGAACTTGGAGTCAAATGAGTGACATTATTATGATTTGAAATATTGAGAGGTGAACCTTTGAAGTTGGCTCCTAAAGTTTAGAGCATGCAACAAAGAACTACGTACATCCCATATAATTAAAAAAAAAAAAAAACAACGTTGTTCTTCGTATCATTTTCATATATTTTTTTCCCCAACCATTCACAAATATCAATAACTCAAACCTTTTCCATTTCTTTTTGGTGCTGGTGGTGGCACTCAACGGTGCATTCATGGCTGTGTTCCGCCTTTTAACGGCCAAACCAAGCGGCTGCCACTAGCCGTGCAGCTGGTTCCTGTAGCGGCCTAGAGGTGGATCTGGAGCGATTCAATGGATTCAATAGAATCCATTGCTTCGCCTCGATTCATAAGTACATAAGCCAAATATTTTAACCCTTGTGTAAATATATATATATACACGTACACATTATACTCATTCGGAACATAGCTAGGATTATAAATCCTAGATTAATTCGTTTGATCATGACAAAGAGTGATAGCACGGTGGCTGTGGCCATAGACAGAGACAAGAACAGCCAACATGCTGTACGTTGGGCGGTTGATAATCTTCCTGTAAAGAAGAATGGTCAAATCTTCCTTATACATGTTCATCTCCATAACGAAAATGTCAATTCTCGTATGAATTATGCCTCAATTTTAAATTCTTTTTAGGCGATTATGTGAATTATGTGTGATTATTTGATCATTTTTGTGTTGATCAGAAGCGGAGCCATGGTACCCCTCAGTCAAATGTTTTTTTAATGTATATAGAGTAGATGTTGAATCACCTTGATTTTTTCTTGTTTACCTCTGTATATTATGAACGCCTTTAGTGAAAATCTTGGCTCCGGCACTGCATGCTGCAAACCAAGTTTCTTGGGTTTTGCTAAGCTCGATCACTTGTAAGAAATTGATTTGAGCCAGAGAAAAAAAAGAAAAGAAGAGAGGAACAATGCTTTCAAATTTGATGTATAAATCTAATATAATGTTAACGACAAGATCTTAAGTGTCTCTGTGTAACCCATAGTATTTACGTTCATCTTTTCATGCATTGCAGATAGCATGGCTGCTAATAATTCTCCCACAATGGCTGAAATGCCGCAGTTCTTCCTTCCTTATCGTGGAATTTGTGCTCGAAAAGGGGTAATAGCCTTTCAATCACCTACTTTTTTCCAATCTAATTGGTCTCTCTTTTAAACAGTGTTGTTGATTTACCTGAGTATAAGGATCTATCAGAAACAGCCTCTCTACCTCCTCGAGGTAGGGTTAAGGTCTACGTACACTCTACTCTACCCTCCCCATACTCGTGGGATTACATCGAGTATGTTGCCGTTGTCAAGAACTGTTATTCATATTTCAGTTCAATTTGTGGGGATTAATGAAAAAGGAAGTAGTAACTAACTGGATTGAAAATCGTTTTTTTGGGGGGATATTTCTATTATTTGAAAGCAATCAGCATGAAATTCTGGCTTTAGTTAAAGTCTGTGTGGAAAAAAAGTGAATACCAAACAGTGTTGTTCATGTTTTAAGCTGAAAGGATCCACAAATCTTGGAAATCACCAAGTTAAAACTTACAATGGTATTAGAATCTATGCAGTTGTGAGCATTCTGTGATTCCTTTGATCATTCCAGATTCAGGCAAAGGAAGTAATTCTCCAGGACACCGACGTTGCACAAGCACTAACCGAGTATATCACTCAGAAGTTCATCACCACCATCGTCACTGGCGCTTCAGCCCGTAATGCCCTAACAAGGTATGAGGGAGTATTAGTTTCCATGCCCTAATTAGTTGTGTTTTGGTAGTCCAGAGTACGTTAAGAAGGAAACTTAAGCTCTTTTTTCTTTCATTTTCGAGCATTGAGTGAGCCTGAGAGTGCTTTACCATAAGGATTGGAGCTATTAAAAGATTTGCTCTTGGGTTCTTTTAGCAGGGTCTGAACAGCAAGTGCTTGCTTGGTTCTTCTTTGTAGTTGACAAAAGGGTTCTAATTCGCGGCTTTTTGTGTCACAGAGCATTTAAAACTCAAGATGTGCCAAGTTCTTTAACCAGATCTGTGCCTGAATTCTGCTCAATCTATGCCATAGCAAGGGGAAAAGTTCTAAAACTCAAGTCAGCAAGTCAACCTGCCAGTCCTAGAAGTAAAACAAACTCCAACCAATCATCTCAAACAGGATCCTCACATGATTCCCCAGTTTCTCAAGCTCTTATTCCGTAAGTCTATCCACAAAACCTCCCATGGTTGATGAAAGTAAGGCCCATCATGGTTCTAATTTACGGTGTAGAGGATAAGACTCTTTTTGATTATTAGTCCAGAAGATTATTTTTCGTTCATGTATGTCGTAACATCTTACTTCATGATTTTAATGCACAATTTTCCAGCCAGGGAAGTTGGGGAAGTATAGGGAACTTTGTGTCTATTGATGCTGGCAGACGGAGCACATCATCTGATTGTAGCAGTTCCTCGGATAGGCATCCTGCAAGCCAGAGTTCCTCACCCAACTACAGCAGTGCCACCGAGCGCACACCAAAGGCATTGTCAGATAGCCAATACAACAGCTCAAATCCTTCACCAGATCAATCTGTCAGTAATATCCGTGAAGTATTCAGTAAAATTCAACTAAAGAGGCAGCCTGGCAGCAAGAATCTAACTCCTATGCCATCGCCAGTCAATAGTGGTGATTTCGGTGTATGGACACCGCCAGCAGAGCTCGCTGGAAGTAGTGAAAATTCCTCCCAGTATACTGTGAATTCAAATATGGATATTAATCAAATACTAAATGATAGACACCTTGGTAGTCTAATACCTCCATCACGGCACACAGTCAATAACCTAAATCTTCGTATGCACACAAAAGCGAATTCATTCTACTCTACATCTGGTTCGAGTGATCTGTCTGGCTCCTCGAGTTACCGGTTCTCTGATATGTCCTTTGATTATTTGGACTCTTCTCACAACGTTTCAGATGCTTCTAGGTGTTCCATCTCCTCCCTAAATGCAGTAAGTTCAAATACGCTCCCTTGATTTGTCAAAAGTGAACCTCTTTAAAAGCATAAACCTTTGATTCACAAGCCATTTTGGCTGTTGCAGATCACTTGTTATTACACTATTTACTACATCAACAAACATATGATGCCATCATATATACTTTTTTCTTTGTTCGGGAATCCACGAGCAACAGTTCTGCTAGAACTGTGTCCAAATGGACATGTATAGCTAGGAGATAGTTGAGCAGTGGACAATCAAGTCACAATACCAATTAAATTTTCAACCTCTTTTCTGTTTTCCTTGGTAATGGTTATCACACGATTAGATAACAGCATCAGTAAGTTTTTATCATGAGAGTAAAACTTCTATGTTTTTAAAAACTATACTGAAAACCAATGTGGGCAATCTAGTTGTGGATTGAATCTTATGGCCCATCTATTTTACTCATTGCCGCAAGAGCATTGAGTTTTAAGTGTCCTTGAGCTTTATCTAAAAACTGCACATAATGTGACCTGAAAGATGGTACATAACACATATCAACTGGCTAGTCTTTCCTCATATTTACATGCATTACAGGCAGAGTTGGACGAGGAAATGAGAAGGCTAAAATTTGAACTGAAGCGAACCCGGGATATATACAATGAAACCTGTAGAGGACAGGTTAGAGTTATCGTTTTTGTTAAGTAAATTACTCATTTAGACCACATCCAAGCAACTTACTTTCCATACTTTTAAGGCAAGAGAGATTGATCATTTGAAGTCAAAAGAGGCATGGAACTTAGAAGAAGCCAAGGAGGCCCCAGAGGCTTCACATGTCATGTTGGAAAAGGAGAAGCAAAAACGCAGAGCTGCATTAGAAGTAGCGCGGACGGCTCAGCACATAGCAGAATTAGAATCTAAGAAGCGAAAGAGTGTAGAAAGGAAATTTCAGCATAAAGCAGAAGACAAGAAAAAAGCACAAGATGCAGTTGGCCGCGGTGAGATTTGCTATAGGAAATACTCAACTAATGAAATTGAAGCTGCAACAAATTATTTCTCGATTTCCAAGAAGATTGGTGAAGGTGGATATGGTCCTGTGTACAAAGGCTATCTGGATCACACTGCAGTTGCTATTAAAGTTTTAAGATCGGACATCTCACAGGGACAAACACAGTTTCAGAAAGAGGTAGTTTTCCATGTTTACAGATGACAGAGATTTTTTTGGAAATCCGATTCAGTTAGTCGCCTATTTTTATTGCAGATTGAAGTTCTAAGCCGTTTGAGACATCCAAATGTGGTTCTCCTCTTGGGAGCATGTCCGGAGTATGGTTGCCTTGTCTATGAATGTATGGAGGGTGGCAGCTTAGAGGATAGGTTGTTCTGCAAGAACAAAAGTCCTCCTATGCCATGGCCTGTGCGCTTCAGGATTGCTGCGGAAATTGCTGCTGCTCTTCACTTCTTTCACCAAACAAGACCAGAACCCATTGTGCATCGAGACCTCAAACCTGCCAATATTCTCTTGGATGCTAACTACAAAAGTAAGATTAGTGATGTTGGCCTTGCCAGATTGCTTCCAGAGTCTGTCTCGGGCAGCGCCACGCAATATCTCATGACATCAGCTGCTGGGACATTTTGCTATATTGACCCAGAATACCAAAAGACTGGGATGCTGAATCCGAAATCAGATATTTACTCTTTGGGAATCATGTTATTACAAATAATTACAGCAAGGCCTCCAATGGGTTTGACGCACCATGTTGAGAGGTCAATTGAAAAAGGTAAATTTGATGATTTACTAGATCCATCAGTGCATGATTGGCCCTTGGAGGAGACACTATCCTTTGCTACCTTGGCTCTGAATTGTAGCGAACTCAGGAGGAAGGACAGGCCAGACCTTGGTTCAGTCATACTGCCTGAATTAGAACGACTTAAAAACTTTGCGTTAGGCTACGGACCCAGAAGCCGGTTTACTTAACGTTCCTCAAGTTCACAAGAAAGCTTAGCAATAAGTGAGGTATGTTACCTACACTTAGCTTTGTTTCATGTTCACAGACATTAATATTATATGCATTCAATGTGGTCCGGGCCTTTCTCCTGATCCCACACATAGCGCTATCATAGTGCACTGGGCTACTCTTTTTTAATCAGATAGAAATTACATAGACTGAACTGTTCTATGTCCTTTTATCTATCAGGAAGTAAGACGCAGCATTTCTGACAGTCATTCAGATAAAGCAGCATAGCTGCACTAGTACCTATTGACTTGTTTCCGAATCTGTTAACTTCTCTACTTTGACGCCATACAGGTGATGCCCGCTGGTCTCCGACTCAGTTTTTCAAACATATTTTGGCCTCTTCTATCCTGGAAAATTGTGAATACTACATGTAGAGAGATACAATATACAGTCACCACCAAACGCCGCGTTGTAATTTCTGAACAGAGAAATACTACTCTACTTTTTTGATTCCAGTGAATGTCAAAGTAAATGGAATTCTTTGTACAAGAACTGATACTCTAATGAAATCTTGTCATTTTTGTGAATCTTGTCAGTGAACCTATGGAAAGAACACCTGAACGGACAAACTTTTAGTTTTTACAGAACATTAATTGCCTTTTACAATTGACATGGCAAAACCAAACCAACGGCAGTTGCGGCAAGAATGTACATGTCAGTATATAGAAATTGCTTCCTGTTACTTGACTACAGATGTTAAAGCAAAGTATATCCTCCCCATTAATGATACCTCAGGTATTAACATGACCACCTTGGGTATTTATGGTCAACGTCCTAAGGCATTGAAAGGTCAAAACTATACACATGGGAAGAATCAATCACATAGTGTTTTTTTTTTTTTTTTAGTCTCTGCTAAGGTTTGAACCTTAGACCTCTGGTATCAACCCACTTCATTGTCCATTAGGCGACACCTTGGATGCTACGTCCATATTACGGTATATTCAGGAGGTGTTGGAACATTGGCCTAGAAAAGACTGGGAAAGAAATTTTACCGAACACACTGACTACTTATTTAAGGCTGGACATATTTTGGTTTAAATCCAAAAAAATGAAAAAACGAACCGAAATTTAATTTTGGTTTGGTTTTTTGGTTTTTCGGATTGGTTTCGGTTTTAAATTTTAGAAATTTGATTAAACGGTTTGGTTTTTGGATTTACAAAAAAAAAATTCGAATAAACCGAAAAACCGAAATTATATAAATAATATATTATAATATATATATATATATATAATTTAATATATATGTAAATATACTAAAAATATAATATAATATGATATAACATATAAATATATAAATTATAATCATTTAGTAACCCTAAATGCTAATATACTGCTTTGCTTTAGACCCTAACATTAACTTGAAGGCTACAGCGACGCTCAACCATCCTCAGTTCGTCAATTCATTTGAAATTTCAATGTTGCCCTATACTTATCTTTATCAGCTTAAGCGCTTCTATTCAAACACATAACTGCTTATTAAAAAAAAAAAACAGTTTCAACAACAGTACTTTTCAGCACTTGAATGCTTATCATCAAAACTAAAACGGACTCTTTATCATCTTTAAGCACGTTTTCATGTAACTAGTGCAACATGGACATCCCAGGCCCAAAAAAGTATTTCTTGCTACAAGTTATTTTAGAAAGTTGTAGCTTAAGGGTGTAAAATCATAAAGGTTGCAAGAAGTATAATACATTCTAAGCAACACAAGTATAACTAAGCAAGAACTTTCACTACAAGAGGAAAGACATACATGATTAGTAGTGAAGAATTTACTGAATGGCTAGCAAATCACAGTGCCTAATGCTTTCGAGAAGTAGAAAGATTTGCATGTAACTTTATACTTTGTTCATAATTAATCTCCTACCTTCCAGATATCAGGTACAAGATTAGAGTGGCTCAATTTTTCCAATGAATTTGGTGTAACTAGTTTGAGATCTAAAAAGAGTTAATTCTCTAAATAGTCATTTCTAGTTTAACCGAATTACTTAGTGAAATTATTCTCAGATCATGCATGCATCTATATGTAATATGCTTCTCCTAATGGAGGCAGCCTCTTTATTTAGCTTCAATGATTTACTTGCAAAATGATAGTCATGGATAGCCAGAAGGCATTTAGATGATCCTTTGATTTGTTTATGAAAATAAAGAAGGGAAAAAAGATGTGGAAATGTAATTTTTTTTTGTGTGTGTGTGTGTTTGAATGGTTTAGCATCATGATTACAACATTTTGTTTTTGAAAAAGTTTCTTAAGAAGCTTTATTTAAAAAAAAAACACTTTCTCAATGTTCGGTACCTGCATTGATGTCCGATTAATTTGAGTGTGCACCTCGTAGGTGCCATTAAGAAGCTTTACTACTAGAAAATATAGTATATGACAACCCAAACCTTGTATCTGTACTTACCTAAAGATGTATTTACCGCTTTGTACAGTAATAGTCTATGTAAGATTTATGAGAGACATACAATTTTTCAAACGGAAAAGGGTCAAATATACCCTACAGGTATTGAAAATAGTTCTAAAATACCCCCCTTCCACCTATAGGCTCTAAAAATCCTTCGACCCGAATCCTAAGCTATCCATCATTCTGTCCATCATCTTCAAATGTTGTTCAAATTAAGATATATTGGAAAGTTGGACCAACATGTAATATAGCATTTGTTAACAGAAAATCTGCTTGTTATCCCCACAATCACAACTCACAAGTGCCTTGTTCCAGAAGTAAAGGGAGCATCACTCAGCGGGAACTTATTTGTACTCAAAATAGAATAACAGATAACAACTTTTTGTCTTCTTGAGTCTTCGATTTCACGGGGTAATACAGTCTGCCAGATTCTTCTTATTTGTCATGCCAAGACCATAGCAACAGAAACAACATAACCTGAACATGATAGAATTGCTTTGAAGATACCAAAGGTGAGATTCTGGAGTTGTGCACAAGATGACAATTAATGAGAATATTTAAGATCATGAGATCGACATGGACATCATAAAGTACAATCAACTTAAGCTCAAAGACTATGTTTAGAAGTTTCACACCAGCGCCTTAATGTATTCATGGATGCAAAAAGTATAGCAGGGCAATTAGGGGGCTTCAAAAATGAGACTGATCGCACATTACCAAAACTGCTTCCCAGGCACGCAATAATCCCCCGAGCACAAACTACAACAGTACAAGCCCAAGTTCTGATGGTCTTAAAACATGCTTTATCCGATAGTTGTAGAGATAGTAGTGGAGTTTCCCGTCACCAGGGCCAAACTTTAGTTCCCTCAAGAAAGTTTCGTTATGCATAACATCTAGAGCGTTGAAAACGTCATAATCCTTTTTCTTTGCCACAATGAGAACATCATTCATCAACTGAATCCATGGAATTTTAGTTGAAACATTGTAATAAGAATAAGCAGCCTTCAGAGTGGAATAATTCTGATTACCAAGAATTGATGAAGGAAGGGTGTAAAAACTGCAGAAGTCGGTGATTTCATGAGACTCGGGGCTTTCAACCAGATAGCTGTCAACAACATCCTCCTTAGGCAGAAGCCAGTGTTCCACGTCATTTTCATCAAAATCAGGTGCAACGACAAACTGCTTCAAGTAATTCCTAAGCAACCGAGTTACAGCGGGTACATCATGGGGCTCCATCTTTCTGAACCCAGGCGTGACGGTCTGATCAGGTAACTTGTAAAGCTTTATTGTGCGACTCATTGTCATCCTCGGCCCAAGCCTAGAGAACCCGACATCGATAAGCTTCTTTGGGTTCAAAGATCTATGCCAATATTGACATGTTGATATAGGTGTTGGAAGGACAACCCCAGCTGTATAAGCAGCTTGCCAAATGTTTTCCAAGTGAACTCTCCTTGTGACCTCCTTTATCATGACGGGAGCAAGTCTCTTTGATCTAAGCTTCTTATGAACACACAGAAAGTTGATCTCCGCCATGAGCACGACGGTATCACTAGCACGTACTCTTGCAGGTACCCCTGTAATAAAAGCAACCAATTTTTTTGAGGTCTTCACTCTGACTCCAATGTGCCAGCTCTTAAAGTAACCTGGAGGGTGTAATGCCCATCGAAGAAATTCCTTTGAGTAATTGAACCTAAACATGTTCTCATCATCTTCAACATAATTGTTTGTTAGCAGAACATAGACCTCATTACACGTATATTCTGAATCCAAATCACAGGTGGTCCACTCATATGGACTAGGAAGATTGTAAGGCTCCTGTTTAACTTCAGATAAGGGTGTTGGCGGTTCAATAGGACCTTCAGGCAAGCTTTCATCTCCAAGATCCTTGAACTGGCCCACTGGTTGGGTCTCCCAAAACTTATGCCTCTTCGCCAGTGAAAGAGATTCTTGCACCTTTCGTGCTAAGGAATCAATTGATACCTCATTACCACTTTCTGAAGATAAGTTCTTATCAGAAGTGAGGTCATGGTTCCCAGTGGCCTTACTGTCCTCAGCCATTTTACCAACTTTGGAATACTATTCTCTGCCATAACATAATAAAGTAAAAATCCAGCAATAAGTATACAACACATAAGCAACATGCAGAAAGTTTTAGAAAATATAAGAAATTAACAGCACACATGCCAGCAGAGTCCATACGCTTTAAAAAAAGGTATCACCAACAAAAGGCATATCCGAGACTCAAGTCAGTAAAATGCATAGTACCACCGCACCAACTACCTCTTTGCGAAATGTGTCCGAACCTACTATGTATGAATGTAATAATTTCAACAATACAAGTATATATTCCGAGCTGAAGGCAGTGGGCATAGCCATGTTCACAGCGTTTCGTATTTGTTTTTAGAGATGAATTAAAACACATCCTGGCAAACACTATTTGAGTTATACGTGTTCCGTAAGAGTTTGCATACAAATGTATCAACCTATGTAAAGGTCACACCAATGTATGTGTGCATATATTTTTTTTAATCATCACGGTGTCCCGGCTAGCTTTCCCGCACCTCAACTAATTCCACATGTACCAGCAAAACGTACCAGGTAACTCCGTCCACCAAGGCTAGAGCAAATAGAAAGGCATCACCTAGTTTTTTTATGAACCTAATACCTCATGGTACACAACGCACATTCATCGATGATACAATACAAACTAGGAACACACAAAATCACACTCCCAAAACAGTCCACTAACTCAATGAGCCGAGGACCCTTTAGGAGACCACTCTCGGATTCAAGAACAACAACAAGAACACAAGAGAATAAGGTGTTTAACACCTATTTGCAGCCAACAATCCAAACTATATTAACCACAATAAATATGAAGAACATCAAGAATACAACAACAAGAAGTCGCGGGTTGCATTAACTAGACAAGAAACCGAAACTTACAACAAGATACAAGATAGAGAGTTAGACAAGTGAAGGTATAATCTTAAGAACCTAAGAATAGGATGAACTCTTGGACCCTTAACACTACACTCAACACCTAACTCCTACGTTGACACAAGAGGGACTTTACCTTCTCTAAACACCAACGTATCAAGCATACACAAGTGATTCCACACTTGTAGCTTTCCTAGTTACGGTTTGGAGCTTCCCTCAAGGCCTAGAGAGAACTAAAATGTTACAATGTTTAAGACTTCCACAATAATAATCAACTAAGTCCCAAAAACCTAAGTTGTTCTATTTATATTACATCACAAATAAAAGTAGAAAAGACAAAAGGGCCCTTTAATGACCAAGTGAGCAATAGGCGCCTATGTAGTGCACAATATGGACGGCTTTGAAGTCTCCTTTCCCACTTAAACGTGTGCACTTTCTCGGTTGCATTCAACATGCTAAAAAATGTCCACCTACAAGGTCGTACTTGTATCATCCTCTCTATCTTGAGAGGAGTTTGACCTCAAACTCATGGCTTCACCAACCTCACGGCTTCTCCATAGAATCACCTCCTCATTTTCTGTCCCGAAGCTTGGATTCTTAGCCATGGGCTCCTTGAGATCATCAAGCATGTGTTGGTGAGTAATTTTCTTGGTATTCCCCCGAGGAAGCACATGATCATGAACCTGCACACAAGAGGTGGTACTAGGCAAAATGCTAGTACCTACGTTAGTGAGAAGTAAAGGATCCCCGAGGGTAATTCCTAAAAGTAAGGACCCCTTTTCTCTTTGCTCCTTGGTTCCCTTCCCTTCTCCTCTACTCCCACTCTCGGTCTTTCCTTTCCTCTCCTTCCTCTTTTCCTCCAACTCTTTCACTTGTTGATTAACTTCGGCCACTTGTATCGGTGAGAGAGGTTGGAGTGTATACCTTCGGCCATGGAACTCCAAAGTGTAGCTATTGGTTCGTCCATCATGCACGGTAGCTCTATCATATTGCCATGGTCTCCCCAACAATAGGTGGCACGCTTGCATAGGAATAACATCACACAACACCTCATCAAAGTAGTTGCCTACCTTAAACCGTATCACCAATTGTCGGTTTACCCTTAACTCCCCACACTCATTCAACCATTGAAGGTTGTATGGACTTGAATGACGGATAGTGGGCAGCCTCAAGACATCAACCAAGGTACTACTAGCAATATTGGCACAACTACCTCCATCAATGATCATAGAGCTCACAACCCCCTTAATAAGGCATTTAGTGTTAAATAGATTTTTCTTTTGACTAGGATCAACCAAAGCCTTACTAATCATGGCCCTCCTCACTACAAAACATGGCACTTCGAGCTCACCATCACACGGCCAAGCATCTTCTTCCTTCCCTTCCTTTGGCTTCTCGGGTTCTACCCTCTCTCCATCTTGAGATTGATCATCAATCTCCATTGGTTCAAGTCCCACCTCCTCCCCAAGAAAGTACAATTTTCCCTCCCTTAAGATCACATTTCTCCTATTTGGACACTCATTAGCCTTGTGTCCCCAACCTTGGCATTTAAAACATTGAAAACCCTTAGAATTAGAAGAGGAATGGGGTTTACCTTCATTTCTCGGAGGGTACTTTTGGTGTGCCTTGGCCTCGGGTTGCTCCACCTTGGATGAGTCATTCTTGTCATTGTGCCAACCCGAGTGAGATTGGGCTTTGAACTTGGACCCCGGTTTCTCCCGCAATTCTCTCTCAATTTCCAATGCATCTTGGAAGATGGCATCAAGGGTGTCGAACTTGTGAAGTGTCAACCGTGAGGCAATATCCCTATTCAACCCCACCTTGAATCGAATGATGTCGTGACTCACTTGCTCCCCTCTATGATCAAGTTTCAAGATGAGTTGTTGGAACTCTTGATAATATCTTTCGGGTAGGTACCTTTGTCTCATGAGGTACCTTAACCGAAACCAAGGAGGGGGCTGCCCTTCGACCAAAACATTGCCAAAACGCTTAACATACTCCCACCATGTAGTAGCATAACCCTTAAAGTGAGCAATCGCATAGCAACTCTTCTTCTCCTCGGTAAGATCGTTGACTTGGAAGACCCTCTCACATGCGAATTCCCATGCAAGAAACTCTTCGGGATCACTCTCACCCTTGAAGATTGGAAGCCCCATCTTGATGGTATTGAGCCCTACATCATGGTTTTGGTTCCCTTGTTGGTTTCAATGACCAACTCTACCTTCTCGGCCATGAACTTCCATTGGATCAACATGTCTAACCCTTATCTCTTCCCCCCTCATGTAAGCATCATCATACAGTCTATACCCCTCAAGTTGGATAGGTCTATTTGGATTAAGTGGAGCTTGTAGTGGCGGGATTGGATTTGGTGGATAGTGAGGTCTTTGGTCAAGTGGAGTTTGGATTGGAGGGCTCGGGTCTTGGGGGCATTTGGGTTCCAAGTCCTTCTTGTTGGACTTGGTACAGTGGAGGGTGGCTTGGTCTCTCTTGGTTTCGGGTTTGGGAGTAAACGGGGGATTGGTTTGTGACATTGGATGGTTGTCTCGATAGGTGGAACATTTGGTGCAAGGCCTTGGGAGTAATGGTTGGGGAAATGTTTTGAGGGGTGGATGGTCGACTTCTTTGGCTTTCCACACATTCTAATCTCCCACTCATTGATGCCACATCCGCATCTAACTTCGCAAGACCCACATTCAACCTAGCCATATCTCGGGACATAGTTTCAAGGCGAACCAAAATGAGATTGGTGGCATTATTGTCCATTGCTTGAGCATTTGAAGCCTCGGGTTCCATTGTGATTGTATCGAAAATAACCTTCAAGTTACGGTCCAACAAGACACCAAATCAGTCCACAACGTCACACACAACAATACAACACAAATCCTACAAAACAAGACACACGTTAGTTCAAAACAACCTCTCTACACTTCACACACTTTTTGGTCTCACACTTGATTTCACAAATGTTTGCAAGTCGGCTTGTAACTCGTGGTGAGTTGAAGAGTAAGTCTACTCCTTAGTCGGAATGGATTCTTTGTTTGACGACTCAAGGAAGTAATGTTCGAATTTGAACCAAGAAGTACTACGATTTAAAAATGACAAAAGCACAAAAGAAACGCAGACGCAAACAATGAGTTCAAAGGACTAATTGACAACCTAGTAGGAATTTATTAGCTTGTTAATTAGTTCTAGGATCAACTAATGAAACCAAGAATCAACAATTAGAAACTAGAAAATTCAAATTTGAGCTTAATATTGACGGTGAACAGTAACTATGATGACGTGGCAGCATGCAATTGGTCTCGGTCCCACACAATTTCTAGTTACCAACTTGAAGCTTAGTCCTTACACAATTTTTGGAATGGAAGACAATTGGTAATGGAGGAAAAATACAAGTCTTGACCCCTTTTCAAATTCAAACTCAAAAAAGGTGAGGCTTGACTTGTACTAATTCCACAAAACAAGGTCCTTGAAATAGGAAAAATTGGTTGAAAAGTCTATGAAGTGATGGGTTCAAGTCTTCTCATCAACAAGTCTTACAACTTTATACTTCACCTTTTTAGATCTATTTTGCACTTTATGTTGGTCAATATATGAGTATAGGTGAAGAACAATATGAACACAACAACAACTTTTCAAGAACACATCAACAACATCCTCCAATCCTTAACAACTAGGCACAACACTTGGCCAACTTCAATGTTCTCAACAACAATGTCAATATTATAAGCTCAACTTTAGATCTAGACATTGTAGTATTGGTGAGAAAGAAACCAACACTTGAAACACTCTAAACAAACAAAATGACTACCAAGACACACAAACAAGTTTTCGGCCAAGACAACAACAAGATCCAACTTTCGGCCAAGAACACAAGAACACCAAATCTTTTTTTTTTGTATTTTCAAGCAAGCTAGCCCAAGATTGATCTTGTGGGAGAAAAATCAAGTCATGCTCTGATACCAAATGATACAATACAAACTAGGAACACACGAAAATCACAATCCAAAAACAGTCCACTAACTCAATGAGCCGAGGACCCTTTAGGAGACCACTCTCGGATTCAAGAACAACAACAAGAACACAAGAGAATAAGGTGTTTAACACCTATTTGCAGCCAACAATCCAAACTATATTAACCACAATAAGCATGAAGAACATCAAGAATACAACAACAAGAAGTCACGGGTTGCATTAACTAGACAAGAAACCGAAACTTACAACAAGATACAAGATAGATAGTTAGACAAGTGAAGGTATAATCTTAAGAACCCAAGAATAGGATGGACTCTTAGACCCTTAACACTACACTCAACAAACACCTAACTCCTACATTGACACAAGAGGGACTTTACCTCCTCTAAACACCAATGTATCAAGCCAACATGCATACAAAAGTGATTCCACACTTGTAGCTTTCCTAGTTACGGTTTGGAGCTTCCCTCAAGGCCTGGAGAGAACTAAAATGCTACAATGTTTAAGACTTCCACAATAATAATCAACTAAGTCCCAAAAACCCTAAGTTGTTTATTTATATTACATCACAAATAAAAGGTGAAAAGACAAAAGGGCCCTTTAATGACCAAGTGAGCAATACGCGCCTATGTAGTGCACAATATGGACGGCTTTGGAGTCTCCTTTCCCACTTAAACGTGTGCACTTTCTCTGTTGCATTCAACATGCTCAAAAATGTCCACCTACGAGGTCGTACTTGTATCAATCAACCACTAGGTCACACCCTTGGGTGCCTAATGAATGTACGCATTAACTAAACAACAAATCAAAGTTTCAGGTTTCCCTAAGAGTCTGAGAGTAAAATGAGCTCAATTATAAGCATTGATGAGAAAAGCAATAATATCAAGCTGTTTTCCTGGCTTAATTCCACATTGTCACCTGATCACGCATCAAAATTTCACTATTTTTGTCGACATAAATTTTTGCATAATACATCATCGAAAACTTGAAAACAAAAAAAAAAAATTAAAAAAAAAAATTCAAATTTTCAGTATTAGACTAGGATACTTGCTTTAAGAAACAGTAGCAAACATTCAGTTACGTAAGATCTAAATCACAACAAACCAATTTCTCCAAAAAAAAAAAAAATGAATGATGAAACATAGAAAGAAATAGAGAATCAAACCTTGTGAGATCTAGAGTTTGAGAGAGTGATTGAGAGCACCTGAGAACACAAAGAATATTTGCTTAGGTTTATACCCAGTACATGAGAGAGTGACATATTCTCCTAAGCATAGGAACCAACGGAGGAATATTGTTTTTTTCAATGGGCCTTTGGGCCTATCTTATTTCCTATTGGGCTTTGTCTACTATCTTTGTGCGGTTAAAGTTGTGGCCCAATGCAAAAGAAATGGAAAAATTAAGCTAAAAATTACAAAAATGCACAACTTATGTTTCTAATATTACAAAAAATCCCACCTCCCTAATTTCAAGGGTAGGCGCATAGTTAATGTTTAAAATAATATTTATAGTTGTGGTTTATATTGAATAGGTAAATATACATTTTTTTTGTATTTGTGTATTTCGGTCATAATTTCAGGGGTAGGCGCGCGTAGTTAATGTTTAAAATAATATTTATAGTTGTGGTTTATATTGAATAGGTAAATATACATTTCTTTTGTATTTGTGTATTTCGGAGCTGATATACAAATCTCTGGAGGGGGGAGTCGAGGCTAATATGTAAATATTGTCTAAAGGTTTGTATTTGTATATATGCTCTCTAATTTATATATTTAGCTGTTAAATTATAGTTGCAGTAATTAGACAAACTTTAGCTTTATAATGCCTAATTTATTGCCTAAATGTTAACTATTTCTAAAATTTTACTGAAAGAAATTATGGCAAGGCCCAACCGTGCAAGTTATTCCCCATGGCATAAGCACAACGCCACTAATTATGCATGAAGGCAAAAAAAAAAAAATTTAAGCTCAAGGCATATGACACTCAAGGTATAGTTTAGTGGCCAAGTTATGTCATAAGACATTTGCTCAAGGCATAGTTTAGTGGCCAAGTTATGCCATAGACATTTGCTCGGCGGCATTAGTTATGATCCAAGATAAAAATTCTGTAAAAGTCATGTCTTGAGTATACGATACTATGAAACTTATGCTTAAGACAAATATTTTCTAAAAGGTTTTACCAGACGGAATTAGGGTACTTTGACCCATAAATTTTCATTAAATGAGTAATAGGGAGAAAAATTGAAGATCATAAATTTGAAAGGTAAAAATTAAAGATCGCCCCCAAATAGAGATAATTCGTGCATAAACTTGATTCCACTTGGGACTCAATACACTTGGATCTGCTATATTGTACATTAGGGTCATCTGGTTGTTGATTAAGTTATCTTGGGATTGGATTATAATCTTTGAACTCATTCTACGTTAGTAATTTTGCATTATTAATACTCTACATTTAGTACTATTATTATTTTGGGGAAAGACCAAAAATAACACCTAAAATTAAAATAATTTCACAAAAATAGCACCTAAATTTAAAAATCCGGTAAATAGCCACTAGTGACTCGCGTATGCTTAACTACATATAACCGAAAAATACAAAAAAATCAAAATATAACTTTACCTTCTTTCCTTTTCATTCACAAATTTCTTTCCAATCAAACTCCTATTCTCCGTTCATTACATTTTCTGATACTCATCTTTACCTTTTACATTCCATAAACTTTTGTATAAATCTCTAAAAATTTGCATCGAATTAGCTTCATATAGTTTTTTGCATTGTAAATTTATTCAAGATTGATACAAAATAATGACTACAACTTCTGTTTTAGTACCAATAATGATCAAATACGGAGGTGAATGAATATCTGAGGTTGAATTTCAAAATTTCATCATCAATGGAGTTTGTTCAATTCGGACTTTACCTAGGATGTATTTGTTGTTAATTGTATAAGCAGTTAAGTATAGATCCAACTAAAGGTTTGTTGGACATCAAATACATTGTCACGGCTGGATCAATGCCTATATATAATGTCATGAGTGTCAAATTGTATATGGAGATGAAGAAAAAAAGTCTCGACATCAATGAGTATCCATTGTGTATAACACTCGTCCCTATCGAATTTACAGCAGGTGAATTGTCAAATGCTATACAGATTCATCACATTCCTATTGAAGCAAATCACTTTTCTGGCATTGAAGATGATTTTTCTGAGGAACACTTGAAAGATGAGCCAAAGCCTATAATAATGGATCCTCTTCATAGGGATGTTGAAGAGAAGCAACTATATTGGGATAAAAAATACAATAACTAGCCTGATGAAGCATTATGAAATCCGGTATAGATCTCAATTTAAGGTCAATAGATCATCAACATCAAGGTATGACTCTACACAAAAAACTGTATCGATTTGATACATATACTGTATCAATTTGGTATACAAACTGTATATGTGTATATTGCACAAAAACATGCACAAATTTTTCTCTATCCATTTGAAAAGGTATATGAATGTACTATATGTACTGTATGAATTTCGTATAGCAATTGTATATGTTTCACAAATTTTCTCTTTAAAAGGTGTATTTATGTGGTATATATACTGTATGAATGTGGTATTAAAGTGTATCAATCTGGTATAAAAAAGTATCAATGTGGTATTTATGTGGCATATATATTGTATGAATGTGGTATTAAAGTGTATCAATCTAGTATAAAAGAGTATCATTGTGGTATTTATGTGGTATATATATTGTATATGCATGCATAGGTTCCCCTTCTCTCTTGTTACAAAAGTGTATCAATACGGTATAAAATAGTATCATTTGGGTATAGGAACTTTATGTACATGCATAGGATCCCCTTTTTTAAAAAAAAGTGTATCAATTTAGTATAAAAGTATATCAATGTGGTATAAAAGTGTATCAATATGGTATAAAACACTGTCAATTGGGTATAGAAACTGTATGTGCATGCATAGCTTTCCCCTTCTCTATTTTTTTTAAAATTGTATCAATGTGGAATGAAGGAGTATCAATTGAGTATAGAAACTCTATATGCATGCATAGGTTCCCCTTCTCTTTTTGAAAAAAGTCTATCAATATAGTATAAAAGTGTATAAATCTGATATAAAATAGTATCAATTGGTTATAGATACTGCATATGCAAGGATGTGAGTTGTCTGTTATGTAATCAACTAAAATTCAATAATCCTTTTTATTTTTCATCAAATAAATGATATTTTTATCTCATTTGTAAGTAAGAAACCTACATTATCTCATTAAAAAAGACTTATTTTCTAGTAAGAAAATAGAATGCATCAAAAACTTTGAATCAAGAAGGTCAAAAATGAATTTGCCATGCTTACTGCTTGTGACACCTTTGTGGAGTTTTATCCACAGAGGGCTTAAAATGATAGATATTGGGTGGGTTACTGAGGATTTCATTTCTAACAAGGATGTAACGAATTATGGTGTGTGTGGATAAAAAGGTACAACATTGGTTTTAGCCCATTGGTCAGCTAAGGTTTGATTGGTAGCGATGTTGTTAGTGAGTTCATTTAGGACCATGACTGAAACTTGAAGGTCAGTGCCTTTAAAAACTTTAAAGAGTTCTGGATTTGCATCATAGATTTTGAATCTTTTGGCTTTGAAACCTTTGATTAAGTTAACTGATTTTGTTGGTATGAAGTTGTTCCCAAGTTGTCTGTAGCATATTCCAACCTGAGAACAAATTTTTGCACCTAAAATTTACAACAAGTAGTAGAACCGAGTGAGCTACTGTAAGTAAAATATTCAAATAGAACTAACATTGTTTTGTATAAATGTATTAATACAGGTACTATCTGTAATGTACAAATAAAAAATGTCAATGGAGTTTTCGATCTTCAAGTAAAAAACAGTCAGAGGTCTTCATGGTGAAAAGATTTTTTGATGTTCACACCTGTGCAATTGCGGATAGAATGCTTTTACAACGCCATGCTACTTCATTAACCATTGCTAAAATGGTAAAGAACAAGTATCTAAATCTGAAATCATCATTCATTCCCGCAAAGATCATGGATGAAATAAGAAACATTCATAGGATTAGAATGAACTACAAAAAAATGTATAGAGCAAAAAAAAAGGGCAATTGAACTAGTCAGAGGTTCCCTGTGTGAATCATATGCTAAACTACCAGCTTACTTGTATATGGTAAATATAATCAATCCAGGCTCATATACAAGGCTACACAAGACAGAGGATAATCACTTTTTGTATGCTTTTATCGCGGTGAATGCATCCATTAAAAGATGCGAATATTGCATGCCAACAATAGTTCTTGATGGTACTTTTCTTAAATCAACGTACCGGGGGACTATGTTTTGTGCTAGCGTACTTGATGCAGCAGGTCAGTTTAATAATTTTTTTCAGATACAACAGTACTTTCTTAAAAAATGTAGAAATTCAGCTTTTAAACACAATTACAAATTGCAAAAGCTTAATATTCATTATTCATACTAGTCTAAGATGTTTGATTTTTTTCACTTGCATAATCAGGAAAAATTCTACCCTTAGCATATTCTATTGTGGATTCTGAAAATGATGCTTTATGGGAATGGTTTTTTAGTATGTTTAAAATAGCATATGGTGGAAAAAAAAATACGTCCATAGTATCTGATCGACATTAAAGTATATTAAAGGTTGCTGCAAAGGTATATCCAAATGAAACTCATTGTATATTCATCTATCATCTATGGAACAACATCAAAGAAAAATTTAAGAGAAATTAGAAGCAGCTAAAGGGATTTTTTTTTGTAATGGATCGAACTTACATAAAGACATATTTTGATCGACTAATGGAAGATGCAGATAAAATCGATGAGAGGCCAAGGCCTTACCTGTTTGAAATTGGCTATGAAAAATGATCCATAGCACATTCAAATGTTAATAGATTCATGGTGATGACTTCGAATATTGCAGAGTCGCTAAATTCAGCAAATAGAGGGGCAAGAGAACTGCCAGTAAAGAAGCTACCAATTCATGATAGATTTGATAATGAAATAGAATAATGAAAATAGAATAAATGCACAAACAACATTTACTGAATTGGGAAACAAGTACGACACAATAATGAGGAAAAATCTCATTTTATTAGATAAAATGAAGGTAAAAAAATTGTGTTGTTATTTGCATTTCATACTAACTAAAAGGTGGTATGGTACAATTGCTTAATATTTTGTTGTATATTAAAGGTAATGACTTCTACCAGTCATGTGTATGTTGTGATTGATGAAACTCAAAAGCGAAGCATTGTGTGTATACGTGAAAAAAGGTGTAGCTGCCAATAATTTCAGGTTGATAGAATCCCATATCCTCATGCTATGGCAGTATTGAGTTACACTCATATGAATGTACAATCCTACTATACAACTTATTACACAAAGAAAAACTATTTGAAAGCCTATGAATTTTTAGTTATTCCACTTCCTGATGAAACAATATGGCATATTCCAACAGAAGTTTCGAATATCATAGTACTCCCACCAATCTAGAAATTGATACCAGATAGATCAAGAAATAATAATTGAGGCAAAGACATTATGGACTACATGTCTGCACAGAAAGTATCATGTGGACGGTGTGAAAAGATTGGACACAATTAAAGAACCTGCACAAATGCCCCAACAAGAATTTAATAAGACATTCTTATAGTTCCTCTTTTATTTTTTCAAATAGGTCAGTTCATTCTAGATTGCAAAACATATTACAGGAGTTGATTTTTCATTTTAAACTGAAATGTAAAAAATTTGTTGCTTTTACATGAAATGTAATAGATGATGCCTAAGACTAATTTTATGCTTCCTAGTTTTATTCCTAATGAAATATTTCAACATGATATGGATTTCAACTTCTACTTTTCATTGTCTTTGTGATATCTTTTTGATGAATTTATTTAGTAGTATGATGTGTATATATATAATTTCATACACGAGTTTCATCCAATACATACGTTTAAGCATCATTTGTACAATATACAGTACTACTTAAATGACACCATATACAGGTGATATGTATGTGTCTAGGGAGAAAATGTTTCTCCTATTGTTGTTCATCATAGCATGACTATAATGACAGTCATGTTATATATTCTTCTTAGGGGTACATTTAGTTCATGGTATATAAATATCAAATTCAGCACACATATATAAGTATAAAAATCAATACACAAAAGAAAACAATATCAACATTCTAATAAAAAATAAAAGTTTTCAAAATCATATAATTGATAACGCTCAAACTACAGCTCTCGTAAGAGTGTAAGCGGTCGTTGTCAAATATAGAACCCAACTGGGTTGGGTGTCGAATCCCACAGGGAATACTTGGTCACTAAGTATGCAACGATTAGTAGACTGTTGATCGAAAATTCTACGAAAAAAGGGGGATTTAATTGTAGCGTGAATTAAGAGTATCAAAGTAACAAAGAAAAACGGAATGCTTAGTAGGTTTTAATCAATAAGAATTGTAAGTTAGGGTTATGTCCACCTTATGAGTTTTACGTATTTATTGGCTGTGAATTATGTGGAATTCAGACATGCATGCGCTTATAGAGATTCGTATTCTATGGTAAATCCTAGTGTCTTTCGACCATCAAGGATTATATCACTTTAACTCTTTCGAGCTTAAAGCGTATACTAATGGTACGAATTCTCCAAGAGGTTAATCCAGTTACGGCACTAACTTTTAAACAGGGGTTGGTAGCCCTATTTCCTTGTCATTCTCTCTTTTCCAGACATGTAACTTTTCTTTCGAACAAGTTAATGCTATACTGGCGTATTTTATATGTTTGCAACCACAAGAATTCAATTAAGATGAAGAGAGTAATGATATAAGCAACATACGTATCAAGAATTCACAAACTCATAGAAATAGATAGTGTCTCATAAGGCTTCCATAACCCTAACAGAGAAGTTTAGCTACTCATGAGTGCAACGGAAATCACAATAGATAAAATCATCATACCACAACCTAGAATAATCTTGGCGATGGAAGTGATATGGCGTCAAAAGCTCTCAAATGTTTTGCCCTAGCTGTTCTTCTCAAGAGAGCCGAGTTCTCTGTGTTAGACTTACAGAATATTGTAACGTGAATTAGGAGCAAAAGTCGAATGAAAAAAGTCTTGAATTAATGAATGAGTGAATAATAAAAAGCTTGCTGAAAAATTCAACAAATAGGGTTTTTATAACATCCTTGTCCTAGTCCTACTGAAATAGGGTTTTTATCCTTGTCCTAGTCCTACTGGGTTACTGCATACTTGTCCTAATCCTACAAAGTTACTGCTGATCCCCCAAGTCTTTAGAAATATTGTTTTTGCCCGGGACAAGTTCTCCATGCATCACTTTCAGTCCACAAGCTTCCAGAAGTTGCCTTCCTTCTTACGTGAAGTTTCCTTTGGCGTCCAACAGTCCATAAAATGCTGAAATCTTCATCATAAATACCTGAAATCTTGCTAATCACGTTGGTTAGCTCACTTATAGGAAAATGGACTAAAAGTGCAGGAATTATATATTTTGTCCTTAAAACTTAGCTAAAATATGGGTAAATTAAGGTGCGTTAGACGTGTAAATACGCCTAACATCAACACCTCACACTTAAAGCTTTGTTCGTCCTCGAACAAAATATTACGTCCATGCAATCATCTACTTAGGGTTTCATAGTAACAACACAAAATGTTCAACCAGACAGGCACGACAATTATTAACAAAGAGTAGTTTTCTGATCACTACTAGAAACAATTCAACCTCCAATATAGACTCGTGATTATGGTTAATTCGTATCCACAAGTTAAGGCACAAAGAATCATCCAAAACTACCCAAAACTCATCAACCATGTGTGTCTCACATAAGATATTACCCATAATCACTCACAAGTACTGCATTTTTCAGAACATGGGTATAAGTTTCTCCTTGCTCTCACTCTCACAAAGAATTCATATGTTGCAACTGATGACCATAGGCTTGTCCTTAGTGTAATGCTCCACTAATATCAGAATGCTAAGCTTAGGATCAAATAGGTCTTTTACAGGTTGTAATGTAGGCTAAGGGACGGGTAGGACTATTTTGGTCAGAAATAATGACTAAGTTCCCTAAGCGCTTTAATACATCACATTATGCCATTTACACTTTCTTTCAAGCGACCTTTCTACTTTCTTTTAATCTACCACCCCTTCTCACCTCTTTTGTTATTCAATTTTAAATAGAATCAACTTTGTATTTTTCTTTTTCATTTCATTTTTCATTTTTTTATAACACACCTCTATAATAGCCATTCTTTTTCATAACAAATTCAAGTACCAATTCACTTTAAGGCATCACTCTCACCCAATTTCCTTTTATTTTGTCACATGACTTTACAATTTAAAGCGCTTAGGAATTTGGATCAAATTATGGTCTTAAAAAAATGGATTAGGCTACATTTGAGGCTGTCAAAGAAAATGGCTTAAAGACTTAAAAGGGTTGACTAGGATAATGTCCACGGGTAGGTAAAAAGAAGGTAAACAATCACAGGTTGTCAAAGAAATGCCTAAATCATCTCCTAAACTCACACTCTTTATTTCGCTTTACACACACACCGGGCAAGTTCTAGCATCAGCCACAAACATAGAATATACTATCATCTCACACACACAAGGCACATGGTCGACTTTATTAGGAGCAGTATAGACTTTTGACCCAACAGATGAATGAATTAAACCACACAAATATCACACAGTGAGTCACACTTGGAGCCTAAACGTCTCAATAGCAATGATTTTAGCACAAACTCTTGTCATAATACCATGCCGCCTATCAGAACAATTTCATGCAAAATCTAAAAAAATCTAAAAATAAAAAAATTTAACTACAAACGAGAATAAATGCAGGCAAAGAAGTACGCTACAGCATACAAATACCCTCACCCCACACTTAGACGGGACACACTGCCCTCAGTGGAAATAAGTAAGGAAAACCTGATTAGTCGGACTCTTTTTCTATGTCTGGGGTCAAACCCCCTGCGTCGGAATCATCATCAGAGTTGTCATTACCAGAGTTGTCCTTCACATCTTCATTCGAGGTATTTGCGGCGAAGAGGATTCAGCTTGCTCTTTTCTTCCCCATTTTTTTGGCCTTTCTGTGAGGTAGATGTTTTTTCTTTTCCGGGTCGACTTTTTGGTGCCATTGTACTTGGTGTTGAACTCGGAAGATGATCACCTTTAACATTGCTCACTTTCAAATCAAAATTTGAGACCAAGTTCCTCCTTTATACGTCTTGCACCTACACTTTACTCAAAAACAACAAAAACGATTAGAAAGATGGGTTGCCTCCCATCAAGCGCCTTAGTTTTGGTCGTGGCTCGACAAAATCCTAGGAAAACAAAAACAACAAAAACAATTAAAAACGATGGGTTGCCTCCCACCAAGCGCTTGATTTATTATCGCGGCACGACATAGTTATCTCGATTACTTAGACTTCATCGAGATATTTGGTGCATCGTTTTCTGAATGGATTCAGACGACGCTGATGCTTACTTGTGGGCATGCAATCTTCTTTGAGATGAATCTTGTGCGTACATGTCCCAGGAGGGATACCAATTATATCATCAATAGACCAACCCATAGCTCTCTTGCAACTCATCAGAGAAGAGATGAGAGCCTCTACGTGTTGTTCACCTAAATCAGCCGCAACACTCACCGGAAGTGTATTTCCATTTCCCAAAAATGCATACCTTAGATGGATAGAGAGCTCTTTCGATTCTAGCACTGGTGGTTTTTCAATGGAAGTTACCGCTGTTGGTGAAGATTGATTCGCTGTTAGAGCACAAACGGTTTCTTCATATTCTTCAACCTCCTCACACTCAAAATTCAACAACACATCAGATAGTGGCTCAACAGTAAGCTCCTTCTCTACAGATAATTCTTTCTCATCCTCATGATAAACATCATCTACAGATAACACATTCATATCGTTGGGCTGCTTCATTGCTTTGCATACATCAAAACGGACCACTTTGTCATTCAGCCGAAATAAAAGCTCATTAGCTCTTAAATCAATAAGCACACTTCCAGTTGCGAGGAAAGGGCATCCCAAGATTATGGGAACTTCAGAATCCACCTCGCAATCCAAAATAACAAAGTCTGCAGGAAAGATGAAGGTGGAAACCTTCACCAATACATCATTCAAGATACCCACAGGTCGTTTTACCGACCTATCTGCCATCACGAGCCGCATATTGGTTGGTGTAGGGTCACCCAACCTCAACTTTTTGTACACGGATAGCGGCATCAAATTGATGCTAGCTCCCAAATCGCATAACGCCTTAGCAAAATTCAACGATCCAATCGTGCAAGGAATAGTGAAAGCACCAGGATCTGCCTTTTTCTGAACTAGCGATCTTATAGTGATTGCACTGCAATGATGAACATTATCTGCCAGCTCGTAGCTTACTGCCCGCTTCTTTGTCAAAAGGTCCTTCATGAATTTAGCGTATCCGGGCATCTGCTTTAGCGCTTCCACCAAAGGAACATTAATAGTCAGCTGCTTCAGCATGGTCATGAATTTACTGAACCTGGTATCATCAACTTTCTTCTTCAGTCTCTGCGGGAAAGGTGGTGGTGGAAGAGGAATTATTTTCTCCACCACTTTTTTTTTATCTTGCTTCTGATTATCAACTTTTTCAGGAGTGTCGTCAGCCTTTTTCTTCAGTCTCTGAGGAAAAGGTGGTGGTGGAAGGGGAATAGTTTTCTCCACCACTTTCTTTTTACCTTGCTTCCAACTATCAATCTTTTCAGGCTGCAGACGTCTAGGGGTGACGTCATGAACACACTCTTCAGCTTCTTCGGCCACTTCACATTCTGCATCAATAACATTATCCGTTATATCATCAACTACCTGTTTGCCTTTAGATGGATTTTCCAATACTTTACCACTCCGGGTAGTAATAGCCATACACGATCCGTCATTCCTTGGGTTTTGCACAGTGTCACTGGGTAGCGTGCCAGCCTTTCTTTGGTTGAATGCCGATGATAATTGACTCAATTATTGCTCCAGCTATTTTATTGCAGTAGAATGCGAGTCAACCAATTGATTTATTGATGACAAATCATTCTTTACCTCAGTAACGCCCATGTTGGTTGCCTCCACTCCTTTCAACAACTTAGCCATCATATATTCCATGGACATCTTCCCAGGGCCAGACGCCACAGCCTCACGATTTCCAGGAGGAACGTACAAACCACTCCTGTCGGTCTTATTTTTCCAACCACCTTGATCGCGGTCCTTGTATCCAGATTTATCATAATAGTTCCGACCTTGGTTTCCTTAGGCATTGCCTCGAAAACCCCCCTGATTATTCAAGTAATTTGCTTCCCCCTCAGAATCGGAATCATATCTTCCCTGTGATACAACGGCTTTAACCTTTTCGGTCTTCCCTGATAATAAATGCTTGGTAAGAAGATCCATCTGCGTTTTCATGTGAGCCATATCTTGGTCACGTTCCTCTTGTCTACGTCTCTACTCTGCAGTCAAGCCAATAGATACGGTAGAGCTTGCTACCTCAGAATCCCTAGTATGCCAAGCTCTACTCTGCTTTGTCATACGATCTAGTATATCACTTGCCTCAAGAAAAGTAAGGTCCATGAATGACCCACCTGTAGCATTATCAACCACTGGCTTAGTCACTGAGTTCAAAGCCCTGTATAATATCTCCATCAAGTGGATGTTGGTCATCTGATGATTTGGGCACTGCATAAGCTTCTTCTTGAACCTCTCCCATGTTTCGTGGAGAGCTTCAGTTGGAAGCTGTCGAAAATTGTTGATCTCATCTCTCAACTGTGCTCTCTTGGATGGCGAAAAGAATCTTTCTAGGAAAGCGTCTTTCAGTTGCCTCCAATTAGTAATAGAATCAGGAGTTAGCCCGTTCAACCATAGAGTTGCCTCCCCATACAGAGACAATGGAAATAAGCGCAGCTGAATTGCATTCTGCCCAACTCCTGGATTGTCAAACGACTTGCATGTTGAAATAAAGTTGATCAGATGCATATTCGGATCATCTCCTGCGAGTCCACCAAATAACCCCTTAAGCTGCAATAACTGAATCATAGTGCTAGTGATATTGAACTTAGCTCCGGGTGCCAAGAGTGGAGGAATAATAGCCCCTGTGGAACCAGCTCCATCCAGATCGTCATCATCATCATCAAAAGGAGCCTGCACAACTCGGCGTTCAGGTCTCATTCTAGCTTGACGATCTCTCCTGTGCACAGGTGCTGCCACCTCATCTGCACGCCGTGGATTAAGTAACTCATCATCACCCAGGTCCTCATCATCAGGATTTGTTGCCCGACCTGGGTTATCAATATTCTATTGATGCACTTGAGCAGATACCAACGCAGCTAATCTAGCTTGCTCCTGTTGAGCAGTCCTTCTTTCAATGTCACGTTGTGCATCCATTCTGCCAATAAGTTGAGGATCAGGATTGATAGGTAATAACGGTTGACCTGAACTTCGAGTGTTTGGCATGCACTCAAACAAATCTGAATAAAACAAAAACAACAACTAAAAGTAAAATCTGAGAATCTTTGACCAAAGGGTCTAGTAACTATCACAAACTTAGTTGACAACCGTATTCCCCGGCAACGGCGCCAAAATTTGATAACGCTCAAACTACAGCTCTCGTAAGAGTGTAAGCGGTCGTTGTCAAATATAGAACCCAACTGGGTTGGGTGTCGAATCCCACAGGGAATACTTGGTCACTAAGTATGCAACGATTAGTAGACTGTTGATCGAAAATTCTACGAAAAAGGGGGGATTTAATTGTAGCGTGAATTAAGAGTATCAAAGTAACAAAGAAAAACGGAATGTTTAGTAGGTTCTAATCAATAAGAATTGTAAGTTAGGGTTATGTCCACCTTATGAGTTTTACGTATCTATTGGCTGTGAATTATGCGGAATTCAGACATGCATACGCTTATAGAGATTCGTATTCTATGGTAAATCCTAGTGTCTTTCGACCATCAAGGATTATATCACTTTAACTCTTTCAAGCTTAAAGCGTATACTAATGGTACGAATTCTCCAAGAGGTTAATCCAGTTACGGCACTAACTTTTAAACAGGGGTTGGTAGCCCTATTTCCTTGTCATTCTCTCTTTTCCAGACATGTAACTTTTCTTTCGAACAAGTTAATGCTATACTGGCGTATTCTATATGTTTGCAACCACAAGAATTCAATTAAGATGAAGAGAGTAATGATATAAGCAGCATACGTATCAAGAATTCACAAACTCATAGAAATAGATAGTGTCTCATAAGGCTTCCATAACCCTAACAGAGAAGTTTAGCTACTCATGAGTGCAACGGAAATCACAATAGATAAAATCATCATACCACAACCTAGAATAATCTTAGCGATGGAAGTGATATGGCGTCAAAAGCTCTCAAACGTTTTGCCCTAGCTGTTCTTCTCAAGAGAGCCGAGTTCTCTGTGTTAGACTTACAGAATATTGTAACGTGAATTAGGAGCAAAAGTCGAATGAAAAAGGTCTTGAATTAATGAATGAGTGAATAATAAAAAGCTTGCTGAAAAATTCAGCAAATAGGGTTTTTATAACATCCTTGTCCTAGTCCTACTGAAATAGGGTTTTTATCCTTGTCCTAGTCCTACTGGGTTACTGCATACTTATCCTAATCCTACTAAGTTACTTCTGATCCCCCAAGTCTTTAGAAATGTTGTTTTTGCCCGGGACAAGTTCTCCATGCATCACTTTCAGTCCACAAGCTTCCAGAAGTTGCCTTCCTTCTTACGTGAAGTTTCCTTTGGCGTCCAACAGTCCATAAAATGCTGAAATCTTCATCATAAATACCTAAAATCTTGCTAATCACGTTGGTTAGCTCACTTACAGGAAAATGAACTAAAAGTGCAGGAATTATATATTTTGTCCTTAAAACTTAGCTAAAATATGGATAAATTAAGGTGCTTTAGGCGTGTAAATACGTCTAACATCAATAATCGTCAATATGAATCAATATAGATTCTTCAAAAAACAAAAATGAAAACTAAGCAAGTGTATCCCATAAAAAACATCAGGTAAACATTTCCAATAGGATATCAAAAACTTCAAAATATGTTAATGACTATACTTGCAAGTTATCCTAAACTATTGTTACACTTTAGAAGATTCATTTTTCTTTTTCAGTCTTTCAGTAGATTTATCGTCGCTGATTGCACACTGCCTTTATTTTCTCTTTTCATATTGCCATAGTAATACACCATAACGGCTATGTATGCTATCAATATCATCTATACTTACAGGAATTTGAACGTCTTCAATCATGTACTCTGCAAAAGAAGCTACAAAAACACCACATTCCTTGCAACATATTCCCAAATGAATATAATAACCAAAAAAAAAAAGTGAAAGACTAGCAACATAATTAGCTTTTTAGTACTAATTTACGTGTTCTTTTGAATGGGAAATCCGTCAACCATCCAAATATCAAACGAGTCAGCAGTTGCAATTCCATCACTTCTTTTGTCCTAAAAATCAATAGAAAAAAAAAGTATGGTATTAATTCTGAATATGCTGAAATAGCTTTCTCAGCAACACGTCTATGTCGTGCATCATGCATTGAATCATAAACATAAATACATTGGTCTTTAAAAGACAGACGAATCAAAATCCAGTAAAAGTTTTAGAAACCTTTATCAAAAATAAAACATTATCAACAGAATACCACGGCACATTACACCTCATAACAAATTCGAGGATATACTCAATAATTTCATTCTCCTTTTTAATAACCGTAACATCTTTCCTCTTACCCAAAAACTTTGTATACAAACTTTGTATCAAGCAATTAAATCAACAATCAGTTGTTGTGAATGAACTCCCACCATTCAAAAGGGTGTACTTTAATTTCTTTCGTAAGTAGTAAAAAAACACATCAATATGCTGAAAAGTAAAAATAAAAGATCATTTTAATAAACAACATTACGTTGTCAAAATCAATAAAGAATATTTCAATACTACTATACTAGCAAATCATGGTGGATAATACACTTACTGAATCAATTAAAGGTACTTTTGCATATCCAAGCGTGTAGAACTATTCATTTATTTTAATCGTGACAACACCAAAGTCAAAAGCATTTGATAGATTATTAATAGATTTCGAATAAACAGGACTGTAACAAAAGCATGACACAACATATTAGTTAAGACACAAAAATGATAAGCTACAAAAATGTAGAAAGAAAAAACTTACTTTGAATTAAATCGTAATGATTTATCAACAAACTTGTTAAATAAAGGCAACAACTTCATATCATGAATTGGCTCTGTAATACTTATGGTAAATTGGATGTTTGATATTAAATATGTATTTTCTTGAATGTCCTTTATCTATGCACTTAGTTGGTTGACCTTGAACGTTGCTATAACCAGAATCAAACTTAGACACATATGGTGATTCACATATTGCAGCTGATTTTCTTATTCTACGATGGACAACTGGTGTGTCATCCAAGATGACAGTATATTTATCACCTACAGAAGTATCATCAACATTTTTTCTCACACTTCCAACATTAACAAAAACTTCTGTATCAATCTTCAATACAACATTGTCACACACAATATTTGTAGCCTCCAATGCAACACTTTTACAACCAGCTTTCTCAATCACAGAATGTGCAACAATTTTACCAGGTTTAGTATACTTTGAGATTTCACTGTCCGAAATAACTGACCAATTAATTTTCTGACTATTCTCAATCCCATCTTTCATACACTGTACATTCTCATGAGAAATTGATTGGATAAATTTTGATACTTCATAATCAGGAAAATCAGATCAACTATCCTTACAACTATTTATTACCTCCTCTCCAATCTTATTCTCACTTGGTGTAAATTTTAAAAAATTAAAATTTAAAAATGTGCTCCATTCATCACCTATAATGGGTCTATCACCTGCATTTGTATCAACACGATCACCTACACCAATAGTTTCTTGTCCAACATCATCTACGATATTATCACTTAGGTGATCTCCAGCTACTACATCAATGTGATCACATACATCAATATTTTCTTGTTCAACATCATCAATCAGATTAGCACTTAGTTTATTCCCAACTTCTCTATCAATACGATCCCCAACACCAATATTTTTTTGTCCAACACCCATCAACCATATTATCACTTAGGTAATCAACCTTAGGTGTACTATCAGTTTGCCGTCCCACATTGTCAGATAAATTAACACCTATGGTATTTTCTGCATGTGTATCATCATTTTTTAGCCCCCCATTATCACCACTGTGATACTCATTCAGTGTGACACATTGTTTTAATAAGTTCAACAAAAAAATATTAGTATCAATTTGTATATAAGTCTTATAAACCAAAAAAAAAATACAACTAGTCAAATACCTTAGAACCCTCATTTATATGCAGTGCTTTAAAAATTAGGTTAAATGACGATGTCATTAACTGTTTCATCGACAAAACCTCGTCCTTTAGTTGAACATTTTCAAAATGACAAAGACAAAAATATTAATTTTTCATAATACTCAACTACAAAAAAGGTGATATTAAACTTTTAAAATACTTAAACATATCAAATTCAAATTAGTTCTCAACAGTTTCAATTCATTTTGAGAATTCACAGGACTGTCTTCTCTCATATGTTCTTTGCTCGAATCAGACAAACCATCAGATTTCTTGAATGCAGCATGTTCCTTTTGAGGTACAAGCTCAAAAAGAGGCAACTGAAGAATGCTCTTCTCAATACAAGTTGATTCAATATTGGTTAACACCACCTATACATACAAACAAAAATTTAAAAATTTTAAAAATTACATTAATAGTATGAGCAAAAAATCATATATATAAATACACATAGTATAAGTATATGCTCGCGATTTATATCACTAAAAGCAAACTTCACCTTCTTGTAGTTTGATCTTATCGTTACTGACCAATTAAGTATTCGGGGCACACTATCTCCCACTCGAACAACTAGTTTATTGTCCGCATATGGACAACATTCATAAAACCAACATTGGAATGCCAAAGGAAAACCACCACACCGATACATAGAGTTTCTCTTATAAACCTGGTACTTCATTGAATCCAATATAGCACGAAAACACAACTTTCCTCAGAAAAATATCTCAAACTGACTAGACTAAACCAACAAAAAAACATCCTTATTTATGAAGTCACCATACGTAATTGAAAATAGAAAACTATGAATGAAGTAAAGAATGGCAATATGCTACGCGTCCCCGTCAGATTGCCATTTTTTTTTCAAGAAATTTTTTTCCAGCTCAAGCTTTGTAATTTTGGATTAAATTGAAAAATACAAGTCCATAAGGCGACTAGACTGCCAGTGTAACATCACCTGTGCACTTTAAGCCGCTTATAACAGCAAACTCTGATAGACCAAATTGCAACTTTGTGCCATTCACTTTAATTCATATCTCATCATTTCGAGTAGACAAAACTTTCCTAAGCAACATGGCATGTATCAACTGATTTTGAATGTAAGCAAATGGCAAATCTAAAAAATATCCAAAACAGGTCTTTCTAAACAAATCGAGTTGCACCTTAGTCAACTTATCTTTCAACTCATTCACAATCAAGCAATTTGCATGCACACTAACATGAGTCATGTAATAATCAGTCAGTCAAACAATAAAATTCCAAATTCGAAATAAAAACATATATTTCTAAATAGGTTAACACTATATATTACAGTGCACAAACACAACTACAATAACAACAACATCCAAAGTAAGGTATCACACTGCACACATATACAAAAATATACATTACAGTTGTAAAAGAATATAGAATACCTCAACATCTGATAAACTATAACTTGATTTGCCGAGCTGATCAGAAACTTTACGCTTTTTCTTTGACGATACACCATCATCTTCATCATTTTTTCTCGAATTTGCTTCTTTTTTTTCTTCGCAGTAATAACTACACATTCATCGACGTTCTCCTTCCCTTTTGAAGGATTCTTTTCTTGATCTTTACATGCACCAAAAAGTCTCTGACTTTGTGACTGAGTCATCCTCTGAGAAGAACATGAACTTTCCGACATGCATTTTCTCTTACCTTGAGACCCCATTCTATCACATTTTTTCTTCTTCAAGTTTGAAGGACTAGGACATTCCTTCAAGTGCAACTGCATATGTGATGATTCTGTAAAATCATCGTCATTAACAGTAAATTTAGGATCAAAATTGATCCTTTTACCATCTAATTTTAACTTTCCTTTACTTCCCATTTTTTCTTTCATGTCCAGAGTTTTGAATGCTACAATATAAGAAACAACAAATCAATTTTTGATATTGGTCGCAAAACATATTTATCAACGCATAATAAAGAAAAAGAGAAGAAAATTTGAGAAAGTTACTGAAGAGTAGCCGTTGAAAGAGTATTTAATATTTTTTATTGTGTAAGGATATTACTTTTGGGAAAAAAGGCTAAAAGCCGGAATTAAATTGGACCGACTAGCTCCAATTGTCCAACTTTTAAAATTGCTAGTCGTTTCTTTTCAAAATGGTCAGCCCATGTCCTTTCCCTTTATTTTTAGGGGAAAGGACAGAAACGACACTTCAAATTAAACTATTTCCTTGAAAATGGCCATGGAATTTAAATTCCACTTTCTAGCCATTTAATTTACTGACTGGTTCTATATCGTTTTTACACAACTTTTATACAGGTTTTATACAAATCTTATACATAAATATTCTATACGAAAATTATACAGTTTTGATACATAATTTATATAATAACTGTACATTTGCACTTCAAATTAAACTATTTCCTTGAAAATGGCCATGGAATTTAAATTCTACTTTCTAGCCATTTTAATTTACTGACTGGTTCTATACCGTTTTTACACAACTTTTATACAGGTTTTATACAAATCTTATACATAAATATTCTATACGAAAATTATACAGTTTTGATACATAATTTATATAATAACTATACTTTTTTTTACACGTTTTATACAACAATTATATAATTTGTATACACTTTCTATATATTGTACATATACATATTTGATAGAACTATACAATTTCTATACATACATCTTATATAGATTCATATTCTATTTAATAATTATATCGTTTTTATATAATTTAATTATTATTTCTAAACAATAAAAAAAAAGTAGAATATTTGATCAATTTAAAAATCTATAGTAAAAAAAAATTGAAATATTTTTAAAAGGGTCGAATTGCCCGAGTTGAATATTGTATCAGTATTGTATATAGACTGTATCAGTATCGTATATGGACTACGTGGATCAAAATGACCCAAATTGAGAAAGATTAGAAAATGACCATAAAATGACATTTGTTTAGCCGACTGGACATTATTTATCCAAATGCCAAACTTGGGCTATAATTGGGCTATTATTTTTTAAAAAGATCATAGAGTGTCCTTTTTCCTTATTTTTATACACCCTACTAAATCACTTCTATAAAAATAATATCAAATATGATGTATATTTTAATTATACCAAACTGAAACTTACAACTAAATATTATACTAAAATTTAGAATCAAGTACTATTCTTATACACCCTAAGTATTAAGCTTTTCCAAACATCCATAAGAGTTAGACTTACGAGCTAAAGTTATACACACTGTAAATTTAAACACTACAAGTCGTTTGATCGGTGGAATGAGATAAATTAAAATATAGCTCTTGCGGAACTAATTGGTATAATCAAATATGAAATAAAATAATTTTTTATAATATTGTATCTCAAATTATTATAATATTTTGATAAGATTTACACCTGTCCTCAGACCCGTTTTAAATGCTGTGGAAAGACCATTGCCTCATCTTCATACAATCATTACTCTAACAGAAAACAAAACAACAAAAAGTGTTTTCTGTTTAGCTAAGCTTATTCTCAGTTTCATTACAGCTTTTGTCTACATTCCTAATTTTGTACTGATCCGTACGTAAATCTTGTCTTTTTCCTCATTCATTTTAACACATGTTGCTTACTTACGTAAGCCATTTGTTTGTTTGTTTGTTGTCGAATATTTGTCTTCTGATTACTCACAAGGAAATGATCATCGAGAAAATTGCAAACACTGTTGGATGATCTTTAATTGGTGTTGTTTTGTGTGTCCTTATATAATCATGGGATCTTACGGTTTTGGAATTGGCACATCAATCCAATTTGTTTAGTAGTAATTTGTTGAGATCCATTAATATAAACAGGAGTGGATGTAGATTCGGATGAGCACAATAGCTTTCGCTTAGACCTTTTATTAATCAAAACGAGCTATGAGTTTAATGACAAGTTAGAACCCATAAATTTCAAATCTTGAATCCGGTTGGTTGGTAATATATTTTTTCTGAACAACTATGTTTATGCTAAATGAAAGACTATACATCTATGCCTTAACACGATAAGTGATTAATTTGACTCTTATGGATATATTGCTTAGTTTAGTGTAAATATCAAGCGCGGATAAGTATTCTCCCCATGTGTTCTGTCACCTACATGCAAATGTTTGCATACATACAGAAATAGAAGGAAATGCTGGTGTTCATTTGGACATGGCTTGCAATAATTTTGACATGTTTGTGAACATTTGACAAAAGGTGTTACTTGCTTTTGGGGTTCCTCAGTAAAACAATCGTTTTGAGATTCAATATTATCTTTCTTTACTTTAGAGTATTGCTGTATATATGATCGATGGTGCTACTACGTACTAGTATTTACTGAGGCATAAAGTACATTGCAGTCATGGCACGCTTGGCACCAGATGGAGCTCAATTTGATGCTCGTCAATTTGATTCTAAGATGAACGATTTGTAAGTTATGGTCATTTGTTCCTTGAATCAATACAGTTCATTATATTTGATTGACTGTTAATGTGGAATTGCTGAAAACTGCACTTGTGTCTGTTACTTATATGGCACAGACTAGCTGCTGAGGGGAAAGATTTCTTTACTTCATATGACGAGGTTTACGACAGTTTTGATGCTATGGGTCTGCAAGAGAACCTTCTGAGGGGCATTTATGCTTATGGTACTATGTAAACCTTTTAAGTAATTGATACATCCAGCTGCTTTTCAGTAGGCTCTTGTTCACAAGTACCATATAATTGAGACTTCTCTGAAAAAAAGTTTCTTTTTTGGTTTAACACTCCTGATTTTATCCCTGATTCCTAATGTTGAATGCGATCTTTTTAAAGGTTTTGAGAAGCCATCTGCGATTCAGCAAAGGGGTATCGTACCATTCTGTAAGGGACTTGATGTAATTCAGCAAGCTCAATCTGGCACGGGGAAGACAGCTACTTTTTGTTCTGGAATTTTGCAGCAGCTTGATTATGGTTTAGTTCAATGCCAAGCATTGGTGTTGGCACCTACTCGGGAACTTGCACAGCAGATTGAGAAGGTGATGCGAGCGCTTGGTGACTACCTTGGGGTTAAGGTACATGCTTGCGTAGGTGGAACTAGTGTCAGGGAGGATCAACGTATACTCGCAGCTGGTGTTCATGTTGTTGTTGGTACCCCTGGACGTGTGTTTGACATGTTGCGAAGACAGTCCCTCCGCCCTGATTGCCTCAGAATGTTTGTGCTAGACGAGGCTGATGAAATGCTGTCGCGAGGTTTTAAGGATCAGGTACTTCAACCTGTGCAATTAGATTTATGAATCTTCTATGTTTGCTAACCTCGGAATATATCTGCAATAGTTCTTCTGAAGCAACCTATATAGAAGATGCAGATTTAGTTGTTGTTAAGATGTTCTTAATCCGTTAACCAGTCATTTTAATCATTGTCGTCGGGAATTAGCAGTTGAGTTGAGCTACCATTTCTGCTACTGGCGCGACACTTAGTACCCCTCCCATTTATTTAGTTCCTACGGACACAATGAAAAGCTCATCCTGTTGAATTTGTTCCTTCATTTGCTGCTTAAGATGAGTTATGCGGACTTTGAGAAATTAGTAATTTTGATTCTTTATCCATGTGTTTGTTGTACTGTCAGATATATGATATTTTCCAGATGCTGCCTACCAAAGTTCAAGTCGGTGTATTTTCTGCAACCATGCCCCCGGAAGCCCTTGACATCACAAGAAAGTTCATGAATAAGCCTGTGAGAATCTTGGTTAAACGCGATGAATTGACACTTGAGGGTATCAAACAGTTCTATGTCAATGTTGACAAGGAGGAATGGAAGCTTGAGACGCTCTGCGATCTGTATGAGACACTTGCTATCACTCAGAGCGTTATCTTTGTGAACACCAGGCGCAAGGTTGACTGGTTAACAGACAAAATGCGAAGCCGTGACCACACAGTCTCAGCTACACATGGAGATATGGACCAGAACACTAGGGACATAATCATGCGCGAATTTCGCTCTGGTTCTTCCCGTGTCCTTATCACAACTGATCTGTTGGCCCGTGGTATTGATGTACAACAAGTATCTCTTGTAATCAACTATGATCTCCCAACTCAGCCGGAGAACTATCTCCACCGTATTGGAAGAAGCGGGAGGTTTGGAAGGAAAGGAGTTGCAATCAACTTTGTGACAACAGACGATGAAAGAATGTTGTTTGATATTCAGAAATTTTACAATGTGGTCATCGAAGAACTCCCCTCAAATGTCGCGGACCTCCTCTGAAAACTTTATCTTTACGAGGTAGAAGATAATTTTCCAAGCTTATAGTATAGAATCTTTAAACTACGATTATTATCTAGCGTCGTGGCATTAGTGCTGCTCCGAATTTTGCAGTCAGTAGTAAGGAAGGTCTTGGTTTTGTTTTCTTTTGACATTTTTTAGTTTAGTTAAGTTCTTAATTAATGTTGTGTTCTTGCTTTTTTTTTTCTTTTTAGCTCAGAAACATGAATGATAAACTGGGAAGTCTTGATAGTTGTGTTTATTTTTATTAATCCTTTTTTAGCTTGTGGAGTCTTGATTCTTTACCATTATGGACAAGCATATCTCTAAATAATTTGTAGCCTTGGAGCAATGGTAAAGTTATCTTCGTGTGACCTATAGGTCACGGATTCGAGTCATGAGTGCAGTCTTGCATTAGGATAGACTGTTTACATCATACCCCTTAGGGTGCGGACCTTCCCCAGACCCTACTAACACCCTTATTGAAAAGACTGCAAAATATAGTTGTAAAAAAGTACTACTAGTTATCTTGGGTAATTTTTCAACTTTTGGTATGCAATTATTTACCAGGAGTGGTGTCCCAAGCTTTTGAGTACCACAATCATATCAACAACTCGTGATTATAATTAGTACTAACATTTATGATGAAAATTTTGCCCTCATTCTAAAATTTTCACAACTACCTCACCACCAACATAGTTTTGGAAGACAGGAATTTAATGAGAATATTAATTAACACAATACTTTGACTTAATTTTAATGATTTTATTGCGTATTTATGTGGTCCTAAAATGATTTTGGATGTCATTATGAGAGATTTGTTTGTCCAATTAAGAATTTTAGCGTGTACTTCAAATCATTTTTCTTTATTCAAATACTAATTAGTAAATCTAGTTGCGCTTCACGCGGTTAAAAAATATATTATTAAATATATAGTTTAATCTTTTTTTAATATATTAAAAAAATATAAATAATCTTAAATTGTGAAACTCAATCATAGAATATTTTGATTTTATATAATGATACCAAACACATATTTGTCATATCAATAAATACGAAAATGATTTTCCAACCCTAAAGTATATTGTGACCTTTTTAGTGTTCAGATATAGTAAATTCGTAACCAAATAAATCCACTTTATTATTATCGTGTATTAAAAAAAATTCTTGCGGAGGTCATAACAAAATTTCTTCCTACTTGTGATATTTTTCCAGTTATGTAAGTGTTAAAAAAATATTCGTAAAATAATTATATACTATGAATAATTATATTTCATTTGCAATGAGTTCTTTAGATTAAACTAAATGCAATTGAGGAGGAATTGAATTTTTTTATTTTTTTTTTAAAAAGGGTACCAATGTAAATTCAGAAATTTCAAATATTATTAGAGAAATCAAGCTCAGAATTTGATAGAAGCTAATACTTTTATTTCAAGTTATGACAAAACCTCTAATATCACAATTTGACATTCTTCACTCAAGTTATTTCTTTACCTTCCAAAGTTAGAGCTTCATGAGGATGAGTTATTCATCCTAAATGTATCTCAACATGTTGAAGTCTATACCTAATACCCACCGTTAGATAGTTTGATTTAAAAAAAAAAATTGGCAGTTTCAATAAGCATCCCACAATCACAACCACGATATATGTTTCAAAGTTCTTGCCTGTCATCTATGATGCTTCTTTTCCTCATAATTTTGGTCATAATTGCAAAATGTTAAACAATAATGGGTAAAGTTGTGAAAATTTAAGCATATTCCCTGCGTTCATGCTGAAATAAGAAATGTTAGTTTTTATATATAGTTATGTTAGAGTGTGTACCGTACTGATTTTAATGTTTTACTCTGTTAGTTGTCTACCAGTGGAATAAGTAAGCTAACGTGGTTCACTTAAGTAGAGTAAATATGAAGACAATATTTTTACGTGGAAAGCACCCGGCTCAAGAAGATGTAAAAAAACACGACCTGTACCTCTAGAGAATTTAACCCCAACTTCACTAAAACTCTTGAGCCTCAACAATCAACAAATTACAAGATTCTTGAAAAGTAGAAATTAAACTTCTAACTCCTATTTCTACAATAATACAAATCATCCAAGATAAGTGTTCACAAGTCTTCGAGTTCCCTAACTTGAAGACACAATTCCTAACTCAGTTTATATTTCACTGAGACTAGAATTAAGACTCATTACAACTCAAAGAACCGACCTATTACACAAAGTTTACGACTCTCTAAGTAAAGGACCAGGTTCTTCTTCAACCTAGTGAACTGATATGCTGATTGAAGCTTTTCTTATCAGTGCGTGAGTGAAACTCTTTGAAATTATCTCTTGTATTTAAGCCAACTCCTGATTGAGTCATTCAGATGATGTGCTCTTCTTTCTTCAATAGGACTCTCAGGTAGTTTCACTCTTTATTGCAATCTATCTCCTTGTCTGGGTAGAACTCCTTTATTATATCTCCTTGTCTGGGTAGAACTCATTTATTATATCTCCTTGTCTGGATAGAACTCATTTATTAACTTAATCTTCAAGTGTTGTGTTTATCTTCTTTTCAACTTCTTTATTACACGTGACAAATACTGAGTTTGCTTGTTTTTCAACTTTTGTCTTCAAGTGATTTTATCATTAGCCTTGCTCAAACATTCACCTGTAAGGACCAACATGACTAACATGTTTCATTCATAAGTCAATCATCAAAACTTCATTTCTCTCTAACAAATTCCCTATTTTTTATAATGACAAACCAGCACATGTTTCACAGTATCACAACACCATAGCTTTTCTCTTGAGTTCTTGACATACTCAATAAAGAATTAAACACAAGGATACTAGAATGAAACAGGTTAGTTATTTGAGTTATAAATATTGCACAATCTATTCTCCCCCCTTTTTGACATCATCGAAAAGCAATCACTCAGTTAAGTAAAAGATGTGTAATAATCCATGGTCACTGGAGCTATCACTAAAATAATCAAAAGCTGGAGTAAAGAACCATCATTCATTAGATTAAACAGGAGCAAAACACAAGTAGCAATGAAGATCGGTACATCCAAGAGCAAGCTAACTTTAACTAATATAAAAAAACTGCTAAGATAAACAGGTAAGCCACGAAACACAAAGTACTACTAAGGTGCTAAGAAGTGAGCTAAGTTGGGGAAGAAGGGGCAGAAGGAATGAGAGCAGCCAATTTGCGCACGATTTCAACATTAGAAGATCTTTCACTCTCAAGGGCAAGTTGAAGAAAAGTAATCTGAGCACGAAGTTGCAGATTTTTAGCCTGCACGACTTCCAATTCAGCAATCTAGGCATTGAGAGCATTCCTTAAATGCTGCATAGGATTGTCAGCACTTCTCATAGAAACATATAACTCTATATGGTTCACAGTCCCTGTAACATCTTTGGTGGTCTGCATAGACCACACTTGGACAGGCACTCTAAACTCTTCAAATATAGAGGTGAGCCAGAATTCATAAGGAAGAGCATGGCCATTCACTTCTTTGGGGAGCACTCTTTGCATGTGCTTTAGAATAATCCTAGGCAGATCAATTTTCACCTCAATATCCAGCAACTCCATGAGAGTAAGATCAAGAAAGTTTGCTACAGTCCTTCTTTCCTTCTTAGGGGTGAGCATCTTGTGAACAACATCAAAGTAGAGTTAATGAAATGGATACATCTCTCTCTTGAGAACCCTATGATGATTGACCAGGTGAGGATTGCCATAAAACTTACGAGATATGTCAAGGGCAGATGCAATATTGTCAAGAGGAGGCCAAGTGACCTTGACATAGTGACCCCAACCCCCTGGAGGAATGTGTATAATTCTAGCATTATAATCAACATAGAGGTTTATAGTGCTCCCTCGAAAAGTGATAGAAAACATTTCACCAATAGCAACCCCATTAGTATCGAACTCATTGACCTCAGATTTGGCAAACTTCATTTGTAAGTCACTTTGAAGAAATAAGTGTGACCATCCCTGAACCTCTAATTTGGTTAACAACACATTTATATCAGCACCCTCAAATCCATTAATAACACGTCCTTGTAACACCCCGCAAAATTCTCTCCTAGTCTGAGCCTTAGAGCGTGTTCAGTGAAGTAAAAATCCAGTCCCAAAAGTTTGAGAGGTGTCTTCCCAAGTGTGAAATACTTTGAACCATATAGAATTTCTCTAATATCGACTTTTTATCATATAGAGCATTGAATAAGTTTTCCATCGATACCCAATTTGCTTAAATCCGATACTCGGGTGAAGAATTAGAGCCATTTTAGTGAGACAGTGTGCCACCTGACACTTTAGCGCGTCGAAGAGCCATCTAAAATGGCAATTGTCAAATTCCAGAGAGCCTCCGCGATTTCCACCGCGTCGCAGTGTTTTTCCAGTTCACAGCTAGGGTGGCAACGTGATTGCCATCGCGTCACGCCGTCATGCAGTTTCACAATTATCCAATTTCCAGTGAGCTGGCGCGATTATGGCACGTAAAATATCGGGATTTTTTTTTTCAGTTTAATTCCAAGGGCTTTTTGGTCTTTTCTCACTCTTTTTCAGCCCCTATAGATACGCGATAAAAGGCTCTTAGCCTCATTTCCCATCGTCAACATCAAAACTAGGGTTTTACAAAATCAAAACCCTTATTTCTTCTTCAAGCAAAATCAATAGAGATCAAGAGAAATCAAGAGGAATCAAGAATCTCTCCAAAAAGTTTCAAGAAAAGAGTTTCCCAAAGGTATGCAGATGTTGATTCTTGAGTCCCTTTCATCCAAGAAGCTCAAGTACCCTTTTCTAAATCTCAAAGATTTTATGTTTATGAGTTGTTCATGATTCATGTGAAATGAAATTGATGTTTCAGTTATTATTGAGTTGTGATTCATGTTTGTTTACAAGGTTTTCAAGCTTTGAATCTAGTATGTGGAATTCATGCGATGTTCATGATAAATCCTCTTCAAGTTGCTTGTTAGATGATGTGTTCATGTCAATTAAGTGTGGAAATGGTTGAATAAGCAAAGCATGCTCCCCATATGTTTGATAAAATGCTTATGTGAAGAATTAAGGCCATTATAGCATGTTGATTAGGAAACCCCAAATTATGAGCAAGTCCATGCATGCCTAGTGTTTGATGAAATACCTTAGTGAATTAATTGTGATATCATAGCATGAAATCCCCAATTAGGTGTAAACCCATGCATGCCTAGTGTTTGTTGAAAAGTCGTAGTGAACAAGTTGAGACACGATAGTATAAAATTCCCCAATTACGTGCTCTTTGATACATGCTAAGCCTTTAATATATGCCAAGTGCTTGACGAGTAAGTTGTGACATGATAGTATGAAGTTTTCCCAAATCATATGTTATCCGATATATGCCAAAACTAATATACGTGCGAAGTATTTGATGCAAGACCTTATTGAATGGAGTATGATCCAATAGCATGTCCCCCCTATGCTATTATATGTCTATGATTCCTAAATGTTTGAAGTGATGCCTTAGTGATTGTGATGGTGAATATATGTTTAGGATTCCTAAATGCTATGCCTTAGTGATTGTGGTGGTAAATATATGCTTATGATTCCTAAATGCTTGAAGAGATGCTTTAGTTATTGTGATGATGAATGAATGACCATGGTTATGACTAGTCAAGAATGGTTATGTTTTACTTCTATGTTATCGAGTCCTGGGGTATTTATACCCGACAATTTAGCTGTTGTCTAGAGCCCGTGTCAGTTTTCACGATAATTTCAGTCGTGCCATGATTCTTAGAACTCAGTGAATTATAGAACTCTGTATCCCCAGACAGATACAGAATGTAAGAAATCTCTATAATCTCAGTATCGCTAGTAATCTAGCCTCAATTTTGTACTCAGCTCAGATCTAGTAGTATTCAAGTGTTCAGTTTTTACCTCGGTAGTGACCGAGTAATCTATTTAAACTCTGTATCGTCAGTCAGATATCGTGATTTAGTAGTATTCCATCAGATATGGAACCAAGTGAATTCAGCTTAACTCAACCAGATTATTTGAGAAATGTGATCAGTATAGATTCAGTTCAGTTGAAAATTTAGCTGAGTCTTTTAGTTGGGAGTAGAAGCTAGCACCGAGCGAGGAAAGGGATGGCGGCTCTCCGTCAGAGAGAGGCCGAGTCATTAGGAGCAATCCCTAAACTCCAGAACTGTGTTGCTAGTGCAAGATGCAGGAGTCTCCGTCAGTAGAGGCTGTCAGCCTTAGAAAAAGGTTTGACTATTATATTGCCTTAGGCTGACTTCCTGCGAGGGTCATCCGTTAGAGAGGCTTGACCAGAGAGGTCTTTACCCGTGGCACGGTATTGATACCCTTTCAGTCGGGGTTATAGGTTGGACCTCACCAATAGAAGGTCGGGGCATATCGGTTAAGTGACTACTTCCCACAGTTGCAGTTTCAGTATCAATCTTCAGAAATTAGGACTGTCAGATACAATCATCTATATCAGCGACGAACTCAGATAGTTTCATTGATTCATGACCATCTGTCAGATAGGATTGGTCTCATATACAGTCATTTGTTATCAGATCCAGAAATCTCCCGATAGATAGGCTTGATCTCAGTCTCAGATTCTATTGAGTATTCTTGTTATCATATCTAAAGATCATCCGTCAGATAGGCTTGATCTCAGTCTCAGATTTTGTTGAGCGTTCTTGTTGTTAGATTCGAACATGATCATTTTTTTATCATTAATAATAGATTCCAAAATCATCCGTTAGAGAGGTTGATCTCCGATTTCGTCAGTCGAGAGCAGTGATCTCAGAATTCAGTTATTGATGTGAGTATATTCAGTTAATCAGTTATCAATATCAGATGATTCAGTGATTCAGTATCTCAGTGTTAATAGTGAGTTCAGATATCAGGAAAGGGGTTAGCTTATGCTCCTTCGGGGTCATAAGCACCGTGTAACGACTAGGGGGTAGTCTCAGGTTGTTACAGTCCTCTAGACAGCGTACACTTTTAAAAATATAGATAATGGTCTGCAGAAGAGTCCTGATTGGCAGAGGATTCATGAAGTTTAAAATCTGAATCTAACTCAGTAGGAGTATCAGGAGGTGAGTCAAACTCAGAAGAATCAGAGGGAACAGGTTTGGTAACCTATTTCTTTGAATGGGTGGATGATTTCTTTGGAGTGGATTTAGAAGATGAGTAAGATTTTGAGGCAGGGGTGGTCTTTGGCTGAGATGAAGGTATATGAAAAGCAGAGGGTTTTAGAATTGTGCGTTTCACCGTCTTGCCTTTACGCGCTGAGCGAAGCAGTATATCTGGAGATGAAGAAGGAAGAGGAGGGGGATCACATGTGACAACACGTTTCCTCTTGCTTTATTTAGATCTTGACTTTCTTGGGATTAAATTAGCAATAGGAACATCATCAGGGTCAATAATTTAGAGAGAAATTGGAGTTGGTGGTGAGGGTTTAGAAGAGAATGAAGGATTTGAAGAAAATTGAGCAAAAGGGTATTTAAGATTTTTGAAGGCTGCGAAATCAGATAGTTTAATTGGAATGGTAGGGGAAATGAGAGGTGGTATATTAGTAGTGAAATGAAGAATAATAGTTGTGGAAGGAGAGGTAGCAGATTCAGAAGATGGGGCAAATAATGAAGATACCATGGTGAGAAGGAAACAATAATTTGTTCTTGGTTGTGAGATGGTGAATGAGGTGAGAGAAAAAGAAACGGCTATAAGAAAAGGATAAGAAGTTGACATGTAAAAAAGAGTGATTTGATAGGTGGCAGGATAATGATGAAGAGATTCAGTGGTGATGGGATTGTGGTATCAACTTTTTTAAAATGTTGAACTCTTGGGAATTGACGGTTAAGAGAAATACAAAGAACCAAGAGGGCAAACCTGTTTCTCCTTAGTCAATTTTAAGATAAACTGATAATCATAATTGAACTCCTAAAAATTCTGAACAAAATTGCTTTAAGTGCTCCTACAACACTGTAACAATTAAATAAATGAAGGTTAGATCACTCAACATTTTGGAATTAGGACACACAACTAAATGTGCAAGACTGGATTAATCAATAATAATTCAAGAGCATATCAACTTTTTTAGTCAATCACTAGGGGAGATTTATGCAATCTTAATCATCCCCAAGGCTAACCTATTTTTTTCAAAATGCTCCTTACTTAATGCCTTAGTGAATATATCAGCAATTTGTTCTTCAATAGAGTAGAACATGATTGATATAAGACCTTTTTTCAACATTATCTCTAAGAAAGTGATGTCTAATATCAATATGTTTAGTTCTTTTATGTTGAACAAGATTCTTAGCAATATTAATGGCATTTGTATTTTCACAAAAAATAGGAACACATCCAACATCCACACCAAAATCCATGAGGAGTTGTTTAATCCATAACAACTTAGCACAACAAGATCCAGCAGTACCATACTCACCTTCATCAGTAGACAGAGCTACTGATTTTTTCTTCTTAGTGGAATAGGTAATTAAACATGATCCAAGGAAGTGTGTCGTGCCTGTGGTTCTCTTCCTGTCTACCAAATATCCTGCATAGTCAGCATCAGAGTATCTCACCAAGTTAAAATTACTACCTTTTGGATACCATGGCCAAGATCACTAGTTCCTTTGAGATATGTAAAGATTCTCTTCACAAATTTCGAATGAGATTCTTTAGGATTTGCTTGAAACCTTGCACATAGTCCCACACTGGACACAATATCAGGTCTTCTTGCTGTGAGATACAGTAATGATCCTATCATCCCTCTGTATAGCCTTTGCTCCACTTCAGGACCTGTTTTATCCAAATCAAGTTTTGTGGCAGTGGCTATTGGAATGCTAATCTCTTTTGCCTCTTTCATGGAAATTCTTTTGAGAAGTTCCTTGACATACTTCTGTTGATGGATCATAGTTCCAGATGTTGTTTGTTTAATTTGCAATCCAAAGAAGTAATTTATCTCCCCCATCATACTCATTTCAAATTCACAACTCATGAGTTTAGCAAAATCATGTGTCATGTTCATGTTTTTGGAGAAAAAAATAATGTCATCAACATACACCTGCACAACCAACAGATGTTTTCCATTAGTTTTTAAGAAAAAAGTGTTGTTAATTTTACCTCTAGTATATTGTGCTTTAGAAGAAATTTTGACAATCTTTCATATCAAGCTCTTGGGTCTTGTTTCAGTCTATATAAAGCCTTTTCAAGCCTATACACATGATCAGGAAACTCCTTACTTTCAAAACCTGGTGGTTGTTTGACATACACCTCTTCCTTCAGAATTTCATTAAAAAAAGCACTCTTAACATCCATTTGATAGAGAATGAACTCCATATAAACTGTAAAAGCTACAAGAAGCCTTATTGCTTCAATTTTAGCAAAAGGATAAAAAGCCTCATCAAAGTCTATGCCTTCTTATTGATTATATCCTTGGACCACAAATCTTTCCTTGTTCTTTGTAATTGTTCCATGTTCATCAACTTTATTTCTATACACCTACTTAGTTCCAATTATTGTTCTATCTTTTGAAAGAGGAACTAGGTGTCACACTTTGCTTCTTTTAAATTGATTTAACTCTTTTTCCATGGCTATGATCCAATCAGTATCAAGCAGTGCTTCAGATACCTTCTTTGGATTAATTTCTGACAAGAATGCTTTGAAAGCACACATGTTTCTCAACCCAGACCTTGTGGTGATCCCAGATGTGAGATCAGTGAGTACATTCTCAATAGGATGTGATCCTTGATACTTGTAACCTTTTGAAACCAATCCTAGTGAGCTACTAGGATCACTGTAATTATTCTGAGCTGGGGTAGTTGGTGGCTCAGTTCCCCCTGTCAATGTCCCTCCAGAATTAGTTTTCCCTATTGAGGTGCCTCCATGTTTGGTAATTCCAGTGGATGAACCAGGTTGTGTAACCTGTTCCTTAGAATCACTTCTTTCCTGCAGATTAGTCTTAGCACAGGATTCATCAAAAACTACATGCACACTTTCTTCAACAAAATTTGTTATGTTGTTTAGAACCCTATATGCCTTACTATGATGTGAATAACCTAAGAAGATTTTCTCATCACTTTTAGCATCAAATTTTCCCAATTGGTCCTTTCCATTATTATGAATTAAACATTTACAACCAAAAGTTCTAAAATGAGAAATGATTGGCTTTCTTACTTTTAGTCATTCATAGGGAGTCTTCTCTAGAATATGTTTGATCATGCATCTATTTATGATATATGTTGCAATACTAATTGCCTCAGCCCAAAGATTTTTAGCAAGATTTCCTACAAGCATCATTGTTCTAGCCATATCTTCCAAGGTCCTATTTTTTCTTTCTTCTACTCTATTTTGTTGAGGTGTTCTGGGAGCAGAGAAGTTGTGATCTATACTATTTGAGGAATAGAATTCTAAAAACTTAACATTTTCAAATTCTGTACTATGGTCAGATCTTATGGAAATTAGAGAAGTGCCCAGTTTTTTTTCAATTTTCTTGATGAATATAGTAAAGACATCAAAGGCATGTTCTTTGGAAGCTAGAAACAATGTCCAGATAAATCTGGAATAATCATCAATAATCACAAAAATATACCTTTTTCCACCTCTGCTTTGAAGTCTCATTGGTCCACACAGATCCATATGGATCAGGTCAAGGCACTTGGTTGTACTGACATGGTTCTTTGATTTTAAAAAAGATTTTACCTGCTTCCCCCTTACACGGGCACTACATACCTTTTCTTCCTTGAACTTGGTTTTGGGCAAACCCAATATCATATCTTTGGAAGAAAGTATGTTTAGTTATTTTAGACTTGCATGTCCAATTTTTCTATGCTAGAGGAGGGGATCATTTTCTATAGCACTTAGGCAGGTTAGCTCTGTTTTTGGCATTGCCATTACGTCAGCTTTGTACACATTTCTGTATCTTCTTGCAGTGAGCACAATCTCCTTGGTGTCCATTCTCTTGACTTTGACTCCTGCAGAAGTAAAAGCAACTTTGTTATCTTTATCACACAGTTGTGATATACTAAGCAGGTTGTGATTCAATCCTTCCACAAGGTAGACATCTTCCAATGTTCTTGATTCAGATGTGCCAATTTTTTCAACTCCAGTAATGATTCTCTTTTTTCCATCACCAAAAAAAACTCTTCTTCTATTTATTTTGGATAGTGAAAAGAACTTTTTCATTTCACCAGTCATGTGTCTTGAGCAAGCACTGTCCAAGTACCAATACTTTTTGCTTCCTTCCACCTTCTCCTAGGAACCCAGAAAAGCTTGGGTACTATTTTATGAGTAAATTGATGAATTAAATTTCTTTTAGTCCATGCAGGCAACAGGTAACATGACCTGTTTCTCTGACCAGTATCAGTTTTCCTTTTCTTGGTCTGAGAGAATTTATTTGCCAGATTTAGACTGCTAGATCTGCTTTTGGCAGCAACAGGACATTCAGTGGTTGGATGTCTAAGATTACCACAGATATATAACAAGTCTTAAGGATTATCAAGACTTCTGTGAAAACTCAGACCTTTTTTTTCACTGTGATTCCTTTCACTCAACTTGTGAACAATTCTTGAAGAATTTGTTCACTTGTTTGCCCTTTCAAGATCAAGTTTTAGTTTAGATACTTCTTGACTCAGTTTATTCACCATGTCTGTTGCATGATTACACTCTTGTTTGTACTTGACTAATTCAAGTTCAATATTTTCTTGTTTCTTACTCTTGACCTTTTTTCCTTATTTCAGTGAGTGTCAATTTTAGGACTTCAGACTTAAGATTATTGTTTGAAGAATCAAGTTGCACAACCTGTTTCTTGAGAGTGCAGTTTTCTTCTTCAAAAGTGTTTTTGCAAGCTTTGATTTAACCAATGAAGTCAAATTTGAGACTTGCAAGACTGTTGAACAATTCATCCCTGTCAGAAGTTAATTCTTGGAAATGATCAATTAGTGCACTCATCAAGAAAACAAGTTTTGTTTTAGATAAATGCAATTTTTCTTTAAGTTCAAGTATATTTACCTCAGAAGTATCATCATCTTCCTCCAAGTTTAAATATCCAATAACCATGAATACTGTTTTATCAATTTTATCATTATCCGAATCAGATCCCCAAGCGGCTACCATAGTATATTCCTCTTTCTCCTTCCTTTTGGTTTTATCTTTTAATTCTCTTTCAGCCATTTCTTTTCTCCATTCTATTTCCCAACAGGACAATCCCTTATCTGATGATCGGTCTTACCATACTTGTAGCATCCATTTGGATTGTCATTAAAATGTTTCTTACTATTTGTTCCCTTTTTCTTTTTAAAGAATTTGCTGAAGTTCTTAGTTATGAAGGCAACTTGTTCCTTGTCAAGTTCGATTTCTTCATCACTGTCTGAAGCCTTCAAAGCCAAGATTTTCTCAGGGGCCAGTTGTTCTTTAATTCCATCAATTTCCATTTCATAAGTTCTCAGATTCCCTACTAGTTCATCCAGTGACATATGTGTGAGATCTTATGCCTCCCTAATAGCAGTCACTTTAACATTCCATTTCGATTTAGGTAGTACCCTCAACACCTTTTCAACTTGTTCCTTAACAAAGATGACTTTTCCTAAGAAAGTCAACTCATTTGTCAAGGCAGTAAGCTTTGTCATCATTTCATGCAAGTATTCATTCTCCTTCATCTTAAAAGCTTCATATTCAGTAAAAAGAAAAGCAATTATGAATTTTCTTGCCTGAGAAGTACCCTTGTGTGCATTGACTAGGTCATCCCAGATTTGCTTAGCAGTGGTACTGTTTGACACTCTGTTGTACTCAACCGGTCTTAGTCCACAAACTAAGATGTTCTTAGCCTTAGTATTTTTCTTTAATGCTACTAAGTCATCAGCATTAAATTCACTTCTTTCCTTCCTGACTTATTCACCATCAACCAGCTTCATTGTAATAGTAGGACCATCAGTGATCCTATCCCATAATTCGTAGTCTTCCCCTTGAATAAACATTTCCATCCTAGTTTTCCACTAGATAAAGTAAGAACATTCAAAGAGTGGAGGTCTAGTAGTTGACTGACCTTTACTGTGACCAGTAGGAGGTACGGAATTCATCATAGTGATCTTTTCTTAGGTGCTAACCTTATTTAAGACAACCTCGCTCTGATACCACTTGTTAGAGTGCGTACCTACTGATTTTAATGTTTTACTCTATTAGTTGCCTATCCGTGGAACAAGTAAGCTAACGTGGTTAACTTAAGTAGAGTAAATATAAAGATAGTATTTTACGTGAAAAACACTCGACTCAAGAAGGTGTAAAAAAATACGACCTATACCTCTACAGGATTTAACCTCAACTTCACTAAAACTCTTGAGCCTCAACAGTCAAAAAATTACAAGAATCTTGTAAATTAGGAATTAAACTTCTAACTCTTATTTCTACAATAACACAAATCTTCTCAAGATAAGCATTTTCAAGTCTTCGAGTTCCCTAACTTGAAGACACAAATCCTAAGTCAGTTTATATTTCACTGAGACTAGAATTAAGACTCATTACAACTCAAAGAACCAACCTATTACATAAAGTTTACGACTCTCTAAGTAAAGGACCAGGTTCTTCTTCAAGCTAGTGAACTGATTTGTTGATTGAAGCTATTCTTATCAGTGCGTGAGTGAAACTCTTTGAAACTGTCTCTTGTATTTAATCCAACTCCTGATTGAGTCCTTCAGATGATGTGCTCTTCTTTCTTTAATAGGACTCTCAGGTATTTTCACTCCTTGTTGCAGTCTATTTCCTTGTCTGGGTAGAACTCTTTTATTATATCTCCTTGTCTGGATAAAACTCCATTATTAACTTAATATTCAAGTGTTGTGTTTATCTTCTTTCCAACTTCTTTATTGCACGTGACAAATGCTAAGTTTTCTTGTTTTTCAACTTTTGTCTTCAAGTGATTTTATCATCGGCGTTGCCCAATCATTCACCTGTAAGAACGAACATGACTGTTGGAACCTTGAAGTTTTGATAAATGACAATATGAATGAAATAAGTTGATATGAGTTAATTCAATGCAACTGAAAACTTCAACTTACTGATCACATGGGGAATAGAACAAGTTGAATTTGATTCAAACACTTGATGATAAGGGAAAGCAAGTTGAGTTGAAAAAAGAGTCCTACATAAAGAAGGAGTTTCACTTCTGAGTATATCTTGAAAAGTTCTATGTGTGGGAGGAGAAAGATTCTAATAAATTAATATGTGTTGATTTAAAGAATTGGAATTTGACTACAACACTAAGAAGACAAGAGTTAGAATTGAAGAAGGAGTCTCACTTGAAGTAAAACTCTATGCAATGAGAGTTTTGATTAGAGGAGGAGTTTGAAATAAAGAATGACTCTTTGGAGAGTTGTGCTTAAATAGAAGATGCAGCAGTCAGAATAATACACGCACTTAAAAAAAGCAGAAAAGCACTATCGACAGATTGACTTTACGAAGTGCTACTCAATCACTGAAGAAACACGTTGAAGAACCTGGTCCTCAGTACAGAATCCAGCTAAGATTTTTAACGTTGATTTTTAGAGTTGTTCATTGTGTTTGAACTAATGATGTAATATTAGTTTCAGTGTGTTATAAACTGAACTAGGAGCTAGTGTTTGAGTTGGGAAAACTCAGAGACTTTGGTAACGCATACCTTGGGAGGTGTGTATGTTGTTAGGAATTAGAGTTTATAATTTCTAGTTGTTGAGTTATAGGGATTAGAGTTTACAATTCATATTTGTTAGTTACAAGAGTTTTGTAATCAGTCATTGTTGAAGCTCAGAGGTATTTACTGAAGTTGGGGTTAAATCCTGTAGAGGTGCAGGTCGTGGTTTTTTACACCTTTTGAGTCGGGTGTTTTCCACGTAAAAATCCACTATGTTCTTTACTTTCTGTTTTACTGCTTTCGTGAAAGACGTCAGGCAACCCGTTCCATCAATAGGCAATAGTTAGGTGAAAATAAGATAATCAGTAGGGCATGAATTCTTAACAAGTGGTATCAGAGAGAGGTTGTCTTAAAAAGGGCTAGCACCTAAGACAAAGATCAATATGATGAATTTCGCACCACCTACGGGTCACAGTGAAGGTCAATCCACTATTAGACCTCCACTCTTTGATGGTTCTCACTTCATTTGGTAGAAAGCTAGGATGGAAACATTCATTCAAAGAGAATACTACGAGTTATGGGATAGGATCACTGATGGTCCTACTATTCCAATGAAGTTAGAAGATAGGAAATAGGTTAAGAAAGTAAGAAGTAAATTCACTTCTGATGACTTATTGGCATTAAAGAAAAATTCTAAGGCCAAAAACATTTTGGTCTGTGGATTAGGACCTGCTGAATACAACAGGGTATCAATATGCACCACTGCTAAGCAAATTTGAGATGCTCTAGTAAATGCTCATGAAGGCACATCTCAAGTAAGAAAATTCAGAATTTCTCTTCTCTTCACTGAGTATGAGGCATTTAAGATGAGGGAGAATGAAACCTTGCATGAGATGATGACAAGTCTTACTGCCTTAAGATATGAGCTGACCTCCTTAGGAAAAGTTATATCTGAAGAAGAACAAGTCGAGAAGGTACTGAGGGTATTACCAAAATCAAAGTGAAATGTTAAGGTGACTGCAATCAGAGAAGCAAATAAGGATCTTGCAGGCATGACCTTGGATGAATTAGTGGGGAATTTAAGAACTTATGAAATGAAAATTGATGGAACTAAAATGGTAGCAGCTTGGGGATTTGACTTAGATGATGATGAAGTTGATGAAGCAGCACTCATGGCTCTTGGAGATTCAGACTTGGAGGAAGAAGATGGTGCTTCTGAGGTAAGTATACTTGAACTTAAAGAAAAATTGTATTTATTTTCTAAAACAAAACTTATTTCCTTGATGAGTGCACTAATTGATGACTTCTAAGAATCAACTTCTGATAGGGATGAGCTATTCAGCAGTCTTGCAAGAATCAAATTTAATTTTATTGATTTAGAAGCTTGCAAGAACACTGTTGAACAGGAAAAATGCTCTCTCAAGAAACAGGTTGAGCAACTTGATTCTTCAAATAATGATCTTAAGTCTGAAGTTCTAAAATTGACACTCTGAAAAGGAAAAAAACACCAAGAGTAAAGAACAAGAAAAAGTTGAACTTGAATTGGTCAAGTACAAAGAAGAGTGCAATAATGCAACAGAAATGGTGAATAAACTGAGTCAAGAAGTCTCTAAACTAAAACTTATCCTTGAAAGAGAAAACAGATGGACAAATTCCTCAAGAATTGTTCATAAGTTGAGTGAAAGATATAACAGTGAAAAAGTTGGGTTGGGTTTTCACAAAAGTCTTGATGTTTATCAAGACTTGTGCTATATTTGTGGAAACCTTGGACATCCAACCACTGAATGTTCAGTTGCTGCCAAAAGCAAATCCATCAGTCTAAATCTGGCAAATAAACTATCTCAGACCAAGAAAAGAATAACTAAAACTGGTCAGAGAAACAGGTCACGTAACCTGTTGCCTGCATGGGCTAGAAGAAATTTGATTCATCCATTTACTCATAAGAAAGGACCCAAGCTTGTCTGGGTGCCTAAAGTTAACCCCTAATTTGTTTTGCAGGTGAGAGTGAAAGGAGGCAAGAAAAATTTGTGCATAAATAAAGCTTACTCAAGGCATAAGACTAGAAAAAAATAAAGTTTCTTTCACTCACCACATTTAAAGGGGAAATGGATCATTTGAAAAATGGCCAGATTTGTAGTGCTCGTGTAAGGGGGAAGCAAGGGAGATTTAAAAAGAAAAAAAATGAGAAAAGAGGATGACTGTGAAACTGATGAGCATGCACAGGAACATGTTGTACCACCTGGTTCAACTGTTGTACAGACTGAGGGCATATTGACAGGGGAAAAAAAAAATAAAGAAATGGATGCATCAATAAAACCTACACAAGTTGCTGGTAATTTTGTTAGTAGTTCATAAAAATTGGTGTTGTCAAAAAAATCTTGAGATATCTCATGGGAATCAATGGCTTGAGACTATGATATCCAAAGGAAAGCAATTTTACTCTTGGGGGATATAAAAATGTTGACTATGTGGGTTACTTAATTGACTGGAGAAGCACCAAAGGCACTAAGTAAAGAGCATTTTGAAAGGAATAGGTTAGACTTGGGGATGATTAAAATTGCATGAACTCCCCTCAATGATTAACTAGAATAATTATTTTTCTTTTTAATCTTATTAGCTAAAAAGTTATTCTATTCAATCTTGCACATTTAGTTGTGTGTCCCAATTCCAAATTTTTTATTTTTCTAACCTAATTTTGTATTAGATTGTGCATAAAAATAGGTACAAGCAAGCAACTGTGACCACAAAGTTCTTCTTATCAGGTATGTTCTACACTGACATAAACATAGGTTGTCTAAGTTGAAACAATTGAGCACACCTGTTCAATTCCACACACTTCATCCTCTCATTGTCTAATAAAGCTAATGAATTATTGACCAAACTTTCTTTAATTCTCTCCAAATGGGTGTGCACAAGTGTGTTAATCCTATACCAGAAATTCCTTCTTCTTTCTCAACCAAAATATCAGTTGTGTACCATGGATTTGCCAAGCTTGATCATCAATCACATGCAGCATATGTTTTTGAAGAATGAAAAGGGACATGTTTTCCCTTTTTTAAAAAAAATAGATGTTCTTGAACAGATGAATCATATTGCTCTACCTATTTCAATAAGGAGGGCTAAGACTCTTTTTTGAAGAAAAAAAATTTTGAAGCTGCATAAGACAGTCATGAAGTGGAATAAGAGGTCTTTAAGGCTAGGATCATGACTTTGAAGCTTGACCTTGATTGATAGAGGGATGAAAATGTTGAAATCATTCATCAATTGACACAGTTGATATCACCTGTTCCACCTTCCTCATCAGCTCCTCACTAGTTGTATCCTTAGCCATGTCCCACTTTTATATCGTATTTTTTTAATGCTCAATTGTTTTGCTTTGTTCAGTACTAGCTTAGGTTTAATGTGGAACATGCTCTGTCAGTTAAATGGAATGGTTATCTTTGCTAAATTGACTCATATTTTTGCTCTCTTTAATACATTACTAGGTTGGCTAAAGTCTTTGTCTGATTATTTTGGTGATAGCCCCAGTGGCCATGAATAGCATAACAAATCACTTTGGCTAGTATATTATTGCATTGAAATGGTTTTTCGATGATGCCAAAAGGGAAAAGATAAGAGGGTTGTGTAATGTTACAACCTATTGACTAACTTATTTCATTCTAGTGTTTTAGACTTTAGTGCCTACAGGTGAAGATATTTGAATGTACAAAGACAAAAGGTTTGTCATCATCAAAAAGGGGGAATTTGTTGGAACCTTGAAGTTTTGATGAATGACAATATGAATGAAACAAGTTGATATGAGTTAATTCAATGCAACTGAAAACTTCAACTTACTGATCACATGGGGAATAGAACAAGTTGAATTTGATTCAAACACTTGATGATAAGGGAAAGCAAGTTGAGTTGAAAAAGGAGTCCTACGTAAAGAAGGAGTTTCACTTCTGAGTATATCTTAAAGAGTCCTATGTGTGGGAGGAGAAAGATTCTAATAAATTAATATGTGTTGATTTAAAGAATTGGAATTTGACTACAACACTAAGGAGACAAGAGTTGGAATTGAAGAAGGAGTCTCACTTGAAGTAAAACTCTATGCAATGAGAGTTTTGATTAGAGGAGGAGTTTGAAATAAAGAATGACTCTTTGGAGAGTTGTGCTTAAATAGAAGATGCAGCAGTCAGAATAATACACGCACTTAAAAAAAGCAGAAAAGCACTATCGACAGATTGACTTTACGAAGTGCTACTCAATCACTGAAGAAACACGTTGAAGAACCTGGTCCTCAGTACAGAATCCAGCTAAGATTTTTAACGTTGATTTTTAGAGTTGTTCATTGTGTTTGAACTAATGATGTAATATTAGTTTCAGTGTGTTATAAACTAAACTAGGAGCTAGTGTTTGAGTTGGGGAAACTCAGCGACTTTGGGAACGCATACCTTGGGAGGTGTGTGTAGTTAGGAATTAGAGTTTATAATTCCTAGTTGTTGAGTTATAGGGATTAGAGTTTATAATTCCTATTTGTTGGTTACAAGAGTTTTGTAATCAGTCGTTATTGAGACTCAGAGTTATTTACTGAAGTTGGGGTTAAATCCTGTAGAGGTGCAGGTCGTGGTTTTTTACACCTTTTGAGCCGGGTGTTTTCCTCGTAAAAATCCACTGTGTTCTTTACTTTCTGTTTTACTGCTTCCGTGGAAGACGTCAGGCAACCCGTTCGACCAATAGGCAATAGTTAGGTGAAAATAAGATAATCAGTAGGGCACGAATTCTTAACAATGACTAACATGTTTCATTGATAAGTCAATCATCAAAACTTCATTTCTCTAACAAATTAGTTTACTAAGTTGATCTGCCATGTTATTATTTATTTTTTCTTTTATATGTTCTAATACAATGTTATAAATTGCGCTTGGCATCTCAATTATGATTACCGCTATGTTTTACGTGCCAAAACATATTGTAATGGTTGAAGAATTGCATCAGCTTTTAGTTCAAAACATCTAAATATCCATTTCGCAAACCCACCTCACCTCCGTCCCGTCTCGCTCTGCCGCTGCAAAAGCTCAAACCCGCAATACCCCACAAATACTATAAAACCCTCCACACACCTGCACTGCTTCATTGTCATCCCTACCAAATTAAACAAATAATTTTAGAATTGTCGGTTACACCACTTGCTTGGCACACTTGAAATGCATTGCATACAACAAAAATATGGTACACTGTTCAATAATATATACATGACAAGTTGGGTATCTGACACAGCATCAAGATTCATTATTGAACTAGGAGTACTTTTTAATAAAATTCCATACAACTACTAATAGAGGCACATATCAACATTAATTAGTTGGTTCAAACTTCACATGTGAAAACAAATTTTCATGTGCATTCAAGACGTTAAGTTAAATATTAGGACCTAGTCAAACAAACTTTCATTTTTCAACTGCTTGTTTCAATTGTCATTTTCTATATTTCTTTCAAATCATAATATTTGAATTTGATAGACCAAAATTACTGAGATTTTGACTCTATGATATACTAGTAATTGAATAAGAGATGGACCTGGTCAAATTCCAAAATCGTAGGACTCAATAATAAAATTGTTTCTCTCTTTGAATTTATGTTATATTGGGATCATGGACCTATGAAGTACGCTGAGAGAATTAAACCAATTCTTAGTAGAGATTTCGCTATGCAATATAAAATCATAATTTTAAAATAGTATTTGGACATGCAATTTAAAATAATGGTTTCAAAATGTGTATCAAATTCTCTAAAATGTGTGAGTTGATAACTCAAGCGACGTGAAGAAATTGTATGAAAGATGAGAAAGGATTGGATAATCTGAGTAGCTTAGTTGATTGGCTATCTGAATTTTCACCTCATTGGTGAAGGTTTGATTCCTCTCCCGCATTTCCCTCCGGCTAGCCTGTCAATTTTTAGTTTAAAAAAAAATATTTTAGTGAATAATTAGTTAATGCTATTGTTGATTAGTGGATTTTTTAAAAGATATATGTATTTGAAAGTTTGTAATCATAAATATTTCTGTATGAATGGAGTATGTAGACATGTGATTTATCAATACGGCGTGTTAGGGTATTCCGATAGCTTGTTTATTGACTATGGTTTACTTATTTAGCAAGATTGTATAGAAATTGAGGAAGTTTTAATAGTTTTTACTACTGATAATTTTTATGTTTACAAGAAAACAATACAAACTTAAAAAGTTAATTTAAATTACATGTTCAAATAAAACTTCTAACTTAAATGATGATTTCATATCATACTTCAAAGCATGACCCTATTGTGTGCACTTATCAGTACCACTAATACATTGCATACTGGTATTATGTAGGAGTAGGTTAATTAGTTGACATAAGGTTTCAATAATATTTGAAGAAAAGAAGTTGAATTATAGTGTGGTAATTCAACAGCCAACATGATTGACTATCAATAATAGCAAATGGCATGTGATTGTGAAAGAATGATACCCCCAAGCAGGCCATGCGCCCATCAACATGCAAATAGTGGGGTACAAACATTAAAATTTTCCAGCCTCATTACATCATTGGAAAAATTTATATCACACCTTTAAGGTAGGTAGGGGGTGGGGGTGGGGGTGTACTACAAAAAGTTATTAAAGCCACCAGCCAATCCTTATAGTAATTCTTATTCCAAACTTAAGTTTGAAGCAAAGCCAAGCTAGCTAAGCCTTTTTTTTTTTCTTTCATTTTGTTGTGTCCAAAATCCAAATGGAGAACTTTAGATCAAAATCAACAAGAGAAAGAAGGATGCCTACCAATGATAATAGTGGCAAGGGAGGTCCAATTAGCATGCAAGATTTGAGGAGTTATAGTACTAATTCATATGCAACTTCTTGTAATAACAACAATAATAGTAATATTGATAAGGAAGTGAAGATGAAGAGGAGCAAGAGCAAAGTGATGTCATCTTCTTCTTTGAAGAATTGGAGTTTTAATGACCCTGAAATGCAAAGGAAGAAAAGGGTGGTTGGATATAAAGCTTATGGTGTGGAAGGTAAGATGAAAGGTTCATTAAGAAAGAGTATTAGATGGATCAAGAATACTTGCAATCATGTTGTCCATGGATTCTGGTGATTTGTCATTCTTTTTCTCTTATATGCTTGGCTAATATTTCTTAATTTGAGCTATAAGGGTCTCTCAGAAACAATCGCTCTGAACTCCATGAGGTAGGGTAAGATCGATCAGCGAGTACTCTACCTTCTCCAGACCATACCTGTGAAGTTACACTAGATATGTTGTTGGTATTTTTGCGTTTTTCATTTTCCTTTTCAGAGTTAAGCATTTAATCTTTTGTGTTTTTCTTTTTTCCTTTATATGAAGAATGATCTGAGTATCCCATGAGTTAGAAATCTCAGAACTCAGATTGTTGTGATCTTGTATAAATCATTATCTAATGTAAATTGTTCTCCTCTTCCTATGTTTTGTTATCTGAACTTCTCCCATCACCAAAGGTAAAATAGGAAAAAATCATTCATCGGTGAAGTAGCTGAGAATCAAAAAACTTTTCAGGTTCAAATTTCAGTAAAAACAATAATACTAGGTGATCTCTTTATCATCGATTCAATTCATGATGAATAGAGTTTTACTGATGAAAAACAACAGGTAGTAAGTACTCATCAAATTAATCGAAGTGAAAATGGAGTAATTAGGAATAAAATTAATGTTAATATATAGTAATAGTATATTTTTGGGTAAGCTTTCATATAAGTAGTTTATTTATTTTTTCATTGGTAGATAGACAAGTCAATTCAGAATATATTGGTTGGTTACTAACTGATAACTCCAGTTTCAATAGTTGGTGCTTTCAGTTCATAAAATTTTATTGACGTACTTTTACGAACCAAAAGTTGTCTTACAGTATTTAAACAATAATGTTTTTTTGTTAAAAAAAGGTCTTAGGACAGATTCTTTTCAGACAATAAATCTCAACAAGGAATTAATTAATTGATTTTCATTTTTCTAACGAAATTTAATCCTAATAAATTGGTCAGGAAAAAAAAAAAATAGAAAACGAAAGAGTAATTATAGTCCAAGTGATATTGGTTTAAGAAGACTGTCTCTTTCAATTATTAATGATATGCTAATGTACAGTAGTTTAAATTATTAGATTGGCAGTCTGTCTGTCTTTTGCTCAAAACTGAATCAGATGACAGATATTTTGAGTCCCACAAAACATGTGCATTCATTGCACTGAGAGACTTCACTGAATTCCACAACCCCATTTGTATGTTCGATATCCACATTGATATTCTCGAAAGCTCTAATCCGAAACATCTGATTAAGAATGAAAAGATCTCACCCATCTTCTCATCACAGCTCATGTTGATGCTTCGTAACCGTATGTAAAAGGTCGATACGGATGATATTTTTGTTCCTTACATTGCAGAGATTCATTGTACTTGCAGATCATTTTCACTGTACCAACTTTTTATTTTTTATTTTTGTATTTTTCACTGCACTTGCTACTTTTTACAATGGCTACAAACCTACTACAAATACATGTAGTTCCAAAATTATTCATGCACGTACATGAATGCAACCATATCTACTAAGATACCTAAATGAGTAAAGAAGAGTTTGCTCATGTCGAAAACGAAGAATCTGCAAGCATCAAACATCTCATAAAACATATCACCGATCGGCGATTATACATGGGCGACTCTTCACACAACATCACATCAACAAGAATAACAGAGAGAACAAGAACAGGAGAAATAAAGATGAAAAAGAATATGGAAAGTACCTATAACTGTATGAAAAAACATAAACTAGAATCTGTAAGTTTGGCTCTGCAGCTCCCTCGTATTGGTTCCTGGCAGAGCAACTAATATCAGAAGTTGTGGTCCGCCAAGTCGGTGTGTTTTGCTGTGCCGGAGTGTACAGTAAAGGGGGACTTGTGACAAAGCAGAGATATTAATGCAGTCCCTCTATCACCGAAAGCTTAAACCCTCTATTCCTCTGACGGCAGACTCTAAATTCTTCATGTTCGTGTTTCTGGAAAAGGAGGAGTTGCGCTTGTGATCTGAGGACACAACTGGTGAACTCCTTTGTGCAGCACTGGATATTTTATGCAGTGATCCTGCACTTGCATCTATTGTCCGAGTGCGGGAGTGGCCAGGTTCCACCCCAGCAGCCACTGGGTCTCGACTGCTAGAGACAATAGGATGCCTTGCTGATCCACTTGTCTGGAAAAAATTACAACTAGGTAACTGCGAACAGAAATTCAATCGAAGTCTATTCTGTTTACTGGTATATATAGGTCATAAAACAAAAGTAAATATTGACCATATTCCCCAAAGCATGACCTGTTAAATCATTATTTGTACTAAGTTTTGTTTCTTAATGTATGCACTAAGCTTTGTTTCTAAATGTATGCCACCAATTTTCTCCGGTTGACCGTTATATTCAAGAACCAGCAAATAGATACAAAATACTTTCACGGTCCACGAAGGGCAAGCGTAAATTTGTAGAAGTAATAGAGGTAAAGGTAAAACATTAGAAGAGCAAAGATGAATACTACCCCTAATTGTGCATTCACCATCCATTTCTTTGTCACATAGACAGACCAACACCACCTTTTTGGCACTCTTAACATATAGGCAATCATCAGTGCCACTCAGTGAAGGTAATTCAAAAAGCAACAGACGGAGGGAAAGGTGTTTTTTTCTTTTGGGGGGTGGGGAGTTCAATAACTTTTTGCTACTGCTTTTCTAGCTGCTTCATGATTGTCAAAGGAGACTTCTATTTTACTCCACTCCCACTCCTTTTACGGAAGTAGTATTTTGCTGATCTTGTAGGGGAAGCCTCAGTATACAGGAGATATCCCTGTTGGGTCTATTTCCATCAGACAGAAGTTAGGATATGTTTGGTATTCCTTCCATCAATTATCCGGATCTGCCCCGTACATCAACAGATCATTGTTTTGAGGATCATCCATTATGAAAAGACCTTCCTCTGAGTAGTTATGTGCAAGTACGCTATGATGGTCCAGTGAAACGTGTAGTTATAACCGATTGAGATGTTCCAAGAATTTTGTTGTTTTGACTTTGCTAGTTTTTGGGAACAGTATAGCAATGAATAATTCATTATCAGAATAGGTCCATAAAATATGATTCTTTATTGAAGACTCTCGATCATCTATGCCTATAGGAACTTCGTGAGTACTCTTAAGGTTGAGCAAATTAGTGAAATCACAGATAAGCCGCAAGCATTACAAAGTCATCTTCCTTTGCTTCAAAAACTCTCCTGTTCACTTCCCTCAAAAGAACCCCCGAGGGAGCTTCATCCTATAATTATTCCACTTCTACCCTTAAACATCTATTCAGCATTCCCTCACCCAAAAGAAAAACCTAGAGAGCTAAAATGAGTTGCAACCCACCTTTTTTTCTCTTTTTTTCCGGAGAAACAAGAGTTGCAGCCTACCCTCTGTAGATCAAATGATTTTTAGGACAAGATAAGATGCAGAATTGATCAAGAAATTAGTTAGTTTAAAAAATTTCACGCTATATCCTCTTTACTGGGTGAAGTACTCCGTAAATAAATATCAGCACACGGATTAGGAATTTTTTGCTTATACTTTGGAAACTGCATCTAATTCCTCGTGCTGAGGTACTTGACAAATTAAGATTGCAAGAGAATCTTGTCCTATATCTTGTATTACACTTTTCCAAACACATCCCAGCCAGAGAGAGGGTAAAAACAATTGGGAGAGAGAAGGGGAGGAGGGAGGAAGAGACTAACCTCTTTACCCATGGATAAATCATTAGCAGCTGTGCCTTTTTGCTTCAATAAGCTTCCAGAATTGAAATTGAGCCCTGTGCTCCTATTACGTGTAAGATTTGATGAAGACCAACCAGTTGGTCGACCTTCTTCACCACCTGCATATATAGCTCATAGAGAATAAGAAGCAAGGAAATTTAGAGGTTGGCATACCATCCAAAAAAGATGATGTAACGAATTAAGTGAAATTGATTCCAATGTTATATTTTCATACAATTTTCACATGTATGTAAGAGACAAGACACATACTACCACTTTATGCAACACCAGTTAGCACACACTGATTGCTTAGTCTTCCAGTTATTTTTTTCCCTCTTCTTTTTTTTTTTTTGGGGGTGGGGGGGGGGGGGGGGGGGTGTTGCTTGTGGTGGAACATACCTGATTTCTTTTCAACATTAGCAAGACCATGAGGCATCCCTGAACTTGGCCCAGCAGTACCACCCTGTCCCAAAATCATCATTTCATTGTGATATTCTGAGACCCATGACATAAACTAATCTATTTCAGTTACTTACAAGAGGACGAGATGGAATATTGGCAAGCTGTGATTGCTGATATTTCAATATGGTCCAGTCAAATACATAATCAAACTGAAACCCTGAAATAGACGGGAAAAAGAATAGGAAGGAAAACGGAAGACATTCTGAGAACATTGAAATTGAGGTACGGGTTGTAATATGCCTGTAAAAATGAAATAGAAGGGCATAGAAAGCAAAAATGATCATATTCATACCTTCACGAATGAAAAGGTCACGGAAAATTCTCTTGAGATAAGCGTAATCTGGTTTGTCATCAAATCTCAGTGATCGGCAGTAATGAAAATATGATGCAAACTCTGGAGGATATCCCCGACACAAGGTCTATAACCAAAATTAGCACTATTATAATTTTATTGAATAACAAAATAAATAGTTAGCACATCAAAATTGGAGGAACATAAATTACCTCTATTGATGTTGAAACTTTCTTCTCACTGATCTTCTCATACTTCTGTTTCTTATTGCCTGCTTTCAGCCCCTGCCAAGGGAGACTACATGTTTTGGGAAGCATAATGTAAGATCACCGCGAAAGGGAAGTAAAGACATTAAATGAAATATATGTAGGAAGGGAGTAATATTTACCTTCCTCTTAAAAAGTACATTAGAACAAAACCCAATGATTCCAAATCATCCCTTCGACTTTGTTCTATAAGGTTCAAAGGCAACACAGAGGCAAGCATGGTTAACAGAGTAAATGTAAGCAATTGGGAACAAATTGGTAAAACGAAACAAAAGCTTACCGATGCCGAGGTGAGTGTTCATGCTTGCATACCTAGCAGTTCCTGTCAAATTTTTGTTCTCTCTGTATCACATTAGAAATAGAACAAATCATACATCCATGCTCTGGAGGATGATCTCATTGTACTTTAATTGACTAATTAAGACTACAAGCATCCTGTAACGAATGGATCTTGGGCCCAACTCAACCTTAAAAACTAGCTCGTGAGGGGAGGATTGTTCAAGTCCGTATAAGGAGACCAATTGTCCATCCCTCTTCCGATGTGGGATTCTTTAACACTCCCCCGCACGCCCAGACCTCGTTAACTGGAGCGTGAACAATATAATATGGGGGCCCAACACTGGTGAAGAAAGAATTGGGACAGGGCTGACACTGATACCATGTAAAGAATGGATTTTGGACCTAACTCAACCCTAAAAGCTAGCTCATGAGGGGAGGATTGTTCAAGTCCATATAAGGAGACCAATCACCCATCCCTTTTCCGAGGTTGGTACTCTTTAACACATCCAATGGAACTAATCATGATTCAACATACAAATATACTTCTTCACAAGCTTGAAATACCAATGACCAACTGTAGTTACAAAATAAAGAAGAAACTCCACGTTCACTGTTAAAATTTCCATGAATTGCACAAGCTCTATAAAATAAAGAGATCACTTCCTCTATGGTAAGCATGATGGCACTGCATCATTGATGCTATCTGATGCCATCAAGTCTTTCCATAACTAACTCTAAGTAGCTTAATAAATCCAATGATATGATGAATGACCAAGTAGCTTAATAAATCCAATGATATGATGAATGACCAAATCGAAATAGTAGGGAAAGATAAAAAAGATCTGGTTCCATATCATTTGATATTCTCCTTGTCCCAGTCATAGGAAACTAGAATGACAATCATTTTTCAATGTCATTGCCTAACCAAAGTTAGTCATAAAAGGGGCTAGGATATTAAGGCTTTAACTAAAGCGAAAACTTAAGAAAGATATCTGTTTCATCTCCCTATCCGCAAATTTTTTAAAATTCATTTACGATGTGCTAAAATATTTCTTGTTTAAACTACCTCATTCCCATTGAAGTAGTTCATAGTCGCTTCGTGCCTCTTAACTAGCAGTGCCATGCAAACCAAAAAGCAGTTTTGATAATATTGAAAGGATAGTTAATAAATGGCTAGAGAAGGTATAAAATATGAAAGTATTAATAGGTACCTAAAAAAGCTGAATAGGGCTCTTCCTGAACAGAAATACGGTTCTTCAAAAGAAAAGATCTAATTCTTTCACACGAAAGGAAACAGCTCAAGATCAAGTAAATTAAATTTGCTAGTTCACTAACTCAGATACCTTCGTGCAGTCATTAAATATATTTGGCGACTTATCTTACATCCTATACAGACAAAAATTTGTTTTCTGTTTTTCTTATATCCTGTTAATTCACAAAGAAACCCCCCACGAAATAAGGAAGCACCTGTACTGACACATGCTTTGAAAATACATTACCAAAACACTAGGCGATTTCTTCCCAACCGTCCAAGCCTTGGTGGACAGAGTTACCTGATACTTTGTGCTGATAGGAGGCAGCAAGTACCTTATAGAATTACTTGAGGTGTGCAAGCTTGCACGAACACCACAGTTGTTTAAAAAAGTGCGGGAATAGGTCATACGGGTTTAAAGATGATGCAAGCTTAACGAACCCACTCTTCTATTGCTCTATAGAAAGAGCAAGCAGACCACCAATAGCTAGGAACAAAAGCTCATATAGGCATCTCATAGGCATGAACACCACATTTCAAGAACTTTATCTTCTTAAACAAACAAATATCAACCCCACAGTGTTTTAAGGGAGCTGACCTATACGGAATATGCTGATGCGTTGATGAGTCTCTATACTTCTTTGCCAGCCCAAAATCAATAACATAGACCTATATTAATCAATTGTGTTATGAATTAGCAGATACCACGCCTGCAAAAGGTGAAATGAGCAGCAAAGTAAGAGCTTTAATCCCAATACCTGATTTGCACGTCTTCCTAATCCCATAAGAAAGTTGTCAGGTTTTATATCTCGATGAAGAAAAGATTTGGCATGAACAAACTCAACCCGATTGATCTGAAAATCGACAAGGGTGAGAAGAGGTCTCTACATCGTTATTGTAATAAATAAGTGCTACAAAATATCTCACACACCATCTGATCTGCAAGCATGAGAACTGTCTTTAAGGACATCTTCCTACTGCAGAAGTTGAAGAGATCTTCAAGACTAGGTCCCAGTAAATCCATCACAAGGACATTGTAATCTCCTTCAACTCCAAACCATTTTAAATTGGGGACTCCAGCTACAAATAAAAAAAGAGAAATCCAATTAATAAGCATTGAGTAGTAAATGAAGAAATAGCGGGCAACATAAAGATGAGAAATTACTTCCTCCTTGTAGTATTTTATACAGCTTTGCTTCATACAATAGTTGAGGATGCTTTGTTTTCACATTTTCCTGAGTACAAAAAATAAGAAAATCAGCAACTTAATCTTGCAAATTTAAAAAAATCATCAATGACACAATTGAAGGAAAGTTCAGAAATGACCGAGCATTTGCAGAACTACAATGATGTCATGAGTATCAGCAAGTTACAGGCGAAACTTCAGCTCATCAAATCTAAAAGCTATCAAATTTTATATCAAAAATTCCAGAAAGACAAATGTAAGCAGTGAAACTGTTGCAATTTGTCTAAAACCACAGAACTTGCTTAGTTAATTCAAATTCACCACGTGGAGTCTCTCAAGTTGTAGGCTAGGTAACAACGGTGAAGATATCAATTCTTCACCAATTTGTATACTAACCCTCCCGATCTTGCTAGCCAGGGGAGTTTCCTCTAACTTGGTCATTATTTCATAACTTCACAACATAGAAATCATAAATCATCCCGGAACCCAGCGCATTCAACCAAACCGTGATCATAAGACCAAATGATCAACTACCCTATTGAGTGTGAGAGCATTTTCAATCTAAAAACCTACACGCAATCAGAGGGGGCACAAGTTTATTTGCTTCCTTATGTCTTCAACATGCAGGGGGGTTTTCGGACCGCTTATTATCTTAAATTTAGTGTTGCATCCTGCATACTCACACTATCATGGTATTAGGACAAGCAAAGATCCTGGATTCGGAAGTTACTATGACCTTCATCAAAAAATATTTACAAGTGCTTCACCATGGAAAAGGACCATGCTTGCACGTGACAAGGCATGGTAAAATATAACTAAGTGTGTTCTCTCTAAAAGATTAAGCATAATACTCTAGGTCTATCGGAAACAACCTCTCTACCCCCTTACATCCTTCCCTTCCCAGACCTCACTTGTGGAATTTTACACTACGTATGATGTTCTTGTTGTTACTCTCCCCCTTCCACCCTAAAAACAATTAGCAACTATACACAAGGCACGCATATCCGCATAATTATGTTTTAATTGCCAACCCAAAAACATCCATCCATCATCAAAGAAAGACTAAATTCTCTTAAGTTTTTTTTTTTTTTGATAACCATGGTGTCCGGGCTGTTTTAACAGCCAACCCAAAACAATCCATCCATCATCAAGGAATGACTAAATTCTCAAGTTTTTTTTTTTGATAACCATGGTGTTCGGGCCAGCTTTCCCGCACCTCGACTAAACCCACTAGATACCTGCCACCTCTCACCAGCAACACATATCAGGTAACTATGTCCACCAAGGCTACGACATATGGGAAAAATCACCTAAATTCTCAAGTTTTTTCATAGCAAACCCTATGCTTTATCAATCAAAAAAAACAAAACTACACTTCTTAAACAAGTTTAGACTACAAAAGCTGACAATCAAAAAAAGGAACAGAATTCAAACTTACCAGCTTAATTGCAACCTCTTCGTTAGTTTGAACATTAGCACCTAACAATAACATACAAAACAAATCACCAATTAAATTAACACCAAATAAAAACAAAACCTTAAAAACAAAGACAAACATGAACGCTAATTTACCGAGGTAGATCTCCCCAAAAGAACCGCTACCGATTTTCCGACCAAGCCGGAACTTATTACCAACACGAGGCTCCATCGGAGACTACAAATTAAAAACCTCAAAAAATTAATCAAAACATAGGATTAATCCCCCCCCAAAAAAAACTACAAGATTTCAGCTTTTTTCAATTAATTAATTTTTATTTTTTGTTTGTTTTTTCACGAGTTCAGAAAGAAGTTTACATCACGGCTTGAATAATAATAATAATATGCTTATCATCATCATCAATCCCATTTTTGAATTTGGCCGTGATTTTATCTCTTTACTCCATTTTTTCTTCCTTCTATAATTGTTAGTTATATATTATATACTTTTTTCTTTTCTTTTTTTGTCTTTTTGTTGGTTTCGTAATATCTCCTTGTCCCCCCCCCCCCCCCCCACAAACAGTACGATGTACGACGTCGTATTTGGTCGGTGCGAGATCTTCGGTGTCTGATGTACCTTAGAATTGTAGATATTTCAAGATTTAAGAAGTTTGTCAGAGGGAAATGCTTGTGTATTTCATAGTTGGCCCATATGTTTTTTAATGACAAACTTCCACATAAAATGTGTCAAAAAAATGTACATACATGTTAGGACTCCTTTGGTAGAGTATATAAAAATAATATTAAATATGATGTATTAATAATACTTGCATTAATAATATATTATTTTTTATATATTGTTTAGTTTGAAGTATTAAAAATAACATGCAATGCATAATTTTATTTCAGGATTTTGAGATTTGAGAGTCATTAAACTGAATTTGAACTCAAATGATTAAGTTAATGCATGTGTTTAAATACTCTGTATTACTAATCCATAAAAAAAAGACAGTATTAGTAATACATACTTCAATACTCAATAGAATGTGTAATAAATGCTTGCATTAGCTAAACATAAGCTTAAAAAGTGTACCCAAAAAAGTACTAATAGTACACAAGACTAATGCCCGCATTATTTTTTTTTAACACAAACTACGAAACAACCCCTTAGAGTTATGGCCTTTTTTTCTTTGTTATGATGGTGGTAAATTGGGTTCGCTAACAGACACTCGGGATATATGATATCTCACAAGCATTGATATCGATTAATTTGTCCATCAAAATTTTAACATATGAGATTATTAGTATATTTTGATCACTGAATCATATTCTTGGGTGTGTGATGAGCCACTTTTATACGTCCTTTATTTGAAATTCAATCCTTAAATTTACATATTTTTTTTTCAAAAATGTTGATTATTTCGATCCTTAAATTTACATTTTTAAAAAAAAATGCTGATTATTTCAATTGGTGTTATTATGTATGTTAGGTAACACCAGCTCTGAGGAAGTTACACATTTGGCCACTCAGCCAAAATGATTTTACAATCACTAGCCGATATACATATATTATACATTATGTGCTTATTTTTTGGCTCGCCCATCTATTTAGGTTAATTTTCCGTAACTTTTGTCTTTCACGTGATTTTCATCTTACTTCATTGATAATCATGTTAACAAAGTGGATAAGAAAAAACCTACTTTTTCGTATACAAGGCAAAAAAAAAACGTTACTATGGGGTCGATTGGTAAAAATTAATTCATGTATTAGTTTAATGTGTATTACTAATACCTTGTTTGGTGTACTTTTGTACCCTATGTATAACTAATGTTTGCATTAGTTATATACTCTATTGTGTATTGAGATGTGTATTACTAATACCTCAAAATCAATGGTATTAACAATGCAATGGATCCAATGCATGCATTAACATGATTAAAGACACCATTATCCCTCAAAAAATATTTTACATCTTTTCCAACATATATATGGAGGATATTTTTGTAAAAAAAAAAAAAATTAGAAATTATTTAATTCATGTTATTTTTAATACATCAAACCAAACACTACATAAGAAAAATACAAGCATTACTAACACACCGTATTTTGCATTATTCTTATACACTCTACCACGACCCCTAAGTATGCAAAGTAAGAGTTGGGTAGTTTGGCTCAACCCAAAATGAAAAGCTTGGCTCATTGTATTAATTTTGATATGAAAGTTGATAGATTGTTAGTTAAATCACCCAACAAAACCAAATTCCAGTGTCACAATCCCACTGCAAGCTTTAGTCAATGAATAAGCTCAACTACTTTTCTAGAAATTGCTACTTTAAGATACACTTCAAGATGAGATGACTTATCTGAGATTTTAGGTTAGGAACTGCTTGCTTACATACACATGTTATGTTTGGTAGACCTAAAAAGAGAAAACATTATTGTTATAATCACAATAATTAAGAAACCAAGAATAAGGATGGTCCAACTAAAAAGAAGAGAAAATAAATGGAGCAATGAAACATGATGTGAATATATAGTAGTATTTTTCAAGGGGTATTTTATTTAATATTCATAAGTTGTAAGGATTAGAGAAGAAAAGACTATGATGTATTGGCTACTTTCCCAAGCTGTACGTGAATGATTATGAGTATTGTACAATGCACACTAATTTGGAACGAAACGAATGACCTACACTACTAGACAAATAATTTTACAAATCAAGTCAAAAAAAGGGCCAGCAAAAGAATTGCAAATGGCCACAAACCCTACATATCTCAAAAGAAAGGAAAAATCAGTAATGCACAGCTATGATTGTGTTAACTCAATTTGGGGACCCATTGAGGAGTATTTTTTATGCAGCCTCCCTCTCAACTGCCTAATTTTTGCGTCGACTCTTGCTGTGAACCCGATGTTGGTCATCTGTCTTGCTTTAGACCGCTCTCTCTTCCACATATGATGATCTTCAACGTCTTTCTTGTAATACTTGATTTCTTGAATAATGTGATGATCCATCGGATTGAATGACCTTTGGAAAGATATGTGCGCAAGGTAGGGTAGAGTGCAGACGATGGTTACTAAAAGGGTGGTGCACCAGTAGACTGGAGCAGGTGCTAGAGCTTCCACCAGGACTCTGAAGGCGTATTTAGAATAATCTGGCGCTATCATGCCGTAGATCAAAAGGAACAGGTACCAAGTAGCAATACTTCCCCAGATGAAAAAATGTTGTATCCATGTGAAATGACTCATTGTGAGTGCAATCTGGCAGTTGACAGCCCAGATAATGCAGGTGAACATCGTAGTACCCATAGCAGTCAGGTCAGCAGTCTGGCCTCCAGCACGGAAAGCTTGATCATAGAAGATGATAATGTTGAGGAAGAAAACAATGAGAGAGGTGTAGACACCATTGCCAAGCCAACCGAATATCCTATACCAATCAAAGAACAAGTTTTTGGGTCCTTGCTGGTACAGTGCTGGAAACTGCATACGGCAATACAGTTTAAATTACTATTATTCAATGAAGGTTACTCTGAAAATTGATCTTTGAGGAACTCTGGGAAAATGGACTCACCTGTAAGCAAACTTCAGAAGATACATCCTGCTCGAATACTCCAAGAGCGATCACGGGCAGTGAGGTAAGAATCACATTGAACAGAATCATGTATGAATCATCATAAACAGACTGGCCCGAAAAACCCGCAAAAGCCTCAAAGTAAAAGAGTGTGAGCCCAAAAGCTATATTTTTGTAGAAGAAATAGCATATCTGCATGCAGAAAACACAGCAAGTTAGATGATGAAGCATGACAAGCATCCAAGAACCGAAACACGGTCCTTTTCTATCATAAAATGAAACAGATCCAAAGGAATTACCATCTGAGCGATTCGTTTGTAGCACCAATGCCCATGTACAACAAGAAGTCTCTCCAAGAACCGAAACTGAGCAATAGCAAAGTCACTAGACATCACAGCCTGCAAGAAGCTAATAATCAAGTAAGCCGACTTACAGCCTCCAAGAGCAAAATATGCTTGCAGAGAGGGAGGTAGCCTAGTTTTATTCCTCAATCATTATACTCTGGTATGCGAAATTTTAAAAGCGGGTTCAGTTTATGTATAAAAACTGGAAAGTAAATATGAGTCGTTAAGTGATCTTTTTGCTTATAAATGCAGAATTGCTTTACTTGAGCCAGTGTATTTGACATCTTTCCAAATTACAGAAGAATTTCCGGATTCTACTTAGGCTAATCAGTCTTTGCAGATAACACGCACCAAGAAGAATCAGGGAAACCTCCGGATCAAAGATAAATACTTCTGTTACTTTACTAATTTGAACTTACTTGGATCAAAGAAACGCAAGACTTAAGATATTACACACATTTTCCAGAAGTAACGAGAAATCTAGAGTCATAAAATTTTTGACAAAGAAGAAGTGCCGCTTAAACACAGTGTGTAATTATTTGAAGATTCTACATTCCAGTTAAATATGCTGCTGTTACAGACCCTAATCTGTGTGATCTTAACAATCAAAAAAGAAACGGTGTGATCTTAACAATTGAAAAAAATGCGTGATCTTAACAAGCAAAAAAAAATCGGTGTGATCTAAAATGATCAGGGCTTCTTAAAAGAGAGACAACTGATCTAGGTTGTTTTTGACACGAAATAACATATTTTGCTATGAAATCACTTCCAATTTTTTGGTTAACTTCTATTATGCAGCAATCTACTCAGGCAAATGGATTTAGGATCATCTTTCCCAAGTAGGAAAGATTCTCCAACCCAGCTACTACCCTTCATTGGGTCAAATTGCTGATGTCAATCTGGCTAGCTTCTACAAAAGATGATACTAGGAGATATCTCTGAGGGAGACAAATATTCGGTAGAAAAAAAACTAAATTATCTCATAAATGCACTCAATCACCACAATCTTGTTCCCTCCCCTTTTCCCATGCCAGTGATTGCATTCAGTATGTCTTTTCTGCTCTTCTCCAATGCAAGAAACATGGAAAAAGAAAGATCTAGGAAAGAATAAATGTAAGATACTCTCTCTCTCCAAAAGAACTAGAAGGGGAAAATTTACCCCGACCTAGCGCATGCACCAAACATGATGTTAGTTTACCACGGCTAAGTAATAAATTAGTAAACATACATATCAATTAACCCTCCCCATACCCCACTTTGTGGGAACACACTGGGTATGTTGTTGTTGTTGTACATAACAATTAACCAAGATTAGTGACGAACCTATAAAATAGACACGTGGCATGCACTTATTGCTTTTGTGCATGCACTGTGTGGGGGTAAGTTTTTGCCATATAGAAAAGTAGAAAGATTATTTTAAGATGGCAGTGCTTAAGTTGGTCAAATTTACTCAAAAACACAGATGCAATTTGCTGAGTGGTTAGTCAACTTTGTTTCTTGACAATAACGGTGTTGTCCGTGCCAGCCTAAATAGGTTATCAACTTTGATAAGATGGAAGGCACAGTGGAGAGATTGTGGCCAAGAAACAGCCTTCAAATCACATTTTAATGTCCTCAAACTTTTGAAGCATTTAAAAATGTGATATCAAATTGGTAATATCAGATCATTCTGGCAAGAAGTTTAAAGGGGTGAAAGGTTCTGGACAATCGTTTTTCTACAAATCAATGGGAAGAGTAGTGGTTTCCTTAAGTCTCTAGAAAAAACAGTTTTTCCTAATTTGGTCTGAGGTTTGATGCTGCTTAAATTTTAAGTGGTCTTCTGACATTATCAAATGGTCAGCTATAAGCCCTAGTCACATATACAGATTCCAAGAAAACTGATAGAATGCATTATAATCCCAAGTTAAGAAAAGAAATTGTAAAATTGAACAAAATTGAAAGGGAGTTGAATCTGGCTATCTTGGGTTCACGGCTTTTAAAGGTTTATGTTGTTTCAAGTCAGTCTGTAAACTCTAATGTACGTGTGTTGCACCCCATTGATAGCATTTCACTCACAAAGTTCTAAAATGCGGTATTGAAAAAATATTGTCCTAAGGAAAATTTAAAATTCTTTTAGTATATTAACACTAGATGTATCACCAACCTGCATTCCTTCTGCACCACTAATACCAACTCCAATGTCCGCTTCTTGGATCATCCCAACATCGTTCGCACCATCACCAATTGCTAATGTGGTTTTTCCAGTTCCTTCCTTTACTAACCTAGTGACCTGCGACCAGATTGAATACAAATTAATGTAAGTACGACCAATTTCATGGGTAAATGTTTGGATTAGACTACAAAAGGTTAATTGGATTTCACATAGCTTACCAAGGCCTTCTGCTTAGGAGAGACACGACAGCAGATGACAGATGCACAATCGACTGCTAAATTCAAAAAATGATGTTTCATGTCATACGCCAAAGCATATGTTAGAGTTTTCCCATCAACAATCAAGGCAAAGGCAGCATGTGGGTCCTTTTCAAGCTTGATCATTTGAGAAGCATTTGTGATTTGCATCAAGATGTTCTCCTTTATAGCCTGATTAGTGAAATAAAAGCAATTCAGGCAGCATGAATAATAATACAAGTAACAACTCAAAAAAAAAGAACTTGTTTTACAGTGATTTACCTGTTCAGAGCTTCTTTCCACCGAGTCTGCATTCGGCGTCGTTATGCATATTTTTCTCATCCCTTGCCGAAGTAGACTACACGCGTACCTGCACAGAAACAGGAGCATTATTTACCAGCTTGAATCCAATGAATAAATAAGTATGACTGAGATGGTAGCAGATATATCTTTTTAGTTGGAGACAGACCCTATGTTGACGGCTGTTTCCATCTTGTCACCTGTCAGAACCCAGATCTTGAGACCAGCTTGCGCCAGTTTATCTATACACTGAGGAACCTGATGAAATGGTACAGATGCGAAATAGTCAAAAATTGCTACTATGTCTGAGAAAATGTAGTTTGGATTCTTGAAGAGCATAAAGTACATACTCCCTTCTGTAGTTTATCCTCCACAGCCGTAGCACCAACAAGGATCAATTCCTTTTCCATCATATCAGACAAATGTTCAAGCATGGCATCTCTATCACTGCTGATTGAAGCTTTTGCTATAGTAAATTCTTCATTCCATGCAGAGTACTCTGTCTCATCCAGCTTTTTGTAGGCAAGCACGAGAGTACGCAACCCTGCTTCCCCATAATCATTTAAATGCTTTGTGGTAGCCTCCTCAAATCTCCTTCCATTCTTTGCTAATCTTTCGTAGATAATGCTGCATATCCAAAAAACAGCATATCATCTAAAAAAATTACATCACAAAGGTCGCTGAAGGCCACATCTAAGACTAAACAATTAGCCAAGCCAAGAGACAATCATAACTTAGAAATTCCTTTTTTATACATTCAGCAAACCCAAACTTCGCAACCCCCAGTGCCATGTCCGATCAAAGAAAAATGTGGGCTGGGAAATGAAAATTTCGGGAACAAAAATTTTAGGAAGGAAGAAAATTACCCAACACAAGGGGTGAGAGCGGGAGGTGGAAATGGAGAGTAATAACTAGAAAAATGATTGGAATTTACAGGTGTGTTAGCAGCACTTTTAAAAGCACAATAGACTATTTCAAGGAACCAGGAGTAGATACATAATAGAGACTTGTTTTAGAAAATGTCAAAGGAAAGACCTGTCAGCTCCTTTACACAAGAGAAGAATCTGGCCACTCTCATCTCGAATGATAACAGACATTCTCTTCCGCTTGCTGGTGAAGTCCAATAGATTGAGAACTTTGAATTCCCTAGAGTTAAAAGATCAAGAGTAAGTTGGTAATATACTACATTGGTAATGCATCTCTTGAAAGCAACTGGGAAGTTTTGAGGCTGTGTCTCACCTTTCAGTGGGCTCTTGAAAAGAAGGATACTTCTCCCGAATAAAAACTCTTGATTGAGTTCTTTTACAGAACTCAAAGCCAAATTCCCTAGCTGCGACAAGAAATGCTGCTTCATCAGGAGACTCTGCTTCAAAATTGTAGCTGCCAGTCTCCTCATTTAACTCAGGAATAGCAGTATGACAAAGTGAGAGTATCCTAAAGAATAGCAAGATGATATCTGCATTTGGTTCCTTCATCCAATTTCCGTTCATAAGTCGGGTATCCTCAAAGCTGAACCCCTTTATTGCCAGCCTGGTCTCATCTTTAGAAGTGACGACCCTCTCTAGTTCAATTTCTGATGACTCTCTTCGTGACATGTCAGGATCTTGCCCACCAAGGTCCTCTGCCATCAGCTTTGCAGCTGCAAGTTCTACATCACTGGCTCGTGTCCCATATGCACTACCAGCAATGGAGCATTTTAGGAAGTCCATTTGGTTGCATGTCAAAGTGCCAGTTTTATCCGAGAGGATGGTATCAACCTGTCCCAACTCCTCATTTAAGTTTGATGTTCGTGCTTGAGCAGGAGTTCCTGTCTCTTCATCATACATATTAATATCCTGGTTTATGAACAATGCCTGTAGGACCTTCACTACTTCAATAGAAACATAAAGGGAGATAGGAATCAAATAGCCATATAATATCAGTGCAGTGATCAGATGGAACACAGCTGACAACTCGGGCCTGTTTGGATCAGTTATATTATTGCCCTTGTCTGAAGGCTGCATATACCACCAGCGTGGCATGTCCAATTTTGTTTTTACGGCAAAGCCGATGGAACTGATAAATGATATCACGACAAGGAGGGTGAAGAGGATGTAAATTATCTTGTCCATCTGAAGTTCGATCCTACTCCTTTTTGAAGGAGATTCTGTAGAATTTTGCATAACTTTGGTGTCATGACCGGTAAATATAACAACTCCATAGATATATGCCGTATTCCTGAGCTTTGAATCCCTGAGGAGAATTTGAGTAGGATCAAGAGGATAAATCTGACGATCATATTCAAGGTTGCCCACAAAATTGTAAAGGTTAGGATTGGGATCTTCACATTTTATTGTAGCCCTGAATTCCTTGAAAGCGTCATTATCATCCAATGGTAGGGTAATCTCCAAAGCTCTTTTTACCTTCAAGTTTGTCTCTCCATCCAAATTCATAGTTTCCACATAACAGATTCCATCTTGATAACTCGATGATAAAAGAAGTAAATCAGCCGGAAAAAATTGGTCCTTCTCAACCTTCACAATGTCTCCAACACGAATCTTCATCCATGGCTTTAGACCAAACGCACCACCTCCCTTATGTAGACGAGCTTTTCGCAGATTGACCTTCATATCTTGTATGAACCGCCGTGAGTCTTCCAATGCCTCCTTCGCCATACTCAACCCAACAACAAAGACCAAAGGAGCTATCATACTGATAGGTGAGAACGGAGAAAGACTTGTTGTGCCTGACAGAATTGCAGCAAGGAGGAAATACAAGTTAGCAACACGTCTGAATTGCTCAAACGTTGCTTTGGGAAGGAACGTGATGAAATTATACTTTGTTGTAGATATGTAGTTTGTGCGGTACTTAAAAGGTTTCTTTTCATGGAGATAGGACTGGTTGCAGTGAACTACTCTTGAAAAACCAGCACCTAGCTGATGGGGACCCTCTTCCTCATCAGTTCGTGGACGATAGCAACCAAACGTATAGAGATTACTCCACTGGATCTTTGCCCTTTTGCTACTACCTCGTGCCATTCTTTTCCTCCCAATGAAAGCCAAAATCAATCATACACCCACATTATACGTTTTAACAAAAAATACTATCAATTGCTTTCACCAGGACAATTAAATGGCGCCCTCATGCACAATATCCTACTCAACTGGATATGGAATCGGCCTCCCTTCAACCCCGTTAGGTTTAAACTGTCAATGGAGAAAAATTGAATCTCATAAATTAGACAATACAAGAAATTGACATGCTAAGCCCATAACGCAACAACATACCCAGTTCAACCCCACAAAGTGGGGTCTGGGGAGGGTAAAGTATAAGCAGGCCTTACCACTATCTCTTGGAGGTAGAGAGGCTGTTTCCAAAAGACCCTCGACTCAAATGAAGCTCAAACCAGTAATTAAAAGAAAAAATGGTAGAGTGCAGAAACATGACAGCTAATAGCAAAGCAGAGCGGAGCATATATGCAAGGAACCGTAACATCAACAATAAGGTGTGATCACCGAAACACATTAAACAACATATGATCCAAGCCCATAACTCAAATGTTAAAAAATTCCACTAAAAACCCACCATCCTGATGATACACTAACCTCGAAAGCACGAATTAATTTCAGACGAATATAATTAACACTAAGATTCAACCAAAAAAAAAAAAACATCCTTACACAATTACCCATCCAATTGCTAACAAAAAAGTGAACTACATTTTAGTCAACTAAACAAATAAATTAGGGGAAAAACCCTCCAACAGCATATCTACAAAAATACCAAAATCACAGCAGATTTAGCTTCTTATCCAAATCACAGCTTAAGTAAAGTTGACCAACCCCCCCCCAAAAAAAAAAAAAAAAAAAAAGTTCAAAAATCAAAACGACGAAAACCCCAATTTGACTACCAAACCCAAAAACACAATAAATTAAAAAAAAAAATCATCAAAAAAAAAAAAACGAAAAACACATAAAATTTCAGCTAAGCTTCAGCTAATTAAACCACATTAACAATAACAACAGAGTAAATCAACCGACAAACCAAAATCCACATAGTTCTAACCCAATTCATCCACTGACTCCAACAAACAAACAAATAAAAAAATGGAAAACAATTAATTTTATTAAAATGATAAAAAGCCCACCTGAAGTCAACAAAAAAGCGAAGAGAGGAAATAGAGGATGAGTTGTAGAAAGTGAATGTATGTATAGAAGAAGAGAATAGTTTGGGAGTTGCAGAGATCGCGCAATGTAAAGAAGAAGAAGAGAGAGAAGATTTTGGGTTTAGCCTGAAAAAAAAATAAAGAGAAAAACCTTGTTGTGAGTTGAAGATTCAAACAAGTTTCTGTATTACTATTTCAGTGAAAGTATTTTACTGCTAACATATGGTGGTAGTACATTTATTTATGGAGTTGTATTTAGTAAAATGTAGATGCATATAGGGCGGAGCTAGGTAGGAGCGAGCGTTTAGCAAAATTCTTTTTTGCTAGAAAATTAATATTAGGTATTTAGTCATATTTTATTGTGAAAATAGAATTTGATTTTTATTTTTAAAGTAAAAAATAATATTTGAAAATTCATATTGTATTTACTATTTAGCCAGGAAATACTCATTTCGTTTGTTTTTTATCAATTTTTTTAATTGAATTTCTATGTTAACTTGTCATTTTTTACATATCAAGAAAAGATAATTTCTGTTTTACTATTTTATCCTTAATATTAATTATTTTTTTCTAAATTAATTTTAAGATGCAATGTAAATGTAACAAGTAAAATCGAACTGAAAAGGTAAATTGGAGTTGGTTTTAAAATTTTTGTGGTTAATTTGGAGTGAAAAAGTTGAAAACATTTTTTAAATTTTTGAAAGTTCTTGAAAAAAATGAAAACGTTTTTTTTTTTCAAATTTATGGCGAAACTTGAATTACGAAAAAAGTGAAAATTTTCATTGTCAAATACCTTTTATAAATGAAAATTTTGGATCGTAGAAGGATCGAATCGTGAAAATTCTATCGTATGTAATCTTATTCTACATTTTTGAATATCATAAAAAGGTACGATAGTTCGACAAACTAAAGTGTCAGCTATGCGCGAGCTTTGGAAGAGAGTTGGATTGCAAGGGTCTATTATCCTCCTGTACGTGCAAAAATCGAATTATAAAGATCTATTATAAGGGAAAGACCGAAACAGAAGGTTCTATTTATGCAATTTTTCTCTATATTTTTGTAAGAGGTTATTTTCACGGCTTAAATCTATGATCCCTTGATCACATGTAGCAACTTTATTAATTACGTCAGAAAATTATATTATAATTTTTCTTAATTTTTTTTTGTGTTACTCCTTTAGAATTTTTTATTTTTTAATTGCAATTATTGTTCTGCCATTATGTAGCTATATACTTTGACCATGACATGCCATTCACTACTACTTTACATCATTCTCTCAATTTTTATTTGTAAATAACAATAATATCTATACTTAAATGTTTTCACTTTAGTGATTTAATTAATTATAACTGTATTGAAAAAGATAGTTATACTTATCATTTTTTTAAAGTTAACAAAAAATATCTTTGTACCGTGACGACTATGTCATATGGTGAAGTTGGTCATCTAAAAGAAATTAGGTAAATATCAATAGTTTGGTCAACTTTTACTTGACCAACTTCGTACGCTCCAAATTGTCATAAAGTATACGATCCAAATTGTGGAAAAAAATTTATTCTTTTTTAAAGTAAAGATATTAAATTAAATACAAGATTGATTTTGGCGTTTTAGGTTGATTGTATCTTTCTATCATACTAGTTTAGGTGTACGCATTTTTACACGTATACCACATTTTAATGAGTTCAAGCATTACATTAAATAGGATATTTGTTTAAATAATAAAAAAAAATATAATAATTAAATTTAATATCTTTTGAGTATGTAAAGATGGAGAATTTATTTATTAAACCTAATCTTTATCAAAAATATTTTTAAAAGTTGATCGACATTCATCTACCATTTGTAAATTGTAACAAACAATACAATGATAGAGACGTCAAAATAATACAATTAAATCTAATTTTTACACATAAAAAATTTTAAGTCATCCGACACTCATCTACCGCATGTAAACAACAACAAAATAATACGATAATAGAGTCAAAATAATATAACTAAACCTAACATTTACCAAAAAAATTCCTCAAAGCCGACCAACATTTATCTATCACCTATAAACTTCAACAAAATAGTACGATAAATATGATATCAAAACAATACAATTAAACTTAAATTTTACACACAAAAAATTCTCAAAGCCGATTAAGATTTATCTACGAACTGTAAACTACCACAAAATAACAAACTAAAAAGAGATATTACAATAATACAATTAAACCTAACCTTTACCTAAACAAAATTTTCAAAGCCAATCCACGTTCATCTAGAATTTGTAAATTAAAATAAAACAATAAGATAATAAAGATATCAAAATATTATAATTAAACCTAAACTTTACACAAGAAATTCCTCAAAGCCAACCGATATTCATCTACGACTCGTAAACTATAAAAAAATATAATAGTGATTACAAAGCTTCGATTTTGATCCAACTAATTCTTGTGTGAGCGAAAAAATCGACCCTAAAAAATGATTTTGAATGAAAACAAAGAAGATATATATATACACACATGTTGAATTCTATTATGCTGACAAACTTAGTGGAAATTTTGAGGATTAGAAAATCAAGCATCCACCAATCTAGACACGCAATTGAATCCAGTTAGATAAGCATCAATCATGTTCTCCCTATAGGCAAATCGACGTCTCAATATTTATAGAAGTATTTCCTTAATAATATTTTTTTAATTGAATAATAGAAAGAAAAATATTAATTAATTCTCCTACTATATATTTTAGGAGTCCCATATATTTTAGAAAGTCTAGTAGAAAGAAAAATATTAATTAATTCTCCTACCATATATTTTAGGAAGTCTAGTTAATATAATAAAAAATAATTAAATAATAAATTAAAATGATAGTGAAAAGACAACTTTGTCTATAAAAAAGTCTTTTAATGAAGGATAAAAAATTCAAATCACTTTTCTAATGGTCTTCACACTTTTAATATATTATAGATTATAGATTTTATTATAGTCTCTATTTTAATTGCTATCGCTAGTTGCAAAATGTGAAATGAATTTCCCTCACCAACTTTATCTTAAAAATCAATCCCCCCCCCCTCAACTTTGAACAATAATCATACTCCCCCATTTATCCTAGTTGACTTTTTAAAATTCCTATTTTACCTTTTATCATCATTTTTTTAACTTCTTTTAAAATCATCATTTTTTCATTTAAAAAAAAAATCATATAACAATTTTTTCATAAAAATATAAACATTAGTCATATAACAAAATTTTCATAAAAACATAAACATTATCTTCTAGAAAAAAAGTAAGAAATATACAAGCTAATGATTATCTTTATGAAGTAAATTAGCATAATAAGAAAATTAGTTTTATTAATAATAATCAAAACTATAATAGTTATTTTAACAAGTGAAAATAATAAGTACTACTAATTTTATAAACATATTTCAATGTAAAAAATAAAAACAATAAATGAAAGAGATAAGCCTCCAGTACCACCCCGAACTATGGTCAAAGTTGTTACGACACACTCCAACTTCACAGGGGTCCTATTATCCCCTGAGCTCAAATTTAGCGTATTTTTATCATTTTTTTGTGCTAATGTGGCACCTTTATTACATAAAATGGAGTCTATATCAAAGGTGTCACGTCATCTAAAACGATTGACAAAAGGTATCACGTTAACTAAAAAGATTGACAAAAATACGCTAAAATTTAGTTTAAGGGGTAATAGGACCCCGTGAAGTTGACGTGTGTTGTAACAAATTTGATCATAGTTCGGGGATACTAGATTTTTTTCTCGAATAAAAATAAGGTCAAATTTTAAAGATTATATTTATTTATATAAGTTATAAAATATGTAATACTCTATTAATGACAATCACAACTTATTTACTGATATAGACAATAGATAATAGCATTTCTTATCACTTGATCCTCATGCTAAAAATAAATGTTTTAGTTTATCTGCTCAATTTGTGAAATAAAAAAAATTGTATTATGTTTTTTTTTCTACCCTTTAGTGTTAAATAACTATATAAAGTAACAGTATAGACAGATTTAAAGTTTTAAATTATCATTAATAAGGTTAATTTAGCAAAATATACATCTACGTAAAATTTTCTTAAGAATTGTGTTATATCAACAAAAAGTTAAGTAATACGAAACAAATTTAGTAAGAGAGTGATAAAACACAAAAATATACGCACATGCATGTACATACATGTGTATATACACACACTTAGGGGTGAGTTGTTTGGAAACAAGTTATTCCGGGATTAGCTATTACAAAATAAGTTTTACTAACATGTATGTGAGATAACTTATCTCATCACTGTGGTATAAATGGTGAAACAAATAATTTTGAGACTTTCTAATATATCTAATTAAACGCAGGATAAATAATCATGAACTTTATCTCTGAATTATTATAATTATACCTCACACCATACGACTCTTTAATACATATAATGCTAAAATAACGATCTTAAAAATAATATTGAATTTTGTGATAGATTTATAAAATGTATTAATTTGCGTATAGAGTTAATAAACTTAAATAAAATGCTATAAATATTCATGTTAAAAAAATATTCATTCCATATAATATAAAACGATATTACATAAATATAGAATTTAAATTATAAGGACAAAATGAACATTGCATGGGATAAAAACGAAGTATGATTATTGTTCAATGTTGAGGGGAAATTTGATTTTTTAATCAAAGTTTGGGGATGAAAATAATTTTCACCCTTTAAAAATATAAAGAAGTAAATATAAAAAAAACTTAATTTTGTAAATATAATTTTTACCTTATTGCCTCTAATAACTCAGCTCCTTGCCACCATCTCACTCTCTATCTCTATCTCTATCTCTTATAGTATTTACTTATATCATATGCAGATGTCTTTAGGAATATAGTTTTGATTACATACCAAACACAATAAAATAAATAAAAAATTTACTTATTTTTCCCAAAAAGAGAATCATTTATAAAAATTCTTTTCCTCGTACCGAATGCACTCTTTTAAATTAAGTAATAATTTAAAATGTCTCACATGGATTAAGTAGGAAAAAATTCATTCCACTGGCATCGTTTGCTTTATAACCTTCACCTGCCTTCGTTTCAAATTATACAAATATAATTCAGATTAATGCGTTTATGAGAAATCCATATTTATGGTAACAAAAGAATAGAAAGTAAATGATAAATATCTACTAAAATTTGTTCTTGTGATTATAAAAAGATTTCACTCTTCGTGAAAATGTAATATCCCACAAAAAAAATAAAATTAATTGTTTTCTTGGTTCATTATAATTTTAGAAAATTTAATGTCAAATCTTTTTTTTTATTTTTATTAAATGAAATATTTAATGGAATAATTTTCTTCAATTTAATTGTAATAGGTTGTCTTGCACCATTTCCTCTCAAATAAGCTAAAAAAATTATACTACTATTTTAAAAATTTCTCCATTTTTTTTGTCATTATTGTCAGAAATACATACTCATATTAGTAATTTAATAATGATTCCAGATTAAATAAATTATCAAATAATTTAAGAAGGAAGCAAAGAAAGAGTATTTGAATGGGTTGTTCCCTCTATTTGATACGTGGCACCAAACAACATATCGAAGATGATTGTTTTTTCTGACTCATTTGCCCCACAATACTCTATTAATTAATCAGAGCCGGCACTCAGCTTTTTGCCTTTTTATTTTATTGTGTGTTCGGTATATATATTGAAGCTCTCATCAATTTGAATCGCACTATTATTTTCTTCGTATACAAAATTTGAATTCGAGGCATCTATTAAGGGTGCAACAGTCCCGTACTGCACCACAAAACATGATGATTTTGACCATTTTATTTCACTATAACTGATGTTTTTATTTTTTTATTTATTTTCTGATATTTGGATTTGTATTTAGACTCGATAAAATTTGAATTAGTACCTGTTTTTATGGCTGATGGCTCCGATGGATTTTTTGATTCGCATAAATTAAAACTCAAAATGTGGGAAAATCTTTAATCACCCTACCGAAAATTGTTGGTAATTGCTAGTAATATTCAACGTCAAGCCCATAACACAGAGTCAGAAACAACTCCAACATTTTGAACAATTCCGATTATGAAAATTGAACATTTAATTTGGTTGGTATCTCGTTTTCAGTGCAATTATGTCATAATTTTTCTATTATTTTATATCTAGTCTAATATGGAATAATATTTACAAGAATTAGCTCCGCGACAATAAAACACATAACAAACAGTACATTAAAAAATTAATAATTTACATTAGAATTTTTGTATTATTTTTGGTATAACATTGACTGGAAACCAAATGAATAATTTTTTGTGTTGTTTAATGATACATTGATATACATGCATTCCTATCTAATTAAACTCCCAAATGGCCTTTCTTTTTCTTTTCCTTTTTTTTTTTTTTCGTGCACATGGTATGTATTGAACTTTCGAACGAAATTTGAATTTTTTTGGCCGGACAGATAGAAACAAAAAATAAGGTAGGTCTATTGGATATTTACAAGTTTTTATAATCCTACCTAAAATATAAGAATAATCCTACTTCTTTTTAATTTGCAGATAATCTCACTCATGTAAGTTGCTGTTTGTCATCTAGTAATACTCTTATTCTTCTAATTTTAGAAAATAAATTTAGTTTATAGTAATTTTCTCCTCCTGAAATATGTAGATGCTTAATGAAAGTATCGTAGAGCTCTTCAATAATTAAATACCTTCCTTATTTAATATAACAACAATCTAAATGAAAAAAAAAAAAACATGGTAAATTTAAAAACACAAAAAGTAGTAATGAAATTTTGTTTTTTTTTTCCTAAAAACCACAATTTTTTTTAACGGGAGTAATTTCTTTCTTTATATTTCTAGTATTACTAATTCGGTATACTGTATTAATATTATTATACGCGTATTTCTTTTTTCGAATTGTAACGCAGTGTCAGTAGTTGACAAAGTTAACTTGCGAAGTTGGAACAAGGAATATTGATTGGTTTACATTAAACGTACGTATAGTAGTACTCTACGAAGTAACAGTCGTACGTTATAAATATGGTCGTTGGAGAAGTTAAAGTTTGGGACCTACAGTTGAGGGCTCGCAAAAATGAAATATGAGAAATCCTTCATTTAATAAATTGATTTTATTAAGAATTGATTGGAAGGACATGACTCCTTTTCATTATCAAAAAAAATTTATTATATTGACTTGAGACTCGATTAATTTAGATGCATTACAAAATTCCACGTAGTAAAACGTATCTCTTTCATGATCTTTCAAAGATCTAAAGCCACTAAATAAGTCTTCGTTCTCAGTACTGTCCACAATTGATAATTATCATCAGTGGCAGAGCCAGGATTTTCACTAAAAGGGTTCATAAGTGAACATACGAACTAATCAAAGGGGTTCAACATCTATTAGATATTCATAAAATTTAATTTTAACCGTGTATATATAATATAATTTTTCACTGAAGGGAGTTCGAATGAATCCCCTAGCCAAAGGATAGCCCCGCCCCTAATTTTCACCATAAAAAATTGGAGTCGATTTGGAAAAACTAATTCCATTCTCGATCTCACTCAAGAAAATTTTACCGACTTCATTCTAAGACCTCAAACTCGAAATTTTTAACTAAGGACCCCACCATAATCAGGTGCAGAGCTCAATATAAACTACAAATCAGCAAAATCAGGTAATTTTTGCTCGAAACTTATATTTATATAAAAAAATTCGATCATTATGTATTAAAAAAAGTATCAAAAAGCAGAAGCAAACACAGTTACGTTTCGAAACCTAGAAACAATAAAAATTAAAATCCAACTCTCCCAACAACCTTAGATGTTACAAAAGAATTTGTTTATGGGCATCTATATTTTTTCTTTTTCATGAGTCAATTTCTTATTCCAAACAAGGGTCCGCACTAATTGTAATATTGACTTTTCCTTTATGAGTTATCGTTTTCTAAAATTTGCAAAAAAATCTAAACGTGATTAACAAGTTTAGGGTGATAGTGGTATTACAAGTTGTTTAATTGTCATTTCCAATGTAAAGTTTACTAAAAAATTGACACTTATCATCTTGATTAATTAGAAAAAATACACCATCTCACGTGGATTGGGCCATACATGATACATCTCAACGTCAAAATGTAGTAACTTGGTCACTTCCTTCAAATAGTTTTTTTTTTTTTTTTTTTGAAAATAAAAATAAAAATAAAAATTCTTCTTCTTTGTTTTGGAATATAAAAGGACTTTAGAAAAACACGTTTTCTAGAAATTTTGCATTTTAATTTTTGGGGTGAAATAGTGTAATTGGGTTTGGAAGGAGAAAATTAAACTAGCAAGTGGTTAGTTATTTCATTCTGAGGTTTAATCTAAATATTGGATGTATAAATTTCAATACAGATAAAACACTAAATATTTCGTTTTTGTGTGTTGATGAAAAATAACAAATACTAATTTATTAAATTAGTCAAAATATGCGCGATCTAGGCAATGTTCTAGTGTAGCTTGATTAAACACTTGTACTCGTTATAATACATTAATTTATAGGGTTTTGAATGAATAAAGAGTGGAGAAACAGATACAATCAGGTGAAGTGCTAAGTACTCTTTCATTCTTATCCGAGCTTTTATGTAAGGAATTACTTTTGATAGAGAGCATTTTACCCTATACCTTATAATGAACTTCCCGACGCGACTCAAAATTAATTGGACTTCAATGAAAATATGAGCGAAAAACCAAAAAAAACTTTAATATTTATTAGACTTTATTATAGCACAATTAAAGTCATCCGAAATAGGTGTGGAACATGAGAATAAGTTGCATTTAATTAGCCGGCCATACAAACGCATGGAACCCACCACTGCTTAAGTTGCTACAAGTGCATCAATTCAGGCCGCTCATATTTTCAATTCTATTCATCCGTTTCATTTTAGTTGTTTTAACTTTTTAATTATTTTAAAAAATAATAATAAATATAACGTATGATTATTGACGGTTACTTCTTTAATGTTAAGGATTTAATTGGAAATAATTATCAATTTTAATCCTAATTTTTAAAGGTAACACTTACTATGAGAGAGTTTTTTAAGCTAAAACGAGAGGAGAAGTAATATACAGAGTTTCGCTAATTTATGGCATGATTATTATTTCTGTTTTCAATTATTAAAAAAAAAAAAACCGGCATTTTTGTTCCCAATTTATTTTGTTAGATGACTTTCTAGGTTAGTCAGTGGCGGAGCCACAGCCGACGAAGGGTGGTCAGATGAACACCCTTCGTCGGAATTTTTTTCCGAGTATATAGGTTAAACAGAGGCGGATCCAGGATTTGGAAGCTCCGGGTGCCATCCTATTTTGAACAATAACGTACACTCCGTACAATATTTTAGGGTAGTGGAATCAATATTCACAGAGTAAACTATAATTATATATATCAACAAAAGTTGGTATAGCATGAAGGCTTGCCTAGTTGGTATCATTAAGAGTTTTATTAAAAAGGGTCAGTTTGATTTTTTAATGAGAAAACAGAAAGTATAATGCTAAAAAATCAATCTAAAAAAGAGTCCTAAGCTGGATTCGAACCCGCGCTGGTGGTCATCTCAATCACTTGCACCGTCAGCTCACTTTGTAGTGTGGGTGCCAAGCATAATAATTATACGTTAACTGATATATATATACAAATATACACATAAATATACAGGATTTCGACCGAAAAGTGTGGGTGTCGTGGCACCCCATCCGCCTACATAGATCCGCCCCTGAGGTTAAATATAGATATTTAAGGTTATATATATATATATTGTTGTATACCCTTGACAAGCTAGAAAAACATAATCTAGTGGTTAAGAGTGTGCATTTCCACATCAACAATCCGGGTTCGAACCTTGGTAGGTGTGCTTTATTTTATTTTTTTATTTAAACAGTAAGGACAAATATGAACACCTTTTTAAACAGTAAGTTCAAATATGAATATTCTTAATCAAAATTCTGACTCCGCCACTAAGGTTAGTCAAATGTCTCTCTAGAAAAAACTCCCACCTCTTTTTCCTCTCCCCTTCACACAATATGTGTAATTGATTGGCATTTTCTTGGTTTGTTTCTTCCAAACAACTGAAGTTCACAATTCACACGTCAAAAAAAATATATTCATATACTTATTTGACTCAAATGTGTAAATATGACTATGAAAGTAGTACTACTACTAAAAATGCAATGGTAACTTCAGTGACAAATATGACAATAGAAAAATGGAAAACAATGCCAACTTATACTCACTCCGTTTCAATTGACATAATATAGTTTGATTAGACAAAATTTGATAATAAATGAAGATTTTTAAAATTAGTGATCTTAAGCACATCGTTGAGTCATGACATCCTCTGATTATAAAAAGTTTTGATTAAGCATAAAGTAAAAAAATTAACAATAACTTATTGTCACAATATATTAATTAAAAATATAGATCCACATTAATTAAGACGAAGAAAACAGTTGGCTAGCAAAATTAAACTATACTAAATATATAGTACATGGGAAATGGTCATACGTCTCTGCCCTTTCAGGATTAATTTGTAGGTAAGTATTTTCTATCTTTCGTTTAGAGTACCTTGTCTTATTATTACGAGTAAAGCATCTCGTACCATCGAATTATGACCCAATTTGCTACGACATATTTCAATTTTATGGGGTTCTACTACCTTCAACCCACCCCTATCCTCTCACCCTCAATTCAATTTTAGCATATTTTTATCACATTTTTATGCTAACGTGACATCTTTTGCCAATCTTTTTAGCTAACGTAATACCTTTGACGCGAGTTTCATTTTATGTAATAAAAGTGTCACATCAGCACAAAAGTGTGATAAAAATAAACTAAAATTGAGTTCAGGGGGCAATAGAACCCCTGAGAAATTGGAGAATGTCATAGCAACTTTGGTCATAGTTTGAGTGGGTACCGAATGCTTACCTCTATTATTACTATTTTTTAAACTGGGAGTTGGGGAAGGGAGTGAAGGAGGGAACTAGAATGTAGAAAATCAAACCCTCGCCAACACGGTAAAAATTTAAATAAACTAATCAACTAAACTACTAAGATTCTCGAGGCGAGAGCATCTTGTTTTCTTGTTGGGAGAGCGAGGAAGGAATTTAATTGTTGGTAAGTATGGGTGTTTCTTACACGTCATGCTAGAATTTCACAACAACATTGTACATATATATCTAGTCAATGTCATTCTTTCCATGCCATATCCATTATTGTAACACTTGCGTATCTCTTTATTCTTTCTTCTTGCAAACAAATTTACAAAAAACAAAAATAAAATAAAATCTGGAAGGTATATAGAAACTTCCTAGTGACTTACTCAGTAAGATTACTAGCAACACATAAAAAGGTTAATTTGCCTTTTATTTTGAATAATTCAGACTACCTTATTCTTCTTTATTTATAGTTAGTACTAATAGTTGCTTGCCACTATGTGAGTCTGTGAAAAAGAAAGGCATGTTCCATAAATTATTTGCACGTTTTGTGGGATTGATTTTTAATTTGTATCCTTTAATAATTAAATATATATATATAGAGAGAAAAAGAAGCAAATATATCCCTCAATTTTTCGATTTAAAGCAAAAATATATCCTCCTTTAAAAAAATGGAGTAAATTTACCCCTAACGTCTGTAGAATGGTGCAAGTATAACCATATTGTCTATGTAATAATGCAGATATACTTAATATCAGAACATTCATATACTTGACTAAATAAATTTAAATGTACTTCTGAAAGATTACCTTTAAACAATTAAAAATGTTCAGATATTCTCTCCGGTGAAAGTCATATAAGGATATATATATATTTTTTTTAATTATTTAAGGGTATATTAAAGGTGTGATTTACCTTGTTTTTCTGCTTGTAGGTCAGACGAGGATTGATATATCACTTTAGGTAGGTCGACTATAATATTGTTTTCCCATTTATTACACTTGACTCAGTAAAGGTAACATACGACAGCAAATAATTGTATATGATAATTTAATATCACCAAATAAATAAATAAATTAAAAGATATTATAAAATAAATAATACATTGATAACGTGTATATACGTAAGTTCCTTGTTGAAAATAAGCCAAAATGACAGAAGCAGCAGATAATGTAATAATATGAAGCTAGTTAGATGCATTATTTTTAATGAGAAATTAACATAAATAAATAGCCACCCATCAAAATCATAAAGTACTAGCATATGTAATTAGTTCTAACCAACTGCCAAATGTGTAACTTGCTCTTGTTTAATTTGGAAAATATATGGCATATATCTATGCTCTATAATATAACAGTCCAATTACTAACTTAATAAAAGGTCACATATATTTTGACAATTTCAATAATTTTTTTTGTGATCATTGTTGTTCTTGGCCCAAAGTTGTTTTTGTTCTTTAATTTTTCTTTTAGTCGTTTACCAAAATGCAACCTAATTGATTCGACGTGGGCACCAAAAACCTGATATTGTGAATCACATAATTTATTAGATAACAAGAATGTATGAAGTTTTTATAATTTGTAGTATATATATGATTTGAATATTAAATATTCAGCATATTTTATAATAGGACAACATGGGATTAGGTGCAAGGTGCAGTGGATAGAAAGTGTCTAAGATACTGTTGTGTACTTGTGTAGGCTTCATATGATGTTAGCTTTGTCAGAGATAAGTTTTGTTGAACCAGAATTTTGTTAACTAAGTAAAGTAACCTTTCCTTTTTTGTGAAGTTAATTCATTATTATACAAAAGAGATCATAAAATGAAACAAAAGATTCAAGATAACTTTTCCTAGACATATCCGCTCTATCTTTGTAACGTAGAGAGATGGTTTTCGATAGCTCAACAACAACAATAATTATATTCTTTATTCAAATATTAAAAGTTTATTTGACGCAGAATTCAAACTCCTGACCCGATGAATAAGGTTTGTTACTAGTATTTTCTATTTAGACATCAAAGCTTTTGTTTACCTCAAAGTTCGAACTCATGCACGTGTCACATTCGTGAAGAGTTTGAAGTTAGTACGTGTGCCGAATTCACACATCATGCCCTGCATTCTTACCATGAGAGGAAGCTTCTGTTTTACCTTTTTAATCAGATGGAAATACTTTTTACTTTATTCTCTCTTTTCTTTTTCTTGCAATTCAACTTTATTCCCAGCGAAAACATTTGATACTTTCAGTCACAATGACAACCCTCCGAGTGATTTCCATTTTCTTTATTTCCTTCCTGCTCTATTCAATCATATTAGGAAACTTCCAAAAACATTCAGAATTTAATGACAAACAAACAAGAATATTTTGGTGATATAGGATAACAGATGAAATGTTTCCAGGTTATTTTCAGTTTGCTTAATGCTTCTAGGTATTGAAAATTTGGTTCGAGTTAAGTCGCTCTACCACCAAAGGGTGTGTGGTGTGGTGTAGTGGATGGACTGCTCTTTTCTAAATCAGAGATCTCGATTTTGAGTTTCAAAAAATCCTTGGTAGGGAGTGCTACCTCGAATGGGTTCTGCACGGTGTGAATCCAAATTTGTCGAGCTCCAACACACCGTTAACCAGTCCTGATGACTTCACCTATTAACAAAACGAATTGCTGTACCTAATTCTCCACCCTCTTTAACTTCAACTTTGTTATTCCTGCTGTGGGGGCAGAAATAGATCTCTTCTTACTGGACTCATATACTTCACCATGGGAAGCTATTGCAATTACTCTTTTTTTGTTTTTCTCTTTTAGATGATGGTGTTATTTGAGCCAGCTCAGGTGTTCCTTGACAATTCCTAGAGTACATGCTACCTCTTACCAGCACAAGTAGAGAACGAAATGTTTCAACAGTACCGTTGAATGAGAGACAACTTCAAGACACAGTTGTCATTTTGTAGAAACTAAGATCAACATGGCACCCAGGGTGCGGCTTAGTAGTCAATGAAGTGGGTGGGTTGAGAATCATGACATTTCAGGTTCCAATCCCGACACAAAGTGATTTCTTTCCATCTATCTAAATTTTGGTAGACAGCATGAATACCAGGGTTAAAAGAAAAAAATCAGCAAGGATCCTTCAAAAAGATCATTAAACATCAAAGACTGTCCCAAATAGCAACACCTTCCATGTGTTAAAACACCAAGAATTCAGTACAATTTATACATAGCAATTAGGTATCCTACATGTGTAGGAAGTAGGGAAACCAGTATTGTTAAATAATATTGACATGAAGAGTTAATTTAACAAGAGTTGGATCATTTCTTAGGGTGGATACTCTCTACAACTGCTTCAATTTCTTCCTTGACTCGTTCAAACACATTTGGTGCCTTAACGTCATCCACGGGTGTGCTTTCACCAATGTCATTATTAGTTCCATGAGTTTCCTTGTGATGATGAGGTTTCTTATCGTGGTGAATTATAGCCTGAATCTCTTCCTTTGCACGCTCAATCAAATTTGGCGCTTTTACATCTTTCACATCTAAAATTACAAAGACATCAAAATGGAAATGAGGAACTTAAAACATCTAACGGCCTCAGTTTGTAAAAAACAAACAGGTTAGATTAGCATCAGAGATGAATGATCTCCCAGCAGACAAGAAAGGATGCAAAGAAAACTGAAAAGAGAAGGGCAGACCAGTATCATGATAACGAAGACAAATGAAGTTTGATCCAACTCAAGCCAAAAAGCTAGCTCAAGAGGTAAGGAAGGATTTCTAAAGATCATATAACGAGACTAAAGGATCAAATCCCACCAATGTGGGATATCCAACGCCCCCGTACACCCAGGCCGGTAACTAAAACATGGGCAGTATAATATGGGACCTAACCTTGATTAAATCAAGAATTGGAATGAACAAACCTTGGGTCTAACTCAATCCCAGAAAGTTAGCTCGAAAAGGTGAAAAATTCTCAATACCATATAACGAGACCAAAGGACCACACCCCCACTAATTTCCAGTCCATCAACTAAAACATAGACAATATAACATAGGAGCCCAACATTGATTAAATCAAGAACTGGAATGAGCCGCCTTACGTCAATAAAAGAAATAAACTTTTGAGTTTAGCTCAATCATAAAAGCAGGTTTCAAGGCAAGGATTATCCAGTACCACATAAGGGGACCAAAGGACCACATAGGTGGGGATATCCAGCACCCCCCGCATGCCCAGTCCGACAACTAAAACATGGACAATATATATATATATATATATATATATATATATATATATATATATATATATAACATGATGGCCACGCTGATAAAGAAATAAACTTGGTGTCTAACTCAAGCCAAAGGTGAGATTGTCCAATACGATATAAGGAAACCAAAGGACCACAACCAAACACAATTCAATACTATCAATTAACAAAAAGATTAATTTTTTTAAAAACAATGACTGTCGGTCCGCATACATGCACAAATTGGAAGAATCTAAACAAAGAGAGAAAAAAAATGAAATTCTGTTGAGTTATTTCACGAATACATGAAGAATTTGGACGTGGGTAAATGAAAGAGACCCCCAAAAATGTAGAGCTCTTTTTCTTGGTAATTAAAAATATATTGTGAGAAGAAACAGGAAAAGGTTACCAGGAGTAGATGTTGGGGCTTCATTGCTTCTACATTCTGCCATAGCAGATTGTGACATCTATCTATCAGGTTGCAGATAAGCTTGCTTTTGCAGGAGAGGGGAAGAAGCCAACGGATGTCAGGTCCCGGAGATTGATGTTATTTTTTCCCCAAACTGGGATAAGGGAATGTGGACATACAGTAAAATACAAAAGAAAACGTGGGCCTCGGGCTAACCAACAATTTTGCTGCTTCGAATTGGATCTCCAAAGCAAGGGCCCAATGGGGAGCATGATGAGTCTCGTCCCATATGATAGGGCAAAATTCAGAAATAACATACTTATTTCTTTGAATATGAGTTTATAGCAACAGATTCATAATTACATAATATAACAAGTTGTATTTTGTATTTTTGCAAATTATTACTACAAAAATACAAATACATATAATTTTTACTGTCCTTATAATCGATATGTATTTTGTATTTTTATAAACCGTTGCTACAAAAATACAAATATATATGCTACAAAATGTAATTTAATAAAAGTGTCGCTATTTTTTATAATTTAATACTTAAGTATGATACTTTATGTATTTTTTTCTATTTGCAATACTTTTTTTTTTTTGAGTAACTTACATAAATACCAGATAGTTTCATCAATATTACATAAAATTTCGGATAGTTTGCTAATTACATCTTATTCCGAAATTTTGAATTGTGATATATATGGACTAGTGATACATATGTATATGTATCACTAGTATATACATATGTATACAGTAGTGATACATATATCATATGTATCACTAGTAAATATGAATTCAGGATTTTATATAATTTTTAAAATATTAAGGGATATTGTGTAATATGGTGTCTTAAATATAGGATTTGTGTAATTTTTCCTTCTTTTTTTGGGGGGGGGGGAGGGGGGAGGGTCAGAAACGATACTTCAAATTAAAATATTTCTACGAAAATGGCATATTCTATATAAAAATTATACCGTTTTTATATAATTATATTTAATTATTATTTCTAAACAATTAAAAAAAATCGAATATTTTTTCAGTTAAAAAATTTATAGCAAAAAAAATACTGAAATGTTTTAAAAAGGTTGAATGACCCAAGTTGAAAACTGTATCAGTATTGTATATGGACTGTATCTGAACTATATGGGCCAAAATGACCCAAATAGGAACACGACTATAAAATGGAAATAGTATACCCGACTGACCACTTTTTGAAAAAATATCAAAATTAGGCTATTTGTTTTTAAAAAGTGTTACACAGTATCCTTTTCCCTTATACTTAATCTTTATATCCGAAATCGAAGGTCCACTCCTTCAAAATATTATAAGTACTTCAATTGTTATGCATTAAAAAAAATGAGAAAAGAATACTTTATAGCACTTTTTAAAATAAATAATCCAAGATTGATATCTTTTTAAAAAGTGGCTAGTAGGGTATATTATTTTCACTTTATAGTCATTTATTAATTTGGGTTATTTTGGCCCACGTAGTTCAGATACAGTTTATATACAATACTGATACAGTTCATATACAATATTGATACAGTGTTCAACTTGGGCCAGTCGGCCCTTTTAAAAATATTTTAGTTTTTTTTTTGATATAAATTTTTTAATTGAAAAAATATTCTGCTTTTCTTTATTGTTTAGAAATAATAGTTAAATATAATTATATAAAAACGATAAAATTATTATATAGAATATGCATCTATATAAGATATAGGGATAATACCCACAAAAATACTTGAACTTTGATCGAATTTTCAGTTGAGCATTGAGCATACTGAACTTTGCGGGGGTCCTATTAGCCCCCTAGACTTTTTTTGTCTGTATTTTAATGCCATATATCTTCCCACTTGGACACGTGTAAATATGAGGTGATGCATGTATTACACGCGCCAATACACGTGTAAAAACGAGATTTGGCACGTGTATTACACGCGCCAGCGTCGAATCTGGGTATAGAGTTTCGGGGGGGGGGGAGAATTAAATCCACTTTAAAAAGTCTAGTGGGGTAATAAGACCCTCGCAAAGTTCAGTATGCTCAACTGAAAATTCGTTCAAAGTTCAGGTATTTTCGTGAGTATTATCCCTAAGATATATGTATCAAATATGTATATGTATTAAATATATATAAAAAATATATAGAAAGTATATAAAAATTATATAATTGTTGTATAAAATGTGTAAAAAAAAAGTACAATTATTGTATAAATTGTGTATCAAAATTATATAATTTTTGTATAGAATATTTATATATATAAGATATGTATAGAAACTGTATAGAATGTGTGTAGAAATGTTACATAACAAGCCAGCAAATTGAAATGGCTAGAAAATGAAATTTAAATTTCATGGCCATTTTCGTAGAAATAGTTTAATTTGAAGTGTCGTTTCTGTCATTTCCCCTAAATTTAAACTTAAATGGCCTTTAAAATAAGGGCAATTTTTATAAATCCCACTAGTTTTTTTCTTAATTACCTTCTCTTCTGATTTTTTTTAATAAATTATCCCTCTCCCAGATTTTAGTTGTTCATATACATAACTGAACGTTAATATATATAAGTATCTTATGTATAATAACTAACTTCCTTAACCATATTTAAGAAAATAAATCAAGTCTAATAATTATTTAAAATGATATTTAAGAAAATAAATCAAGTCTAATAATTATCGGAGAAATAATTAAATCAAGTTTAATAATTACTCAATATTATACCTTATTAATGTGTGATTAATAAATTCCTTAATTATATAATTTTTTCAAAAAAATATGTCCTTAAAAGAAAATTTACCACATAAATCACCTAAAAAATTGTAAGAATCAAAGAAAAACGACCCTAACAAAAATAAAGGGGCATAGAAAATTTTAAAACAAAAAAAAGACTTGTATAAAGAAAATTTTACAACGTAAGTCAACAAAATTTTTTACTATCTAGTCTGCATGTAAAATTTTACTACGCAAATACAGAAAAATTGAAACAAAAAAAATGAATTCCTATGAAATTTGAAGAACATGGCAAAAGTAAATCTCAACTCTTATACATATAGGTTTGCAAAATATACATTCCAAACATCACATATACATAACAACATGAAACAAACTTGAAAATAAAAAGATAACACATCATATGCATGCCTAACGTTCTTTCATATACAAAACACTGCTATGTATATGGGCTGAAATACACACGCTCGTCTTGTCTAATAGAGCCATATACATATCTGTGCTATGTATAACACTATTGACGCATAATATATACATAACTCTGTAATGTATATGGACTGAAATTAAACAGCACAACAGTGTCTTGTTTCAGTATATATACATATTAGATTTATGTATAGAGTTGAAATAAAACGTCCAACAAATGACATAACTACAAGTATATACATAACTCGCTATATATCATAGTTCAAAATAACATGGATTTACTAAGTAATCTGACCATATACATAACAAATTTAATGTATACGAAGGCGTCTTTAGCACTATACATAACTATTTTATGTATAAGGTTGAAATAACAACAAAACGCTCTTATATAACAATGTAAAAGAATGCGTAAATCGATAAAAAATACAGATTCATCAACAAATCACTATACCTTTGTAAGAAGTTGTTGTGATGATTCTTCACTTTTTATATTACTTGAAATTTTAGCAACAGGCTTTTTAGAGCTTGTACGAGCAATTTTCCTTGACTTCTTCATCTTGACGGGGTCGTTTTAATTTATTTTCTCTAAAATTTGGATCAGACTCCATTACTATGCTTAAGTTTTGAGAATTACGCACATGCAACAAGTAATTCGTAGATTTTTGATTTAGTAAAATTGAAAAAATTAAGAAATTAAACTAACCTCAAAAATAAACTGAAGAAGATGATCATGCTCAACAATTTGATAAGATAAGGTTTGTGAATTCAAACTTTGAAATTTCTTAATCGTGGTTGCTTGACTTTAAGCATAAATTGTGGAGGTGTGATATGTACATGGATATGTATATAGAGGTTGGAGAGAGAAAGTGTAAAAAATGAGATATTTATAATTAGTTTTGATAGATGAAAAATTTATATAATAATAGATAGTTAGGATATATATTTATGTAATTTTTTATTAAACAATGACAAACCACCGTTGTTGAAAAATGACTTTGTTATTTGTTAAATTTATTGTTGTAACACCCCACATTTCGGGCTAGAACGAAAACCATCATTTCTATGCGTAGATGATCCAAAAGCCTTAAATCCTATGAAAATTTGGTATTTTAATCAATTATGGAGTGTGGGAACCTATTTGAGTATGAATTGAGATCATAGAGGTCCCCTAACTCAAGGACGAGTTGAAAGCTTTCCTATCGTTCGAGTTGAGTGAGCATCAAAACTTGGGTCAACTTCAATTGACCATAACTCTCTGTATATAATGAATTAGAGGGCCTACTATATATCAAATGAAGGCTCTTCGAATTAGCTTTCTAACGATACTAATTTCGCCAAAATCTGATACTTGCACGAAAAGTTACAACCATTTTCGTGAGAGGCAGTAAGCCAGGGCGATAAGCAAGGCTGCGCCCTTCCTATTCTTGCCAGTGTAATTTCCTGCAGTCAAGCTCCGCGTTCAAGAGGGGTATTTGGGTCATTTTCCACCCTTAAATATCCCCAATAACACGAGATTCAGCCTCTAATAACCAAACTATACCCTTATTCTCTCAAATTCTCTCAAGAACACTTCTTAGGGTTTCAACCCAAAGATCAAAATATCTTAAGATTTCACCGTGGGTTTTCAATAATTCTTCGAGATTCGGAATCCCCATTGCGAGGGCTACAAGAAGCACCCATCAATTATTCGAATAACATCTCTAAAGTACGAGTTCATTCGAGAGTCATAAATTAAAGTACGTGGGGTTTTCCTAAAATTTCATGGGCATAGAAATCTTCTTTAAATTATGCAAAGGATTTAGAAATCATGAATTTTAAGAAAAGGGTTTTGGATTTACGATTTTTATCGTGTTTTTAGAAGCCTTGATGATATTGTTTTGGTCTTTAGGCCTTCCCCCAAAGTGATTTGAAATCCTATGTATATGTATGTATGTGTTTTAATGTGATGTTTGAATTGAGAGCATGACTCACATGAAATCCCTCTTTTGATATGATTTATCCTATTTTTCATATGATATGGATTGTTTTGAAATGCATCTTGAAAAGTATGATACGAAATGTATTGATTTATACTATGATATGAATACGATTTTTGAATCAAAAGAGAGGGTTGTTTGTATTGATAAATATTAAATATAAATATCTAATGGAAAGAGTTACATGGTTTGACAAAGATTTCAGGATCACCACATTGTAATTGAAAGAATGATAATCTTTGCATAGTTTTGACTTGTGCTTTTGGAACATGAAATCTATTATACTATTTGAATGTTTGGGTGGTCTGAATTGAGTTTTTGATGAAAGAATCAGCATGATGCATTATGGCTCAAAAATAAGACTTGCAAGTCTTGGTGTGACGACACCAACTTAGATAATGCCATGTTAGTTCAGAACAGAATAGAATGCATGTTTGAAATCAGATTTTTCAGATTTTAAAGCTAGAATGATGCATGTTCAGCACAGACTAAAATTGGGCATAAAAAGAGCTTAGGTGGTTCCCCGAAGAAGGCACGAGTTCAGACAACTCATTACCCAAAACCGTGATTTATCGATTCGGGTATATTATTATACGCTGACCTAGTGCATTGTGGTGTATCAGACTCAGACACTCCAACCCTTGCAACACACTTGGGTTGAGGGCTTCCCCATCAAGTCAATAACGGATTCCATATAGCCCGTGAAATATCAGACTTGTAGGGGAATGCTACCTAACTCAGAAGTATTACAAAGATCAGAAAATTACATTGACAGAAAGGTTTTATGATTATAAAAAATGCCCATGTGTTTTGGAATTTATATCATATAAGATGTTTTATGACTAACTCTCAACTACTTTATTTGTATTAAAATTTATTTTGGATTGCTCTGTGTACCAGTACATTTGTATTGACCCCCCTTCCTCCCAGGGTCTAAAGTTCAGTTTAGAGGTCCTGCTAGGCCGTAGAGTTTTCAGACAATAGTGATGTGTGCATTTGGTGAGCCTTTTTATTCCAGAAGGCCTATGTCTTTCAGATTATGTTATTTATTTTGGTTTAGGTCCACTGGAGGCCTTTTCCCTGTTTCAGATAGTTGCCATTTTCAGATGTAGTAGAGATTTCGTCGACTGGTTCAGATGTTGTGTAGTTGATATTGAATTTCATTTTTCACAGTTTAATTGAACTTAGAGTATGACCATGTTTCCATAATGATTTACAATTCCGCATCTTCTATTATAATTTATGAACATTGTGCATAATTACCAGATAGAGAAGGGCATTTGGGCCTTCATGGTTCAGGATGCTCGTCACGGCCAGGGATCCGATTCGGGTTGTGACAAACTTGGTATCAGAGCACGGTTCATGGTCCCAGGGTGTCTGCGAAATTGCGTCGGTTAAAGTCTTGTTTATGGGTGCGTAGCGCGCCAAACTTATAAGTAGGAGGCTTCTAGGCGTTTAGGAATGTTTCCCTACCTTTATGTTCTAGTTCATGCTATGGAGTCGGGATGCTCCTCCTTCATACTCTAATTCGTTCTATGGTGTCGCCCATACGAAAGAAAAGTTATCCTAATTCTTTTTCTTACTATGGTGTTCTTAGATAATGCTCTCAGATTTACTAACAGAAATTTCAGAAGTCACACAAAAGGCTTGAGAGGAGCTCCTTGATGTGTCATAAGTCCCTCAAGTTTAAAATTGTGTCCTCGTTCTTAAGAGACATTCAGTTAAGACAAGAGGAAGATGTGTATTCTTGGGTCATTAAATATTCTGTGTCAAGTTTCTATCTCCTGTAATCTTGATATCATTGTGTTGTTGAAATAAAAAGTCTAGTGAATTCACTAGCACAGTTGCTTTGTTATTCATTCCATTTTCTTGTTCAAATCACAAAAATCAAAGTCTAGTGAAGCCGTGTAAGGCCTATTTTGATTCATTAGCAACTTGCTATTCGTCTTGTATTTATTGGAACTGTATTTCTACCCGAGTTGTAGTATAAGTTAAAGTGTCGGGGTCATGACCTATTGGTGGTGAGATTAGATCAAGAAGTTGATGATATGAAGTCATAAGGTTAGAAGTCAGAGTGAGGGTGACTTTTGTGTAGATAAGATCGTATTGAAGTATAATATAAGGTTAAGGTTGATCATGTCTATTATGTGACTTTACCCCCTTAACCTTGTTTTCTTTGGTAGTTGTAAACTAGTACTACTTGTGAGAAGGTATGTAGTAGATTTGGAGGTATAGTGGTAATGTCATAAAGGTGTTTTGGTTATGGGTAGTATCTAGGTAAAATGAAGTATTTGGGTAGAATTTCCCAATTTGATGGACTAGTATATCATGTTGCATTCTTCATTGGTGGTAGATGATTGATGCTAGACTATAGGCTTGAATTTAAATGTAGAATTTGGTGGTAAGAATAGTGGCATGAGATTAATGATATATGTTTTGTGGGAATAAATTAGTAGGCTTGATGTGTTAAAATAGTACGTGCTAATGAGTTATGATAATAAAAACCGTAAGGTCATGATCGATTATTGTTGTTATGAAGTTCTAGTGTACTAGTATTTCTTGATTTTTATTTCATGGTTTTCAAGTAAGAATTGTGCGTAAGGTTGGGTTGTAAATCATGTTTAGCACTAGACATTAAGTTTGATCAGTTGATGGCCATGAAGGTGGATGTGATAATTTCTTAATTAATAATACTAGTTATATGGAAGTGATCTAATAGGCTTGAACGGTGTATGCAATAGATTAAGTTTATTTGATTTGTAATAAAGTATTATGTTGTATGTATGAGGTAGAAGTATGCCCAAGGTGATATGAGGTTGCGGTATTTTTTTTTCTAAGGCTATTACATGTTGTGTGTGGCTAGTGGTACCGTTGAGTTGCTAGGTGAAGAAAGACTAGTTAGATGGTACATGGTGTTCTAAATGGCCAAGTTAAGAAGTTTTAACTGATAGTGTTGAGACTTTTGATATGATGTTGATTCTCATGGTAGAGAAATATAAGTTTGGGGTCGCGATATTGGTAGGCTATGACGAAAGTAGAGTGGTTCATCAAAGATTTGGTGATATCCATGTTAAGTATTAGAATCTAATGTTGAGTGTTTGAAGGTTGAGCTAATAGAAATAAGAGTTGAAGTGCTAGAGGGTGTGCACTCCGACTATGGGGATACTCATAAAGATTCGAAGTTAGTAAGTGTTCAGGTATTATATGATGACTATTGGGGGCTATAGAAAGATAGAAGTGTGTCTCAGAAGGCAGTATTAGCAGTGGTTTTTTCCACTTCCAGGTGTAGTCATTCGGGTTAAGTTCTATTAATTGCATGTATCGTCGTATTCCAGACCCAGAGTGCAGTGAGTGTAGTTCAGTTTAGAGTCTAGTAAGGGATCTCTCAAACCAAAGATGATGGCTTAAAGCTAAGGGGGAGATGATGGGATAAGTAACCAAATCAGGCTCTCAGATTCTAGTAGAAATGCCAGTACGATATAGAACATCAGAAGGTGAGAGTGAGGCTCAACCCATTCTTGTTTCTATTTTTTTAGTTATCCCAATACCTACTCATGCCTTACATTTCAGTTCCATGGTCATAGTTCACATTCATGCATATGATAGAGGATCAAGTGTTTTTCCAGTCCCTTAATGAGGGGTTTTAGTTCTTTTAATAGTCGGAATCACAGTCCATAAGTTATGAACTCCAAAAAAATTGAGGTTATGCAGCTTATGAATCATGTACTCACGCTGTATAGTGTGCTTAGTTTCCATAACTCATGCTACACGCCAAATGATTGGCGAGATTCCGCTTATAGCCAGGTATGCCCCCAATTCAGATCACTTTGATAAATCCATGATGTTGATTCGTTGTTCCTCAGGCCTCAGTTAAGTGTCAAGTTTTGTATAGTATCCTTTCCTGCTTCAAGGTCTTATATTCTAACCTTTTAGTGATTCCTCCTTATGTAATAATTATGGTGATGAGTGAATGTTTCTTCTTGATGAAAGATCATTGTATGTTTTTTTAGATAAGGCCATAAGTATGAAGTAAGATTTGGGGCCAAGTCTTTGATACATGTGATGGTTAGTGGAATTTTTTTGTGTGTGTATATTCTTGGGGTAGAGTGTGTGAGTTATATTGATAGTGGTTTAGAGAATATATATGAAGTATGTCTTTATGGGTGTTTGTTGTGAAGTTCATATGTGGTTATAAAGATGGGCTTGAATGTCATGTTAGGATTTAAGTGGAGAAACTCAATATGCGCTAGTGAATCCATAGTAAGAGTTCAGAGTTGGTCATGGAAGTGATAAGGCATGTTATGCTTAGGGTATGATCTCTAAAGAGGATATACAAGATTAAATCATATGGTTTAGACTAGTATCGTGGTGTGGCATGTTGTATTTTGTGATTTAGAATTAGTCTTGATCACAGTGAAAGGATTTAAGCTACTTTAGACATTAGTAGAAAGAGTTATCAATGACCATATAAGAATTATAAGTTGAATAAAATGAGTATAGTATTTAAGGGGAATAGTATAGTTAAGGGAGTATTCCAGAAGTTTGCTAAGTTTTTAAGTAAGAAGTTGCATCGCCTAAGGCCTAGAAATTCTATCCAAGTTTATGAATTACATGTCTATATTCTATGCTATTGAGTAGTGTCAATGTTGTGATTCCTTAGTTTGATGTCTTGTGTAACTCATGCCCAAGATTCTTTGCTTCCTAATGCTACCAGAACTTCTTTAGAAAGAGTGTTGAAGAGATACTCCAGTAAGTATAAGGGTCCAACATAATTCAGTCTGTATTAGCCAATAATTCAGTTTAACAGTCAAGCAGACAAGTTACGGTGGTTTTCTACCTTTCCACCCAGTCCTACTATCCAAAGTCTCAGGTGTATGACCATTCTAAGAGATAATCTATTCCATTCATGTAAGTTGCGAATTCAGTTCAGTCAAAGCATCATGTTTCAGATTCAGCAATTTAGTCACGACTCAATTCATAAGAGTTCAGCGCATAATCTCAAATATTTCCAAGTATTTTAGCTCAGACAGTGTAATGCTTTAGTACAGTTTAAGTCTTGTTGCCTCATGATTCGTACTTGAACAAGTTATCACTCCTCAATTCAATATATATGATTGGATCATGAACACTTCAAGGGAATCCTAAATTCCCAGCATGAATCAGCTCCTTTAAGCAAGTAAAGTCAAGTCAGCTCAGAATTCAGTTTCATGATAGAAGTTTAAATGTTACAGATCAGTTATATCCTTTCTTAGAAGACACATTATGTCCGTGTTATTCCATACCTTTAAGATTCAACATTCCTACCCATCATTCGGGGATGAATGATCCCAAGGGAGAGATAATGTAACACCCCGCATTTTGGGCTAGAACAAAAACCGTCATTTCTATGCGTAGATGATCCAAAAGCCTTAAATCCTATGAAAATTTGGCATGTTAATAAATTATGGAGTGTGGGAACCTATTTGATCATGAATTGAGATCATAGTGGTCCCCTAACTCAAGGACGAGTTGAAAGCTTTCCTATCGTTCGAGTAGAGTGAGCATCGAAACTTAGGTCAACTTCAATTGACCATAAATCTTTGTATATAACTAATTAGAGGTCTTACTATATATCAAATTAAATCTCTTTGAATTAGCTTTCCAACGATACCAATTTCGCCAAAATCCGATACTTGAGAGAAAAGTTACAGCCATTTTCATGAGAGGCAGTAAGCCAGGGCGATAAGCAAGACGGCGCCCTGCCTATTCCTGCCAGTGTAATTTCCTGCAGTCAAGCTCCACGTCCAAGAGGGGTATTTGGGTTATTTTCCACCCTTAAATAGCCCCAATATCACGAGATTTAGCCTCTAATAACTAAATTATACCCCCATTCTCTCAAATTCAATCAAGAACACTTCTTAGGGTTTCAACCCAAAGATCAAAATATCTTAAGACTTCACCGTGGGTTTTTAATAATTCTTCGAGATTTGGAATCCTTATTGCGAGGGTGATAACGCTCAAACTACAGCTCTCATAAGAGTGTAAGCGGTCGTTGTCAAATATATAAACCAACTGGGTTGGGTATCGATCCCACAGAGAATACTTGGTCACTAAGTAAGCAAAAATTATTAGACTTTTGGTGCAAGTCTCGTAAAAGGGGGGATTTTGTAGCGTGCAATAATGTAAACAAAATAATAGAGTAAAAACAGAAAATAGCAAAGTAAAAAGAAAGAATGTTTAGTAAGATGTTTAACCAATGAGAATTGAGAGTTTGGGTTATGTCCACCTTATGAGTTATACGTCTCTATTGGCTATGAGTTATGCGGAATTCAGACATGCATACGCTTATAGAGAGTTGTATTCTATGGTAAATCCAGGCGTCTTTCGACCATCAAGGATTATTTCACTTTAACTCTTTCGAGCTTAAAGCGTGTCTAACGGTACGAACTCTCCAAGAGGTTAATCCAGTTACGACACTAACTTTTTAATAGGGGTTGGTGCCCTATTACCTTGACATTATCTCTTTTCCAGACATATAACTTTTCTTTCGAACAAGTTAATGCTATACTGGTGTATTCTATGCGTTTACAACCACAAGAATTTGCATTAAGATGAAGAGAATAATGATATAAGCATCATACGAGTCACGAACTCACAAACTCATAGCAATAGATAGTATCTCATAAGGCTTCCATAACCCCAACAGAGAAGTTTAGCTATTCATGAGTGCAACGGAAATCACAATAGACTTTATCATTATACCAAAATAAAGATCTCACGTGTAGTAGGGTTTGGTATGGCGTTAGGCGTGAATTCCCTTTTAGAATAGCGGTTCTCTTGTTGTGGAAATTAAGAATTGAATAGATGAAGAGAAAGTAATTAATTGAAAGAGAATTGTTTTCGGAACTCCAGAATGAATGAAAATCTCTAGCAAAATAGGGTATTTATAACACCCATATCCTATTCCTACTAAGCTACTGCATTACTTAACCTAATCCTACTAGGTCAATGCATCATTATCGTAATCCTAATAAGTTACTGCTGATCCCCAAAGTCTTTGGAAATGCTATTTTTGCCCGGGACAGATATTCCATGCGTCACTTTTAGTCCTTGGCGTCCAAGCTTTCCCTTCCTTCTTTCGTGAAGCTTCCTTGGGCGTCAAGTTATCCATAATATGCTGAAATCTGCATCATTTATACCTGAAAACTTGCTAATCACGTTTGTTAGCTCACTTACAGGAAAAAGGACTAAAAGTGCATGAATTATATATTTTGTCCTCAAAACTTAGCTAAAATATGGGTAAATTATAGTACTTTAGGCGTGTAAATACGCCTATCATCAACACCCCACACTTAAAGCTTTGTTCGTCCTCGAACAATATATCATGTCCATATAAACATCTACTTAGGGTTTCACAGTAACAACACAAAATATTCATCAAGACAGGCACAACAATTATTAACAAAGAGTAGTTTTCTAATCACTTCTAGAAACAATTCAACCTCTAATATAGACTCGTAATGATGGTTAATTCGTATCCACAAGTTAAGCCACAAAGAATCATACAAGACTACCCAAAACTCATCAACCATGTGTGTCTCACATAAGATATTACCCATAATCACTCTCAAATATTGCATTTTTCAGAACATAGGTATAAGATTATCCTTGCTCTCACTCTCACAAAGAATTCTTATGTTGCAACTGATGACCATAGGCTTGCCCTTAGTGTAATGCTCTACTAATATCAGAATGCTAAGCTTAGGATCAAATAGGTCTTTTACAGGTTGTAATGTAGGCTAAGGGACGGGTAGGACTATTTTGGCCAGAAATAGTGACTATGTTCCTAAGCGCTTTAATACATCACATTATGCCATTAACACTCTCTTTTAATCAACCCTGCTACCTTTCTTTCATCTATCACCCCTTTTCACCTATTTTTCCATTCAAGCATAACTATCTTTTTATTTAATCATAAACACAATTTATCATTTTGTTTTTCTATTTTTTTTTTATAACACACCTCTATGATAGCCACTCTTTTTCATAACAAATTCAAGTACCAATATACTCTAAGACATCACTCTCACCCAATTTCCTCTTATTTTGTCACATGACTTCACAACTTAAAGCACTTAGGAATTTGGATCAAATTATGGTCTTGAAAAAAATGGATTAGGCTTACATATGAGGTTGTCAAAGAAAATGGCTTAAAAGCTCAAAGGGGTTGACTAGGATAATGTCCACGGGTAGGTAAAACGAAGGTAAACAAGTATCGGTTGCCAAAGAAATGCCTAAATCATCTCCTAAACTCACACTCTTTATTTCGCTTTACACACACACCAAGCAAGTTCTAGCATCAGTCACAAACACAGAATATACTATCAACTCACACACACAAGGCACATGGTTAACTTTATTGGGAGTATTATAGACTCTTGACCCTAACAGATGAATGAATTAAACCACACAATTATCACACAATGAGTCACACTTAGAGCCTAAATGTCCCAATAGTAATGATTCTAGCACAAACTCTTGTCATAACACCATGCCGCCTATCAGAACAATTTCATGCATCAAAATCTAATAAATTTAAAATTTAAACTAACTAATTACGACTAATTAAAACAAACAAGAACTAGAATAAATGCAAATGTAGACAAAGAAGTATAGCATACAAATACCAGCACCCCACACTTAGACGGGACACACTGCCCTCAGTGGAAAATAAATAAGAAGAACCTGATTAGTCGGACTCATCCTCTATGTCTGGGGTCATACCCCCTGCATCGGAATCATCATCATAGTCATCATCATCAGAGTTCTCTTCCACGTCGGAGTCTGGCATTCGTCGATCATCATCGGTTGGCATGTCGTCATCAAGAGGTTCCTCAAAATATACACCTACTCCACACATCGCCCTCGCATGCTCATTCATTGGGTAGTCATAATCCAACTGTTGGAGCTCTGCAGCAGTTGGAACATGACCCCCGCTCATCATGGTAAACTTCATCATGCCATATAAATGGCGGGAGAAGCTTTCGTCGCGAGCATGTCTTTCTGCAGTGGTTAGGTTGACGCCATGCATGGATTCGACATCTTTAACCTTTGTGAGGTCAACCTTCTTCGGGTTGTGTGGAAGCTTATGATCAACCGGTTCCTCTTCGATGTCTTCCTTCCTCAATATTGCAGTCAACAGGTTGCCAAAGCTGAAGTGGGACCTCTTGTGTAGCCTAGCTTTCCGCATTGTAGATCGAATAATTGCCCCAATGTTGATAGGGACATTCGTCATCAATGCGTACACCAGGCACACTCTATCTCGTGTTATCTTTGTGTACTGTGTCCCTGGAATGAGGCAAGAGTTGACTATTCGCAGCCATATCCTAGCTTCTCTGTTCAAGGAGGCATATAGGAAGGTGTTGTGCCGACCGATATCCTTGTGACGACTCCACCGTGCCATTGATCTTGTTCCGCATAGTGTGTGTCTGATTGCCCTGTATGGAGGTCTGCGATAAAGCTCCTTGAGTGGTGATGGATCCACAGATGGAAAGCCTAGAAAGGAGTTGAAGAACTCCGCATTTAGTTGCAGAACTTGGCCCCGAATCTTGACTTCACTCCCTATAGTTTTCGGTGACCAGTTGGCATAAAATTCTCGTGTTAAATCGAGATTGCACTCTCCTATATCTCGGAAGATGAAATCAAGATGTAACGCCATTATCTTAGCCAACATGCGAGGTTCTTTCTTTGCTAGGCTCTCCTTGTGTATCAACTCCACGTGAACATATTTCTTCTCTTTATTGTTCCTATACCACTCCTTTCCTTTCTCCTCTAAGACCCATTTAATTCCGAACATGCGGCGAGGTATTTGCAGCGAGGAGGATTCGCCTTGCTCTTTTCGTCCCCTTTTCTGGCCTTTTTGTGAAGTGGTTGCTTTATCCTTTCCTTGCCTTGCTTTTGGTGCCATTGTACCTGAGATTAAAATAATATTCATGTTAGGTTCATCTCGGTGGATACAATCAATGAACAAGCAGTAGTGGCACCACCCCACACTTAGTTTGTTGGTACGGACTAGTGAAGTGAACGATGTCGATTACTCAGACTTCATCGATATACGTTTTAGGCGCTATATTCCAACAATATAATCAGTGCAGTCATACTTCCAAAAAAATCTTGGCAATACTTTCATGGTTGATACATCTTTTGATCAAGACTACTACATAGAGATTGAATCAAGTTATAACATCTAGAAATAATCACAACCTCACAAGTTGGTAGTTTAACCATGATTCTCATCTCGATGAACAAGTCATTCCAACATGTAAGCTTTCTATTTACAATATTATGCAATTTTCATGCCCATGTCAATTCCGTAAAAGTATGACAGTGTATGAAAATCAAAGACAAGTTGGAAACAAGTTAAAATCATCCTTACGTATTCTTTCACTCACTTAGTAGTATCACAACAAATCAACCACATTCAAATCACCAACACTACTTCAAGATCTAACAATTTATTGTAGGCGTAGTATTGTAGTACTTACGGAATATAAAAGAAGAACAAAGAAGTACTTACTTGGTTGATGCCTTTGGAAGATGTTCTTGTGAAGTAAAAGAGCAAAAGGAAATTTTTTGAGAGAATTTGGAGAGGTAGGCAGCGCTTTTCTTAGGTTTACAATGTATTTTTGGTCTAAGACTAAGTGTCTTATTTATAGGGCAAGCTTGGGTCGGGTTTTGACCCATTTAAAATCGGATTTGGAGACCAAAAGTGACCATAGGCGGCACCTTTTGCTTTGCCTATGCTTGGCATAGGCGGCGCCTTTTGCAAAGCATTGTTGAGCATAGACAGTGCCTATGCCATGGTATTGTTAGGCATAGGCGGCGCCTATGCCATGGCACATGAGATTCAGAGACAAAATGCTTTTGCATAGACGGCGCCTATGCTATGGCACACTTAGGCATGGGCGGCGCCTATGCTATGGCACACTAGATTCCGAGAGCTTAGGCCATAGTATAGGCCTTGCCTTGTTCGTGGCCTAGATTAACATAGGCCTTGTCTTGTTCTTTGCCTATATTTTTATAGGCAATGCCCAACCCATAGCCTTTTGCTTCTTCAATCCTAACTTACCACCTTGAACATGCAATTCTTCCAAATCAAGATTTGAACTCAATCTCCTCCTTTACACCTCTTGCACCTACACTTGCTCAAAAGCAACAAAAACGATTAGAACGATGGGTTGCCTCCCATCAAGCGCCTTAGTTTTGTTCATGGAACGACTCTTCTTTTTGGATTTTTATTTAACAAAAACAAACACTTAGTAGAACGAAAGAAAGAATGAAAAACGATGGGTTGCCTCCCATCTAGCGCTTGATTTATTATCGCGGCACGACATAGTTACCTCGAGTACTTAGACTTCGTCGAGGTAGATGGTGGCCATATAGTTTATCGAGTCAAGAGGACTGATATATGGTTTTACTCGTTGGCCATTCACCTTAAAGACAACACCATTATTGTCTTCTAGCTCAACTACTCCAGACGAGTAGACTTGGTTAACTTTGTACGAACCAGACCATTTGGACTTTAACTTACCTGGGAATAGATTCAGTCTGGAATTGAAAAGAAGTACCATATCATCCTTTTGAAAGTTTCGTTGAACAATCCGCTGATCATGATACTTTTTCATCCGTTCCTTGTAGAGGTCTGATCTTTCATATGCATGTAGACGGAATTCATCCATCTCATTCAGCTGCTCCAATCTCAGATTCATGGCATCATCCCAATTCAAATTAAGTTGCTTTAACGCCCACAATGCTTTATGCTCGAGCTCAATGGGCAAGTGACAAGCCTTCCCATAAACTAGTTGGTACGGGGACATGCCAATTGGCGTTTTGAATGCAGTCCTATAAGCCTATAGTGCATCGTCCAGCTTCCGAGACCAATCCTTTCTATTAGCGTTTACAGTCTTAGCAAGGATCTGCTTGATCTCTTGATTAGAAACCTCTACCTGTCCACTAGTTTGTGGGTGATAAGGCGTGGCTACCTTATGTTGCTTGACCCCATATTTCTCCAACACGGATTTGAACAACTTGTTGCAAAAGTGTGATCCTCCATCGCTTATAATGGTACGTGGTACCCCAAAACGAGAGAAGATATTTCTCTTCAAGAATGCCACAACACGCTTTCCTTCATTGTCGGCCAGCGCTACTGCTTCGACCCATTTGGATACATAGTCAACAACAACTAGGATATATTTCATCCCAAACGAATTTACGAATGGGCCCATGAAATCAATACCCCACACATCAAACAGCTCAACTTCAAGTATTTTCGTCATGGGCATCTCATGGTGTTTCGAAATTGTGCCTTATCTCTGACATTGGTCGCATCTTCTCACAAATTCGTAGGCATCTCTAAATATTGAAGGCCAATAGTATCCACTTTGCAATACCTTCCTTGCTGTCCGATTACCTGCGTGATGTCCTCCAACTTGGGAAGTGTGACATGCTTCCAATATATTCGGCACCTCTACATGGGATATGCATCGCCTGATAACACCATCCGCGCATCGTCGAAACAAATATGGCTCATCCCAAAAGTAGTGTTTTACATCATGCATGAACTTCCTCTTTTGATGGAAAGATAGATTTGCAGGCATCACATTACTCACCACAAAATTCGCAAAGTCTGCATACCATGGTAACTCTTCCATTATTGTGGCCAAGATCTCTTCGTCAGGGAATACGTCATCAATCTCAAGATCAGGCTGCGCTATATGCTCGTTCTCGAGTCTAGATAGATGATCAGCCACTTGGTTCTCGCAACCTCTTCTATCTTTTACCTCGAAATCAAATTCTTGCAGCAACAATACCCATCAAATTAGCCTTGGTTTCGCATCCTTCTTTGTGATTAGATATCTCAGAGCTGCATGATCAGTATGAACTACCACTTTGGGTCCCAACAAATAAGCACGGAACTTTTCAAAAGCATACACAACCGCTAGAAGCTCTTGTTCTGTGACAGTATAGTTCTTCTGGGCTTCGTTCAGAACCTTGCTTGTGTAGTAGATTGGGTGGAATAACTTTTCCCTTCTCTGGCCAAGTACAGCACCAAAATCTACCCCGCTAGCATCACACATGACTTCAAACGGTAGAGACCAATCTGGTGCTACAATGATAGGAGCTTCAATTAGCTTCCCTTTGAGGCATTCGAATGCCCTCAAACAGTCTTCATTGAAGTCAAACCTTGCATCTTTCTCCAAAAGTTTGCATAATGGACTAGCAATTTTGGAGAAGTCTTTGATAAACCGCCGATAGAAACCTGCGTGACCGAGGAAACTACGAACTCCCTTTACTGAAATTGGGGGTGGTAGCTTCTCGATAACTTCAATTTTAGCTCGATCAACCTCAATTCCTCTTTCGGAGATTTTATGCCCAAGAACAATACCTTCTTTAACCATAAAGTGACACTTCTCCCAGTTCAGCACTAGGTTGAATTCAACACATCTTTGTAACGCCATACTTAGGTTTGCCAAGCATGATTCAAACGACTCACCCACAACTGAAAAATCATCCATGAACACCTCCAAGGTGTCTTCAACCATATCAGAAAAAATTGACATCATACAACGCTGAAAAGTGGCTGGTGCGTTACATAGCCCGAATGACATGCGTTTGAAGGCAAACGTACCATATGGGCATGTGAACGTTGTCTTCTCTTGGTCTTCGGGGGCAATACAAATCTGATTATAGTCGGAATAACCATCTAAGAAACAGAACCATCCTTTCCCCACTAATCGATCGAGCATTTGGTCCATGAATGGCATTGGGAAGTGGTCCTTAAGCGTCCATGAATTTAGATTTTGGTAGTCCATGCATACTCTCCATCCTGTAACAAGTCTGAGTGGAATAAGCTCATTCTTTTCATTCGCAACTACCGTCATGCCTCCTTTCTTGGGAACACATTGTACCGGGCTCACCCATGTACTGTCAGATATTGGATACACAACCCCTGCATCTAACCACTTAATAATTTCTTTTTTTACCACTTCTTGCATAGGTGGATTGAGACGCCTTTGATGCTCAATAGTGGGTGTGCAATTTTCTTCAAGTTGAATCTTGTGTGTACAAATCCCAGTTGGTATACCAATGATGTCAGCGATAGTCCAACCAATGGCTCTTATATACTTTCGTAAAATAGCAATAAGAGCTGCAACTTACTGCTCACCCAAATCTGCTGACACAATGACTGGGAGTGTGCTTCCGCTTCCTAAGAATGCATACTTTAAATGACTAGGCAACTCCTTCAACTCTAACGTGGGTGGCTATTCAATAGATGGTTTAGCTGGTGGTGTGGGTCGATTTTTGAGATCAAGGTCCAGCTTCTTGGGAGCATGAGGATATGACCCAAATCCTGTTAGAGCACCAATAGTTTCTTCATAGTTTTCAGCATCCTTGTGCTCAAAATTCATGAGCACAACCGCCAATGGGTCGTCAATAATCTGCTCCTCTTCAGATAATTCTTTCTCATCATCAACATAAACATCCGCTACCGAGAATACGTTCAGCTCTTTGGGGTGCTTCATTGATTTGCACACATCAAAGCGGATTACTTCATCATTTATTCGGAATAAAAGCTCATTAGCTCTTAAATCAATAAGCACACTTCCTGTTGCAAGGAAAGGGCACCCCAAGATTATGGGAACTTCTGAGTCTGCCTCACAATCCAAAATAACGAAGTCTGCTGGAAAGATGAATGAAGAAACCTTCACCAATACATCACATAGAATACCAACAGGTCATTTTACCGACCTATCCGCCATTACGAGCCTCATGTTGGTTGGAGTAGGATCACCCAACCCCAACTTTTTGTAAATAGATAATGGCATCAAATTGATGCTGGCTCCTAAATCACATAATGCCTTGGCAAAATTCAAAGATCCAATGGTGCAAGGAATAGTGAAAGCACCGGGGTCGGCCTTCTTCTGAACTAGTGATCGGGTGGCAATTGCGCTGCAATGATGAACAAAATCTGTCAACTCATAGCTTGCTGCCCGCTTCTTTGTCAAAAGATCCTTCATGAATTTCGTATACCGAGGCATTTGTTCAAGTGCTTCCACCAACGGCACATTAATGGTCAGCTGTTTTAACATAGTCATGAATTTGCTGAACCTTATATCATCCGCCTTGTTCTTCAATCTTTAAGGAAAAGGTGGTGGTGGAAGGGGAATAGTTTTCTCCACCACTTTCTTTTTATCTTGTTTTGGTTCAGTGATATTTTCAGACTGTGGATGTTGAGGAGTGACGTCATGAACGTCTTGGTCAGCTTCTATGGCGTCATCATCTTCCTTATTTTCGGCCACTTGCTTGCTTTGGGATGAATTTTCCAGCACCTTACCACTCCTGGTAGTAATAGCCATGCATGATCCGTCGTTCCTTAGATTTTGCACAGTGTCACTAGGTAGAGTGCTTGCCTTTCTTTGATTGAGTGTTGCTGAAAGTTGGCTCAATTGCTGCTCTATTTGTTTTATTGAAGTGGAATGTGAGTCAACCAATTGCTTCATTGAGGACAAATCATTTATTACCTCCGTTACTCCCGCGCTGGTTGCTTCCACTCCTTTCAACAGTTTAGCCATCATATCTTCCATATTTCTCGACCCAGATGCAGTGGTGTCACGTCTTCCTGGGGGAACATACAAACCACTATTGTCATTCTTGTTCTTCCAACTACCTTGGTCCTTGTTTCCAGATTTCTCATAGTAGTTCCGACCTTGGTTTCCTTGGGCATTGCCTCGGAAACCCCCCTGATTATTCAAGTAGTTGGCTTCTTCCTCCGAATCAGATTCGTCTCTTCCATGTGCTACAATGGCTTTAACTTTTTCGGTCTTCCCTGATAATAGATGCTTTGTAAGAAGATCCACTTGTGTTTTCATGTGCGCCATATCTTGATCACGTTCTTCTTCTCTTCTCCTTTGTTCTGCAGTCATGCCAATAGATAAAGTGGGGCTTGCTACCTCAGAATCCCTGGTATGCCAAGCTCTACTTTGCTTCATCATCCGATCTAGCATATTTCTTGCCTGACCAAAGGTGAGGTCCATGAATGATCCTCCAGCCGCATTATCCACCACTGGTTTCGTTATTGAATTCAAGGCTCTGTATAGTATCTCCATTAGGTGGACATTGGTCATATGATGGTTTGGGCACCTCATAAGCTTCTTCTTGAATCTCTCCCATGTTTCATGAAGGGCTTCAGTTGGAAGCTGACAAAAGTTGCTGATTTCATCTCTCAACTGTGCTCTTTTGGATGGCGGAAAGAATCTTTCTAGGAAAACGTCTTTCAATTGCCTCCAATTTGTAATAGAATCAGGAGTCAGCCCATTCAACCATAGAGTTGCCTCACCGGATAGAGACAATGGAAATAAGCGTAATCGAATTGCATTCTGACCAACGCCAGGATTGTCAAACGACTTGCATGTAGAAATAAAGTTGATCAGATGCATATTCGGATCATCGCCTGCTAGTCCACCAAATAATCCCTTGAGTTGCAATAACTGAATCATGGTGCTCGTGATGTTGAACTTGGCTCCGGGTGCCAATGGTGGAGGAATAATGGCTCCTGTGGCTCCGGCTCCATCAAGATCATCATCATCATCATCGAATGCTGGTTGCATGGGTCGGCGTTCATGCCTAAACCTAGCTTGACGATCTCTTCTGTTAGCAGGTGTTACTATCTTAGCATCACGCCTAGGGTTTAGTAACTCGTCATCACCTAGATCCTCATCGTCAGAATTTGTTGCTCGTCCAGGGTTATCAATATTCTGTTGATGCACTTGAGCGGCGGCCAAAGCAACTAGTCTAGCCTGTTCCTATTGAGCAGCCATCCTTTCGATTTCGTGTTGTGCCTCCATTCTGCCAATACGTTGTGGTTCAGGATTGATAGGTAATAACGGTTGACCAGAACTTCGAGTATGGGGCATGCACTGAATAAAAACCTGCAGAAAACAAAAACAAAAACTAAAAGTAAAGTACAAGAAACTTTGACCAAAGGGTCTAGTAATTATCACGGACTTAGTTAACAACCGTATTCCCCGGCAGCGGCGCCAATTTTTGATAACGCTCAAACTACAGCTCTCGTAAGAGTGTAAGCTGTCGTTGTCAAATATATAACCCAACTGGGTTGGGTATCGATCCCACAGAGAATATTTGGTCACTAAGTAAGCAAAGATTATTAGACTTTTGGTGCCAGTCTCGTAAAAGGGGGGATTTTGTAGCGTGCAATAATGTAAACAAAATAATAGAGTAAAAACAGAAAATAGCAAAGTAAAAAGAAAGAATGTTTAGTAAGATGTTTAACCAATGAGAATTGAGAGTTGGGGTTATGTCCACCTTATGAGTTATACGTCTCTATTGGCTATGAGTTATGCGGAATTCAGACATGCATGTGCTTATAGAGAGTTGTATTCTATGGTTCCAGGCGTCTTTCGACCATCAAGGATTATTTCACTATAACTCTTTCGAGCTTAAAGCGTGTCTAACGGTACGAACTCTCCAAGAGGTTAATCCAGTTACGGCACTAACTTTTTAACAGGGGTTGGTGCCCTATTACCTTGACATTATCTCTTTTCCAGACATATAACTTTTCTTTCGAACAAGTTAATGCTATACTGGTGTATTCTATGCGTTTGCAACCACAAGAATTTGCATTAAGATGAAGAGAATAATGATATAAGCATCATACGAGTCACGAACTCACAAACTCATAGCAATAGATAGTATCTCATAAGGCTTCCATAACCCCAACAGAGAAGTTTAGCTATTCATGAGTGCAATGGAAATCACAATAGGCTTTATCATTATACCAAAATAAAGATCTCACGTGTAGTAGGGTTTGGTATGGCGTTAGGCGTGAATTCCCTTTTAGAATAGCGGTTCTCTTGTTGTGGAAATTAAGAATTGAATAGATGAAGAGAAAGTAATTAATTGAAAGAGAATTGTTTTCGGAACTCCAGAATGAATGAAAATCTCTAGCAAAATAGGGTATTTATAACACCCATATCCTATTCCTACTAGGCTACTGCATTACTTAACCTAATCCTACTAGGTCAATGCATCATTATCGTAATCCTAATAAGTTACTGCTGATCCCCAAAGTCTTTGGAAATGCTGTTTTTGCCCGGGACAGATATTCCATGAGTCACTTTTGGTCCTTGGCGTCCAAGATTTCCCTTCCTTCTTTCGTGAAGCTTCCTTGGGCGTCAAGTTATCCATAATATGCTGAAATCTGCATCATTTATACCTGTAAACTTGCTAATCACGTTTGTTAGCTCACTTACAGGAAAAAGGACTAAAAGTGCATGAATTATATATTTTGTCCTCAAAACTTAGCAAAAATATGGGTAAATTATAGTACTTTAGGCGTGTAAATACGCCTATCATCAGAGGGCTACAAGAAGCACCCATCAATTGTCCGAATAGCATCTTTAAAGCACAAGTTCATTCAAGAGTCATAAATTAAAGTACGTGGGATTTTTCTAAAATTTCATGGTGATACGCCCAAATTACAACTCTCGGTAGAAAGTGTAAGCGGTCGCTGTCAAATATAGAACCCAACTAGGTTGGGTGTTAAATCCCATAGGGAATACTGTGCTCACTAAGTAATGTAATCGTTATTAGACTGTTGATCAGAGGTTCCTAACCAAGAAGGGTTTTTTTTGGGTTTTTATTTGTAAAATAATTAATTGTAACAAGAGTATTCCAACTAATGATTTTCTTTGTATTTGGAAACTTTATGAGATTAAACTAACCAGGGTTATGGTCACCAAAATGCTAGCACCATTTGGGTTATGAATCGTTTATGAGTTCCGCTTAGCAAATTCAATTGCAAGAAAGGTTGAGTCCTATTCTTTATCCCTTAGTTTCTCAACCTAAGTGGATAGATTATCCTCTAATTCTCTCAAACTCAAAGGATGCAGTATTCTTTCAACCCATTTATCATGTAATCTAATCCTGTTAGGGCATTTGCTATTACTCTAAAGGTTAAAGCCCTTAGAATTCATGTAAACACTTTCTTTTCCCAACAAACACTTTCCTTTCAGACAAGTGTTGTTGTAGGGCTCACTCTTCAAGTTTGCAACCAAGAAAAGTCATGAAATTGAAAAAGGTTTATGCAATGTCATTGAATTATGGAACTCAAATTGATTCCCAACCCATAAATGTGTTTCACATTAAGGATCCCATAACCCTAGTTATGGGATCTTAGCCACAATACTCCATAGAAGAAGAAGAAGTCATTCTTGTATTATTCATAAATAAATTAAGAATTTACTTACAAAGAATCCCAAGAATTAGTTCTTCAATCTTCAATAATCAATTGTTCAATACTAAAGTACTCCCAGATCTCAAGAATCCCCAAAGTACTGGGTTACAAAGAGTTTCAATAGATGATAAAACTTGTAAAAAGAAAAAGAGATATCTTCTTAACCCTAAAATTTTGTATTTATATGTTCCCAGCTAAAAAAGGAATTTAAAATTTAAAAACAGAAAGCCGCGTTCCAGTTGATGATCCATATGGTGGACCGTCAAAGAGTTGACGGTCCACCACCTTGTCCGTCACTCATTTCTTCCAAATAGCAGTTTCTGGATAAGACCTGACGGTCCACCTGGTGGTCCGTCGAATGATTGACGGTCCACCACATTAATCGTCATTGAGTTCCTCTGGAGGATGGTTTCTGGATAAGCATTGACGGTCCATCTGGTGGTTCATCGCATGTCTGACAATCCGCCATGTTGATCGTCACTCAAGGCATTTGTATGGTAGGTTCTGGATCGCCTTGACGGTCGACCTGGTGGTCCTTCGAAAGACTGAAGGTCCACCATTTTGACCGTCAAACTCACTTTTTTGTTACTTTTTTCAACTTTATTCTGTGGTTATCTCCTTTCACTGAAAACACAAAAACTTTATTAAGTAACACTTTGGTTGCCTAAAAACATACAATTTCCCTAAGAAAATGATGCTAACTATTTCGTAATATACCGAAACATCAACACCCTCAACTTAAGGTAATTTCTTGTCCTCAAGCAACTCAACACCTAATTGCACACATGAACAGTAAAATGAAAAGCAACCAACCCTTGAAATATTTTGATGCAACTATTCACTCATCAGTTCAATCTTATACATTTAACACATCAGGCTCCACACCCAGTATTTATCATAGTTTAGTTCACAATCATGAATGTTACATTCTACCGAGAACAACAAAGTTCAGTGAAACTTCGGTTGCCCTCACAACAATGAAATCCACCACTCATTATTTGATGTGGACAAAGTATAACTCTCACACTCACAAAGAAGTTACAACCATAGTACAAGTACCCATAGGCTTGCCCTAGCCATACGACACTACCTCAAGATTGACTCACTAGGATCAAACAGGTCTTTTTGAGGCTTGCAATGAGGTTTCGGGTCAGAAAGGGTATGTTTTTGGGTAAAGTGACTCATTGAAACTTAACTCTCCTTGACCTAGCATCTTTTCAACTTTAAGTTGCTATATATATATATATTTTTTTATAACAGCTACCTTTCGACTCAGGCTAATGCAGTCAGTGGCCAATCTTTTGACATTAGCCACCCTCAACTTAGATGCTTTATCTAAGTTGAAATGTGCAATCCTAAGTAATTTGCTAAGGCTGGAGCTAAATGTTAAAACCCTACGGAGAGTAATTACCAGTGACAGGATTTTAGAATGGGTTTTAAAGACAAAAGATGGTTCAAAAGAGATAATCTTTCTGGTGGGTGTTGTTTATTTAGGTTAGAAGGGCTCAAAGTACAAGGAGGCCTGTTATCCTATCCTAACGACTCCCCTAGAAGACTGTATCTATGACTCAGGAAAGTTCTAGGTCTTAACCTATGAAAGAACTGCAAGTAAAACTTCACACCCACAGGCAACGAAATTAAACTTTCTTTGAATTTCTTGGAATGTTCATTGCATGTTGCATGCACCTCTTCTAGACTAATGCTAAATGCAGAATTACTGAGAGTTATATACACATGTTTACATGAATAAGGTAAATAATTACATACACATGCTCATAGTCTTATGCCGCATCATTTATAGCCCATATTTACAACAAAGTACTGAAACAGAAACAATTTATAGATACTCATTAAACACATATATTTACATCACAGGCTGCAGAATTTGAAATGCAATAATAAAAACACCCTAAACATGCCGGTTCTAATAGATAGTACATGATTGGATTCATAATATCGGCAACACATCCAACCATGGTGTAAATAAATATACCCCACCCCCACACAAAAAGATATGCATTGTCCTCAAAGCAATAAATTACCGTAACTGAGGATTGGGTTATCTACTTCACCTCCTATTCCTCTGAGGCATCTGTCAGGTGGGGTGAGGTCCCTGCGTCCTCACCCTGTTTAATGTTGGCCCCTATGGTGGTAGGAGCGCTCACAACTTCATCCTCCACATTTTGAGGGATAGTCTCACAAATTGAACCTGCACTTCGCCCCCTTGCTGGGGCAGTACTAGTAGAGACTCCTGTCGCTTCATTTTTTTCTTCTCTTTATTTCCTTTCAGCTTTTTTCTTTGACTTCTTTACAGCTCTCTTCAGGTTATGCTGGTCTAACTCCTCAGGTGATATTGCTTCTCTCTTTATCCCTTTTTCTTCTTTTCTTGCTGCTTTTTCATCCATTTGCTGCTTGCCTTTATCCTTCACGGGTCTACCCATCAGATCCAGAATGCCCTCATCATCATCACTTACCGCCAAAGTCAGGTAAAATGCAGGCGGTTATGAACCTTTCTTCTTTAACTCCGCTATGTCAACCTTTGCCTGCTCAAATTCAGCCATGAGCTTGGCAAGATCAGGGAGAGATAGTGAATCTAGCCTTTTATTGATGCGTGCATCCATGTTATCTATCCTAACTTGAATAGTTTGAAATGGCCTGACTGCTTCGACCACAATTTCATCCACAAAAGGATTTAAATCTTCATCCCACTTTTCTAACTGCTTCTGAAACCGCTTTTGATTCTTCACCACCTTGACAAAATTCACCGGGTTGAATCTGTATTTCGCAAAATCCGCTCCACCAGCAAACTATGTAGAATCTAACCTTGCAGACGTACCTTGGGGCACATAATCAGGTGGCACCTATGTGGTAATGGGTAAAGGCATACCTTCGAGCATTTCTGTGGCTTCGGGAACTGGTACAGACTGAGACTGATATGCTGGAGGTTTGGTCACACGAATTTCAAACTTTGATTCGTCTTTCGACTTCTCAATGTCCTGCTTATGTGTAGCCTGTACCTCATTGTCAACCCCACTGATCAGTGGCACCCCAGCTTGTTTGCATAATTCAATGATCAAACATGGGAAGGGTACACAGGTGATCACTTTATGAGCTCGCACAAACATCTCGTCTGCAATTAGCTGACCAAAATCAATTGGTTTCCCTAAAATCAAACTGGACACTACTACTGCTCTGTGATGATCCAGGTTCCCATCTCCTTTTATTGGCATCAACCTCAACCGGACAATAGCCCACCAGAACTTATCTTTAAAGCTAAGAGTGAACTTTGCGATGCGCTCTTTGGAATTAGTCAACCAGGAAGGATTTCCATCATCAGTCAATAACGAGGCCACCCAACGTCTCTGACCGGAAGCATTTCTCATTCTATACTCAAAATCTGGGACCGCATCATATCCTAGCCCAAATAACATCCTATTAATTTTCCGGGATGAGATATCAACGGCGACCCCTCGGATCGGGACAAACTCCCTATTTGGTATATGTGAGATTGGAGTTCCCTTTGAACATTCTGCTTTTACCAAACATAGGTAATTTGCAAAGAATTCTCTTACCTAATTCGGTTGGTAGTTTCCTGGTGGCCTGCTCATCCATGCTAGTCCATATTCGTTGAATCGGTGCTCTAACTCGGGATATTCATGAAGCTCTGTTGTCATAATTTGTTGTTCTTCTAGAAATGACCTTCGGATCCCTCGAGCTGTGGGTGTCAACCCGTCATAGAACTCTTTGTGTGATCCCTCTATTTTGCACCTGATAGCATCTCGAATCTGGGGATCTTTCCCCCTGATAACATTATCACCCTCTTGTTCATTTTCTGCATCAGTAGCTTCCATTTCATACCCCACATTAGTCATTTCAGCTTCACCTTCTACGGGTAATGGTTGGGTTGAAACAACTGTTGCTTCATCCGGACTTGAATCAGTGAAGCTGATGCTACTCTTACTCCCCTCCTTAAACTGGGGGATTGTGATGGCTTCCCTTTCAGTTCACCTAGTATTATAGGCCGGTGCGGATGCATTTCTACCTTGTTGAGATCTTCCTCCTCTGGCTTGTGGAAGTTTAGGGGCCATATCACCTGAATACCAATTTAAGAAATCAGTTCAAAATTCAAACACAATCAAAATTATTGCAAATATGGTCTGACGGTAGATCTGACGGTCCACCAGAGGTTGGACGGTCCACCAACTCTGTCGTCAACCGTTAAGAAGTGACCCACAACATCTTGGGATTTCTGACGGTCAACGTGGTGGTCCATCACAAAGTTGACGGTCCACCACTTCGACCGTCATGGCTTATACAGAAGATGCATTTTATTGAGTATTCTGACGGTCATCTTGGTGGTCCGTTAAAAAGTTGAAAATCCACCAATTTGACCGTCGCACCTCCGTCTTCAGTCAAAAAGTCTGGGTTCGACCATTTTGTCAAGCAATAGCACATCAAGTCATATTTTCAACTACCATCACAACTCTAAACTCATATTTTAAGCACATTGGTCTCATTTTACACTTTATATCACCCAGATTTCACACCAGTTTGTACTTTGAATTTCAACTTAAGACATTCATACTCAGTACACTAATAACAAACCAATAAATCATTTTTTACACTTAATATGGACTACCAGAAGAGAAGGGTTTTCGCTTACCTCGATTCTCGATTACACTACGTGCTTGAAGCTTCAGAGACAAAGCTAACTTACAAATCCTAGCACCTGTGTTACTTTTTGGTTTGTGATGGAGAGACGAGAGAGTTGAGTTGATTTAAATAAGGCACAAATATAGGAGATGAGGGGCCTCAGATGGGATAACTCTCTTCAGGTTCTTTAAATCTTAAAGAAGTGGAAAAGTCAAAGGTCATAGAACGGTTACAATAAGTGTACCCGCTCAATTTTATTCTCAAAATCTCACTTCGGGTCAAATACGGAGTACTTATAAAGAGTACCGATTTAACTCAACTCGATTCAGAGTTAGGGTTAAAGTGACGGTCAAATTGACGGTACGTCACGAATGTGACGTACCACCACTCTGAACGTCATCCCTTACCTGAGTTGATATGTTTCTATTTCGGTGTGACGGTAAGTGGGACGGTCCACCAGATTGGCCGTCACTGCTTACCAGAATGTAGGTCACCAGTCTTACTTCTGACGGCTGTTTTGAAGGCCCACCAGATATGTGACGGTCCGCCACTTAGTCCGTCAGATCCTATCCAGTGTATGCATTTTCTTGCCAATTCTTGATGGTTGAAAGTGTTGGTCCGTCAGAGGACTGGTGGTCCGTCAAATCGTCCGTCACAACGGTCCAGTCGCTCAGATGTATGCCTATTTCCCTTTTTACCATATTTCTGGCCCTGCACACTTCATTAACGCATCAAAATTGCACAAAAATATAAAATAGTCTCTAACTATGGTTACAACAACAAGTTGTGGGTTGCCTCCCACTAACGCCTGATTTAACGTCGCGGTACGACTCAGGTAGCTCGAGTACTCAGACTTCATCGAGATAAAAGACATCAACACTTTTTATTAAGTCTTTTGGACCAATATAAAGTTTGATTCTTTGCCCGTTCACTTTGAAGACACTACCATCTTCGTTTTCAAGCTCAACTACTCCAGATGAGTAGACTTGGCTAATTTTGAATGGGCCTGACCATTTAGATTTCAACTTACCTGGAAATAGCTTCAGTCTGGAGTTGAAAAAAAGTACCAAATCACCTTTCCTGAATTCTCTCTGTGCAATCCTTTGATCATGGTATTTCTTCATCTTCTCTTTATATAAGTCAGCTCTTTCATAAGCCTTGAGACAAAATTCATCCATCTTATTTATCTGCTCCAATCTTAGATCAGCTGCTTTCTTCCAGTGCATATTCATCCTTTTAAGAGCCCATAAAGCCTTATGCTCAAGCTCGATTGCAAATGACATGCCTTTCCATAGACCAGCTGATACGGAGACATGCCAATTGGTGTCTTGAAAGCAGTTCGGTACGCCCACAAGGCGTCATCTAGCTTCCGAGACCAATCTTTTCTATTAGCGTTCACAGTTTTAGCGAGAATGGCCTTAATCTCACGATTCGAAACCTCCACTTGCCCACTAGTTTGTGGGTGATATGGAGTTGCTACTCGGTGTTGTTTTACTCCATACTTTGCCAAAACAGCCCTGAAAACTTTATTGCAAAAATGGGATCCCCCATCACTTATGATTGTTCTTGGTACTCCAAAATGGGAGAATATGTTCTTCTTCAGAAATGCTACAACTCTTTTTCCTTCATTGTCAGCCAACGCCACAGCTTCTACCCATTTCGATACATAGTCTACAGCTACTAGGATGTATTTTAACCCGTATGAGCTTACAAATGGGCTCATGAAGTCAATTCCCCATACATCAAATAACTCTACTTCCATCATTTTGGACATTGGCATCTCATGGCGTTTGGAGATTGATACTTGTCTCTGACATTGATCACATCTACGAATAATCTCATATGCATCTCTGAATAGCGTGGGCCAATAGTAGCCACTCTGTAATACTTTCTGAGCAGTACGGTCACATGCATAGTGACCACCAACAGGTGAAGCGTGGCATGCTTCCAAAATACTCAGCATCTCCACATCTGGGACACAACGCCTAATAACACCATCTGCACATCGCCAAAAAATATAGGGCTCATCCCAGATATACTGGGTCACATCATGAAGGAACTTTTTCCTTTGGTGGAAGGAAAGATTATCTGGCATCACCTCACTTACCACGTAGTTTGCGAAATCAGCATACCACGGAATCTGCTCGAGCTTCGCAGCTAGTATCTTCTCATCCAGAAAAGAATCATTAATATCTAACTTGTCCTTGATTGGTTGTTCACATTTAAGTCTGGATAAGTGATCATCCACCTGATTTTCACACCCCTTACGATCCTTTACCTCAAAGTCGAATTCTTGAAGAAACAATACCCACCAGATCAATATCGGCTTCACATCTTTCTTAGCCATTAAGTACCTTAGAGATGCATGATCCGTGTGGACCACCACCTTGGTCCCTAGCAAATACGCTCTGAATTTCTCAAAGGCGTAAACTACAGCCAGGAGCTTTTGTTCAGTAACAGTGTAGTTCTTTTGAGCCCCATTTAGGGCTTTGCTGGCATTGTAGATTGGATGAAATAACTTATCCTTTTTCTGGCCCAACACAGCTCCAAGCGCCACCCCGCTAGCATCACACATTAGTTCAAACGACTTTGTCCAGTCTGGAGTAATAATAATTGGAGCCTCCACTAATTTCAGCTTAATGCATTCGAACGCCTGCCTGCAGTCATCATCAAAAGAGAACTTGGCCTTATTTTCAAGAAGTTGGTATAATGGGTTTGCAACCTTCGAGAAATCTTTTATAAATCTACGATAAAATCCTGCATGGCCAAGAAAGCTACGCATCCTTTTTACAGAGATGGGGGGAGGTAGTTTTTCGTTGACCTCAACCTTGGTCCTATCTACCTCAATACCTTTCGCAAAATTTTTATGAACGAGAACAATGCCTTCCTTCACCATGAAGTGGCTTTTTTCCCAGTTAAGTACCAGGTTAAACTCTTCACACCGCTGTGATGCTTGACTTAAGTTCAGCAAACACAAGTCAAAGGAATCTCCAACAACTAAAAAATCATCCATAAACACCTCCAAGGTGTCTTCAACCATATCAGAGAAGATCGACATCATGCACCTCTGGAATATGGCCGGTGCATTACATAAACCAAAGGGCATCCTTTTAAAAACAAATGTGCCATATGGTCACGTGAACGTCGTCTTCTCCTGATCTTCAGGAGCAATGGAGATATGGTTATACCTGGAATAAACATCCAATAAAAATTACCAATCTCTACACCCTTCACCCTGTGACAGGCCTGAGTGAAATTAACTCATTCTTCTCGTTGGCCACTACCGTCATGCCCCTTTTCTTGGGCACACACTGTACAAGACTCACCCATTAACTGTATGAGATTGGGTACACCACCCTTGCATCTAGCCACTTGATGATTTCTTTCTTCACCACCTCTTGCATAGGTGGATTCAGGCGACGCTGATGCTCAATAGTGGGTACACAATCTTTCTCTAGATGAATCTTGTGCGTACATATGCCAGGAGGGATACCAATGATATCTGCAATAGTCCAACCAATAGCTCTCTTGTATCTCTTAAGAACATAGATGAGAGCTTCCACATATTATTCGCCTAGATCAGCAACAATAATAACTGGTAGTGTATTTCCACTACCCAAGAATACATACCTCAGATGACTGGGTAGCTCTTTCAAGTCTAACACCGGTGGCTCTTTAATGGATGACTTCGCCGGTGGTGAAGGTCGATTCTTAAGGTCAAGATCAATCTTCTTGGGGGCATAAGAATACGACCCTATTTCTGTCAAAGCACAGACAGTTTCTTTGTACTCCTCAATATCCTCACGATCAAAGTTCATAAGCACAACAGCCAATGGCCCAACAGTAAGCTGCTCCTCCAAAGATAATTCCTGCTCGTCCTTATAATAAACATCAACTATAGAGAACACATTCATTTCTTTATGTTGATTCATTGATTTGCATACATCAAAACATACCACTTCGTCATTCATCCAAAATAAAAGCTCATTCGCTCGTAGATCAATCAACATACTTCCGGTTGCGAGGAAAAGTCGACCCAAGATTATGGGCACCTCGAAGTCCACCTCGCAATCCAAAATAACAAAATCCACAGGAAAAATAAAGGTAGCCACCTTTACTAATACATCGTACAGAATATCGACAGGTCATTTTACCAACCTATCTGCCATCACGAGCCACATATTGGTTGGAGTAGGATCTCCCAACCCCAACTTTTTATAAATGGCTAGCGGCATCAAATTAATGCTAGCCTCCAAATCACACAAAGCCTTTGCAAAATCCAAAGATCCGATCGTGCAAGGAATAGTGAAAGCTCCCGGATCTGCCTTCTTCTATACTAAGGACCTTGTGGAAATCGCACTGCAATGATGGAAATTATCTGCCGGTTCATAGCTTGCTGCCCTTTTCTTTGTCAAAAGGTTCTTCATGAATTTGGCATACCCTAGCATCTGCTCTAGTGCCTCCACCAAAGGCACATTAATAGTCAGCTGCTTCAGCATGGTCATTTATTTACTGAACTTGTTGTCATCGGCCTTCTTCTTCAGTCTCTGAGGAAAAGGGGGTGGTGGTTTTGGGAGAGTTTTCTCCACCACTTTCTTTTCTTTGTTCTTCTCATCTTTAATCTTTTCAGACTGCTGACAGCTAGGTGTAGTATTATGAATGATCTCATCCTAGTTTTCAGCTTCTATCGGATGATCACAATCTGCTTCAACAACACTCTCCTCCATACTATCAACCACAGGCTTACCCACGGATGGGTTTTCCAACACCTTACCACTCCTGGTAGTAATTTCCAAACATGACCCATCTTTCCTTGGATTTTGCACTGTGTCACTTGGTAGAGTCCTAGCCTTCCTTTGATTAAATGCCACCGACAGTTGACTCATTTGCTGCTCCAACTGTTTTATTAAAGTGGAATGCGAGTCAACCAATTGATTCATTGAAGACAAATCATTTTTTACCTCAGCTACTCCCGTGTTGGTTTCCTCAACTTTTTTCAACAACTTAGCCATCATGTCCTCCATGGACATCTTCCCAGAGTTAAATGCAGCAGCTTCACGATTTCCAGGAGGGACATATAAACCACTCCTATCATTCTTATTCTTTCAATTCCCTTGGTCTCGATCCTTGTACCCAGATTTTTCATAGTAGTTCCAACCTTGGTTTCCTTGGCCACTGCCTCGGAACCCCCCCTAATTATTCAAGTAATTTGCTTCTTTCTCAGAATCGGAGTCAGCTCTTCCCTGTGATGCAATAACTTTAACCTTTTCTATCTTTCCTGATAATAAATGCTTAGTAAGAAGGTCCATTTGCATTTTCATGTGAGCCATAGCCTGGTCACGTTCCTCTTTCTTTCGCCTCTGTTCTGCGGTCATGCCAATAAATACAGTAGAGCTTGCTACCTCAGAATCCCTGGTATGCCAAGCTCTACTCTGCTTTGTCATACAATCAAGCATTTCAGAAGCCTCAAGAAAAGTGAGGTCCATGAATGACCCATCTGCAGCATTATCTATCACTGGCTTAGTCACAGAATTCAAGGCCCTATATAATATCTCCATCAAGTGGACATTGGTCATCTGATGATTTGGGCACCGCATAAGCTTCTTATTGAACCTCTCTCAAGTCTCGTGGAGAGCTTCAGTTGGAAGCTGTCTAAAATTGCTTATCTCATCTCTCAATTGTGCTCTCTTGGACGGCGGAAAGAATTTTTCTAGGAAAGCGTCTTTCAGTTGCCTCCAATTGGTAATAGAGTCGGGAGTTAGCCCATTTAACCATTGAGTTGCCTCTCCAGATAGAGACAATGGGAATAAACGCAGTCAGATCGCATTTTATCCAACCCCTGGATTGTCAAACGACTTACATGTTGAGATAAAATTAATCAGATGCATATTCGGATCGTCGCCTGCAAGTCCACCAAATAACCCTTTGAGTTGCAATAGCTGGATCATAGTGCTAGTAATATTGAACTTGGCTCCGGGTGCTAAAGGCGGAGGAATAATAGCCCCTGTGGCACCATCCCCATCCAATTCGTCATCATCATCATCAAAAGCAAACTGCACAGCTCTGCATTCGGGTCTCATTCTAGTCCGACGATCTCTGTTGACATTCCTGTTCACTGGTGCAACCATATTATCTGCACGCCTTGGATTTAATAGCTCATTATCACCCAGGTCCTCATCATCAGGATTTGGTACCCGACCTGGGTTATCAGCATTTTGCTGATTTACTTGCGCAGCTGCCAATGCAGCTAATCTAGCCTGCTCCTGTTGAGCAACTATCCTTTCAGGGTCTCGTTGCGCATCCATTCTGCCAATGAGATGTGGTTCAGGATTTATAGGTAATAATGGATGACCCGATCTCCGTGTACTTGGCATGCACAATAGTCAACCTATTCAAAACAAAAACAACAAACCAAAAGTAAAGTTTGAGAATCATTGACCAAAGGGTCTATTAACTATCACAAACTTAGTTGACAATCGTATTCCCCGGCAACGACGCCAAAATTTGATACGCCCAAATTACAACTCTCGGTAGAAAGTGTAAGCGGTCACTGTCAAATATAGAACCCAACTAGGTTGGGTGTCGAATCCCACAGGGAATACTGTGCTCACTAAGTGTTGTAATCGTTATTAGACTATTGATCAGAGGTTCTTAACCAAGAAGGGGGTTTTTGGGTTTTAATTTGTAAAATAATTAATTGTAACAAGAGTATTCCAACTAATGATTTTCTTTGTATTTCGTAACTTTATGAGATTAAACAAACCAGGGTTATGGTCACCAAAATGCTAGCACCATTTGGGTTGTGAATCGTTTATGAGTTCCGCTTAGCAAATTCAATTGCAAGAAAGGTTGAGTCCTATTCTTTATCCCTTAGTTTCTCAACCTAAGTGGATAGATTATCCTCTAATTCTCTCAAATTCGAAGGATGCATTATTCTTTCAACCCATTTCTCATGTAAGCTAATCATGTTAGGGCATTTGCTATTACTCTAAAGGTTAAAGCCCTTAGAATTCATGTAAACACTTTCTTTTCCCAACAAACACTTTTCTTTCAGACAAGTGTTGTTGTAGGGCTCACTCTTCAAGTTTGCAACCAAGAAAAGTCATGAAATTGAAGAAAGGATTATGCAATGTCATTGAATTACGGAACTCAAATTGATTCCCAACCCATAGATGTGTTTCACATTAATGATCCCATAACCCTAGTTATGGGATCTTAGCCACAATACTCCATAGAAGAAGAAGAAGTCATTCTTGTATTATTCATAAATAGATTAAGAGTTTACTTACAAAGAATCCCAAGAATCAGTTCTTCAATCTTCAATAATCAATTGTTCAATGCTAAAGTACTCCCAAATCTCAAGAATCCCCAAAGTACTGGGTTACAAAGAGTTTCAATAGATGATAAAACTTGTAAAAAGAAAAAGAGATATCTTCTTAACCCTAAAATTTTGTATTTATATGTTCCCAGCTAAAAAAGGAATTTAAAATTTAAAAACAGAAAAGCCGCGTCCCAGTTGACGATCCATATGGCGGACCGTCAAAGAGTTGACGGTCCACCACCTTGTCCGTCACTCATTTCTTCCAAATAGCAGTTTCTGGATAAGACCTGACGGTCCACCTGGTGGTCCGTCGAATGACTGACGGTCCACCACATTAACCGTCACTGAGTTCCTCTGGAGGGTGGTTTTTGGATAAGCATTGACGGTCCATCTGGTGGTCCGTCGCATGTCTGACGGTCCGCCATGTTGATTGTCACTCAAGGCATTTGTATGGTATGTTCTGGATCGCCTTGACGGTCGACCTGGTGGTCCGTCGAAAGACTGACGGTCCACCATTTTGACCGTCAAACTCACTTTTCTGCTACTTTTTCCAGCTTTGTTCTGTGGTTATCTCCTTTCACTGAAAACACTAAAAATTTATTAAATAATACTTTGGTTGCCTGAAAACATACAATTTCCCTAAGAAAATGATGCTAACTGTTCCGTAATATACCGGAACATCACATGGGCATAGAAATCTTCTTTAAATTATACGAAGGGTTTAGAAATCATGATTTTTAAGAAAAGGGTTTTGGATTTACGATTTTAATCATGTTTTTAGAAGCCTTGATGATATTGTTTTGGTCTTTAGGCCTTCCCCCAAAGTGATTTGAAATCCTATGTATATGTATGTATGTGTTTTAATGTGATGGTTGAATTGAGAGCATGACTCACATGAAATTCCTCTTTTGATATGATTTATCCCATTTTTCATATGATATGGATAGCTTTGAAATGCATCTTGAAAAGTATGATACGAAATGTATTGATTTATACTATAACATGAATACGATTTTTGAATCAAAAGAGAGGGTTGTTTGTATTGATAAATATTGAATATAAATATCTAATGGAAAGAGTTGCATGGTTTGACAAAGATTTCAGGATCACCACATTGTTATTGAAAGAATGATAATCCTTGCATAGTTTTGACTTGTGCTTTTGGAACATGAAATATATTATACTATTTGCATGTTTGGGTGGTCTGAATTGAGTTTTTGACGAAAGAATCATGCATGATGCATTATGGCTCAGAATAGGACTTGCAAGTCTTGGTGTGACGACACCAACTCAGATAATGCCATGTTAATTCAGAACAGAATAGAATGCATGTTTGAAATCAGATTTTTCAGATTTTGAAGCTAGAATGATGCATGTTTCAGAACAGACTAAAATTGGGCATAAAGAGAGCTTAGGTGGTTCCTCGAAGAAGGCACGAGTTCAGACAACTCATTGCCCAAAATCGTGATTTGCCGATCCGGGTATATTATTATACGCTAGCCTAGTGCCTTGTGGCGTATCGGACTCAGACACTCCAACCCTTGCAGCACACTTCGGTTGGGGGCTTCCCCGCTAGTCAATAACGGATTCCATATATCCCGTGGAATATCAGATTTGTAGGGGAGTGCCACCTAACTCAGAAGTAATACAAAGATCAGAAAATTACATTGACAGAAAGGTTTTATGATTATAAAAAATGCATATGTGTTTTAGAATTTATATCATATAAGATGTTTTATGACTAACTCTCAACTACCTTATTTATATTAAAGTTTATTTTGGATTGCTCTGCGTACTAGTACATTTGTATTGACCCCCCTTCCTCCCAGGGTCTAAAGTTCAGTTCAGAGGTCCTGCTAGGCCGTAGAGTTTTCAGACAGCAGTGATGCGTGCAGTTGGTGAGCCTTCTTTATTCCAGAAGGCCTATGTCTTTCAGATTATGTTATTTATTTTGGTTTAGGTCCACTGGGGGCCTTTTCCCAGTTTCAGATAGTTGTCATTTTCAGATGTAGTAGAGATTTCGCAGACTGGTTCAGATATTGTGTAGTTGATATTGGATTTCATTTTTCATAGTTTAATTGATCTTAGAGTATGACCATGTTTCCGTAATGATTTGCAATTCTGCATCTTCTATTATAATTTATGAACATTGTGCATGATTACCAGATAAAGAAGGGCGTTCGGGCCTTCATGGTCCGGGATGCTCGTCACGGCCAGGGCCCCAGTTCAGGTCGTGATAGTTGTTGCTTTGACAAATTGTTGTATGAGTTTGTGATGCATTGCTTGGTGATATTTTTAGTTGTAGAAAATAAGTGGAAAGGAAAGGAATAGAGTGTTGGAGCATGTTGGGATTGAATAATTTCAACCAAAATAGCAAAAAGGGAAAATACTCAGAAAAATATTTGAACTTTGACCGGATTTTTAGTTGAGCATACTGAACTTTGCATGAATTTCCCCCCAGACTTTTTTAAAGTAAAACTAATTCTCCCAAAACGTTATGCCCAATTTTGACGGTCGAAAGTGTAATACACGCGCTCCTTCTTCTCCATTTTATCATTTTTCAACATTTTTTCACCATTACAATCATACTAAAGATTTCACAACTCAAATTCCTCCTACAAATAAATTTTCAAATGATTTCAGTGAGTCAATTCCAAATTTCAAGTTCATTTTTTATCACTTTTCATCAAAATCTTGGTTCCTAATTCTTAAAATTTGGCTTTTATTTTCTTGAAACAACCATAGCAGGTCTAGTTCTTTACTGTTGCAGTTATACTCAATAGAGCCATTCCAAAGCTTCTATTTTGCAACAATAACTGAAGCGAAAACTGAAAGCTTTCAAAGTAACTGAGGCCATTTTGCAACACTAACTGAAGCCATTCCAAAGTTTCCAAAGTCAAAGACTTTCTTGAAAACTGGATTCCTAAATTAGCTTTTTTCACCATAATCTTGATTCCTAATTCTTGCCTCCTATTTTGATGAAATTGAAGGATGACCCATTTGGGGAGTGTGTGTTTTGAAATTTAGTCAAATTGATGTAATTGAATTGAGTATGTTGAAGATGACCCATTTGGGATATGTGTGTGATGAAATTGTGTTCAATTTCAATTCAATAATGGAGCAACCATGATGCTTTGTTGATGACTCTATTGTTGAAGATGAGAATTTTTAACTGCTAACTACGCTTAGTTTATGCACTCCAGCAGTGGTTACAAAGTTTTTTTCTTTTTGTACAATGTCAGCTTTTAAAGGACTTGCAGTTGTGATACTGCAAGATGATGTTGATTATACTATGCTGTTGAACATCTTAAGGGAAAAGCAGCTTAAAAGAAAAGCCAAGGTTTAGAGGCAAAAAAAAAAGTGTGCGTGTGTGTGTTTGACACTGGATCAAATTGATGTAGTTGAATTGAGTGTTTTGAGGTGTGTGTGATGAAACTGTGTTTAATTCAATTCCAATTCAATAATGGAGCACCATTGAAGAAAAGAAAGAAAAAAAAGAGAAGAGAAAGAATGAAAAAAAAAAAAACATAAAATTTATAAAAATTTAAAAATTGAGGGGTTGTTTGACAATTTTTTTTTTTAATGATTTTTTTAACACTTTCAAACGCGCTGTGCGCGTGAATTACACGCAGTGGTCCAAGTGGGCAGATATATGCTATTAAAATACAAAAAAAAGTCCAAAAGATAATAGGACCCCGCAAAGTTCAGAATGCTCAACTGAAAATTCAGCCAAAGTTAAAGGTATTTTTGTGAATATTATCCCTAACAAAAATAAACCAAAAACCATGAGTTAGGAATGTTTACAAGTCAGAAGCTATAAATCCAACTAAACAGCCTCTTGCTCAGGCAGGTTACGCTTGCTTAAATTAAGACAGGTCACTCGTGACCATCATGCTACGTAACATAAACAACCAAAGGGTACATATCGCAAAAATATATCTTTATTACAGATCAAGCATATCTTTAGGGGAAATAAAACCAGCTTCGAAAAATATTAAGAAGAGTCGGGGACAACGCTGGTAAGTAATAGCTCCAGTTTGAGGCTCACTAAAACATAACTTCCTCATCCCATTGTTTTCAATAGTCGCAACTTCACCTAATTTAGCTGTCTGAGAAATGCCCTAAACCAGCTTTCTACACTTGATCCGTACACCTTGTGAACCATGCAACAAGAATTGTTATTATGCTGTTATTCTTGATCGACCCTTTGCAATACGTCGAGCAATAACTCTTCGGCCACCCTTTGTTGCTTTGCTGCTCAATGATTAAAATATGTGCTAGTCAGAACTCCACAGATAACATTTATAAAGCAAGTGAACCGAGGAAACTGAAACTACCTGGACAAAGGAATGACTGAGCTGATCAGGTAAACTAGGAGGCAAATGACAACCTAATTCTCGTTGCCAGCATGAGAGCACATTAGAATCATGGGCTACGTATTAAGCCTAGCAGTACATGGGATATATTTTAACTCCCATCTCCATTTTCATGTACACTTAGCCCCTAGTTGGAATTGTTTTAAAAGTAAAATAAGTTGTCAATAACTTAAATATGACTCTGGTGAATGTATTGTGTATATATATAATGCCACATCAGTCTCCAGAAACAGAAAGAGAAACAAAAGTAGTCTAGTGCATATTCTTTCATCAACTCAAAGACCCAAAAAGCTAAAATAGAATAAAATAGGTGCCAGATGGTGCATAATGCTACTTTTATGAGAATGTGGCCCATTCGCCCAGCAGGTAAAAGATCAAGTGAGAGATGCGTACCGAGCAAAGAAACCATGTGTCCTTTTGCGCCTCATGTTGCTGGGCTGGTAGGTTCTCTTAGGAAACAAAAGCATCCCACTCGACGAAGAATCATCAACTGCATGAACAGATATAGAAGAACGATGCAGTAACTCATGTAAAACCATGTTAATTACACAATACTTTGTATTCAAGTCTGAACTCTCTGATGATTTAAATGGATGCAGATGAGAGAAGAAATAATAATGTAAATTGCTAATGGCTTTTACAAAAATAATTACCAGTCCAACGAAGGTGCAAGCTCAGTTATATAACAAGTTTAATTTCTAACTACCCAAGCTTTTTTATTCATCAGGAAACTGAAGTACACAGCAATTAATAATTATGAAGAAGTGTGTATAGCAACCAAATAGACCAAAAAGAGTCTCCATACAGCTTTAAATCTCTACATATAATTGTCTAACATCTAGGTAATTCTTCTTCCCTAAAAAATTTACATGACTTGTCAGAAAGCAACCAAGTAGACAAAAATAGAAGCCTCCATATACAGCTATCAACTCTATATATGGTTGTCTAACATCAAGACAATTCTTGTTTCCCAACTCTTTAGAGAGCACTCTCCAAGTGCCACTTAGAATGTAGGGAACCATGAGAACTGCGATAACCATAGACTTATAAACTCAAATACTGATTTGTTTTTGGAATGTGCAATGAATTTTCAGAATAACATCTGCTGTCTTTTGATGTACATATAGTGTAACCATAATGGATGGAAACTATCACCACTTTTAGCTAAAGGAATCAATTAAAAGATTTGGGTAAGTTGTGAGGGTCATGGTCCAACACATTTTTAGCCCATTTCAGCATAACCCGTTTCATCCCAAGTACCTTTTGAGCCAATTTTTAGCCCAACCTATTATCAACTTAGTGCATTTTGGCCCGCACAAACCCAGCCCAACTCGCCCATTTGACACCCCTATTGTGTAAACATGAATGAGTTAACACATGGACTGTCAGAATATTGTGTTACAATGAGCTAAATATCTGCAACCTAACGGGTTACATCTACCCTGTTGGTACTACTCTTTTTAATTCATTTATCTTTTGAGATATGAGAGCTCCTTTTCCATTCTAGTTCGTAAAAGTACTAAGCTAGTTCTCACTGAAAACTAAACTGTCTGTTTTCGTTGAAAGAAGAGGTTGCTAATGGCTCCCTGTTTCTATTAATAGACACCAGATAGTATTTTGACTTTTTAAATTTGATCATCATAAAAACGAAGTGCAGCTAGGAAACCAAGAATAATCAGTTCAAGAACCAACATCACAATGTTCAAAGGTTGAAATTTGTTGCTAGATTCTGTAGTGTTGGAAATGAACCAAAATCTATTCAGACATATAATTAGTAAATTGTAGTTCTACAATAGCAATTACTGCAACCTTGTAATGGGTTGAGTTGGGTAAGTTGACACAATTATTATTTTATACATTTGAAACCGAACCTTTGACCCACACATAAACTTCAACAGCTTGGACTATAACTCATCTTTTTGTTTAACTCGATTCCTGTTCCGCTCAGCTGAATTTTCAACGCAACACACCCACTTTTAGCCTAATCTGACTGTAAATAATCAATGAACTTGAACAGGCAGCGGCTCAAGAAACTTTCAGCGGTGACTTTTACCAGTTACCAACCCATGGTACAAACTGCAGCCTTAGATGGACTGGTCAGGCATATTATCTTTGCCTATAGAAAAAATAAGAGCTTTTTTTAGTGATCTAACTATATTGAACTTTCCTGATAAGTGTGATAAACCTAAAGAGAAGCAACAGGCTAGAATTGGAATTGGAACAACTGTCATTCCATTCCATTTGAAACCCAATCAATTAACAATCCAGAGTGCTAGGTATCTTCTAAGTGCCCCCTCCTTTTCAAAAAATAAAAAAATCTAAATCAATCATTGGTATTGGGTTCAAGCCTTGGAAACAGCCTCCAGCAGAAATGCAAGGTAAGGTTGCGTACGATACACCCTTGTGGTGGGGCCCTTCCCTCGACACTGCGCATAGCGGTAGCTTTAGTGCACCGGGCTGCCCTTTTTAAATCAATCATTCAACCATGCCACATTTTCCAATCTAGTCGAGCTCAGCTATATGAATCACAAATCCCACCATACATATGGACTTATCCCTTCATCGTAGCACAGATAATGGGATAATTAATTTTGGGACTAATTAATAGTACATCTTAACCTATCGCAAGATAGAATAATCATGCATTTTATTCCGGGATTAAGACATAATGCGTACCTTATCGTTTCAGCTAAATATCAAAATTACACAGAAGTTAGTATAAATTGAAATGCCGAGAGGGAGAAAAAAGAGATATACCGTCAGGTAGGAAAAAAGGGAGAGAAGGAAGGCCAGTTGGATATAAGAAACCTTCGGTGGAAACCTTCTTCAACGAATCAACCTCAGATTGGGGCACATTAAGAGGAATCGGAGACTGTGACTGTAACTGTGAATGTGACTGAGAAGAGAGAGATGGAAAAAGCCGAGCAGTGAGTAGTGTCCGATTTGCATTTGCAATTTCTGGGGTTTGAGCTGCTGTTGAACATCTCAAGTTTTGGCTCCTCATCATACGGCTAATCAGAGATACGCCTGTCCGAATTAGGGTTTGTGATGAAGACGACGACATTTTCGAACAGTCGATGCTAAACCCTAGAACTGTATCTTCCAATTTCCTCCATTTTCGTTCTCACAAACAACCTTAAAGCTTATTTGGGCTGGATCCTGATCCTTCTTGTGGGCCTTGGTTTCTAGATCTGCCTGGCTGGCTCATTTGCATTTCTGGCCTAATTTTGTTTTCTTATTGAATTTTGGGTAACTTACGTAAATCTCAGAATCTTTAAGTGATATTACATTTTATTCCAACTATTTGGTTAATTACATATTATCTTGATTTTTTAAAATTGTGATATATATGTTATAAGGTGATACATTTTAAATTGACTAGATATTTATTTAAGAAAGTAATAGATTCTCTTTTATTCTGTGGAGCAAATTACGCGCAATCAGTTACACAATGAATTAATGAGATTCCAGTACACCCAATCAAATTTCAAATTTCAATTGGTGACCACTTCAGTTGAAGCAAAGTAAAGGAGCATAACATGGAGGCGGCAACGACGGAATCTGTTCAGTGTTTCGGGGCGGAAGAAGACTGTTGTACCAGTAACCCTGCTTGTCGTTGATCCTAGAAGGTGTGAGCCCTAATAAGTTTGGTGGTTGTGGTGCTCGTTCTAGGTTCCAGAAATTTTACCGTTAATTTTTGTTTTATGTTGAAAAATATTGGTCCTTTATTGTTATGGTTTTGGAATTTTGCTATGAATTTTTATGTTATTTTATGTTTTGAATTTTAAACTTTTATCAAGTGATTGCAATATGATGTATTAAGTTCATGCATAAGTAGATGGATAATGAATTGGATTCTATTTTGCGAAAAAAAAAAATTCAATTGGTGACTGCAAGTTGAGAGTATCTGTGGCTACTTCAAATGAATCCTCTCCCATTCTCTCTTCATCACCAGAAAATGGATCTCCTTGTTCAACAGAAGTTATATTTTATATTAGTGATACATTTTTAGAGTTGAAATAAATGTATGTATCACCAATAATCTGACTGCAAATGTATCACTCATACATTAATACAAAAATATCACCAATAATGTAACAGCAAAATGTATCACTCTTACACTGTCAACAAATGTATCACTCATCTATTGACAATAAAAGTATCATTCATATGAATCACCGTTACACTATGAAAATGTATTCCAAAAATTAATATTTTTATATATGTATCAATCAGATTAACCAAAAAGTATGTATCACCTATATGTATCACCGATGAATTTTTATACGAATAACTAAATCCTTGAATCTTTAAGTGAATCACCCATTAACAACATATGAATCACCCAATAATTGATGACACCGGTGGGGTGGATTTTTTGGTAGGCTGTTATGAAAATTTTCGGTGGTGAATGAGACGTTTTTTGAAATGTATCACTCGTTAACAACATATGAATCACCCAATAATTGATGACGCCGGTGGGGTATTTTTTGGTAGGCTGTTATGGGGATTTTCGGTAGTGAGTGAGTTGTTTTTTAGTGGACCGGCGCTGGTTCACCGGAACAGTGAAGTCCGGTGATGTGCTGCTCCGTTTTTAGATACAGTGTATAACATATGAATCACCCAATAATTAAAATAAATAACTGTATCTGCTATATGAATCACCATAATAACATATGAATCACCCATTAATATCATATGTATCACCCATTAAAATTATACAAACTATATCTATCATATGAATCACCATAATATCCATATAATTATATTATATTTATCATTCATATGAATCACCATTACAGAATAAAGAATAAACAACGTTGAAATTAAAATGAAAACAGAGTTCAATTCTTCACTTTTTTAGAATATTTGGGTGCTGACTTAATCCTTACCCAAAGACACCAACATTAATTAATTCTTATGTAATGTAATTAAGGCTTATAATAATTAATTGATGGAGGAGAAAAAATTAGAAAGGAAGATAGATTTAATTGATGATAATTAGGGAGAGATTTTAGGGAAGAAAATATTTGAAAAAAAAATATCTTGCATGAGTTAATGGTGGAGTAAAAATAGGATGTGAGGTTTTGATAATATGTATCAAGAGTAAAATTGAAAATCAGGATTTTATGTAAATTTTAAAAAAAATAAGGGATATTAGGTAATATAGTCTCTTAAGTTTGGGATTTGCGTAATTTAACCTTGAATTTTTGACCTTCAAAGTTCAAAGGCATAAGTTTATTAATTGGAAAAATAACATAAACATACACATTAACTTATCATATTTGCATAAATTTTCATCTTTATAAAGTAATTATAAAAATTTCAATTAATAATGTATCTTCGTTGGATGTATCGGAAACTAATTATGTATTTTTACAAAGAAATTTTTTTATCTTTGTTGGATGTATTATGTATCTCGACAGACCCAAAATCGAAAAAATATATCGGGAGCTAATTATGTATATTTACAAAGAAAAAAATGTATCTTCATTGGATGTATTGAGAGCTAATTATGCATCTCGACAAACCCAAAATCAAGATTTTATTGGATGTATTGAGAGCTAATTATGTATTGCTTTCATTTGGTGTTAGATACCCGTATCAGCGCCTAAATAGGTCGGATTTACCCCGGACATGGTTCATTCCGATGCAACCAAACAAGGGAAAATAGGAAAATATTTTTCAGAAAATATTTTCCATCATACCAAAATTATGTATTTGCATAAATTTCCACCTTTATAAAGTAATTATAAGAATTTCAATTAATGATGTGTCTTCGTTGGATGTATCAGAAACTAATTATGTATTTTTACAAAGGAAAAAATTTATCGTTGGATGTATTATGTATCTCGACAGACCCAAAATCAAAAAAATATATCGGGAGTTAATTATGTATATTTACAAAGGAAAAAATGTATCTTCATTGGATGTATTGAGAGCTAATTATGCATCTCGACAAATTCAAGATCGAGATTTTCAATAATTATGCAAAATATGGAGATTTTCTATAATCAAACTCCAAACTGTCGGAATTTATACTGTTTATCATTATTAATTACATAAACCCTCAACTATCCTTTATCATATTTAGTTATTCTTCTGCTACTTTAAATTAATTATGCAATATAGCATAATTACCTCTAGATGTGGGAATACATATTGTCACCACATGAATACATGTTGTAACACTCGGATACGTTCAGATACATGATGTAACCTCTCAGATACATGTGACTAAACTTGTACATGCAGATAGATATACTGAATCATGGAATTTGAATACCTTAATCATGTATCTGGACATCTTAAAGTGTATTCGCATGTATTTGGAGAATTACTTCTCTACAATGTATCGTGGCTATACAATCGTATCCGCCTCACGAGAGATTATGTAATCTTGAAAACTTATGGGGGTTAGTTATACTTGCCTTAGTTATATTTGCATTTTTCTTACCTCCACGATCAGACTCCATAACAAAACTAACCCGTCTAATTGGGATTCTATAAATCAAGCCTAAGGCAGTCAATTATTTACAAGGTTATGTTAATATTCACCAAAATTGTATATTTTGTGCTTGTGCCTCAGCGAGGATAATTGAAGTTGATCCATTCTGTAAGGGCCTTTTGCAGCCCCGAGGTAATTCCTCCAATTTGAAAACGTTATGATCTTGATGATTAGTACTCCACTTAGCCAAAGCATCTGCTACTTGATTTGCCTCCCGATAGCAATGTTGGAATCCTTTGAGCATTAATATCTTGGGATTCGATGATGATATATATCCTTCATATGCCAGTTTCCTTCCAATATCATGTTGTGAATACCACCATTTCAGCCCCTGTAAGGCGGCCTTTGCTTCAGCAAAGTGGCTACTTTATGACCCAATCAATCTAGAGGCAAATGCATGCCATGATAATATTTCCATCAGCATCTCTTCGAATTCCTTCAGCCCCTGCTTCCTCATTTTTCATCTTGCTGCCATCCACATCTATCTATATATAAAAAGAGAAGCAAAAATGACATATGTCATCACCATAAAAAAATTAGAATTTTCATTAAAAATTAAACCTAAAATTAAAACTTTAAAAAGAATTAAACTTCCCCACACAGAAACGGTTTAACACACTACACCTTAAAAATTAAAATTAAAATAGCTTTTTCAACTACCACTATATTAATTAAAAAAAACGAAAAATAAATAAATTTCCCAACATGCAGGATTAACAATACTTTGCTAAATTTCTAAACTAATTACAGTTTTAAAAATATAATGAAAAAAAAAGGTCTAAAGTCTACACAACTATAGATTTTTTTGAAAAATGTAAAACAGTCATTTTTTGAAAAAAAAAATAAATACAATAAAGAAAAAATAATATTAAAATTAAAATACATTAAATTTTACAATTCTTTTGACAGTTTTTAGGTTTATCATTATCCCAAGTAAATCAAATTTAAAATTTGAATTTTAAACTAATCTATTGAATCAAACTACAACAAATTCATCTTTTGACATCTTCTTTCGATTTATGTCCAGTTTAATATTTTTCTTTTGTTGAACTTCGAAAAATTGAAGAAGCAGGTAATGTTGATGGAAGTACATCAAAATGCAATCAAGTTTGTTCTATTAAAGTTTGTTCACCAAACTTTGGTGAATCAAAGAAGCGTGAGATGTTGACGGCAAAAGAAGTTCCCCAAAGTCAAGTGAAAATTGTGCTAGAAAAATTTGAAGGTCAGTGGAATACGTACAAATATTTGATTATAGTTTATAAAAATATGATCGTTTCAATAAATTTTCTAGGTTTCATGTTACTCCTTAAAATAAACTATAGGTGCTAAATTTTCTCTTCCAATATACTCCAATGTTGTTATATATCTATCTGAATTTGTAGTAAATATGTTAATTTAAAGTTGTTATTTTGAAAATTCGTTTATATATATATGATTACATATAGTATTTGTCATCAATGAACATAAAAAAAGATGGATGATACGTAATATATAAATATATTATAATCTTATACACGAAAGAACTTACAATATTTTTCGTTTTAAATTCAAATTTTGAAAATAACAGTAGAAAAATTCGTTTAATTGGAAATTTTAATTTTTGCAATTTTTAACAAAAGCAAATTTAAGCAATTTCTTTTAAAAAAAAATTATGAGTATTTAAATTGAAAGTTGATAACAGTAAAACATATTTTGAAAGATAAAGTGATTGCTTGAAATTATTAATTGAGAGTTGATAAATTACAAAGTATTTTGAAAGATAATACGATTACAAGTGATTACATCACTCAATTTTATCCTTATTAATTTGATTTGATAATAATGATAATAGGATTGATATATTATTTCTTAAAATATATTTAATTATTAAATCAATTATAAGAATTTTCGATGGCCTACACATTAGCAATTTGAACGGAGATCTGTTTGAGAATACAATTTTTTTGAACGCACTTCTCTTTCGCTTCCTCTTATCAGGTAAACATATTCACAACAAGTTTCTTTTTCTTCTTCTAATTTCTTCCGCGCCCTAAACAAAATAATATTGTTGAATAAAAATATTTCTATTGGATCTGAAAAATCACAACATGATACTGAATTTTTTAAACTTTTGTATTTTTTATCGACACTCGATTCGCTCTTCTTTAAAAGATTATTTTGTAAATTTTAGGATTTCAGATAACAAAATTAATTTGTCCTACTTCTTTTGTGGAGTATGTTTGCGATCAAGATTAGGAATCAACCCGAATGGTGGTTGAGAAATATGATGAAGAGTTACCATTGATAACTCTGAAAATTTGTGATTAGAAGCGTTCATATGTGTCCTCATTTATTTGGATAGAATTAGACAATTTAAAACCCAAGTTAGAGACATTTCTTATTTTTTCATAACTGGCCATGTAAAAAATGACTACTTTACTTCTTTACTTAGTACTAATCTTGATAACAAAAGTAGTTGTTCAGTTAGAAATTAAATGTCTGAAATGGATTATGCAACAGCTAGAGGGATTTATCAAAATCATTTGGTAGGAAAAAAATTGCAAATAAATGTTTGGTGAATACCATTATTAGATGAACATTGTAATTTTTGTATGAAAGAGATTTCATTTAACAGTTCTTACCATAAGGTGGTTCCAACAGTGCAAATGTGTTAACATAAAAGATGAGGGAAAGATAATATGAAGCATTATGATAAAGTTTCTTAATTTATTTTTAGATTGATTTTTGAATACCATAGCTGAGAAATATAGAACTTTTTTGATGAACAAAATGCTTTTGAGTGAGAGTATTAACCTTTGTGTGCTTCCCTTTTTTGAAAGAACTGAACGTGGGTGGGTTGGTTTGAAGGAAGGATTTTTGAAAGAATTGAAGGTGGGTGGATTGGTTTGAAGGAAGGAGGATATAGTAGTATGTGCTGAAATCGACATCCTTGCAGATACATCAAGCTAGACACAATATTGAGAAGTTGAAATACAAATTTGAGCTAAAAATATAAAAGTATAAATACATATTTACATTTTTCCGATTTACATTTTACCATATAAAAGTCATATTACAAAAGATCAGTTTACTACTATCTTAATTTAATATTAAACTAATATAAGAATGAAAATCAAAATATAAAATATCGTTTAAATTTTCAAGTAGATGTTTCAATAATTAAAATTAAACTCTAAATTTTTTGTTTGAAAAATAATGATTGAAATTTTGAAATTGTTCAAAAAATTTGGATATTTATATTTTCGTTTATCAACTGACCGCGCATCGCGCAGGTACGTATACTAGTCTATCTATATATAATAGAAGAGGCAAAAGTGACAAGTGTCAACACTATAAAAATCCAATTTAAAAAAGAATAATTAACCATAAAATAGAAATATTTAAAAAGAAGTAAAAAATAAACTAATTTGCATTTTAACTACCCCTATATAAATTACACATTAAGAAAATAAAAAAAAAGTTAAAATTTTTCTTAACATGCACATTTGAAGTATTTTTTAAAATCTTATCAATTTAGCATTTTTTTTAAATCCAAACTAATTACAATTTTTAAAAATAATTAAAAAATTAAGTCAAAACAATTACTATTTTTTTTTTTTGAAAAAAAAAGCAAACCCTACAAAAACGGAAAAGAAACTGAAACTATGAAACTGTACTTAGAAATCGGCAACCACCCCTATCTTTTTATCTTCTTTACTCTTATCTATCCGTGTAGATAGATTATGTCTCAATGATTTTCATATACTCCATTACACATCAACAGGAAGAAACAAACAAATTTTTTTTTTTGGAATTTGTTTGAAGGGGAAATTGTGATTTGTGACTGTTGATGTCTGGAGTTTGATTTTGAATTGGCTGTATCAAGTTCGAATTTAGTCATGAAAGATTTCAATTTTTTCATTTTCCCTTTGTCATTCATTATGTTATCATTTGTGTGTTATCTATGACTCCATTTGTTTACACTTAATGAAAATCTTAATTATCGAGTATTCTTAATTTCTTATCAATTTAGTTTGTATGCAATGTTTAATTTTGATTACAAGGCTATTAAAAGTGAAAGAGGCTCAAGGAAAAGTGAAATATTCTTGTGACTGTAAGAGGTAGTTTCCAACTTTGTTTTCACATTATGAACTATGAGTGAATTTTTGTGCTTTAATTTTCAACTCCCAGGTCGTTTCTATTGAACAATAAAAGTCTATTTCATGAAAACATTAAGTTATTGAATTGAAAGATTGGGTTTTTTTTATTATGGCATTTTGCAACTTTTTGGATTTGTATATTATTGGGCAACAAATCTCTTCATTTTAGAATTATATTTTTTCCTATTTTAGCGATTTATTTCTTCTTTTTGGTTTGCTTTCGTTTAAACCTGTATCTAATCCAACAAGTCGAAGTAAAAGTTTTTGTTATTTTGTTTACAAATCATCAACTTAGAAATAGGAAGAGGTAATTACTCCTTTGTATCGAACGAGGACATTATTTTGTTACTTTGGTTGGTCCATGTAGTTTGATTCCTTGCTTGCTGCTTAGCCATGATTTAGTGAAAGGATAACCTAAAAGAACAACAGAACTTTCAGTATCAGCGTGATCCTTAACTTAGAGAATGTTGCATCTTTACTTTTCAAGTTCTAATTGTATGCTAATTGCTCTAAGAGATCTCTTGGGAATTCTACTTTATGAATATATAGTATACATTTTTTTGATCTAAAGCATGATGATTGTCAATTAAGAATTGATATTTGAATGATGCTATCTATTGAAGCCTTCTCATACGTTGGTTCCATTGGTTTTGAATGTGATAATTTTTCTCATGTAGGAAGACTTTTTCCTTATACAAGCTGAGAGTCTATCAAATACAACCTCTCTATCTCTACGAGGTAGATTAAGTTTTGTATGCTCTACCTTCTCTCCTGTGAAATTACATTGGATATATTGTTGCAATTTATTGTATGATCATTGAACCCTCACAGAAGTATGTTCATTTATTATATTAAGATCAATATAGATAAATAGTACGTGGAAAGGCCCCTACTATTTATTTTAAATTACTTGCTTGAATTATAAATTGAAGCAAGATTTAGGAGAAAAGTTAAGATACATACTAAACACTGATAAGTTTGAAAAAACAAAGAAAACGGTGAAAGGAGCATATGGATATCTTCAGAATGATCTTATGCCCAAATTGTTAGGTTTCTTCATATAGAATCTAGATAAATCATTCTCAATACACCTTTGCATATCATGGGTGAAGTACCATAGCGAATTTCGAAGTCCATTACTTCACTCGCTGATAATGGGTTCTGCAAAACACACTATAAGCAAAAGAAGATAATATTTCAAAGGATTTCCATGATACAATGTAGTTATAGGCATATAGCGGAAATTAAATGATCACTTCCTTCTAATGTGATGTGGTATAAACTTTATTTTTGTCAAATATTTTTTATTATATTTTTACTTTTAGCTAGAAAATAAATTATTTTGTTCATTTAAATTAGTTAACTTACCCGCTGCACATTTTTGTGTACCGTATAAGAATGTTATTACAAATTCATGGCCATTTGAATGGATTAATTATTTTAGCGAGATAAATATTCTTAAGTTTCAGCACACTATAGGCATTACTTGATCAAATATTTATATTTAAAGAGGAGAAATGATCCGTTGAAAAATATGTTATTTTTAATAATATTTTTTTATCGATGTTCGTGCATCGCGCATGTAATGCACTAGGAGATGATATATTTTAATAGGTTTAAATGCTAGGCTCTTTACGCTTATAACAGTATTTCATGCTTCTTTACAAGTGACTTAGTTAATCAACTATTGTGGTGTCTATGTACAAGCCAATCAGTTCAAAATTGTAAAAGTCCTATGAAGCTGGTGGTTAGTAATCAACTATATGACGTGACGTGTAATTTTCCTCCTTTCAACAACATCAAACTAAAACTATTTTGACTGATATCAAATTGCAACAAGTGACGTCCTTGGAATTAAAAGATTGATACCTCAGAAGTGATGGGAACTGAAATATAATTCTTTGACAATATTTACTAATTGGTTGGAGTATCGGTTGTTGCCATACAACTAATGGATGGGTTTCAAAGTTGCAGGACTAAGCATTCAAATTGATACATTAGTGGATTAGAATCAATTATTTTTCTCAATATGAATTTCGTTTCTACTTGATCAAAGAGCTAATAAATCAGTGTAGTTAGATAATAATCTTTCTTTAATTCAAACAATTGAAGCATGCTACAGGTTTGGATTCGTAAAGATCTCCAAACTCCACTTTGTGAAAATATACTGAATATGTTATTGTTATTGTTGGATTTGCAAAGAAAATGATTCATAAAGGAATAGTCGGACAGGGAACAATCCAAAAGTATATTTATATGATTTGTTTTACTTACTATGTGCTTTTGTGTTAATGGTATTAGTTCTTGTTAATATCTACTTGATTTGCTTATATTTTTGATGTATTAATTTTTTATGTTTCATGTGACAAAAGGATAGAGGAATATCTATACATGACATTAGTAAAGAATCCAATTATACATCAAAATTTATTTTATAACCTCATTTTATCTTTTTGATGCATCTTCCAAAAAATTATCGAATTTATTTTCTTTAATTGTACATAGTTTTTTTTATTCATAAGGTGTATTTACTAAGTTTATCTTTGTTAAGAGTTGATACAATGCATGTTAAATTTATAGTACTATATTTGGTTGTTAGCTTATTTTTTAAAAACAATAATTCTATCTCTTACTCAAGAAGGTTCAATTCAACTACAAAAATCTCTAACAACAACAACATCATACCCAGTAATATCACTCATTAATATACTCATTTGATTTTTTTTTCACATAATGTATAACGTAATTACATTCTTTAATATTGCCAGCGCATCACGCGGATACGCATACTTGAGCTTAAGACAAAGGCGTTCAGGTTTGTCCCATTTTATCAATTTGCATGTATCTTCACTTTAGTCAGTACCCACTTTAAATGAGAACGTAACAAAATTGTGGTACTTAATCCTCTTTATAGACACTTTGGTGTTCCCGTATCTCTTACTGCTTTTCTAATTTCTATCTAGTGTACTATTGCGATGTCTCAATGAACGTAGTGAGAGTTTTTGCCTATCTTGGTAGTGATTTCTTCACCTCGTGGATCTTGAATTTCTGCAATGACGACTTTTGCACCATTTTCAATGAAGACTCAGACTATAGTCATTCCTATACTGCCCCTACCTCTTGCACCACCTGTGATAATAGAAAATATGCTCTAGTATCATTTGAATATATATGATCACCTCATTTAAAATTGAATTAAACTGTTATGAAAGTAGCACTATTTAATTAATCAATTAGTCTTCTAACATGGAGATCCTTGGAAGGGTCTGCTCACATTCCATGCTTATAGCTTGTTTGGATGGTTGTTCCATGCTGTGTTGTATCGTAGTTGTTATTGAATTTTATGGGCAAAAAAGACGTCCCAACTTTTAGAGTACATGAATCACAAGTATGTAGCAGCAACTTTGTCATTCTCTCCTAGAACTTGCTTTGATAATGTAATACCCCGCAAGAAAATTGTCCATGAGTTAACTCGTGGTAATATGCTCTTAGAGTTAAATGACTAGAATTGTGTCAAAGAAACTTAGTCTCATTTTTGACTTCCAAAAAGAGTAAAGTTTAAACCATATATAATTTCCCTAATTTCGACTTTTTATCATGTGGAAAATTGAATGAGCTTTCCGTCGATATAAGATTCGCCCAAATCCGATACCCGGGCAAGAAGTTATGGCTAATTTAAGTTCTAGTCGTAAAACACCATCATTTTGGTGCTTGGCGTGTCGCGGAGGGGGCCTATTTAGAAATTGTCAAATTCCAGTAGCATAGCGCGATTGTGGCACGTCGGGCTGAAGTTTCAGGTCCCAACCAGTGGGACAACGCGATGGCTCCGCGTCGCGGTGACCTTAAGAATCCCACTCGTTAATTTTCAGTGAGCCACCACTATTGTGGCGCGTCGCGGTGGCCCATGAAATCGGGCTCCCATTTATATTTTTAGTCCGTCTCATTAAGGGTATATTGGGTATTTTCCACCCCCTTATCAACCTAAACACGAAATTTAATCCCAAATGACCTCATTATTGATATATTGATCAAAAACCATCAGGAACACTCCTTAGGGTTTCAAACAAGAAAACCCAAATAACTCAAGATTTAACCGTGGGTTTTCAAGATTGATTAAAGATTTGGAATCCCCAAATTGTAGGCTTCAAGAATCATCCATCAAATTTCTAAATTGAGGTACGTGGGGTTTATCCTAAAAACTACATGGGCTTGTAAACACCAGAACATGATTTAAAGATTATCAAGCATGACTTTGAAAGGGGTTTTTGAAATACATGATTTATTAAGCATTATAAATGTTTAATTGTATTGTTGATTTGGTCTTTAGGCCTTTCCCCCTTAAATTGATTTACATGTATATGTGTATGTATAAAAATTTAGATTTAAGATTTGTTTGAGAGCACAACTTATGAAATCCCTCTCTTGTGATGACGTTAAGTTTATGATCTTAATGTGAAGGATTTGAAATGCATGATTTATGGCTTGAAATTTGTTTACTCAACTACCATAGTAGTTTGAGCATGATTTAGAGATTTTAAGAGAGGGAGTTTCTTGATGTAAATATATTTTGTTAAAAGAGAAAGATTTGCATGAGATTAAGAGATTTAACATGACCACCTTGCATCATTGAAAGTTTGACAAAGAGAGTTGCATACATGTGTTTACATGAGTTTTAGAGAAAGAGTTCTTTGAGATGATTTATTGATATGGTGGTCCCGAATTTATGTTTTGAAAACAGAGATTGTAATATGCTACTAATGACTCTGAGATGTGACTTGCAAGTCAATGGTATGGCGATACCATAAGTATGTATGCCATAACAGAGTATGTTTTCAGAGTTTGATTTCAGAGAATGCATGTTTTAAAGAGTTTAAACTGGGCTTAAAGAGGGTTAGGTGGTTACCCGAAGAAGGTTTGAGTTCAAGTAACTCTTAGCCTAATACCGTGATTTGCTGATCCGAGTATATTATTTTTACGCTGGCGACAGCCGTGTGGCGTAGCAGAGTCAGAGACTCCAACCCTTGCGGCACTCTTGGGTTGGAGGCTTCCCCGCCGAGTCAATGGCGGATTTCATATAGCCCGTGGAATTTCAGAGTTGTAGGGTATACCACCTAGCGCAAAAGTAAAACTAAGAGTGTCTCAGAGTTCAGATGATTTTACAGTCTTTCGAAAATGCCCATGAGATTTCTTACTATCTGATATGTTTATGAACTGTTTTAAATTGCTCTCATATATGTTGAATATAAACTAGTATTTTGGATCTACTCTGCATACCAGTACATCTGTATTGAGCCCCTACCTCCAGGTTCGGAGGCTCAGTCCAAGGGTCCGACTAATCAGTAGAGTATTCTAGAGAGAAGTGATCCATTCAGCGGTGAGCCTTCTTTCTTCCAGAAGGCCTATTATTTCAGATTATGTTATTCCGTTGGTTTGGTCCACTGGGGGCTTTGTCCCAGTTTTCAGAATAGTTTTGAGATGTAGTAGAGATTTTGCACACTGATTCAGATCTTATTCAGATGTTTTGAATTGCAGTTTTCTTTCTTATGTTTTGAAACCCAGTGTTAATGACCATGTTTCCGTGTCAGATTATATTTTTGTATTTTCTTTATGATATGAATATTGTGCATGATTACTAGATTAGATAGAGTAGGATGTCTGGGCCTTCATGGTTCGGGATGTCCATCACGGCCAGGCCCTAGTTCGGGTTGTGATGAACTTGGTATCAGAGCACGGTTCATGGTCCAAGGGTGTCTGCGAAATCGCATCGAGTAGAATCTTATTTATGGGTGTGTAGCGCGCCACACTTATAAGCAGAAAGCTACTAGGTGTTTAGGAATGTTTCTCTTCTTTGTGGTTTAGTTTGTGCTTCAGAATCTGAGTTGTCCCCTAATCGATGATCTCTTGTGTTTTAGAAAAATAATCATGCCTCCCCGTCGTACTATCTATCAGAATGCACAGACAGATAAGGTCCGTCCCACTTATGAGATGAGGACCCAAAACAGAGCTCAGACTCCGGAGATTGATGTTACTTCGGGAGTCCCACCTACTCAGACTATCCCACTTAGGGCACCCAGAGATCCCCAAACGGGGACTAACCACACTCGTGAGAGAGAGAGGTATCTAATGCAGAATTCAGACAGTTCATTCATATGCTTGCCTAGTTGTTTGCCACCCAGACTCAATAGTTGAAAGATATTGGGTCTGCATTTCTTACGTCTGAGGCTACAAGAGTGGGCCAGTTCATGAGGATGAACCCACCCAAGTTTACTGGTACCAAGGTAGAAGGGGATCCACATGAGTTTATGGACGAGATGGAGAAAATTTGTAAGGTGATGCATGTAGATGAGGTAGAGGGGGTTGAGTTAGCGGCTTACCATCTTAAGGATGTAGCGAACCAATGGTATAAAGAGTGGGAAGATTCAAAGAGTGAGCATGCTAAGCCCACAGTTTGGGCCGAGTTTGTGGAAGCCTTCCCTGATCGATTCTTTCCTCTCGAGCTGAGGGAGGCCAAAGCCGAAGAGTTTATGAATCTAAAGCAGGGTAAGATGAGTGTCTAGGAGTACACTCTGAGGTTCAACCAACTAGCCCGTTATGCTCCAGAGATGACTAGTAACATGAGAGCCCAAATGAGAAAATTTGCATCCGGCCTTTCAGATGACTTAGTGCTTGAATGTCAGGGAGAAATGTTGAACCGGGACATGGATTTTGCCAGACTATCAGTCCACATGCAACAAGTTGAGGAAAAGAAAAAGAAAATCACTGAATCTAGAGAGAAGGACAGACAGACAAAGAAAGCCAAAACAGCAGACCAGGGCCACAGTCATCAGCAGAGTGGGAATTGGGGTAACAAATGGCAGAAGAAGAGGAATTGGGGTAATGCGCAGTCTGCAGCCAGTGCCCCGGTGACCAGACCCCCAGTCGGACAACGCACTCAGGATTTTCAGTATAGGCAGGGGCCGAGGATGCAGGGTTCACAGTCTCAAGGAAGTATAGTTCAGACCTCTCGAACATACCCATGCTGTGAGAAATGTGGGATGAATCATCCAGGGAGATGTCAGTTTGGCGCTATGGTGTGTTATTCGTGCGGCCAGCCAGGCCATATCCAGAGAGAATGTCCGGCAACAAAGGGTAATGTTGGTGGAGCTAAGTCACAGGCTAATTCTTCTGCACCACCACCGCCTCAGAAGGGTGCCACTTCAGCCATCGAAAACGGCCGCAACTGGTTGTACGCCTTGGCCAACCGCCAAGAGGCAGAGGCCTCACTGGATGTAGTTACTAGTACGTTGCAAATCTTTTCCCGTGATGTTTATGTGTTACTTGATCCCGGGTCTACCCTGTCTTACGTGACCCCTTATGTGGCTGTTGGTTTTGGGTTTGAGCCCGATGTAATTGCCGAACCTTTTTCTATTTCCACTCCGATGGGAGACTTTGTTGTAGCTAGGAGGGTGTATAGAAATTATATGGTGACTGTTTGTGGGAGGGATACTGCGGCAGACCTCGTAGACTTAGACATGATTGATTTTGATGCTATCTTAGGGATGGATTGGCTTCATTCGTGCTATGCCACACTAAATTGTAGAACCCGAAAGGTTACTTTCTCTTTGCCGAATGAACCAGCAATAGAATGAGAGAGACATTCTTTAGCACCTACAGGGAAGTTCATCTCTTGTCTCAAATCCCATAGACTCATTTCTAAGGGCTGTTTGTATCATCTTATTCGGGTTAAAGATTCAAATACCGAAAGTCCTTTTCTTCAGTCCGTCCCTGTGGTAAATGAGTTCCTAGAAGTTTTTCCAGATGATCTCCCAGGAATACCACCTGATAGGGAGATAGATTTTGATATTGATTTGTTTTTAGATACCCGTTCCATCTCTATTCCGCCATATAAAATAGATCCTGCAGAGTTGAAAGAGCAGCTATTAGATCTTCTAGATAAATGTTTTATCCGTCCTAGTGTTTCTCCCTAGGGTGCACCTGTACTCTTCGTGCGAAAGAAAGATGGTTCCTTGCGTATGCGTATAGATTACCCATCAGCTGAATAAGGTCACGATTAAAAATAAATATCCTCTTCCTAGGATTGATGATCTTTTTGACCAGCTTCAGGGTGCTAAATATTTTTCAAAGATAGACCTTCGTTCGGGATATCATCAGTTGAAGGTTAGGGAGTCAGATATTCCCAAAACAGCGTTCCAAACCAGATACAGTCATTATTAATTCTTAGTCATATCCTTTGGGTTGACTAACGCCTCTGCGGCTTTCATGGACCTTATGAATAGGGTGTTCCGTCAGTTTCTAGATCTGTTTGTTATAGTTTTTATTGATGATATTCTGATTTATTCCAAGAGTGAGGAGGACCATGCCAATCATCTCCGAATCATCCTTCAGACTCTCAAAAATCATGAGTTGTATGTGAAATTTTCCAAGTGCGAATTCTAGCTTAATGCTATTGCTTTCTTGGGGCATATCGTTTCTAGTGACGGGATTAAGGTTGATCCCCAGAAGATTGAGGCATTGAGAAAATGGCCCAGACCCACGACTCTAACCGATATTTGGAGCTTCTTGGGTTTGGCAGGGTATTACAGAAGATTTGTAGAGAGTTTTTCTTCCATAGCTGCACCACTTACTAAGTTGACTCAGAAAAAGGAGAAGTTCGTGTGGTCTGACTCCTGTGAGAATAGTTTTGAGAAGTTAAAAGATAAGTTGACAACTGCTCTTGTTTTGACTCTTCCGGAAGGTACGGAAGGGTTCGTTGTGTACTGTGATGCATCCCGTGTGGGACTTAGGTGTGTGCTTATGCAACATGGTAAAGTGGTAGCTTATGCGTCTAGGCAATTAAAAGTACATGAGCGAAATTACCCCACCCATGACTCGGAGTTAGCGGCTGTGGTGTTTGCGCTCAAAATCTGGCGGCATTATCTCTATAGGGTACATGTTGATATATTTACTGACCACAAGAGTTTGCAGTCTGTTTTCTCGCAGAAAGAATTGAACCTCAGGCAACGGCGTTGGTTGGAACTTTTAAAGAATTATGACATGAGCCTGCACTACCATCCGGGCAAGGCAAATGTGGTAGCCGACGCCCTCAGTAGGTTATTTATGGGCAGTCTTTCACATGTTGAAAAGAGAAAGAGGGAGATAGTGTAGGATATTCACCGACTTATAAATCTAGGAGTGTGACTCTTGGATTCTGAAGATGGGGGAGTGGTTGTTCATGAGGTAGATAAATCTTCTCTTTGTGTTAAAGTTAAAAAGAAGCAGGTTGAAGATCCCATCTTGATGCAGATCAAGAAAGATGTGGGTCAATAGAAGGTGATATCTTTTGAAATTGGTGGTGATGGAGTTTTGAGATATTAGGGCAGACTATGTGTACCAGATGTAGATGGGTTACGAAAGAGGATCCTTGATGAAGCTCACATTTTGATGTATGTTGTTCACCCTGGCTCTACTAAGATGTATCATAATCTTAAAGCTATTTACTGGTGAAATAATATGAAGCGTGATGTGGCTAATTTTGTTGCCAAGTGTTTGAATTGTCAACAAGTGAAAGTAGAGCATATGAGGCCAGGTGGTACTTCCCAGGAGATAGCCTTGCCTTTGTGGAAATGAGAGATGATCAATATGGACTTCATCACGGGACTTCCGAGGTCCCGAATCCAGTATGATTCAATTTGGGTGATTATGGATCGACTGACCAAGTCAGCCCACTTTCTGCCCGTCAGAACTAACTATTCAGGAGATGACTATGCCAAACTGTACATTGAGGAGATAGTCCGTTTGTATGGAGCACTTGTATCCATCATATCTGACCGAGGTACGCACTTCTCTTCGTAGTTTTGGAGGCCTTTTCAAAGGGGTTTAGGTACCTAAGTGAACCTAAGTACTGCATTCCACCCTTAGACTGATGGGAAAACTGAGCGCACTATTCTGACTCTTAAGGATATGTTAAGGGCCTGCATAATTGACTTCAAGGGGAGTTGGGTGGATCACTTTCCATTGATAGAGTTTACATATAATAACAGTTACCATGCCAGTATTAAGATGGCTTCTTTTGAGGCATTGTATGAAAGAAAATGTAGGTCGCCAATAGGGTGGTATAAAGTGGGTGAGACTCAGTTGTTTGGGCCTGATATTGTTCATCAGGCAATAGAGGACGTGGAAATTATTAGAGAACGACTTAAGACAACCCAGAGTCGACAGAAGTCCTACGCCGATGTTAGGAAAAGAAACTTAGAGTTTGAGGTTAGTGATTGGATGTTTCTCAAAGTTTCTCCTATGAAGGGAGTTATGCATTTTGGGAAGAGAGGTAAGCTGAGTCCTCGCTATATAGGGCCATACCAAATTTTGAGAAAGATAGGGGAAGTTGCTTATGAGTTAGAGTTGCCTGCAAGTTTGGGCTCTGTTCATCCGGTATTCCACATATCCATGCTGAAGAAATGTATTGGAGACCATTCCCTAGTGTTGCCTGTAGAGGAGATCAAGGTGACAGACTCATTAACATATGAAGAGGAACCTATTGCAATCTTAGATCGCCAAGTTTGGAAGTTGAGGAGCAAAGAGATAGTGTCGGTTAAGGTGTTGTGGAGAAATCAGAAAGTTGAGGAGGCAACTTGGGAATCAGAAAATGACATGTGAGATAGATACCCAGACTTGTTTGATCAGATGGATGATGAAATGGAAGGTACAATCCTTGTTTTATTCTTTTATGGCCTTAGTATACTTTAAATCGTGCTTGTCTGTGTTCCGCATCATCATTCGGGTAATGTAACACCCCGCAAAAAAATCGTCCATGCGTTAACTCGTGGTAATATGGTCTTAGAGTTAAATGACTAGAATTGTGTCAAAGAAACTTAGTCTCATTTTTGACTTCCAAAGTGAGTAAAGTTTAAACCATATGTAATTTTCCTAATTTTGACTTTTTATCATGTGAAAAATTGAATGAGCTTTCCGTCGTTATAAGATTCGCCCAAATTCGATACCCGGGTAAGAAGTTATGGCTAATTTAAGTTCTAGTCGTAAAACACCATCATTTTGGTGCTTGGCGCGTCGCGCAGGAGGCCTATTTAGAAATTGTCAAATTCCAGTAGCATAGCGCGATTGTGGCGCATCGCGCTAAAGTTTCAGGTCCCAACCAGTGGGACAACGCAATGGCTCCGCGTCGCGGTGACCTTAAGAATCTCACTCGTCAAGTTTCAGTGAGCCACCGCGATTGTGGCGCATCGCGGTGGCCCATGAAATCGGGCTCCCAGTTATATGTTTAGTCCGTCTCATTAAGGGTATATTGGGTATTTTCCACCCCCTTATCAGCCTAAACACGAGATTTAATCCCAAATGACCTCATTATTGATATATTGATAAAAAACCATCAGGAACACTCCTTAGGGTTTCAAACAAGAAAACCCAAATAACTCAAGATTTAACCGTGGGTTTTCAAGATTGATTGAAGATTTGGAATCCCCAAATTGTAGGCTTCAAGAATCATCCATCAAATTTCTAAATTGAGGTACGTGGGGTTTATCCTAAAAACTACATGGGCTTGTAAACACCAGAACATGATTTAAAGATTATCAAGCATGACTTTGAAAGGGGTTTTTGAAATACATGATTTATTAAGCATTATAAATGTTTAATTGTATTGTTGATTTGGTCTTTAGGCCTTTCCCCCTTAAATTGATTTACATGTATATGTGTATGTATAAAAATTTAGATTTAAGATTTGTTTGAGAGCACAACTTATGAAATCCCTCTCTTGTGATGACGTTAAGTTTATGATCTTAATGTGAAGGATTTGAAATGCATGATTTATGGCTTGAAATTTGTTTACTCAACTACCATAGTAGTTTGAGCATGATTTAGAGATTTTAAGAGAGGGAGTTTCTTGATGTAAATATATTTTGTTAAAAGAGAAAGATTTGCATGAGATTAAGAGATTTAACATGACCACCTTGCATCATTGAAAGTTTGACAAAGAGAGTTGCATACATGTGTTTACATGAGTTTTAGAGAAAGAGTTCTTTGAGATGATTTATTGATATGGTGGTCCCGAATTTATGTTTTGAAAACAGAGATTGTAATATGCTACTAATGACTCTGAGATGTGACTTGCAAGTCAATGGTATGGCGATACCATAAGTATGTATGCCATAACAGAGTATGTTTTCAGAGTTTGATTTCAGAGAATGCATGTTTTAAAGAGTTTAAACTGGGCTTAAAGAGGGTTAGGTGGTTACCCGAAGAAGGTTTGAGTTCAAGTAACTCTTAGCCTAATACCGTGATTTGCCGATCCGAGTATATTATTTTTACGCTGGCGACAGCCGTGTGGCGTAGCAGAGTCAGAGACTCCAACCCTTGCGGCACTCTTGGGTTGGAGGCTTCCCCGCCGAGTCAATGGCGGATTCCATATAGCCCGTGGAATTTCAGAGTTGTAGGGTATACCACCTAGCGCAAAAGTAAAACTAAGAGTGTCTCAGAGTTCAGATGATTTTACAGTCTTTCGAAAATGCCCATGAGATTTCTTACTATCTGATTTGTTTATGAACTGTTTTAAATTGCTCTCATATATGTTGAATATAAACTAGTATTTTGGATCTGCTCTGCGTACCAGTACATCTGTATTGAGCCCCTACCTCCAGGTTCGGAGGCTCAGTCCAAGGGTCCGGCTAATCAGTAGAGTATTCCAGAGAGAAGTGATCCGTTCAGTGGTGAGCCTTCTTTGTTCCAGAAGGCCTGTTATTTCAGATTATGTTATTCCGTTGGTTTGGTCTACTGGGGGCCTTGTCCCAGTTTTCAGAACAGTTTTGAGATGTAGTAGAGATCTCGCACACTGAGTCAGATCTTATTCAGATGTTTTGAATTGCAGTTTTCTTTCTTATGTCTTGAAACCCAGAGTTAATGACCATGTTTTCGTATCAGATTATATTTCCGCATTTTCTTTATGATATGAATGTTGTGCATGATTACTAGATCAGATAGAGTAGGACGTCCGAACCTTCATGGTTCGGGATGTCCGTCACGGCCAGGCCCTAGTTCGGGTCGTGACAGATAAAATGCTTTGTCATTCTCTCATAGAACTTGCTTTGATAAGATGTGGGCCTTGTGATTCCTTGCAATTGAATAACACTGTCGAACACCATGTTAGCAATTAAGTGATCCAGAGCCTGCTAGTCGTAAAATAAATACTGTTTACATACATGTCAACTCTTGTAGTACTTGCTGTAAGAATATCTCTTCTGGTATTCATCCCATTCTGTTATGTCTTTCTTCATGAACTTTACGCTAGGTAGTTTTTCCATTAAGAAGCTTTGCCAGCCATCAACATCTTACTTCCACTTGTGTATAGATTGGCTATGCTTTATGTGATTTGAATTAGAGAATCGATATAAAGAGAGGACGAGAGATAGGAGAGAATGAATTTTTTGTATTCAACTTAGTCCTTAATGCATACAATGTACCCCTTATACAGAGGTATGTAATTAGTAGCTATTACCTAGCCTATGAGATTGTTAACATCATTGTTAGTAACTAGCTAATCCTAGAGTTAGTTATTACCAAACTGCCCCCTTTGGCTAATAAATCTTCTATTCTTAACAGCGAAGGATGTGTAGGCTGCCTTACCCCTACCGTGTGGAGGTAGAGGTAGAGAGGTGATTTCTGATAAATACTCGGCGCAATAAAATCATATTACATAAAAGTTTCACTTGATATATATTTTTGCAAAGAAAGAACCTGGTACTATAATAAACAACCACTCGACTTTCAGCATATCAGCCAAGAAACAACATTTCACTATATTTGATCTGGTTTTTCTGTTTACAAGGTAGAAAAGAATAACCTAACCATCATGCCTAACCACTACTTGTAGTATCAAGCAAAAAAAATATTGGCACTTCTGAATCAACAGCTGGGGGTGGACCAGCTTCACTTCAAATTATAAAAGGATGATGTAATAGGAAAAACCAATCCACAATCAAGGCATCACCAATATGATCCTATGTGGATTTTGCATATATGACCGAAAAATTTCATCTTGAGATGTACAAAAGGTAACTGCTCAAGTGTGACTAGATGAATTTCATTGTTCAACTTGTAACGCAGTAGAAATCCACTGTGAAGCCGCTGCATGAACGTCTGCTTCTACATGCATCACAAGAGACACTGGAGTAACCGCTATCTGTTGGAGCACAACAATATAATCGGTCAAGAGCATATAAAGACACAGATTATCCCCTGACTGGATAAACTGTAGTATTACATATGACAAGGGCAGAGAAACAGCTATGCAACTCCAAATAGAAAAGACAAATTACATTAAAGATATGAGAAATAAACTTACAAAGCCATTTTCAAGAGCTCTAAAATCTAAATCCTCATCCTTTTCTTCCTGCTTCTTGTCAAGTAACTGCAGAGCAAATAATCAACAAAGGCATTCACTTAAATAGTAGAACCAACTAACAAGCATGCTTTATCATTATGAGGACAGTACTATAAACATGACGGAGAACAACATCAAAATCACTTAATACGTTCGGATATATAAGATTTCTCTTTTCCATTGACAAAGATTAGTTAAGTTGAAAATTGCACTTTCATTTAGAAAATAAACCTTAAGATTCGTATCCAAGACAGCAACTGGATGTGATATTTCCATAGAAATGGAAAAAATTTCCTTACCTCCAATCTGAAGTACTCGGTTTTCCGGTGGGGATCAGATTTCCCTGCTACACCAACAGATTCAACCTCCTCTATATTGTTTTTCTGAGTGGCTAACCGACGAGCGGCACCCTGAATAAAAAAAAAAAGAAGAGAATTTGGGGGTCTAAATGGTTAAGAGTATCTGCAATGCTAACCTTGAATTAGAAAACTAAAACATGCAGGGGCTGCAAAGTGTTTCCAAAGCTTATCACAAATAACTGTAATTTGACTCATTTATGTGCACTTGTCTTATTGTGTGCTATAATGGAGCCAAAGAAGCCACTCAAATGCTCCTCAAACTCACTGGAAACTGGTAAATGTATTAGCTTTTAGGTCACTACCTGCCTGAGTACTGATTGCTATACTTTTTTAATATTCAACAGAACTTCGACTCCATATAAATTCCTTTTAGATATAGAGATAGTATACAACTCAATTCTGGATCTTGTTTAACTTAAGGAGAAATCAATCACTTAAAGGCAATATTACACACTTGCTCTCACCATCATAAATTATCTAGGTCATCACATGCCAGTTAACTCACCGCTGCAGAAGCATCTCGTCCTAGTTGTGCAAGCTGTAGTCCAAGGCTTTGCTGATTGGGAACAAAACGTCCAGCAGCAGGATTCCTGCTTGCTGAAACAGCTTGCCAGCAAAGCTTAAGGCTCCAGTGACTTTGCTTGGTCAATTTGAATCCCTGCCACATAAAGGGACAAACATAATCTCTCCACATCCCTATACATGAAGAGACATAACACGCTAAAGCAAAAAACAGTTATAAGCCCTGATATCTGGAACGTGGTTGGACTTGGGAGAAAAAGGAAGGAAGACTGAATCTTTTCTTTAGCATGCCAACACCAAAAGAGTCACATGTACATTCTTCAGAATGATTGAGAAATAGCAGTTTCAAATGGAAACTCTTTCGATGAACCATTATTTTTTTCCTCAATGGGAAGAAGTGCCCCGAGGGAGACAATAAAACAGACCTTGTTTGTCAGAGGAGTCTTTGGAACTTGCACATGCAGCAAGCAACATTTGGGAAAAGCTCCCTTCTCAATATCTCTAAGGGCTGCATTTATCAACGGTAAACAAACACCTACGGCATCCTTGAAATCACTTTCCTGGCTTTCATCCTTCTTCCTAAAATCGATTGTGGGTGTACATTGTTAAGACCATAAAAAATGATCTAAAATTTCAGCAGTATACCCTAAATGATAGGCAAATACCAGTCAAGTGATATTGATATAGATGGCACACCACTAAATAACGACTCCCTTGCGCCAGCTACATTGCCTGAGTAAAACCTGGAAACAGTGAAGTAATACAAATAATCACAAACTTCTACGGATATATAAAAATAACAAATAAAAGACCAAGGGAACTGCCAATTCATAACTTCAATATGAGCAGTAGTCATAATAAAACAATTCAAAAAAAAAGTTATGCTAAATAATACTTAATTCACTAAGAAAGAACATGGTTGTTGATACGGATAAAAGAAAGCTCATAAAAAGAAAACGCTACTTACATATTATGGCCACAACTCGAGCCCTTGTCAATTCCACTTATGACCTAAAAGTCCAAACCCAAAAATATATAACAGATGATACTTAGCAGGTAAGCAATACCAAATCCAGCAATGAAGTAGGAAAATAGTATAACTGAAAGCATTTCAAAAAATACCAGCGCAGGCTTTGACCAGGAAAACAGTGCACCAGACAAGGCTAATGAAACGCAATCTACAGGAGTGCCTGACAGGAGAATAAATTCAAAAGACCCTAACATGTTAGAGCTGAAATACTGAATAGTTTCTAAATGTAACTGCGACTAGTCCTAAAATGCCCGAGTAAATATCAATGGCAAACTATCCATCCGAAAAACTGAACAAAACATATATACGAAAAACCAAACAACAGTAAGAGTGTGATACCAGTAACTGCATAAGCAGTAGCACCATGAATCTCAGTCGAAGTAACCGCTATGGTTTCTTTCAGAGTAAAAGAGTGGCTTGACGTTGATTCATCTCTACAATAGCATTTGGAGAAAACAGATCAACCATAAATTATTAAGGTGGTCGTTTTGTTTGCAAAAGATATACAGGTTAAATCATTTTACCAATCAAACATTAGTTTTACCACAAGACATATGTGTCTACTTGTTCAACTTTATACAAGTTTAAGTGCCTACTTGTGCACACCTAAAGTTGGAGGTCATAGATGTGATTTGATGTCAAGTTGGCATATTTGTGTATTGTGCCTATAATTAAATATATAAAAATTCACGATTTTCAATTTTAATTCTATTGAATAAAGAACAAAAATGTGAGGAACACCTTTAACAGTTAAAATGAGGTGCGATAAACTACGATATACTATATGAATATGTAAACACATAAATGTTCCATCCTCTTTCAAACACAGAAGTTTGATGTATAAACTTAACGCCCCTTGTAATTCTATTAGTATTGATACTATTAACAAACATGCTAGAGATAAAGGAAGAGATGAATAAGTAAACATACAGTCATAGTTTAAATGACATTTTTGTCAATTACATGACCTGTGTTGGTAGAAAATAATACGCTAAATGCTTATTGCAACATAACTAATGCAGCAAAAGATTAAATCAGAAACCACCATGCTCTTATTAATACAAAAATTAATGCTGGTTTCATTTCCACTACTACGTTAGAAATCTCAGATGCGTATTCTATCTCAAACCATGATGTCTGGGCTAGTTTAGTTGCACCTCGATCAATTCCAGGGGCAATGGATGAACAAAGTCTACTCCTAATATCTACATTTTACACCTCGATCACAATCATGAACCAAGCCTGCATTCTAGAATTTCTACATGTATGTGGAAAGCAGGTACTTCAACACAAATTACAACTATTAGTACTATGGCTCAATCCAAAACTTGTCGAGATTAACAATTGAAACCCCTTATGCCCATTATACTCTGTTTAGGCTCCAAAACAAAATGTGAAACCGAATTAGCATAGGGGTGACATAATTAATCAACAAGGGTGAATTTATATGATAAATTACGGGGCATGTGAACATGTGGTCTCTCGGTAAAACTAGGTATTTTATGCATACATTTTCTAAAATTTGTATTAGTATTTATCGTCACCCATGCTATAAGAAGGCTAAGTGGTGCACTTGATTTAGTGTTGAGTTATTTACCTTAGGAGGACATGAGATCAATTACCATTTGACAGCAAAAGCAATAAAAAATCCCATACATTTTTTTACATCCATATTTTAGAAATCCCAAATTCGTCTCATCATCAAGAATAAAAACACGTAATCTGTGTAAGGAAATGCGTATAAGTAACAGTGAGATCGCGAGAGAAGCATAAAGGAAAACCCACGATTGAGGAGCGCAGACGTGGACATTGTAGAGTCCTTGATGAACGAGTGCATGAACAAGATAGCTGAGACCAGGAGATTCGATTCCATCAGCATTTGTAACCATAACCACAGGCCTCGTATCATCATCATGTGAAACCGATATGAGTTCGTTGGAACCATCTTCATTGTTGTTAGAGGCTGCAGGACCCTTACCCTTTCTGTTGGAAAGGACATCCTGAAGATTGGAAACCAAACCTGGTGGCAACAAGTTGGCTTTCTCCCCTGAAGGCCTCATTAAGAAAGAGAGAAACAGTGTGTGTGTGTGTGTGTATGACATGAAGGAGAGGAAAATGAGTAAGAGAGTACAAATGTAGTTATTACTACATGGATAGACCGCTTCCAACGATGTTACAAGGCTACTTATTACTCCTACAAATATAGTTGGCCACCAATTATAAAAATATGTTTCAAATTAGGTGTCAACTTACTAAATAAAATTAATTAAGGTTTTCGCATTTTGCCCCTATATTTGATATTCTTAAGCCTAAACAAACTAACATGAGCATATTAATTTTTCATTATGATCTTGAATAAAGACTAAATTAGTAAAGTTAAGAGTCGTGTAAAATAGAAAGTGACCAACTAAAATGGGATGGAGGAATACTACTATTTACAAATGATGGAAATTATATAGGAGCATAATACTTCCTCGATTCCTTGACCAATATTTTAAAATGTAGTTTTTCCTCATAGTGATATGACAAAAACTGCAATTTATAGCACTTTTCATATTACCTTTCGAATATCTAAATTTTAATATATTAAATTAGTCTAACCTAACCTATATAAATTTAAAATTTAGTGAAATTTCACCAAAATTTTTTAGTGAAATTAACTCTCTCGAAAGACGCAACTTGAAAACTAAAACTTAACGAATGGAGTAAATGCTCACTGAGTTGGGGTGTATCACATTTCTTAATCCTATCTTTGTGCGTAGGGAGGTTTTTATGTGATAGACCATCTGTTCAAGAAAATTATTTTTCAAAAAAAGAAAAAAAAAAAACATAATTTATAACTAGGCCATCTCTACGTCACGACCGCAACGGGCATCCCGTTGAAAACTTTCTTACAAATGTGTGTTTAAATTCGAGAGGTGTTTAAACTTTCTTACAATAAGATGGTTGATTAACATGTAAAGTTGAAAACAACAAACTACACTATCCATACACCCCCAGTTGAAAACAACAAACTACAGTATCCATATACCAAGTTGACAGGTGAATACAGCTACTGGATCTGGAAACAAAAACCATCAGCAAACATTTTACATATTGATGGTACCCACCATCAAAAGTCATCAAATTTTTGCCTCCTCAGACGCAGACTTATCACTTCCAATAACGATGAAACCTCCCATCAGCAGCATCATTATTCCAATATGCATTGGCACCACCACTTCTGCCACCAGTGTCGTATCTGTTTGCATTATCATAACCAGCAGGATTGCCAACAGTGCTGCCACGATTGTCATACCTGTTTGCATTATCATGACCAGCAGGATTGCCACCACTGCTCCCATATCTGTTACTGCTGGCATAACCAGTACGACCACCATAGTAGACAGGTGCACCATAGCTGCTGCCTCCATAACCAGCTGCACCATACATAGCTCCACCAGTACTACCACCATAGTTGACAGGTGCACCATAGCTGCTGCCTCCATAACCAGCTGCGCCATACATAGCTCCACCAGTACCACCACCATAGTAGACAGGCGCACCATAGCTGCTGCCTCCATAACCAGCCGCTCCAAATCCATCACTGTATCCACCATGTACAGGGTTAAATCCTGCAGGACCTGCACCGTAACTTCCTGCAAATTTGCCACGCCCACCATAATTGCCGTATCCTTCATATCCTCCATATCCACCATGATCTCTACCCATGGTTCCACCATATGCGCCATGAAAACCCTCTACAGAACCACTAACACCACAATGCGATTTTGAAATAATCCCACCACGATGTAACCGGTGTTCACTTGCATGTTCAACACTAACTCTCCTTGGCTCGTCCCTCTTAATTTCAACCTGAAGATGGAAAAAAAATTGCTTGATCAAAATAAAGGAGGCAATAATCAGTTTGGGACAGTATTAAGTCCTAATTACCCACTTGTTTGCCACCAAGTTCGTGCATACATCCGTCCGCCAAAACCTTTTCAACTGCTTTTTTACTATTAAAAGTCACAAAGCCATAGCCTCGGGATCGACCAGTGGAACGATCCAGCATGATCTGATGCCCCACAACATTGCCGTAAGAAGAAAAATGTGTCTTCAAATCATCTGAAAGTAGTCACAAGGTTAAAGCAGCAACATTTTTTGGACTGACAAAGATAAGAGATGACATCATGTATACTCTTACCTTCAGTTAAAGAATGTGGAAGACCACGGATAAAAATATTCTCTGTTCTCGACCACTGACGTACTCTTTTCTTCACTTCCACCTTATACACAAAACAGAATATACACTTTAAACATAAACCTAGGCGAAGAGTAATAGTAAATAAAGGAAAAATAACAGTAAGTGTGGATTTCAGGAGGAAATTCTCTACCGCTCTACCATCTATGATATGCTCTTCCCCTAAAGCTTTATTTGCACTTTCCGAATCAGCATATGTAACAAATCCAAATGCCAGTTTCCTTCTAGAGTTTTTATCCGGGATTATTATAGAAGTAGTTATGTTTCCAAACTTTCTGAAGTGCTTCCTAAAAGATTCTGGAAAGTAAAAAACCATGTACTGAATGAGGTTTGCGCAGAGATAGTCGGATATCAAGAAAACACGAAATAAAGTAGTTGTACTAATACCAATGGATTTATCTAAAAACAAAAAGAATTAATAACAAAGCAAGGATATATCATCAAGCATGCTTTAACAGGTTGGCCAGCTAACACACTATTTTTAAGCTCAGAGAATAGGCTTAGGTAGAGCGCAGTTGATAAGAGTACAACACACCAAGATGCAATAGAAGCCTAATGTTAATATAGAAGATTTTCTACATAACAACTGAGGTATAACTGCAGAAAAAGCAGAACAAGTTAACAGCTACATTAGCTACTTAACCAAAACTTCGATGTGAAACTATCCGTACAGACACGGAAATCCATATTCTCCTCCAAGTCAAGACCATGGTAATCTTACTTTTAAGTCTTTTTTATTACTCCCTCCATTTCAATTTGTTTAGCTTATTTTCCATTTTAGTCCGGTTAAAAAAGAAGGTCCCTTTTCTTTTTTAGCAACTCTTCAATTTCAAGATCACAAGATTCAAATGTCTTCTTTGCTTTCTTAAACTACATGTATAGTATCAACGTGAAAAATATCAAGTTTTAGAACACACTCAGATACAGTCAAACAAAGAAATCAAGGCAAATGTTTCTCTAAAAATATCAAAGCTGAGGCAAATAGATTTCCCACAACCACAAAGAGTGACAGAACAGGAGAATTCTAACTTGATACAAGCAAGATAGCATGAATACCTTCCGTTGTCTCCCGAGCAATGCCTCGAACAAAAAGTTTTCTATCAACAAGAAAAATTCATCATTATAATTGTAAATTACAAGAGTTGGTTTTTCCATATCTACCAATCCAGATTTAACAAAATATAACAATGTATAAAATTAGAACAACGAATAACAAAAATCATTCTTAGACAAACCTATGACCTGCTATAAACTAGAAACCGAAGTACTTCCTCCATCCCATTTTATTGTACCGCATAGTATATAGATTTTGAAGACAAGCATGAACGAGACAGAGGAGCCTTCAGAATGTATTTTCTTGATCATAAATAATTGACAACAAGAATTTGGTTCTTTTTACTAACGTCATATTGACTGCGAATCTAGAAATTCATTTCAGCCAACTGATTCTTCTTGAACTGTTTCTTTTCCAAGAAAATGGGACACACTTTCCTTTTAGTTCATCCCAAAAGTGGCTTTAAAATTCATACAAAGTCAAAGAAGGAGTATGAACTGAGGGAGTATGAACTACTAACCGTGTTGAAGAATCTCCAACTTTTTCTTGACCGGTTTCCGAATGCACATTTTCTTGTTCGATTTTCCCTTTGCCTTTATTATGTTGTATCCTTGGCCGCCTTGTTTCATAAAAATCCATTGCTTCTCCTCTACCTATGAAACCTGGAAACGCTTAATAGGGAATGAGATTTTCCAGTTGATCAAATAGGAGTAGCAAAGCACTGAAAAATGTCATCAAGTTGTAGAGAGCAGCGGTTTGAAAAGAGGTTATTTATAGTTACTCAGAGGGAAAATAATGCGCCAACTTCATCCCTCCTGTCCACATGGCGACATCTTAATGTATCAAGTGGAATTTCAGTTAAATGCAGTACTATTTAGCTGTTGTATTCGATTCACAGCCGTTGTATTCACTTTTACTCAGTGGTCTGTATTCATAAAAACAGAAATACACTACATATTTAGTCTTGCTAAGAACACTGTCATTTTTTTTTCTTTTTTTATATTTTTTCTTTTTCGTATTTTCCTCGTTTTTTCTTTTTTCTATTTTTTTCGTTTTTTATATATTTTTTTCTCTCTTCTACCTTTTTTTTTTTTGTACTTATTTTCTTTATCATTTTTTTAATTCTATTTTATATTTTTTGTATTTTAAAAAATATAACTAATCAAGCACGAGTCATTGATAATAACATAAATACCATAATTGTTTATCTATTTGTAGTCACGTCGTCGTTTATATTTTTGTATTCATTGATACAACTGTATTTGTATTTGTATTTGTATTTGTATTTGTATTTTAAAGTTTGCGGTTATATTTGTATTTGTACTTCGCGTTTATATTTGTATTTTATAGTTCACACTTGTATTTGTATTTGTTAGTTCGCACCATCATTTATATTTTATATAATTCGCACTTGTATTTTAAAGAACTGTTTTGTATTTTATAATTGACTGTATATTAGATTGGATTATATTTGTATTATCATTTTATTGTGTTTGTATATTTAGATTATATTTATATTTGTATTCTATTTTCGTCGATGTCTTTTTATTTTTAAAGAATTATTTTGTATTTGTATTTTTAAGTTGATTGCATATTGTATTTAGCCATGATTATGTACAATTTATCATTTGTATTTGTATACAAATAAGTAAATGCATTAATTAGATTTTCTTGATTCTAAAATATATAAATATGCAATGTATCATTTGATACAAATGTACCGTTTTGTATTTGTATGTCAAAATTATTACTCGTATTTGTTAATAAATAAATATTACTTGATACAAATACAATTACAAACAAATGAAACCAATGATTTTAAAAATACAAATACATATTGTATTTTTATAAAAAAAAATTGAATTGTATTTATTTGTATCAATAAATACAACTAGTATAAATAAATACAAACAAGTATTCGTAAAAAAAAAATCAATCGTTCCTTTTCATAATTAAAAAATACAAATGATAGATCACACTTGTATCTATATGTTATAGTTCGCATTTGTATTTGTATTTTATAGTTCCCACTTGTATTTGTATGTTATAATTCGCCTTTGTATTTATATTTTATAGTTTACACTTGTATTTGTGTTTGCTAGTTTGCACAAATGAAAAGGAGAAAAATAAAAAAATAAAAAATAAAAAAAGAAGAAAAACTATGGAAAAAATACAGAAAAAAGGAGAGTAATAGAAAATAGAGAAAAAAATAAAAAAAAGGGAAAAAAATAAAAAGGAAAAGAAGAAAAAGAAAAAAAGATAACGAAAAGGAAAAAATTGAAAAAAGAAAGAAGAAAGAGAAAACAAAAAAAGGAAAAAAAATGAAGAAAAAAGAAAAAAAAAAAAGTAATAGAAAATAGACCAAAAAAAGGAGAAAGAATAAAAATAAAAAAATGAAAACGAAAAAAAAATTAAAACATATTTCATACGTGTATTTGTATTTGCTAGCTTGCACAAATGAAAAGAAGGAGAAAAATAAAAAGAAAAAAAAGGAAAAAAAATGTGAGAAAAAGAAGAAAAAATACAAAAAAAGGAGAGTAATAGAAAATGTAGGAAAAAAAAGGAAAAAAAAAGGAAAAGAAGAAAAAGAAAAAAAAAAGACAAAATGAAAAAAAGACAACAAAAAAGAAAAAATTGAAAAAACAAAGAAGAAAGAGAAAACAAAAAAGGAAAAAAAAAGAAAAAAAGAGAGTAATAGAAAATAGACAAAAAAAGGAGAAAAAATAAAAATAAAAAATACAAAAGAAAAAAATAAAAATAAAACGAAAAAATTGAAACATAGTTCACACTTGTATTTGTGTTTGATAGTTCGCACAAATGAAAAGAAAGAGAAGAATAAAAAGAAAAAAAAGAAGAAAAATATGTGAGAAAAAGGAGGAAAAATACAAAAAGAGAAAGAGAGTAATAGAAAATAGAGAAAAAAAAAAGAAGGAAAAAAAAAAAGACAAAATGAAAAAAAGACACGAAAAAGAAAAAATTAAAAAAAGAAAGAAGAAAGAGAAAACAAAAAAAGGAAAAGAAATAAGGAAGAAAAAAGAAAAAAAAAAGTAATAGAAAATAGATAAAAAAAAAGAGAAAAAATAAAAAGCAAAAAAAAGAAAAAGAAAAAAAAAATAAAAGGAAAAAAGAAAACGAAAAAGAAAAAATTGAAACATAGTTACGAAAAAGAAAAAATTGAAAAAAGAAATGAAAGAGAAAATGAAAAAAAAACAAAAAGAAAAAATGAAGGAAAAAACTGAAAAGGAAAAAAAAAGAAAGCAATAGAAAATAGAGAAAAAGAAAAAAAATACTTGAGAGAGGCTATGAATTGTAATTATGAAAAATTAATAGGCAAGAGGAGGGTATGAATTGTAATTAATTGAAATTAGGCTAAAAAAAGTAATTAGAAGTCAATATTGGCTAAGTTATGTAATTATCCCTTTAATAAATTGTAAAGATTTTTTTACTGAATTTTTGGAGATTTTTTTTACCGACATTTTTTGCTTGTGATGATGGGTAGAGGCTGAAACATACAAGCAAATTCGGTAGTGCGAGGTTGTAAGTTTTATATGGGACCACAAGCTTGTACTAATTGGGTTGATATTAATAATGATGTGAGATACATATTTTATATATGATTAATCTAACTATTTAATAGATGTTTAGAATATTCATAAAACATTTTCAAAATTTGAACCAAACGTGCCTAATAAGAATATTTTATAATGTATGCATGTACTCTATGTTAGCATCATGGACAATTCAAAGATCACGAATTCATAGCGAATATTGTATATATTAATGTAATTATATATTGTAGTATATTTGTAATTATAGAGATATGATGTCGTAATCAAAGAGATATAATAGCACATTATAAGGGATGTAATAAGGGATTCAAAGGAATAGAATAGCTGATCTTTAATCTTAAGGGATAAAAAAGGCGAATTTTTGGGATGTAATCTTTGAAAGCTTTCTATTTAATGGCAAGATTCTCAACATTGAGACACATTCAACACAAATTTGACATGGTATTAGAGTCTTCTCTTGGCTGTCTAGTTTCATAGAGTGCATCTTGATTCATTTCAATTTTTTTTTTTGAAAATTTTGATTGTGTTGACGGTTCGTCAACATCTTGGACTTTTGATCTTGATTATTCTGGATGTTTTTTCGAGTCACAGTGTTTCTCGTTTTTATATGACTAGAACTTAATGCTACAGTTGCAAGGAATATGGTCATATTGCTAGCAACTGTGGCAGAAAGTTTTTTAATTATTGCAAACAACAAGAACACATTATCAAAGAGTGTCCCACACGCCGTCAAAATTGTAAGGTCAATGCTTTTCAAGCTGGGATAAATGATTTAACTACTGATAACTCATCTTCGGGATAAGTTCTTACTCCTGAAATGGTAAGATAAATGATCATGTCAACCTTTTCAGCTTTGAAGCTACAAGGTATCTTGCATCTAATTTTTGGCTTGTTGATTTTGGTGCTTCCAATCATATGACCAACTCAGCTAGTATGCTAAAAATATTCTTAAGTATCATGGTGCATCACAAATTCAAGTTTCCAATGGTAGTAATTTACCTATTACCAAGATTGGGGATATTACTAAAACTTTCAACAATGTTTTTATGTCATCAAAGCTTTCCACCGACCTTATTTCAGTTAGAAAATTGATAGATAATAATTATGATGTGAATTTTTCTTATGCAGAATCAGGTGTTGGGAACAATAACTGCGAAGGGGTCTAAAGTTGGACGACTATTTTCTATGCACTTTCCAATTCCTTGTGTTCTATTATTTGCTTGTACTTCTACACCTAGTAAGATTGAGGTATGACATAAGCGCTTAGGACATTCAAATTTTATTGTGTTGTCGTATTTATCAGATTCTGATTTATTGGGGAATTAAAATCAATTTTTCACTGCTTCCTTTGATTATTCTACTTGTAAATTGGGCAAAAGTAAAATTCTTACTTTTTCTAATTTTGGTAATCGTGCTATAAAGTGTTTTGATGTCATTCATAGTGATGTTTGGGGTATTTCACCAATTGTTTCTCATGATCATTTCAAGTACTTTGTGACATTTATAGATGATTATAGTCGATTTATGTGGGTGTATTTTCCTCATTCCAAATTTGAAGTATTTTCCATATTCAAGATATTTTTGGCCTATATTGAGACTCAATTTTCTACTTGCATCGGATTATTAAGATCTGAGTCTAGTGGAGAATATATGTCTTATGAATTCAAAAATTTTTGCTTGAAAAGGATTGTCTCACAATGCTCTTGTCTATATACACCACAACAAAATGGAATTGCTAAACATAAAAATTGTCATCTTTTAGATGTCACTTGTACTTTATTGATTGAGTCCTCTATTCCATCTAAATATTGGGTAGCTTTGTCTACTACTGTTTACTTAATTAATAGACTACCATCTAAAGTGTTCAATCTTGAATCTCCATATTGTCATCTCTATCACAAAAATTCTAGATATGATAATGTTCATATATTTAGTTGTATTTGTTTTGTGCATCTTTCCATTTTTTAGCGCAATAAACTTTTTGTTTAGTCTACTAAATGTGTTTTTATGGGTTATAGTACTTCACAGAAATATTTTCTCTGTTATAAACCATGTTCTAATAAATTTCATGTTTCTAGAAATGTTATTTTCTTTGAGAAAATCAGTATTTCTTTCTTACTTATGTTGAATCATCTCCTGTTTCTTCTTTTCTTCCTATTTTTGAGGATTTATCATCTACTTCTAAGAGGTTCAAACCTGAATTTATGTATAAATAACGACGGTCAACTTTACCCTCTTCCGATTTTTATCCATCACCTGAAACTGCTCCACAACTAGAATCTGAGAATTCTTCAAGACATGCTCCTCTTGAGCTCACTCGGTGATCTACCAGAGTATCTCGTACCCCTAATTGATATGAATTTTTATCTACTTTATCCGTCATTTCTGTTTCAACTAGTTACTCACAAACTTCCAAGCATGGATGTTGGCAGAAATCAACGGAGGAAGAACTTTTGCCTCTTAAAGAAAATGACATATGGGATCTTCATGTACTTCAAATGTCCATCCAATTGAATATAAATGGGTTTATTCAATTAAACATCATTATAATGGAACTCTTGATAAATACAAAGCTCGGTTGGTTGTTCTTGGTAACAGACAGGAGTATAGTGTGAACAATGAAGAGACTTTTGCATCGGTAGCAAAAATGACTACGGTGCGAATTATTATCGCTATTGCTGCTTCACAAAAATGGACTCTTCATCAAATGAATGTTAAAAGTGCTTTCTTCATGGTGATCTCAAAGAGGATATTTATATGAAACCTCCACTAGCTAGGTTTGTTCTCATCGCCAACATTAGATGTATGTAAGTTGAAGAAATCTTTGTATGGATTAAAACAATCCCCCAAGTATTGACCGTCCTCGTGGCAGCTGCATTGTCTCATAATGTAGGATCTAAGGCATAGTCTGGCGATCCAGTTCGGCAACAGTAGATTGTTCCAGAAGTTCAGAGTCGGTGAACCTCCCTTACTTTGGAAGATATTTTATTCATATATTAGTTCAATCAGTTTTATGATCCAGCCAGGGGCCTTGTCCCGACTTAGACAGACTAGTATTTCAGTAGAGGCTTCATAGTCCGGTTTAGATTGAATCTGGGTTTTCATGGATTGGATGTTTTGGATTTATTTAAATTTGATTACGAATCTTCCCACGTTTCAGTTTTATCTTCCGCACCTTTAATTCATATAAATTATGTTCATGATAGCATGCTGTGAGGTCTTTCAGGCCTTCATGGCTCGAGATGCCCGTCACGGCCGGGACCTCGGCTCGAGTCGTGATAGATATACATTACTGTTTTTCTGATTAGAAAAATAGTTGTTGTAGTAGAAAAAATACTTTAGTGTGTGTAGGTCAGGTTATGTTAAATTGATCAGTTCTTTTTAATGGGTCTAAGATATATTGAAATTAATATTGATTTATTTTAATTAATGACGTGCACCTCTAATAAAAAGTTACGCGACAAAGCTGTTTTTGAAACTCACTGTTAAAAAGGAATCGTATGGATGAGCTAGGTTTATAACGACAATGACACAAATGAGCCAAACTTTTAACTGATGGCATAAATGAGTCATTTTTGATAGTTCAATGACATATTTGAGCCTTTTTCCTTATTTTAATTAATGACATGGACCTCTAATAAAAGCCACGTGGCAAAGCGATTTTTGAAAATACACTGTTAAAAAGTAATGGCATGGATGAACTGATTTTGTAACAACGATGACATGAATGAGCTAAACTTTTAACTGATGACATAAATGAGCCATTTCTGATAGTTTAATGACATATTTAAGTCTTGTCCTAATTTTAATGGAAATAAAGACCATTTTCAGCCACTAATGTTAGTAGCTAAATGTGAAATGCATGTGTAACATCCAATCATCAATCCTCAATCCTCAATCCATCCCTAACGTAAGGCAGTAAAGTGCCATTCAAGTGTGAGGAGTTTCAAGCATGCATTTGCCATTAACATTGTTTCGAAGTGATGGCACTTTTAAGAAAAAATAATTTGACACATATATGGCAATATTAAAATGCCTAAAATCCATCACAGTACAATAAAGATGACGGAGAACAACATCAAAATCACTTAACACGTTCGGATATATAGGATTACTCTTTCTTGTTTTGGTAAATAAAAATTTTATTAACCAAAGTAAACTTTGAGGAACAAACAAAAGAAACTGAGTGCTGGACATTGAGCCCCAGCACCGCAGCAGACTACTTCATCCTTACTTGCGCCAAAGCAACATAGTTAACCACCTCAAACACACAAAACATTTACATGGACTTCCTACACTCTCAAGATTTCTCTTTTCCATTGACAAAGATTAGTTAAGTTGAAGATTGCACTTTCAATTAGAAGTACTTCGCTTTCCGGTTGGTATCAGATTTCCCTGCTACACCAACAGATTCAACCTCCTCTATATTGTTTTTCTGAGTGGCTAACCGATGAGCGGCACCCTGAGAAAAAGATGAGAACGTGGAGGACTGAATGGTTAACAGTATCTACAATGCAAGCCTTGACTGGGAAAACTAAAACAAGCTGCAAAATGTTCCAAAAGCTTGTCACAAATAACTCTATTTTGACTCGTTTATGTGCACTTTTGCCTTACTGCATACTATACTATAAGGGAATCAAAGAAACCACTCAAATACAACTCAACTCACTGGATCTGGGAAATGAATCAGTTTTTAAGTGATTACCTGTCTTGAGCTCAGACTACTATACCTTTTTAATATTCAACAGAATTTCAGCTCCATATATTTAGATATCCGGATAGCTTTCCAGCAGGATTCCTGCTTGCTGAAATAGCTTTCCAGCAAAGCTTAGGGCTCAAGTGACTTTGTTTGGTCAATAAAAATCCCTGTAACGTAAAGGGAGAAAATAATCTCTCTACATCCACATACATGAAGACATAATATGGTAAAGCAAAAAACAGTTATAAGCCCTGATATCTGGAACGTGGTTGGACTGGGGAGTAAAAGGAAAGAAAACCAAAACTTTGCTTTTCTACGCCAACAACAAAAGAGTCTCATGTACATTCTTCGGAATGAATAATGAGAAATAGCAGTTTCAAATGGGAACTTTGCTAAACTGGTCTGACAGGTACAGGCTTTGACAAAAATAGTGCACCAGACAAGCTAACTAAACACAATCTACAGGAGTCCCTGAGACCAGAATAAATTCAAAAGATCTAACATGTTAGAGTGGAAATACTGAATAGTTTCTAAATGAAAGTGTAGTCTTAAAATGCCCGAGTAAATATCAATGTCAAACTATCCAACCAAAAAACTGAACAGAACATATATACTAAAAACCAAACAACAGTGAGAGTGTGATACCAGAAACTTCATAAGCAATAGCACCATGAATCTCAGTCGAAGCAACCGCTATGGTTTCTTTCAGAGTAAAAGAGTGGCTTGCCGTTGATCCATCTCTACAATAGCATTTGGATGAAAACACATTAAACATAAATTATTAAAGTGGTAGTTTGGTTCGAAAACTATATATAGGTTGGTTCATTTTACTAATCAAACATTAGTTTTAGTGTTTTACTATAGTATGTGATGAAAAATAATTAGCATAATATAATTTAAATATATAAAATTCACGATTATGAATTTTAATTCTATTGAATATAGAACAAAAATGTGAGAAACACCTTTAACAGTTAAAATGAGGTGTGATAAACTACGACATACTATATACAACAAAGGATTAGATCCGAAGCCACCATTATCCTTGTTGTGATGAGATAGAAACCACCATGCTCTTATCATTTCCACTACTACGTTAGAAATCTCAGATGCTTATTCTATCTCAAACTGCAATGGATTTTTATAATCGTAATGTCTGGGATAGTTTAGTTGCACCTCGACCAATTCCAGGGGCAATGGATGAACAAAATCGACTCCTAATATCTACATTTTAAACCTCGATCACAATCATGAACCAAGTCCCATTCTAGAATTTCTACATCTATGTGGAAAGCAAAGCAGGTACTTCAACGCAAATTACAACTATTAATATTATGGCTCAATCCAAAACTTGCCGAGATTAACAATTGAAACCTCTAATGCCCATTATACTCTGTTTAGGCTCCAAAACAAAATGTGAAACCGAATCAGCATAGGGGTGCACGCTTGACATAATTAATCAACAAGGGTAAATTTATATGATAAATTACGGGGCACGTGAATATGTGATCTCTCGGTAAAACTAGGTATTTTATGCATACATTTTCTAAAATTTGTATTATGTCACGACCCGGGCCGGGGCCCTGGACGTCGTATGCACCCGATACTATAGCTAGTACGAGCGAACGTTCTGGCATATCACCCGAGCATACTTCTAGTGCAAATGGATAAAGCGGAAATAATATAGAATTCAATTATGATTTTCTCAAGAGATAAAACTTCACCCAAGTTTATTAATACCACATTATGTCCAACAACACCAATAGTTATGATAAATGAAGACTGAAAATTTGTCACGACCCGAACCGGGGCCCTGGCCGTGACGAGCATTCCCGAACCCGAAGGCCTGGAACGCCCTCTGTCTATCTGGTAATCATGCACATAATTCATATGATCAAAGTAATACGGAACAGACACAATAATACGGAAACATGGTCAACAATTTAAAACAGTTAAAGGCCTGAAAACATGCCCAACAATATTTAATAAACATCTGCAACAGTCTGCGAAATCTCTACTGACATACTATCTGAATAACTGGGACAAGGCCCCAGCAAACCAAAAACCATACTGAAATAAATACCTAAATGACTAGGCCTTCCGAAGCATAGAAGGCTCACCAACTGAACTCTGAGACAACCCTGTCTGTAGACTCTACTGAGGATCTGGACCCCTAGACTGCACCTCAGTACCTGGGAGGAAGGGGGGGTCAACACAATAGTACTGGCACGTGAAGCAATCCAAAATAGAGTAATTGAACATATATATATATATAATACGTGAGAGAAAATGTTCATCAAACATTATGCATAAAACAGTTTCTGAAAAAAACACATGGGCACCTTCTGAAAACATGTAACCAGTCTGTAAATCTCAAACTCTGATCTGTGTATTACTTCTGAGTTAGGTGGTATCCCCTACAAGTCTGATATTCCACGGGCGATATGGAATCCGCCATTGAATCGGCGGGGAAGCCTCCAACCCGAGTATGCCGTAAGGGTTGGAGTTCCTGAATCTGATACGCCACACGACACTTAAGTCAGTGTATAATAATATACCTGGGTCGGCAAACCACGGTTTTAGGCAATGAGTTGCTTGAACTCAAGCCCTCTTCAGGGAACCAAGTAACATCTCTGTATGCCCATTTTTAACCTTTTCTGTACATGCAACATTCTGAATGTCTAAAATCATGATAGTCTGAAATGTCTATTAGTCTGAGTCTGATATGGCATTGGTCTGAATTGGTATCGTCATACCAAGACTTGCAAGTCATGATTTCTGATCCATAATACATTAAGCTAAATCTTTCATTTAAAGCATAATTTAGACCACCAAAAACATGCAACTGATATAGAAGATTTCGTGTTTCGAAACTCAAGTTAAAATCATGCAAAAACTTCATCAACATATGGTGGTCTAGTGCCTTTAGCAAATCCATTCACTCTTTCATTACATGCATTATGAACATTAAACATTCATGCTAGATTCCCTCTTTAGTGATTTAAAACCACCTTTAAATCATAACAAGAGTTCAATCATTTCATATAGTGCTTTTCAAGGATGCACTGCAAAACAATTCATATGCTATGAGAAATCTAAAAAATTCATAATAAGAGGAAATTCACCGAAAATCATGCTCTCAACAAGAATTCATTCTTAAATACATGGTTTCATACAGTCATATTCTCAAATCACTTTGGAAAAGGTCAAAAGACTAAAACAATGATGTTAAAATATTTAATACATGACTATATACATCGATTCAAAAACACCATTCTAAAACATAATTTTTCTATGCCCATGAGAATTTAGGAAAACCCCGCGTACCTCTATTTCGGAAAATAATGGGTGCTTCTTGAAGCCTGTGGATTGGGGATTCCGAATCTCTAATCAATTTTGAAAACCCACGGTTGAGTCTTGATTTATTTGGGTTTTTAGTTTGAAACCCTTGGGAGTGTTCTTGAGAATTTTTAGATGAATGTGGATGTATTTTGGAGAATTGGGGACTGAATTTCGTGTTTATGGCTGAATAAGGGTGGGAAAAGGACCATTTTGCCCCAAAAATGGAGTGTTTAAGTCACTTGAAACCATAATATATGCGCCGCATATATTTACATAGGCGCCGCATATGATATCGCTTATATTTACATAGGTGCCGCATATGCTATCACATATGCTTTCCAGTGGCCATGTGCGATTGGTTAGACGACGCATACTACTTTGAAAGGCCATAACTTCTTGCTCGGGTGTCGGATTTTAGCAAAATTGGTATATTGGAAAGTTAACTCGAAGAACTATCATTTGACACATTGTAGGCTCTCTAATTCGACATATACAGAGAGTTATGGTCGATGGAAACTGACATAAATTACAACATCCACTAAAACTTAATCGATCGAAATAGTTTCAACTCGTTCTTGAGTTGAAGGACCTTTATGGTCTAAATTCATGCTCAAATGGATTCACATACTACATAAACATGCCAAATTGGTATAGGATTTAAGGCTCTGGGATTATCAACGCATCAGAGTCATGTTTTTTATTCTAGCTCGAAATGCGGGGTGTTACATTATCTCCTCCTTGGGATCATTCATCCCCGAATGATGGATAGAATGTCGAAGTCTTAAGGGTATGGGATAACGCGGACATGATATGTTCCTTAATAAAGAATACACTGATCAGAAATATGACTATAAGATTGGAACTACTGATGTTTTAAATGCTTATGCCGGACATGCATAACCGAGGCATGGAACACACGACTGAAGCTACTCATAAGCTGAATTCTCATAATGAATTATGCATATCTGATGCATGGATATGTGACCGAGTTTTTCTCATGAATGCAGGACTGAATACACCGATAAGCTGAACTTTTCTATTAAACATACATTTCTAATGCATACATATCTGACTGAACTGACGTATGACCGTATGGCTATATACGCAATAATAACTTATGCGAAGCTTGTAATAAGAATCTATGCATGCAACTAAATGGGGTATCTCCCCCTTGGTACCTTATGTCCCTCTATGAATGCTCAATTCACTAAGATACTCGAAAAATTGAGGCGATGCACAGGGCACCTACGAATTGAATCATAACTGAACATCTGGAATCTGAATTTAATGCATGATGCATGAACTGGGCTATACTCATAACTACTGGTATACTCTATCTTGGAATAGTAACATGTCTGAGATTTCGAGTAGCATGAATAAGTGCAAAGACGAGAAAACAAGTCTTGCAAATCTGACTGCTAAACAGACTTATTGGCTATACAGACTGAATTATACTACACCCTCATACTTAACTGGAGTATCTCTTCAGCACAATTCTCTAAAGAAATTCTAGCAGTAATAAGGAGTCATGAATCTTGGGTATGGATTACACAAGACATCCAACTGAGGAATCACCACATTGACACTACTCTGCAGTCTGGAACATAGGCATATAACTCCTGAATTAGGATAGAATCACCAGGCTTTTGGCATTACAACTTCTTAATTTCAAGCTTAGCACACTTCTCGAATATCACTTAACTATACTATTCTCCTTAAATATCATATTCATTCAACTCAGCTTAAAATTCTCATATGAGCATTGACAAATCTTTTTACTAATGTCGGAAATAACTTAATCCCTTCACCGTGATCAAGCCTAACTCTAAGTCATAAAAATACAATATGCCAGACCACGCTATTATTCTAAACCATATGATGCAATCTTCTATATCTCCTTTAAAGATCACATCCTAAGTATAACATGCCTTACCACTTCAATGACTACTCTGAACTCTTACTATGAAGTCGCTAGCGCATATAGCGTTCCTTTACAACAATATCAACATGTCATTCAAGCCTATCTTTATAACCACATATGAACTTCAAAGCAAACACTCATAAAGGCATACTTCACATATTCTCTAAACTACTATCAATATCACTCCCACGAGCTACCCCAAGAACATACACATACAAAATTCCACTAACCATCACATAAATAAAAACTTGGCCCCAAATCTTAGTTCATACTTATGGCCTTATCTAAACAAGCGTACTATGATCTTCCATCAACAAGGAATAATTACTCACCACCACTATCATCGCTTAAGGAGGAGTCACAAAAAGGTTAGAACATAAGATATGGAGGCATGGAATGATCCTATATGAAGCTTGACACTCATCTGAGGCCTGAGGAATAACAAAACAACAACAGGGACTCACCAAAGCGCTCTGAATTTAGGGTATTTATGGCTATAAGCTGAATCTCGCCAATTATTTGGCGTAAAACATGAGTTATGGAAATAGAGCACATTATAAAGCGTGAGTACATGACTCTCTATCATATGTATGAATGTGAACTGATCATGGAACTAAATCGTAAAGCATGAGTAGGTATTAGGATCACTGAGAAATACTGAGATAGGAATGGGTTGAGATTCACCCTTACTTTTTGATGTTCTACATCATCATGACATCACTACAAGAATCTGAGAGTCTTACTTGGTTATTCGTTTAGTCATCTCCCCCTTAGCTTTAAGCCATCATCTTAAGTTTTGGGAGGTACCTTACTAGACTTTAAACTTAACTGCACTCACTGCACTCTGGGTTTTAAAATATGACAATACACAAAATTAATAAAACTTAACCTGAAAGACCACACATGAGAGTGGAACGCCCACTGCTAATACTACCTCCTGAGGCACACTCTATCATTCTATAACCCTAATAGTCATCATCTATTACTCGAACACTTACTAACTTCGAATCTTCATGAGTATCCCCAAAGTTGAAGTGCACACCATCTAGTGCCTCTACTCTTATTTCTATTAGCACAACTTTCAAGGACTCAAGCTTAGATTATAATACCTAACATGGGTATCACCAAGTCTTTAATGAGCCACTCTATTTCTATCATAGTCTAGCAACATAGAAACTTCAAACTTATTTTCCTCTACCATGAGAATCAAGCTCATATCAAAAGGCTCAACGCTATCAATCAAAGGTCCTTAACTTGGCTATTTAGAACACAATATACCATCTATCTAGTTTTTTTCCACCTAGCAAATCAACGGTACCAGTAGTCAATCGATGTGAAGACTTCTCCGGTGATAACAACTTCGAGTTCTTCGTTGTCCCATTTCTTTTTCCATGGGTAAAAAATTATGAAGAAACAGGGGAACTTGAGCCACCTACTCTTCTAATTTTGGTTAACAATTTCAATATTTCTTGCTTAAATTTGAAATGTGGACTGAATAAAACCCTAATATTTGGCATTTCTTTTTCTTGTTGTCGAATTGTTGATTCAAATTTTTGGTGATTTTTGGTCACCGTTGATGTTCTTAGTGTGTGTGCATGATGTGTAGGTGTTGCTGGGTTGATTTGTTGTTTGTCTTGGTAAAAATGGTGTGGCAACAGATGTAACATCTAATGCAACAGATGAAACATCTAATGCATCATATGCAAATCTGATGCAACTATGAAAATCTGATGCAACAGATGAACAATATAACAGATCATTCATTTATTGTGACAAACGACTCTTCTATTTGGAAGAAATAAAAAATATATTGGTCCAACAGATAACTCATTTTACAACAGATCAGTGATCTGTTTTATTGTTTCCAACGGATTACTCATCCATTGCAACAGGTTGGTTATATGTTGCGACAGATAACCTGCCAGGTGCAACAGATCAGTGATCTATTTTACTATTTCCAATGAATTACTCATCCATTGTAACAGGTTGGTTATATGTTGCAACACATAACCTTCTTGGTGCAACAGATGAGTGATCTGTTTTTACTATTTTCAATGGATTAATCATCCATTACAATAGATTGGTTATATGTTGTAACAGATAACTACCTAGAACTACAAATTAGTGATCTTTTTATATGGTTTCCAACGGTTTACTCATCCATTACAACAGGTTGGTTATATGTTGCATTAGATAAACTACCCGGTGCAATAGATTAGTGATCTGCTTTTATTATTTTCAATGGTTTACTCATCCGTTGAACATGCCGGTTATATGTTGCAACAGATAACATACCTGGTGCAACAGATGTATGGTCTGTTGGAATTATTATTTTACTGTTGTGCATGATAGATTTACTGTTATCCTTTTTAACGATGCATTAATCAATTATAATCTATTTTATGTTCCTGTTAATTTAAGACAATATGGCTCCTAAAAGAAAAGAAACCGAATCCTTTGAGTAATTGAGTTAATCTTCTCCGTCATCAATAAATTGTGATGGTGTCTCTGCTTTTTGATAAATCCTTTGCTTTCTTCAAATGCTTTTCTGTGTACATTTACTTTATTTCCTGTTTTCATAGTATCTGACTATCTCCTTTCTAACCTCATTCAGTACATGGTTTTTTTATTTTCCACAATCTCTTACGAAGTATTGGAATCCTTATAGTATCTGACAAATCATCGCAATCATCCATCCTATCATCTCCTTCCTTATGATCTTCATGAAATGTGACGTCTAAATTGGAACTATTATTATTGCCAGAGTCTGGAGATTCGGATGTGGTCCCAGCTGCAGTATGCGGATTACCCTTAGTTATAACCTTGTTATTGTTTTGAAACTTTTGAGGATTTTCTTGAGAAGTGATTTGTTCGATTTCAATGTCCATTGTAGCGCAACAATTTTTAATTTTTCCAGAATAAAAAATAAAATCATCATCGTTGTGCTTGGTGGTCACAATAACCTGCTCACATTGACTACTTCGACAAACTTGCTCAAAATTTGAGTTCCAATTCAAAGGAAAATTTCTCTTTATCATTTAACCCGTAATCACTTCTTGGCTGCTAGAATCAGAAACAACACATTTTTTGTCTTTGAACAATAACATATAATCTTGTTCTAGCATTTGACCAATACTCAAAAGATTTTGGTCAAGATCATGTACCAACAAAATATTTTGAATAAATTTAGTATCTTTGGGAGCTTTAATTGCCACAGTTCCTTTACTAACAATATCCAACGTGGCTTTATAGGCCAACTTGATACTACCTTTGGCAGATTCCAATTTCGTAAAATATTCTCATTTGTTGGTTATGTGTTGAGTGCAACCACTGTCCAGAAACCATGTGTTTTTATCATTCAATCTTGTTGCTGCCATCGCCGTAAACACAAACTCCTCCTGTTCTTCAACTTTCGAAACGTTGACTTTTTGAGTTTGTTGGTTGTTCTCCTTTTTCACTCTGCAAAACTTTTCAATATGTCCAAGCTTATTGCAATAACTACACTGGAGAGGTGGTTTCTTTCCCTTAAACCAACAATTATCCTCTTTATGATTGTTTTTTTGCAATACTTGCATGGAGGGAAGTTTTCTTTCTTCTTTACTCCATTGCGAGAATCGCCTTGATTTTTTCTACTAGAATTAGTAGAAGTTTTTGGGATTTTACCTTCCTTTTGCATCTGCATCTTCCCTCTAAACTTGGCTTGAAGAGCTGTTTTAGTAGCTTCTTCTAGCCTCAAGGATCTTCTTTGCTCTTGTGCTTGAAGAGCATGTACAAGTTCTGAAGGTGACAGTTTTGTGAGATCCTTCGAATCTTCGAGTGAGGAGATCTTTGCTTCAAATCTTTCCAGAAAACTCACAACAACCTTTTCCACGATTCTTGAATCTGTAAGCTCTTCTCCCATAAGTCTGATTTGGTTTACAACCTTCATCAACTTGTTGGAGAATTCTTCAATAGTTTCTGAATCATTCATTCTGAGAATTTCAAACTCTCTTCTCAGATTTATCACTTTTATTTGCCTAATCTTGTCACTTCCATGAAATTCTTCTTTCAATTTTCCCCAAGCCTTCTTTGTAGTCTCACTCTCCATAACTCTAGCGAAAATTACTTTCAAAAGTGCTGATTGTATGCAAGAGAGAGCTTTAAAGTTTTTTGAAACTTCTTCTCTGTAATTCTTAATTTGCACCATAGTTGGATTATCTGGCAAAGGATTTACCTCTCCTCCAACCTTACCACTTTCCATAGATCACATGCTCACAAGAATGTTCTCATTTTGATAGCCCAAATTGAATAATTCTCACCAGAAAAAATTGGGGGTGAAGGAATTGAAAAATTATTGGAAGCCATAACAATATTGACTTTTATGTTGGGTTATTTTTGGGGTCTTCTCTCTCACAAATCCCTCAAGAAATTGGCTCTTGATACCAATTGTTCTTCTACGGAACACAGAGAAAAAGAAAACATTTGAGGATAAAAAATATTCTTCTTGTTTATTCATCCACATTTGAGAATATAAATAGACAAAAATACTCCTATTCTATTTCTAACTCGGAAACTAATAAAATCCTATTCTACCTTCAGCTAGGATACTAATAAATCCTATTCTATATCAACTTAAATAACTAAATTTTAAAAATAAAATTACTAAACTAAAAAGAAAAAATAACAGCAAATAACTCAATATTTCAACAAATTACTACTCTTCGCTTAGGTTTATGCTTAAAGTGTATATTCTGTTCTGTGTATAAGGTGTTAGTGAAGAAAGAAGTACCTAAGGAGGATATGCATGTTAAAAGAGCATCAAAAACAAGGAAATTTTTTATTGGTGGTCTTCCAAGAGATTATACTGAAGGTAAGAGTATACATGATATCGTCTATTCTCTGTCAGTCCAAAAAAAGGTTGTTGCTTCAACCTAGTGACTAATTTTAGATTATTTGAAGGAACATTTTGCTACTTATGGCTATATTTGGAGGCATCGGATCATGTGGGATAATTACACTGGTTGATCTCGAGGCTTTGGCTTTGTGACTTTTGCTAATGAAAAAGCAGTTGAAGAGGTTTTCTCAGACGGATGTATGCACGAACTTGGTGGAAAATAAGTGGGTAATTAGGACTTTATACTGTCACAAACTGATTATTGCCTCTTTTACTTTGATCAAACAATTCTTTTCCGTCTTCAGGTTAAAATTGAGAGGGCCGAGCCAATTAGAGCTGATGTTGAACACGCAAGCGAAAACCAGCTACATCATGGTGGGAGTATTTCAAAATCGTATTATGGTGATTGTAATTCTGTAGAAGGTTTGGGTGGTGCATATGGTGGTGTTACAATGTATTAGTTATTTATCACTTTTCTGAGTTAGCTCATTTTTACTGTTTTTTGTTTTTTACTGTTACATTGATAAAAAAGTTGATTAGCCAAGTTAGTTAGTGAAGTTAGTGGAGGCACCAAGTTAGTGGTTGCTGATTAGATTAGTTATCCAAGTTGTTAGAGTTAGTTAGAAATGTTCTAGAAGCTCATGTGACATATATGTGAGCCTATAAATAGCTACCATGCCTCTGTCATTGTATACTCTTACCACTTGAATAACAATATCTTAGCTCTTTCCTTTCTTCTCTTCTCTGCTTCAATTCCATATGTATGTGAGCATTGTAATGCATCAGTTTAACATGGTATCAGAGCAATGATCCATGAAGGTTTAGAGAAAGTATCAATACTCCATTCTATTTGGGATTCTGTACTACTATCAGTAAGGAGAAAACAGTTCTCTATTTTTTTTGTAAGCTGAAGTTGGAATTCTGATTAAGAAAGTAATGACACCTAAGATCGATCCTACAGATCCTTTATTTCTGGGAGCATCGAATGTTGCTGGTGCTGCATTGAATCCTATCAAGTTGATTGGATTGGAAAATTATGGAATCTGGAGTAGATCTATGAAAATTGCATTACTAGGTAAACAAAAATATGGTTTTGTGACTGGCATGTGCAGAAAGGATATGTATAGAAAAGATCTACATGAGAAATGGGAGACCTGTAATGCAGTTGCGTTGTCTTGGTTTATGAGTTCAGTTAGTGATGAGTTGTTGAGTGGTATTGTATATGCCACAAGTGCATTTGAAGTATGGGAAAATCTCAAGGAAAGGTTTGACAAGGTTAACAGAATGCAATTGTATCAATTGCACAGAGAAATCAACAATCTTCATCAAGGAACTGATTCTATTTCTACATACTTTACTAAGTTGAAAACTCTCTAGTGTGAGTATGATGTTGTGATCCCAACACCATCTTGTGATTACGCCAAGTCTAAAGACTATGCAGATCACTTAATTCAATATAGGTTAATACAATTTTTGAGTGGGTTGAATGAATCTTATGATCAAGCTAAGAGGCAGATACTCATGAAAAGAGTGACACCTACTCTTAATCAAGCATATGCAATGATAGTTGAGGATAAGATTCAGCAGCTGGCTTGTACTGCAGTAACTAGTGATAAGACTAATCACATAGCTATGCAGGTAAACAAAAGTTCTATAGAAACAATTCATAGTGGTCATGGTTATAAAGGGAAGAGGTGTGATTACTGTTATCTAAATGGACACACTAGAGATGCTTGTTATAAGTTGATAGGATATCCTGCAGATTGGAAATATAAGAAGAAAGAAAACTACAATAACAATCCAAGGGGATCATATCAGTCAAGATCAAGTGGATATGGATATCAGGCCACAGGACAATCTAATAATCAGTTCTTAGCTTATAACTTCACTGGGAACAGTCAGGAGGGAACACAAGTTACACAGATGTAACAGGCTAATCTAATGGTCAAGGTGGTCAAGGGAGAAAGTATATCAATAATGGAGTGGTTGCTAGAGTACAAGGTTTCTCATATGAAGAGTACATCCAGATCATAGCGTTACTGAACAAAGATGCACATGATTTAAAACAGGTCAACATGTCAGGTATAGTTACTTGTCTATCAACACATGTTATTCCACATGAATGGATAATAAATTTTGGTGTAACACATCATGTTGCAGCATATAAAGGTGTATTCTCACAGTGTCATAAAGTAGTTAATACAGAAAAAGAAATGGTGAATCTTTCTACTGGAGCCGAGGCAAACATTTCACACATTGGAGAAACACAAATACTAAATGAGGAAACTGTTAGTGATGTGTTGTTTGTTCTCGACTTTAAACTCAGTCTGTTATCAGAATAAAAAATGACCAAACAGCTTTCATGCTTTGTGTCATTCTACCCTAATTTCTATGTATTTCAGAACCTTTACACTGGCAAGGTGAAGGGGATTGGTAAGGAGAAAGAGGGATTATATATTCTTAAGAAGGTCTATGGATTGAATGAAGCACACGAAAGAAGTTCTCAAAGGGTTCTGGTTGCGGAAGTAGATATGCAAGACTGCAACTTATGGCATAGAAGGCTTGGGCACCCTTCTTCTCAGGCTTTCTAATCACTTAGTCTAATAAGACATAAAACAGACTTAGAGGTTCTAAATAAATGTCGTGTCTGTCCGCTAGCTAAACAAACTAGAATACCATTTCCTAGTGATTCTAGAGTTGTGAAACCTTTTGATACAATACATATGGATATTTGGGGGCCTTACAAAGTCCCTACTTTTAATAAGAAGCACTACTTTCTGACTGTAGTAGATGATCATAGTAGGTATACTTGGCTTCACTTGTTACAGTTGAAATCTAAATGTATTGTGGCTATTAAAAACTTCTTGAATTTGATAAGAAATCAATTCGGTGCTCAAATAAAAGTTCTTAGATCAGAAAATGGAACATAATTTATAAACTCACAATATAGAGAGTTATTTCAATCCTTGGGTGTATTGCATCAAAGTAGCTTCCCCTACACACCACAGTAGAATAGAATTATTGAAAGAAAGCACAGGAAAAACTAAATATTGCTAGAGCTATCAGGTTTCAGTCTTAGATGTCTATCAAGTTTTGGGGATTGAATGTCAAGGCTATGGTTTATCTTATGAATAGGTTACCTTCTTCATCTATTGGAGGTAAAATTTCTTATGAGGTGTAATTCTGTAAAATTCCCTCACTGACATATCTCAGAGTTATTAGCTGCAAGTGTTATGCCTCAGTACTACCCAGAGGAGATAAGTTTGTTGAAAGAGCCAAGCCTGTAGTACTTACGGGATATTCTACTTCTCAGAAAGGCTATTTATTGATGGAATTACTTACTAACAAACTATTTGTTACAAGAGATGTGGTGTTTCAAGAACACTTATTCCCTTTTGCAGACAAGACTACTCCAGAGTTGTCTACTGACTTTCTCACAATAAGTGAGAATGAATGTGTAGATGTGGACATGGATGATCATGTAGATTTACCTGTTATACTAGATTTTTGTCACAAGATTTCTAAGTCTTCAGATGAGAATATGAATATTTCCAATATTCCAGCTAGCATACTAGATGATGTTCCCTCCAACTCATCAGATGCTACTACATCATCCTCATAACCTAAAGTACCTATTGTATCTACTCCAAGAAAACCAATTAGAGTACACAAGCAACCTGCTTAGATGATAGACTATGCAATACCAGGTAAGGGAAAAAGAACAAGATATCCCTTAGCCAATTATTTATCTTATGCTGGGACTAGTCTTAGTTATCAGTATTTTGTGTCCAATTTATCAGTGTTAGTTGAACCTCAATCATATAATCAAGTAGTTAAGGATGAAAGGTGGATTAAATCTATAAAAGCAGAGGTAGAGGCACTTGATAATAATACTTGAGAGGTCGTTGACTTGCCACAAGAAAAAAATATCATAGGGTCAAGATGGGTATACAAGATCAAGTATAAGTCCAATGGAGAGGTTGAAAGATTTAAATCCAGACTAGTAGCTAAAGGATACAGTCAGCTAGAAGGGTTGGACTATCATGATACTTTCTCACCAGTAGCAAAGATGGATACTGTAAAAAGTATCATTGCTCTAGCAGTTTTAAAAGGCTGGTGCATGTATCAGATGGATGTCTATAATGCTTTTTTGCAAGGTGACTTAGATGAGGAAGTGTATATGGAATTACCAGATGGGTTCAAAAAAGAAAGGACACACAAGGTTTGCAGATTAGTGAAGTCATTATATGGACTTAAACAAGCTTTCAGACAGTGGAACATTAAGCTTACTGCTGCACTACTTAAGGTTGGTTTCTCTCAAAGCACATATGATTACTCTCTTTTCACCTTGAAGAGATCAGAAGGAATGTTGGTGATATTGGTATATGTAGATGATCTTCTTGTTACAGGAAACAATGATGCCATGATAAATGAGGCAAAGGGAATAGTACATCAGCAGTTCAAACTCAAAGATCTTGGAGTACTAAAGTATTTTCTAGGCATTGAAGTGTTGAGATCTACAAAAGGAGTTATATTAAACCAAAGGAAGTACATTTTGGAGCTCATTGATGACATAAGACTTACTAGTGCAAAACCAGCCCTTACTTCAATGGAAACCAATGCCAGGCTAACATCAGTAGAAGTAGATAATGCAGTAGAAGTTACAGAAGATGCTATTCTTCAAGATGTTATATCCTATCAAAGGTTGGTTGGGAAGCTAATGTATGCAACTATTACAATACTAAACATCATCTATGTAGTACAAAATTTAAGCCAGTTTATGCAGCAACCTAAGAAGTCTCATTTGGAAGCTGCATATAGGGTTATGAGATACTTGAAAGGCACTGTGGGACAAGGTGTATGGCTTAAGGCTCAACCTACAACTGAGCTTATGTACTGGTGTGATTCAGATTGGGCTGTATGCCCAAATACAAGAAGATCTATTATAGGTTATGTAGTATATTTTAGTGGTTCTCTGATATCTTGGAAGTCTAAAAAACAGTACATAGTATCCAGAAGTTCACCAGAAGCTGAATATAGAAGCATGACTTCAGCTTTATCAGAAATTACTTAGCTGGAAGGCCTATTTTCAGAACTAGGTGTAAATATCAGTAAATCTATCACAGTGTTCAGTGACAGAAAGTCTGCAATACAGTTAGTAGCCAACCCCATTTTTCATGAAAGAACAAAGCACATTGAAGTTGACTATTGCTTTATTAGAGACAAGATCAAGGAGGGATTGTTTCAGCCTGTGTATGTTCCAACCAATCACCAAGTTGCTGACATCCTTACCAAAAGTTTGACTCAAGATCAACACCTATACCTTATGAGCAAGCTTGGTGTGCTAAGCATTTTGCATTCTTCAGCTTGAGGGGGAGTGTTAAAATGTATTAGTTATTGATCACTTTTTGAGTTAGCTCATTAGCTCATTTTTACTATTTTTTGGTTTTTACTGTTACATTGATAAAAGGTTTATTAGCCAAGTTAGTTAGTGAAGTTAGTGGGGGCACCAAGTTAGTGGTTGCTGATTGGATTAGTTATCCAAGTTATTACAGTTAGTTACGAATGTTCTAGAAGCTCATGTGACATATATGTGAACCTATAAATAGCAACCATGCCTCTCTTATTGTATACTCTTACCACTTGAATAACAATATCTTAGCTCTTTCCTTTCTTCTCTTCTCTGCTTCAATCCATGTGTGCGTGTGTGAGCATTGTAGTACATTAGTTTAACAGGTGGAAACACGGTTGCAGGTCATCGTGGATATGAAGAATACGACAATTATGGTGGTCATGGTTTAGGTCCTGCGGTATTTTACCCTGTATATGGTGGATCTAATTATAGAGTTGGGTTTGGTGGATCTATGCATGGCGCAACTGGTTATGAAGGTATCACCTATGGTGCACCTGTCTACTATAGTGGTAGTACTGGTGGAGCTATGTATGGTGCAACTAGTTATGGGGGCAACAACTATAATGCACCTGTCTACTATGGTGGAGCTATGTATGGTGCAGTCGGTCATAGAGGCAGCAACTATGGTGTATCTATCTACTATGGTGGTGGTACTGGTTATGCCAGCAGTAACAAATATGGGAGCACTATTGGCAATCCTACTAGTTATGATAATGTAAACAAGTATGACAGTCGTCGAAGCACTGTTGGCAATCTTGTTGGTTATGAGAATGCAAACAGATATGATACTGGTGGCAACAGTGGTGGTGCCAATGCATAATGAAATAACGGTGCTGCTAATGGGAGGTTTCATTATTATTGGAAGTGGCAAGTCTGCCTATGAGGTGGCAAAATTTGATGACTTTTGACGGGTACCATCAATGCGTAAAATGTTTGATGATGGTGTTTGTTTCATTTGGGGTTTATGATTTTGGTTACAAAGTTATTTTCTTACCCCTCCACTAACTTCCAGATCCAGTAGCTGTATTCGCCTGTCAACTTGGTATATGGATAGTTGTTGTTTAAACTTTTCAAGTTAATCAAACTTTCTTATTGTAAGAAAGTTTAGACACTTCTTGAATAGAAACACACATTTCACTTGTATATATCTATACTTTGTAAAATCCATTGAAGTGTGATATAATGAAAGCACCAGAGAAGAACAATTATTGTGGCTTTTGTATAAGTTCCCTACAATTTAAACTTGGGCATGTGTCACGACCCGAGTCGGGACCCTAGCCATGACGAGCATCCCGGACCATATAGGCCTGGACGCCCCCTTCTGTTTGGTACATCATGAACACCATTCATAACAATAAAGAAAAAGATGCGGAACATAAACAAACGGAATCATGGTCATGTTATAAGTTCAATATATCAAACAAAAGAAGATTCATCAACATTTAGACAATATCTGTTTCTGTCTGCGAAATCTCTAATACATACGAAATAAGCAAACTGTCTAAAACTGAGACAAGTCCCCCAGTGGACCTAAAGCAAAGTAAATAACAAATGTCTGGAAAGAAATAGGCCTTTCAAATTAAAGAAGCCTCACCAATTTCACACTTCACTTCTGTCTAAATAACTCTACAGCTTAACAGGACCTCTAGACTGAGCCTCAGACCCTGAAATATAGGGGGTCAATACAATTGTACTGGTATGTGAACAACTCAAAACAACATATTTTTATACAAAATAAATGAGAGCATATCGTAATAACAGTGAACATTATGCAAGTAAAAATACGTGGACATATTTAATAATTTCAAAATAGTCTTGACAACCTTGACCCACTCTTTATTCTTCTTCTTAACTAGTAGGTACACCCTACAAATCTGTTATCCTACGAGCTATGTGGTATCCTCACTAGAATCGGCGGCCAAGTCCCCAATCCAAGTACCACCAGGATTGGAGCAAAATGATACCCCCATGTGAGCACACCATAGGAATCCCCCTATGTGAGATGTCCTAAGTATTTTCATTATCCTCCCATATAGGATACAATATCATAAATCCCGCATCGTCAACTACGGTTTTCAGTGATGAGACCTTGCACTCAAACGCCTTCTTCAGGTAACCTACTTTCTCTCTTAAGCCCAACTTTTAGTTCTTTAAAACAAACATACTTCATACTTTCAAAATATCCATACTTTTTCTATTAAGGGCATATCATCACCGGGTATCTTCATACATTGACTTGCAAGTCAATATCATATTCATTCACAACCCATCATATTCAAAACATGCACATAACCACCCAAGATTCATAATATCACAATAGAGTCATCACTTTGAAATCTCAAGAACACCTTCTCTTTACAAGATTCAAAACATATGGTGGTCATGTTAATTTAATCAATCACATGAAATTCTTTACCTTTAAAGTAAGAATATAGTGCAACAAGGAACTCCCTCTCATTAAATATAAAACCACGTTAAACACTGTGAAATTGAGAAGATCGCTTTCAAATCTTAAGATATGCATTTCAAATCATTCGTAATAATTATATAAACTTTATGTCACGACAAGAGAGGGAATCATACTCATGCTCTCAATAAATCTTAAAAATACACGAAATCATATTTACATATAGTTATAATTCAATTTCCATGAAAAGTGATTCAAGACAACAATTGTTTTCATCAAAACAGTCCCATGATGCATACTTTTCGAAAATCATATCAAAACTTCATATAAATCGTAATTGGAGATCTTTAATCTTGATAAAACATTTAAACTTATGCCCAAGATTTTAGAGTAGTCCCACATACCTTGGATTATCATATCTGAAAGATGGAACCCGAATGTTGATCTATTTTCTTGAAATCTTAGCTTAAGAGTTAGGGATTTTTTCTTGTTCTTGGGGAAAGGAAGGATGATTTTTGATATGGGGAGGATGTGAATTTGGGGAAAGTGCAGTTTTGGAGAAAGAATTTAGTGTTATAGCTGAGGTAAGATGAGGGAAAAGACTAAAATACCCTTAAGGAAATAAAAAAGGTTGCAGCACTCCCTCAGTTGATAGGCTGACATGCTTAAGTAAAATAGGCATAATATTTTGCTCCGATATCGTATTTAGACTAAATCAGTTGAGTTGGAAAGAAGACTCAAATACCTTTCATTTGATATATAGCAGTCCCCCTAATTCTTTATATACACAAAGTTATGGTTGACAAAATTTGACCCAAGTTGAAGTGTCCTGTAAAACTTAATCGATAAAATTGTTTTCAACTCATCTTAGAGATAGGGGATTCTTGTGACCTCAATTCATATTCAAAGGTATTCAAAACCTATAGGATTGATCATCACATATTTATTAACAAAAAAGTAATGAGTTCGGGTCTATATGTATAGGAACAACGGTTTAAACTTTAGCCCGAATGTTCGGGGTGTTACATTATTTCCCCCTTGAGATCATTCGACCCCGAATGATGGGTAGGGACTTTTGAAGCTCTAGAAGTGTAGAACAAAGAACATAACATCAGATTGAACATTTTTCCTCAACAAAATATGCGAAGGCAGTCAACGAGATTCTGATAACCCCTAGGGAAATGTGTAAGCATGAAACATGAGATAACGAAACTTGATGTCACATGATCTTAGCATGTGTTTTATAGAACATGATCAAAACATTATAAGAAATGAATTTTTATAAGAATCCTCGGCCTGATTAAGGTTGGTACATGAGATAAGATTCTCGTAGGACATAAGAATTGAAGCATTCTCCATCTTACAAGATACAACAAAAAGACTTAAACATTAGAGACACTACTCATCTACACTACAAACAATAAATTACATGCTTCATCATTTCCAACTTACAATTCTCCCAATAGATATATAGACATTTCAAGTTTGCGTTTCAAATGGACATACATAACCTCTCAACTAAAAGAGGTTTGGACTATATGATAACAATTAAAAGGGTACATGAGCATGAGAACTATTGAGGAAAGTGAATAGGTACCAATTAGGAACAAAGGCACATTCCAGATAGGGATATAAAGTTGAATGATCAAACCAACAGGGACTCTACAGGTCACATTATCCTAACTCGACAGAAGTGATATCGAAATAAGGCAACATATGATCTTGTGAACCAAATGACGTATATGGTCAAGTAAGCACTTGGTTCATGCACTACAATAAATATTTCAAATATACTATCAGGTCATTAAAGTAAAAGGTCAAGTTTATATGCGTACCTTAGGCTTTTACGCATAAGCAACCAACCATAGCTTGAAGAGTTCAAATTGTAACCTAAACAATTATTTCAGATTCCTCAGATTATAAACAAGTATATACAACCTTGATACATACTTAATTACCTTTTAACTCCTAGAAATCTAGCATGTTGATATGAATCAAGATGAGTATCTAAAGTAACTCTAGTTTGTGCAAATTATACTAATTCTCAAACCTGGACAACCTCACTATGAAGTGTCACAACTTAGTTTTGAATAGGTAAACATTATATCCAAGCTTTACAACCTTCATAAAAGTTGTAGATATATCTCCTAGAGTTGCAAAGAATCTAGAATCACCAACATATACATCTTTTATAAACTCTTATCATCCAAATACTGACAGTGGCACATAGGGAGACTTCTAAATTGAAAAACAGGACAAAACTTATCCCCTTTGACGTTTCCTATCTTAAGTCTATAACATCAAAACCAATTCCTTTTCCATAAAATTAGAAGTTGTAGAGCTATGTGGTAGCTTCTCAAAACATATTTTTTTTGTATCTAAAATATAGTTCTATAGATAGAGATGTGTTATGTTTACTTAACCTTGTATAATTTCAAAACATGTCTAAGTTGCTTACATATACCACCCTTTCAGGATGTTAATCTACAATGAAATAAGTGTTAAATCTAGTATTAATATCCAATCAACTGAAAATCTACCTGGGCCCCATAATTTGGGTAGATACCATCCTCACTCACATGATAGAATGCTATACAATGCAAAATAATCAAAACTGAACAACTATAGACTCATCAATCTTATCTTCCCCTTATTCAGCTCACACAACCGTTACCTTTATCACATGGCAACCTATTATTAATATCTCGTAGTCAATTCCATTCGTGTCTGACTTTTTATCAGCCCAATACCAATAATTTACCAAGCCCCCATTGGCTCTTGTAATGCCCCGAATCTAGTACCTAGAACTCTACACGGTGCTCATGACTCTGAAGGACCATAAGCTAACCCATAACTAATATCTGTACCTGAATACTGCATAATATAGTGTATAATACGGAAACATGAACTGAAAGGTTATAAGGTTCAAAACTTTAGCATAATATCTAATTAAAATAAAACATCTGAGTGGGGTATGAAATACCCAAAACAAAACTGACATAAGCTATCTGAACATACTGTAGTCTGGAAAACCTCTAAAACATGATTGTCTGAATAAGGAGTTGATGAGACATGTCCCCAACTAACTCCAACTAATAAATTAATTAATGACATAATAAAGTAATGATCATGTCCTCGAATGATGAGAACTCACTACTAACTTTGACCACTGAACTGGGATACTACTGATGCTCTGGAGCTCGTGTCTCTGGACCTATGGTATAAAACACCATAGCGCGAATGCGTCATCACGACTGAATGTATTGGTATGCATGTGAGGTAGGATAAATTCATAGGGTTCATATGCATGAGCAATAATAATAACAGACTAACTATCATGAGCATGAGAATACATACATAAGACATAATAACTAATACTGATACCATGATCACCTGATTTCTGAATCTGAATACTGATAACATGAGTGATTTTATCTGACAGTCCTGATTCTGATGGAACTATCTGAGTTCCATACTAAGCTGAGGTGACTGTATCTGACAGTCTAAGATTTGATAAAACTAGCTGAGTTCCATACTGTATCTGAGTGATTGTATCAGATAGTCCTGAAATATGTAGAACTATCTGAGTTTTATTACTGAAACTGAGACTGAAACTATAAGAAGTGATCATCTAACCGACATGCCCCATACTAAGATAACTGGGGTCCAACCTGTAACCCCAATTGGAAGGGTGCCAGTACCGCGCCACTGGTAAAGACAACTATTGTGGGATCAGTCCTAATCTAGCGGGTGACCCCTAAGATCAGTCCTGTACTAGCGGGTGATCCCTGAGTATGTCAGTCCTATCTAACAGGTGACATCTTGTGCCTACGCTGGCTACGTAGTTCTGGAACTTAGGGATTGCTTCTAGGGATCTCAGTCCTATCTAGTGGGTGAGTCCCCATACCTAGGCTCACTCGGTGCTGAATCCTACTCCCATTTGAAAGACACTGAACTAATTAACTGAACTGAACTGATACTAATGGTGTTGTTTAGCGGAGCTAAACTGAGTTTACTGAGTTCCGTTGACTAACGAAATGCTACGGAGTTTTGAGGACTAACTGAGAGTACTGAAGTTACAGAGATTTACTGGGAATACTGAGATCACTGAGATTTCCTAAGTCACATGACTAACTAAGTTCTATGGATCGTGACTTGTCTGAGAGTATCATGAAAACTGACACTGGCTCTAGGCACACAACTAAATTGTCGGGTATAAGTACCCCCAGGACTTGATGAGAAGAGACTGACAAAGTATGACTTACTTGAACACATGACCAATAACACAATTCATAATTTATCTATTGAAGCACTTCATCAAACATGTGATATGCATAAACTTGTACATAAATGAGGATTTCATAATATCATGCTAGTTGGGCACTTTTTCTCTACAAAGGCATTTAATCAAACACATGGTAGGTATAGTATATGTAGATAACATTATACAACAAACAAACATCGTGATTCATCTCTAATTTCATCATCCAAGGGTTTAATCATAGGTTTACATGAATCTACACCTATACTAATCAATTCTACATAAGATTTATCACCAAACATGGATTAGAATTCAATTGGTCATTATCAACATGAACAAAAGCAACCCAACATGAAATTCATAAAGAAAATCCATAAACTTGAACTTAGAAAAGAGATTCTTGGGCTTCATGGACGAAAGGAGTCCATGAATGAACACTATGCATACCTGGGTTGAGTTTCTTGAAGTTCTTGAACTTGAAGGATTGGAATCTCTTAGTTCTTGAAGAAGATTTGGATTTTGTTCTTTGGGATTAATCTTAGAGAGAAAACCCTAATTTTGTTGTTGTGAAATAATAATGAGCAAATAAGCTGAGGTCGAATAAAACTGGGTATATATACGGGTGGTAAAAGACCAAAATACCCCTTTAAAATATGACTTAAAAATACTGAGCGAGACATGTGACGGTGGGGTGCGACGGTGGGGTGCGACAGTCCGTCGCTAGTCCGACGGTCTGTCGGACTTACCGTCGACTGGGACCAGAACTGGGACCTACTACCTTTGTGCGATGGTGGGGTACGACGGTCTGTTGCTTATTCGATGGTCCATCAGACCCAGCCAGAAAGCTGACTCACTGCCTCGATGCGATAGTCGTGGTCGACGGTCCGTTGCTAGTCCGACGGTCTGTCGACCTGCACCATCGCACCTGGGCGGTTTTACTGCCTTCTGTATTTTGGCCATAACTCTCTCGTCTGATACCAGATTTTGACAAAATTAGTATCGATGGAAAGCTTATTCAATTTCCCACGTGACAGAACGTGAAAATTTTCGAAATACCACGTGTACAAAAGGGATTCATATTTCAACACAAGTTTCTAACATTCTTGGAGAAAAATTTCAAGCTAGGAAAAGTATGGGTATTACAGCTCTGCACACCACTAGCAACAACAAACAAAAGTCATGTTACATAATAATAAGAAATGTGATGCAAGGCATATTACATCGGCGCACACCCTGATCCCTATCCTCAAGAACATAAAATGCGTGTAGTGTAGACGTCTCCTCTAATCATAACCCCTAAGGCATGCAATGCAATGCATATACACCATGCATATGTGTGGGAAACTAAGGGAGACTAATAAGGAAATCATAGTAATGACAATTTCAGTAAATCAAAAGTCCATAATAGAAATGAATAATCTCTATGCGGGCTAACAAGACCATCATGATATCTAAAACAACTAGTAAAGCATGGGAATGGAAACAAAAATACCATAAAAAATATATGAAAATATTTTTGATATAAGATATGCTTATATTAATACACCTTTGTATAGCACTCTAATCTCTTTAGACAACCAAGCCCTATAAGTGCATTCTCCAATTTCTATAATTTAAAATAGGTTGCAGAGACACGTAACAAGGTCAAATACATATGCGCAAGTATCAAGAAAATGATTTAGTAAAGAGTACACCTACCAACCTATCACCCTGAAGCAACACTAAGTAGGATGTCATAGTAATCTACAATAATCAATAATTAATGTACAGTAAAATCCCTTTATTGCTATTTGAGACACATAATGACTTTCTCTAGCTGCACAGATTGTGAGACAATTGGATTTGTATTCTTTTAACAACTAAAATGCTTAAGGAGTAGCAATTATATGATTTCATATTCTTTAGCATACATATGCCAACTATTTAAGAACAACAAGGGAGCACATTTTAACATTCAACTTCAATAGCATGTATTTACTTGATAAGAACAAGTTGGATAATTCCCATTCAATCATTACGAGAAGTATGTACCCATTTTAATAAATTTCCAATAAATTATAAGAAGAAATAATATTGTATTAAGAATTTACATTTGAATGACAATCATCATAATCCGATAATCATACCAATATATTCTGCTACGTTCAATTTGACTAGGAACCGACATCACCAATAGGGAGTTTTAACAAGAACAATACCAACACCAATTTAGGGACACCTAATAATAATAAATTCTTTCAATAGCTTGTAGATTCGAAGTTATAAACTGCCACGACCCGAATCGAGGCCCTGGCCATGATGGAAATCCCGAACCATAAGGCCCGAGAGCACTTCTAACTTGTCATCACACACACTATTCATATACAAAAAGAAAATGCGGAAATACATAATGAAATGGAATCATGCTCATATTCTGATTTCAATTTAAAGAGAAACAGTAAAACCCAATAACAACTGGACAATATCTGAACCCGTCTGCGAGATCTCTACTATATGATAAAATGACAACTGTCCGAAAACTGGGACAAGGCCCCCAACAGACCCAAATCGAATAGGTAACATAATCTGAAATAAACAGACTTTCTAGAATAAAGAAGGTCACCATTGGACACTTTCCTTCTGTCTGAAATCTCTACCATCTATCCAGACCTCTAGATTGAGCCTCAGACCCTGGAAGGTAAGGGGTCAATACAGTTGTACTGGTACACAGAGCAAATCCAAAATAATAATTTTTATTCAACATATATAAGAGCAATTTAAAATAGTTCATAAATATATCATATGTTAAGAATCACATGGGCATATTTAAAAGACTCTATAAAATCATATGAACTCTATGACATACTTTTTGTTTTACTTCTGCGATAGGTGGTATACCCTATAATTCTGTAATTCCACGGGCTATATGGAATCTTTCCTTAACTCGGAAGCCAAGCCCCCAACCCAAGTTTACCGCAAGGGTCGGAGTCTCTGAATCTCTACTACGCCACAGAGCCGTCGCCAGCTTACAAAAGTAACATACCCATATCGGCAAAACACGATTTTAGGCTATAAGTCATTTGGATCGTGTGCTCTTGGGGTAACCACCTAACCATTTTTAAGCCCATTTTTAATTCTTTATAACATGCAATCTTTGAAATCAGACTCTGAAGACTCTATTTCTATTAGGGCATAAATTTATATGGTATTGTCATACCATTGACCTGCAAGTCACATTCTCTGAGCCATTTATAGCAAATTATATCTCTGTTCTCAAAACATGGAATTCAAGACCACCATATCAACAATTTCTTTCAAGAAACTCATTCTTTAAAACTCATGTAAACACATGCAAGAAAACTCTCATTTTCGACATTTCAAACACACACAAGGTGGTCATGTCAAAGATATCAATCACATACAATTCTTTCTCCTTAACACAAGAACAAAATCATATAAAAAAACTCCCTCTCATTATCATCAAAATCATGTTAATTACTTTAATATTGAAAAGACCACTTTCAAACCATTAAACATGCATCTCAAATCATTCTCAACAGTTTCATAAACTACAAATCATCAAAGAGAGGTATTTCAATGATAATGCTCTCAATCAAATCTTCAATATCATACGTACACATATAGATGTAAATAAATTTAAGGGGGAAAGGCCTAAGGGCCAAAACAATAATATTATCACAACATCCAAAATGTGAAATTTAAAGCATAAGTTCCAAAACCCCTTTAAAATTCATGCTTGATAATCTTTAACTTATATTCAAGAGATTCAACAAGCCCATGTAGTTTTTAGGATGAACCCCACGTACCTTAGATTTCTTGGTTAGAAGAATGGAACCTAGGTCTTGCTCCTTTTCTTGGAATTCTTGATCTTAGGGATGAGTTTCTTGATCTTTGGGAAAGGAGTTAGGGTTTTGTTTTGAGAGAAAAACTGAATTATAACGTGTATTATTCTTTTGGGGCGTGAATCTTATGTTATGGACGGACCTTGGGTTAGGTAAAGGTCCAAATTGCCCTTAAAAATGCAAAAACAGAACCTGAAAATTAGGTGCGTGCGATGGAGCGTGCGTCGCACGCTAATCGTGCGCCACTACTGCCTCTCTCACGAAAATAGCCTCAGGTATTGGATTTTGGAGAAATTGGTATCATTGGAAAGATACTTCGAAGACCTTTCATTTGATATATAGTAGGCTCTCTAAATCGATATATAAAAGGAGTTATGGTCAATGGAAGTTGACCCAAGTTTAAACATCCACTGAAACTTAATCGCTAGAAATGTTTTCAACTCGTCTTAGAGTTAGGGGATTTTTGTGACTTCAATTCATATTCAAAGGTATTACCACACTATAGGATTTATAACCACACATATATTAACAAGGAATTATCTAGTTCAGGTCTATACACATAGGAACGGCGGTCTAGATTCTAGCTCAATAGTACGGGGTGTCACATTATCTCCCCCTTGGGATCATTCATTCCCGAATGATGGGTAGGGACTCTTTGAAGCTCTAAAAGTGTAGAATAAAGAACGTAATATTTATCTGAATATTTTTCCTCAATAAAAATATGCAAAGGCATCACACGATCTTCATGATAACCCCTAGGAAAATGGGTAAGCATGAAACCTGAGATAATGAAACTTGACATCGACATGATCTTGGCATGTGTTTTATGGCACATGATCAAAACATTATAAAACATAACTTTTTTTAAGAGTCCTCGGCCTGATTAAGATTGGTACAAGATATGAGATAAGCTTCTCGCAGAACATATGAATGTTATCATTCTCCATCTTACAAGATACAACGAAAAAACTTAAACTTAGCAATACTACTTATCTATACCCCAACATTAATCAACATACTTCATCATTTCCAACTTATAATTCTCCCGTAACACTTCTAACCACACGAATTTGTGTCCCTCCGTATAATACTTCTATGTTCAAGCCTAACTCAGAGGAAAGAGGTGATAATTTAAACTATGGGACCCTGAACTCTACATCATATTAAGAAATCACCTCACCTCATCACTATAATCCAACAATCTCAAGTCTTAATTCAAAGAATACTAACCACATGGTACATAGGTTTGTGTTTTCATAAATCAGAAAATTCAAGCCTAATCATTACTACACCCACTACATGGATCTCCCTACTAAGACCAACAATTCCAATCACTCTCAAAACTATTTTTGCCATATTTCTCCTTTGTAGCTATCTCACACAACAAAAGTTCATCTCCTTCTTTTCCTTTTACCTAAAACCTCAACTCAAGAATCACGTCAAATTTCTCACCTTCAAAAACATCTATTCCCATACCTAACACACTACTACACTCCACAACCACCATCATACTAACATATAGAGGGTCATTAAGGGACCCGAGCATAAGCATCACGAATGGAAGTAACATTATCAGACCATCTCTCATACTTATTGCACTATTCAAGGAGGGACATGAAGTGACGATACGATACAATAGACATGAAGTGCTTCCGATATCAAGTGTCTAGATCATAAGTAAAGGGTTGTTCAGAACGAACACAACACATCATGGTTTCCTTAGGACAAACCAAAATGAGAAACATGGATGCACATATCATGATCTATATGGCATAAAACCAAAATTTATGTAGTTAACAACTAAGGTAAGGATTTCACTTAAAGTGATTTCTCCTAATTCAAAGAGCTGAAATTTTTCCATGAGTTGGCATAAACTTTAACACTTTGGCTAATTCCGACATAAAATGATTCCACAACATATAGAAATATATTTTCATAGGACCAAACATGCTGAGAGACATAGATCTTCATAGATCATGAACAACATAACATAGAGTTTGAATAGATTGAATGTTGGATCACTGAGGGATATAATTGCTTCTAGTTTGGAGGCTAGAACATGACATGAGTTACATAGAGAGCTTAAAACTTAGACATAGGTAGGACTCGAATACATAAAACATTGGTAGAATGAACTCTTAAAATGAAGTAGGAGGAACATACTTGAATAGGGGTAGGTTTATCATGACTCTTCCCTAATTTTCCACAATGAGAAAAAAAATGCAGAAAATACCTTAACTCACCATCTCCCCCTTAGATCAAAGTCACAATCCTATACTGGAGAACATAACCTCTTATCAATATGTAACCACAATTCTCAATATAATAGGGAATATCGGTATACACATGAACACAAACTTCTATTAATAATTTAACATAAAGACACTAAATTTCTTCTGGGACATCCCCCTTCAAGGATACTAATAATAACTTCCTTTAACCCTAAAATCATCCACTCATGACTAACATTATTATAGGCATAGACATCCACGCTTCTAAATACTTAAGAGTTAGGATTTCTGTCCTTGGCAAGAGAAGATGATTTCAATTTGGGGAGAATTTGAATTTGGGGCTAAAGTGCTTTTTTGCTACTCAAATTTGGTGTTTAGGATGAATTAATGTGGGTGGAATTGGCCCAAATTCCCTTGGAAAAATGTAACTGAAAATTGAAGGTTGAAGTAGAGTGTGCGTCGCACGCTGTAGAACCTCAGAATGGGGCGTGCATCGCATGCTACTCAGGTGTAGACTGGAGCGTGCATCGCGCGCAAATCCCACGCAGCTACTATTTGGATCTCCAAACATTCCCTTACATTTGTCCGAAAGTTCTAAAACTAACCCGAGATGTACTATTGACTTCCTCAATCATGAATCAACTCACAAATCGACTTTCTAAGGCCGGGAAGGTAAAAAATAAAACCATTAAAGATTGAGAGTTCAAAATGTGACTAAGTCCTTTTCTTTAACACTTAGAAAAAAAGGACCATTCAAGTTGTCAGCCCTCTAAGCATGCTACTCAGTGACATCAGGTCGAGAAAACTATGGGGCGTTATGACTACTTAACGTATACTCTATAGGCATTGTTTTCCCAGAATGCTACTCTTAAGTTTTTCTATCCTAAATCATCATCAACCAACAACTCACAGTCTCATGAGTTTACATACACATCTCCACTCCTTATTGCATAAAAATCCACTCTCCACTACTTAACCTTCTAACAGTAGACAATTAATCATATAACTCATATAATAAAATCTTACCTAACGCCATACTACCAGGGGGTGCAACTCATTCTTATATATTTATGCCCTTATCCACTTAATGACTCACCCACAATTCATCATTTTAACATCAAGCCTACTAATTCATTCCCTTAAATATACATCATTAATCTTAAGCTACTATTCTTACCACCATATTTTACATCTAAAGTTCAATCCTATAGCAATAATCACGTACCACCGATGAAGCATGCAACATCTCAACTAGTCCATCAAATTGGGAAATCAACTCAAAATACTCATTTCATTTTAACTACTACCTAAAATCACAACCCCTCCATGACATCACTATTACAACTCAAAATCTACTAAATACCTTCTTACATAAAGTACTAGTTTATAACCACTAAAGAAAAGAAGGTCAAGGGGGTAAAGTCATATAATAGACAGGGTCAACCTTAATCTTATATTATAACCCAATACGATCTTAAGTACATATGCAACTTTCTCATATCATACTTACTTACCCAAGAATACCTTTAGACTACCTTCAATTTCCACATACAACAATGAGTCTATACTTATAACTTATTGGCTAATCTAATCGTTTTCATTCACAGCCTATAAGAAAGTTCTGTGACCACCATAACTATCCACTCTGGGCTCTTTCCCTATTTTGAATAAATAAAAAAAATCAAAGCCAAACACTTTCTCCACACACTCCCTATACGAGCTACAAGTCTTGCCATAATATTATCCAACCACCATAAATGAGAGAGAACCACCCTTAAATTAAAGGGTTATACAACTAAAACTTCTTGTTCACGCAATAGTCACCCTCGCTTGGACTGCTAACCTAGTGACTTCATGTTACCAACTTCTGAACCATCTCACTATCAATAAGTCATGACACTTTAACATACACTATTACTCGGGTGGAAGTACAGTTCCAACATTCTGCTACATATCATTCCCCTTATGCATGACATCCGCAACAAAATTTTTGAAAGGGACTGGATACACTTAAATACATCAGGATGAAAAGCACGATTTCATCAAGATCAAAGTTTACACTTAAATCAATACACCTTGAAGCACTAACGGACTCCTCTCAAGTCCTTGCATAATTTTATAATCTTTCATGACTCAACCAGAAAGGACCATACCATTTAGGTTCTAGACTTCTGTACTTCAATAACAATGAGACATATCCGAGAACATCAGAGTAAGATTTGGGATAACTTTACTTTTGCATGGGAGATACAATAACACGAATTGGGGTATGAAAGAGGAATATTCTGACTCCATAGCACAAACTAAAACATGAATAAAGTAAGATATTCCTAAACGTCTTGTAGCTTCCTTCTTATAAGTGTGGTGTGCTATACACCCATAAACAAGACTCTACCCAACACAATTTCGCAGACACCCTGGGACTATGAACCGTGCTCTAATACCAAGTTTGTCATGAATCGAACCGAGGCCCCGGCCATGACGGATATCCTAAACTATAAAGGCCTGAGATACCTTCTAACTTGTCATCACACACACTATTCATATACAAAAAGGAAATGCGGAAATACATAATGAAACAGAATCATGATCATATTCTGATTTCAATTTAAAGAGAAAACAGTAAAACCCAAAAATAACTAGACAATATCTGAACTCATCTGTGAAATCTCTACTACATAATAAATGACAATGGTCCAAAAATTGGGACAAGGCCCCCAGCAGACCCAAATTGAATAGATAACATAATCTAAAATAAATAGGCCTTCTTGACTAAAGAAGGCTCACCACTGGACACTTCCCTTCTGTTTGAAATCTCTATCGTCTATACAGACCTCTAGATTGAGCCTCAGACCCTGGAAGGTAGGGGTCAATACAATTGTACTGGTACGCAGAGCAAATCTAAAATAATAATTTTTATTCAACATATATGAGAGCAATTTAAAACATTTCTGTAACGCCCTGATTATCTGAATCGGAATGCTATATGGTGTTCATGACCCCGAAGGACCACAAACAAACCCATGACTGATATTTGTACCTGTATACTGCATAATATGACATAAAAATGCAAAAACAAGCACTGAAAGGCCATAAGGTTCAATATTGAACAAAATCTTAATAATGATAACGTCTGAATAATGTGGTATCACAATACCAAAACAAAACTGAAGTCTAAATCTGATAATACTATAACCGTCTGGAAGCCTCTAATTATTTGAATACTCTAGATAAGGAGTTGATTGGACATGTCACCAACTAACTCCGTCAACTGAAAACTGAATTGATATAATAAAATAAGATCACATCCTCCAAGAATGAGGACTCACTGCTTAAAACTCTGAGTACTGGAATGCTACTGATGCTACATCTGGAAGTCGTGTCTCTGAACCTCTGGTGTAACATAAAAAGAAAGCACCATAGAGCAAATACATCAGTACAAAGGAATGTACTGAGTATACGTGTGAGGTAGGCTATATACAAGGGTTTACGTGCATAAGCAATACTAACTGACTAGCTAATATGAACATGAGAGTGCATACATGAATACATGGTAACTGAGATCGTGAAAATATAATAACTGAACATATATACTTATGACATAAATTTTCTGATATCTAACATAACTGATAGTGAGTTTTGATAACTGATAACATGAGTAACTATGTCTGACAGACCTAAATTGGATGGAACTATCTGAGTTCCGTACTGTAACTGAGTGGACTATATCTGACAGTCCTGACATACTGAAGTCTGAAGAACTATCTGAGTTCTTTTCATGAGATTGATACTAAAACTGTGGGAAGTAGTCATCTAAATGACATACCCCAAATATGCTATAATAGCTAAGCTAGGGTCCAATCTGTTCCCTGATTGGAAGGGTGTTAATACCGCGCCACTGGTAAGGACAAGCTGTGGGTAACCCTCATCTGACAGTGTCCCTAAAAGAGAATGGTGGAGCCCTCATCTGAAAGTACTTAACCACCTCATCAAATCTCATCTGACAGTGTTGATGTATCAACCTATGTATGCTATATAGTTCTGGAATACAAGGATGACTGCTAAGAATCATACCACAGTGTGTGTTCCCATCCTTGGGTACACTCGGTGCTAATTTCTACTCCCATCTGAAGAGACTGAACATGCTTGACTGACTATACATGGACTGAGTTACTGACTTTCATTAACTGACGGAATATTACTGCTATCTAATAATTAACTGAGATTATGAGATTTCTGAGATTTCCTGAGTCACATGACTGACTGAATTCTATGGAACATGGCTGGACTGAGGACAGCGTGAAAACATGACATGGCTCTAGGTACACAACTATATTTTTTGGGTACAAGTACCCCCAAGACTCAATGGGAGGAAACTGACACAACATGACTTACCTGATCATAGGAATAAAGTCCACAATTCATAATGTCATAAGTACGGGATTTCATGCTTCACATGGTTATCATATTCTTGTTTATCGAATGGAGTGAATATAACATGTACATACTTGCATGATTTCAATATCATGAACATTTCATAACACCACAATCAATACACAACAATAGCATGGAATTCAGGTTGAGTCATAAGGGAAAGAGCATGGACTTGTCATTTAGGTTCTATTTAGCCATAATACATGATTTCTAGGCTCTTAGGTATTTTATCAAACACCTTGCATGCACACTTTATGGCATAGGCATACTCATCACTTTAATAATTCAAATCACCCAAAATTCATATATTTCAATTTACATGTCATCCTAGTTTCATAAAATCACATAAAGATTCTAACTTGGGAGTTGTATAACAATCAATCACACAAACATAATCAACCCACAACATAACTTCATGATTCATAATTTAAAAGAGGGTTCTTGAACTTTATGGATGAAAGGAATCCATAAATCAACACAAAGCAACCTTATTTCGTGGATCTACGATGGTTGACGGAGAGATTTTCTTGAAATTGGATCTTCTATGAAAACCCTAGCTTGTGTTCTTGATGATTTTGGAGAGAATTTCAGCAAAAGGAGTATATTATGACTTAAAATGGCCTCAATCCCATGTTAAAGAGGCTTATATAGTATGGATAAAAAGTCTATTTTACCCTTAAAAACGCTGAGCCGGGAGTTAAAATTTTCGGCAGCGTACGATGGAGCGTGCGTTATATGCTCTAGTCCTCTGCACTGGAGCATGCATCGCATGATATTTTACATGCTAGGACCATGCGTCGCATTCTAATCACATGATGCTACTGGTTCAAAATCCAAATATGCCCTAAATGGATTTCAAAAATTTCCAAACTCACTCGGGATGTGCTATTACCTTGCCCCATCGTAACGCAACTTTGAAATTGCAAAACGGAGGTCAGAAAGGTTGTCAAATAAACCCTTGAAATTTGGAGGTCTAAAATGAGACTTAAGTGTTGAACACTTAGCAAAAAAAATTCTAAGTCTTGGAGCTTATATTGAGCTTTAAAGAGCTAAACGAGCTGAATATGAACGCAACATTTTTGTGAGGTCTTACAATATCTCCCCCTTGAGAATATTCGTCCTCGAATGAGACTGGATGATAGGGGAAATAATAAGATGAACATGAATAACTGGAACATGATCTCATGACTGACAAACTGAACATAACATACTGAACACACATATCTGATGCATGTATAACTGATTCATGAATGTATAGCTAAATGTTCTGAAGAACTAAATTTCTCACAATGAGAATACATGTCTTATGCATAATTTCATAACTGAGCTGGTACATGAATTCATGAATAAATATGCAATGGCACTTGATACCAAGTTTATAATGGGAACATGAGCATAAAATTGAATACCAAGTTTGTGATGAACACTAATCACGAAACTGAGTAAGCTTAAGGAGAACTATTACGTTGAGCTTGATCTGGATTGGCGGTGAAGAGGTGAGGATACTTGGTACACATATCTGCTTCTGCTTCCTAAGTATCTCCCTCAATGGACTGGTTTTGCCAAAGAACCTTGACTAGAGGGACTTCTTTGTTCCTCAGTCTACGAGTCTGATAGTCTAGAATTTTGATCGAAATTTCCTCATAGGAGAGACTGTTTTGAACATCAATGCTCTAAATAGGGACTACGACTGATGGGTCACCTATGCACTTCTTGAGCAAAGAGACATGGAAGACTGGATGAACTGAGGCTAGATCTGAAGGCAATTCGAGCTCATAAGCTACCTTGCCAAAATGATTGAGAATCTTAAAAGGTTTGACATATCGGGGACTAAGCTTCTCTTTTTTGATGAATCTCTTCACTCCCTTCATGGGAGAGATCTTGAGATATACATAATCACTGGTCTCAAACTCGAGATTTTTCCTATAAATATCTACATAAGACTTCTGTCGGCTCTAGCATCCCATAGTCTTTCTCTGATCAACTGTACATTCTCTAAGGCATCGAATACCAAGTCAGGCCCTATGAATGAGGCCTCACTAACTTCAAACCAACTGATTGGAGATCTACATCTCCTACCATAGAGAGCTTTGAATGGAGCCATCTGAATACTGGAATGATAACTATTGTTGTATGCAAACTCAATCAAAGGCAAGTGGTCATCCTAACTACCCTTGAAATCAACTGTACACGCCCTTAGCATATCTTAAAGAGTTTGAATGGTCCTTTATGCTTGACCATCTGTCTGAGGATGAAAGGATATACTGATATAAACTTGGGTACCAAGACCCTTTTGGAATGCTTTCCAAAAGTGAAATGTGAACTTGGTACCTCTGCCTAAGATGATAGATAATGGAACACCGTGTAATCTGACTAACTCCCTGATATAGAGTTTGGTGTAATCCTCAGTTGAATAAGAGGTATGAACTGGAAGGAAATGAACTGACTTAGTCATTCGATCTACAATGACCCAAACTGAATCATGTTGATGACGAGTTTGAGGCAAACCCATCACGAAGTCCATGTTCACTTATTCCCACTTCTAAGTAGGAATGGTAAACTCCTGCATGGAACCACTAGGCTTCTAATGCTCTATCTTAACCTGCTGGCATGTAGAGCACTTAGCCACAAACTCTACAATATCTCTCTTCATCCCACTCCACCAATAGATCTCCCGCAAGTCGCGGTACATCTTTGTGTCCCCTGGATGAATAGAGTAATGCATACCATGAGCTTCTATAAGAATTCGCTGTCTTATGTCATCTACTCCTGGAACACAGAGACGACCCTAGCAACGAAGGAAACCATCTCCCCCTTGAGAGAAAACCTCTATTTTTTGATCTCTACCTAACTCTTTTAGCTTGAAAAAACTAGGATCCCTGTCTTGCTTTTCTTTCGCCTCAGAAACTAGAGATGATTCCGAACTATCCTTAACGCATACGCCACTTTCTGAAGAATCGACTAAGCGAACGCCTAGTCTGGCAAGCTGGTGAACTTCCTAAACTAACTTCTTCTTACTGTCCTCAACATGATAAACACTACCCATGGACAGTCTACTGAGAGCATCGACACTACATTATCCTTGCTCGGATGACAAAGGACACTTATGTCATAATCTTTTAAGAGCTCTAACCACCTCCTCTAACGAAAATTGAGATCTTTCTGGGAAAAGACATACTAGAGACTCTTATGATCTATGAAGACATCTACATGAACTCCGTAGAGATAATGCCTCCAAATCTTTAAGGCAAAAACTACGTCTACTAACTCAAGATTATGAGTAGGATAATTCTTCTCATGGGGTTTAAGCTGTCTGGAGGCGTAGGCTATGACCTTACTATGCTGCATGAGGATACAACCTAAACCCACTCTGGATGTATCACAATACACTACGAACCCATCTAAACCATCTGGAAGGGCTAGAACTGGAGCTGAGGTGAGTCGAGTCTTCAATTCCTGAAAACTCTTCTCGCAAGAATCTGACCACTGAAACTTGACCTTCTTCTGAGTTAATCTGTACATAGAGGATGCAATAGAAGAAAATCCCTCAACAAACCATCTGTAATAGCCAGCCAAGCCTAAGAAACTCCTTATATCTGATGGAGAGACAGGGCGAGGCCAGTTTATTACAGCTTCGGTCTTCTGAGGATCTACTCTAATGCCATCACCGGAAATGATATGACCAAGGAATGCTACTGACCTTAGCCAAAATTTGGACTTACTGAATTTGGCAAATAACTGATGATCTCTGAGAGTCTGGAGAACAATTCTGAGATTGTCTAAATGGTCTTGTTCACTGCGAGAGTAAACAAGGATGTCATCTATAAAGACTATCATGAACATGTCCAAGTACTGCTTGAACACACGGTTTATCAAGTCCATGAAAGTGGCTGGGGCATTGGTAAGACCAAAGGACATGACTAGAAATTCAAAGTGACCATATCGAGTATGGAAAGTTGTCTTCGGAATGTCACATTCTCTAACTCTGAGCTGATGGTAACCGGATCTGAGGTTTATCTTAGAGAAATAACTGGCACCCTAAATTTTTTCAAATAAGTCATTGATTCTAGGAAGAGGATACTTGTTCTTGACCGTGACTTTATTGAGCTGACGGTAGTCTATACACATCCTGAGAGAACCATCTTTCTTGCGCACGAATAAGACTGGTACGCCCCATGGGGAAATGCTGGGTCTGATGAATCCCTTATCTAAGATATCCTTCAACTATTTTTTAGTTCCTGAAGTTCTGTTGGTGCCATTCTATATGAAAAAATAGAGATAGGCTGAGTATCTGGGATGAGGTTGATGCCAAAGTCTATTTCCCTTTCGGGAGGAAGGTCTGGAAGATCTTTGGGAAAGACATCTGAATATTCATTAACAACTGGGACTGATTCAAGACTGGGAGATTTGAAACCAGAGTCCTTAACATGAACGAGATGGTAAACACATCCCTTATATATCATTTTCCTTGCACGAAGGTAGGAAACAAGCTGACCTCTAAACACTGAAGTACTACCCTTCCACTCAAGGTTGGGTTCATTTGGAAACTGAAACTGAACTATTCTATTTCTGCATTCGATTGTGGCATAGTAGGAATAAAGCCAATCCATGCTGAGAATGACTTCAAAATCAGTCATCTCTAACTCGACTAAATCTGCTGACGTGACTTTTTGAAATATCATAATCGAGCAATTCCTGTATACCTACCGGGATATGATGGTTTTACCCACTGGGGTAGATACTGAAAAAGGCTCTGCTAGAATTTTGAGATTGACTCCAAAATCGCCTGCTATATAAGGAGTAACAAAAGACAAGGATGCACCTGGATCTAGCAAAGCGTAAACATGAACATGAAAGATATGTAATGTACCAGTAATGATATCAGGAGAATTTTTCTGATCTTGTCGAGTCTGGAGAGCATAGAGATGATTTAGGCGCTGCCCACTAGTAGCACTGGAAGTGGCACCCTGCTGGTTCAGGCGACCTGATTGAGATTGAGCTGTGGAAAGATTCTGCTGACCTTGATGACCTAACTAGGGATAATCTCTGACTCTGTGGCCTGGCTTTCTACAACCAAAATAGACATCACTACTAGCTCTGCAAGAATCCTTGTGGTTCTTACCACAAGTCTGACATAGGGGATTAGTGTGGGCGCTGCTAATATTTCCCTGAGACTGAGAGCCTGGCGCTCTATCTTTGTTACCCTCCCTGAACTTAGGAACTGGATCACTGGTTGTAGAAGGAGCTGGAACTAATGACTTAGGATGAAACTAGGAATGGTTTCCTCCTTCTGATTTAGGCTGTCTAAAATTGAAGCTATCTGTCCTAGCTTTCTTATTCTACTTTTCCCTCTGCTTAATTTTCTGCCCCTCTATCTACTGAGAATGGGTCATAAGTCGGGCTAAAGTTATGTCACTATTTAGCATGGCGGATCTACACTCATTAACCATGCTATCATTTACCCCTGAAGAAAACTTGCTCATCTTAGCTTTGTTGTCTGCAACCACATGAGGGGCATATCTGGCTAATTGAGTAAACCTGAGAGAATACTCTTTCACCGTTATATTGACCTGCCTGAGGTTGATGAACTTTAGCACCTTGGCCTTCGTCATCTCTTGGGGAAAGAATCTATCTAATAAAGCCGTGACAAACCCCTCCCACTCTATAGGAACTGCATCATCTATCCATTCAGACTTCCACTGCTTGTACCAAGTATGAACCACATCTTGTAACTGGTATGCGGCTAACTCATCACTCTCAACAGTAGTACCCCCATAATATCTGTCACCTTCTGGACCTGATCAATGAATTCCTGAGGGTCTTCATCTACCTTAGATTCGAGGAACATAGGAGGATTCATTCAGGTAAAGCCCCGAATCCTAGCTGTTGACACCTAATTTTTGCCCTCCACAACTACGTTAAATCTCAAGTTTCTTCGATTTTCAAATAAAATCACAACAATTATTTTTTCCAAATAAATGCATTTTTAAATATGTATTTGGGCTAAATTTGTTATTTAAGTGATAATTATATATTTTCGTATTTACATATACGAGATTGTATAAATGATATCATTTAAATAAACATTCTCATCAATATCGAATTTTAATTAAGGATAATATTTGAAAATAAATATAATAATTAAAGTCTTGATTTAAATATATTTTAATTCTTAAAAATAGTTTATCTAAATAAATATGTGTTTGATTTTATCGAATCAAGAAGCTTGGGGTTAAATGAGGTATTAATTCACTTCGAATTTTGATTTAATTTAGCCAATCTATTAGGTTTGGCCATAATCGAAATCAAGTGGCCACAATTGCGATGCAATTGGCCAATTGATTTCAATTTGGCCAAAACCTAAATAAAATTGGCCAATTCTCCAATAAACCAAGCCGGCCCAACAATATTCAGTAACCCACCGTCCAACTTTCTAAACACTGACCCGACCTAATACCCTTTATCAACTTCTCTTCCTCCTCAAAACGACATCAGCAACAATACGCGTGAGTAACAGCATACAACATCAATCGCACCCGATCCCTTCAACTCCGATCTAACCCTTGAATCAGCAAAAATCCCCAATCAAGTCAACCCGAACCAGTTCTCACAACGGCAAAACCCGACCCAGGCCCATTCCATTTTCACCTTCTTCACGAATTTCATGCGATCCCGTATGAGAAAACCCTCGAATCTTCTAAAAACAAGGATAGGTGTCTTCTCCAACGTCCAAATTCCATGAATTTTGGGATTATTGGTATGATTTCGTACGTATGCGGCTGGTTTCCATTGGTTTGAGGTAATATTCCATTTTCATCAATTCTGATTGGTCCACCCATTCGGATTTATCCGAGAAAAGCTCCAAAATCTGTACGAGTTGGTGTAAAACGTTGCCTTCAGTTCAAATTTTGAAAATATCTCCATGGAAAATTCCAAATATACCACTTTATTCTCAACGTTTACTGATCAGTTGAGCTCTAATGGAGCCATTCTTGGATCCTCTATATATAGATCTCTTGAGAGCAGAGAAAAAAGAGAATGGGAAATCCTGGGGTTCGAAAATTGGGTTGGGAAATTCTGAAGGCTAGGAATTATAGGGTGAGGAAATTCAAGAAAGGAAATTTTGGTTCAAAAAAGAAAAAAAATGAAAGAAAGAATTTTTGAAGAAAAATCAGGTCTTTAGCAGAGATCCTGTTCTTGTTTTGAAAGTTCATTGATTAAATTCAAGTTTTGAATTGGCGGTGAAGGAGTGTTCTGGTGGTCGTGATTCTCCATAGCTAGTTCGTCGTCTCAGTTTGCTGCTTCGAAAAAGGTAACATCCCATTTTATTTATCTGTCAATTACTTCTTCATCTCCCCCATTTTGTAGTCATTTAGTGTTTTATTTTTGAAGTGGTATGCTGGGATTAGCTGCTGTAGAGGTTTTGTAAGACCATAGGATATGCTAGCTAAAGATAATGCCTATCATGTGATTATGTTTGATGTAAAACTGTCGGATTAGTCGTTAAAGCTTTTGGTCTGAGTCTCATTTGCCTATCTCGATTTCATAACCTGTTATATAATTTTAACATTTTCTAACCAGTTTCCAATCTGTTATTTTGCATTGGTATTGCTTGTGAGTTTGATTCATTGATTTCCATCGATTTTCTTATTTTGATTTTTCGCTTCACCGGCTAGCCGAATGTTGTTTTTGTTTGAATCGTTAGTTCCTGTTTAGTTAGTAATATCATTGGCAGGACCACTTTGTGAGTTCCTCTGCCTTTCAAATGTCAAAGAGAATGACCAAGCATGTGTCCAATAATGAAAGGTCACCAGAAAATCCTAGGATCCCTCGACGACCATTTTATTTGAGTCCATTGAGATAAGGAGTAGGATAAAGGATATTGTCTCCCATCGGCTCCCTTTTCTAGCCTATTAGTTGTGTTCCTTTTTAGTGAAATTTTGAATTTTTCTTTTCTGTCTTGGGTTTATTCCAAGCCAGTATTCTTGTTGGTTTAAAATCCATGGAGAATGTAATGGTTTCGTTGAAGAATACTGTACATAAGAATGGATTTGGTCACGTGGATGTCCTTGATGTCCAAAGCCATTGTTGTGTGTATATTTTCTCTCGGGGAGGGTCTAAAACCCTTGATGTTTTGTAAGACCATATTTGGAGGATAACCATTTCCAACTTTTAGGCTTGTTGTTCTGAATATGGGAAATTTCGGAGGCTGCTTTGCACTATCGTGACTTTCAGAAGTCTGAAATTTTCTTCGGAGTAAAAAAGGGGAATTTTGGGGCTTTGTTTTTATTCTTGAGTTCTCTTCTGTCTGTTTTATGTGTTCTTTTCATTTATTTAACTCAACTCGCAAGGTATTTTTAATTCGGAGATATTGAAGAGACCTGGAAGTTTGCCATAGAGCCATAATAATGATCCCAGGAATCTCTAATAAGCTTTGGCTTATATCCTTGCACTACCGGACGAGAAGAGGAGGATTTGTTCGAGGTTATTTGCCTAATTGAATTACTTTAGATTATCACAGGGATTGTTCCTCGTCACTCGGATAGGTTTAAAGGTTCTGTTCAGTGGCTATGGTTTTTTTTTAGATTGCGCTACCTCCTTTCTTTGCTCTATTTGTTTTCCTTCGGAGGGTCTTGTTGTTCTTGCCTCTATGTTCATTCTAGCTTTCCTTGTTTTTCTTTTCTGGTTAGGGTATTCTACAACATAAAAGGAAGTAGGCTTTTGGCTGAGGTAAAGTTTCTTCATAGCTTAATGGACCCGTGCGAACGTAAAGCTCGATGCGACTACTAGAATTATCGCTTGCGTTTGAGTAAATCTGAAAAATTATGTATTACTTGATTGAACTATTATGATGGATTCAGTATGCTATAACTTAGAGTTGAGAAGTGTATGCTTTATGTACAGCCCCGCATTTTAAGATTAACCTTTATTCCATCTGTCTATTTGTAACTTCAATGATCGTTGATGATATCTCTAAAAGATAGACAGAGCATTCTTACAATTTGAACCTCAAAACCCTTTCTCATTGTTTTTCCCGAATATGATAATAAAAGAATTCTCTCATGTATTTTGTTAACCAATAGGACAACCTTGAACATGAATTTAAGCTTTCTGATTGCTATTTGTGGCTTATTATGATGTATGATTAATTATACTAAGTTCAAACAGTCCAACGCAGAGTCTTAATCCCTTTCTCCTTTATTTTTGGATGCATGTGAATGTGTTATGTCTGATTTCACCATGAACTCTTTATTGCATTTTTCTCATCGAGTCAACTCCTAGAAGAAGTCCCAACATCAATCTCATGACATACCGAAAACAAGGAGTCGAAAGAGAAGAAAATGGGGTGAAAGTCCCATCTTTGAAGCGGCGAAAGAGGCTTGAAAGTCTCACTGTTTTGTTTATCCATTTTTGTCATTATTTATAATTTTATTTATTTAGTTAGTTACTTATTTATTCATTCATTTGGGCCTCGAAGCCAAAGTTGTAAATTTAATACAGGTGGAGCAAAATTCGAGCCAAAGGCTAAAAAATTAGATTAGGACAGGTGAAATGGGTTGAAAGCCCAATTAGACTAGGACAGGTCTCATTGATTTGGGCCCAATGGTCTAAATCCCTTTCTTTCTCCCTTTCCCTTTTTTTTATGCTTGTTTACATGCTTCTTTACAAACCGAGTTAAATCCTTAGTCAAGTCGCTATATAATTAGTTTTGCATAAATACCAAAATATTCCTAAAATTGCTTTCTTTTCAAAAATCAACTTTTTTCAAGGTTAATCAAAGACGATTTTCAAACAGTCTGGATAACCGCAAGTTAGCGGACGTTTTAGGTGCCTAACACCTTCCTAAAACGTTAATAAGAGCCGCTTACTCAGAATCTTCAAAACTTAAATGATTTTTCTGTTTTGGATCGTTTTAAGTATTTTATAAAGGTTTCTTAATTCCTTTTCAAAATTAAGTGGCGACTCTACTCTAAAAAAAGTCATAATTTTCGCAAAACAGAAATGGACTCCACTGGGGATTTTTAACTAGGTTCTAATCAAATATTTGATTTCTTCTGTTGATTAACTGTTTATGTGTTTATATGTTTCGATTCTGTAAAGTTTAACTGTCGCATCTCATGATATATTCCTGCATTATTTAAACTATTTTGGGGTTTCGTGGATGTCACGGCCCCTATTGTTCAATTCCAATAATGTGTTGGAAATACAAATAGCTTATTAGCTCGTCGGATGGCTATTAATATTTTCAAACTCAAGTTGTCCGCTTGAGAACCAGTTTTCAAACCCACTCTAGACACCTAAGATAGAACGAAATCAAAACCCTATTTTAGGCATGAGCCTAGGACGACCTAATACTCGAGCGGGGTATTGGGCCCATTAGGAACCTGCCCTGCGTCTATTGACCCCGATTCAATTATAAACAAACCATATTTATGTGTGGAATAAAATGTATGCCTGTCTAATTCAATCCATTATCCTTGGGGGTCGGGAAAAAGCTTGATTTGCTTACTTTCATAAGAAGAATTGAAGCAAGAAATTGATCGATTCGGGAGGTTGCATCTAAGGCACAGTTTGAACGTCAACGGATGTCATCAATATAAGAAATGGACGAAGCTAAGAAGGAGAAGGCTGATAGAAGAAGCATTCAGGAATTAGTATTATCTATCCCCTGTGTGGGAATATGTCTTCTTTCATGTTATTTTTCTTTCCCTAAAGATTGTATCCCTCTTTTGTTATCTTTTGTAGGCATTTATGCCCTTTTAGTGTCTATAAAAGTTGGGAAATAATGGATTGACCTTAAGAAAGCATATATTTTTTCTTCAAAAATTGTTAGGTCCAAACCCTTGGCTCAAAAAGGTCACCCAAATAGGATGCACGTTTATTACAATATACTTGTGTAATATAACTGGTTATGTGCTTATACGCGTTATGTTGATTTGAATCAAAGGCGAATTGATCCAATACCATTTTCCATAGAACATCCCTAGGCAGAAATATACCCCACTATATAAAAGTCTGACCAAACGTACTCCAAGTCTCCCGAGTTTCTCAGAAAAGTTCGCAGTCATTCTTAAAACTTTCAAAATGATCGCTACCATTTTTGGAAAGTTAATTTTAGAATCAGAAAAAGCCATTATAGTTTTAAACTACGTAGGGCCTGATTTCTCCTCTGTGAGATACGTAGGCAGTCTTTCATCCCGGCCTACGTCTTCAAAAACTCTGTTGTCCTCCACTTTCTTGAAGGAAGAAGAAGAGTTGAACCTTCTTGACAAATTCCACCTATCTATATCATCAAGAAAAATCTTGTTCATTGAAATTCTCGAGTCATCATTACTTCATGGATCAATTTGCATGAGATAAGAAACAACTCTATGTGTTTACCTCCTACCTTATCATCTTGCTTTACTTATTACTAACGGAATCTGACACATCAGGATTTGAGTTGTTTTTACTTTGCAGGTAGTAGATACTACTATGTGTTGACACAAAATAACCCTACTCCGCTAGATCAAAGTGAATAAGAGATCCCCCCTTTTGACTATAGCTTCGTTGCAGGAAAAAAAATGACTAGTAGCAAAATTGGACTCTATCAATCATTTTTCAAAACCTATAAGCGATGGTCTCGAGGATGGAATAAGGAAAATATGAGGGAAGAATTTTCCAAGACAATCGGGATCGTGGAAGATTAATTGGAGGAAACATGGTTGAATTGGACCTCCACTCATGACTCGTCGCCCGTCGTATAACAATAACTTAAAACCTGCCATTGTCATGTTATGTCAAGAAGCAAGATAATGATAGACCTAGAATAGTTAACAGAAGAGTGAAAGAGTTCGAGAATCAAAGAAGCCTAATCTAGAGGAAAATGAGGTGGTTAACTAGGAGGGCGGTGACTAAGGGAATTGGATATTTGATCCTTCGTTCTATCAAGGAAAATGCAATGCAAATGTCATGTCATCCATAGAAGTACTTATTTATATCCTAGTAAGATGGATAAGAGTATTTTAGGGCCATTATGAGTTTATGTACGAACTACGTTTGACCTGAAATCCCAAGAAAGGGATACGTAGGCGGCCTATGTCGGCTTCGGTCAACCCTTTAGGAAAATTTGTCCTTTCCCTTTATGTACGAATTACGTTTTACCTGAATTCCCAAGAAAGGGATATGTAAGAGGCCTATGTCGGCTTCAGTCAACCCCTTAGAAAAATTTATCCTTTCTCTTTATGTATGAACTTCTTGATGATCTCAAGAATGAGATACATAGGCGGCCTATGTCGGCTTTGGTCAACCCATTAGATTTTTCTATATATATCCCTAGAGTAGTCTTGAACTACGTTTGACCTGATTTCTGCTTCAACAGGATACGTAGGCGCCTCAACGACTCAGTCATATAACCCCAGAAAATGGAAACTGGGGTAGAATTTTTGAGAAGGAATCTTGAAAATTCACAAGAGAAGATCAACATCCAACAAAGAGGATAAAGATTAGCAAAGACTTCAGATCCACTTGAGATGATATCATCTCAGACTACTCTAAACTGGGGCAGAAATTTTGAGGGAGGCCTTAAAATTTCCACAAAATACTGGAATATATTTCAAATTCCCCGGCACCAGAGGTTAAAGCCAAGCTTTTGAAGCCACCAATTGTGACAAAGTATAGGTAGACTCAATTTTTGGCTGTGACAAAACTATTTGAAGAACCCTCCAACAATGATGATGAGTTTTGGAAATCCTCCGTCAGATATAGTCATAATCAAGAGGCAGATGTTTGTTGAGCTATTACATGACATGACATGACTGACAGAGATTTTCTAAAGTTTTTATATAAGCTTTTGAAACTATCTTCTAAAAATTAAGACTAATTTCAAGAATCTATACAAATCTTTTATTTAGTACTTGACTAGACATCAATTGGGACGGAGAGTCAGGGGTGGAATCCCAACATGATGAAGTACCTGAAAGATAGCGAGGGGCAAATCAAGGATCGAAGGAGGTCAACACGGAGTAGTTTCATTCAAACTAATCATTTTTTGTGGATGTAGGGATCGATACAAAAAAATGAGTGTTTCTTTCAAAAAATCTCCAAGAAAGTCGGGAACCATGATAGAGCATATAATGCTTAATAACGGTACTTTTGGTAGCCCAAAAATGGGCTCAACACCCATTTATGGATGAACTTTTGAATTGCCCATCTCATTTCTTGAGATCATGGAGGACAAACAAAAGTGTCTTGTCTTCTTTACAAATATTGATTTAGAATTTTTCTAAAAAAATGGTCACTAGCAAAAGCAACTTTGTGTCTACTAATCGTCTACCTTGAGTACAAGTACATGTAGAAACCAAGACGCTGACAAATGAACTCCAGGTGAAACTATTTTTAAATTTTCAAGAGGGTCATTTCATATCATTGCCAAGAGGGCCATTTCATATCATTTCCAAAAGGGCCATTGCATATCATTGCCAAGAGGGCCATTGCATATCATTGCCATGAGGGCCATTTCATATTATTGCCAAGAGGGCCATTTCATACCATTTCCAAGAGGGCCATTCATATCATAATCATTTTATATCTGTTGACATGCAAGACATAAATGCTGGCATCGAAGATATCATCATCATTTCATATCTGTTGACACACTAGACACAAATGTTGGCGTCGAGGATATCATTAACAATTCATATCTATTGACACGCGAGACATAAATGGTGGCGTCGAGGATATCATCAGCATTTAATATCTGTTGACACACTAGACACAAATGCTGGCATCGAGGATATCTCATCATTTTATGAATCAGCATCTGAATGCATTAAGAGCAAACGATTTGAAGGGACGCCTTTAAGTTGGTGTCTAAAGACAGATGATATATGAGATTTCCTAGAAATTGACAATTTGAGGATCATCTATAAGTCATATTATTTGAAATGGGATAGTGTGCAAGATAACTTATGATTTGATAGCCTGTAGGTCATCCGTAAGCCACAACGACATCCTAACTGGATAGTGTGCAAGATCGCCCAAAAATCGACAGTCTTAAGGTTATCCATAAGTCACAACTAAATCCTTATCGGAGAATATGAGAGATTATCAAATTGATACATCCAAGGGTTCTCTATAAGCCGCGTCATATCCAAGATTGATTAGGTGCAGGATTACCCAAGGAATAATAATTTGAGAGATATCTATAAGTCATATTGTATCCAAGGTCGGATGATGTGTAGGAACACCTAAAAGCTAGCGATTGGAGGGATATCTATAAGCCATCTCTTATCTAAGGTCGGATAATGTGTAGGATTACCTAAAAGCTAGCAATTCAAAGGATATCTATAAGTCACCTCGCATCCAACATAAAATAATGCGCAAGATTATCCGAAGATTGACAATTTAAGGAAAATTTATAAATCGATCATTGGCTATAACCAGAGAGGTTATCATTCCATATACAACAAGTGATATAGGTAACCAAAAGGGTTGCCACACCAGCACAAGATTACACGATTGCAGGGACCGTTCTGCATAAAGTGTCGCCGGTGTCCAAAAGGGCCACCCCACTTTGAAGACATATTCAACCGACAAATGTCATAATTATACAACAACCATGGTGGTTGTTGTGTTTGTCGTTGCCAGTTATTTCATTCCAAATAGGTACATGGAAGGGTGACTTTGCTTTTTAGGTAACAACTCACGCGGAGATATGGTAAAAAACTGTATGCCCCTTTCGTGAATTATGTTTAGCACTAACAATTTTGTTTGAGATATTTTCATGAGCATCCGAGAGGATAAAAATCTCAAATAAAACCCACAGGTGCGGACGACTCCAAAAAGGACGCAGAACAACATGAAACTCTTTCTTAGCAGCAAAATGGGACATAGTCTAGAGAGGGACGTCAAACTCTTTGGATGCGAGCTAAAGGAGGATCGGCACCACCATACAACCACACCCCTGTTAGAAGGCATGTGGGTATTTTGGGATGTTCTAAGTCTCAGCTTCAACTCTGGGATATTTCTTAACTCATGCTGAGGGTAACCTTTTTTTTTTTTTTCTGAATTCGAGTGATAGGACTCCTAGAGTTTTGGAAATTATGCCCAGGTAAATTCTTACCTATGGATTTGAAGAGCTCCATGGTCATGGTTAATAGGTTACAAGCCTCTTTTCCGCAACTCGATCAACTTGTCACTCATCTTGAGCCAAAGATCGTCTGAAAAAAATACTATTTTTTCTATCGATTGAGTCGAACTACAAGCAGTATGATTCCTTGAGTCTCGGGGATATGTAGGCGGGGATCTATGTAGAAAACTCAACTGCGTTCCAACCTCCCCCCAAATCCCTTCATTCCCTAGCTTCTCGGTTTTATCAAAAACTCCAAAACCGAGATAACTGGTGAATTTTCTAAAAAAATCATGCTTTAAATCAAGTTTTATGAACTACAAGTGGCCTGAATTCTCATGTAACCTGAGATATGTAGGAAACTTGATACCGAGGTTTGACCATAACTCCATGAAACTTGTGCGAAAAACCAACCTCTTTCAGATTCGAATTTATGGTCGGACAAAAATTAGGAGCGTCAACCTCCCTTTGCCCAGGATTACTTGCATCCACCCTACCCAAAGGGATGGGGCAGTTGTTGACACCTATTTTTTTCACTCCATAACTACGTTAAATCTCGAGTTTCTTCGATTTTCAAATAAAATCACAACAATTATTTTTTCCAAATAAATGCATTTTTAAATATGTATTTGGGCTAAATTTGTTATTTAAGTGATAACTATATATTTTCTTATTTACATATACGAGATTGTATAAATGATGTAATTTAAATGAACATTCTCATCTATATCGAATTTTAATTAAGGATAATCTTTGAAAATAAATATAATAATTAAAGTCTTGATTTAAATATATTTTTATTCTTAAAAATAGTTTATCTAAATAAATATGTGTTTGATTTTATCGAATCAAGAAACTCGGGGTTAAATGAGGTATTAATTCACTTTGAATTTTGATTTAATTTAGCCAATTTATTAGGTTTGACCATAATCAAAATCAAGTGGCCACAATTGCGATGCAATTGACCAATTGATTTCAATTTGGCCAAAACCTAAATAAAATTGGCCAATTCTCCAATAAACCAAGCTGGCCCAACAACATTCAGTAACCCACCGGCCTACTTTCTAAACACTGACCCGACCCAATACCCTTTATCAATTTCTCGTCCTCCTCAAAACGACATCAGTAATAATACGCGTGAGTAACATCATACAACATCAATCGCACCTGATCCCGTCAACTCCGATCCAACCCTCAAATTAGCAAAAATCCACAACCAAATCGACCCGAACTAGTTCTCACAACGGTGAAACCCGACCCAGGCCCATTTCATTTTCACCTTCTTCACGCGTTTCACGTGATCCCGTATGAGAAAACCCTCAAATCTTCTAGAAACAAGGATAAGTGTCTTCTCCAACGTCCAAATTTCATGAATTTTGGGATTATTGGTACGATTTCATATGTATGCGACTGGTTTCCATTGGTTTGAGGTAATATTCCATTTTCCCCAATTCTAATTGGTCCATCCATTCGGATTTATCCGAGGAAAGCTCCAAAATCTGTACGAGTTGTTGGTGCAAAACATTGTCTTGAGTTCAAATTTTGAAAATATCTCCATGGAAAATTCTGAATGTACCCCTTTATTCTCAACGTTTACTGATCAGTTGAGCTCCAATGGAGCCATTCTTGGATCCTATATAAATAGCTCTCTTGAGAGCATAGAAAAAGAGAATGGGAAATCCTGGGGTTCGAAAATTGGGTTGGGAAATTTTGAAGGCTAGGAATTCTAGGGTGAGGAAATTCAAGAAAGGAAATTTTGGTTCAAAAAAGAAAAAAAAATGAAAGAAAGAATTTTTGAAGAAAAATCAGGTCTTTATCAGAGATCCTGTTCTTGTTTTGAAAGTTCATTGATTAAATTCGAGTTTCGAATTAACGGTGAAGGAGTATTCTGGTGGTCGTGATTCTCCATAGATAGTTCGTCATCTCGGTTTGCTTCTCCGAAAAGGGTAACATCCCATTTTATTTATCTTTCAATTACTTCTTCATCTCCCCATTCTATAGTCGTTTAGTGTTTCATTTTTTATGTGGTATGCTGGGATTAGCTGCTGTAGAGGTCTTGTAAGACCATAGGACGTGTTTGCTGAAGATAATGCCTGTCATGTGATTATGTTTGATGTAAAACTGTCGGATTAGTCGTTAAAGCTTTTGGTCTGAGTCTCATTTGGCTATCTCGATTTTATAACCTGTTATATGATTTTAACATTTTCTAATCAGTTTCCAATCTGTTATTTTGCATTGGTATTGCTTGTGAGTTTGATTCATTGATTTCCATCGAGATTTTTGTTTTGATTTTTTGCTTCACCGACTAGCCGAATGTTGTTTTTATTTGAATCGTTAGTTCCTATTTAGTTAGTAATATCATTGGCAGGACCACTTTGTGAGTTCCTCTGGCTTTCAAATGTCAAAGAGAATGACCAATCATGTGTCCAATAATGAAAGGTCGCCAAAAATCCTAGGATCCCTCGACGACCATTTCGTTTGAGTCCATCGAGATAAGGAGGAGGATAAAGGATATTGTATCCCATTGGCTCCCTTTTCTAGACTATTAGTTGTGTTCCTTTTTAGTGAAATTTTGAATTTTTCTTTTCTGCCGTGGGTTTCTTCCAAGCCAGTATTCTTGTTGGTTTAAAATCCATGGAGAATGTAATGGTTTCATTGTAGAATACTGTACATAAGAATGGATTTGGTCACGTGGATGTCCTTGATGTCCAAATTCATTATTGTGTGTATATTTTCTCTTGAGGAGGGTCCAAAACCCTTGATGTTTTGTAAGAACGTATTTGGAGTATAACCATTTCAAAATTTTAGGCTTGTTGTTCTGAATATGGGAAATTTCGGAGGCTGCTTTGCATTATCGCGACTTTCAGAATTCTGAAATTTTCTTCGGAGTAAAAAAGGGAATTTCGGGGGTTTGTTTTTATCCTTGAGTTCTCTTCTGTCTATTTTATGCATTCTTTTTATTTATTTAACGCAACTCGCAAGGTCTTTTTAATTCGGCGATATTGAAGAGACCTGGAAGTTTGCCATAGAACCATAATAATGATCCCATGAATCTCTAATAAGCCTTGGCTTATACCCTTGCACTACCGGACGAGGAGAGGAGGATCTGTTCGAGGTTATTAGCCTAATTGAATGACTTTAGATTATCATAGGGATTGTTCCTCGTCACTCGAATAGGCTTAAAGGTTCTGTTCAGTGGCTATGTTTTTTTTTAGATTGCGCTACCTCCTTCCTTTGCTCTATTTGTTTTCCTTCGGAGGGTCTTGTTGTTCTTGCCTCCATGTTCATTCCAGCTTTCCTTGGTTTTCTTTTCTGGTTAGGGTCTTCTACAATATGAAATGAAGTAGGCTTTTGGATGAGGTAAAGTTTCTTCATAGCTTAATGGACCCATGCGAACGTAAAGCTCGATGCGACTACTAGAATTATCGCTTGCGTTTGAGTTAATCTGAAAAATTATGTATTACTTGATTGAACAATTATGATGGATTCAGTATGCTATAACTTAGAGTTGAGTAGTGTATGCTTTATGTACAACCCCGCATTTTAAGATTAACCTTTATTCCATCTGTCTATTTGTAACTTCGATGATCGTTGATGATATCTCTAAAAGATAGACAGAGCATTCTTAAAATTTGAACCCCAAAACCCTTTCTCATTGTTTTTCTCGAATATGATAATGAATGAATTCTCTCATGTATTCTGTTAACCAATAGGAGCATCTTGAACATGAATTTAAGCTTTCTGATTGCTATTTGTGGCTTATTATGATGTATGATTAATTATACTAAGTTCAAACAGTCCAACACCGAGTCTTAATCCTTTTCTCCTTTATTTTTGGATGCATATGAATGTGTTATGTCTGAGTTCACCATGAAATCTAGATTGCATTTTTCTCATCAAGTCAACTCCTAGAAGAAGTCCAAACATTGATCTCATGACATACCGAAAACAATGAGTCGAAAGAGAAGAAAATGGGGTGAAAGTCCCATCTTTGAAGCGGCGAAGGATGCTTGAAAGTTTCACTGTTTTGTTTATCCATTGTTGTCATTATTTATTTACTTTTACTTTTATTTATTTATTTTGTTACTTATCTATTCATTCATTTGGTCCTCAAAGTCAAAGTTTTAAATTTAATACAGGTGGAGAAAAATTTGAGCCAAAGGCTCGAAAATTAGATTAGGACAGGTGAAATGGGTCGAATGCCCAATTAGACTAGGACAAGTCTCATTGATTTAGGCCCAATGGTCTAAATACCTTCCTTTCTCCTTTTCCCCTTTTTCTTTATGCTTGTTTACATGCTTCTTTGCGAACCGAGTTAAATCCTTAGTCAAGTCGCTAAAAAATTAGTTTTGCATAAATACCAAGATATTCCTAAAATCGCTTTCTTTTCAAAAATCAACTTTTTCCAAGGTTAATCAAAGATGATTTCAAACAGTTCAGATAACCGCAAGTTAGCGGACGTTTTAGGTGCCTAACACCTTCCTAAAACGTTAATAGAAACTGCTTACGTAGAATCTTCAAAACTTAAATGATTTTTCTGTTTTGGATCGTTTTAAGTATTTTATAAAGGTTTCCTAATTCCTTTTCAAAATTATGTGGCGACTCTACTCTAAAAAAAGTTAAAATTTTCGCAAAACACTAGCTGCGGCTGAGTTAGCCATTGGGTTGGCCGGGATGACTGGTGGCCTCTCTTTATGGGAAGCTAATGACTGTGCAAGAGTGGTAAATGCGGTTCTGAATTCTGCATGAGAAACATGATCTCCCAAAGAATCTTCGGGCTGAGGAGCTGACTAGTTTCTTCTCTTTGGAGGCATGTTCTGAATTCAAGAGGAAAAATAGATTAGACTAAGAGATTAACTAATGAGTATGCTCACTGGCATGGCATGAAACTAAAAGAAGGAAAACTGTTCCTAAAACATCTCATAGCCTCCTGCACATAAATGTGGTGCGCAACACACCCATGTACAAGACTCTACTAGATGCGACTTTCAGATTTCCTAGGACTCTATTGAACATGGCTCTGATACCAAGTTTGTAACGCCCCGATTATCTAAACTGGAATGCTACACGGTGTTCATGACCCTGAAGGACCACAAATAAACCCATGACTGATATCTATACCTATACACTGCATAATATGACATGAAAATGTGAAAATATGCACTGAAAGGCCATAAGGTTCAATACTAAACAAAATCTGAATAATGATAATGTCTGAATAATGTGGTAACACAATACCAAAACAAAACTGAAGTTTAAATATGATAATACTGTAACCGTCTGGAAGCCTCTAACTGTCTGAATACTCTAGATACGGAGTTGATGGGGCATGTCTCCAACTAACTCCGTCAACTAAAAACTGAACTGATATAATAAAATAAGATCACATCCTCAAAGAATGAGGACTCACTACTAAAAACTCTGAGTACTGGAATGCTACTGCTACTGCTGATCTGCTAGTCGTGTCTCTGAACCTATGGTGTAACATAAGAAAAAAGCACCATAACGCAAATGTGTCAGTACAAAGGAATGTATTGAGTATACGTGTGAGGTAGGCTATATGCAAGGGTTTACGTGCATGAGCAATACTAACTGACTGGCTAATATGAACGTGAGAGTGCATACATGAATACATGGTAATTGAGATTGTGAAAACATGATAACTGAACGTATATACTTATGACATTAATTTACTTATATCTAACATGACTGATAGTGTGTTTTGATAACTGATAACATGAGTGACTATGTCTGACAATCCTGAATCGGATGAAACTATCTGAGTTCTGTACTGTAACTGAGTTGACAATATCTGACAGTCCTGACATAGTGAAGTCTGAAGAACTATTTGAGTTCTTTTCATGAGATTGATACTGAAACTGTGGGAAGTAGTCATCTAACCGACATGCCCCAAATGCGCTATAATAGCTAAGCTGGGGTCCAATCTGTGCCCTGATTGGAAGGGTGTCAATATCGCGCCACTGGTAAGGACAAGCTGTGGGTAACCCTCATCTGATAGTGTCCCCAAAAGAGAATGGTGGAGCCCTCATCTGACAGTGCTTAAACACCTCATCAACCCTCATCTGACAGTGTTGGTGTCTCAACCTATGCTGGCTATATAGTTCTGGAACACAAGGATGACTGCTAAGAATCATACCCTCATCTGACAGTGTGTGTTCCCATCCTTGGATTCACTCGGTGCTAATTTCTACTCTCATATGAAGAGACTGAACATGCTTGACTGACTATACATGGACTGAGTTACTGACTTTCATTGACTGACAGAATATTACTGCTATCTGATAATTAACTGAGATCATGAGATTTCTGAGATTTCCTGAGTCACATGACTGACTGAATTCTATGGAACATGGCTGGACTGAGGACAACGTGAAAACATGACATGGATCTAGGTACACAACTATATTTTTTGGGTACAATTACCCCCAGGACTCGATGGAAGGAAACGAACACAACATGACTTACCTGATCATAGGAATAAAGTCCACAATTCATAATGTCATAAGTACGGGATTTCATGCTTCACATGGTTATCATATTCTTGTTCATCGAAGGTAGTTCATATAACATGTACATACTTGCATGATTTCAATATCATGAACATTTCATAACACCACAATCAATACACAACAATAGCATGGAATTCAGGTTGAGTCATAAGGGATAGAGCATGGACTTGTCATTTAGGTTCTATTTAGCCATAATACATGATTTCTAGGCTCTTAGGTATTTTATCAAACACCTTTCATGCACACTTTATGGCATAGGCATATTCATCACTTTAATAATTCAAACCACCCAAAATTCATATATTTCAATTTACATGTCATCCTAGTTTCATAAAATCACATAAAGATTCTAACTTGGGAGTTGTATAACAATCAATCACACAAACATAATCAACCCACAACATAACTTCATGATTCATAATTTAAAAGAGGGTTCTTGAACTTTATGGATGAAAGGAATCCATAAATAAACACAACGCATACCTTATTTCGTGGATCTATGATGGTTGATGGAGAGATTTTCTTGAAATTGGACCTTCTATGAAAACCCTAGCTTATGTTCTTGATGGTTTTGGAGAGAATTTCAGAAAAAGGAGTATATTATGACTTAAAATGGCCTCAATACCGTGTTAAAGAGGCTTATATAGTGTGGAGAAAAAGTCTATTTTACCCTTAAAAATGTTGAGCTGGGAGCTAAAATTTTCGGCAGCGTGCGATGGAGCGTGCGTCGCATGCTCTAGTCCTCCGCACTGGAGCATGCGTCACATGCTATTTCGCATGCTAGGACCATGCGATGGAGCATGCATCGCATGCTAATCACATGATGCTACTGGTTCAAAATTCATAAATGTCCTAAACGGATTCCAAAAATTTCAAAACTCACTCGGGATGTACTATTACCTTGCCCCATCATAACGCAACTTGAAAATTGCAAAACGGAGGTCGGGAAGGTTGTCAAATAATTCCTTGAAGTTCGGAGGTCTAAAATGAGACTAAGTGTTGAACACTTAGCAAATTTTTTTCAAAGTCTTGGAGTTTATATTGATCTTGAAAGAGCTAAACGAGATGAATATGAACGCAACATTTTTGCGGGGTCTTACAAGTTCATAAATATATCATTTGTTAAGAATCACATGGGCATATTTAAAAGACTCTATAAAATCATCTGATCTCTGTGACATACTCTTTGTTTTACTTCTGCGCTAGGTGGTATACCCTACAATTCTGTAATTCCACAAGCTATATGGAATCTGTTCTTAACTCGGCAGCCAAGCCACCAACCCAAGTTTGCCGCAAGGGTCGGAGTCTCTGAATCTCTACTATGCCACAGAGACATTGCCAACGTACAAAAGTAACATACCTCAGCAAAACACGGTTTTAGGCTATGAGCCATTTGGATCATGCCTTTTTCGGATAACCACCTAACCCTCTTTAAACCCATTTTTATTTTTTTACAACATGCAATCCTTGAAATCAGACTCTGAAGACTCTAGTTCTGTTATGGCATAAATTTATATGGTATCGTCATACCATTGACTTGCAAGTCACATTCTCTGAGCCATTTATAGAAAATTATATATCTGTTCTCAAAACATGGAACTCAGGACCACCATATCAACAATTCCTTTCAAGAAACTCATTCTTTAAAACTCATGTAAGAAAGCTCTCATTTCCGATATTTCAAACACACACAAGATGGTCATGTCAAAGATATCAATCACATGCAATTCTTTCTCTTTTACACAAGAACGAAATCATATCAAGAAACTCCCTCTCATCATCATCAAAATTATGTTAATTACTTTAATTTTGAAACACTTTCAAACTATTAAACGTGCATCTCAAATCATTCTCAACAGTTTCATAAACTATAAATCATCAAAGAGAGGGATTTCAATGATAATACTCTCAATCAAATCTTCAATATCATACGTATACATATAGATGTAAATCAATTTAAGAGGGAAAGGCCTAAATGCCAAAATAATAATATTATCACAACATCCAAAATGTGAAATTTAAAGCATAAGTTCCAAAACCCCTTTAAAATTCATGCTTGATAATCTTTAAATCATATTCAACAGATTCAACAAGCCCATGTAGTTTTTAGGATGAACCCCACGTACCTTAGATTTCATAGTTAGAAGAATGAAACCTAGGTCTTGATCCTTTTCTTGGAATTCTTGATCTTAGGGATAAGTTTCTTGATCTTTGGGGAAGGAGTTAGGGTTTTGTTTTGAGAGAAAAACTGAATTATATCATGTATTATGCTTTTGAGGCGTGAATCTTATGTTATGGATGGAACTTGGTGAGGTAAAGGTCCAAATTTCCCTTAAAAACGCAAAAACAGAACCTGAAAATTAGGTGCGTGCGTCGCACGCTAATCGCGAGCAATTACTTCCTCTCTCACGAAAATGGCAGTAACATTTTGCTCGGGTATCGGATTTTGGTGAAATTAGTATCGTTGGAAAGATACTTCAAAGACCTTTAATTTGTTATATAGTAGGCCCTATAAATCGATATATATAAGAATTTATGGTTGATGGAAGTTGATCCAAGTTTAAAAATCCACTGAAACTTAATTGCTAGAAATGTTTTCAACTCGTCTTAGAGTTAGGGGATTTTTGTGACTTCAATTCATATTCAAAGGTATTACCACACTATAGGTTTGATGACCACACATATATTAACAAGGAATTATCTAGTTCGGGTCTATACATGTAGAAACGACGGTCTAGATTCTAGTCTGAAAGTACGGAGTGTTACATAAACTTTATGAAATCATGTCAAAAAGAGAAGAATAGCCCTAACATACCTTAAACAATGATTCTTCAAAGCTATACGGGAACTCACTGAAACACTCATTTAACTTCGGTTCTTTGTCGATGATGATAGTCTAATGAACTTCAAGTAGATCCAAGTACTCTAATATCAAGGCCAAATATAGATCTAATGAAGTGGGCTTCTTATGCAAGTTAAAATCTCCATATTTTAAGGAAAACTTTCTATAGCAAATGCACATGAACTAAAGAAATGTAGATATAAATATAAATAGAGGCGGTGGGGAGATACTATTCAGACCACTACATTCCACATCTAAAGTTCAAGCCTGTTGTCTATCCTCAATTATATACCACCGGTAAAGCATTCCACATACTACACTAGCCTATCAAATTGGGAATCAACCCAAATACTTCACTTCATGTAACTACTACCTACAATCACAACCCTGCCATAACCTCGCTATTATAATTCAAAATCCACTATATACCTTCTCACATGAAGTAGTAGTCCACTACTACTTAAGGAAAAAGACCATCAAAGGAGGTAAAGTCACACGATAGGATTAGTCGATCTTAATCTTATAATATAACTCATTTCAATCTTATCAACATATTCTAATTTCTCACATCATACTTACTTACCCATGTATACATTCTCACTATCACCAAATTCCAGAAACACCAATGAGTATCTACCCATAACTTATTGACTAGTCTACCTTTTTCCATTCACAACCTATAAATGATTTCTATAACCACCATAACTATCCACTTTGAGCACCTTCTCTATTTTGAAAAAATAATAATCATATCCAGTCACTTCCTTAACAAACTAACATACAATCTACAAATATTGCCACACATAAGTCTATCACTATAAAATGGCAAACCATCCTCCAATCAACGATTATACAACTAAAACTATTTATTTACATAAAAGTCACCCTCACTCTGACTTCTAACCTTGTGACTTCATATCACCAACTCCTTAACCCATTTCACTACCAATAGGTCATAACACTTTAACAATTTCTACTACTCAGGTGGAAATATAGTTCCAATATTCTGCTACACATCATTACCCTTATGCATGATATCCATAACAAGAATTTTAAAAGAGGACTTAATAGACTTTGTATCTCAGGCTGAAAAGTACAATTTCATCAGAGTAAATCATACACTCTAATTGATACAACTTGAAGCACTAATGGACTCCTCTCAGGTCCTTATGCTATCTTATAACTTTAAAGATAACTCAATCAGAGAGAACCACATCGTTGGGGGAGCTAGACTCTTAGACTTGTATTGCCTCGACAGTGAGGCATGGACCATGAAATTAGAACAAGGAATGAATTTAGATAACTTTATTATGTACAACTCTATAGCACGCACTAGAGTATGAAAGAATAAGAAACAACTCCTAAATGCCCGACAACCTCTTGGGTATAAGTGTGGTGCACAACACACCCATAAGCAAGACGCTACTAGACATGATTTTACAGACACCCTGGGACCATGAACCATGATTTGATACCAAGTTTTTCATGACCCAAGTTGGGACCCTAGCCATGACAAGCATCCTGGACCATATAGGCCCGGACACCCTCTTCTGTTTGGTACATCATGAACATCATTCATAACAGTGAAAAAAAGATGCAGAACATAAACAAATGGAATCATGGTCATGTTATAAGTTCAATATAACAATACAAAAGAAGATTCAACAACATCTAGATAACATCTATTTCTGTCAGCAAAATCTCTAATATATACAAAATAAGCAAACTGTTTGAAACTGGGACAAGGCCACCAGTGGACCTAAACCAAAGTAAATAACAAATGTATGGAAATAAATAGGCCTTCCAAATTAAAGAAGGCTCACCAATTTCACACTTCACTTCTGTCTGAATAACTTTACGGTTTAGCAAAACCTCTAGACTGAGCCTAAGACTCTGAAATATAAGGGGCCAATACAATTATACAGGTATGTGAAACAACTCAAAACAACATGTTTTTATACAAAATAAATGAGAGAATATCGTAACAACAGTGAAAATTATGCAAGTAAAAATACATGGGCATATTTAATAATTTCAAAACAGTTCTTGACAACCTTAACCCACTCTTTATTATTCTTTTGAGCTAGTCCAACGGTGTGTTTAATAAGTACTTGGACATGTTTGTCATAGTCTTCATAGATGATATTCTGTTCTATTCCCACATTGAGCGAGATCATGCAGACCATCTCAGAATAGTACTTCAGACTCTCAGAGATCATCAGTTATTCTCCAAATTCAGTAAGTGCAAATTTTGGCTAAGGTCAGTAGCATTCCTTGGTCATATCATTTCCAGTGATGGTATTAGAGTAGACCCTCAAAAGACGTAAGCAGTAAGAAACTGGCCTCTCCCTGTCTCTCTATCAAATATCAGGAGTTTCTTGGGTCTGGCTGGCTATTATAGGTGGTTTGTTCAGGGATTTTCTTATATTGTATCCCCTATTTCTAGATTGACTCGGAAGAAATTTAAGTTTTTATGGTCAGATCCATGCGAGAAGAGTTTTCAGGAATTGAAAACTCGACTCACCTCAGCTCCAGTTCTAGTATTACTAGATGGTTCAGATGGGTTCGTAGTGTATTGTGATGCATCCAGAGTAGGTTTGGGTTGTGTCCTCATGCAGCATGGTAAGGTCATAGCCTACGCCTCTAGATAGTTAAAGCCCCATGAGAAGAATTATCCTACTCAAGATCTTGAGTTAGCAGCCATAGTCTTTGCCTTGAAGATTTGGAGGCATTATCAATACGGTGTTCAGGTAGATGTCTTCACAGATCATAAGAGTCTTCAGTATGTCTTTTCTTAGAAAGATCTCAATCTTCGTCAGAGAAGGTGGTTAGAGCTCTTGAAAAATTATGACATGAGTGTCCTTTATCACCCGAGCAAGGCCAATGTAGTGGCCGACGCTCTCAGTAGGCTGTCCATGGGTAGTGCTTCTCATGTTGAGGACACTAAAAAGAAGTTAGTTCAGGAAGTTCATCAGTTTTTCAGACTAGGCATTCGCTTAGTCGATTCTTCAGAGGGTGGTGTATGTGTTCAGAGTAGCTCAGAATCATCTCTAGTTTCCGAGGTGAAAGAATAGCAAGATAGGGATGCCAACCTTGTCAAGTTGAAAAAGTCAGTTCAGAATAAAAAAATAGAGGTTTTCTCCCAAGGGGGAGATGGTGTCCTTCGTTGTTAGGGTCGTCTCTGTGTAACAGGCATAGATGACATAAGGTAGCGAATTCTTGTAGAGACGCAGGTGCGCGATACTTATTCATCCAGGGGCCATAAAGATGTACCACGAATTGCGAGAGATCTATTTATGGAGTGGGATGAAGAGGGATGTTGCAGAGTTTGTGGCTAAGTGCTCTACATGTCAGCAGGTTAAGATAGAGCATCAAAAGCCTAGTGGTTCTATGCAGGACTTCATTATTCCTGCTTGGAAGTGGGAAGAAATAAACATGGAATTCATGATGAGTTTGCCTCAAACTCATCATCAACATAATTCAGTTTGGTTCATTGTAGATAGAATGACCAAATCAGCTCATTTTCTTCCAGTTCATACCTCTTATGTAGCCGAGGATTATGCCAAACTCTACATCAGGGAGTTGGTCAGATTGCATGGGGTTCCGTTGTCCATTATCTCAGACAGAGGTACCCAGTTTACCTCTCACTTTTGGAAAGCGTTCCAAAAGGGTCTTGCTACCCAAATCCATCTTAGTACAACCTTTCATCCTCAGGAAGATGGTCAAGCAGAAAGGACCATTCTGACTTTAGAAGATATGCTAAGGACATGTGTAATTAATTTCAAGGATGGTTGGGATAACAACTTTCCTTTGATTTATTTTGCATACAACAACAACTATTATTCCAGTATTCAGATGGCTCCATTCGAAGCTCTATATGGTAGGAGATGTAGATCTCTGATTGGTTGATTCGAAGTTAGTGAGTCCTCAGTCATAGGTCCTGACTTAGTGTTCGACGCCTTAGAGAAGGTCCAGTTGATTAGAGAAAGACTCTGGGCTGCTCAGAGCAAAAAGAAGTCTTATGTAAATGTTCATAGAAAAGATCTCGAATTTGAGATCGGTGATCATGTCTATCTAAAGATCTCTCCCATAAAGGGAGTGAAGCGATTCAGCAAAAAGGGAAAGCTCAGTCCCCGATATATCATTCCTTTCAAGATTCTCAGTCGCTTTGGCAAGGTAGCTTATAAGCTCGAATTGCCTTCAGATTTAGCCTCAGTTCTTCCTATTTTCCATGTCTCATTTCTCAAGAAGTGCATAGGTGACCCATGATTCGTAGTCCTTATTCAGAGCATTGATGTTCAGAACAGCCTCTCTTATGAAGAGATCTCCGTCAAAATCTTAGACTATCAGACTCTTAGATTGAGGAACAAAGAAGTCCCTCTAGTTAAAGTTCTTTGGCGAAGTCAGTCCGTCGAGGAAGCTACTTGGGAAGCAAAAGAAGACATGCATACCAAGTATCCTCACCTCTTCCCCGCCAATTTAGATCAAGCTCAAGGTAAGAGTTCTCCGTAAGCTTACTTAGTTTCATGTTATGTGTTCATCCCAAACTTAGTATTCAGTTTTATGTTCATGTTCACATGATAAACTTGGTGTCAAGCAACAATGTATATTCAGCCATGCATTCATGTACTAGCTCAGTTATGAAATTATGCATCAAACATGAATTCTCATTGTGAGAAGCTTGGTTCTTTAGAACACTCAGTTATGCATTCATGAATCAGTTATACATGCATCAGCTATGCATGTTCAGTATGTTATGTTCAGGTTGTCAGTCATGTCAGCCATGAGATCATGTTCCAGTTATTTATGTTCAATTCATGTTCAGTGTATTGTTTCCCCTCTTAGTTGTCTCATTCGAGGATGAATGTTCTCAAGGGGGAGATATTGTAATAGTCGAGTCTTTTCTTGGCTTGAAAACCTTCACCAGGATGTTTGAACTTTTTTTGAAATACAAATATATTTTTGTACTCGTGGTATTTTTATGATTTTCACTTCCTATCAGGTGCGAAATTGAATAAGCTTTCCATAGACACCAATTTCATAAAAATCCAATGTCAGATGAGGAAGTAATGGCCGAAATACAGAAGACAGTAAAACAACCCAGGTACGATGGTGTGGTCGACGGACCGTCGGACTAGGGACGGACCATCGAGCATAACCGTTAACCTGAGGTAGTGGACCTGCTCTCTGTCCAAATTCGATGGTGCTGCTCGATGTACTATCGCAATTCCGATGGATCGTCGGAAACCACAGTCGCTCATAACCAGTGGGTCATGTTTTTGCCCAGGTCCAACGGACCATCGCAGGATTAACGGACTGTCAGGATCCTCCATCACATTTTACGTTTAGCTCTTCCAGGTCATTTTAACAGGGGTATTTTGGTCATTTAGCACCCGTCTATATATATCCAATTATACACGAGTTCAGCCACTTTATCCATTATTATTTCACAAACAAAATTAGGGTTTCTCTATAAATTTAATCTCCAAGAACATAATCCAATCTTCTTCAAGAATTAAAGGATTTCCAATTCTTCAAGTTCAAGAACATCATTCCAGGTGTGCATAGTGTTCATTCATAGATCCCTTTCGTCCATAAAGTCCAAGATTCCTTTTCCAAAACTCAAGTTATGGATTTTCTATATGTTTTTTTTCATGATTTGGCTGTTCATGTTCATGTTGATAAATGTGAAATTGGATTCTACTCCATGATTGTTGATAATTTCTCTGTGGGTTTAATTACTATAGCCATAGATTTATGCAACCCTAAGATTTAAACCCTTGAATGATGAAATTAAAATTAATAATGATGTTTACATGTACCATGCCTGAAATATGTTTGATTAAATGCCTAGATGAAGGAAAATTGCCTAACTAGTATGATATCATGAAATCCCCATGAATGTACTAGCTTATGCCTATCACATGTTTGATGAAACGCTTCAGTAAATGTATTATGATTATTATTATGTATTCAAGTAAGTCATGCTTTATCAGTTTACTTCCATCGAGTCCTGGGGGTACTTGTACCCGAAACATTAGCTGTGTGCTTAAAGCCATGTCATGTTTTCACGATACTCTCAGTCAAGCTGTGAACTCTTAGACTTCAGATAGTCTTTTGACTCAGGAAAAATCTCCATGATCTCATGAACTCAGTCAGTTGTCAGATATCAGTAGTATTCTTCCAGTCAATGGAATTTAGTATTTCAGCTCATGTTCAGTTCAGTTAAATCATGTTCAGTGTCTATTCAGGTGGGAGTAGAAATTAGCACCGAGTGGACCCAAGGATGGGGGCACACACTATTAGACGAGGGTGTGATTCTTAGCAGTCATCCTTGCATTCTAGAACTATGTATCCAGTATAAGTCGAGACATCAACACTGTGGATGAGGGTTTATGAGGTGGCTTAGCACTTTCAAATAAGGGCCCCACCATTCTAATATAGGGGACACTTTAAAATGAGGGTCAAACACATCTTGTCCTTACCAGTGGGGCGGTATTGACACCCTTCCAATAGGGGTTACAGATTGGACCCCAACTCAGCCATAATAGCATATCAGGGGCATGCCAGTTAAATCTACTACTTCCAATAATTTCATGATACAGAATCAGGACAGTCAGACACAGTCAATCAGTCTCAGTAATAGAACTCAGATAGTTCTTCAGATTTTAGGACTGTCAGATACAATCAACTCAGATACAGTACGAAACTCAGATAGTTCCATCAGATGCAAGACTGTCAGATACAGTCACCCATGTTATCATTCATATTCAGATATAGTTTTTCATACTATCAGTTATATAAGTCATCAATCAGGTCATGTTATCAGTATTCAGATTCAGTAATCATGTTATCATGGTGTCAGTTATAGTACGTATTTATCTATGTATTCTCACGCTCATATTAGACAGTCAGTTAGCATTACTCATGAATGTGAACCTTTTCATATAGCCTACCTCACATGTAAACTCAGTACATCCCATTGTACTGACGCATTTGCGCTATGGTGCTTTCTTTTTATGTTACACCATAGGTTCATAGACACGAGTTCCAGATCAGCAGTAGATTTCAGTTTCAGCAGTCAGAGTCTGAAGTAAGTCCTCATCCTTTGAGGACATGATTATTTCCTTACTATCTCATTAATTAGGTTATTAGTTGGGGTTAGTTAGGGACATATCCCATCAAATCCTTATTCATATTTTTCAGACATTAGAGGTTTTTAGACTAGATGCAGACTAGATACAAATCATCATGTTTAGACTTCAGTATTGTCAGTTTTGTTTTGGGTATTCTATTACCCCATACAGATATTACGTCATTCAGTTATGTTTAGTATTGAACCTTACGACCTTTCAGTGCATGTTTCCGCATTATTATGTCATATTATGTAGTGTACAGGTACAAATATCAGTCATGGGTTATCTTGTGGTCCTTCGGGGTCATGAGAATCATGTAGCATTCCGGTTCAAAAAATTGGGGTGTTGCAAACTTGGTATTAGAGCCAGGTTCAATAGAGTCCTAGTAAGTCTGAAAGTTGCATTTAGTAGAGTCTTGTACATAGTTGTGTTACACGCCATATTTATGTGCAGGAGTCTATGAGATGTTTTAAGAACAGTTTCCCTTCTTTTAGTATTCATGTCGTGCCAGTGAGCATAATCACTAGTCAGTCTCTCAGTCTAATCCGCTTCTTCTCTTTATTGAAGAATATGTCTCTTAAGAAAATAAATCAGTTAGCCCCTCAGCCCAAAGAACCTTTGGGCGATCGTGTTTCTCATGTGGAGTTCAGGGAGACATTCATAACTCTTGCCCAATCAGTTGTCGCTCGGAATGAACGGTCAATAGTTATCCCGGCCAACCCAATGGCCGATTCAGCCGCAGCTAGAATTCGGGACTTTACCCGAATGAATCCTCCAACCTTTCCAGGGTCTAAGGTAGATGAAGACCCTCAGGAATTCATTGATCATGTTTAGAAAGTGATAGAAATCATGGGAGTGACTACTGTTGAGAGTGCTGAGCTAGTTGCATACCAATTGCAAGATATGGCTCATGCTTGGTTCAAACAGTAGAAGTTCGAAAAGTTAAACGATGCAGGTCTTATAGAGTGGGAAGATTTTGTCGCTACTTTCTTAGACAGATTCTTTCCCCAAGAGCTTAGAGAATCCAAGGTGCTAGAATTCATCAACCTCAAGTAGGGCAATATGACAGTGAAGGAGTATTCTTTTAAGTTTACTCAATTAGCTAGATATGCCCCTCATGTGGTTGCAGACAATAGAACCAAGATGAGTAAGTTTGCTTCAAGAGTGAATGATAACGTGGTTAATGAGTACAGATCCACCATGCTAAATAGTGACATGACTTTAGCCAGACTTATGACCCATGCTCAGCAGATAGAGGAGCAAAAAATTAAGCAGAGGAAAAAGCAGAATGAGAAAGCTAGGACAGGTAGCTTCAATTTTAGTCAGCCTAAATTAGAAAGAGGAAACTGTTCTCAGTTTTGTCCTAAGTCATCAGTTCCATCTCCTTCTATAGCCAGTGCTTCAGTCCCTAATTTTAGAGAGGGAAACAGAGATAGAGCGCCTGGCTTTAAGACCCAGGGCATTGTTAGCAGTGCCCAAACTAATCCCCTTTGTCAAACTTGTGGTAAAAACCACAAGGGTGCTTGTAGAGCTGGCAGCGATGTTTGTTTCAATTATGGAAAGACAGGCCACAGAGTCAGAGACTGCCCTCAGTCAGGTTATCAGAGTCATCTTAGCTCCTCAGCTCAGTCCGGTCGCCCAAATCAGCAGGGTGCCACTATCAGTGCTACAAGTGGGCAACATCCAAACCATCTCTATGCTCTCCAGACTCGACAAGATTAGGAAAATTCTCTTGATGTAGTTACTGGTACGTTACAGATATTTTATGTGCATGTTTACGCTTTGCTAGATCCAAGAGCTTCTTTGTCTTTCATTACTCTTTATATAACATTTGATTTTGGAATAAGTCCTGAAATTCTAGAAGAGCCCTTCTCAGTCTTTACCCTAGTGGGTAAAACCATCATAGCCCAGCGGGTATACAGGAACCGCCCGATTATGATATTTCAGAAAGTCACTTCAGCAGACTTAGTCGAATTAGAGATGACTGATTTTGATGTCATTCTCAGTATGGATTATCTTTATTCCTTCTATGCCACAGTCGACTGCAAAAATAGAATAGTCTAGTTTCAGTTTCTGAATAAACCCATCCTTGAGTGGAAGGGTAATACTTCAGCGTTTAGAGGTCATCTTATTTCCTACTTTTGGCAAGGAAAATGATATCTAAGGGATGTGTCTATCATCTTATTCATGTTAAAGATTCTTGTTCCGAGACTCCTAGTCTTGAATTAGTTTCAGTTGTAAGTGAATATTCAGACGTCTTTCTCGAAGATCTTCCAGGAATTCCTCCCGAAAGGGAAATAGACTTCGGTATTGATCTTCTTCCAGATACTCAGCCCATATCTATTCCGCCATACAAAATGGCACCAGCAGAACTCAGAGAACTGAAAGATCAGTTGAAAGATCTCTTAGATAAGGGATTCATCAGACCCAATATTTTCTCGTGGGCCACACCAGTCTTATTCGTGCGCAAAAAAGATAGTTCTCTCAGAATATGTATAGACTACCGTCAACTCAATAAGGTCACAGTTAAGAACAATTATCCTCTCCCCAGAATTGATGACTTGTTTGACCAACTTTAGGGTGCTAGTTATTTATCTAAGATAGACCTCAAATCCGGCTATCATCAACTCAGAGTTAGTGAATGTGACATCCAAAAAATAGCCTTCCATACTCGGTATGGTTACTTCAAATTTCTAGTCATGTTATTTAGTCTTACCAATTCCCCAGAAGATTTTATGGACTTGATGAACCATGTGTTCAAGAAGTACTTGGATATGTTTGTCATAGTCTTCATAGATGATATTCTGGTCTATTCCCGCACTGTGCGAGACCATGCAGACCATCTCAAAATAGTACTTTAAACTCTTAGAGATCATCAATTATTCGCCAAATTCAGTAAGTGAAAATTTTGTCTAAGGTCAGTAGTATTCCTTGGTCATATCATTTCTGGGGATGGCATTAGAGTAGATCCTTAAACGACCAAAGCTGTAAGAAACTGGCCTCACCCTATCTTTCCATCAGATATTAGGAGTTTCTTGGGTTTGGCAAGCTATTACAGGTGGTTTTTTGAGGGATTTTCTTATATTGAGTCCCCTATGTATAGATTGACTTGGAAGAAAGTCAAGTTTCTGTGGTCAGATCCATGCGAGAAGAGTTTTCAGGAATGGGAGACTCGACTTACCACAGCTCCAGTTCTAGCATTACCAGATGGTTCAGATAGGTTCATAGTATATTGTGATGCATCCAGAGTAGGTTTGGGTTATGTCCTCATGAAACATGGTAAGGTCATAGCCTACGCCTTCAGACAGTTAAAGCCCCATGAGAAGAATTATCCTACTCATGATCTTGAGTTAGCAATCGTAGTCTTTGCCTTGAAGATTTAGAGGCATTATCTATATGGTGATCATGTAGATGTCTTCACAGATCATAAGAGTCTTTAGTATGCCTTTTCTCAGAAAGATCTCAATCTTTATCAGATAAGGTGGTTAGAGCAAGGCCAATGTAGTGGCCAACGCTCTCAGTAGGTTGTCCATGGGTAGTGTTTCTCATGTTGAGGATAGTAAGAAGTAGTTAGTTCAAGAAGTTCATTAGCTTTTCAGACTAAGCATTTGCTTAGTCGATTCTTCAGAGGGTGGTGTATGTGTTCAGAGTAGCTCAGAATCATCTCTAGTTTTCGAGGTGAAAGAAAAGCAAGATAGGGATCCCAGCCTTTTTAAGTTAAAAAAGTCAGTTCAAAATTAGAAAATAGAGGTTTTCTCCTAAGGAGGAGATAGTGTCCTTCATTGTCAGGGTCATCTCTGTGTACCAGGCATAGATGACATAAGGCAACGAATTCTTGTAGAGGTGCATGGTGCGTGATACTTATTCATCCAGGGGCCACAAAGATGTACCGCAAATTGCAAGAGATCTATTGGCGGAGTGGGATGAAGAGAGATATTGCAGAGTTTGTGGCTAAGTGCTCTACATGTCAGCAGGTTAAGATAGAGCATCAAAAGCCTAGTGGTTCTATGTAAGATTTAATTATTCCTACTTGGAAGTGGGAAGAAATGAACATGGAATTCGTGATGAGTTTGCCTCAAACTCATCATCAACATAATTCAGTTTGGTTCATTGTAGATAGAATGACCAAATCAGCTTATTTTCTTCCAGTTCATACCTCTTATGCAACTGAGGATTACGCCAAACTCTACATCAGGGAGTTGGTCAGATTGCATGGGGTTCCGTTGTCCATTATCTCAGACAGAGGTACCCAATTCACCTCTAACTTTTGGAAAGCATTCCAAAAGGGTCTTGATACCTAAATCCATCTTAGTACAACCTTTCATCCTTAGGCAGATGGTCAAGCAAAAAGGACCATTCTGACTTTAGAAGATATGCTAAGGGTGTGTGCAATTGATTTCAAGGGTGGTTGGGATAACCACTTGCCTTTGATTGATTTTGCATACAACAACAGCTATTATTCCAGTATTCAGATGGCTTCATTCGAAGCTCTCTATGGTAGGAGATGTAGATCTCTGATTGGTTGGTTCAAAGTTAGTGAGGCCTCAGTCATATGTCTTGACTTAGTATTCAACGCCTTAGAGAAGGTCCAGCTGATCATAGAAAGACTCTGGGCTGCTCAAAGCCAAAAGAAGTCTTATGTAGATGTTCGTAGAAAGGATCTCGAGTTTGAGATCGGTGATCATGTCTATCTAAAGATCTCTCCCATAAAGGGAGTGAAGTGATTCGGCAAAAAGAAAAGCTCAGTCCCCGATATGTCGATCCCTTCAAGATTCTCAATCACTTTGGTAAGGTAGCTTATGAGCTCGAATTGCCTTCAGATCTAGCCTCAGTTCATCCAGTTTTCCATGTCTCATTGCTCAATAAGTGCATAGTTGACCCATCAGTCGTAGTCCCTATTCAGAGCATTGATGTTAAGAACAACCTCTCTTCTGAAGAGATCTCCATCGAAATCATAGACTGTCAGACTCGTAGATTAAGGAACAAAGAAGTCCCTCTAGTTAAAGTTCTTTGGCAAAGTCAGTCCGTCGAGGGAGCTACTTGGGAAGCAGAAGCATACATGCATACCAAGTATCCTCACCTCTTCCCCGCCAATTCAGATTAAGCTCAAGGTAACAGTTCTCCTTAAGCTTATTCAATTTTATGTTATGTGTTCATCACAAACTTAGTATTCAGTTTCATATTCATGTTCGCATGATAAACTTGGTGTCAAGCACCATTGCATATTCAGCCATGCATTCATGTACAAGCTCAGTTATGAAATTATGCATCAGACATGCATTCTCATTGTGAGAAACTTAGTTCCTTAGAACATTCAGTTATGCATTCATGAATCAGTTATACATGCATCAGATATGCATGTTCAGTATGTTATGTTCAGCTTCTCTGTCATGTCAGTCATGAGATCATGTTCCAGTTATTCATGTTCAATTCATTTTCAGTGTATTGTTTGCCCTCTAAGTCAGTCTCATTCGAGGACAAATGATCTCAAGGGGGAGATATTGTAATACTCGTGTCTTTTCTTGTCTTGAAAACCATCACCAGGATGTTTGAACTTTCTTTGAAATACAAATCTATTTTTGTACACATGGTAATTTTATGATTTTCACTTCCTATCATGTGGAAAATTGAATAAGCTTTCCATCGACACCAATTCATCAAAATTCGGTGTCAGATGAGGAAGTAAAGGCTGAAATACAGAAGGCAGTAAACTATCCCAGGTACGATGGTGTGGTCGACGGACCGTCAGACTAGCGATGAAACATTGATCATAATCGTCGACCTGAGGCAGTGGACCTGCTCTCTGTCCAGATCCGATGGTGTGGCTCGACGTACCGTCGCAGTTCCGATGGACCGTCAGAAGACAGAAATGCTCATAACCAATAGGCCATATTTCTGCCCTGGTCCGATGATCAGGGCCAACGGACTGTGGGGATCCTCCATCGTATTTTACGTTCAGCTCTTCCAAGTCGTTTTAACAGGGGTATTTTGGTCATGTAGCACCCGTCTATATATATCCAATTATACACGAGTTCAACCACTTTATCCATTATTATTTCACAAAAAAAATTAGGGTTTCTCTCTAAATTTAATCTCCAAGAACATAATCCAATCTTCTTCAAGAATTAAAGGATTTCCAATTCTTCAAGTTCAAGAACATCATTCCAGGTATGCATAGTGTTCATTCATGGACCCCTTTCGTCCATGAAGTCCAAGAATCCTTTTTCAAAACTCAAGTTATGGATTTTTATATGTTTTTTTTTCATGATTTAGCTGCTCATGTTCATGTTGATAAATGTGAAATTGGATTCTACTCCATGATTGTTGATAATTTCTATGTGGGTTTAATTACTATAGCCCTAGATTCATGCAACCCTAAGATTTAAACCCTTGAATGATGAAATTAGAATTAATAATGATGTTTACATGTACCATGCCTGAAATATGTTTGATTAAATGCCTAGATGAAGGAAAATTGCCAAACTAGCATGATATCATGAAATCCCCCTGAATGTACAAGCTTATGCCAATCACATGTTTGATGAAATGCTTCAGTAAATGTATTATGATGATTATTATGTATTCAAGTAAGTCATTCTTTGTCAGTTTCCTTCCATCGCGTCCTGGGGGTACTTGTATCCGAAACATTAGCTATGTGCCTAGAGCCATGTCATGTTTTCACGATACTCTTAGTCAAGCTATGAACTCTTAGACTTCAGATAGTCTTTTGACTCAGGAAAAATCTCCATGATCTCATCAACTCAGTCACTTGTCAGATATCAGTAGTATTCCGTCAGTCAACGGAATTCAGTATTTCATCTCATGTTCAGTTCAGTTAAATCATGTTTAGTGTTTATTTAGATGGGAGTAGAAATTAGCACAGAGTGAACCCAAGGATGGCAGCACACACTATCAGATGAGGGTATAATCCTTAGCAGTCATCCTTGCATTCCAGAACTATGTAGCTAGCATAGGTCGAGACATCAACACTGTCGATGAGGATTGATGAGGTGGCTTAGCATTGTCAGATAAAGGGCCCACAATTCTCATATAAGGGACACTTTCAGATGAGGATCACCCATATCTTATCCTTACCAGTGGTGTGGTATTGACACCCTTCCAATTGGGGTTACAGATTGGACCCCAACTCAGCCATAATGGCGTATCAGGGGCATGTCGGTTAAATCTACTACTTCTCACAGTTTCATGATATAGAATCAGAACTGTCAGACACAGTTAATCAGTCTCAGTAATAGAACTAAGATAGTTCTTCAGATTTCAGGACTGTCAAATACAGTCAACTCAGATATAGTACAAAACTCAGATAGTTCCATCAGATCTAGGACTGTCAGATACAGTCACCCATGTTATCAGTCATATTCAGATATAGTTATTCAAGATATCAGTTATATCAGTCATCAATTAGATCATGTTATCAGTATTCATATTCAGTAATCATGTTATCACGATGTCAGTTATAGTATATATTTATGGATGTATTCTCACGCTCATGTTAGACAGTCAGTTAGCATTACTCATGTATGTGAACCTTTGCATAAAGCCTACCTCACATGTATACTCAGTACATCCCATTGTACTGACGCATTTGCGCTATGATGCTTTCTTTTTATGTTACACCATAGGTTCAGAGACACGAGTTCCTGATCAGCAGTAGATTCCAATTTCAGCAGTCAGAGTCTGAAGTGAGTCCTTATCCTTCGAGGATATGATTATTTCCTTACTATCTCATTGATTAGGTTATTAGTTGGGGTTAGTTGGGGACATGTCCCATCATCTCCTTATTCATATTTTTCAGACATTAAAGGCTTTTAGACTAGAATCAGACTAGATACAGGTCATCATGTTCAGACTTCAATATTGTCAGTTTTTTTGGGTATTCTATTACCCAATACAGATATTACGTCATTCAGCTATGTTTAGTATTGAACCTTATGGCTTTTCAGTGCATGTTTCCGCATTATCATGTCATATTATTCAGTGTATAGGTACAGATATCAGTCATGGGTTAGCTTGTGGTCCTTCAGGGTCATGAGCATCGTGTAGCATTCTGGTTCATAAAATTGGGGCGTTACAATCGGCAAATACGGTTTCAAGCTAAGAGTTACTTGAACTCGAGCCTTCTTCGGGTAACCACCTAACCCTCTTTAAGCCCATTTTTTTTAACTCTTTCAATACATGCATTCTCTGACAACATAATCTGAAATCATACTCTGTTATGGCATACATACTTATGGTATCGTCATACCATTGACTTACAAGTCACATCTCTGAGCCATTAATAATATATTATAATCTCTGTTTTCAAAACATAAAGTTGGGACCACCATATCAATAAATCAATTCAAAGAAACTCTTTCTCAAATCTCATGTAAACATATGCAAGAAACTCTCTTTGTCAAGCATCTTAATAATACAAGGTGGTCATGTCAAATTTCTCAATCACATGCAACTCTTTCTCATTTAAAACAAGGATATAATTATATCAAGAAGCTCTCTCTCATCATCTCTAAATCATGCTCAAACACTATGGTATTGAGAAAACTATTTTCAAATCATAAATCATGCAATTTCAAATCACTCACAATAAGATCATAAACTTGAATTTATCACAAGAGAGGGACTTCATAATCTGTGCTCTCAAATGAAATCTTAAAATTTCAATTTCATACATATACATATACTTGTAAATAAATTTAATGGGATAAGGCCTAAAGGCCAAAACAACAATATCATTAACATGCTTAAAGCATAATAAAATCATGGATTTCAAATTCCTTTAACAAATTCATGCTTGATAATCTTTAAATCATAATTGAGTGTTTTCAACAAGCCCATGTATTTTTAGGATAAACCCTACGTACCTTAAATTAAAAGCTTTTGAATGAACTCTAGCTTTTGGGATGCTATACGTACGATTGGCGGGTGCATCTTGTATCCCTCGCAATGGGGATTACGAATCTTGAAGAATTATTGAAAAGCTACGGTTAAATCTTGAGATATATTGATCTTTGGGTTGAAACCCTAAGGAGTGTTCTTGAGAGAATTTGATAGAAGTGAATGTATTTTGGTGTATTTGGGATTAAATCCTGTATTGAAGATGATTGGGGGATTGAAAATACCCAAAACACCCTTAATGATTCGGGGAAAACTGAACAAAATATGCCCAGCCGGACTTTCTAGGGCGGCACCCTGCCTAGCCTGGGGAGTACCCAGGGCGGCGCCATGCCTATCCTGGGGGACTACCCTGGGCGGCGCCTTGGCTAGTCCGGGGGAGTAACTTAGGTGACGCGGGATAATTGCCCCTAGCTACTGGTTTGGCATACCAAACATGCCCTTAAACTCGTCTAAAAATTTTGAAACTCACCCGAGAGGTACTCTTGTCTGGCCCCATCGCGTATCAACAAAAAAATCAAGGAACGAAGGTTGGGGAGGTCGAAAATAAAATCCCCGAAGATTGAGAGATAAAAATGAGACTAAGTCTCTCTGACACTTAGAAAAATTTCTAGTACTTTCAACTCTTTGGAGCATACTACTAGAACCTAACACCCGCATGGATTTTACGGGGTGTTACACATTATCTCCCCCTTGGGATCATTTGTCCCCAAATGATGGGTCGGGGCCATTTGAAGCTCTAATAGTGTAGAATAAGGAACCTAGTCTCACATTTGAACATTTTCCCTCAATTAAAATATGCAAAGGCATCAAACAAGCTTCACGATAACCCCTAGCGAAAAGTGTAAGCACGAAATGTGAGATAATGAAATATGACATCAACATGATCTTGGCATGTGTTTTATGTCACATGGTTAAAACATTGTAAGACATGAGTTTTCCTAAGAGTCCTCGTCCTGATTAAGATTGGTGTAAGACATGATATAAGATTCTCGTAGGGCATAAGAATATTAGCATTCTCCATCTTATAAGATACAATGGAAAGACTTAAACTTAGAGACACTACTTGTCTATACCCCAACATTAATCAACATACTTCATCATTTCCAACCTATAATTCTCCCATAACACATCTAACCACAAGAATTTTGTGTCCTGCCGTATAATAATTCTATGCTGAAGCCCAACTCGGAGAAAAAAGGTGATAATTTAAACTACGAGACCCTGTACTCTACATCACATTAAGAAATCATCTCACCTAATCACTATAATCCAACAACCTCAAGTCTTAATTCAAAGAATACTAACTGCATGGCACATTGGTTTGTGTTTTCATCAATCAAAAAATTTCAGCTTACTGCTACAACCCCCTACTTCATGGACATCTCCACTAGGACCTGCAAATTCAATCATTTTCACTAAGATTCTCGCCACATACTACCCTCCTAACTATTTCACGTAAAGAGTATTCATCTCCTTCCTTCCCCTGCTCTTATAACCTTAGCTCAAGAAATCGCATCAAAATTTTCACCTACAACGACATCTACTCCCCCACCTCACACACTTCTACGCTTCCACAACCACCATTATACTAAAATACAGAGGGTTATTAAAGGATCTAAGCAAGAGCATCATGAAAGGGAGTAACAAAATTTGATTATAAAATATACTTATTGCCATACTCAAGGTGGGACATGAGTTGAAGATACGATAGAATCACAGAGTGTTTCATACATCAAGTGTTTGGATCACAAATGGAGAGTCGTTCTGGCATACACTCAACATAGCATGAATTCTTAGGACAACCACAGTGAGAAACATGAGATCTTACATCATGATTCTTATAATAGGAGTGTAGAATTCATGAAGTCAACGATTTAGGCAAGGACTTCTACTCGAAGCTATCGCTTCTCATTTTCAGAACTGAAATAGTCATGAGTTCGCACAAATTTATCATTTTGGCTAATCCCGACATAAAATGAATCGTTAACATATGATAACATAGTTCCTTAGAACCAATCATAATTTGGGACACATATTTATTGTTCATGAGCAACATAATATAGAGCTTGGATACTTAGAATACTGGATCATCGAGGGACATTATTTCTTCTAGTTTGGAAGTCGGGACATGTCATGAGTTACATAAAGTGCTCAAACCTTAGACATAGGTAGGACTTGGATACATAACGTAAGAAATTAGCAGAGTGACCTCGTAGACTGAGTAGGAGGAGTTTGCTTGAATTGTAATAGATTTATCATGAATCTTACTTGAAACTTGACACCATAAGAAGATTTGAGAACTACTTTAACCCATTATCTCCCCCTTTGATCAAAGTCATAATCCTAGACTTACAGACATAACCTCTCATCAGATATATATCCACAACTTTCAACATAAGAGATATACCACCATACACATTACCACTAATCTCTCTCGGATAAACTATACTCTGTAAGTCTTGTTTTCTGGAAATACTACTCTTACTTTCGCTAGCCTCTACAGCCATCACCCTACAACCTATACTCATGTAAATGAGATGCGCCAACCATTCGAGGAACATGGAGATGATTTGAAGTACTGAGCCTCCCTATATCCACACACCTAATCACAAAGGGGTACCAACATATACATGAACACAAACTCCCCTCCATATATTTTTTTTACAAGGACACTCAATTCATTCTTATTCTAGAACATCCCCTTCAGGTGCACGAATCCTAACATCCTACAAATCCCAAAGTCATCTATTTATGGCTAACATTATTATGGGCATAGACAACCACGCTTCTAGGCACACAACACTTCATTTTCAACTCCTTAGAATACTTAGCATTACACCTCTAATCACATAACTTGCATCTTAACAAAATTTGCAAAACTACACCAAAGGCGCATATTGCCCACTCATATTTTCTCAATTCAACTCTAAATGACGCTATACAATAACTCTCCAAACTTCTCCATACCACAATTTCAGGAACACAAACTAGGTACGAAAAACACTTATACACGTAAATGCTAAACTTTCCCTTTTTAAGTATACTCTAAAGGCATTTCTTTCCAAGAACGCTACTCTTAATTTTGCTATCCTTTATCACCATCAACTTACATCTCGCAGTCCCACGAGCATACACAAACTCACTCCTTATCACATAAAAATCCATTCTCCACTACTTAACCTTCTAACATTAGACCGTTAATCACATAAGTTATATCATAAAATCTTAACTAATGCCATACTACCAGGGGGTGCAACTCATTATTATATACTTACTCCCTTATCCACTTAATGACTCACCCACCATTCATCATTTTAACACTAGTCCTCATATACACGTATACCTCACAATTACCACTTAAACTTTTCATAAATTATCAACCTAGGATCTTTCACAAATCACATCTAGCCTACTAATTCATTTCCATAAAACATACATCATTAACCTTAAGCTACTATTCTTACCACCACATTCTACGTCTAAAGCTCAAGCCTATAGTCTAGAAAAAATCCCGTACCACCTATGAAGCATGCAACATATTATACTAGTCCATCAAATTGGGACGTCAACCCAAAATACTTCATTTCATTTAAATAATACCTACCATCACGTCCTCTCTACGGCACTACTACTATACCTCAAAATCTACTACATTTATTGTCACATGCAGTTCTAGTTTACAACAACAGACCCAGTGTATTCCCACAAAGTGAGGTCTGGGGAGGGTAAAATGTACGCAGTCCATACCACTACCTCCGAAGACGTACAGAGCAGTTCTAGCTAACAACTACTAAAATAAAGATAATTAAAAATTGGGGGGGGGGGGGTAAAGTCATAATCGGGATAGTAGATCCTAATCTTATAACAGAACCCACTACGGTCTTATCAACATATTCTACTTTCTCATATCATAGTTACCTATCCATGCATACATCACAAATACCTTGAATATTCCATATACAAAAATGAGTCTATACTTATAACTTATTGGCAATCTAATTGTTTTCATTCACAACCTATAAGATATTTCTATAACCACCATACTATCCACTCTAGGCTCCTTGCTTATTTTTTGAATAAATAATAATCAAAGCCAAATACTTCCCCCGCAGACTACCATACAATCTATAATTACTACTACTACATTAGTCTATCACTGTAAAATGGCAAACCACTCCTCAATCCACAATTATGTAACTAAACTAACTTCTGTACACAAAAGTTCCCTTCATTCAGACTCTTAAGTTTGTGACTTCATATCAGCAATTTCTAGATCATCTTACTACCAATAGGTCATGACACTTTAACATACACTACTACTCGGGTGAAAATACAGTTCCAGCATTCTACTACTCATCATTCCCCTTATGCATGATATCTGTAATAAGAATTTTGAAAGGGACTAAATACACTTCATACCTCAGACTCAAACGCACGATTGATGGAGATAAAGGTATAAGCTTGAATCAATACAATTTATAGAACTCATGGACTCCTCTCCAGTCCTTGCAGAATTTTATAATCTTTTATGGCTCAATTAAAAAGGACCATACCATTTAGATACTAGACTTTTGCACTTGAATAACAACGGGCAATACCATAGCACAAACTAGAGTATGAAAGGGGAACATTCTGACTCCATAGAACGAACTAGAACATGAAGAAAATGAGACATTCCTAAACTCCTTGTAGCCTCCTGCTTATAAGTGTGGTGTGCTACATACCCATAAATAAGACTCTACCCGAAGCGATTTGGTGGACACCCTGGGACTATGAACCTGGCTTTGATACCAAGTTTGTCACGACCCAAACCATGCCCTGGATGTGACGAGCATCCCGAGCCATGGATGCCCGAGCGCCCTTCTACATCTGGTAATCATACACAATGTCCATATAATAAAAGTAAGATGCAGAATATGTAATTACGGAAACATGGTCATACCCTGAGTTTAATTTAACAATAAAGAAACAAAAAAATATAACATTTGATTCAATCTATAAAATCTCTAGTGCATACTACTATAACAACTATTTGGAACTGGGAGAAGGCTCCAGTGGACCTAAACCAAAATAAATAACAAGTATCTGAAAGAAATAGGCCTTCTGGAATAAAGAAGGCTCACCAACTGCGCACTTCAGTTCTACCTGAAAACTCTACGGCTTAGCAGAACCTCTAGACTGAGCCTCAGACCCTAAAATATAGGGGATCAATACAATTGTACTGGTGCGCAGAGTAATCTAAAAACAAAATACAACTTTTATACAACATAGGTGAGAGCTATTGTAAAACACGGTAACAAAAAAATCATTTGGAAACACATGGGCATAGTATAATGAGTTTCCAAACAATACTGCAGCACTATTGAGCTAGATGGTACACCCTACAATTTCACATTTTCCATCGACTACCAAATCTCGGTTACCGCCAAGATTGGAGTGCTAGTGAGGGAAAAGCAAACAAGATCACACAACAGGGTGCCACAATCCCAATCAAGTCATTACGTCATGGTTGGGCTTAAGATCACAAAGCAGGGTGCCACAACCCCAATCAAGTCATTACGTCATGGTTGGGCTTAAGATCACAAAGCAGGGCTCCAAACCATAAGTCCCAATTTGGGAGGACAAAGTACTAGGTACACAAGATCACATAGCAGGGTACCAGGTTCCCGTGTCGGCAAATCATGGTTTCCAGCATAGAGTCATCTGACTCGTGATCCGTTAGGCTTTAAGTTTGATATAAGGAAAATCATGTGTCATGCTTAAAACATTCTTTTCATTTGAGGCAATTCTTCCACACTTTTTGTGCAAGTCATTATATGAACACCAACAAGACTCCCATACACTAAACTCTTGCATATAGATTCCCCCACACGTAATTATCCAATAAACTTCATCATTTATAAAGTAGTACAATATTAACCAAACACAATTTTCATGATAAGGACTTTTAAAAAAACTCATGCTCTCAATAGTTTAAAATTAATATCATATAGGGCACATAAATCTCATCATGGGGATTAAAGATTCACAAATCATGTTCATAACACTTTTCAAAATTTAGATCACATGTCCACAATTCAACAATCAAGACTTATGAAAAAACAACCCCATGATCTTTCAATACTCTTCTCAAAACCATATCATAATGCATGCTTTTTGTGTTAAAACAAAACCCATTTAAATCTCATAAGTACTTAAGAAATTATTAAAATACTTGTTTAAAATTCGTATAAAAATCATGCCCATGAAATTAGGAAAACCCTACGTACCTTAGTGATGACGAAATTGCGAAAAGATTGGACCTTTAAGCTTGAATTCCTTGATTTCTTGTGAAAAGCACTTGAATCTTGTTCTTGGAAATAGAAGTGAGATTTGAATTGTAACTTGGATAATTTAGGTCTTAGGAATTGTAAATAATGTGTTTAAAAATCTCTTATAACGATTTGGAGTAATTAGGGACGGTTTAGGGGTATGAAATGACTTCAACACCCTTGATATAAGTTAAAACGGAGTGTTTTTGGCACTTGGAAATGACTTAGGTGGTGCCCAGTCGGTCGCACAAGCCAGGGTGGGAGACACCTTGTCAATCGCCTAAGTTTGGTTGGGCCGCGCCAACCAATCGCACACCCTTACTGCCTCTCACAAAAATGAGTATAACTTTTTGTTCGGGTGTTGAATTAATGTGAAATTGGTATCGTTGGAAATCCATTATGAAGACCTTTCATTTGATATACAATAGGCCCTATAATTCATTATATAAAAAGAGTTATGGTTGATTGAAGTTGACCCAAGTTTCGACACTCACTCAAACTCGAACAATAGGAAAACTTTCAACTCGTCCTTGAGTTAGGGGGCCTCTATGATCTCAATTCATGCTCAACAACATTACAACACTACATAATTGATTAACACGCTAAATTTTCATAGGATTTATGGTTTTTGGAACATTTACGCGTAGGAATGACGATTTTCGTTCTAGCCCAAAATGCGGGTGTTACACTTTACTTCGCAACAAGAGAGGGAATTCATACTCATGCTCTCAATAAATCTTAAAAATATACGAAATCATATTTACATATAGTTATAATTCAATTTCCATGAAAAATGATACAAGACAACAATTGTTTTCATCAAAACAGTCCCATGATGCATATTTTTTTAAAATCATATCGAAACTTCATATAAATCGTAATTGGGGATCTTTAATGTTGATAAAATATTAAAACTTATGCCCAAGATTTTTAGAGTAGTCCCACATACCTTGGATTATCAGATCTGAAAGATGGAACCCGAATGTTGATCTATTTTCTTGAAATCTTGGCTTAAGAGTTAGGGATTTTTTCTTGTTCTTGGGGAAAGGGAGGATGATTTTTTATTTGGGGAGATTGTGAATTTGGGAAAGGGCAGTTTTGGAGCAAGAATTCGGTGTTATAGCTGAGGTAATATGAGGAAAAAGACTAAAATACCCCTAAGGAAATAAAAAAAGGTTGCAGCACTCCCTCAGTTGATAGGCTGACATGTTGAAGTAAAATGGGCATAACTTTTCGTTCTGATATCGAATTTGGACGAAATCAGTTGATTTAGAAAGAAGACTCAAAGACCTTTCATTTGATATATATTAGGCCCCCTAATTCGTTATATACACAAAGTTATGATTGACAAAATTCGATCCAAGTTGAAGTGTCCCCTAAAACTTAATCGACAGAATTGTTTTCAACTCGTCTTAGAGATAGGAGATTCTTGTGACCTCAATTAACATTCAAAGGTATTCACAACCTATAGGATTGATCATCACACATTTATTAACAAAGAATCAATGAGTTTGGGTCTATATGCATAGGAACGATGGTTTAAACTTTAGCTCGAATATGCGGGTGTTACAGCGTGGGCCATTGCATCTCTTTTTTAGCTCAAGGGAAATTGGTGCATGTCATTTTTCTTTTTCTGTATGATTGATTTAGGTTTTGAGTTGTCTTGCTGTGATTTCTTTCAATAGAGTTCATGCATGCATAATAAAGTATTCTTATTAGTCAAGTTTGGTTCAAATTCTGAAAATGTTGCGTGGATGTTCTAAACATTTATTAACTAGTTAGATTAATCACATAAAATATGTATCTCATATCATTATTAATATCTATCCAAAGTAGTACAAGCTTATGGTCCCATATAAAACTTATGACCTCGCACTCCCGGATTTGCTTGCATGTTTCAGCCTCTACCCATTTGGAGAAATAATCTGTCATCACCAACAAAAAATATAAAAAGGGGAAAAGGCTCAAATATTTCTTCGAACTATCAGAAATGACTCATTTATGCTATTCATTAAAGTTTGGCTCGTTTAGGCCATCTCCATTATAAAATAGGTTCATCCATGTCATTACTTATTACCGGTGTTTTTTCAAAAATAGTTTTATCGCGTGTCGTTTTATTAGAGGTCCACAATTTTTAGAGCTTTCAATTATGTATGGCTTTTCATTCTGAATTTCTTCATTGAAACTTTTTGATCATATATAACATTTTCTTTTGTTCTCAATTTGATTTTTGCATTCAAATTTTAGTACTATAATAATAAGATGGTGTCTTAATTTTTGGTACTATAATCAGATTTTTTGCTTATTTCTCTTAAAGTCTGTTCCTTTGATATGAAGATATCCGTTGTTTACAATTTTATTTGCGAATTGAGTAACTATACACATTTATAGATCGAGTTATAAAACTGGGAAGATTTTCTACCAATTTTTAATCAACATGTTGAAAAGAGGAAATTCAGGAATTGACGTCTCTGATATCTCATTCATATCTAGAAAAGTTCAACTTGTATTTTCATGTTCTTAGGATCAAAAAATACTATTTCTGGTCCTTTGATATTGACGGGGAAGATTCATCCAAACGATGTTACTTTTGAAGTAGAAATGTTACTTTTGAAGAAATAGGATCTTTATTTTTATGCTCGTGTAGGAGATATCTTTCGTCAGGGACAGAGCTACGTGTATGATAGGGGTTCATCCAAACCCCCTTCGACAGAAAATTATACTATATATAATTCATGGTTAAAATATTTTTTATGTATATATAGTAGATGTCGAACCTTCTTCGATTAGTTCGTATGTCTACTTGTGAACCCCCTTGGTGAAAATCCTGGCTCCGCCACCGTCTCCCATTCATTTTAGGAATAAATTTCATAAATTTTTTTATTCTCCGCTGAGTTTGTTGAAGCCTTTTGTTATGTATGAATCTTTATTCTCAACATCATATCCGATATTTTTATTATTATAGTACTAAAATTTGAATGTGACAAGCAAATTGAGAACAAAAGAAAATGTTATATGTGACCAAAAAGTTTCAATGAAGAAATTGATAATGAAAAGCCATAGATAACTGAAAGCTCTAAAAATCATGGACCACTAATAGGATGACATATGGAAAAGCTGTTTTTGAAAAACCACCGTTAATAAGTAATGGCATGAATGAACTTTTTTGTAATAGCGATGGCATAAACGAGTCAAACTATTGACGGATGGCATCAGTAAATTTTATACAGTAAATGTCCCAAACTGATTATTGCCACTTTTACTTTGATCAAACAATTTTTTTCCGTCTTCAGGTTGAAATTAAGAGGGCCGAGCTAAAGAGTGCTGGTGCTGAACGTGCAAGTGAAAACCAGCTACATCATGGTGGGAGTATTTCAAAATCGCATCGTGGTGATTCTGGTTCTGTAGAAGGTTTTGGTGGCGCATATGGTGGAAACATGGGTGCAGGTCATGGAGGATATGGAGGATATGAAGGATACGGCAATTATGGTGGGTATCGCAAGGTTGCAGGAAGTTATGGTGCAGGTACTGGGGTATATCACCCTGTATATGGTGGATACGGTTATGGAGGCAGCAGCTATAGTGCACCTGCCTATGGGAGTGGTACTGGTTATGCTAGCAGTAACAGATATGGGAGAACCCTTGGCAATCCTACTGGTTATGATAATGCAAACACGTATGACAATCGGGGCAGCACGATTGGCAATCCTGCTGGTGCTGAATATGCAAGTGAAAACCAGCTACATCATGATGGGAGTATTTCAAAATCGTATTTTGGTGATTCTGGTTCTGTAGAAGGTTTTGGTGGCGCATATGGTGGAAAGATGGGTGCAGGTCATGGTGGATATGGAGGATATGAAGGATACGGCAATTATGGTGGGTATCGCAAGGTTGCAGGAAGTTATGGTGCAGGTACTGGGCTATATCACCCTGTATATGGTGGATACGGTTATGGAGGCAGCAGATATGGTGCACCTTATGCCAGCAGTAACAGATATGGGAGCACCGTTGGCAATTCTGCTGGTTATGTTATTGCAAACAGGTATGATAATCAGGGCAGCACGGTTGGCAATCCTACTGGTTATGATAGTGCAAACAGGTATGGCAATCGTGGCAGCAGTGGTGGCAATTCTGCTGGTTATGATAATGCAAACAGGTATGGCAATCGTGGCAGCAGTGGTGGCAATTCTGCTGGTTATGTTAATGCAAACAGGTATGGCAATCGTGGTGGTAATCCTGCTGGTTATGATAATGCAAACAGGTATGGCAATCGTGGCAGCAGTGATGGCAATTCTGCTGGTTATGTTAATGCAAACAGGTATGGCAATCGTGGTGGCAATCCTGCTGGTTATGATAATGCAAACAGGTATGGCAGCAGTGGTGGCAATTCTGCTGGTTATGTTAATGCAAACAGGTATGGCAATCCTGCTGGTTATGATAATGCAAACAGGTATGGCAATCGTGGCAGCAGTGATGGCAATTCTGCTGGTTATGTTAATGCAAACAGGTATGGCAATCGTGGTGGCAATCCTGCTGGTTATGATAATGCAAACAGGTATGGCAATCGTGGCAGAAGAGGAGGTGCCAATGCAATCTGGAATAATGATGGGAGGTTTCATCCATATTGGAAGTGACAAGTCTGCTTCTGAGGTGGCAAAAATTTGATGACTTTTGAGGGTACCATCAATGTGTAATATCTTTTCTGATGGTGTTTGTTTCATTTGGGGTTTATGATTTTGGGACGAAGTTATTTTCTTACCCGTACTAACTTCCAGATCAAATAGCTGTATTCACCTGTCAACTTGGTATATGGATAGTGTAGTGTAGTTGTTGTTTTCAACTTTACATGTTAATCAACCATCTTATTGTAAGAAAGTTTAGACACCTCTCAAATAGAAACACACATTTCTTTCCTGCCTGGATGAATTGCTATATCTGCAAGTAAATCTATTTTGAATTTCTTAAGCAAATACTAAATTTTCATTCTCCTTTGGCGAATCCAGATTGAAGATTTCTTGTAACCTATTGTCGTGAAAACCACAACAATATGAATTTTACACAATTTTTAAGAAATCATATATAAGACGACTAACTTTTCTAATTTACTCCTAATTCAAGATCATAATGAAAAATATGCTCACATTAGTTTGTTCAGGCTTAAGAATATTAAATGTAGGGGCAAAATGTGAAAATCTTAATTAATTTTATTTAGTAAGTTGGACTCGTAATTTGAAACATATATTTATATTAAGGTGGCCAACTACCGTGTTATTGTTAGTTTGTACCTTGCCATTATTCGCCTGTTGAGACTACATATGTAGCCTTGTAACACTGTTTGAAGCGGTCTATCCATTTGTACTCGTTTTCCTCTTTCTGAATGAGGCCTTCAGGGGAGAAAGCCAACTTGTTACCACCAGGTTTGGTTTCCAATCTTCAGGATGTCCTTTCCAACAGAAAGGGTAAGGGTCCTGACTCTAGCAACAATGAAGATGGTTCCAACGAACTCATATCGGTTTCAAATGATGATGATACAAGGCCTGTGGTTATGGTTACAAATGCTGATGGAATCGAATTCCCTGGTCTCACCTATCTTGTTCATGCACTCGTTACTCAAGAACTCTACAATATTCACGTCTGCACTCCTCAACCGTGGGTTTTCTTTCATGCTTCTCTCTCGATCTCGCTGTTACTTATACGTGTTTCCTTAAACAGATTACGTGTTTTTATTCTTGATGAAGAGACGAATTTGGGATTTCTCGAATATGGATGCATCACATAGAAAAAAATGTATAGGATTTTTTATTGCTTTTGCTGTCAAATGGTAATTGATCTCATGTCTTCCGAAGTTAAATAACTCAACACCAAAATCAAGTGCACCACTTAGCCTTTTTAGAGCATGGGTGACGATAATACTAATACAAATTTCAGAAAATATATGCATAAAATACCTAGTTTTACCGAGAGACCACATGTTCACGTGCCCCGTAATTTATCATATAAATTTACCCTTGTTGATTAATTATGTCAAGCGTGCACCCCTATGCTGATTCGGCTTCACATTTTGTTTTGGAGCCTAAACAGAGTATAATGGGCATGAGAGGTTTCAATTGTTAATCTCGACAAGTTTTGGATTGAGCCATAATATTAATAGTTGTAATTTGCGTTGAAGTACCTGCTTTGCTTTCCACATAGATGTAGAAATTCTAGAATGGGACTTGGTTCATGATTGTGATCGAGGTTTAAAATGTAGCTATTAGGAGTCGATTTTGTTCATCCATTGCCCCTGGAATTGGTCGAGGTGCAACTAAACTATCCCAGACATTACGATTATAAAAATCCATTGCAGTTTGAAATAGAATAAGCATCTGAGATTTCTAACGTAGTAGTGGAAATAATAAGAGCATGGTGGTTTCTATCTCATCACAACAAGGATAATGGTGGCTTCGGATCTAATCCTTTGTTGTATATAGTATGTCGTAGTTTATCACACCTCATTTTAACTGTTAAAGGTGTTTCTCACATTTTTGTTCTATAATCAATAGAATTAAAATTCTTATAGCATGGGTGACAATAACACTAATATGTAACATCTCACAGCCTTTCTTTGTGAGATCCTTCAAGGGCAATTTTTTCTTTTTATTTTAACATTATCTCAATTAATTAAAAACTCTTTTTATTCATTGGATCCAGAAATTTATTTGCAAATACGTTACTTTTTTTTTGTTTCCAGCAAATAACACGTTACTTTATTTCCCTGCAAATAAATATCTTTTATAACCCATCAGTTTTATGTGTTTAGCTGTCTCTTTATTTTCCTCAATTTCTTGTATTAAACCCCCCTCTTCATCCACCAGTTTCACGACTTAATATCACCTCCCAACAGTCTTAATCTCTCTCTCAAACTCAACTTCTAAGAAGCTCCATAGGTTGGCTCAAGTGATCAAGCTTATCCTTGCGATCTAAAGTCCTTTAAACGTTTTGAGGTATGTAGAATTGTCTCTTGCTCACTTTCCTGGATGTTCTCTTTTATGTTTTGTAACCTGCTTCCCTTCACATGGTCTGATATTGTTAACTTGGTGCGTGGATTAGGAACTTGGTGTTTGTATATATTAAAGAATTTTTCCTGGTTGCCTAAGTTGTTTTGTGAAGTTCTGAAAAACTTGAGTCTGGCAGTAGAGTCAAAGCCCATGTTAGGCATCCCTGCAAAACCGAGTTTCTGTAATTGCTACGATTTCAAAGGTCCTTAATTGTCGCAAACTAACTACCTTGGTGCTAACGGATTTTGTCTTATGTTGGGTCTCTCTCTAATGTATGTGCAATCTATTTAAGGCAACTGAACTAATAAATATTGACTTTAGGTTGCCCTGTTTTTATTTCATGTCGTAAACTAGTGATATGATGTTTGGTTGACGCTCTACAGTAAACTATGTTGGCTTATTGTTCTTGCATGTGATATGTGTCTGTTGGTTATAGTGGTCCAATTAGGATTAATGTTTGCAAGCATGATTCCCTTTGTAAATGTGTTTTAGTTGATTATGACAAAGTTGCGAAGCACTCATTATAGCTTCAGCAGTTACAGCGATGCTCTAAGGATTTTTCCAGACTTACAGTTAGAATCCTATTTAATACTTAAGAATTATTTCTAGACAGATTTAGTTATCCCAGCGATTACACTATGTATAAATTACCATCTTTCCAGTTAACTCCTAAATATAATCTCTCAAAAGTTGTGGAAATCGTGTTGATGAATCCTTAACAGAATATTTTTAGCTATTCTGAATGTTATGAAAAGGTATCAATCTCATGAATACAGAATAATTAAATTCCCAACTTGAGGCCAAAAAGGGCCAAATTATGTACATGAGCCTAAAAAGGCTAAATCACGAGCATGAGCCTAATAGGGCTAACACTTTGAATATAATAATCTCATGAGAAAAAGGGAGTTAGTTAGTGACCGTGAAGGCATAGGTTTAAAAAAAAAACAAATGCCCGAAACTATGTTTGCCGACATAGGATAGAGATTATTCTGTAAATCGGATGACTCTTTTTTTTTCATGTGTCCCGAAAAGGGGCTAACCATGGTTACTTGCTAGCAAATCATGTCATGTCAAGTCCTATGCCCGGCAAGGTATAGGACGGCTTAGCTAATCGGGCCGAGATCAGACTCTATGCTCTCACATGGTGGTTTATGACGGTTCACTGCTTTCTCCTACAAATAATCAAAGGAAATAAATTTACCTTAGTCAATTATATGTTCAGTTTATGTTCTTATTCCCTTCCAGTTGTCTCCACTTACTTTTAATTTGAATTTTGTTGTCATTTATTGTCTCTTGCTCTACTATCCTCTTGAAATAATTTTACATACCAATACATTCCACGTATTGACCGTCTTTGGCGCTACATCGTTTCATGATGTAGGTTCTAGCGCTCAATTTCGCGGTCAAGCATCTCATTAGGATCTCTATCTTCTGCTATTGGTGAGCCTCTTTTCCACCAGGAGGCCGAACGAGATATGATGATTATTATTATACATTTTCTTCCCTTTCAGTATTGGTAATTATTAGAGGCTTCACAGGCTAGCGTAGTTGTCAAGCAAACTTTGTAATTTCCAGTCTTCATTTATCATAACTATTGGTGTTGTTGGACATAATGCGGTATTAATAAACTTGGGCGAAGTTTTATCTCTTGAGAAAATCATAATTGAATTCTATATTACTTCCGATTTATCCATTTGCATTAGAAGTATGCTCGGGTGATATGCTAGAACGTTCGCTCGTACTAGTTATAGTATCGGGTGTATGCCACGTCCAGGGCTCCGGCCCGGGTCGTGACAAACTTGGTATCAAAGCCCAGAGTTCAAGTGTCCTAGGGTGTCTGTGATGCCATGTCTTGTAGTATTCTTTTATGGGTGTGAAGCGCGCCACACTAATAATTAGAAGGCTACAGGGCATTTAGGAGATATTTTCCATTCTTTCATACTCTAGTTCGTTCGGTAAAGTTCAACTCTATGGAGTTATTTTAATTCATGCTTGTTGATTGTTTTAGATCATACCGCCAAAAAGACCTTCCAGCCAGAGGGCCACTACTAATACTGGGGCTTCTTTCGGTGCCAACACTAACAATATGCCCTCGACTCATGTGATGCATACCAAACATGGAGCTCGCACTCCTGGGCAGAATGTTACCACGGATGCACCTCCTGTGGCACCTACTCCAATAAGGAGATCCAGGATATCCTCTATACAATGTCCTCACACTGATGCTACCAATGGCGAATTTAGACAGGCTATTTAGATACTCACGCAGCTTGTACCATCTCAGTCCAGTCGTCCAGGTCCTACCAGCTCTAACTCTTATGAATCTTCCAATATTTATAGGATCCAAGTATTCCTCAAGATTAATCCACCTACGTTCATAGGATCCAAGGTCGATGAGGATCCCCAAAATTTTATTGATGAAGTTGAAAAGATCTTAAGGTTTATGCACGCTAGTGACACCGAGGGAGTTGAGTTTGTATCCTACCAGTTGAAGGGTGTTGCTAGTATATGGTATGATCATTGGGAGCTTGTTCGTGGTGAAAATGCACCTCCTGCTGTATGGGATGATTTTATGGATTCTTTCCTTGACCATTTCTTTCCACAAGAGCTAAGGGAGGCCAACGTACATGTGTTTGTGAATTTAAAACAGGAAAAGATGAGTGTGAAAAAGTATGGTCTCAAGTTCACTAAATTGTCTCGATATGCTCCAGAGTTGGTATCTACAATGAGGGCTAAGATGCTGAAGTTTGTGTCTAGACTTGCAAAATATGTACAAAAAGAGTGCAAAACGGCATTGTTAATTAGTGATATGGATATTTCTAGGTTGATGGTGTATACTCAACAGGTTGAGGAGGAAAAACAAAGAGATGGGGAAGAATTTCAGAATAAGAGGGCCAAGTCAGCAGGTAATTGGTCTACTCAACAGCGCTCAGGAAACGGAAACAAAGATTTCTTTCATAAAAGGTCATCTGGACCTGCCCCGTCTTATGCTAGTGCACCTACACCACGGCCTAGGATCAACCAGCATGTTCAGACAAGTCAAAATTTCAGGGTTCAAGGTTCTCACTCACAGAAAAGGGGAAGTCAGTAGGTCCCATCATATCCTACTTGTACTATTTATGGAAAGAATCACCCAGGTGAGTGTCGTTACGGCAAAGGTGTATGCTATGGGTGTGGTCATATGCAAAAGGATTGTCCATCAGCAAAGAAAGTTAATGGGGGAACCAGAGCCCAATCTTCTACTTCAGTTCCTGCAACAGGTCAGAGCACTACTCCGGGGACCGGTAGAGTTCAGAATCGTCTGTATGCTTTGGGAAATCGCCAGGATTTGGAGGCTTCTCCTGATGTGGTTACTGGTATGTTGAAAGTCTTTTCTCATGATGTTTATGTGCTACTTGATCCTGATGCTTCCTTGTCCTTTGTGACCCTATATGTAGCTATGAAGTTTGGAGTTTTCCCCGAACAAATCCTAGAGCCATTTTCTATTTCCACTCCTATTGGTAAGTCTATTATTGCTAGACGAGTTTATATAGATTGTGTAGTTGTCGTCCTCCATAAAGACACCACAGTCGACTTATTTGAGTTGGACATGGTGGACTTTGATGTTATATTGGGTATGGACTGGTTGTATTCATATTATGCTTCCATTGATTGTAGAACGATGGTGGTCAAGTTTTAGTTTCCCAACGAACCACTTCTTGAATGGGAAGGTAGTCCTGTCGTGCCTAAAGGGAAGTTCATTACATATCTTAAGGCTCAAAAAATAATATCTAAGGGGTGTATTTACCACCTGGTCCGAGTCAAAGATTGTAAGTCAGAAACACCTTTACTCCAGTCTGTTCCTATTGTCAATAAGTATTCGGAAGTTTTTCCTGACGATCTTCAGGAGTTCCTCCCGATAGGGAAATAGATTTTGGGATTGATCTTCTTCCTGACACTCAGCCTATCTCTATTCCACCATATAGAATGGCTCATGCAGAGTTAAGAGAGTTGAAAGAGCAGTTGAAAGATCTTCTTGATAAAGGTTTTATAAGGCCTAGCATTTCTCCTTGGGGTGCTCCAGTCTTGTTCGTGCGTAAGAAAGATGGTTCACTTTGGATGTGCATCGATTATCGCCAGTTGAATAAAGTCATTATAAGGAATAAGTACCCCCTTCCTAGAATAGATGACTTATTCGATCAGCTACAGGGTGCCAAGTATTTTTCTAAAATAGATCTCAGATCTGGTTACCATCAGTTAAAAGTTAGAGAATGTGATATTTCGAAGACAAACTTTTCGAACCCGATATGGTCACTTTGAATTTTTAGTCATGTCCTTTGGTTTGACTAACGCTCCTGCAGTTTTTATGGACCTTATGAATAGGGTGTTTAAACCGTATTTGGATCTATTCGTAATCGTCTTCATTGATGATATTTTGGTCTACTCTCGAAGTAAGGAGGAGAATGCTAATCATCTCTGGATTGTTCTTCAAATACTTAAGGACCGTGAGTTGTATGCTAAATTCTCTAAGTGTGAATTTTGGTTGGAGTCAGTAGAATTTTTGGTCCATATTATTTCTAGTGAAGGCATCCAGGTTGATTCTCAAAAGATTGAGGCAGTGAAAAATTGGCCCAGACCTACTACACCTTCTAAAATTAGAGGCTTCATGGGTCTAGCTGGTTACTACAGGAGATTTGTGGAGGGATTTTCCTCCATTGCCACTCCTTTAACTAGATTGACTCAGAAAATGGTCAAGTTTCAATGGTCGGAGGCGTGTGAGAAGAGTTTTCAGGAGCTAAAAGATAGATTGACCTCTGCCCCAGTGTTGACTTTACCGAAGGGAAATGAAGGCTTCGTGGTTTATTGTGATGCTTCACGGGTTGGTATTGGTTGTGTATTAATGCAACATGGTAAGGTTATAGCCTATGCCTCGAGGAAGCATAAAAATAATGAGAGGAATTACCCCACCCACGATCTTGAATTAGCAGTTGTGGTCTTTGCTTTGAAGATTTGGCGTCACTATCTTTACGGGGTACATTTTGATATTTTCACTGATCATAAAAGCCTCCAATATGTTTTCAGTCAGAAGGAGTTGAATATCAGGCAAAGGAGGTGGCTTGAGCTACTTAAGAACTATGATTTAAGTTTACTCTATCATCCTGGTAAGGCAAACGTGGTTGCAGATACTCTTAGTAGATTGTCCATGGGGAGTCTTGCACATGTGGAGGAAGAGAAGAAAGGACTCACAAAAGATATTCATTGTCTTTCTAATTTAGAAGTACGACTCCTAGACTCTGAGGATGGTAGAGTGGTTGTATAGAATATGTCGGAATCATCCCTGGTGTCAGAAGTTAAAGAAAAGAAGAATAATGATCCCATTCTTTTGCAATTGAAGGAAAAAGTTCTACAACAAAAGATTACGACTTTTGAGCAAGGGGGAGATGGTGTTCTGAGGTACCAGGGAAGACTTTGTATCCCAGATGTTGATCGATTACGAGAAATGATCATGGCAGAAGCACATTCTTCCAGGTACTTTATTCACCCGGGATCCACCAAAATGTATCATGATTTGAAGGAAATTTACTGGTGGAACAACATGAAGCAAAATATTGCTGACTTTGTACTCAAGTGCCCAAATTATCAGCAGGTTAAGGTCGAGCATCAAAAACCTGGTGGATTCGCTCAAGATATAGATCTTCTAGTATGAAAGTGGGATATGATAAATATGGATTTTGTGACTGGGTTACCACGTTCTCGGCATCAACATGATTCAATTTGGGTGATTGTGGATCGGATGACTAAGTCTGCTCATTTCTTGCCTGATAAGACGACATACTCAGCTGAAGATTATGCCCGATTGTATATTCAAGAAATTGTCAGGTTGCACGGAACCCCATGTCTATCATTTCAGACAGAAGCCCTGCCATCAGTTTACTGCTTATTTTTGGAGGTCCTTCCAGAGAGGTTTGGGTACGTAGGTGAACTTTAGTACTGCTTTCCACCCTCAGACGGATGGTCAAGCAGAATACACTATTTAGACGCTAGAGGATATGTTGAGGGCGTGTGTACTTGACTTCAAAGGAAATTGGGAGGAGCACCTACCTCTTATTGAGTTTGCATACAATAATAGTTACCACTCAAGTATTCGGATGGCTCCTTTCGAAGATCTATACGGTCAAAGATGTAGATCTTTTATTGGGTGGTTTGAGGTTGGTGATACTAAGTTATTAGGCCCAGATTTGGTTTATCAAGCTGTCGATAAGGTTAAGCTAATTCGAGAGAGGTTGAAAACTACTCAAAGTCGCTAAAAATCCTACTCATATAGGAGGCGTAGGGACTTGAAGTTTGAGGTAAATGATTGGGTATTCTTGAAGGTGTCACCAATGAAGGGTGTCATGCGTTTTGGAAAGAAGGGAAAACTTAGTCCCCATTATATTGGTCCTTACTAGATTTTGAGAAAAGTTGGAAAGGTTGCCTATGAGTTAGATTTGCCTATGGAACTGGCCTCGGTCCATCCAGTATTTCATGTATCCTTACTTAGGAAGTGTATGGGTGACCCTACTCTTATAGTCCCAATGGAGAGTGTTGGTATAAAAGATTCATTGAATTATGAGGAAGTTTCCATTGAGATAATGGATCGTCAAGTTCGCAAGTTGAGAAAAAAGGAAATTATTTTGGTAAAGGTCTTGTGGAGAAATCAAAAGTTTGGGGAAGCTATATGGGAATCAGAGGAAGATATGAAGACAAGATATCCTCACCTATTCACTTCTCAAGAGGAAGGCAATGAAGGTAATAATTCAAATCCTTACTCATGATATTCCATAAATTCTTGCTTTTCTCTTTTTAAAATCAAGCCACGTGGTATGCCTGTCTTAAATCGTGCTTATGTCTAGTGTCGTTTGTTCATAATTCGTGTTTATAATTTGTCTTCCTGAGTTTCTCTTTGGAGTTTCTGCGTTATGATGAGAAATATAATCATAAGTAAAGTTCATTAGTAGAAGTTTCATCCCCTAATTCTGTGCATTGAGTTTTATACGAATATAAAACCTTTATTCGAGGACGAATGATCCCAAATGGGAGATATTGTAACATATCACAACCTTTCTTTGTGAGATCCTTCAAGGGAAATTTTGTCTTTTTGTTTGAACATTATCCCAATTAATTAAAAACTCTTTTTATTAATTGGATCCAGAAATTTATTTGCAAATACGTTACTTTTTTTGTTTCCAGCAAATAACACGTTACTTTATTTTCCTGCAAATAAATATCTTTTATAGCCCATCAATTTTATGTGTTTAGTTATCTCTTTATTTTCCTCAATTTCTTGTATTAAACCCCCCTCTTCATCCACCAGTTTCACGACTTAATATCACCTCCCAACAGTCTTAATCTCTCTCTTAAACTCAACTTCTAAGAAGCTCCATAGGTTGGCTCAGGGATCAAGCTTATCCTTGCGATCTAAAGTCCTTTAAACATTTTGAGGTATGTAGAATTGTCTCTTGCTCACTTTCCTGGATGTTCTGTTTTATGTTTTGTAACCTATTTCCCTTCACATGGTCTGGTATTGTTAACTTGGTGCGTGGATTAGGAACTTGGTGTTTGTATATATTAAAGAATTTTTCCTGGTTGCCTAAGTTGTTTTGTGAAGTTCTGAAAAACTTGAGTCTGGCAGTAGAGTCAAAGCCCATGTTAGGCATCCCTGCAAAACCGAGTTTCTGTAATTGCTACGATTTCAAAGGTCCTTAATTGTTGCAAACTAACTACCTTGGTGCTAACGGATTTTGTCTTATGTTGGGTCTCTCTCTAATGTATGTGCAATCTATTTAAGGCTACTGAACTAATAAATTTGACTTTAGGTTGCCCTGTTTTTATTTCATGTCATAAACTAGTGATATGATGTTTGGTTGACGCTTTACAGTAAACTATGTTGGCTTATTGTTCTTGCCTGTGATATGTGTCTGTTGGTTATAGTGGTCCAATTAGGATTAATGTTTGCAAGCATGATTCCCTTTGTAAATGTGTTTTAGTTGATTATGACAAAGTTACGAAGCACTCATTATAGCTTCAGCAGTTACAGCGATGCTCCAAGGATTTTTCCAGACTTACAGTTAGAATTCTATTTAATACTTAAGAATTATTTCTAGACAGATTTAGCTATCCCAACGATTACACTATGTATAAATTACTATCTTTCCAGTTAACTCCTAAATATAATCTCTCAAAAGTTGTGGAAATCATGTTGATGAATCCTTAACAAAATGTTTTTAGCTATTCTGAATGTTATGAAAATGTATCAATCTCATGAATACAGAATAATTAAATTCCCAACTTGAGGCCAAAAAGGGCCAAATTATGTACATGAGCCTAAAAAGGTGTCACGACCCGAACCGGGGCCCTGGCCGTGACGAGCATTCCTGAACCCGAAGGCCTGAAACGTCCTCTGTCTATCTAGTAATCATGCACATAATTCATATGATCAAAGTAATACGAAATAGACACAATAATACGGAAACATGGTCAACTATTTAAAACAGTTAAAGGCCTGAAAACATGCCCAATAATATTTAATAAACATCTGCAACAGTCTGTGAAATCTCTACTGACATACTATCTAAATAACTGGGACAAGGCCCCCAACAGACCAAAAACCATACTGAAATAAATACCTAAATGACTCGGCCTTCTGAAGCAAAGAAGGATCACCAACTGAACTCTGAGACAACCCTTTATGTAGACTCTACTAAGGATCTGGACCCCTAGACTGCGCCAAGTACCTGGGAGGAAGGAGGGTCAGCACAATTGTACTGGCACGCAAAGCATTCCAAAATAGAGTGATTGAACATATATATATATATATATATAATACGTGAGAGCAAATTTTCATCAAACATTATGCATAAAACACTTTTTGAAAAAAAAACATTGGCACCTTCTGAAAACATGTAACCTGTCTGTAAATCTCAAACTCTAATCTGTGTATTACTTCTGAGTTAGGCGGTATCCCCTACAAGTTTGATATTCCACGGACGATATGGAATCCGCCATTGACTCGGAGGGGAAGCCTCCAACCTAAGTATACCGCAAGGGTTAGAGTTCCTAAATCTGATACGCCACACGACACTTAAGTCAGCGTATAATAATATACCCGGGTCGGCAAACCACGTTTTTAGGAAATAAGTTGCTTGAACTCAAGCCCTCTTCAGGGAACCACCTAACATCTCTGTATGCCCATTTTTAACCTTTTCTGTACATGCAACGTTCTGAATGTCTAAAATCATGATAGTCTGAAATGTTTATTAGTCTGAGTCTGATATGACATTGATCTGAATTGGTATCGTCATACCAAGACTTGCAAGTCATGATTTATGATCCATAATACATTAAGCTAAATCTTTCATTTAAAGCATAATTTAGACCACCAAAAACATGCAACTGATATAGAAGATTTCGTGTTTCGAAACTCAAGTCAAAATCATGCAAAAACTTCATCAACATATGGTGGTCTAGTGCCTTTAGAAAATCTATGCACTCTTTCATTACATGCATTATGAACATTAAACATTCATGCTAGATTCCCTCTTTAGTGATTTAAAACCACCTTTAAATCATAACAAGAGTTCAATCATTTCATATAGTGCTTTTCAAGGATGCATTGCAAAATAATTCATATGCTATGAGAAATCTGAAAAATTCACAATAAGAGGAAATTCACCGAAAATCATGCTCTCAACAAGAATTCATTCTTAAATACATGGTTTCATACATTCATATTCTCAAATCACTTTGGAAAAGGTCAAAAGACCAAAACAATTATGTTAAAATATTTAATACATGAATATATACATAGATTCAAAAAACCCATTCTAAAACATAATTTTTCTATGCCCATGAGAATTTAGGAAAACCCCGCGTACCTCTATTTCGGAAAATAATGGGTGCTTCTTGAAGCCTGTGGATTGGGGATTCTGAATCTCTAATCAATTTTGAAAACCCACGGTTGAGTCTTGATTTATTTGGGTTTTTAGTCCTGGGATTACGAACTTTATATTTCCCGAAATTTCGGGGGGAGTAGTCTTAATAATAGGCAAAGTAGGCAAAGGGTCCCGCGAAGCGAAGATCATTCGCTTGGTGAATAAAGTGGGTCACCCTCTTTTTGGCTTCGGCCAAACACTTTTTCTCGCTGGTCGAGCTTTCTACAAAAAAAGCGATGCAAGAAGATGAAGTCAGGGCTGTTATAGTGAAGGAGATGCTAGTTTATCGAAGAGTCGTTACAGTCGGCTTGGTTTGGAATAATAAAATGAAAGATGAACAACCGCGCTGGTCGTACCTAGTTTAAACTAGTTAAATAATGGAAAACCTTCTTTGTTATGCCGGTTCTACTGCTCTGGTCCAGCAGGCCCTGCCTTAACCTGTCCTCAGACAGCCAGCCCTCACCAGGCTGCTGGCATTGCTAAATGCTCCGCCACGAAGCAAGCTTTCCCGAATACGATAGATGCGGAAGTGGATAAAGAAGTCGCATATCCCTCCTTGTATTCTAATCCAAGACCTGGTTAATCCTTTACTAAAGACTAAAGCAATATTGGATCAAACCTTAACGAAAAAGTCCTAATAACCTGGGGCAAAATCTAGTCCAGAAGATCAGTCTTTTTTGAAACCCTTGGGAGTGTTCTTGAGAATTTTTAGATGAATGTGAATGTATTTTGGAGAATTAGGGACTGAATTTCGTGTTTATGGCTGAATAAGGGTGGGAAAAGGATCATTTTGCCCCAAAAACGGAGTGTTTAAGTCACTTGAAATCATAAGATATGCGTCGTATATGATATCTCATAAATTTACATAGGCTCCGCATATGATAGCGCCTATATTTACATAGGCGCCGCATATGCTATCGCATATGCTTTTCAGTGGCCATGTGCGATTGGTTATGCGACGCATACTACTTTGAAAGGCCATAACTTCTTGCTCGAGTATCGGATTTTAGAAAAATTGGTATCGTTGGAAAGTTAACTCGAAGACCTATGATTTGAAACATAGTAGTTTCTCTAATTCAACATATATAGAGAGTTATGGTCGATGGAAACTGACATAAATTACAACGTCCACTAAAACTTAATCGATCGAAATAGTTTCAACTAGTCCTTGAGTTGAAGGAGATCTATGGTCTAAATTCATACTCAAATGTATTCACATTTTATCATGAATTTAGACCATAGATGTTCTTAAACTCAAGGACGAGTTGAAACTATTTCGATCGATTAAGTTTTAGTGGATGTTGTAATTTGTGTCAGTTTCCATCGATCATAACTCTCTGTATATGTTGAATTAAAGAGCCTACTATATGTCAACTGATAGGTCTTCGAGTTAACTTTCCAAAGATACTAATTTTGCTAAAATTCGACACTCGAGCAAGAAGTTATGGCCTTTCAAAGTAGTATGCATCGCCTAACCAATCGCACATTGCCACTGGAAAGCATATGCGGTGCCTATGTAAATATATGTGATATCATATGTGGCTCCTATGTAAATATATGCGATATCATATGCGGCGCATATCTTCTGGTTTCAAGTGACTTAAACACTCCGTTTTTGGGGCAAAATTATCCTTTTTCCACCCTTATTCAGCCATAAACACGAAATTCAGTCCCCAATTCTCTAAAATACATCCACATTCATCTAACAATTCTCAAGAACACTCCCAAGGATTTCAAACTAAAAACCCAAGTAAATTAAGACTCAACCGTGGGTTTTCAAAATTGATTAGAGATTCGGAATCCCCAATCCACAGGCTTCAAGAAACACCCATTATTTTCCGAAATAGAGGTACGCATTTTTTTTTTAAATTCTCATGGGAATAGAAAAATCATATTTTAGAATGGGGTTTTTGAATGTAACGCCCCGTATTTTGGGCTAGAATAAAATATATGACTCTGATGCGTTGATAATCCCCGAGCCTTAAATCCTATGCCAATTTGGCATGTTGATCAAGTTTGTAGTATGTGAATCCATTTAAGCATGAATTTAGACCATAGAAGTCCTTCAACTCAAGGACGAGTTAAACTATTTCGATCGATTAAGTTTTAGTGGATGTTGTAATTTGTGTCAAATTCTATTGACCATAACTCATTGTATATAATGAACTGGGTGGCGTACTATATACCAAATTGTAGATAATTGAATAAGCTTTCCAACGATACCAAATTCGCCTAAAACGGACACCCGGTGAAGAAGTTATGGCCTTTCAAAGTTGAATGTGTCGCCTATGCACATATAGGCGATGCATAGGGCGGCGCCTATGCAAATATAGGCGATGCATAGGGCGGCGCCTATGTAAATTTAGGCAATGCAAAGGGCGGCGCATAGTTATGGTTTCAGGTGACGAAAACACTCCGTTTTGAGTTAAGTGCAAGTTAGTCCTTACAAAACCCAAAATCGTCCTTACCCACTCCTAAACGGATTTGGGCCTATTAACAACATTGAAGCCTCCTATAAAATCCCAAAAATCTAATCCTTCAAGAACATAAGAGAAGGAGCAACTAGGGTTTGAGAAAATAAGCTTGAAGGACCGATCATTCCGAAACTTCTTCGTGAAAAAAATTACAGATTCGAAATCCTCTCGACGTAGGCTTCGATAGACACCAAAAATTCATGGAGAATAAGGTACGCGGGGTTTTCCTAAAATCTCATGGGCATAGAAATCATGTTTTAAGAATTGGGTTTTCGAATTCATGTACATACTCATGTTTCAGAAGCTTTAATGATATTTTTTTGGCCTTTTGGCTTCCCCCCAAAGTGATTTAAAAGTTATATGTATATATATATATGCGTTTGCCCTAAAATATGAATTTAGAGAATGATTTTCATGAAATCTCTCTCTTAATGTAAATTTTTTCATGTTTCACGTAATATACAATGTTTTGAACACGAAAGAGAGGGTTGTGAATGTTGAATATGCATGTAATGAAAGAATGCATGGTTTTTCCAAAAATGCACATGACCACCATATGTTTGATGAAAGTTTTGCATGGATTTGACTTGAGTTTCGGAACATGACATCTTTAATGCAAATTACATGTTTTGGTGGTCTAAACTATGTTTTGAATGAAAGATCTTGCTTAATACATTATGGCTCAGAAATAGGACTTGCAAGTCTTGGTATGACGATACCAACTCAGACAAATGCCATAACAGACACAGACTAGTTCAAAAATCAGATTTTTATCAGACTCTCATGATTTAGAAATTTCAGAATGATACATGTTCAGAAAAGGCTAAAATAGGGCATAAAGAGAGCTTAGGTGGTTCCCTGAAGAAGGCGGGAGTTTCAGACAACTCTTTGCCTAAAACCGTGGTTTGCCGACCCGGGTATATTATTATGCGCTGACTTAAATGTCCTGTGGCGTATCAGACTCAGACACTCCAACCCTTGCAGCACACTTGGGTTGGGGGCTTCCCCGCCGAGTCAATGGCGGATTCCATACAGCCCGTGGAATATTCAGACTTGTAGGGGAATACCACCTAACTCAGAAGTAAAACACAGATCTTGATTTGAAATGAACAGACAGGTTGCATGTTTTCAGAAAGTGCCCATGTATTTTTCAGAAACAGTTTTATACATGATGTCTTGATGAAAAATTGCTTTCCCTTAATATATATATATATATGTATGTTCCATTATACTACTTTTGGATTGCTTCGCGTGCCAGTACTTTTGTGCTGACCCCCCTCCTTCCAGGTTTTGAGGCACAGTCTAGGGGTCCAGCTACTCAGTAGACATTCTCGGGTTTGCAGACTTGATCTCACAATGGTGAGCCTTCTATTATTCGGAAGGCCTAATTATGTCAGACACTATCTTATTTATTATGTTTTTGGTTTACTGGGGGCCTTGTCCCAGCTTTTTTTCAGACAAATGTTTATGTTCCTAGTAGAGATTTCGCAGACTGATGTCAGATAGTAGTATTCAGAAATATTGCAGGACTTGACCATGTTTTCCGTACTCAGTTTCAATTCCGCATTTTATTATGATTATGAATGTTGTGCATGATAACCAGATAGAGAATGGGTGTTTCGGGCCTTCATGGTTCGGGATGCTCGTCACGGCTAGGGCCTAGGCTCGGGTCGTGACAAACTTGGTATCAGAGCATGGTTCATGGTCCCAGGGTGTCTGCAAAATTGCGTCGGGTAGAGTCTTGTTTATGGGTGTGTAGCGCGCCACACTTATAAACAGGAGGCTACTGGGCGTTTAGGAATGTTTCCCTTCTTTGTGATTTAGTTCGTGCTTCAGAGTCTAAACTGTCCCATTATTGGGTTGATTCAAGTGCAAAAAGTTTAGAGTATACATGATATAGTCCTTTTCGATTACATTCTATAAGATTTTAAAAATTATGGAAAAACTCGATAAGAGTCTGTTAGTGCATCAATATATGCTGATTCTGATGTAAATATTGATCCTGATGGAATCGTGCATTCCAGCTTAAGGTATTAAGTGTATATTGTCCCTCTCAAAATCTTGTTACAATTGTGGACAATGTATAGCAGAATGTTGGAACTATATTTCTACCCAAATAGTAGCATAAGTTAAAGTGTTGTTGTCATGACCTATTGGTAGTGATATTGGACCAAGAAGTTGGTGATGTAAAGTCACAAAGTTAGAAGTCAGAGTGAGGGTGATTTTGTGTAAATGAATATTTCAGTTGAATAATCGATGTTTGAGGATGATTTATCCCTTTATAGTGATAAACTAATGTGGTAGCTAGCAGCATGTGTGGATTGTATGGTAGTCCATGGAGGAAGTGTTTTACTCAGATTTTTATTTATACAGAATAATATGTATATTCTTAGACCATTAAATATTAGGTGTAAATTTTCTATCCCTTGTAATATGTAATCTTGTTATTATGATGTTTTTGAAAAAAATTTATTTTAAAGTCTAGTGAAGCCGTGTGGGGCTCTTTCGATTCACTAGCATAGTTTCCTTGTCATCCATCTCATTTTCTTGTTCAAAATACAAAACCAAAGTCTAGTGAAGTCGTGTGAGGCCTGTTTCGATTCACTAGCAACTTGTTGTCCAACTTGTTGTTCTTTCATTGGTTTAATATATGTATGGCTGAATCTGTTTGTATGAGATAGAGTTGGTAATGAAGTGATTCATCCTTGTGTGTTATTAGTTGAAGGTAGAGAAGGAGTTGTTGGTCAGGGTGATTTGTTGATTGCTTGAATGTGGAAATGGCTATATTAGCGAGTAAGTTATGATTATAGACTCATGGTTGTTTGAGAAATTTGAAGGCAGTCTAAATGTATGAATGGGTAAGTAAGTATGAGGTGAGAAATCCGTATAAGTAGATACAATTGTACGGGGTTATAATATAAGATTTAGGTTGACCATGTCTATTATGAGGCTTTAACCTCCTTGACCCTCTTTTCATTGGTAGTTGTAAACTAGTGCTACTTGTGAGAAGGTATGTAGTAGATTTTTGAGATATTTGGGTAGAATATCCCAATTTGATGGATTAGTGTATTTATATTATGTTGCATTCTTCATTGGTGGTAAGATGATTGATACTAAACTATAGGCTTGAATTTAAATGGTGTGGTGGTAAATAGTGGCAAGAGTTTGTTGATGCATATTTTGTGGGATTAATTTAGTAGGCTTGAGGTGCTGAAATAGTACATGCTAACGGAATGATGATAAGGTAAACCGTTAGGTCATGATCGATTATTGTGGTTATGAAGTTCTAGTGCACTAGTGTTTCGTGATGTTTACTTATAGTTTCCAAGTAAAAATTTTGTGTAAGGTTGGGTTGTAAGTCATGCATAGCACTAGATATTAAGTTTGAATAGTTGAAGTTCATAAATGTGGATGTGATGATTTCTTGATCAATGATGTTAGTTATATGAAAGTAATCTAATAGGCTTGAACGGTGTGTGAAATGGCTTAAGTTTAAATTGATTCGTAATGAAGTATAATGTTGTGGGTATGGCGTGTAAGTATGCCCAAGGAGATATGGAGTTGTGGCATTTCTCTAAGACTATTACATGTTGTGTGTGACTAGTGGTACCATGGAGTTGCTAGTTGGAAAAAGACTAGTTAGATGATATATGGTGTTCTAGATAGCCAAGTTAAGGAGCCTTGATTGATAGTGTTGAGCCTTTTGATGTGATCTCAATTCTCATGGTAGAGAGATATAAGTTTGGAGTAGCAATATTGGTATGCTAGGACGGAAGTGGTATGGTTCATCAAAGGCTTGGTGATATCCATGTTAAGTGTTAGAATCTAAGTTTGAGTTTTGAAGGTTGAACGGATAGAAATAAGTGTGCAAGCATTATCGATGCTCATATGAGAATTTTAAGATGAGTTGAATGAATATGATATTTATAGGGAATAGTATAGTTAAGGGATATTCGGGAAGTGCTCTAAGCCTTAAAGTAAGAAGTTGTATTGCCAAAGGTTTGAAAATTCTATCCTAATTTAGGAGTTATATGTCTATATTCCAGACTGCAGAGTAGTGTCAATGTTGTGATTTCCTCAGTGGGATGTTTTGTGTAATCCATACCCAAGATTCATGGTTCCCTATTACTGCTAGAGCTTCCTTAGAGAGAGTGTTGAAGAGAATACTCCAGTTAAGTATGAGGGTGTAGTATAATTCAGTCTGTATGGCCAATAAGTCAGTTTAGCAGTCAGATTCGCATGACTTGTTTTCTTGTCTTTGCACTTATTCATGCTACTCGAAATCTCAGACATGCTAATAGTCGAAGATAGAGTACACCAGTAGTTACGAGTATAGCCCAGTTCATGTATCATACATTAAATTCAGATTCCAAATGTTCAGATCAGTGTATTTTTATTAGAGGACATGTCATGTTCGCGTTATTCCATATATTTAAGGCTTCAACAAGTTCCTACCCATCATTCGAGGACGAATGATCCCAAGGGGGGATAATGTAACGCCCCGCATTTCGGGCTAGAATAAAATATATGACTCTGATGCGTTGATAATCCCCGAGCCTTAAATCCTATGCCAATTTGGCATGTTAATCAAGTTTGTAGTATGTGAATCCATTTGAGCATGAATTTAGACCATAGAAGTCCTTCAACTCAAGGACGAGTTAAAACTATTTCGATCAATTAAGTTTTAGTGGACGTTGTAATTTGTGTCAAATTCTATTGACCATAACTTATTGTATATGATGAACTGGTGGCGTACTATATACCAAATTGTAGATAATTGAATAAGCTTTCCAACGATACCAAATTCGCCTAAAACGGACACCCGGTGAAGAAGTTATGGCCTTTCAAAGTTGAATGTGTCGCCTATGCACATATAGGAGATGCATAGGGCGGCGCCTATGCAAATATAGGCGATGCATAGGGCGGCACCTATGTAAATTTAGGCAATGCAAAGGGCGGCGCATAGTTATGGTTTCAGGTGACGAAAACACTCCGTTTTGAGTTACTTTAAGTGCAAGTTAGTCCTTACAAAACCCAAAATCGTCCTTACCCACTCCTAAACGGATTTGGGCCTATTAACAACATTGAAGCCTCCTATAAAATCCCAAAAATCTAATCCTTCAAGAACTTAAGAGAAGGAGCAACTAGGGTTTGAGAAAATAAGCTTGAAGGACCGATCATTCCGAAACTTCTTCATGAAAAAAATTACAGATTCGGAATCCTCTCGACGTAGGCTTCGATAGACACCAAAAATTCGTGGAGAATAAGGTACGCGGGGTTTTCCTAAAATGTCATGGGCATAGAAATCATGTTTTAAGAATTGGGTTTTCGAATTCATGTACATACTCATGTTTCAGAAGCTTTAATGATATTGTTTTGGCCTTTTGGCTTTCCCCCAAAGTGATTTAAAAGTTATATGTATATATATATATATGCGTTTGTCCTGAAATATGAATTTAGAGCATGATTTTCATGAAATCTCTCTCTTAATGTAAATTTTTTCATGTTTCACGTAATATACAATGTTTTGAACAGGAAAGAGAGGGTTGTGAATGTTGAATATGCATGTAATGAAAGAATGCATGGTTTTGCCAAAAATGCACATGACCACCATATGTTTGATGAAAGTTTTGCATGGATTTGACTTGAGTTTCGGAACATGACATCTTTAATGCAAATTACATGTTTTGGTGGTCTAAACTATGTTTTGAATGAAAGATCTTGCTTAATACATTATGGCTCAGAAATAGGACTTGCAAGTCTTGGTATGACGATACCAACTCAGACAAATGCCATAACAGACACAGACTAGTTCAAAAATCAGATTTTTATCAGACTCTCATGATTTAGAAATTTCAGAATGATACATGTTCAGAAAAGGCTAAAATAGGGCATAAAGAGAGCTTAGGTGGTTCCCTGAAGAAGGCGGGAGTTTCAGACAACTCTTTGCCTAAAACCGTGGTTTGCCGACCCGGGTATATTATTATGCGCTGACTTAAATGTCCTGTGGCGTATCAGACTCAGACACTCCAACCCTTGCGGCACACTTGGGCTGGGAACTTCCCCGCCGAGTCAATGGAGGATTCCATACAACCCGTGGAATATTCAGACTTGTAGGGGAATACCACCTAACTCAGAAGTAAAACACAGATCATGATTTGAAATGAACAGACAGGTTGCATGTTTTCAGAAAGTGCCCATGTATTTTTCAGAAACAGTTTTATACATGATGTCTTGATGAAAAATTGCTTTCCCTTAATATATATATATATGTATGTTCCATTATACTACTTTTGGATTGCTTCGCGTGCCAGTACTTTTATGCTGACCCCCCTCCTTCCAGGTTCTGAGGCACAGTCTAGGGGTCCAGCTACTCAGTAGACATTCTCGGGTTTGCAGACTTGATCTCACAGTGGTGAGCCTTCTATTATTCGGAAGGCCTAATTATGTCAGACACTATCTTATTTATTATGTTTTTGGTTTACTAGGGGCCTTGTCCCAGCTTTTTTTCAGACAAATGTTTATGTTCCTAGTAGAGATTTCGCAGACTGATGTCAGATAGTAGTATTCAGAAATATTGCAGGACTTGACCATATTTTCCGTACTCAATTTCAATTCCTCATTTTATTATGATTATGAATGTTGTGCATGATAACCAGATAGAGAATGGGTGTTCCGGGCCTTCATGGTTCGGGATGCTCGTCACGGCTAGGGCCTAGGCTCGGGTCATGACATTGAATCTATGTATATATTCATGTATTAAATATTTTAACATCATTGTTTTGGTCTTTTGACCTTTCCCAAAGTGATTTAAGAATATGAATGTATGAAACCATGTATTTAAGAATGAATTCTTGTTGAGAGCATGATTTTCGGTGAATTCCCTCTTATTATGAATTTTTCAGATTTCTCATAGCATATGAATTGTTTTGCAATGCATCCTTGAAAAGCACTATATGAAATAATTGAACTCTTGTTATGATTTAAAGGTGGTTTTAAATCACTAAAGAGAGAATCTAGCATGAATATTTAATGTTCATAATGCATGTAATGAAAGAGTGCATGGATTTTCTAAAGGCACTAGACCACCATATGTTGATGAAGTTTTTGCATGATTTTGACTTGAGTTTTGAAATACGAAATCTTCTATATCAGTCGCATGTTTTGGGTGGTCTAAATTATGCTTTAAATGAAAGATTTAGCTTAATGTATTATGGCTCAGAAATCATGACTTGCAAGTCTTGGTATGACGATACCAATTCAGACCAATGCCATATCAGACTCAGATTAATAGACATTTCAGACTATCATGATTTTAGACATTCAGAATGTTGCATGTACAGAAAAGGTTAAAAATGGGCATACAGAGATGTTACTTGGTTCCCTGAAGAGGGCTTGAGTTCAAGCAACTCATTGCCTAAAACTGTGGTTTGCCGACCCGGGTATATTATTATACACTGACTTAAGTGTCGTGTGGCGTATCAGATTTAGGAACTCCAACCCTTGTGGGATACTCGGGTTGGAGGCTTCCCCGCCGATTCAATGGCGGATTTCATATCGCCCATGGAATATCAGACTTGTAGGGGATACCACCTAACTCAGAAGTAATACACAGATTAGAGTTTGAGATTTACAGATAGGTTACATGTTTTCAAAAGGTGCCCATGTATTTTTTTTCAGAAACTATTTTATGCATAATGTTTGATGAATATTTTCTCTCTCGTATTATATATATATATGTTTAATTACTCTATTTTGGATTGCTTTGCGTGCCAGTACAATTGTGCTGACCCCCCTTCCTCCCAGGTACTAAGGCGTAGTCTAAGGGTCCAGATCCTTAGTAGAGTCTACAGATAGGGTTGTCTCAGAGTTCAGTTGGTGAGTCTTCTTTACTTCAGAAGGCCTAGTCATTTCGGTATTTATTTCGGTATGATTTTTGGTCTGCTGGGGGCCTTGTCCCAGTTATTCAGATAGTATGTCAGTAAAGATTTCGCAGACTATTGCAGATGTTTATTAAATATTGTTGGGCATGTTTTCAGGCCTTTAACTATTTTAAATTATTGACCATGTTTCTGTATTATTGTGTCTATTCCGTATTACTTTGATCATATGAATTATGTGCATGATTACCAGATAGACAGAGGGTTTTTCGGGTCTTCGGGTTCGAGAATGCTCGTCGCGGACAGGGCCCCAGTTCGGGATGTGACAAACTTTGTATCAGAGCATGGTTCATGGTCCCAGGGTATCTGCGAAATCGCGTCGGGTAGAGTCTTGTTGATGGGTGTGTAGCGCGCCACACTTATAAATAGGAGGCTACAAGGCATTTAGGAATATCTCTCTTTCTTCATGTTCTAGTTCGTGCTATAGAGTCAGAATGTTCCTCCTTCATACTCTAATTCATGCTATGGTGTCACCCATACGAAAAGAAAAGTTATCCTAATTTCTTCCTCACTCTGGTGTCTCCAAATATTCTCCGATTATCTAGCAGAAATTTTAGAAGTCCCACAAAGGACGGGAGAGGAGTTCCCTAGTGTAAAATTGTGTCCTTGTTCTTATGAGGCGTTCAGTTAAGACAAGAGTAAGATGTGTATTCTTGAGTCATTGAATATTGTGTATCAAGCTTCTATCTCTTGTAATCTTGATATCAGTGTGTGGTTGAAAACAAAAGTCTAGTGAAGCCGCGTGAGGCCTATTTCGATTCACTAGCAACTTGTTGTTCATCTTGTTGTTCTTGTGTTTGTTGGAACTGTATTTCCACCCGAGTAGTAGTATAAGTTAGAGTGTCGGTATCATGACCTATTGGTAGTGAAATTAGACCAAGAAGTTTGTGATATGAAGTCATAAGGTTAGAGGTCAGAGTGAGGGTGACTTTTGTGATTAAATATTTATAGTTGAATAACCATTGATTGAGAATGATTTACCCTTTCGTGGTGGTAGACTAATGTGGTGGTACCATTTATGGATTGTATGGTAGTCCATGGTGGAAGTGTTGACTCAGAATGTTATTTGTTTTCTTCCTTTCAAAATAGAGAAAGAGCCTAGAGTGGATATTTAAGGTGGTTATAGAAACCCCTTATAGGCTATGAATGAAAATGGCTAGATTAGCCAGTAGGTTGTAAGTATAGACTCATTGTCATATGGGGTATCTGAAGGTAGTCTAAATGCCCATTGGGGTAAGTAAGTGTGATGTGAGAAAGTCGTATAAGTAGATAAGATTGTATGGTTATAATATAAGCTTAAGGTTGATCATGTCTATTATGTGACCTTACCCCTTAACCTTCTTCTCATTGGTGGTTGTAAACTAATACTACCTGTGAGAAAGTATATAGTATATTTTTGAAGTATTTGGGTACAATATCCCAATTTGAAGGATTAGTATATTTATATTATGTTGCACTCTTCATTGATTGTAAATGATTGATGCTAGACTATAGGCTTGAATTTAAATGGTGTGGTGGTGAATAGTGGCAAGAGATTGATGATACATGTTTCGTGGGATTAGATTTGTAAGTTTGATGTGTTGAAATAGTATGTGTTGATGGATTATGACAAGGAAAACCGTAAGGTCATGATCGATTATTGTGGTTATGAAGTTCTAGTGTACTAGTGTTTCTTGATGTTTATTTCATAGTTTCTAAGTGAGGATTGTGTGTAAGGTTGGTTGTAAATCAAGTTTAGCACTAGGCATTAAGTTTGAAACAATTGATGGCCATGGAGGTGGATGTGATGATTCCTTGGTTAATGATACTAGTTATATGGAAGTGATCTATAGGCTTGAACAATATATGCAAGTGCCTAAGTTTATTTGATTCGTAATGAAGTATGACGTTGTATATGTGATGTAGAAGTATGCCCAAGGTGGTATGAAGTTGTAGTATTTTTCTAAGGCTATTACATGGTCGAAAAGGAATTCGTCCAACTATTTGTCACCGGAGGTTGAAGTCGCTGGAGATTGAAGGGAGAAATTTTGCAGAACAATTGGTTGGGAGAGAGTTGCGAGAAACTGTCGAGAGAGAGGAGAGAGACGCTTGATTTGGATTGAAGAGGGGTGTGAGTTGGGTTGATTTGTATTTTTGAAAAGATTAGAAAGTTTTGAAAATATTAATCAAGTCCACAATTAACTTAATCAAGTTATGTTTGACCCTTTAAATTGGTCAATGTCACTAATACTTCATTCAATACTTAAAACACCTTTCCTTCAATTTTATCAGGTAACTTGTTGTAATAACGTTTTCCTTCATAAATAGGCCTGCCTACACTTATATTCATCAACTCGTTGAATTACAGGATACAAGTGCCAATTATAGTTGAATTTAACTAAAACTACTCCTCCCATAAACTCTATCCTTATGTTTTAAGTACTATAAATAAATTTTATTTTATAGTTAGAAATTTTAATGTGGTGTGTCATACGTATTTAAGTTTCTTTCTTTCTTGTAAATTGTAAAACATAATAAAAGAAATATATAACAATATTTGTGTTAGACTCCTTCCATAAGTTGGTTACGTTTAGGATAAGAGAATGACACACACCCTTATAAATATTTTCACAGGCTTGAGGTTAGGGTTTTCAAACCCTAGAGAATAAATTTGGGGCCAATGGAAGGGAGTAGTGATGTAACATGTGGTGATCGAATTTCGAAATTGCCAGAGCCAATTTTGCATCATATCCTGTCTTTCCTACATGCTAAGCATGCGGCACGAATGAGTACATTGTCCAAGGTTTGGGATAGTGCTTGGAATTCACTCCCCTACTTAGATTTTGGTGAGATTTTCTGGTGGTCAAAAGATCTGAATGTTGTTATGGATCAAACTCTAGCAAGTAGGAAAAAGCACAAGATTTCGATGCAAAGGTTCTCTCTATGGTTAAGCTATTATGCTTGTCTTTCTTATGACGACAGATGGATTAAGATACTCATAGCTTGTAATATCAAAGAGTTGAATCTAAGAGTAGAAACACATTATTATCGAGGCAACTTCCTATACGGCAGCTTGCCCGTGGCAATCTTTGCTGCCAAGTCGCTAAATGTGCTGAGTTTGCATGGATTTAATATTGAATTGCCCGCTGTTAATGGTACGATAAATTTATCATCTTTGCGAGAATTGCACCTCTCTTTTGTGTTTTTGGATGAGCAATTTATTAAGTCTATGTGCACAAGCTGCTGCAATTTAGAGCATCTGTCTCTGCAGTATTTCAACGGACTCACCAGCTTTCAAGTTGGTGGTACTTTACCTAAACTGAAAATGATTAACTTGGTAAACTTGGAACCTCCCGATTCATTACTCCAATTGGTTGATATTGTAGCAATTAATCTGGAAAAGCTTAGCATCAGCAACAAATTTTATGGGAATATAAATGTTGTAAGAATAACTGCTTGCAAAGCCCTCAAGAATTTGCACCTCAATTGTGTGGATATCACTGACAATTGGTTAGAGGAACTATTTTACAGCCTAAAAAATCTTGAAAAGTTTGATTTAATTTGTTGCAAGGCCTTGAAGACTATGAAGATCACGAGTGAAAGGCTCAAACAACTAAGAGTAGTTGATTGTCACAATTTGATTGCTGTTGAATTGGACACTCCTAATTTAATAAAGTTCCATTGTTTTAATGAGAAGTTTAAAGTTTTCTTGGGTTGAAGGAAGAGAAGAGAAGAGGGCAAAAGGTACGAACATATTTTAATAAACAAAGTTCCCTTGCATGCCGTTCAATATTGGTATTAGCCCATTAAGAGTTGTTCAGATAAATATTGTTGCCCCAAAATATTTGGAAACGTTGTTAATGATTTTTGCTTATCCTTGATTATTAGACAAATTATTGCTATTGAATAAACCAGAAGATATATGGAGTTGATCAACTTCAACAAGAATAGTGAGTGTAAAAACCAAGGAATTCAAGATTCAAACATTCTTTATACTTGACATTGTTCCTCTTACTTGCTCAAACTGAACATTGTGTTTGGATGAAGTGTTTCTGTTTCCTCCTTTTCTCCCGCCTAGATCCAAGGACATCTTGCTTGTAGTTTTGATTAAAAAGAACTTTCCTACTAACACTGCTAGCTAATTGGTAGTCTTCAGCTGGTTATTCCCGTGTATTGTGAGCCTTAGGTTCACCTGGTGCTACTGCTTCCTTTAGTATTGTGCATTTTATTCTTTGACCATTAGAAAGTACCCGTTTATTGTACTCGCTTAGATGATTCCTCTGTTCAGTATTGTTTTGATTTCGAGCGGCAATAGGCTAACACCAATAGAGTTCTAAACCTTTCTAATACTGCATTCATGATTCTTTATAACGCTAACATTTTGCCTCTGTTCCTGTTGTTTATGTAGTCCATACTAAATGATTTTCCTCTGTTTGACAGTTAATATATGCAGATGCATCAGGTGAAGTTGATAAGCCTTGTAGTCCTCTGTCTGGGAAATGTTGGAGGCGTAAGGTGAAAGTCAATTTGCTCCTAATGCATTCATCTTGGAGATGGTTGGGATTAGTTCTGATAAATCACTTTTGCCGATTTAATATGGTAAATTGTATTTCTTAGCATGAGTATCATTATTGTTGGACCTTTTGACCAGTAAATTGCTAACTGATTGCATTCTGAAACATTTAAAATCTACCTCAGTTGAGCTAAAATTACAGTTTTCCAGACAAAGCAATTCAAATAGGAAAATAAAAAGAGCGTTGGCAAAAGAAACTTGTTTGTCTGGTAAATTCAAAATAATTTTGCAATAAATAGCCTTGTACTGGAGAGAGCTATCTGTTAAATTACACAAGCTTTTTGTGGAATATGATGCTTTTGGCAGAAGGGGAGTCTTGGAGCACGATAAAGTTAGTCTCTTTTCTCCAAAACCAGAACCAAGACAACACATTTCCTTAGACGAACCTAACAAATATAGCTTTATGCCAATAGATTTTCGTTTCTCATTTGTTTTAAGGACTAGAACAATGGAAAATTACCCATTCATTAGGTTTAAGGCATAATACATCGTCTGAAGAGAAAACAAGTATTTTGCTTTGGAGCTTCAACGATCTAGATAGTTATAGCAGTAAATGCAACTGCACGTCACTCCTCAAAATAACAATTTAACCTTGCAGAAAGAAAGTCTGATGACTGAACACTTATTCTTGACATGCTGCCTTGCATATTGAGAATACAATTAAGTAAATAAAACTGTGCTCTCTCTAACGGTTTAATCTTTTCTGGATAAGATGGTCACACACTTCAATCTTGAATGTCAAACTACATTTCTCCAATTAGTGTTTAACAAAATACTTAATTAAGCACACAATCTCGCATCAAATTCATAGACATACTGAAAACTGCCCCATACTATGCAAAACATACAGGGGTTACCTTAAAAAGAACCAAACAATCCTGGAGGCATAATCTGAAGGAAGACAAAAAGGGGAAAGGTAAAAACTTTATGTGAAAAATTAGAGTTACCTTGCATCCACAGCGCTGTTTTCTCATCATTGAACGTATTATATCTTTAAAATTATGGATTCCTATCTAGTATTCATTGATATTTTAGTAGATTTTGACATAAATTTATGCATCACCCCAGAAGTACCGGTTTAGGTACTGAAAGGCCACATCCGCTTCTGCACCGTTTTAATATTAACTGCAGAGAAACCCATGAATCCTCTTTATTGAAGATTAGATGATATGGATATATAATACCTCAGTTTGAATATTCCGCACTTGAAATGATGTGTCGTTGTCGTTAAGGTAAAGCGAGAAAGACCAGTTATATAATTCCAGCCACTTGATTCAAACTGGTGCATTGTAATTAAGCTCACCGTTGTCTGTCTCTTAGTGAACAGACATAGATAGATAGATCATTGTGTTTAAAGGGATAATAAAAATACTGCCTAATTAGACAAGATGAGTGAGATGTTGAAACTTGGAAGTCATATTTTCAGCAATTTCTCAAAATAGATTTGATAAAAGGCAACCGAAAATTGGAAAAGCTAAATCTATGTGTCACGTCCCAAAATAATCCTTAGACGTGACTGGTTCCCGCTAACACCACTTGTCGGGAGAACCAAATTTCCATACATTCACATGGTCTATAAACACACATATACAACCCCACATGCATGAAATAATCATTAACGCAGAGTAATTATCCAACAACATACCACTTAGAGATTTATGAAAACGACAGTAGTTTAGATATCAAATCTCTAACCCAAGTCCCACTCTAAGTTCATGGAGCATCTAAACAGAGTTACATGAGCTCAACTTTCGGGCATGCAAGCCCAACGAAAAGAAATGTAGTCTAAAAGATCTAACGTTGAATGACAGCCTTCACGACCAATGGGAAGGTTCACCTCAGCAATGGAATTCGCGCGTAAGAACCGTCAGCCACTGGTCTCTCCCTCCGCAACGGTATCTGTAGACATGTAAGTAAGGAGTGAGCTATATGTAAATATAACTCAGTAAGATCCTCGACTCGCTACTTTAATACCACTAGAACAAGTGTTAGAAAATACAACAACACCAAGAACATAAAGTTATTACGCACGAAACTATATCATAATAAGGTAACCAACGAGGCTCAAAAATCCTTCATCAAGAACCATATATCTCAATACAATTTCATACAGAGCACTTATCATAATTTGTAATTAAAGTAATTAGCCAACACCAGAAGTTTCGGACAACATATACAATGCATCAAATATATCAGGAGTATACACAATACTCGGGGGGCATACACAATGTCCCATATCAAATCAACAAGCATACGCAATGTCCCATATAAAATCAACAAGCATACACAATGCTCAAGGAAAGCATACACAATGCCCAAAGGAATTACGAAGCATACACAATGCCCCAATCTCACAGTACACAATCATATCACATAATGAATTAATTTATAAAAGGAGAATTAGTATTCTTAACATAAAGTATATGCGGCCGGCCTTAAAGACCGTAGATTCTGTCAAGCACACACTCGTCCCAACACATGGACCGGGCAGATAAAAATATATTTTTAAAATAAATTTGAAAAGCAAGCACCAAAGCTTAAAGTCTCACTTACCTCGCTAATGACAAATTCTCCAACTTTGCAAGAACACCAACCAACAACTACCAATAGGATCAATCTAAATAAAAATATTAAATAACAATATCAATTATGTTATCCGGGATCAAGTCTCAATATCCTTAACTTTTAAGTTTAGGGCTAAGTCTTAATACCTCACACGTTAACCCATGAATTATGAGTAAAAAATAATAATCTAGAATTCACTATTGAAACTTAATATATGAAAAATTCATCCAACATAATAACACTGGTGACCCTAAAATAGTACTCACCTGTGTACTACTAAAAACAACCCAATGCCCTAAACTTTTGCTGTACACGATCATATAGCTTGAAATATGAATAGAATTGTAACTACAGCCTTTCTATTCATTAAAGTGTTAAATAATCATTACTCCAGTGATTAGAATTTATTTGGACCAATCATTGAGAGGATTCTTAACAACATAAAAGAATTCACCATAACAATTTATGTACATGCTACGTTCTTCCAAAATAATACGCATATGCTAATGTAATGTTAATTGATAATACCTGCAGTTTTGACAGTCGCTAATAGTGCTCCAAAATATTTATTTTTTCCTTTCAACTCTCCCAAATTTCACCATAAGTTTCTTATTTTTTCTTTCTAGCAATAAAGGAATTAAAAAGACCTAATATTCTACTCCTATAACTGAATTTTTTTTGAAAAACTGAATAAGGGAGAGAGTTTTAGCTTTTCATTTGCCCACTTTAATTATATTAATTAATAATAATAATAATAATGGCTAAATTACCCACTTAACCCTCATTAAAAGTCTGGATTATTACACTATGCATCATTTCTTGGAGATTGTCATTTTAATAACCTAAAAATTTCGGGCTGCCATATTGTAGTTTGAAAACTTGGTGAATGATGAGATCACATTTCTTCTATCCTTCTCCACTTGAATATATAAGTTTGTGTCTTGAAAGTTTCCAAACTTGTGACATTACTCTCCAAAGCGCGCACAACTTGTTCCTAAAGTTAGGATCAAATATAAAATATAAATTCCTCGTCTAAAAACACATCACAAAGGTGAAACTCTCGCAAAGATGAAAACATTATTACACCGTTAGAGGCAAGTTAACATTAAATCCATTCAAATTCCGCATGTTTGGTGCTTTGGCACTGAAAACTGTCTCAGTCAGCCTGTTTTATTCACGTTCTCCTTCATTAATTGGTCTGTTTACTCTTAGATTCAACTCTTTGATATTAAATGCTACAAGTGTTAAAATCCAGTCTTCCGCATAAGGGATCTAGTGCTTTGGCCTAAATGGCAACAGTATCCAAAATTTTTGTACAGAAACGTTGTGCTTTCTCAGATTTGCTAGAGTTTGATCCACAACCTTCACAAGCTTTGCTGTGTCTTCCGAGGAGAGTTCGTTCCATGAAATGTTCCACATGTTGGACTTGGACAATGTACTCATTCGAACAACATCTTTAACAACAAGGAAAGACATTATGTGCAGCAACATTGGCTCTGGCAATTCGGAAATTCCGTCTATTGCTTTCATATCACTTCTCCCCTCCATCATCAATATTGAAACAGAGTCATCAGTAGTTATTCTATTTCTAATTATAGATCTATTATATAACTTTGATAGATGATAGTTGAATTTAACTCAAACTCCTCATCCCGTATGAACTCTTTCCTTTATGTTATTATATAAAATACAAATAAAAATTTAATTTTTTATTCTTTCTTTATTTGTGTGATGCAACATGTGATGATCAAATTTCGAAATTGCCAGAGCCAATTTTGCAGCACATCCTGTCTTTCCTACATGCTAAAGATGTGGCACGAATGAGTACATTGTCTAAGGTTTGGGAGAGTGCTTGGAATTCACTCCCCTAGTTAGATTTTGGTGAGATTTCCTCAATCTGTATCCCTTTGCCTTTGTTAATTTCTCTCCTTGGCCGCTTTGTTTCATCAGAATCCATTGCTTCTTCTCTACGTATGAAAGGGAATGAGATTTTTCCAGTTGATCAAATAGAATTTTAAAGCACTGAAAAATATCAACAAGTTGTTGAGAGCAGCTGTTTGAAAAGAGCCTATTTATAGTTACTCAGAGGGAAAATTGTTATCTTTCAATGTATTCGGGTACAAAAATCTGTATTTAGGCACAACAACTTCAACACTAGTTCAAATTCAAAACAAGAACACTATGAAGTACAAAAACACCCTCAACACAAGATCAAAGTGATCTTTCTAAGAAGTGTGTTTTATTTTGTTAGAAATTAAGATGAAACAGAAATATAAAGCCAAGTCCCCCGACTTCACGGAGTGTCCTTAAGGAATAATTTCCCTCAATGTACCCGAGGTTTTGGAATCTTCCTCCCAAGATAAAATGACTTTCAATCCAACTATAGTGGTACCTCAAATAATTGGATTCGTCGAACTCACTCAACGATTTGATTGATCACAAAGAATGTTTTGAAGACAAGAAGAGTTTTTATTTTAGAAAATTTTTCATTTATTTCTAAACCTGTGGATGAAAACAGGTTTATATAGCCATCAGATGCCTCTTCTAAAAGGTGGCAATGGTTCACTTAAAAGATGTATCCTTTGGAAGAGTCACGTCTGTTCATTCAAAACATTGTATCTTTTTCTAAACAGACACAACTATCTGAACAGTCACACCTTTTCCAAAACAATATGTCTTTTGGTCAAAGGTTGTGTCCTTCCATTTTCCATTCACACCAATTAAACCCAACAATCCCCCACATAAATGGGGAATGACTATTCTTTGTAAAACTTTATGGACAAGTATGTGATCATCAAGAAAAGACTGATTGCATCTAAATAAGTGGGTTTTCCTTTGAACTTTCCGTAGTGAACATGCATCGGATGCACTCGGTCAATCGATAGATTTGATATCTTTGAACCGTGGAGCTTTAATGTACACCTAGACAACACATGTCACACAACCAGCCTTTTACCGTTTATGGTTCTCACGGTTTTGTTCTTTTTAGCTATGAACACGTCCCAGTTTCTGAGAGCTTAGAGAATAGGCCTTTACTAACATTCTCCTTAAAGCAGCTTCCACTTTTTCCTCACATAGGTGATTTCTATACGTTCAATCTTATAGATTAAACTATTTGGTCAAATCTACCAAATTTAGATAATCATTAAAAGACTTTTCACCTTAAGTCTTATCCTTGTTTACTAAACATTGTCTATATCATGAGAATGTGTTGGGTAATTGATAATGTTGAACCTGTCAGACACAACTTTGTTAGATCTCCTTGAACCTAGCTCTTGGGATCTCCAGTCTGCTAGGTAGAGTTACCGCCATGCTGACTTGTCCTAGGCCTTAAACCCATTCCCTTGGATGTCCTTTCCACTCCTTCTCTAGATAAGCCTTTTGTAAGTGGATCCGAGACATTATCCTTTGACTTAACATAGTCAACAGTGATAATTCCACTAGAGAGAAGTTCCCTAACGGTATTATGTCTCCATCGTATATGACGAGATTTACCGTTGTACATCATGCTCCCCTCCCTACCTATTGCCGCTTGGCTATCACAGTGTATACATACTGGTGCCACTGGTTTGGGCCAATAAGGAATATTTTCCAAGAAATTCCAGAGCCATTCTGCTTCTTCACCGGCTTTATCGAATGCGATAAATTCAGATTCCATAGTAGAGCGAGATACATGTCTGTTTGGATGATTTCGAAGAGACTGCACCTCCACCGATAGTAAATACATATCCACTCATGGATTTTACTTCATTCAATCCGGTTATCCAATTTGCATCACTATATCCTTCAAGTACCGCAGGATATTTATTATAATGTAAAGCATAGTCTTGAGTATATTTAAGATACCCCAAAACTCTTTTCATTGTCATCCAATGAGTTTTGTTGGGATTACTTATGTACCGACTCAATTTACTAATAGCGCATGCTATATCTTGTCATGTACAATTCATTATATACATTAAACATCCCAATATTCTTGCGTACTCCAATTGTGAGTCACTTTCACCTTCATTCTTTTGAAGTGCAAAGCTCACATCCAATGGAGTCTTGGCAATACCGAATTTCATATACTTGAATTTGTCAAGTAACTTTTTGATATAATGAGACTGTGACAATGCCAACCCTTGTGGAGTTCTATGGATTCTTATACCTAAGATTATATCCGCAACTCCAAGGTCTTTCATATCAAACTTGCTTTCGAGAATTTATTTCGTTGCATTTATGTCTGAAATGTCTCTACTGATGATTAACATATCATCCACATATAAACAAACAATGACTTGGTGATTCGGAGTGTCTTTAATGTAAACACATTTATCACATTCATTTATCTTGAACCCGTTTGCCAATATGGTTTGGTCAAACTTCACATGCCATTGTTTAGGTGCTTTTTTTACTCCATACAATGACTTAATAAGTTTACACACCTTATTCTCTTTCCTTGGAACCACAAAACCCTCAGGCTGTTCCATGTAAATTTCTTCCTCTAATTCTCCATTTAGGATGCGGTTTTCATATCTATTTGATGAATTTCAAGATCATATATCGCCGCCAAGGCAATTAACATTCGAATCGATGTTATCCTTGTTACTGGTGAGTATGTATCAAAGTATTCAAGACCTTCTTTTTGTTTGAAGCCTTTTACTACAAGTCTTGCCTTGTATTTGTCAATAGTACCATCCACTTTCATTTTCCTTTTGAAGATCCATTTAGAACCTAAAGGCTTATTTCCTGGAGGAAGATCAACCAATTACCATGTATGATTGCTTAAGATTGAATCAATCTCACTATTGACTGCCTCTTTCCAAAAGGATGAGTCTGACGACGACATCGATTCTTTAAATATTTGAGGCTCATTTTCTAAGAGAAATGTTATAAAATCTGATCCAAACGAAGTAGACGTCCTTTGATGTGTACTACGTCTTGGATTCTCTTCATTATGTACATTATCACTTGGTTCATCTCGAGGTCGTTTAGATCCTCCACTAGATTGTTCATGTCTAATTTTATACGGGTAAATGTTTTCAAAGAATTCAACATTATCTAATTCAATTATCATATTTTCATTTATATCCGAATGTTTGGATTTATGAACCAAAAAATGACATGCTTTACTTCTTTTAGCATATCCTATGAACACGCATTCCATAGTCTTAGGTCCTATCTTAACACTTTTAGGCATAAGAACTTGGCCTTTGCTAGACACCCCCATACTTTAAAATATTTCAAGTTGGGTTTCCTTCCTTTTCATTTTTCATAAGGAATTGATTGTGTCTTACTATGGAGAACTCTATTGAGTATACGATTGGCTGTAAGGATAGCCTCCCCCCATAAGTTTTGCGGTAAACCAGAACTTATAAGTAAGACATTCATCATTTCCTTCAACATTCGCTTTTTCCTTTCTGCAATTTCGTTAGATGAAGGTGAATACGGGGCCGGAGTTTGATGGGCAATTCCATTCTCTACACATATTTCGATGAAGGAAGATTCATATTCTCCACCCCTATCACTTCTTATCATTTTTATCTTTTTCTCTAATTGATTTTCTACTTCAGTTTTGTATTGCCTAAACGCATTTATTGCTTCATCCTTACTATTTAGCAAGTAGACATAACAATATCTAGTGCAATCGTCAATAAAATTTATGAAATACTTTTTTCCACCACGTGATAGTGTTGACTTCATATCACAAATGTCATTGTGCACTAAGTCTAAAGGATTGGAATTCCTTTCAACGGACTTATAAGGATGCTTTGCATACTTTGATTCCACACACGTTTGACACTTTGATTTATTTCACTCAAAGTTTGGCAAAACTTGTAAGTTAATCAGTTTTCATAACATTTTGTAATTAACATGGCCTAAACGTTTATGCCATAAATTATAAGACTCAAGCAAGTAAGAAGAATTTGAACTTCTATTTATTTCAACATTCATCTTATAAAGTCCCTCGGTGAGATAGCCTTTTCCTATATACACTTCTCCTTTGCTAATTACAATTTTTCAAGAAACGATTACACATTTGAATCCGTTCTTGTCTAGAAGTGAAACAGAAATTAAGTTCCTACGTAATTCAGGAACGTACAAGACATTGTTAAGTGTCAAGACCTTTCCTGAAGTCATTTTCAAGACCATTTTTCCTGTTCCTTCTACCTTAGTCGTAGCGGAGTTAGCCATGTAGATCATTTCTTCTACTTGAGCTGAAGCGAATGACGAAAACAACTCTTTGTTGGCACACACATGGCGGGTAGCACTAGAATCCATCCACCATTCGCGAGGATTCCCTACTAATTTGCATTCTAAGAACATAGCACACAGATCATCACATTCTTTATTGGACTCAACCATATTAGCTTGGTCCCTTTTCTTGCCTTTCTTAGAGGCACAACAATCCGTGGACTTATGGATAATTTTGCTACAGTTGAAGCACTTTCCCTTGAATTTCTTCTTGGGTTGATTGATTTCTTCTTTGACTTTCTTCCTTTTCTTAGAATTGTTTTGGTCATCTTCCACAATATGTGCTCCATTAATTACAGACTTCCCTTTTGACCTTCTCTCGGCAGCTTTATTATCCTCTTCAATACGTAGTCAGACAATAAGATCTTCGGCAGTCATCTCCTTGAATTTGTGCTTCAAGTGGTTTTTGAATTCTTTCCATATAGGTGGTAGCTTCTCTATCACGACCCGAACCGGGGCCCTAGCCGTGACGAGCATCCCGAATTGTGAAGGCCCGGACGCCCTTCTAACTTGTAATCATATGCACTTCCCATATATGTAGAAGGATAATGCGGAAATATATAATGAAATGGAATCATTGTCATAAGTCTGATATTAATTCAACAATGGAAAATGAAATCCAAAACCATCTGCGAAATCTCTACTACATGATTAAATAACAACTGTCTAAAAACTGGGACCAGGCCCCCAATAGACCAAAACCATATAAATAATAATTGTCTGCAAGAAACTAGGCCTTCTGAAATATAGAAGGCTCACTAACTGGTACTCTTCACTCTTGTCTGATGAAATCTACTGCTTATCAGGACCCCTAGACTGAGCCTCAGAACCTGAAGGGAGGGGGGTCAATACAGTTGTACTGGTACGCAAAGTAATCCAAAATAAAGCTTTTATATAAATAAAATAATGGAGAGCAATTTGTCAAAACATCATACATAAAATAGTTTTCAAAACACATGGGCACTTTTCTGAAAAATCATAAATCATTCTTGACAATGCAGTTTCTGATCTTCGTATTAATTCTGAGTTAGGTGGTACACCCCTACAAGTCTAAAACTCCACGGGTTATATGGAGTCCTCTATTGACTCGGGGGGGAATCCCCCAACCCAAGTGTGCCGCAAGGGTTGGAGTGTCTAAGTCTAATACGCCACAGGTCACTAGGCCAGCGTATAATAATATACCCGGATCGACAAATCACGATTTTGGGAAATGAGTTTTCTGAAACTCGTTCCTTATTCGGGGGACCACATAACATCTCTTTGTGCCCAATTTTATCCATTTCTAACACATATCATTCTGAAATCTTAAGTCATGAAAATGTGATTTCTAAGCTTGTCTGAGTCTATTATGGCATTGTCTATTTTGGTATCGTCAAACCAAGACTTGCAAGTCATAATTCTAAGCCATCATGCTTTAAGCATAATCTTTCATTAAAACTCAATTCCGACCACCCAGCTTCGCAAATGGTATAAGAGATTTTATGTTCCGAAACATAAGTCAAAACTATGCAAGAATCCTTCAAACATATGGTGGTCATATGCTTTTGGAAAAATCATGCACTCTTTTATTATATGAATATTTTCAACATTTATCAACACAACTACCCTCTCTTTTGAAATCCAAATCGTAATTCAATCATAACACAATTCAAGACATTTTAGACCATGCTTTTTAAGGATACATTCAAAACAATCTATAGCATATGATAAGTAAAGGAAAATCAAAATAAGAGAGGGATTTTACATAAGTCATGCTCTCAATTCAATCATCAACCTTAAAACATAAACATACATATATATACAACTTCAAATCAATGTGGGGGAAAGGTCAAAACACCAAAACAATACCGTCAAGATTTCTAAAACATGAAGGTATTCATAAATTTGAAAACCCCTTTTTTAAAATCATAATTTCTATGCCCATGAGATTTTAGAAAAAACCCACGTACCTTAAATTAGAAGATTTTGAATGAACTCTCGTGTTAGGGATGTTATACGTACGATTAATGGGTGCTTCTTGTATCCCTCGCAATGGGGATTCCGATTCTTGAAGAATTAAGGAAAAGCTATGATTAAATCTTGAGATATGTTGATGTTTGGGTTGAAATCCTAAGGAGTGTTCTTGGTGATTTTGGGGGAAAATAACCTTATTTTGGTGTTTGGGGGATTTAATCCCGTGTTAAGGTTGATAAGGGATTGTAAAATACCCAATATACCCTTAATGGATCGGATGAAAAACTAAAAATTTGGCCCAGGGCGGCGACCTACTTGGACCCCCGGTCTAGCTTGGGCGGCGCTTGCTTAGACCCCTAGTCTAGCCTGGGGGCGCCATGCTTAGACCGGTGGTCTAAGTGAGGTTGTGCGGTCTTATAGCCTTTTTCTACTGGTTTGGGGGTTCAAACACCCTCTTACTCTACTCGAAAAATTCCAAAACTTATCCGAAATGTGCTATGAGCTTGCTCGATCGTAACGCAACTTGAAAATCAAAAATCGGATGTCGAGAAGGTCAAAATTAAAATCCCCAAAGATTGAAAGCTAAAAATAAGACTAAGTCTCTTTAACACTTAGAAAAATTTTCAAGTCTTTTCAACTCTTTGAGCCTACTACTACAGGCTAACACACGTACGAATTTTATGGGGTGTTACATTATCGCCCCCTTAAGATCATTCATCCCCGAATGATGGGTAGAAACTTGTTGACGCTTAAAGGTATGGAATAATGCGGACATAATGTGTCCTCTAGGAAGGGATATATCTGATCTGAAACATTTAAACCTCTATCATGAAACTGTATTTTGAGCTGACTGGACTTTACTTGCTTCAAGAAGCTGATTCATGCTGAGAGTTTAGAATTTCCTTAGAGTGTTCCTGATCCAATCATACACATTAAAGTGAGAAGTGATAATTTATGCAAGTAAGAATCATGAGGCAACAAGACTTAGCTCGTACCAGGGTATTTATACTGCCTGAGCTAAAATACTTGGAAGTATTTGAGATAATGCTCTGAACTCTTATGAACTGAGTCATGACTATATAGCTGAATCTAAAACATGATGTTTGGATTGAACTGAATTCGTGATTTACATGGATAGAATAGATTATCTCTTGGGATGGTCATATGCATGAGACTTCGGATAGTAGGACTAGGTGAAAAGGTAGAACACTACAGTAACTTGCCTGTTCGACTGTTTAACTGAATTGTTGGTTATACTGGCTGAATTATACTGGAAACTTATACTTAACTGGAGTATCTCTTCAACACCCTGTCTAAAGAAGTTCTAGTAACATCAGGGAGTAAAGAATCTTGGGCACAATTTACACAAGACATCCAACTAAGACATCACAACATTGACACTACTCTATAGCATGGAATATAGACATATAACTCATAAACTAGGATAGAATTACCAGGCCTTAGGCAATGCAATTTCTTACTTTCAAGCTTAACACACTTCTCGAATACTCCCTTAACTATACTATTCCCCTTAAATACCATACTCATTGATTCAACTCATAATTCTTATATGGGCATTTATAAATCTTTCTACTAATGTTTATAGTAGCTTAAACCTCTTAGCGTGATCAAGCCTAACTCCAATTCACAAATTACAACATGCCACACTTTGATACTAGTCCAAACCATATGATTCAACCTTCTATATCCCTTTTTTTAAAGTTCACACCCTACGCATATCGTTCCTTACCACTTCAATGACTAACTTTGAACTTTTACTATGGATTCACTAGCGCATATAGCGTTCCTCCACTTAAATCCCAACATATCCTTCAATCCTATCTTTATAACCACATATGAACTTCAAGGCAAACACCTATAAAGACATACCTCACATATTCTCTAAACCACTATCAATATAACTCTCACGCGTTACCCCAATAACATACACACACACATTTCAACTAACCATCACATGTATCAAAGACTTGGCCCTAAATCTTACTTCATACTTATAGCCATATCTAAAATAAGCACACAATTATCTTTCATCAACAAGAAACATTCGCTCATCACTACTATCATTACATTAGGATGAGTCACTAAAAGGTTAGAACATATAACCTTGAAGCATAGAAGGATATTATACAAAACTTGACACTCAATTGAGGCCTGAGAATAGCAAAACAACATCACGGACTCATCAAAGCGTCTGAATTGGGGGCATACGTGGCTATAAGCTGATTCTCGCTAATTATTTGGCGTAAAGCATGAGTTATGGAAATTGAGCACACTATAAGACGTAAAGACATAAGTCATGAGCTACATGACCTCAATTTGGAGTTCATAACATATGGGACGTGATTTCGATTACTGAATGAACTGGAACTCCTCATCTTAGAACTGGAAGAGTACATGATTCTCTATCATATGCATGAACATGAACTATGACCATGGAACTGAAACGTAAGGCATGAATAGGTATTGGGATAACTGAAAAATGCTGAGATAAGAATGGGTTTTAGCCTCACCCTCACTTTCTGATGCTCTATATCATACTGGCATTTCTACTAGAATCTGAGAGCCGGACTTAGTTACTTGTTCTATCATCTCCCCCTTAGCCTTAAGCCATCATATTAAGTTTGGGAGATCCCTTACTAGACTCTAAACTGAACTACACTTACTGCACTCTGGGGTTTGGAAAACGACAATGCACGTATATCATAGAACTTAACTCGAATGACTACACTTGAAAGTGGAAAACCCACTGCTAATACTACTTTTTAAGATACACTCTATCTTTCTATAGCCCCAATAGTCATCGTATAATACTTGCATACTTACTAACTTTCGATCTTCATGAGTATCCCCATAGTCGGAGTGTACACCCTCTAGAGCTTCAACTCTTATTTCTATTAGCTAAACCTTCAAAAACTCAACATTAGATTCTAACACTTAACATGGATATCACCAAGTCTTTGACGAACCATACTACTTCTATCATAGCATACCAATATCGCGACTCTAAACTTATATCTCTCTACCATGAGAATCAAGATCATATCAAAAGGCTCAAATCTATCAATCAAAACTCCTTAACTTGGCTATCTAGCACGCCATATACCATCTAACTAGTCTTTCTCCACCTAGAAACTCAACGGTACCATTTGCCACACATAATATGTAATAGCCTTAGAAAAATTACCGCAACCTCATATCACCTTGGGCATACTTCTACATCATACATACAATATCATACTTCATTACGAATTAAATAAACTTAAGCCATTGCATACACCGTTCAAGCCTATTAGATTACTTACATACAACTAGTACCATTAACCAAGAAGTCATCACATCCACCTTCATGGATATCAACTAGTCAAACTTAATGTCTAGTGCTAAACATGATTTACAACTCAACATGACACACAATTCTTACAAAACATTCATCATTAATCTTAAGCCACTATTCTTACATCCACATTCTATATTAAATTCAAAACTATAGTCTAACATCAATCATTTACCACCAATGAAGAATGCAACATAATATACTAGTCCATCAAATTGGGACATTCTATCTAAATACCTCAAAAATCTACTACATACCTTCTCACAAGTAGTACTAGTTTACAACTACCAACAAAAAGAAGGTCAAGGGGGTCAAAGTCACATAATAGACATGGTCAACCTAAATCTTATATTATAACCCCATACAATCTTATCTACTTATATGACTTTCTCACATCACACTTACTTACCCAAGCGTACATTTAGATTACCTTCAAATTCCACAAACAACCATGAGTCTATAATTATAACTTACTGCCTCATCTAGCCATTTTCATACTTCAAGCAAACAACAATTCACCTTAACTAACAACTCTTTCTCTACCTTCTACTAAACTACTACACAAAGACGTATCACTTCATTACCAACTCAATCTCATGTGAAAAGATTCAATTATACATATATTCAACCAACACAAGAACAGCAAGTTGAACAACAAGTTGCTAGTGAATCGAAATAGGCCTCACACGGCTTCACTGGACTTTGATTTTTGTGTTTTGAACAAGAAAATGAAATGAATAATAGAGCAACTAAGGTAGTGAATCGAAAGATCCCCACACGACTTCACTAGACTTTTAGTTTCAACAACACGATGATAACAAGATTACAAGAGACAGAAACTTAACATATAATAATCAATGGTCTAAGAATACACATCTTACTCTGTATAAATAAAAATCCAAGTCAAACACTTCCCCCACAAACTACCATACAATCCACGCATGCTACTAGCTACCACATTAGTCTATCACTATAAAGTGGTAAATCATCCTCAAACATTGGTTATTCAACTAAAATATTTATAAACACAAAAGTCACCCTCACTCTGACTTCTAACTTTGTGACTTCATATAACCAACTTCTTGGTCTAATCTCACTACCAATAGGTCATGACACTGACACTTTAACTTATACTACTAATCGGGTAGAAATACAGTTCCAACATTCTGCTACACATCATTCCCCCTGAAGCATGACATCATTTAGACTCTAAACGTCTGCACTTGAATCACCCCAATAATGAGACATATCTGGGCACATCAAAGTAAGGAAAGAATTGGGATAACTTTACTTTCGTATGGGCGACACCATAGCATGAATTAGAGTATGAAAGAGGAAAATTCTGGCCCTATTGCACGAACTAGAACATAAAGAAAGAGGGATATTCCTAAACGCCTAGTAGCCTCCTGATTATAAGTGTGGTGCGTTATACACCCATAAACAAGACTCTACCCGACGCAATTTCGCAGACACCCTGGGACCATGAACCGTGCTTTGATACCAAGTTTGTCACGACCCAAATCGGGGCCCTAGCCGTGATGAGCATCCCGAACCGTGAAGGCCCAGACGCCCTTCTAACTTGTAATCACATGCACTGCTTATATATGTAGAAAGATAATGCGGAAATATATAATGAAACAAAAGCATGGTCATAAGTCTGATATTAATTCAACAATGGAAAATGAAATCCAAAACCATCTGCTAAGTCTCTACTACATGATCAAATAACAACTCTCTGAGGCACCCAGTAGACCAAAACCATAATAAATAATAACTGTCTGCAAGAAACTAGGCCTTCTGAAATATAGAAGGCTCACCAACTGGTACTCTTCACTCATGTCTGATGAAATCTACTGCTTATCAGGACCCCTAGACTGAGCCTCAGAACCTGGAGGGAGGGGGGTCAATACAATTGTACTGGTACGCAAAGTAATCCAAAATAAATCTTTTATATAAATAAAATAATGGAGAGCAATTTGTCAAAACATCATACATAAAATAGTTTTCAAAACACATGGGCACTTTTCTAAAAAATCATAAATTATTCTTGACAATGCAGTTTCTGATCTTCGTATTAATTCTGAGTTAGGTGGTACACCCCTACAAGTCTAAAACCCCACGGGCTATATAGAGTCCGCCATTAACTCGGAAGGGTTGGAGTGTCTAAGTCTAATATGCCACAGGGCACTAGGCCAACATATAATAATATACCCGGATCGGCAAATCACGATTTTGGGCAATGAGTTGTCTGAAACTCGTGCCTTATTCGGGGGACCACCTAACATCTCTTCGTGCCCAATTTTATCCATTTCTAACACATATCATTCTAAAATCTTAAGTCATGAAAATCTGGTTTCTAAGCTTGTCTGAGTCTATTATGGCATTGTCTATTTTGATATCGTGATACCAAGACTTGCAATTCGTAATTCTAAGCCATAATGCTTTAAGCATAATTCTTTCATTAAAACTCAATTCCGACCACCCAGCTTTGCAAATAGTATAAGAGATTTTATGTTCCGAAACATAAGTCAAAACTATGCAAGAATCCTTCAAACATATGGTGGTCATATGCTTTTGGAAAAATCATGCACTCTTTTATTATATGAATATTTTCAACATTTACCAACACAACTACCCTCTCTTTTGAAATCCAAATCGTAATCCAATCATAACATAATTCAAGACATTTTATATCATGCTTTTTAAGGATGCATTCAAAATAATCTATAACATATGATAAGTAAAGGAAAATCAAAACAAGAGAGGGATTTTACATAAGTCATGCTCTCAATTCAATTATCAACCTTAAAACATAAGCATACAGATATATACGACTTCAAATCAAGGTGGGGGAAAGGTCAAAAGACCAAAACAATACCGTCAAGATTTCTAAAACATGAATGTATTCATAAATCTGAAACCCCCTTTCTTAAAATCATGATTTCTATGTCCATGAGATTTTAGGAAAACCCCGTGTACCTTAAATTAGAATCTTTTGAATGAACTCTCGTGTTAGGAATGCTATACGTACGATTAATGGGTGCTTCTTGTAGCCCTCTCAATGGGGATTTCGATTCTTGAAGAATTAAGGAAAAGCTACGGTTAAATCTTGAGATATGTTGGTGTTTGGGTTGAAACCCTACGGAGTGTTCTTGGTGATTTTGGGAGAAAATAACCTTATTTTGGTGTTTGGGGGATTTAATCCCGTGTTAAGGTTGGTAAGGGATTGGAAAATACCCAATATACCCTTAATGGATCGGATGGAAAACTGAAAATTTGGCCTAGGGCGGCGCCCTGCTTGGACCCCTGGTCTAGCCTGGGCGGCGCCTTGCTTAGACCCCCGGTCTATCCTGGGCTGCGCCCTGCTTAGACCCCCGGTCTATCCTGGGCTGCGCCCTACTTAGACCGGTGGTCTAAGCGAGGTTGCATGGGCTTACAGCCTTTTGCTACTGGTTTGGGGATCCAAACATCCCCTTACGCTACTCAAAAAATTCCGAAACTTGTCTGAAATGTACTAAGAGCTTGCCCGATCGTAACACAACTTCAAAAACAAAAATCGAATGTCGGGAAAGTTAAAATAAAATCCCCGAATATTGGAAGCTAAAAATGAGACTAAGTCTCTTTAACACTTAGAAAAATTTTCAAGTCTTTTCAACTCTTTGAGCCTACTACTAGAGGCTAACACACACACGAATTTTACAGGGTGTTACATTCTCAATGATCCCTGCTATTTGAAATGCATCATTCACAATCAAACCTACAAAATAGTTTATGTGAGTACTAAGAACATTTTCAATTTGTTCAACTAAGGTATTTTTTAAAGATATACCTTCTGCTAGGAGATCATGAATGATTACTTGCAATTCCTGCACTTGAGAGACAACCGATTTGCTATCTATCATTTTAAAGTCCAGGAACCTTACGACAAAGAATTTCTTAATTCCCGCATCCTCTGTCTTGTATTTTCATTCTAGTGCCCCCCACAATTCCTTCGATGTCTTAGTTCCACTATAAACATTGTAGAGGTCGTCTTGGAGACCACTCAATATATAATTCCTGCAACGAAAGTCTGAGTGCTTCCAAGCCTCTACAATTATGAAATGCTCTTTGTCCGAGGTTCCCTCGGGCACCTTAGGAGCATCCTCACTAATGAACCTTTGAAGGCATAGAGTGGTGAGGTAAAAGAACATCTTTTGCTTCCATCGCTTAAAGTCAATGCCCACAAATTTTTTGGGCTTCTCCGCAGATGCCATTGGTTGCGGAGCATTTACTCGACTTGTTAAAGCAATGCGAGTTGCCCCCACAGTAATAGCCGCATCTTGCATTTGACTTTCGTTAGTCATTTTTCCTGTCACCACAAGACAATAAAATTTAGTATTTTCAGAATACTATTTATAAAGTTAAGCAACTTTAAAATCTTCTTTTTGTTTCTAGTTAACGATGAAATTTTTATGACTTCCAATCGTCAATCGAATGGTCTTTAACTTGTGACAAAGATTTTATGTCTTCGAATCACTAGTTAAGTTCAAACGGAGTAGAAAGCTTAAAGCTTTAATCTCCAAAAACAAGCAATACATATTCTGCAAAAACTTATTCCTTAAGATTGTTATCTTTCAATGTATTCGGGTACAAAAATCTTTATTTAGGCACAACAACTTCAACACTAGTTCAAGTTCAAAACAAGAAAACTATGAAGTACAAAAACACTCTCAACACAAGATCAAAGTGATCTTTCTAAGAAGTGTATTTTATTTTTCAAAAATTAAGATGAAACTGAAATATAAAGCCAAGTCCCCCGACTTCACGGAGTGTCCTTAAGGAATAATTTCCCTCACTGTACCCAAGGTTTTGGAATCTACCTCCCAGGATAAAATGGCTTTTAATCCAACTATAGTGGTACCTCAAATAATTGGATTCGTCGAACTCGCTCAACGATTTGATTGATTACAAAGAATGTTTTGAAGACAAGAAGAGTTTTTATTTCAGAAAATTTTTCATTCATTTCTAAACCTATGGATGAAAGCAGGTTTATATAGCCATCAGATGCCTCTTCTAAAAGGTGATAATAGTTCACTTAAAAGGTGTATCCTTTGAAAGAGTCATGTCTGTTCTTTCGAAATATTGTGTCTTTTTCTTAACAGACATAACTATCTGAACAGTCACACCTTTTTCAAAACAATATTTCTTTTGCTCAAAGGTTGTGTCCCTCCATTTTCCATTCACACCAATTAAACTCAACAATAATAATGCGCCAACTTGATCCCTCCTGTCCACGTGGTGATATTTTAATATAACAAGTGGAAGCAAATTTGGGAGTGCAAGGTCATAAAGTTTTATATTGGACCACATGCTTGTACTAATTCGGGTTGATATTAATAATAATATGAGATACATATATTCTATGTGATTAACCTAACTACTTAATTGATGTTTACATTAGAACATCCCCAAAACATTTTCAAAATTTGAACCAAAAGTGTCTAATAAGAATACTTTATCATGCATGCATGCACTCTATTGAAAGAAATCACAGCGAGACAGCTCAAAGCCTAAATCAATCAGAAAAAGAAAAATAACATGCACCAATTTCCCTTGAGGTAAAAAAGAGATGCAAAGGCCCACGCCCAAGTTTAAATTGTAGGGAACTTCTGCAAAAGCCACAATAATTGTTCTTCTCTGGTGCTTCCATTATATCACACTTCAATGGCTTTTACAAAGTATTGATATATACATGTGAAATATGTGTTTCTATTCGAGAGGTGTCTAAACTTTCTTACAATAAGACAGTTTGATTAACTTGCAAAGTTTAAACAACAACTACACTATCCATATACCAAGTTGACAGGCGAATACAGCTACTGGATCTGGAAATTAGTGCGGTGTCACGACCCGAAACAAGGCCTGGCCGTGATGAGCATTTCGAACTATGGAGGCCCAAAACACTCCTATCTGTCTGGTAATCATGCACCTAATTCATATGATCAAAGTAATGCAGAAGAAACACAATAATTCGGAAACATGGTCATAAATATGAAAAGAAACAATAACGGGGAAATAAAGTTCCCCCAACATCAATCAACCTCTAAACAATTGTCTGCAAAAATCTCTAACAAATGACTGAGTCAAGTAACTGTATATAAACTGGGACAAGGCCCCCAGTAGATCCCAAAACTAAATATAAGATAAAAGGACTGCAGGACATAAGACCTTCCGAAATATAAAAGGCTCACCACTTATCTCTGCAACTCTGTCTGAATGATCAACTGATTCTCTTGACCCCTAGACTGGGCCTCTGAACCTAAGAGGTTGGAGAGGGGAGGGGGTCAGCACAAAAGTACTGGCACGCAGAGATATCAAAACAAAACATAATATTTTTACAAAAATATAGTTGAGAGCCATTATAAAGCAATTTCATATCAAATCATTTGAAAACACATGGGAATAATGCAATAGTTTCTCAACAACAATGAAATGTAACTGAGCTAGGTGGAATACCCTACATAATTTACACCAACTGTCAAACCTCGGTTGCCCTCGAGATTAGAGTATAAGTGAGGGAGAGACACACAAGACCACGAAGCATGGTATCTTAACCCAATGGTAGTGCCCAAGATCACTTAGCCCGGGCTCCTACCTATAGTCCCAATATGGGAATGACATAAAATCAAGTACATAAGATCACTTAGCCTGGTACCAAATTCCCGTGTCGGCAAACACGATTTCCAGCGATGAGCCCTTACACTCAAACGCCTTCTTCGGGCATCCACCTATCTCATGTAAAATCAATGCATTCAAACTTCATTTAATTCAATCACGTATCATATTCTGTAGGGTATCGTCATACCCGACTTGCAATTCATCAATATCACATCCACATATGCATAATCATGTAAAAAACCAATGTGCTTCATCATTTACAAGTGGTGAACAATAATTATTTCAAATTCATGCTCTCTTTTGTTGGTCACAATATGATATGGGGTATCAAGACATTATCATGGGAATTTGAAAGCAATTTATCATTCATATTTATCAAACTTCCATGGAAAATCTCAAATCACATATGCATGGTTTCAACCATTGAAGTATATAGGCAAACAATTCCCATGACATAAAGAAAAATGACTTAGAAATCATATTGAAAGCAAGTTATTAGCATTTGATTGAAAACCCCCATTTAAAAGAATGCATGTTCATAAAAACTACACCCATGAGATTTTAGTATAACCCCACGTACTTTTATTTCTGAAAATACTAGATGTTTCTTGAAGCTCGCGGATTTGTGATTCCGAATATGTAATTATCTTCGAAAACCTACGGTCGAATCTTGAACTATTTGGATTTTTATTTTGAAACCCTAAGGAGTGTTCTTGAGCACTTTTGATGAATGAAGGTGTATTTTGGTGTTTGAGGGATTAAATCCCGTGTTGGTGGTATATATAGGGGTGAAGGATGACCAAAATACCCCTAAGGAACAATTAAGGTCAAATTTGTCCCTCAGTTGACAGTTTGATAGTCTGGAGTAAATCCATTATAACTTTTTAATCATATAATCAAATTGGATGAAACCAACTGCATTTGAAATAGGACTCAAAGAGCTTTCGTTTGATATATTATATCTCACACATTTCATTATATACAGGGATTTATGATTGTTTAAAGTTGACCCTGAAATGCTGAAAACTGGGCAATAGGCTATGCGTTTTGCTACTATTTTGAAATCCAAACGCAGCCTTATGCGTTCCGAAAAATTCCAAAACTTATCCGAGATGCACTATGAGCTTTCCCGATCGTAACGCAACTTGAAAATCTAAAAACGGATGTCGTAAAGGTTGAAAATTTGTATCCCGAAGAATTCCAGCTAAAATGACTAAGTCTCATTTTACACTTGGAAAATTTTAAGTCATTAAGTCTAAGAGCTCAATATTAAAGACTAATCTATGCACGCCTTTTACGGAGCGTTACATTATCTCCCCCTTGGGATCATTCGTCCTCGAATGATGGGTAGGAACTTGTTGAAGCCTTAAAGATATGGAATAACGCGGACATGACATGTCCTTTAATAAAGAATACACTGATCTGAAACATGACTATAAGACTGGAACTACTGATGTTTTGAATTCTTATACCGGACATGCATTTCTGATGCATGGGTCTATGTCTGAGTTGTCCTCATTAATGCAGGACTGAATACACTGATAAGCTGAACTTTTTCTATTGAACATGCATTTCTAATGCAGGCATATCTGACTGAACTGACACAAGAACGTATGACTGAATACGCAATAACAACTAATGTGAAGCTTGTAATAAGAACCTATGCATGCAATCGAATGGGGTATCTCCCCCTTGGGACCCTATGTCCCTCTATGAGTGCTCAATTCACTAAGATACTCGAAAAACGGAGGCAATGCACAATGCACCTACGATTTGATTCATAACTGAACCTCTGGAATTTGAATCTAATGCATGACGCATGAACTGAGCTATACTCACAATTACTAGTATACTCTCTCTTGGAATAGTATCATGTCTGAGATTTTGGGTAGCATGAATAAATGAAAAGACGAGAAAACAAGTCATGCGAATCTGAATGCTAAACTGACTTACTGGCTATACAGACTGAATTATGTTGGACCCTCATACTTAATTGGAGTATCTCTTCAACGCTCTCTCTAAAGAAGTTCTAACAGTAATAGGGAGCCACAAATCTTTGGTATGGATTACACAAGACATCCCACTGAGGAAATCACAACATTGACACTACTCTGCAGTCTGGAATATAGACATATAACTCCTAAATTAGGATAGAATTACCTGACCTTTGGCAATACAACTTCTTACTTTCAAGCTTAGTACACTTCTCGAATATCCCTTAACTATACTATTCCCTATAAATATCATATTCATTCAATTCAGCTTAAAATTCTCATATGAGCATTGACAAATTTTTCTACTAATGTCTAAAATAGCTTAATCCTTACACCGCGATCAAGCCTAACTCTAAGTCACAAAAATACTACATGCTACACCACACTATTATTCTAAACCATATGATGCCACCTTCTATACCTCTTTTAAAGATCACATCCTAAGCATAACATGCCTTACCACTTCAATGACTACTCTGAACTCTTAATATGAAGTCGCTAATACATATTGCGACCTTCCACTACAATCCCAAAACATCATTCAAGCCTATTTTATAACCACATGTTAACTTCAAGGCAACCACCTATAAATACATACTTCACATAGTTTCTAAACTATTGTCAATATAACTCCCACGCGCTACCCTAAAACATACAAACACAAAATTTTCCACTAACCATCACATGTATCAAAGATTGGCCCCAAATCTCACTTCATACTTATGGCCTTATCTAAATAAACGTACTATGATTTTCCATCAACAAGAACATTTACATCATCACCACTATCATTGCATAGTGAGGGTCACTAAAAGGTTAAAACATAAGACCCTGAAGCATGAGAAAATTTTTATACGGGATTGAGCACACTATAAAGAGTGAGTACATGCGTCATGAGTCGCATGACCTCAACTAGAGTTCCTAACATAAGGAATGTGATTCTGACTACTTGAATGAACTAGAACTCATTATCTTGGAACTGGAAGAGTACGTGACTCTCTATCATATACAGGAATCACGAACTATGATCACGGAACTGAAACGTAAAGCTTGAGTAGGCATTGGGATCACTGAAAAATACTAAGATAAGAATGGGTTGAGTCTCACCCTCACTTTCTGACGTTCTATGTCATCATGACATCACTACTAGAATCTGAGAGCCTGACTTGGTTATTCGTTCTATCATCTCCCCCTTGGCTTTAAGCCATCATATTAAGTTCAAGAGATCCATTATTACTAGACTCTAAGCTGAACTACACTCACCGCACTCTGGGGTCTGGAATATAACAATACACATAATTAAATAGAAATTTAACCCGAAAGACCACACATGAAAGTGGAAAGCCCACTGCTAATACTACCTTCTGAGATACACTCTATCTTTCCATAGCCACCAATAGTCACAGTATAATGCTTGCACACTTATTTCTATCGGTTCAACCTTCAAAACTCAAGCTTAGATGCTAACACTTAACATGGATATCACCAAGCCTTTAATGAACCATATCACTTTTGACATAGCCTACCACTATTGCGACTCCAAATTTATATCCCTCTACTATGAGAATTAAGATCATCACAAAAGGCCCAACACTATCAATCAAAACACCTTAACATGGCTATTTAGATCACCATATACCATCTAACTAGTCTTTCTCCACTTAACAATTCAATGGTACCACTAGCCACGCACAACAAGTAATAGCCTTAGAAAGAATGTCGCAACCTCATGTCACCTTAGGCATACTTCTACATCATACATACAATATCATACATCACTGCGAATCAAATAAACCTAATCTCTTGCGTACACCGTTCGAGCCTATTAGATCACTTCCAAAAAACCGGTATCATTACCCAATCAATCGTCACAACTATCTTAATGGGCATCAACTGTTCAAACTTAGTGTCTAGTGCTGAACGTAAATATGATTTACAGCCCAACCTAACGTAAATATGATTTACAACCCAACCTTACACACAATTCTCACTTGAAAACTATGAAATAACCATCAAGAAACACTAGTACACTAGAACTTCATAGCTACAAAAAAAATCGATCGTGACCTTACGGTTTTCCTCATCATAATCTATTAGCACGTACTATTTCAACACATCAAGCCTACTAATTAATCCCACAAAACATACATCATCAGTCTCTTGCCAGTATTTACCACCACACTATTTAAATTCAAGCCTATAGTCTAGCATCAATCGCTTACCATCAATGAAGAATGCAACATAAAATAAATATACTAATCCATTAAATTGGGGCATTCTACCCAAATGCTTCAAAAATCTACCACATACTTTTCTCACAAGTAGTACTAGTTTACAACTACTAACAAAAAGAGGGTCAAGGGGTAAAGTCACATAATAGACATGATCAACCTTAATCTGATATTATAACCCCATACAATCTTATCTACTTATGTGGATTTCTCACCTCATACTTACTTACTCAATCACACATTTAGACTACCTTCAATTCCACAACAACCATGAGTCTATAATTATAACTTACTGGCTAATATAACCATTTTCACACTTCAAGCAATCGACAAATCACCTTGACTAACAACTTCTTCTATACCTTCTACTAAACTATCATGCAAGGACGAATCACCTCTTTACCAACTCAATCTCATGAAAACAGATTCAGCTATACATATATTAAGCCAACACAAGAACAACAAGTTGCTAGTGAATCGAAATAGACCTCACACGGTTTCACTAGACTCTGATTTTGTATTTTTGAACCGAAAAATGAGATGAATAACAAGGCAACTATGCTAGTGAATCGAAAGAGCCCCACACGACTTTACTAGACTTTAAGATTTTTTTATATTTTTTTTTTTCAAAAACACCATGATAACAAGATTACATATTACAAAAGATAGAAAATTGACACATAATATTTAATGGTCTAAGAATACACATCTTACTCTGTATAAATAAAAATATGAGTAAGACACTTCCCCCATGGATTACCATACCATCCACACGTGCTACTAGCTACCACATTAGTTTATCACTATAAAGGGGTAAATCATCCTCAAACATCGGTTATTCAACTGAAATATTCATTTACATAAAAATCACCCTCACTCTGACTTCTAACTTTGTGACTTCACATCACTAACTTCTTGGTCTAATTTCATTACAGATAGGTCATGATAATAATACTTTAACTTATGCTACTATTCGGGTGAAAATACAGTTCCAACATTCTGCTATACATCGTCCATATCTGTAACAAGATTTTGAGATGGACTAGATGCACTTAATACCTTAAGCTGGAAAGCACGATTCCATCAGGATCAATGTTTACATCAGAATCAACACATATTGAAGCACTAACAGGCTCATCTCGAGTCTTTGCACAATTTTTTTTTAAATCTTATAGGACTCAATCGGAAAGGACTATATCATGTAGATTCTAAAATTTTTGCACTTGAATCACCCCAATAACGAGACATGTCTGAGAACATCAGAGTAAGGAAAGAATTTGGGATGATGTTACTTTCGTATGGGCAACACCATAGCATGAATTAGAGTATGAAAGAGGAACATTCTGACTCTATTGCACGAACTAGAACATGAAGAAAGAGAGACATTCCTAAACGCCTAGTAGCCTCCTGCTTATAAGTGTGGCGCACTACACACCCATAAATAAGACTCTACCCGACGCGATTTTCCAGACACCCTCGGACCATGAATCATGCTTTGATACCAAGTTTGTCACGACCCAAACCAGGGCCTGGCCGTGACGAGCATTTCTAACCATGGAGGCCCGAAACACCCCTATATGTCTGATAATCATGCACCTAATTCATATGATCAAAGTAATGCATAAGAAACACAATAATTCAGAAACAAGGTCATAAATATGAAAAGAAAACAATAACGGAGAAATAAAGTTCCCCCAACATCAATCAACCTCTAAACAACTGTCTGCAAAAATCTCTAACAAATGACTGAGTCAAGTAACTATATATAAACTGGGACAAGGCCCCCAGTAGACCCCAAAAATAAATATAAGATAAAAAGACTGCAGGACATAAGACCTTCCGAAACATAGAAGGCTCACCACTTGTCTCTGCAACTCTGTCTGAATGATCAACTGATTCTCTTGACCCCTAGACTGGGCCTCTGAACCTGAGAGGTTGGAGAGGGGAGGGGTCAGCACAAAAGTACTGGCACGCAGAGATATCGAAACAAAATATAACATTTTTACAAAATATAGTTGAGAGCCATTATAAAGCAATTTCATATCAAATCATTTGAAAACACATGGGCATAATGCAATAGTTTCTCAACAACAATGAAATGTAACTGAGCTAGGTGGAATACCCTACATAATTTACACCAACTGTCAAACCTCGGTTGCCGCCGAGATTAGAGTATAAGTGAGGGAGAGACACACAAGACCACGAAGCATGGTGTCTCGACCCAATGGTAGTGCCCAAGATCACTTAGCCCGGGCTCCTACCTATAGTCCCAATTTGGGAATGACATAAAGTCAAGTACACAAGATCACTTAGCCTGGTACCAAATTCCCGTGTCGGCAAATACGGTTTCCAGCGATGATCCCTTACACTCAAACGCCTTCTTCGGGCATCCACCTATCTCATGTAAAATCAATGCATTCAAACTTCATTTAATTCAATCACGTATCATATTCTGTAGGGTATCGTCATACCCGACTTGCAAGTCATCAATATCACATCCACATACGCATAATCATGTTAAAACCAAGGTGCTTCATCATTTACAAGTGGTGAACAATAATTATTTCAAATTCATGCTCTCTTTTGTTGGTCACAATATGATATGGGGTATCAAGACATTATCATGAGAATTTGAAAGCAATTTATCATTCATATTTATCAAACTTCCATGGAAAATCTCCAATCACATATGCATGGTTTCAACCATTGAAGTATATAGGCAAACAATTCCCATGACATAAAGAAAAATGACTTAGAAATCATATTGAAAGCAAGTTATTAGCATTTGATTGAAAATCCCCATTTAAAAGCATGCATGTTCATAAAAACTACACCCATGAGATTTTAGGATAACCCCACGTACTTCTATTTTCGAAAATACTATATGTTTCTTGAAGCTCGTGGATTTGTGATTCCGAATATGTAATTATCTTCGAAAACCTACGGTCGAATCTTGAACTATTTGGGTTTTTATTTTGAAACCCTAAGGAGTGTTCTTGAGCACTTTTGATGAATGAAGGTGTATTTTGGTGTTTGAGGGATTAAATCCCGTGTTGGTGGTATATATAGGGGTGAAGGATGACCAAAATACCCCTAAGGAACAATTAAGGTCAAATCTGTCCCTCAGTTGACAGTTTGATGGTCTAGAGTAAATCTATTATAACTTTTTACTCATATAATCAAATAGGATGAAACCAACTTCATTTGAAAGAGGACTCAAATAGCTTTCGTTTGATATATTATATCTCACACAGTTCATTATATACAGGGAGTTATGATTGTTTGAAGTTGACCCTGAAATGCTGAAAACTGGGCAATAGGCTATGCGTTTTGCTACTGTTTTGAAATCCAAACGCAGCCTTATGCGTTCCGAAAAATTTTGAAACTTATCCGATATGCACTATGAGCTTTCCCGATCGTAACGCAACTTGAAAATCTAAAAACGGATGTCGAGAAAGTCAAAAAGTTGTATCCCGAAGATTGTCAGCTAAAATGACTAAGTCTCATTTTACACTTAGAAAATTTTAAGTCATTAAGTCTAAGAACTCAATATTAAAGACTAATCTATGCACGCCTTTTACGGGGCGTTACATGCGGGTAAGCAAATAACTTCGTCACCAAAATCATAAACCCCAAATGAAACAAACACCATCAGCAAACATTTTACGCAATGATGGTAGTCATCAAATTTTTGCCACCTCATAGGCAGACTTGCCACTTACAATAACGATGAAACCTCCCACTAGCAGCACCGTTATTTCATTATGCATTAGCACCACCACTGCTGCCACCAGTGTCATATCTGTTTGCATTCTCATAACCAGCAGGATTGCCAGCAGTGCTTCCACGACTGTCATACCTGTTTGCATTATCATAATCAGTAGGATTGCCAACAGTGCTCCCATATCTGTTACTGCTGGCATAACCAGTACCACCATCATAGTAGACAGGTGCACCATAGCCGCTGCCGCCATAACCAGCTGCACCATACATAGCTCCACCAGTACTACCACCATAGTAGACAGGTGCACCATAGCTGCTGCCTCCATAACCAGCTGCACCATACATAGCTCCACCAGTACTACCACCATAGTTGACAGGTGCACCATAGTTGCTGCCTCCATAACCAGCTGCACCATGCATAGCTCCACCAGTACTCCCACCATAGTTGACAGGTGCACCATAGCTGCTGCCTCCATAACCAGCTGCACCATACATAGCTCCACCAGTACTACCACCATAGTTGACAGGTGCACCATAGCTGCTGCCTCCATAACCAGATGCACCATGCATAGCTCCACCAGTACTACCACCATAGTAGCCAGGTGCGCCATAGCTGCTGCCTCCATAACCAGCTGAGCCATACATAGCTCCACCAAACCCAACTACATAATTGGATCCACCATATACAGGGTAAAATACCGTAGGACCTGAACCATACCCACCATAATTGCCGTATCCTTCATATCCTTCATATCCTCCATATCCACCATGACCTGCACCTGTGTTTCCACCATATGCACCACCAAAACCTTCTGCAGAATCACAATCACCATAATACGATTTTGAAATACTCCCACCATGATGTAGCCGGTTTTCACTTGCATGTTCAACATCAGCTCTAATTGGCTCGGCCCTCTCAATTTTAACCTGAAGACGGAAAAGAATTGTTTGATCAAAGTAAAAGAGGCAATAATCAGTTTGTGACAGTATAAAGTCCTAATTACCCACTTGTTTTCCACCAAGTTCGTGCATACATCCATCTGAGAAAACCTCTTCAACTGCTTTTTCATTAGCAAAAGTCACAAAGCCAAAGCCTCGGGATCGACCAGTGTAATTATCCCGCATGATCCGATGCCTCAAAATATAGCCATAAGTAGAAAAATGTTCCTTCAAATCATCTGAATTTAGTCACTAGGTTAAATCAGCAACCTTTTTTTGGACTGACAGAGAAGAGATGATATCATGTATACTCTCACCTTCAGTATAATCTCTTGGAAGACCACCAATAAAAATTTTCCTTGTTTTTGATGCTCTTTTAACATGCATGTCCTCCTTAGGTACTTCTTTCTTCACTAACACCTTATACACAGAACAGAATATACGCTTTAAGCATAAACCTAGGCGAAGAGTAGTAATTAAAGGAAAAGTGAGAGTAAGTGGTGCTTTCAGGAGGAAATTCTCTACCGCTCTACCATCTATGATATGATCTTCCTCTAAAACTTCATTTGCAATTTCCGACTCAGCATATGTAACAAAACCATATCCCCGTGGACTTCCTCTTTTATTCGAGATTATTACAGAATCAGTTATCTCTCCAAACTGGCTGAAATACTTCCTAAGAGATTCTGAAAAATAAAAAAACCATGTACTGAATGAGGTTAGAAAAGAGATAGTCAGATACTATGAAAACAGGAAATAAAGTAGATGTACATGGAAAAGCATTTGAAGAAAGCAAAGGATTTATCAAAAAGCAGAGACACCATCACAATTTACTGATGGCGGAGAAGATTAACTCAATTACTCCATTAAGTATTAACAATTACATGAATCTTTAAAATGCCTCATTATCATGTTAGGAACACATATTGCTAAAGGTTGCCTCTCTAACAATCCTCCATATATGAATTAATACAACTACTATTATGCCATGTTCACAAGTATGAGTACGTGACGCTGCTCCTAACCTAATAAATTTGTAACCGCAACCCATGGAAAACAACCTGCTAGGGAATGCACTTGCAAGAGAGGACTTAAAAAAGATGCGAAATTTTAGGCTGATGCCTCACATTAGAAACTACTCGTCCTATCAACATAATCAGATGATATTAGGACCATTTTTAACCATGAAACCTTTGGCATATCGCTTAGTCCAGATATCACAAAACACATGCTCTGTCATACTATAACAGTTCACACCATAAGTACAGCACGTAGTTTGTGTCTAAAAAGAACCATGATACTGTATATTCTAATCAGGGAATAGCTTGTGATTTATCGCCCACAGAAAAAAAAAAAAAAAAAGCAACAAAAGAATATGCTTAATGAATTTATAAATCAAATGAGCCATATCCGCAAGGACAGAATCCTCAGGGGAAATGAAGGTCCACATTTCATGTTTCCATCTTTTTCATTTTAAGTAGAGTATGGCTTAGATTTAATCTTTTGCCTAAAGATACAGCACAAAATTTTCAAATATGATGCTATTCATAACTACACCTTAGTGAGTACTGTGATGTGCCCAAGGCTCCAAGCGACAGATACAAAGACATCCCGGAAGACTTAACAAAGGGCCACTTACAACACATTAGTGATATATTGTAATGACCCTAAAATTATCTTATAAAATTATCCCTGTTTTAACCCATCTAGTAATTTTTAGTCATTATTTTATAGTTATGGGTCAAATTGGTATTTTTTCTTAACTTTTGACACTTAAGCATAAGAATAAAATTAAAGTGGGAAGGGTTTACAAATACTACTATTTAATAATAATATCAGCAAGTTGGAACAACAGAGAACACAGTTACCAACTTTACAACCCTTTCATCATAACTTTGAAAGAGTTTCTCCCAAAACTTACTTCAGGTAATTGTTGCTATGATTAATGGATGTTTTTTTTTAAGTCTAGTGGCTATGGTGATACTCGGTTATCACTTAATTGAACTATTTCTATCCATTCCATGAAAGTGTGAAGTTGTTCTAGGGAGTTGGCAGAATAGGAGTATCGCAGTATAGTAATTTTGTTAGATAGTCTTAATTTCAACTATTGTTTATTGTTTTAAGATAATAGTGGTCTTAATGTATATTGATTACATGAAACAATTTGCTTAATTGGCCAATGATATTAGAAAACTGTTAAAGGTTACGGCAAATAATGATTGAAAAGTGGCAAATTAAGGATTGTAAAGAATTTGGTCAAAATGTTGTTATAACCATGTTGCTGCCAACGTTTCTTGTTTTCATTTAGGATGCAGGAAACTTAAAATTTTAACTATGTTTGGTGAATGAGGGTTGGTGGCAGTGACATGTATTTGGGGCCATTGGTCAGCCACTGTTTCGATGGATTACTTCAGTTTTGAAGTGAACCTAATTAAATTAAAAATATCCTAACAGTAAGGTTTTCATTAGATTCGTAATTTTATAGGAATTTTATTTTTTTGAACAGATTTTAATTATTTAGAGACTTTACGGAAGGGCAAGTTTGTTCATTGACGTTTGGCTTCGGTTTAAGGCAAGTCAGACTTTTTTTAGACTCTTTTTCAAAGTGCTTATTTGAATATTTGTTAGTTATGTGTAATGGGAGTAATGGGAATTGGGGGTCCCATATAGGTGATTGTAACGAGCATCTATGCGAGTACCGGTGTTGTTTGAGGGGATAAAATAAGTTAATTGTATGTTGAACCGTTTTGAGAACACTCTTACTTGATAAGTTGAGTTGATTTTGAAATTGATGTCTGTTCTGACTTGAGACACAAAGTGTTTTGCTTGACTTTAGTGTTGATTTGGGATCGGAGTTGCACGCCTGCACATCATGCATTGCATTTCATATGGGATCGGAGTGCACGCCTGCACAGTATTATATATATATATTGGGATCGGAGTGCACACCTGCACAGTATTATATATATATATTGGGATCGGAGTGCACGCCTGCACAGTATTATATATATATATTGGGATCGGAGTGCACGCCTGCACAGTATATATATTGGGATCGGAGTGCACGCCTGCACAGTATATTTATTGAGATCGGAGTGCACGCCTGCACAGTATATTTATTGAGATCGGAGTGCACGCCTGCACAGTATATGCATTTGCATTTCATTGCATGGATTCATTTGGTTCAGATTGGTTAAAGTATAGATTGTTGACCTTGTACTTATTGTGTATGTGTTATTTATTTCACTGGATTGAGAAATTCTTTGATTGTGGTATGATATCCTTATGACTGTTAAACTTGACTATTCAGTTAGATTAAGGTGGTCTTCCTGAGCGCAGGTTGTGTGTTTGTGTTTAGATAATTTTATGTGGTGTCATTCGTCACCACTTTGAATTAAGGTCGGTCGACGATGCTTGCTGAGTACACATGGTTCCGTACTCACTCTTGCTTTTTCTGCACCCTACGTGCAGGTACAGATTCGACGACCTTTGGATATTGATCCCTGTGGTTCCTTCTTTGCTAGCATTATCGGAGATTCGAGGTAGCTGCTACTGGCTTTAGAGCCTACTGAAATCTCCTTCATTCTTATTCTTATGCATTTTTCGCATTTTGAAAGACTCGAACTTTCTTTTGGTTCTATATTTTAGTGGCTTGTATTAGTGACTTCCAGACCTGGTATCATCTACGAATCAATTTTACTAGTCTATTTATCTACTTATGAGATTATTCAGTATTGGTTATATTCTTGTTTTCTTCCGCTTCTATGAGGTTGATACGTTGTTCTTGAAATTGGGTTTTTGACTTACCTATCACGGAGGATGAAATAGGTGCCATCACGATCCCGAATTTCGGTCGTGACATATATCATCAAGCATGCTTTAACGGGTTGGCCAGCCAACACACTATATTTAAGCTCAGAGAATAGGCTTAGGTAGAAGGCAATGATAAGAATACAACACACCAACATGCAATAGAGGCCTAATGTTAATATATTCAGCAACCGACTTTTAAAATAGCTTTATCTACATAACAGCCGAGGTATAACTGCAGAAAAAACAAAGCAAGTTAACCGCTACATTAGCTACTTAACAAAAACTTAACTCCATATTCTCCTCCAAGTCAAGACCATTGGAATCTCATTTTAAGTTTTATTTATTACTCCGTTTCAATTTGTTTAGCCTATTTTCCTTTTTAGTCCGTTTAAAAAAGAATGAGCCTTTTCTTTTTTAGCAACTCTTCAATTTCAATTTTCCGCCTGGTAGGTTTAAGATCACAATATTAAAGGATATTTTAGTACATTAAACATGTTTTTAATTTACAACCACAAGATTCAAATGTCTTCTTTGCTTTTTTAAACTCCGTATCAAGTCAAAATACACGAAACAAATTGAAATGAAGGGAGTACAAAACAAGACAGTCTCGATGAGAAAAAAAGTGGAATACTACCCATGTTCACAAGGAACGAAAATTTTGTGCTAGAACACCCTCGGATATAGTCAAACAAAGAAGTCAAGGAAAATAGATTTCGAGCAACCACAAAGAGTGAGAGATCAAAAGAACTCTAACATGATACAAGCAAGATAGCATCAATACCTTCTGTTGTCTCTGGAGCAATGCCTCCAACAAAAAGTTTTCTATCAACAAGAAAAATTATCATTATAATTGTAAATTACAAAAGGTGTTTTTTCCAGATCTACCAGTCCCTCTCGTCAACAAAATACAACAATGTATAAAATTCAATCAACGCATAACAAAAATCGTTCTAAGACAAACCTATGACCTGCTATAAACCAGAAATAAACTACTTCCTCCGTCCCATTTTATTGTACCACATAGTATATAGATTTTGAAGAGCAGCATAAACGAGACAAAGATGTTTTCAGAATACCATTTTCTTGATCATAAATAATCGCCAACAAGAACTTGGTTCTTTTTACAAACTTCATATCGATAAATCTGTGAATCTAGAAATCCACTTCAGCCAATTGAATTTACTTGAACTGGTTCTAAAAAGAACCAAAAAAGATTTGTGCCAAAATAAGAAAATGGGACACACTTTCCTTTTTACTCCATTCCAAAAGAATATCACCTTTGTATAAAGGGTGTCACAGAAAATGGAACTGAAGGAGTATGAACTACTAACCGTGCTGAAGAACCTCCAACTTTATCAGTCACATCCATATCTGGACCGGTTTCCGAATTCACATTTTCTTGTTCGGTTTCCTCAATCTGTATCCCTTTGCCTTTGTTAGTTTCTCTCCTTGGCTGCTTTGTTTCATCATAATCCATTGCTTCTTCTCTACCTATGAAAGGGAATGAGATTTTTCCAGTTGATCAAATAGTATTTGTAAAGCACTGAAAAATATCAACAAGTTGTAGAGAGCAGCGGTTTGAAAAGAGCTTATTTATAGTTACTCAGAGGTAAGATAATGCGCCAACTTGATCCCTCCTGTCCACGTGGCGATATCTTAATGTAACAAGTGGAATTTCTGTTAACTGCATTTAACGGGGTTTACTATTTTATTTATTTTAAAAAAAAAAAAAATTGGGGTAGGGGAAGGAGATTACAATGTGGAGAATCGAACCCTCACCAACAAGGTGACAATTCAGGTAACTAACCAACTAAGCTACTAAGATTCCCTCTTAACGGGGTTTTACTAAATACTTAGTAAAGATATTTTTTACTGAATTTTGAAATAATTTTTTTTTACTGATATTTTTTGGTGGTAATGATACTAGCAAATTTGGGAGTGTGAGGTCATAAGTTTTATATCGGACCACAAGCTTGTACTAATTTGGGTTGATATTATTAATAATAATAATCTGAGATACATATTCTATGTGATTAACCTAACTACTTAATAGATGATTAGATTAGAACATCCGCAAAACATTTTAAAAACTTGAGCCAAAACTTGGGTGTGAAACTATCCATACGGAAACAAAAAATCCATATTCTCACTCCTAAGCCCTCCGTTCCAATTTGTTTAACCTACTTCCCTTTTAGTCCGTGCCAAGAAGAATGCCACTTCTCATTTTCAGCAACTCTTAATTTTAACTTTCCACCCTACATGTATAAGATCAGAAGATTAAAAGACATTTAGTACATTTAACATATCTTTAATTTAAGACCACAAGATCTTAATGTAACAAGTGGAATTTGTGTTAAATGCATTTAACGGGGGTTTACTAAATACTTAGTAAAGATGTTTTTTACTGAATTTTGAGATAATTTTTTACTGATATTTTTTGGTGGTAATGATACTAGCAAATTTGGGAGTGCGAGGTCACAAGTTTTATATCGGACCACAAGCTTGTACTAATTTGGGTTGATATTAATAATAATATGAGATACATATTCTATGTGATTAACCTAACTACTTAAATAGATGTTTAGATTAGAACATCCGCAAACCATTTTCAAAATTTGAACCAAACGTGCCTAATAAGAATACTTTATAATGTATGCATGCACTCTATTGAACGAAATCACAGCGAGACAGCTCAAAGCCTAAATTAATCAGAAAAAGAAAAATGGCATGCACCAATTTCCCTTGAGCTAAAAAAGAGGTGCAAAGGCCCACGCCCAAGTTTAAATTGTAGGGAACTTCTGCAAAAGCCACAATAATTGTTCTTCTCTGGTGCTTTCATTATATAACACTTCAATGGCTTTTACAAGTGAAATGTGTGTTTCGATTCGAGAGGTGTCTAAAGTTTCTTACAATAAGACAGTTTGATTAACTTGCAAAGTTTAAACAACAACTACACTATCCATATACCAAGTTGACAGCGAATATAGCTACTGGATCTGGAAGTTAGTGCGGGTAAGAAAATAACTTCGTCACCAAAATCATCAACCCCAAATGAAACAAACACCATCAGCAAACATTTTATGCATTGATGGTACCCGTCAAAAGTCATCAAATTTTTGCCACCTCAGAGGCAGACTTGCCACTTCCAATAACGATGAAACCTCCCATTGGCAGCACCGTCATTTCATAATGCATTGGCATCACCACTGCTGCCACCAGTGTCATACGTGTTTGCATTATCATAACCAGCAGGATTGCCACCATTGTTCGCATATCCGTTACTGCTAGCATAACCAGTACCACCCCCATAGTAGACTGGTGCACCATAGCTGCTGCCTCCATACATAGCTCCACCAGTACCAGCAACATAGTAGACAGGTACACCATAGCTGCTGCCTCCAAAACCTGCTGCGCCATACATAGCTCCACCAGTACCACCACCATAGTAGACAGGTGCACCATAGCTGCTGCCTCCATAACCAGATGAACCATACATAGCTCCACCAAACCCAAATCCATTACTGTATCCACCATATACAGGGTAAAATACCCGAGGACCTGCACCATAACTTCCTGGAAACTTGCCATACCCACCATCATAATTGTCGTATCCTTCATATCCTCCATATCCACCATGACCTGCACCCGTGGCTCCACCATATGCGCCACCAAAACCTTCAACAGAACCACAATCACCACGATGCGATTTTAAAATACTCCCACCATGATGTAGCTGGTTTTCACTTGCATGTTCAGCACAAACTCTCTTTGGCTTGGCCCTCTTAATTTCAACCTTAAGACGGAAAAAAATTGTTTGATCAAAGTAAAAGAGGCAATAATCATTTTGTGACAGTATAAAGTCCTAATAACCCACTTGTTTGCCACCAAGTTCGTGCATACATCCGTTCGCTAAAACCTTTTCAACTGCTTCTTCATTATCAAAAGTCACAAAGCCAAAGCCTTGGGACCGACCAGTTTTTCGATCCAACATGATCCGATGCCCCACAACATCGCCAAAAGAAGAAAAATATTTCTTCAAATCATCTGAAATTAGTCACTTGGTTAAAGCAGCAACCTTTTTTTGGACTGACAAAGACGAGATGACATCATGTATACTCTTACCTTCAGTTAAAGATTGTGGAAGACCACCAATAAAAATCTTTGTTTGAGGTGCTTTTTTCTTCACTACCACCTTATACACAAAACAGAATATACAATTTGAGCATAAACCTAGGCGAACGGTAATAGTAAATAAAGGAAAAGTGAGAGTAAGTGGTGCTTTCAGGAGGAAATTCTCTACCGCTCTACCATCTATGATATGGTCTTTCTCTAAAACTTTATTTGCAATTTCCGAGTCAGCATATGTAACAAAACCATATCCCCGTGAGCCTCCAGAGTTTTTACTCATGATTATTACAGAATGAGTTATCTCTCCAAACTGGCTGAAATGCTTCCTAAGAGATTCTGGAAAGTAAGAAAACCATGTACTGAATGAGGTTAGAGAAGAGACAGTCAGATACTATGAAAACAGGAAATAAAGTAGATGTACGCAGAAAAGCATTTGAAGAAAGCAAAGGATTTATCAAAAAGCAGAGACACCAGCAAAATTTACTGATGACGGAGAATATTAATTGAAGTACTCCATTAAGTATTAACTATTATATGAATCTTTAAAATGCCTCATTATCATGTTAGGAACACATATTGCTAAAGGTTGCCTCTCTAGCAATCCACCATATATAAAGTAATGCAACTATTTTTATGCCATGTTCTCAAGTATGAGTACATGATGCTACTCCTAACCTAAGAGATTTGTAACACGAAACCCATGGAAAGCAACCTGCTCGGGAATGCACTTGCAAGAGAGGACCAAAAAAAAGATGCGAAATTTCAGGCTGATGCCTCACACTAGCAACATAGTCAGATGATATTAGGACCATTTTCAACATGAAACCTTTGGCATATCGCTTAGTCCAGATATCACGAAACACATGCTCCATTGCTCTGTCATACTATAACAGTTTGCACCATAAGTACAGCACACAGTTTGTATCTAAAAAGAACCATGATACTGTAAATTTTAATCAAAGAATAGCTAGTGATTTATCGCCCACGGAAAAAAAAAAGTGATAAAAGAATATGCTTAATGGATTTATAAATCAAATGAGCCATATCCGCATGGACCGAATTCTCAGGGGAAATGAAGGTCCACATTTCGTATTTCCGCCATTTTCATTTTAAGTAGAGTATGGCTTAGATTTAATCTTTTGCCTAAAGATACATCACAAGTTTTTCAAATGAGTGAGTACTGTGAATATATCATCAAGCATGCTTTAACAAGTTGGCCCCAACACACTATTTTTAAGCTCAGAGAAGAGACTTAGGTAGAAAGGTAATGATAAGAATACGCCTCACAAACATCCAATAGAGGCCAAATGTTAATATAGAGGATTTCAGCAACCGATTTTTAAAATAACTTTATCTACATAACAACCGAGGTATAACTGCAGAAAAAGCAGAGCAAGTTAACACCTACATTAGCTACTTAACCAAAACTTGGGTGTGAAACTATCCATACGGAAACGAAAAATCCATATTCTCACTTCTAAGTCTTATTTATTACTTCCTCCGTTCCAATTTGTTTAACTTGCTTCCCTTTTTAGTCCGTTTCAAGAAAAATGTCACTTCTCATTTTCAGCAACTCTTAATTTCAACTTTCCATCTGACATGTGTAAGATCAGAAGATTAAAAGACATTTAGTACATTTGATATATCTTTAATTTAATACAACAAGATTCAAATGTCTTCTTTGGTTTCTTAAATTCCGTGTCAAGTCATAATAGGCCGAACAAATTGAAAGGGACGAAGTACAAAACAAGACAGTCTCATGTGAAAAAAGTGGAATACTACCCATGTTCACAAGGAACGAAAATTTTGTGCTAGAACACACTCGGATACAGTCGAACAAAGAAATCACGACAAATATTTCTCTAAAAATATCACAACTGAGGCAAATAGATTTCGCGCAACCATGAAGAGTAAGAGAACAAAAGAATTCTAACATGATAAAAGCAAGATAGCATCAATACCTTCTGTTGTCTCCCGAGCAATCTCTCCAACAAAAAGTTTTCTATCAACAAGAAAAATTCATCATTATAATTGTAAATTACAAGAGGTGGTTTTTTCATATCTACCAGTCCCTCTCGACAACAAAATACAACAACGTATAAAATTCAAACAACGAATAACAAAAATCGTTCTAAGACAAAAGAGTTTTCAGGATATCATTTTCTTGATATCGATAAATCTGTGAATCTAGAAGTCCATTTCAGCCAACTGAATTTTCTTGAACTGGTTCTAAAAAGAACCAAAAAAAGGTTTGTGCCAAGAGAACAAATGCCAAGAAAATGGGACACACTTCCGTTTCTACTCCATCCGAAAAAGAATGTCGCCTTTGCATAATTAGAAACAATTTAATTTTATGATTCGTCAAAAGGTGTCACATAAAATGAAACGGAAAGAATATGAACTACTAACCGTGCTGAAGAATCTCCAACTTTGTCAGTCATTTTTTCCAGTAGTAGTAAAGCACTGAAAAATCAAGAAGTTTGAAAAGAGGGTATTTATAGTTTTTCCAGGGAATATAATGCGCCAACTTGACCTTCCAGTCCACATGGCGATATGTTAACGTAACAAGTGGAAATTTTTGTTAAATGCATTTATATTATATGTTCGTTTGATGACTAATAAAGGGATCACTTAATCATGTATTAATTTATGTATAAGTTACATAGTGATTGGTACTAGTTAGAAAGTAAGTTGTTCATGTATAAAATTAATACGACATTTGATTTGTAATTTAGAAATCCGCATAACTAATACGCGTATAAATTATGATAAAATTGATGTATTATCTTATGTAGAGTAGAAGATAGAATAACTAAATATGTACAGATTAATATCTGAATTACTAATGCCTGCATAATTCTAACCAGCTATCAAACGATCCTTAGGTGACCAATAAATTTGATTTAGAAAATTGAGCTATGGTTAATTTCAATTGAGCACTAAATACACATGATATTAGTAATTCTATTAAACATTTTCAAATTCAAATTTTATTTTTTTAAAAAAAATGAACTCATACTCTAAGCGTTCAATATGTAGATAAGCTAATTACTTAAAATAAATCACTTAAGTTATACGCATTAGTCTGAATAAGTTGTATAACCTCAAACTTGTTCTAATTCGGGTTGATGTTAATAATAAAATGACACATTATTTCTTTTGCTTAAATTATATCCTTCTCTTGATTGTTTTTGTCTTGAATAGGGGTCTTTCAGAAATAGCCTCTCTACCTCACCTTTGCGGTAGTGATATGGACTGCATACACTTTTACCATTTTCAGACTACACTTTGTAAGAATATACTAGATATGTTGTTAATAATAAAATAAAATACTTATTTTAGGTGTTAACTTAACTAGATGCTTGAGAACATGCACAGTAGTTTTTCAAAAATTGAACCCTAGCGTAATAAGAGTACTTTAGCATGTGTTCATGTATATATTGGAACAAACGGTAATTCGAGTGTGAATGAATTATAACGTTTCTCAATATCATTCTATATATGTTTAAAGCTAGCCAACCAGCATTGCCCACAGGAAACTGTGTCAGCAAAAGTTCTCTCCAGACTCACTATTATCAACTTACTGCTACCAATTTACCCCATTCATCAAATGCCTCAAGAAAATATTCAATGACAGTTCATCTACCAACAAGCTGTGTGAATTTGGGTCATATATCTGAGTTTCTGAAAGAAAGCAACACAATTAAAAGCCTCAAAAGAGTGTGTATCAGCAAAATCAGCAAGTTTAGCATACACAGACTTATGGAATTCTGCTTCAAGAACTACATTATCATATACAGTGGCAGAAAAATGTTGAACCACAAGTTGAGGTGTGTGCAAACTGACCCAACGCCATGGTTATTAACAAAAAAAGTACTACAAGTAGAATACAGGATTCGACAGATGGTTCACACCCCAAACAAAGTAAATCACAACGATGACTACATAAAACTAGCAAAAAAAAAAAAAAAAATCATCTAGCGTGGTTTTTGGAGGAACATCAATCTTCATCATCTTCATCGTCATCAAATTCCTCCTCTTCTTCTTCGCCACCAACTTCATCCTCTTCTTCGTCACCAACTATGAAACCACCCAGTGTTTCATCCTCTTCATCTTCCTCATATTCTTCTTCAGAGGGTTTAGTTTTTTGCTGTGTAGAAGGTTTATTCCTTTTTGCGCTAGACTTGTCCTTGGACCTTGTAATGTATTTAGATCCCTGAAGTTTCTTAGATATTGTAGGCAGTTTCTTCTCATCTTCACTTTCGCCAGTCCACTCATCATCATCTCCCTCACCTTTTTTCTTCCGTTTTCTCCTGGTGCCCTTTCTGCCTTTTCTATCAGAATCCTCATCAGCATCACTCTCTGCTCTTTCATCCTCAATAAACCAATTCCAGTTCTTTATCTCTCGAATCATTCTCTTGGGATAACCATCGAATTCATGCCCCATCACCAGAAAACCAAATTCTGCATTTAACAAAAGACCATTTTTTTAATAATAACCAGGAGAACCATCTCAAACAAGCAGAGAATCATATCTGGCTTAAATCAAAATTATAAAATAATTAAATTTACATCAAAACGGACAACATAAATAGTTTATCACTCACAAATTCTCTGACTCAATCAAAAGAGCAGGCAAAATACAGATGAGGCAAATTCTGAACAGAGTCCACGCCAGAAATATGGACATAGTTGAACTCTATTTAATCCCTATTGGACATCCACTACTCTCCAAGGTGAACCAATTGGATATATAAATTAAAAAGAAATTCTATTCAGTCAAAATTTTTTGCATAATACATAGAGAGACACTCAAACTTGAGGTGCTTGAAATGCCCATCTAGACACCTCAACTCGTCTCCACTATGCCTCGTAGATACCTGACGCTAATGTGGCACAGAAATTTTGGAGGTGTTTGGATGATCATTTTGTAAGTGGGAGTGTTCAACTGGTTCATTCGGGACGAGTTCAAAAGTCACAGATGTGCATTCTCAAAGTTGAAGTATGTATTTAGTTACCGATTGATGTCAAATTAAGGAGCATGCCAATTATCAAATTACAATGAATCCACTGACTAACTTTTTGCACCCACGGATGTAGCCTAGTGGTCAATAAAAGTAATTTGAGAATCACGAGCTTTCAGGTTCGAATTCCAACAGACACAAAAATATTAGGCGATTTCTTCCTTTATGTCCTAACTTATTCCCTATCAATACTAGTTAATTGAATTGATTGAATAATTTCAGTTCATAGTTAAAGTAAATCAACTGCAACGAATCAAATAGTCGAAAAAATCAAACCTCGAACAGGGTCAATGCCGGAAATCGCAATATTCTCCATATCCAATTCAACCCCAACTGGACATAAACTACTACGAAGACTTTCAGCCAACTGGCTCTCCATTACCATCTCTTTCTTCTCACTCCTTTCATCTTCATCGTCAAACTCAAATGATTTCAAAGTAAACCAAATATTTGGTTTACTAGCAGAAACACAGAACATGTCCCCATTCTCCATTTCCCCTCTTTCATACTGCCTAAAAGTTCGTACTTCACCATTTCGATTGTTGTATACCCAAATGGGATTCCTTCCTACAACTTCAAAATTAAGCTTAGTTTCATCTTTTTCGTGTGAATGGAACAAAATTTGACGGCGAGAAACGGTTCGATCGGAGGAGGTGAACCCCAATCCTCTGCCGAATTCGATGGTTGAGCCGGGTTTGACCCGAATTTCCGACCCGTCGGAACCTACAATTTCCATTTTACTACTTCAAAAACTAATAGAGCATGCCACTTTCCAGTCTCTCTGCTTTATATTAGTCGCTTGTCCCATTTTATGTGTTGTTATTTGATTGAATATAATATTTAAAAAATGAATAATAATTTTATAAAGATTATAAAATCGCTTCTTCTAAAGTTTACTTTTTAATTATTTATAAAATTTACTAAGAATAAAATAAAAAGACGTACTTAAATAGTTACCAAATAAGCAAAAATAATATTTTTTTGGAAACAAACCAAAAAGAAATTGGTGGTACATAAAATAAGACAGAGGAATTATTATTATTATAGACGGCTATAAAGTACTCCCTCCGTACAACTTTTACTTATCATTGTTTTGCAGGCCAAATTACATAATTTTTTATCTAATATTTTTAAATGTATCAATTTAGGAGTGGACGTTTGATATTTGGTTCAGTATTTTAAAATTTTGGATTGGGAAGTTTGGTAATCGATATTTGAAAATAGATACCATATACTATACTTATAAATATCGGTTCGATAATTCGATAATCGATAAATTAAACTTCGGTTCAGTGCGATTTTTTATTATACCATATATTAAAGTTGCAAATGTCCAAATGTACATTTAAACTTCAAAAATATTCATAAAATATCAAATACCGAATTACCGAATACTAATTATCAAATTTTTTTATTCGATTCGGTAATTCGGCTTTTGGAATTTTATGTCCAGCCCTATGTATCATTCAATATTTAAATTTTAAATTTAGATAGGAAAAAGTTATCATTTCCACCCTAAATTATACTCGAAAAGTCAAAGTCACACTTAAACTATTGAGACGACCTATTACACACTTATACTATTTAAAAGTGAATTTATTTACACCCTAGAAACTGATGTGGGAACAAACTAAAAAGAAAAAGAAATCAGGAGAGTTTTTAGTTTTTTTTTTTCTTTTAAAATATAACCACGTGGACTTTTTTACTAATAAAAAAAACTTAAAGAAGTTGCAAGGTAAAGTTCATCTTCTAAAAATCAATTTAAGCTCAATATATGAAATTTTATCTCTTCATTGTTTGATAGATATTATAGGAGAGTATTAATTGCAAATCTTCCATGAACATTGTTTATTCCTATTGAAATAAAATCAAAACAGAAAAGAAAAAAAAAATGCATAGCCTCCTCTCCTCAAGTGACAACCTTTCTTGTTTTTTTTTTTTTCATTATGTCCCTTTTCTCTTCTCCATTTTTTTTATCACAGTCATTTTACTTCATTAAATCTTTTTTTTTTTCACTAATTGAGTGCTATTCTTCACTATTTAGTGTTGGAATTGGTGATTGATGAAAAAATTAGTAGGTACATTTTTATTTTTGATGATTGAAAATGATAATGTTGTGATTTTGATGGTGAATGCAAAAATTTATGGTGATTGTTATTGTGAATTTCGATAATAACAATGGTGGTGACGTAACTTTTGTGGTGGATCTTGTGAAGAAAATTAATGTGATTTTTGACCTCCAGTTTTTGTGGGTCATCTTAAATTTCTCTTGTAAAGATTTAAGCTTTTTTAACATTATTATAGTGAAAATGAGAGTTGTTAAGTAAATTTGTGTGTTTTTAATAGTGATGAAACAAAAATAAATAATTTATTAACAAAAGGAGAAAATAAATATGAACACATTGTCTCCCATGAAAGATCTACTAATTATGGTAAAAATAAAAATTTAGTAAAAACGTTGTTGCAGGTTTTAGTAGTAACAATATTTGAGTGTAACTTTGAATTTGATGGTATTTTGTGAAAATAATTGTGATGGAGAGGTGGGTGATAATAGTTTCAATGGTAAATTGATGATGTATAGCGAAGAAAAAATAATAATGACATGAAATTTATTTATTGTAATTTCTGCATAATATCTGACGTGGCAGTGACATGTTGATGATGTGTGGCGAGTGCAGAACACCTCCCAGCATGAGACTGGTTCTATGTGCGTTAGGGTGTAAAAAAATTTACTTTTAAATAGTTTAGGTGTGTATTAGGTCACTTCAATAGTTTAAGTGTGTCTTCAACTTTTTAAGTATAGTGTAGGGTGAAAATGATGACTTTATAAAAAATTATATGAGAAATACTAAAAGTTGAAACCCTTCGCATATAGATGTAATAATGAAATGTTGTGCATCTTAAAATATTGATCAAAACTCATATAAAATTAATCTCGAGAAGCGAAATAATGATAAGTAAGGAGAAATTGCAACTTATAGGCATAATACATAAGCATACCTTTTAACTTTACCTCAGCTAACATTTAAATGCTCCAACTTAAACCTGTATAAAGTTGAACAAATAGACACACATATTTTATGTGGCATAATACATGTAGGACATCGTGTAGGACGTAAATTAACCAAATAAGACGCACGTGTCTACTTGTTCAACTTTATACAAGTTTAAATGTCTATTTGTACACACTCAAAATTAGAGGATACAAATGCAAATTAAAATCAAGTTAAAGGATATGGTTATCTATTATGCCTACAACTTTTTATGCAGTTTTGAATATGAAATTTTAATTTAAAATATTTAATTAATTCAGTTTATTTTACCTTTAAAAATTAATCAAATTAATGAAATCTAAAACATAACAACTAAAAAGAAATAAAGTGAGTGTGAACTTTTATAACATTTTAAAATATTGTGATAAATGGAGTTTTAATAGTAAATAAGATTTTTAAATCCAACGTCAACCAGTTCCTCTTTCTCACTCCGAGAAATGCATTTTTGAAACTGGGTTGGAACGACAAGCAACTCTAGATTAGGGGGCTCTTGCTATAGCCGAACGCGAGGGAAGGGTCGTTTATACCAATACTGACAAGATTCGTTTAGCAGGTAATGGAGATATTCTAAGCATTACATTAGTTATATATCAACGTTCTAATAAAAAAACTTGTATGCATAAAAAACTCCAGGTTCCTCGGGGTAAATGCATTAAAAAAGTACAAATTTTAACGGATGGTGCTACTACGGTTGGTGGCGTACTTGCTTTGGAGAAAAACGTATTAGTAGCTTATATGCCGTAGCTACCTCTTCCACTTTCAGACAAGGGTAGCTCTGAAGGGAGAGTTGAGCGGAACTAGGCATAAGGAGCAACAATTGCTATTGATAGTTCCCCGCTAGGGGAACTTCTGGAGGGAGACATGCTCTATGTCCACCGATTCTATTTAGTACAGTATAGAAAACCCTTGTTTGAGTGAGAGCTTCTAGAATGTCATTCATTCGCAATAAGAAAGTTTTTCACATAGAGGTTGAAGCTTCTTAAAGCGAGAGTGTATCCAAAAATTCGAGAAGAGTGTTCAGTCTTGGTTGAAACAATTATAGGTGTCAATGGACTTATTTCACTAGCAGAGCACTTTCTCCAATGTGCGCAAACAGAGATGTCACTTTCAATGATGGACACCGGCCCTTGTGTTAAAGTAACATCGAGTTTCTCTTGAAAATCGGTGTGATTTTAATTAAACTAAAAGTATATGTACAATGTATTAAAATGTCATTTAATCTTAATTAAACTAAAGCTATGTAAAACAAATCAAAACTCCCGTTATACTTGTCACGTGAAAAGTTGATATTCAATACTTGTAAAAATGGAAAGACACATTTTTTTTAAAACGAACTAAAAAAAAAATAAAACAAATAAATTAAAAAAATTTCGTTAATTAATTATAGTTAGGTGAGAAAGAATATGCACAAGACATGCCATGCTACTGTTGATTTGGTATAAATATCGGTGATATTACAATATATGCACAAGACACATGCCATGGTATTGTCAAATTTAGTCTTGAATTCCTAAATCTGGCAACTTTTTCTAGAGCTAAAGTGACTACTAATTTGTGAGGCAATAGGAAATAATTATTTTTCCTATTAAGAATCAAAAAACAAGAAAAGAAAGCTTTATTTATTAATTTTTTTTTTTGGTCAACATAAATCTTACTGCTTTTGGACAAGTTGAGTACTTGAGATTAAGCAACGAGGAAAAAGATACAATCTAGCCAAATGTTGTATTGATTAAAACAAGAAAAAAGACTTAAATATGTCATTGAATTATAAAAAATGACTTAGTTATGTCATCCGTTAAACGTTTGGCTGGTTTATGCCATCACCGTTACAAAATAGGTTCATCCATGTCATTACTTATTAATGGTGCTTTTTCAAAAATAGTTTTGCCACGTGTCATCTTACTAGAGGTTCACATCATTAATTAAAATAATGAAAAAAAGGCTCAAATATGCTATCGAACTATCAGAAATGGTTCATTTATGTCATCTGTTAAAAGTTTATCTCGTTTATGTCATTGTCGTTACAAAACTGGTTCATCCATTCCATTACTTGTCAACGGTGGTTTTTCAAAAACAACTCTGCCACACATCGTCTTACTAGAGATCCACGTCACTAATTAAAATTATGTGATTGTCCCAAAGTTAACTAAACAGTTGAATATATTTCGAGATATTCTTAAGCCAAGCTCCAATAACTGTAAAAACAAGTGAGGCTTAAAATATTCTTCTGCCAAGCCTTACAAACCTCAAAATGACCAGTTAATCATTCTCTGTTGCATACATTTTGGTCGATTAATGTTTATGCTTCAGGGATTTTTCATTCAGTGCTATGACAAGTGATCTTCCTCAAAGATTCAAGGCACTGACTATTATAAATAACATGTAAGAGAAAATAACTTAATTTTTATTAATTTATTTTAATTAATGACGTGAACCTCTAGTAAGACGACGCACGGCAAAGCAGTTTTTGAAAAACCGTCATTAACAAGTCCTGGCATGTATGAACCTGTTTTATAAGGGCGATGGCATAAACAAGCAAAATTTTTAACGGGTGACATAAATGAGTCATTTCTGATAGTTCGATGGTATATTTGAGCCTTTCTCTTTATTTTAATTAATGACGTGGATCTCTAGTAAGACAAACATGTGGCAAAACTGTTTTTAAAAAACCACCATTAATAAGTAATGGCATGAATGAACCTGTTTTGTAACGACGATGGCATAAATGAGTCATTTCTGATAGTTCGATGACGTATTTGAGCCTTTTCCCTTAAAACAATATCGTATGATACAATACAAATACAACACAATATCGTACAATATCATACATCATGAAACATTAGGTAACAACCATCCAAACAGAGTGTAAGATGATCTCATGGTGGTCTGTCAGGCTTTCCAATATTGTTTTATGGGAAAAGGCATCGTTTTCACCCCAAACTATACCCGAAAAGTTTAAGCCACACCTAAACTATTGGAATGACCTAATACACACCTAAACTACTTAAAAGTGTAATTTTTTACACCCTAAATCTGACGTGGAAAAAAACATAATTATTTAATTAAAAAAAGGTGCGTCTAAAATTAAAAATAACACAAAAAAAAAGTTAAAACTAAAAATTTCAATTCCAATTCATCTTCTTCTCCAAAATAAAAAATCCTAAACTAAAAAAAAAATTCAAATTCAAAACATCCATCTCCTTCTTCTTCTTCTCCAAAATAAAAAATTCCCAAACTGAAAAAAAGATCCAAATTCAAAACATCCATCTTCTTCTTCTTCTCCAAAATAAAAAATTCCCAAACTGAAAAAAAGATCCAAATTCAAAACATCAATCTTCTTCTTCTTCTTCTTCTTCTTCTTCTTCTTCTTCAAATTCAAAAATCCCCACTATCCATCTTCTTCTTCTTCTTCTTCTTCTTCTCCAAATTCAAAAATTCTCAAATTAAACTAAAAATTTCAATTTCAATTCCAAGTTGCTAATGAATTTCGAACGATTAACAATGGGTGAAATTCCTCCTTCTTCTTCTTCCCCCAATTCAATTCAACCATCGACAAGTAGTAGTACAAGTGTCTCACTGACCTTGGCCCAACAACTTCACTAACTAATAATAGCCCTCACGTAGAAGGCAGGCCAAAAGGTTTGGTGACAATTGTAGACACGTGATTTCTTCCTCTTGAAGTTCTATTTTTATTCACTTTACCCATTTTATGTTATCCTACCGTGTACCCTACCCCGTGTAATTATCCCTCCACAAAATACAAAAATATAAAAATAAACAAAAAAAAAATACCTCTAACTAATTTATCTTATCCTAACAACCTACCCAATCAAAAGCTTCCACCTACCCTAACTACCCATATGATCCCCCCCTCCTTTTTCTTGTCCACAAAGAAAGAATATATGGGGGACCCACCAAAATTCCCACATCATAACAAATCCATGCCCATTATAAAAGAAAAATTCTAAGAAGAAAAGAAAAAAATGCTTTGATCATCATCTTCTCCACAATAACAACAATGACAAAATAATCTTCCTCACCAAAAAAAAAAAAAAAAAGCACCGGTGAACAGTAACCCGTGAACAGTAACCGTGAACAGTAACCGGTGAACAGTAACCGGTGAACGGTACCCGGCGTGAAAAGTGACGGTGAACGGATCTTTATTTGTCGAGTTGGATTGTTGGTGTTAAGGTTCGGCTCGAGGTTTCCGGGTGCGAACTCTCTTTATTCGAATAACATTGAGTTTGAAAGCTTCAAATTTAAGGTCCAATTCTTTCTTCTCTTTTATTTAATTCTTATGTGATTGTGATTGTGATTGCGTGTGATTCGATACTGTGGTTTGTTTGTTGATGTGAACTGTTGGTGACATTTGGGTGTGTGATGTGCTAAGCATGATTGATGAATTTTCGTTATTCTCGATTGGTGGATTGTGTATTGAAATGGGTTAATCACGTGGTTAAAAATGAATTAAGGTGGGGATTAAAAATGGAGGAAAATGAATATTGATTAATTTTGATGTATTGATAATTTTTAACATGATAGAATTGTGATACGTTGAACTTGGTAGGCAAACGTAGGCTTGGTAGGCAAATTTAGGAATAACGAGTTGTTGGAGTGTTTGAATATGTGCGTGAATGGTACTTTCTACTTTATTGCACGAAAAGTTTAAATTGTACTCATTTGGCCGGGGAATGCCCCGAAGGATTTGTATTGATTTATCCGGGGAATGCCCTGAAGTAGCATGTACGCAAAGGAGGCTCGTGATCAAGGCCCGGAATGTCGGGTGGAGTTTAGTTTAGGATTAGTTTAGAATAGAATAGGTTTTATATTTCAGCACCTCTTTTATTTTGGATTGTATAATTTGGACTGAACATTATTTTTGTTTGTTTTGAATTTTGTGTGATTTATTTGTTTGCTTGTTTTGCGTGTTTATGTGGTTTGTACATTTGTAATATCAAATTAGCCGATACGCTCCACCAGGCGACCGTGGTCGAACCACGGGATCGAGGGGTGCCTAACACCTTCCCCTCGGTCAACAGAATTCCTTAGCCGGAATCTCTGTTCGTAAACCGGTTTAAAGAGTCAAATGGTTTTGAAAAGGATTTTTCAATGGTGACTTGGCACACCAGATTATGCCAAGTGGCGACTCTGATTTTGAATGTAAAAATAATCTTTTTTCGGAACCAATCTTCATTTTGTCACTTTAATAAAAAACCCTTTCAAACCTTAAAATACATATTAATTTTTGGAGTCGAAAAAGGGGTGTGACAGCTGGCGACTCTGCTGGGGATCGAACCCAGAATCTCTGGTTATTTTTTGAGTCGTATCGGCTTTGTTTGGCATTACGAGTGTATAAGCATTGTTTGTGATTATTGTTTTGTTATTGTTTTCACTTTTGTACGTTTTCGTGCTCTTTGTTTATAGTATTTATCCTATGTGTTACCGCTTTATATCTGTCATCATGAGTCCATCCCCCCGGCCTTCTTTCTGCAACAAGTCTCGGAGCGCACGTCGTGCGCACGAACTCTAGTTGAGTCACCTTTATTTTAGGGGGGGAGCCGTTGGATGTATGGAGTAGGTGGAAAGCAAAGCAGCCACTATCGACCATATGCTCCCCCGAACGGCCTTGTTAGTAAACCACAACGTAGGTCAGCCTTTAGGTCATTCTTATGTGCATCTTATTGAGACCTAGCGGGGCCTACACGGTCCTTTGTAGGAGACTCGCCTTTAAAGCATCCCTACGTGCTAACTGTTGCATATTTGAGGGTAACGTGGTCATTTGACGGACCGATTTGGGAAAAACATGTGTTAGAAGTAAAGTGTGAAAAAAAAAAAAAGGAAAAAAAAAGTGAGTCGAAAAGAATGAATCAAAAGGAGTGTCGAAGTTTATTTTAGAGTTCTTTATGGCTTTTGTTCTTCACGATCCCAAAACTCAAAAAGATTTTTTTACGTTTTTGCATTTATCTTCTCAAAGTACCGTAAGTTCAAAAAAAAATGAATGAAAAAAAAGAAGAAGGTTTTATTTGCTTTGTCTACTTATCTGTCAAAAACAAAATACCAAAAAGATTTTTTTTATAATTGGTGGTGTCAGTCTTAGTTGAAATGTCTAGTTGAAAATCCAAAATGTTTTCACTCGTTTGTTTTTGGTTGTCTCTTAAGTTAGGGTCAATTTATTAGTTAATCGTTAAATGTCCAATCTGGATGAACTACGCACCCCTGATTCTCCTCTCTCGGGAGTGAGATACGTAGGCAACCTATTATGGGTTCGGGGATCTTATTTCAAAAATTCAAAAAAAAAATAAAAAATTCTTCACTCTTCATTTAGAGTAGGTGTCTCATGTACATCTTTAAAAGAAAGAAAAAAAAATATATTTTCCTTCAATAGGTTCAAGTTTCATTTTCGTATGAAATTTAAAATCGAAAATCCAAAAATATTTTCTTCGGTAATCATAGATTTCATGTTGTACAGGAATCTGAAAAATTCAAAAAGATTTTCTTCACTCTTCACTTAGAGTAGGTGTTTCATATACATCTCTAAAAGAAAACTACAAAAAGATTTTTTTTAATAGTTTCAAGTTTCATTTTTCCTATGAAATTCTAAATTGAAAACCCAAAAAGATTCTTCTTTGGTAATCATAGGTTTCATTTTTGTATAGAGATTTAACCCTAAAAAAAAAAAAAAAAAAAAAAAAGAAGAAAGATTTTCATCAATTCTTTTGACACTTTGTTTCAAGAAAGAAAAAGAGTTTAATTGGCCATTTTGGCAAAACTGCCCGAACTACGCAAAATCTGATTCATGTACAACATGATACGTAGGCAGCCTACTTTTGGGTTCGATCTAATCATTTTGTTTCGTTATTTTTCATTATTTTTCCTCTTTTAAAGAAAAAAAGCCATGAAGAATAATAAAATAATGGTAGATAACGAGAGAAGTGGAAAGAATAGAGATGGATACGAAAAAAAAAAAAGAGTGTAGATAAAAATCGGGATGATGTTAAAATGACCTCGCTACCCTCACAAGCTGGTAGAAATGAACATGAATTTAGGACCATTTTACCAATGTGATTCCCATGCTTTTGGTATACCCTAATCCTAACGGATGTCGTCTTTGATGAGCATGTTCTTTCAGATAACAGTGGTAGGTTTGCAGCACTCTGGCTAGTCACCCATACTTCACTAGATCCAAAGAAAAGCTCGCCATGGGTAGCAGGGAGATTGAGAATTCGCTCATTGACCCGGATCAGGATCACAGGGAAGAAAGTTCAGAACACAATGATGAGGTAGTAAGGCTTAGGCAACAATTGACAGATTTGCACCGGGCATGGGCCAGCGGAATGCCTCCTCCTCCGCTCCTTGAAGGTCTTGGGAATATCTCTAATTGCCCACCGCTCTCTCAGGCACAATTCTCTGCTCCTACTGAGTCACCTGAGCACGCGCCAGGATTCACTCCGCGACATTATTATCCTGGCAATTCTGGTGTGCCCTTGGCAGCTCCCCAATCAAGACCAGCTGCTCAGCCAGCGCCACCGATCACACCGGTATTCGTGGCCCCGCCACCACGTGAAACTCCCATATATGCTGTGCGTCCTACAATGAGGCTTCCTCGGTCTTCCAGTGAGCCAGTACTGAAGGTTTCAGATGGCCAGTATTATGCTACGGAGCCTACTTTGCAATTGAATGAACCGTATGGGTACACTCAGCCGCCTGCATTTCCATTTGATACGGAGAAACCTGTCGCAACAGAGGAATAGGAAGTCATAGCGCGGAAGTTGAAAAGTTTGGAACAAGCTATGAGGAATTTGCAAGGAATCGGAGATTATAGAAGTGTTTCCTATAAAGACTTGTGCATGTTCCCAGACATCAACCTGCCTCCCGGTTTTAAGATGCCTAAGTTCGAGAAGTACGCAGGACACGGTGATCTTGTTGCACACTTGAGACGTTATTGCAACCAGTTGAGGGCTGCAGGAGGAAAAGAAGAACTACTCATGGCCTTCTTTGGCGAGAGTCTTTCAGATCTGGCTTCAGAATGGTTCATCGATCGGGATATCGATAAATGGAACAGTTGGGATGATTTGGCTTCTGAATTTGTTCAACATTTTCAGTACAACATCGACTTGATTCCGGATGAAAAATCTTTGGTCAACATGAAGAAAAAGAGCACTGGAGGTTTTAGGGAATACGCTATAAGGTGGCGTGAACAGGCTGCTAGGGTAAAGCCTCCAATGAAGGAAAGTAAGTTGGTAGAAGTTTTCATTCAGGCGCAGGATGAGACCTATTTTCAACATTTACTTTCGGCAATGGGAAAGTCTTTTATGGAAGTCCTCAAAATGGGGGAGATGATAGAGGACGGGATTAAGACCGGTCGAATAGTGAGTTTTGCTGCATTAAAAGCTACCACACAAGCGATTCAAGGTGGATCTGGCGCATTTGGAGGAAAAAAGAAGAAAGAGGATGTTGCGACTGTCGTAGCCGGAACCCATACTTATCCTAAAAGGCCACCTCGCCCCTATCCCCAATCCCAAGCCCAAGTCTACGCCCAAGCTCCATATTCCTCCCCACCATTACTACCCTCCACAAAATCCTTTATATTCCATTCCACCACCCCCTTACCCAGTATATAGTGCGCAACCATATGCCCAAACCCCTTCTTACCCGCAGTGGCGCGCGCAAACTTCACAAAATCGCCCATTCGCTCCACCAAATTACCAAAACCCCCCCAGACCCAGTTTTCAGCCTAGGCCCGAGTATAAGTAGGAGAAAACGGTCAAAAATCAATTCACACCTCTTGGGGAGTCATATGCTAGCTTGTTTGATAGGTTGAGGAAGTTGAAGGTTTTAAGCCCAATTCAAGGAAGGCTTTCAAATCCACCACCAAGGAATCTCGATTATTCTTTAAGGTGTGCGTACTGTTCTGATATGCCAGGCCATGATATTGAGAAATGCTAGCATTTAAAGAGAGTTGTCCAAGATTTGATTGACACAAATCAGATGTTGGTCCAAGCCCCGGAGGGTCCAAACATTAACCAGAATCCGTTGCCAACCCATGCTGAAGCCAATATGTTAGAATTGATATATGATGGGAAAGAGTCTTCGAGGGGTTATAAGCTTATTGTCAAGATACACACCACTGAGGAGAAATCGGTGAATGTAGCGGAGTCTTTGAAAGCAATGTCATTGATCCAGGAAGGAATGAGGGAGGATAAATCCCGAGAAAGCACAAAGAAGCCCCTGATCACAGTACAAGGCGCCAGAAGGTATGGTGATTCGAGTCAGGATAAACCTATGTTGACAGTGGTGGGAGCTTTGAGTCAGCCTATCTTGTCGGTGAAAGGAGCACTGGCACCGCCTATTGTCCTCAAACCGGTGACCCAACCTCCGATAGTTGATATGAAAAGGATTCCCTGGAATTATGGGCGGACCGTGATGACCTATCATGGGACAGAAGTTGTAGAAGATGTAGATGAGGTAGGAGGTTTGACCAGGTCAGGAAGATGCTTCGTGCCTGAAAGCTTAAGAAAGTCTAAGCCAACGGTGAGTGAACCGTCGTCTATCAAAAAGCCTATCACTGAGGAGGAAGCCGAAGATTTTTTGAAAAAGATGAAATTGCCAGAGTATTCAGTATTAGACCAGCTGAAGAAAACCCCTGCTCAAATTTCCCTTTTATCTTTGCTGTTGCACTCCGAGGAGCATCGTGATGTTTTGCTGAAGGTATTGAATGAAGCATATGTTCCAAGGGAGATTACAATCAACCAGGTTGAGAAAATGGTGGGAAAAATCTTTGAGGTCAATCGGATCAGCTTTTCTGATGATGAATTGCCTGTTGAAGGTACAGGGCATAATCGGGGTCTTTACATTACAGTGAAGTGTGAGGATTTCTACGTCACTCATGTTATGATTGATGGAGGTTCAGGTGCAAATATTTGCCCTATTTCTACTTTGCAAAAGCTGAATGATGGTGCTGATAGGATCAAGCCCAACAATGTATGTGTTAGGGCTTTCGATGGTGCAAAGTCAAATTCCATTGGCGAAATAGAACTAATGTTGACCATAGGGCCTGTTGAGTTTGCCATAGAGTTTTAGGTATTGAACGTAGAATCCTCTTACAATCTGTTGTTGGGAAGGCCCTGGATCCACAAGGCCAAGGCGGTTGCATCCACGCTGCACCAAATGATTAAGTTTGAGCATGACAGGCAAGAAGTAGTTATTCATGGTGAAGGAGATTTATCAGCCTACGAAGATTCTCCCTTGTCCTTTATTGAAGCAAATAACGTAGAGGAGACATTCGTCTATCAAATTTTTGATACAGTGCCAGTGAGTCGTATCCCTGAGTGGCAAGCTATACCGGGACCACAATTGTCTTCTGCTTCTATCATGATGGTGAGTGAACTTTGGAAATACGGATTTGAACCAGGAAAAGGTTTGGGAGCATCTCTGCATGGTATAGTTCATCCCATATGTCCGAGTGAGAACGTGGGCACGTTTGGTCTGGGATTTGAGCCTACAGTTGAAGATCTGAAGAAGATCAGGGGAAGGAAGAAGGAAATATGGTCACTCCCTCGCCCAATGCCACTACTCAGTGAGTCATTTGTTAAGAGCGATGTCGCGAAGCATGTGGAATCTGAAGTTGAATTGGTGGGTGACCTCCAGAACTTTTTTATTGAAGTTGATATGGTTGAAGCAGGAGAAGGTACCAGTATGGCAGATGTGCAATTCATAGGTCCAGCTGTCCGGCTCAATAATTGGGAAGTCACTCCTCTCCCCGTCAGGAGGGAGTTTTGGTAGTTTATTTTGTTTTCCTTTCTGTTTATCCGAGTTATTTCAGGGTTGTAATTCGGATTTTAGTTTGTTTATGTTATATTGGTGTCTGTGTTTAAACCCTTCTATCTTTATTTAATGAAATGCAATGTCCCTTTTGTTTTGTGTCTAATATAGTTTGTTTTTCTTTTTACACAGTTCTCTTTATGCTGATTCTAATGACATGACATGCATGCGGAATTTTCAGCCTGGTCTTAAAATCCAAAATAATCCAGATGTAATGGAGCAGGATGAGGAATATGATGAAAAAGAAGCATTAGAAGAAATAAGCAAAGGGTTGGAACAATTTGAAGACAAACCGAATCCTAATTTGAATGAGACTAAGCCAATAAATCTAGGGGATCAAGAAGATGTTAGGGAAACTAAAATCAGTGTACATGTTTTGCCCCAGCTAAAGGATGAAATGATTCAAACGATAATGGATTATAAGGATGTTTTTGCATGGTCTTATGATGATATGCCTGGTTTAAGCACTGAATTAGTGTTTCACAAATTGCCAACGGATCCCGCATTCCCTCCTGTCAAACAGAAGTTGAGGAAGTTTAAAACAGATGTAAGTATTAAAATCAAAGAGGAAATCATGAAACAACTTGAAGCCAAAGTAATTCGAGTGGCTCGTTATCCCATGTGGTTATCCAATGTTGTTCCCGTACCAAAGAAAGATGGCAAAATTCAGGTGTGTGTTGATTACCGCGATTTGAACAGGGCAAGTCCAAAAGATGATTTTCCACTGCCCAACATCCATATTTTGCTAGACAACTGTGCTAAACACGAGGTTGCCTCTTTTGTGGATTGCTATGTCGGATATCACCAGATCATTATGGATGATGAAGACGCGGAGAAGACATCTTTTATCACACCATGGGGAACTTATTGTTATCGGGTGATGCCGTTCGGTTTGAAGAATGCTGGAGCAACATACATGAGAGCCATGACCACTATGTTTCATGACATGATGCATAAGGAGATTGAGGTTTACGTGGATGATGTGATTATTAAGTCAAAAAGTCAGGCCAACTATGTAAAAGACTTGAGAAAGTTCTTTGAAAGACTTCGCAGGTATAACCTCAAACTCAACCCGGCAAAATGTGTATTTGGAGTTCCATCTGGAAAGCTGTTGGGGTTTGTAGTCAGCCGTCGGGGAATTGAATTAGATCCCTCGAAAATCAAAGCCATTCAGGATTTGCCCCCGCCCAAGAATAAAACGGAGGTAATGAGTTTGCTTGGTAGACTGAACTACATTAGCAGGTTTATTGCTCAACTCACAACCACTTGTGAGCCCATATTCAAGTTGCTGAAAAAGAGTGCTGTGGTAAAATGGACTGAAGAATGTCAGGAAGCGTTCGATCGAATCAAAAGATATTTGTCAAATCCGCCCGTGTTGGTACCCCCCGGAGCCTGGTAGGCCTTTGATCTTATACTTGTCAGTCATGGACAATTCTTTCGGGTGTGTCCTGGGGCAACATAATGTCACAGGCAAAAAAGAGCAGGCTATTTACTATCTTAGCAAGAAGTTCACCACTTATGAGGCCAGGTATACTCTTCTTGAAAGGACGTGTTGTGCCCTAACTTGGATAGCATAGAAGTTGAAGCACTATCTCTCATCCTATACTACTTATCTCATCTCCCACATGGATCCTTTGAAGTATATCTTTCAGAAGCCTATGCCGACAGGTCGATTGGCAAAGTGGCAAATTTTTCTTACCGAGTTCAACATCGTATATGTGACTCGAACCGCCATGAAAGCCCAAGCCTTGGCAGATCATCTTGCTGAGAATCCCATCGATGAAGAGTACGAGCCATTAAAGACATATTTTCCTGACGAAGAAGTGTCGTGTATCGATGAAGTCGTTATAGATGTTGATCCAGGTTGGAGGTTATTCTTCGATGGAGCTGTCAATATGAAAGGAGTCGGAATAGGTGCGGTTCTTGTCTCTGAATCGGGACAACATTTCCCGGTAACAGCACAACTTCGATTCTACTGTACTAACAATATGGCAGAGTATGAAGCCTGCATCCTTGGTTTGAGGTTAGCTGTTGATATGGGAGTCCAAGAATTATTGGTGTTGGGAGATTCAGATTTACTCGTCCATCAAATTCAAGGCGATTGGGAGACGCGAGATTTGAAGCTCATCCCGTATCGACAATGCTTGCAGGAGCTATGCCGACGATTTGTGTTAGTAAAATTTAGGCACATTCCAAGGATTCGTAATGAAATTGCTGATGCTTTGGCCACTTTGTCTTCAATGCTCCAACATCCTGACAAAGCCTTCATCGATCCAGTGCATGTACAGAGTCGTGATCAGCATGCTTACTGCAATGTGGTTGAAGAAGAGCTCGATGGAGAACCTTGGTTTTTGGATATCAAGCGGTACATTCAATCAGGAGAATACCCAACATATGCCACCAACGATCAAAAGAGGACTCTTAGGCGTTTGGCTAGTGGATTTTTCTCGAGCGGGGGAATCTTGTATAAGAGGACCCCAGATCTGGGACTTCTAAGGTGTGTAGATGCAAAAGAAGCCTCGGCAATCATGGTTGAAATACACTCTGGAGTATGCGGGTCGCATATGAACGGTCACGTCTTGTCAAAGAAGATTCTTCGAGCAGGTTATTACTGGCTTACTATGGAGAGGGACTCTATTCAGTTTGTTCGAAAGTGTCATCAATGTCAGGTGCACGGTGATCTGATACGTTCTCCTCCTGTTGAGTTGCATGCAATGGCCGCTCCATGGCCATTCGTAGCTTGGGGAATGGATGTGATTGGACCGATTGAGCCGAAGGCATCAAATGGACATAGATTCATTTTGGTAGCCATTGACTATTTCACAAAGTGGGTGGAAGCAGTAACTTTCAAGTCGGTGACAAAGAAGGTTGTGGTAGATTTTGTTCATGCCAGTATCATTTGTAGATTTGGAATTCCTAAGATGATTATTACAGACAATGCTGCCAATCTCAATAGTCATTTGATGCAAGAAGTGTGTCAACAGTTTAAGATCGCACATCGAAATTCTACTCCATATCGCCCAAAGGCCAATGGTGCTGTAGAAGCCGCCAATAAAAATATAAAAAAGATACTGCGAAAAATGGTACAAGGTTCTAGACAGTGGCATGAAAAGTTGCCATTTGCATTGCTAGGTTATCGCACCACTGTTCGCACTTCAACAGGGGAAACTCCATATTTATTAGTGTATGGGACAGAAGCAGTCATCCCTGCAGAAGTTGAAATTCCTTCTCTTCGGGTCATTGTAGAAGCAGAGATCGATGACGACGAATGGGTAAAAGCCCGACTGGAACATTTGAGTTTGATCGAGGAAAAAAGGCTAACGTCCGTGTGTCATGGCCAGTTGTATCAAAGGAGGATGGCTCGTGCGTATAACAAAAAGGTCCGTCCCAGGAATTTTGAAGTTGGTCAGTTGGTATTAAGACGTATCCTTCCTCACCAGGTTGAAGCGAAGGGCAAGTTCTCCCCTAACTGGCAAGGTCCCTTCGTTGTGAAGAAAGTGTTACCCAATGGAGCCTTATATTTGACAGATACTGAAGGCAAAATGGCAGAAATGGCTATCAATGCTGATGCGGTCAAAAGATACTATGTATGATATTTGATCCTTTGTTTGAGTTTATTGCATGTTTAGTACTTGCATTTTTTAAGATTGATATGATGAAGGCATTTTATTCTTCTATCCAAACATTGTGTCACCCTTTGTTTACCCGTTTGAGCCTCGTTTATTTTTCTTTCATATCCCTCTTTTGGAATCAAAATAGAGTCAAAGATAAATGTCAAGAAAATAAGAATAAAAGAAAGAGTTCGAAAATAAAAGAAAAAAAATCAAATCAAAACAAAGAACAAGCTGATGGAACTACGTGCGACCTGATTCTCCTCTCTCGGGAGTGAGATACGTAGGCTGCCCTATTTCGGGCTCGGTCCAACCAAATAAATATTTAAGATTCACCCAGTCAACAAAACTGGGGCATGAGTTAATGCATTGTTTGAGTCGATTCCAAAAGTTGTAAGTCCCACCCCCACTTCAAGTATCGTTTGAGCCTCTTACCATCTTTTCTAACCTTGACGAAAAGCCAAGTTACAACCAAAGAAAGTCCTTCAGATCAATTTTTGATAGTGTTAAGGCTAAGCATGCAATGGATATGACGATACATTGCGAAGTACCGCTTATCTCCCTCAGCATAAGAAATCATGAAAGAAATACAAAAATGAGAGAGTCTTTATTGGTGAAAACCTTTGCAGGCACCATAAAGCGATGGTGAGTTGTGAGAAAATGAAAATGAGAGAGTCTTATTGGTGAAAACCTTTGCAGGCACCATAAAGTGATGGTGAGTTGAGAGAAATACAAAAATGAGAGAGTCTTATTGGTGAAAACCCTCACGGGCACCGTAAGGCGAGGGAGAGTTCAAGAGAAAAGTGAAAAGTGAAAATAAAGAGATTTGTTGGCGAATGTCTTTTTAGATATCGTCAGTCGAATGTGATGTATGAGTCCAATAGACTTGAAGAAGCGGCTCAACGGCAAAGGCACAAACTCGACAACAAATGGGGAGTTTTGGATAGGAAGATCAGGCAGCTCAATCCTAAATGCATGTCATACTCGTTGGAGTTGGTTGTCGTATTCAGATAAGTTTTCTTCTTGAATATGGGACATTTCCCTCTTTCTTTCATTTACATATTCATGCTTTTTTTTTTATGTCATTTATCAAAATAAAAGTCACCATCATTTCTTTACATATTAAGTCAAGTCTGTGTCAAAACAAGCAAGAAAGGATTTCAAAATTTACTACCAGTCTTTCCAATTATATGAGGAAAAGCCAAGGAACAACACAGAAAAGAAATATGATCGTAATTCAACACGAAGCAAAGGAAGTCTATCAACCGACAGGCTATTGGATTCGTAGAAACATTTCGGATTTGGGAAAAGAGTGCACCTCAGGGGCATGGTAAAAATGGAAACCCATTGTTTGAGTCAGAACTCATTTCCCTCAATCTGGATCCAGGTCAATGATGCGGCAAGACACGACAAGTGTTAGCAATTTGGAACAAAGATGAAAGGAACGAGTGTTGGGCAGATACCTGAAAAGCCAAGATCTGCAAGCCACCACTAAGTTTTTAACTGACAAATTTTTCTTTGATTGAAACAGGGGTAAATTTGTTTCACTTGATTCAGTTACCATTGGAAATGCATATACAGGGATTTTTACTTTCTGTTCAGGACCCTCCTGAAAAATGGGATTTTACTTTCTGTTCAGGACCCTCCTGAAAAATGGGATTTTACTTTATGTTCAGGACCCTCCTGAAAAATGGGACTTTACTTTCTGTTCAGGACCCTCCTGAAAAATGGGACTTTACCTTCTATTCAGGACCCTCCTGAAAAATGGGATTTTACTTTCTGTTCAGGACCCTCCTGAAAAATGGGATTTTACTTTCTGCTCAGGACCCTCCTGAAAAATGGGAATTTACTTTTTGTTCAGGACCCTCCTAAAAAATGGGAATTTACTTTCTGTTCAGGACCCTCCTGAAAAATGGGATTTTACTTTATGTTCAGGACCCTCCTGAAAAATGGGACTTTACTTTCTGTTCAGGACCCTCCTGAAAAATGGGACTTTACTTTCTGTTCAGGACCCTCCTGAAAAATGGGATTTTACTTTCTGTTCAGGACCCTCCTGAAAAATGGGAATTTACTTTCTGTTCAGGACCCTCTTAAAAAATGGGATTTTACTTTCTGTTCAGGACCCTCCTGAAAAATGGGATTTTACTTTCTGTTCAGGACCCTCCTGAAAAATGGGATTTTACTTTATGTTCAGGACCCTCCTGAAAAATGGGAATTTACTTTCTGTTCAGGACCCTCCTGAAAAATGGAATTTTACTTTATGATCAGGACCCTCCTGAAAAATGGGATTTTACTTTATGTTCAGGACCCTCCTGAAAAATGGGACTTTACTTTCTGTTCAGGACCCTCCTGAAAAATGGGACTTTACTTTATGTTCAGGACCCTCCTGAAAAATGGGACTTTACTTTATGTTCAGGACCCTCCTGAAAAATGGGATTTTACTTTCTGTTCAGAACCCTCCTGAAAAATGGGAATTTACTTTCTGTTCAGGACCCTCCTGAAAAATGGGACTTTACTTTCTGTTCAGGACCCTCCTGAAAAATGGGATTTTACTTTCTGTTCAGGACCCTCCTGAAAAATGGGATTTTACTTTATGTTCAGGACCCACCTGAAAAATGGGATTTTACTTTATGTTCAAGACCCTCCTGAAAAATGGGACTTTACTTTCTGTTCAGGACCCTCCTGAAAAATGGGATTTTACTTTCTGTTCAGGACCCTCCAGAAAAATGGGATTTTACTTTCTGTTCAGGACCCTCCTGAAAAATGGGAATTTACTTTCTGTTCAGGACCCTCCTGAAAAATGGGATTTTACTTTCTGTTCAGGACCCTCCTGAAAAATGGGACTTTACTTTCTGTTCAGGACCCTCCTAAAAAATGGGATTTTACTTTATGTTCAGGACCCTCCTGAAAAATGGGATTTTACTTTCTGTTCAGGACCCTCCTGAAAAATGGGAATTTACTTTCTATTCAGGACCCTCCTGAAAAATGGGATTTTACTTTCTGTTCAGGACCCTCCTGAAAAATGGGATTTTACTTTATGTTCAGGACCCTCCTAAAAAATGGGACTTTACTTTCTGTTCAGGACCCTCCTGAAAAATGGGAGTTTACTTTCTGTTCAGGACCCTCCTGAAAAATGGGATTTTACTTTCTGTTCAGTACCCTCCTGAAAAATGGGAATTTACTTTCTGTTCAGGACCCTCCTGAAAAATGGGACTTTACTTTCTGTTCAGGACCCTCCTGAAAAATGGGACTTTACTTTCTGTTCAGGACCCTCCTGAAAAATGGGATTTTACTTTCTGTTCAGGACCCTCCTGAAAAATGGGATTTTACTTTCTGTTCAGGACCCTCCTGAAAAATGGGATTTTACTTTATGTTCAGGACCCTTCTGAAAATTGGGACTTTACTTTATGTTCAGGACCCTCCTGAAAAATGGGATTTTACTTTCTGTTCAGGACCCTCCTGAAAAATGGGACTTTACTTTCTTTTCAGGACCCTCCTGAAAAATGGGAATTTACTTTCTGTTCAGGACCCTCCTGAAAAATGGGATTTTACTTTATGTTCAGGACCCTCCTGAAAAATGAGACTTTACTTTCTGTTCAGGACCCTCCTGAAAAATGGGACTTTACTTTCTGTTCAGGACCCTCCTGAAAAATGGGATTTTACTTTCTGTTCAGGACCCTCCTGAAAAATGGGACTTTACTTTTTGTTCAGGACCCTCCTGAAAAATAGGATTTTACTTTCTGTTCAGGACCCTCCTGAAAAATGGGATTTGACTTTATGTTCAGGACCCTCCTGAAAAATGGGAATTTACTTTCAGTTCAGGACTCTCCTGAAAAATTGGATTTTACATTATGTTCAGGACCCTCCTGAAAAATGGGATTTTACTTTCTGTTCAGGACCCTTCTGAAAAATGGGATTTTACTTTCTACTCAGGACCCTCCTGAAAAATGAGATTTTACTTTCTGTTCAGGACCCTCCTGAAAAATGGGACGTTACTTTCTGTTCAGGACCCTCCTGAAAAATGGGACGTTACTTTCTGTTCAGGACCCTCCTGAAAAATGGGATTTTACTTTCTGTTCAGGACCCTCCTGAAAAATGGGATTTTACTTTATGTTCAGGACCCTCCTGAAAAATGGGACTTTACTTTCTGTTCAGGACCCTTCTGAAAAATGGGATTTTACTTTCTACTCAGGACCCTCCTGAAAAATGAGATTTTACTTTCTGTTCAGGACCCTCCTGAAAAATGGGACGTTACTTTCTGTTCAGGACCCTCCTGAAAAATGGGACGTTACTTTCTGTTCAGGACCCTCCTGAAAAATGGGATTTTACTTTCTGTTCAGGACCCTCCTGAAAAATGGGATTTTACTTTATGTTCAGGACCCTCCTGAAAAATGGGACTTTACTTTCTGTTCAGGACCCTCCTGAAGAATGGGATTTTACTTTCAGTTCAGGACCCTCCTGAAAAATGGGACTTTAGTTTTTGTTTAGATATTTTTACTTTCTGCTCAGGACCCTCCTGAAAAATGGGATTTCACCTTCTGGTCAGGACCCTCCTGGAAAATGGGACAATGCTTTCAAAAAATGAAATACTAATTATTTATAATTCTTGTTTGGGATAATTTTCGTTCTAGTTTTAATTTTGAGTTTCAGCAGCCCGCCTGAAGAACAGGGTGATGAAATAGCAAGGCAGGAACCCGCTTGAAGAACAGGGTGATGAAATAGCAAGGCAGGAGCCCGCCTGAAGAACAGGGTGATGAAATAGCAAGGCAGGAGCCCGCCTGAAGAACAGGGTGATGAAATAGCAAGGCAGGAACCCGCCTGAAGAACAGGGTGATGAAATAGTAAGTTCGGATCCCACCGGGAGAACAGAGTGAAGAAAATGAAAAGTCAAGCAACAAAGTGATGAAATAGCAAGTCAGGAGCCCGCCTGGAGAATAGGGTGAAGAAACAAAAGAGTCAAGCAACAAAGTGAAGCAATTGAAAGCCAAGCAACAAGGGAAAAGAAATTACAAGTCAGGAGCCCGCCTGGAGAACAGGGTGATGAAAGTCGAGTCAAGAACCAACAAAAGCTGTTTAGATAGGATTTTTGTAATTTCCTTTATGTTTTAGCTTTTAATCTTTATTTTTGATGTAATAACAGAGCCGCGGACTGGAACCTCGATGGAACCTCACTTGACTCTCCAGCTCGGTATAGTCCACCGCCGTCCAAAAGTTGAGATGCTTGTCACTCGATCCTCTCATAACTTGGTTGGGTAGGCTGTCCTAATTCAAAACCCGATAGTCCTTCTTTCTTCTGTTTCTTCTTTTGAATAATGGTCGGGACAAAATTCTATCTCGTTGTCTACTTCTTTGTCTGAAAACACTGCGTGTTTACAGTCAAAGGGGGCATGATGTAGACACGTGATTTCGTCCTCTTGAAGTTCCATTTTTATCCACTTTACCCATTTTATGTTATCCTACCGTGTACCCTACCCCGTGTAATTATCCCTCCACAAAATACAAAAATACAAAAATAAACAAAAAAAAAATACCTCTAACTAATTTATCTTATCCTAACAACCTACCCAATCAAAAGCTTTCACCTACCCTAACTACCCATATGATCCCCCCCTCCTTTTTCTTGTCCACAAAGAAAGAATATATGGGGGACCCACCAAAATTCCCACATCATAACAAATCCATGCCCATTATAAAAGAAAAATTCTAAGAGGAAAAGAAAAAAATGCTTTTATCATCATCTTCTCCACAATAACAACAATGACAAAATAATCTTCCTCACAAAAAAAAAAAAAAAAAAAAGCACCGGTGAACAGTAACCGTGAACAGTACCGTGAACAGTAACCGGTGAACAGTACCCGGCGTGAAAAGTGACGGTGAACGGATCTTTATTTGTCGAGTTGGATTGTTGGTGTTAAGGTTCGGCTCGAGGTTTCCGGGTGCGAACTCTCTTTATTCGAATAACATTGAGTTTGAAAGCTTCAAATTTAAGGTCTAATTCTTTCTTCTCTTTTATTTAATTCTTATATGATTGCGTGTGATTCGATACTGTGGTTTGTTTGTTGATGTGAACTGTTGGTGACATTTGGGTGTGTGATGTGCTAAGCATGATTGATGAATTTTCGTTATTCTCGATTGGTGGATTGTGTATTGAAATGGGTTAATCACGTGGTTAAAAATGAATTAAGGTGGGGATTAAAAATGGAGGAAAATGAATATTGATTAATTTTGATGTATTGATAATTTTTAACATGATAGAATTGTGATACGTTGAACTTGGTAGGCAAACGTAGGCTTGGTAGGCAAATTTAGGAATAACGAGTTGTTGGAGTGTTTGAATATGTGCGTGAATGGTACTTTCTACTTTATTGCACGAAAAGTTTAAATTGTACTCATTTGGCCGGGGAATGCCCCGAAGGATTTGTATTGATTTATCCGGGGAATGCCCTGAAGTAGCATGTACGCAAAGGAGGCTCGTGATCAAGGCCCGGAACGTCGGGTGGAGTTTAGTTTAGGATTAGTTTAGAATAGAATAGGTTTTATATTTCAGCACCTCTTTTATTTTGGATTGTATAATTTGGACTGAACATTATTTTTGTTTGTTTTGAATTTTGTGTGATTTATTTGTTTGCTTGTTTTGCGTGTTTATGTGGTTTGTACATTTGTAATATCAAATTAGCCGATACGCTCCACCAGGCGACCGTGGTCGAACCACGGGATCGAGGGGTGCCTAACACCTTCCCCTCGGTCAACAGAATTCCTTAGCCGGAATCTCTGTTCGTAAACCGGTTTAAAGAGTCAAATGGTTTCGAAAAGGATTTTTCAATGGTGACTTGGCACACCAGATTATGCCAAGTGGCGACTCTGATTTTGAATGTAAAAATAATCTTTTTTCGGAACCAATCTTCATTTTGTCACTTTAATAAAAAACCCTTTCAAACCTTAAAATACATATTAATTTTTGGAGTCGAAAAAGGGGTGTGACAACAATGCAAATAATTGGAACAGATGGAATGGTAAACAAGAGGAAGAAATGAGAGAAATATTGGGAGTATTAGGCAGAAAAGACCAATAAGAGTATCTTAGGCTGAGGAGAAGGCCTTAAAATTGAACAAATTTTTAGCCATGTTTGGTCCTTTGCTCACGGGCCTAGCAGCAATTGGTTCTGCATTGTCAGGTCATTCTCCTCATGGATCTTGGGCAGCCATGATAGAAATTTTTGGTGGCGCATTGGCAAGTGTAGTTAACACAATAGAACATGGTGGGCAAGTTGGAATGGTATTCGAGATGTATAGGAGCAACGCCGATTTCTTCCAGTACATGCAAGAATCTATTGAATCAAACTTGACAGAAACAAAAATGGAGAGAAGAGAAAATGGTTAAGTGTTTGGGCATTGAAGAACAAGAAAAAGGATTTAAATTAAAAAGAAAAAAGAAGAATTTATGAAAATAATAAATTTATTATTTTTTCGAATGATGCTGACGTGGTGCTGATGTGGCGCTGGTGTGGCAGCGCGTGTAAAACACCATACCACATACAAGTGGTGTAATGCCTGATAGGGTGTAAAAAGTATCACTTTTTTTATAATTAAGGTGTGTAATAGGTCGCTAGTATAGTTTAGGTGTGACTTAGACTTTTCAGATATAGTTTAGGATGGAAACGATGCCTTTTTCCTTGTTTTATTATCACTTTTCTTACTGTGATGAAGTACTTTCAGTTTATTCAGTTCTCTTGTGCATACCTCTAGTTAGGGGTGTTCATGGGTCGGTTTGGGTCGGTTATTGATCAAAACCATAACCAAACCAACTTAATCGGTTTTTAAATTTCTAAAACCAAACCAAACCAAACAAAAAAATAATCGTCGGTTTGGTTATTGTCGGTTTAGTTCGATTTGGTTCGATTTTTTCGATTTATAACTTTAGCTAATGATAAAAGTTGAAAATTAAAAAAAAAAAACAAATCCAATCTAACATATGAGATGTTAACCGAGTGTTGTATCTCAACCTTAAAATTAAGATGTCAATTGAGTGTTATACTTCGGCAAAGCTATGAACAACAGAATATGAACGCTTCTAAAAAAATATTTTAAAACTACATTTAATAGAATGATATGATAAAACCCTCAAAAGGTGAACACGTAAACTTCTTGCTCAAAAAGGTTCAAAAAGAAAGTTAAAATTAATGATTGTCTATAGTCAAATGAATCTCAGCTATAAATTTCAATATACAACAAGATATTATTTTCACAATTAGTATCGTTTGTCATTCAAAGTGTGAAATTCACTTAGAATCTCATAAGGTACTATCAACTAGATAAAGAAATAACTTAATGTGTTACGACTAAAGTTAAATCATGATTAAATATAAAATATAAATAATATTTATATTATATTTATGAATAATACATAAATAATTATAATATATATATATATATATCGGTTTGGTTTGGTTATTTTGTCAGTTATTTTAGAGTAAAACCAAACCAAATCAAATTAGTATCGGTTTTTAAAATTCAAATCTAAACCAAACCAAACCTAACCAAATATTGGTTTTTTTAATCGATTTGATTTGGATCACGGTTCGGTTTGGTTAAAAACCAAACCATGAACACCCCTACCTCTAGTGATGTTTGGTTCATGAAGAATGGCAGCCAGTGAAATCTAAATAATAGAAATGATTTTTGTTGGCTTCTTTAGACGGAAAGACCCCCTTGGTTTTGACAAATGGATCAGAACAATCCAATAAAGTGAGTTCCATAGAAGGGAGGTTAGCGAGATCCCAACTCTGAGGGCCATGTTGCGCGGTAGTAGCCAGTTCAAGAATGTCAAACTATGACAGAAAACTTTTCCCTTTTTTGACTTTTAAGTGAGCAATACCCCAAGATAATTTTAGAATTTGTCCTGAATTTCTTACCTTACTTGAATTTTATTATAATTGTGTTTTACTTCGGAAAGGATATTCCTATTAAATTTTCTATTAGGTTCTTTAATTCTACCATAATTGTGTTTTACTTGAAATTCATTTATTAGTAGAAAAGGTTTCCCGGTAGGAAAAGATCTTTTTCCTATTAGATTACCATAATTGTGTTTTACTTCGAAAAGAATTTATTAGTAGAAAAGGTTTCCTAGTAGGAAAAGAGATTCCTATTAAATTTTCTACTAGGTTTATTCTTTAATTCTATCATAATTGTGTTTTACTTCGAAAAGCATTTATTAGTAAAAAAGATTTCCTAATAGGAAAAGATTTTAATTCTACCATAATTGCATTTTACTTTGAAAAGCATTTATTAGTAGAAAAGGTATCCTAGTAGGAAAAACTCTTTTTCCTATTAGATTTTCAACTAGGTTTATTCTTTCTTTCTTATAAGAACGTTTTGTAACTAGAAATAAAACAACTCTATTCTCAAGTCATAACACAATAGCATCACAATGTAGTTTTCTAAGAGTTTCGTTTCTCAGAAGAAGGGTTTTGTAAGTATAAATAGAACAACTCTCTTCTCAAGTCATAACACACAATTAAGGGTGTCAAACGGGCCGGGCTGACCCGGCCCGACCCGGCCCTATTAGCTAACCCGGCCCGGTTTGACCCGGCCCGGTAAGCCCTAGGGCTTAAGGGTTCCGGGTCCCGGGCCGTTTTTTTTTTTAAAATGGGCCCGGTTAACCCGGCCCGGACCAAGCCCGGTCCAGGCCCGCCGGTTAACCGGCCCGACCCGAAATATTAAAAAAAAATAATTTAATTTTGGGCCAACGGCGGCTATATAGCCGTTTTTGGGTCCAAACGGCTAGTTTGGGCCCATTTAATTAAAAAAAAAAAAAAACTTTAAAAAATATTTTTTAATCCCCAAAAAAAATCTATAAATACCCTACAACTTCAAATCATTTTTCACACAATTTTTCACTCTCTCAAATCTCATTCTCCCTCAAATCTCAATTCTCAATTCTCTAATATTCAATATATTTAATTTCTTAAAGTGTTCACTTTAATTTTTTAATTTTCGTTTACAAAGTACGAGCGGAAGTTTCCAAAGTCGCAATCTTCGGATACTTCCAAAATTTGGTATTGTCGTTCCATCTCTTACGTTTAATTTTTATTTATTGTATTAATTGTTTATTATTTAATTTTATTATATTTGTGTATTTTGAATATTTTTAGTTTAATTTAATTTATATTATGGATAAATTAAAAAACCTCGCTGCTAAAGGTGTTAAAATTTTTTGTCCCGGAAGCGGTAGTGGTAGTAAAAAGCGAATTACTAGTGGTAGAGGTAGTTCAAGTAATAGATATACCCGTGTGCCTTCGCCTCCGGTACCGCTTGATACACCTTTTGAGGAAGAAATAGGTGTAGGTGCTCACGATATGGATTATGTAGAAGCTCAGGAAAATTATGGTATAGAAGAAGAAAATGAAGTAGATGCAGTTAATTTAGACGAAGATAATGAAAATATTGCTGAAACACCCGCAGTAGGAGATGCTAACGTTAGATCTGAATTAATTAATCTCCCTTCCCGTCCTCCCAGTGCCCCAAAACCTCGTAAAAGAACTAGTATTGCATGACAATTTTTTGAACGTATATCAGATATTGAGGTGCAGTGCAATATTTGTCAACAAATATATAAGCATAGAAGTGGAGGCAAGCAAGGGGGTACGGGTACGTTAATGAAACATATAGATGAAGATCACAAAAGAGAGTTAAATATTGCAAAAGGTGGTGGGGATGTTGGTGGGTCAACGCAAACTAGAATGGACCCAACAACCGGTCAAGTAGCGAAAAAGTATAATAAATTGAGGGACAGGGAAGAAATAGCTAAAATGGTAGCTGTGGGTTGTTTGCCTTTTAGTTTTCCTTCTTCTGATGCTTTTATTCGTTATATACAAGCAATTTATAATCCTATGTTTAATGGTATTCCTAGAACTACTTGTCGGTCTGATATTTTTAGACTCCATTCACAATATTGTTTTTATTTATCAACATTGTTAAAAAATATTCAATGTAGATTGTCCCTAACTTCTGATCTTGGTCGTGCTGTAAATAAAAATGATTATTTAACCGTTACTTGTCATTGGATGGATAGTAATTTCGTGATGCAAAAACGTATTCTTGCTTTTTTATATGATGAAGATCGTAAACATACTGGACAATTTATTGCTGATTCTATTGTTAAAATTGCCGGATACTATGGTATAGAAAATAAAATTTTATGTATTGCTTTTGATAATGCTTCTAACAACAAGACTGCTATAACAAAAATAAAATCTACGCTATCTCCGTCCTTGCCTGAAATTTTTCATATTAAGTGTGCATGTCATATATATAATTTAATTGTAAAAGATGGTCTTGAGTTTTTTGAGCTTTATATTGAAAAAATTCGTCTTGCCGTTGGTTTTATTCAAGAAAATAATCGTAGATCGAGAATTAGAGAATTTAAAGTTAAATGTCAAGAAAATGGACTTTCACCGATTTTGATGCCTGAGGAAATTGATACTAGATGGAATTCTACGTATGAGTTTTTAAAAACTTGTTATAAATATAGAATTCCTATTACACTAGCTTTTAACCAACATTGCGGTTCATTTGCTGATTCTGCTGATTGCATGCTACATAATTCTGATTGGGTTGTAATTAATGATCTTGTTATGTTTTTAGAAAAATTTTATGTAGCTACGGTTGAATTTTCCGGTGCTTACTATCCTACTGTTTGTAATATTTTGGCATATATAGCCGATATTTCTGGTTTGCTCCAACAATATAAAAATAAAGAAGGTTATAAAGAAGCTGTTGGCGCCATGTTTACAAAATTTAAAAAATATTTTTTCCCGATTCCCCCTATTTACTTGGTTGGTGCTATGCTAAATCCGTGCATGAAATATAATAATATGTGTCACTTTAGTACTCTTATTTATACTAACTTAGAAATAAATACTAACCATGATTCTGAACAACTACAGCCTGATTTGTGGACGGCTACGGCTGATGCAAAAGATTATATAGAAAAATTATATAATCACTATGCTGATTTATTTGATTCAGCCGTACCTACAAATATCACTCCAACTGTCGCTCCTCATCCTCCCGAGGAGCCATCATCTTCTAAAAGGCCGGCACATAGTGGTTTTTCTGATTCGTTTTATGATTTAAATTGTTGGAACAGTGTTGATGAGAGAACTTACACATCAACTTATCGGGAAGAGCTGAAATATTATCTTCGGACGGCACCAGAGGATCGCAGACGACGGATCAACACGCTGGATTAGTGGAGGAATAATGAATCACAATATCCTGTGCTTTCAAGATTAGCTAGAGATATCTTGAATGTTCCAATGTCAACCGTTGTATCAGAGAGCGCCTTCAGTCAGGGACGACAGCAGCTTGGAGACAACCGACACTCATTGGGAAGCAATGCAATGAATGTTCTAGTTTGCCTCAGAGATTGGATTAGAGCGGAAAGAAGAAACCAAGGAATGGAACCGGAGCCGAGCGACGAGCTGAAACTAGAAGAAATTATGACTTCACGGGAGAACTCAGCAGAATCAAGTCCAATGCATGGTTTTGCCCCCGTTGACTTTGATTATCCTATGCAAGTTCCCATTAATATTAACATGAATGAGTTGGAAAAAATGATGCATAATTTATAGATTTTTCATTCATGTAAATTATAAATTTTGGATCATTTTGCAATCAATAAAATTTCCCAAATTCATTCAGTCCTTAGTCGTTCTTTTTTATTTTTTTTTGAATAAATTTTGAATATTTGTGCATATATCTTCTATAGAAGTGTATATTTAACGTATACATGTGTATATGTTTTATAAATTAGTATATAAGTATATCTATACATATTGTAATGTATATATAATGTAGTATATTTTATAAGTAGTAGTATATATACATTTAATGGTGCGTATACACGTGTATATATCTTCTATAGAAGTGTATATTTAATGTATACATGCGTATATGTTTTATAAATTAGTATATAACTATACAAATATATATTGTAATGTATATACATTATAGTATATTTCATTTAAAGTATTACATATACATAGAATAGAGTGTATATATGTGAATGGATCTTCTATAGACGTGTATATTTAACGTATACATGTGTATATATTTTATAAATTAGTATATAACTATACAAATATATATTGTAATGTATATATATTGCATATATCTCATTTAAAGTATTACATATACATAGAATAGAGTGTATATATGTGAATAGATCTTCTATAGACGTGTATATTTAACGTATACATTACTTTATGTTTTATAAATTAGTATATATATTGTAGTATATACTTTTTTTAAAGTAGTACATATCTTTTGAATGGTGCGTATATATGTGTATATATCTTCTATAGACGTATATCTTTAAAGTACACAAGTGTATATGTTTTATAAATTAGTATGTAACTATATATATATACATATTATTGTATATATATATATGTATATCACTATATTGTTGTATATATTTTATTTAAAGTAGTACATATATATTGAATGGTGCATATATATGTGTATATATCTTCTAAATTAGTATATATTTAACGTATACATGTGTATATGTTTTATAAATTAGTATATATATATATTGTAGTGTATATATATATATATATATTATACTATTATAGCAAATGTTTTATTTAAAGTAGTACGTATAGTCATATATAATTATATATTGAATGGTACGTATATATGTGTAATTGTTTATACTTTATATATTTTTTTAAAAATATATGTTGTATATTGGAGTGTATATAGTGTATATTGGATTTTTTATTTATTTTTTAAACGGGTTTGACCGGTTTTTAACCGGGTTTGACCGGGTCTTGGTGGGTTTGACCGGATTGGGTTTAGTGGGCCGGGTCCGGGTGGGTTTTATTTTTTTTACTGTTTGGCCCGGCCCGGCCCGGTTAACGCCAAACCCGGCCCGGAACCGGCCCGGAACCCGGGTAAAATGGGAGGGCCGGTTCCGGGTTGGCCCGGCCCGGCCCGTTAGACACCCTTACACACAATGTAGTATCACAATGTAGTCTTCTACGAGTTTCGTTTCTCAGAAGAAGGGTTTTGTAAATATAAATAGAACAACTCTCTTCTCAAGTCATAACACACAATGTAGTCTTTTAAGAGTTTCGGTTCTCAGAAGAAGGGTTTTGTAACTCTATAAATAGAACAACTCTCTTCTCAAGTCATAACACAATAGCATCCACAATATATTCTTTTAGAGTTTCGAGTCTTTCAAGAGAACACAATAGCATCCACAATTTATTCTCTTAGAGTTTCGAGTCTTTCAAGAGTTTCGTTTAGTGGATATTTTCTCTCTCATTAGTTTTATACTTTTTAATATTAAGTATCCACAATGTAGTCTTTTAAGAGTTTCGTGGGAGATTTTCTCTCTCATTAGTTTTATACTTTTTAATATTAAGTTTTATATGTAGGCCGATTGGCCAAATAATATAATAATATGTTTTATATGTAAGCCGATTGGCCAAATAATATAATAATATTAAGTTTTTTAGTATTATTTTATGTGTCTTTTGAATTGTCAATCTTGGTTTGCAAACTTTAAGCGCCCTCTCGATTTCGAACCCATCAGATAATTGCCAAAGTGCTGCTTTAAACATCGGTATACCATCAATCCTTCTATGTGAATACCCTTCACATTGCAAATTGGCAAAAACGAATGATTTGCACTTGACCAAGTGGACTCACTAAATAGTGATTCTATGCGCCAAACCCTTTCAGTTCAACATGTTTCAATGCTACTATCTACATGTTTTGCATACACTATTATATCTTTTGATCCTTTGGAAGTATGGAAAGTGAATTTCAGCAAAGGTGGTATGTCCAACCAAAAAGAACAAATGCTTCCATTTCTTTCAATAAACAGAAAAAAGTGTAAAAATTAATGATGTTGTTGGGAAAACTTACATGTCCTTCAGTGGGCACTTGATCATGCTATTTCCTCCGATTTCGCTTCGTTCATCGTGCACATTTTTCGTCCAATCCTCGTAACGTATTACTCTTGCAATAATAATAAACAAGAGAAGAATGATGTGGTTGATAAGGAATTCAATTTGCAATATAATCCATTCAATTTCCTTCTTCCTTTTCCTTTTTCAGTTTTTAATTCAAAAGATGGTATATTCAAGACATGATCACGTCAAGAGAATGTGGACACATTCAAATTATACATATAAGATGCATTATTGGTCCAATTTTCTTGTTCTACTGCTGTCAAATCCCAGTCTCCAAAGCACTAATGAATATGTGCAATCTCTAGAGTAAAAATGATCAGCAAATGGTGCTTCTGAACTTCTATTGCAGCTAATGAGATTGCAAGACCTTCTGAAAGGAATTCCTTTGAATGCAAACTTTTCTTTCATCATGAAAGAAAAATAATGCATCTTATTTTGTATAAAAAAAATCACTAGCGGTATAAATTCGATTGAAAAAAGATGCATCTTATTTCAGAGGCGAACCCAGGATTTGAAGAGCGCGGGTGCACCATTATCTTCACAAAAGCGCTCGAGAATCTTCCAATGACGACTGAGAGATAGTGTCGTGTCTAATGACTGATCAATAAAGGCTTAAGTAATGATAAAAATACAAATATATAGGCCAAATATGGTTTTAGGGTAATATATAAACCTTAACTCTTTATAAATAGATGAGTGCAATAGCCCATTGAATCCGTGGATTATAACATAACTATTTTTGTTGTTAAAAAATTAATAACACAGAAAATAGAAAAAGGAAACTTGACCCTCTAATTCGATTCCGGATTACATCTGCAGGAAACAAAATCTAGAACTAACGCGCCCAAGATGCTATTGTGTTTTTCAGGGTGCACATAATTTATATAACAGTTTCTTAAGGTATATACATGTACACATACACAACTTTTTCCGAACTTACCGGTGGCACATGCACCCCACCCTAACACATGCGTCCGCCCCGGTCTTATTTAGCATAATACTAATAGTAATCACATTAAGGACTATTTGGAAACACGATGTTTATTCAAATATAATAGATTCTTGACAGAACACATCAAATCTTTATCACCATATACAACAATTTCGAGACAAAACTTTAACCTTTTTTCAATATGACGTAAGAAAGAATGATTAAGTACGTACATTATGTCAGGTTACAGTATATCAAGATTTGTGCAAGTCAAAAATCCTTGTCTTGGAAGAAACACCCCAGTTGCCATTATTTGACCATTCTTGATGAAATCTCAACACATCAGGAGGTAATCTGCGATTATCATCCCTAATCAGAAAGAGTTTTTGTTTGCGCGGGTTTACCCAGTTGAACATAGCGCTAACCTATTCCGCTATCATGCTTTTATTGAATTCTGCTTTCAGCAGCCATCCTCCCAGATGTGGCTCTTCCTGGAAGTGAGAACACTGCTGCCCGACCAAGGAAATAAGGAGAAGATTGAAAGGGTTATGAATTCCATTGAGTTAGCCCTACTTGATCGAATCAGCCAGTCTCTTCCGTTCCGCCTGCGACCCCTTTAGAATTCCAATGTTGCTGGAAGTGATGTGCTTAAACGTAGATTGGGAAGTGCGAGAGAGCATTCACATAAATGGGCAAGCTTTCTGTGCATTCAAGAGGAAGTGCAACTCTTGTGGAGGTGACACCCACTATTTGAGGATAAATGATGGCATTTGATCCATAAGTAGCTACGATCCTTCCAAAGTAAGTGTCAGCCCAAGGGTAGGATAGGCAAGCCGTTGGATGATCATGATGCATTTGCGGCTGAGGAAGAGTGTTGGTGGCACTTTCGCCTGATAGGGATGCCTTTGTTCCACTCTCTGCTTGCACATCTAAAATTCCACCCCAACCTGGATGAGCTGTCAAATTTTGCAGAACGGTCTTGCTTTTTCCCATTGCGGCCTCCACATAATTAGATTGACCAGTTGACAGAGTAGAAGTTGAATCCTGATCTTGGAACTCGGATTCTGATTTCTTGATATCGGAGTGATGTTTCAATGCAGATTCCACTCCAGTCTTCTTAGAGGGAGCATGTTCTAGTTGGTCACTGGAGTTCCACATAGGTGAGCAACTCACGAATAAAGGAGCAAAAGATTGACCTTCTTTTCCATGGCCATCTTTCTTTGAGAAACGTCAGCATCCTCTTTGAAACTGGTGCTCTAGAAGCTTTAGACCAAATATAAGGAAAACCTCTATACTACTGTAATACACTAGATCTCTCTAGACTGGAGTTACCTTTTGCTTTGGGTAATGAATGACTTCAGAAATATCTGGTGAGCTTTGGCTCTTGTGCTGTTTTCTCTCACCGGAAAACTACTACTGTATTACCTATGGAGTACTATATACTAGTATTTCCTTTGCTTTCCCCAATTCTCATATACAAAGTTGTCCAGAAAATAGAAAAGGAAAAAACAAGACCATCCCTTCAGTCAACACATGTAATACAAACCCTCTCTTCCCTCACCACATCCACCTTCTTTTGTTTTCTTCTGGGCATGTTCTTGATTTTTGATCAGCCACCTAACCTAATTATTATTACCATTTATGACTTTGAAGTAGGACTTTGGAATGATGCTACTCCTCTTCTTCTATTTATATAAGTGAATAGATCTTTGTGATTCAATCGATTCGATTCTCGTTCTCACCTTCAGTGAACTCCCTTTAAGGACAGAAGCACATCCAAACCTCGTTCTTTTGTATTATTTGTCGGAATAAATAATACATATATGATCAGATGCATATGTAGGTAAGGACTGCTTAGAGTTGGACACAGAATGCCTAATTCAAATTGAAATGTACAATGATCCGGGAAATAAGATTTTCCTTTTCTTAAAAGAGAAAAAAATGAAATAGATCCACTTTCTGGATTATTGCCGATGTAATCATAAAAAGCGAATTTTTCAGGGACCGGATAAACTTTGATTTTCGGCTAACATAGAACCAAGTCTTCAATAGATTTTTTGCTGGAGTTCCGTCCTTTAAGCCAGGGAAGCTGCATCTACTTTAATTGATGATTTCTCACCTTCAGCCTCTATACTATATTACATCAAATAGAAGAGATGGTACAGATATTGACCTAACCAAGCTAGTATGAATCATCTCAGATCCGATCATGGTGGGTGATTGCGGGAGATTAGTTTCAAGCCACTGCCTCGAGAGCTGCCTACGAAAGAGTTCAGGCTATGCCTGGCTATCATAACATTCATTAACGAGATTAATAGATGAATAGAGGAGTCCAGCCAAAACCATTATTGATTTGCCTGGGAGGATTTAAACCGCTCGAACTCAGAGAGATGAGCCTAACAGTGCCCCAAGAAAAAATAGAGAGAGGAGAAGAATACAACTATCTAATCGGGATCACAGTTTCGACCATTTCTTTGAAGGCCGAAAGGTGAAGAAGTGTTTAACCACACTCTCTGTGGAACAGTCTTATCAAAGCACTCTCTTTAACCAATCAAGCAAGACAGATGGAATGAAAGAAAGAAAAAGTAGCTCCGCAGCTCGCCCAGAAGAAGATAGACCGGCCACTATATATTTGTCAATCCCTGGTCTTGGCCAAAGACATACCCGGCATACTAAGACTAAGATGAATCATCTCAGTCTCTCAATAGGACTAGTCCCTAAATCCCTAAACTAAATAGGAAACTTATAATCGCGATCATGCCGCATCAGCTCTTTCAGTCACTACTACCTGTGTCGCACCTACAATGGCAGAGAGTTTGATAAGACTCTCGGATAAGAAAGATCAATCCTGAATAAGCTTGAGCTGATTCTCAAACTAAATCTTTTTATAAGCAAGGAGCTATCTATAGGAAGATAATTGCCAGAACAGTCTAAATGGAAGTAGACCAACATGGGAAGAAATGTGAAAGTAGGGTCTGCTAAGCGCCCAGACCCAGAATTCAGTGAAAATGGAGTTCTTGGTACCGGTCAAGCAGAAATAATATGAATAGCGAGCCAATACTATATTTATAGATTGGAAATAAGGGACTCTCCAAAGAGAGGCCCGAGCAGAATGAAGTTGTGCTAAATGAATGAGTTGTCCTAAATGCCCCTTGTTAGCTGTCACAGAAAGTGGTGAGGGCTCAGGAAGTGAAGCAAACTCGACCAAAGGACAAGTTTGTTCCTGCTTCATTTTTGGTTCCCGATTAAATCTTCACCTTTCTTGAATAAAGAAAGAGAGCGAAAGAGAAGATATCAGTGCAATAGGTACAGAGATAGGAGAAACTGTCTTCGTTCGGTTCGGCAGAAGAAAGCCGAGAAAACAAACAAATAGGAAGAGCACTATGCAAGCTTATAATTAAGTAGATATATAAAAGCTATCACCACCTCAAGCAGTAAAACAAAGTCATTATGGCTATGTTACTAATATAGACAACTATGAATGGTATTCATTGATAAGAGTGACCGCTTTCTAAAGAAAGCAAACAATTCAGACAGAATGTTGAGGGCTTGAAAGAATAAGATACGTAGAGTATGAACCAAGGTTCATAGGTGGATCAAAGTCGAAAGGTAAAGCTGTTGGTTAGACGTAGACGAAGCCAAAGTATAGTTAGACGAAGCCGTAGGAACTCTTGCGTAATCCCAGCTACATGAAGCTAACTCCCTAAGACGAATGAGTCACTTTCTGATCCTTACTCCCCAAAGGAACTCTTAGCCTCATAGCTACATGATCTATATTAGGTTCCGTAGGGTTAGCAATACAAGAATCTCGATTTGAAAATACTTGAGGTAGGATTACTCAACGATCCTTGTTACCTTAACTCCCTTCTCCCGGGATGAAGCCTTAGAAGGAAAAGTATAGGCCAACAACTCTTTAGCTTTAGATGTTATATGAACCCCTAACAAGGAACCGTAGGCATAGAGCTATCGGGTCATAACTCTTCTCACTCTGGCCTTAGGGTTCTTCTTTCAACAATCTAAAATCCTTTCTTCATTTACAAATACTTATGTGATAATATTCCTAACAAAGATTCCATTTTACTTGACCGTAGGACATCACCTTCCTCAATGCAATGGAAAACTAGGAGCACGGAAGCGATGAAAGTATGCCCACTTTCGCCGGCTAACACAATGAATCAATATAGGGGAAACTGGCCGAGAAGCCTAAGCTAGCTATCATCTTCCCTAGTGAATAAAGTCTAGTATTCTTATCGAGATAAGTATGAGTGGTCAAGCCCTGCAATGAGATCATGCGCCCTAACATAAGCCTGGGCTACTATTGTGTGTTCCGATCCTTCTAGTGAGAGCTTGTGTCCATCACAGTGACCGCAAGCTAGCAACAATGAAAAAATAAGCGAGAGCAGCTCGAACAGCTTTAAGCATAAAGCATTAAGCAAGAGCCTACCTCTACCTAAAAGTAGCGGAGAGGAAGACATTGATTTTGCAGAAAGGCTGGCTACCTTGCAGGGTCGCTTACCTAGTTCACCGGTACTAGGCTATGAGAGGGTCAACATCGGGTCCAATGTAAATCAAGCATTGTGAATGATGGTGGCTCCATATGGGTAGACATAGGCCCTGAAACCATAACAAAGACACGATAATTACAGAAAAGACGTATGTGTTCTCGGGCGAGTGCGGACTCGGTTAGTATACAAGATCATCAACATAGTAATAAGATGTGTTATTAGGTGCTCCATTTTATTTTCCCATTGAGGCCAAACCTAAACCTGTGCTCGAGAGATAGCTGTCCATACACTGATAAGGGATGTATGGATTCTCGAGAAGAGAGGAGCCATGGTGGTCCCCCCTAAACCGCCCGGATCCCATGAGTGAATCGAAAGTTGGATCTATATTGGATCTCACCTGAATCGCCCCATCTATCCTCTTGAGGAGGAGTTTGGTTTTAAACCCCGGTTCGAACAGGAGGAGTACGCCATGATAATGTGCCTTGGATGATCCACATCTCAGGGTCAGTTATGAATTCGGTCATGGGCTTTGGACTTGGGCCTGAGGTAAAGTTACAGCCCAACAAAAGAGTGGATTTCCTTTGGGATCCGGGTTAGGCAAACACCTTAAATGGGAGCAGTTCCCTACTGAAGAGATTATGCAAATTATGTTGAAGCTTCGGCTTAGTCTATATCCTCTCATCTCCCCTTCAATGGTCTATTATCTTATCACCTTCTAATTACCTTCTCCCTCTGTTACTCATAGATTTTCCATTAGTGTTTGTCCATTGTTACTTTGTCAATCAAATTCTTATTTGTATTCGGATTTGGAAGTATAATAAATATATATTAGAGTTGTGTGAAATTGAGGTTGTTACATTGGTGCTTTCATCGATCGTACTCCTATTGTAGTGATGGTCCTCAATAAGTTTAGCGGCGTTGACTCAGACGGGTGGATTCGTCGTGCCGCGCAGTATTTTGCCAACCTCGGCTTCCCCGAGAAGGACTAGCTACCTCTTTCTTCCTTCTATCTCGATGGTGCTGCTTATGATTAATTCCAATGGTTGTATCGCAACAAGTAATTTTTTGATTGGAAGCATTTCGCTGAGAAATTGAGAATTCATTTTCGAAATAGCTCTAACATGAGGCATAACCATGTCGACATTTCCCTTCATTTGCTGCAGAAGTTCGATGAGAGTTACTTTTCTATGCTCAACAAACTTGACAATGTGCACCGTGCACTATCGGCTTGCTCCCAGCTAGCCACTCCAAATATCGGGCTTTCAGGTGTGAACTCGTCTTGCAAAGATGAGGAGGATTACGACTTGTCTAAGCCTGTCAAATATTCTCCTGCCTCTACAGATCTAGTTACCTAGATTGACGAGTCAGTAAAGGGCTTTTCCACAAAACATGAGGGCCAGGTGTTTTATGATTTGTCTCAACGAATTGAGCATATATTTCCAAAGTTATCCCTTACGGATGATAATTTTGGGAATATGGGTTGGGTTGTCAACAAACATCAAGAGTCAGAGATTGAATATTGTGAGAAGTTATATTTTAATATTGGAACCTGTAAACTTCCTTTGATTGAGAATGAAAAAGTCAATGTCACAACATACCACGATGAAGAGAACTCCAACATTTATGTGGGGCAGGTATTTGCTAATTTTTATTATGGACCTGAGTACTCTTTGGTTGAACATGAAGTGTTTGAATCACTATGGGAAAGAAGTCCTCTTTTAATTTTTGTTAGTATCTTGATGCCTGATCATATATCTATACACCTTCCCTTTGATCCCGGTGAACCTATTTCTCCACCTATTTTGTTCGAGTATGGGCTTCGGCAATTTGGTATACGTCGTAGATATGCAGGAATTCCACTAAATTTGGAAACAAATGTTGCCAACATATGGAGGATAGACTATGTAGCTAGTTTGTTTGACCAAATTGCTTATCCAACTGCTGTTATATTAAATATCTTCCTTAGCTACTTGTCTAAGGATGAAGTGGGCTGGAATATTGGTTCTTTCTCTGTTATGCTCTATTGTTTTGTCCAGAACCATCTAGTTGTGCAGTACCTTAATGGTGAAACTTTATTGGATAGTTCAGTTGTCCATTTGAACCAACTTGGCTCGGGAATATTCCAGGAGATGCTTGAACTGTTCTTAGTTGGATTAGAGTTACCATTTGATCCTTGCTCTAATTTACTTACTATATTCCTTAGAGTTATAAGAAATTTTGTGTATTGTGTTGCTTTGGGAGATTTGGATCATGATAAGTTAATTATGTCAACCTTGTGGAGTTCTTGCAATTGGATTGTTACGGGATAGGAGCGTAATCTTCCTGGTATCTTGTTGTCTAAATCGAGGGAGCTTGGTAGTGAGGAGAAAATAAAGGTGGTGTTCAAGGCATTTGTTGCACGATACTCAGAACGGATGCAACATATTTTGGTCAACAAAGATGATGGGCTCTTGTTTGCTATGTTTGGTGTAGTTCGTATATCAAGGAGAACTTCGTCGTATCTTATTTTGGGTCTCGATCCTTTTCTTGATTCTGATATGTTTGTGAGGTTTCCTGGATTCATTCATGTTATGCTTTCAGCATAAGCTCCTCTACTTGTGCATGTCAATGAATTTCTCAAGGTGATTTGTTGTTGCTTTTGGCCACACAAATATGGGTTGGAAAAGGTAGTCACTATCATGGAGATGTTTAACACACTACTCACTAGTTCTGGCAATTATTCAAGGGAGTTGCAAGCTGTTTTTATATATCAATTGTGTTGTACGACGCTTGCAACGTTTGGATCAAAAAGATTTCCAAACCAGCATCACTCATATGATTTTACAATAGCAGGAACCGAGGAGTCCTATGGTTATTGCATATTGCTACCTGGTGAAAATCAAATCCAACTATGCACCATCAAACTTTGATCACAATTTTACTTACTTTTTGTTGGATTCCTTATCTTGAACCTTGAGGACAAGGTTCTTATTGAGGATGGGTTATTGTTATGAATTCGGTCATGGGCTTTGGACTTGGGCCCAAGGTGAAGTTACAACCCAACAAAAGAGTGGATTTCTTTTGGGATCCGGGTTAGGCAAACACCTTAAATGGGAGTAGTTCCCTACTGAAGAGATTATGCAAATTATGTTGAAGCTTTGGATTAGTCTATATCCTCTCATCTCCTCTTCAATGTTCTATTATCTTATATCCTTCTAATTACCTTCTCCCTCTGTTACTCATAGATTTCCCATTAGTGTTTGTCCATTGTTACTTTGTCAATCAAATTCTTATTTGTATTCAGATTTGGAAGTATAATATATATATATTAGAGTTGTGTGAAATTGAAGTTGTTACAGTAACCAATGTTTCTTGTCCAATTTCTCCACTTATAAATCCAATCCACCATCCATCGTTGGCTATTCATCAACCATATCATACAGAGTGGGGTGGTAGTGACAACAAGAGTTTTTGTGTAATAAGAGACTATGAATTCTTGACTTGCCACTTCAACTTCATCACACTTTTGGAATTCTTTTGTTAGCGCCTTCGAGATTATCAACCCTTTTCCATCCCCCCTTTCCCAGGCCTTCCCCCTTCCATCCCGTCCCAGGCTCCGCACGATCCCGACGGACCACCCCATTTACTCTCGTCCCAGGCTCCGCACGAGCCCGAGGAACCGCCTCTTCCCGTCCCAAGCTCCGCCCTTCTTGACTTTCCACTTCAACTACATTAAACTTTTGTTATCGCCTTTGAGATTATCAGCCCTCCTCCTTCCCCTCATCCCAGGCCTTCCCTCTTCCACCCCTTCCCAGGCTACGCATGAGCCCGACGGACCGCACTATTCACTCTCATCCCAGGCTCTGCAAGAGCCCGAGGAACCTCCCCGTCCCATCCTAATCTCCCACCCGATCCCGCGATCACCGCCCTCCCCCCTGCCTAGGCTCTACCCAAGCCTGGGACCGCTCTCTCTCCCTCCCCGTCCCTAACTGCCACCCCTCCCTCCCCATCCTAGGCTCCGTATGATCCCAGGAACGCCACCCCTCCCTCCATATCCTGGACTCCGCTCAAGCCTGGGATCACCCTCTTCCCCCGTCCCAGGCTCCTCCCTAGTTCGGGTCTGCCATCTCCCCTCGTCCTAGGATCCGCCCGAGCCCGGGATCGCCCTCCCATCCTAAGCTCCGCATGAGCCAGAGACTGGCCCCTCCCTGTCCCAGGATCCTCTCGAGCCTGGGATTGCGCACTTCCTACCCATCCCAGGCACCGCACGAGCCCGACGGACCGCCCCATTCACTCCCGTCCCAGGCTCCGCACAAGCCCGAGGAATCGCCCCGTCCCGTCCTAAGCTCCCACCCGAGCCCGCAATCGCTGCCCTCCCCCCTCCCTAGGCTCCGCCCAAGCCCAAGACCGTGCTCTCTCCCTCCCCATCCCGTACCACCACCCCTCCCTTCCCATCCCAGGCTCCGCACAAGCCCAGGACCGCCACCCCTCCCTCCACATCCTGGACTCCGCTCGAGCCTAGGATTTCTCCTTTTCCCTCTGTTCCAGGCTCCACCGAGGGGGTGGAGCCACCCTCTTCCCCCGTCCCAGGCTATGCCCTAGCCCGGGTCTGCCCTCTCTCCCCCATCCTAGGATCCACCCGAGCCTAGGACCGCCCTCCCATCCCAAGCTCCGCACGAGCCAAATACCGGCCCCTCCTTGTCCCAGGATCCTCTCGAGCCCGTGATTGCCCACTTTCAAAGAATGCTTTCTTTAAAGAATGAAAGAACACATAAAAACCTTGAAAGATTAACTGTCCAGTCTCATTACATCTCCAACTTTGACAACACATGTTCTACCTGGATTAGTCCTCAAAATCTCATCCCTGTAATAAAAAATCCTACCATACTCCACAATGTGATCACCCATAATCTCGTGTAGCACTTTAGACCTAGGTCTTCTCATAGTTGTTGCGCCAACATGGATGTCCAACTTCTTTCTAATAATCTCTTGTAACTGGATAACTCTAATGTTTGGTTGTTGAGTAATTCAGTCTTTATACTAACTTGTCAGAAACTTTGAGTTGCAAAGATAGTTAAAAGTTGATATCAAACAAACATGAATAGGGTTGTATCATTTAACAATAAAATCCCCACTACTCTTATCTTTGCTGGCACACAACAATCAAGGGCAAGTGTGTTTGCAACACCTCACTCTAACTCCAGAAGGCTCATTCACATACTTTTCAATTTGAATCTTTTCTTGAATTGCATATCTGGTTACTGCCAGCCTAAACTCCTTTACACTTGGAAAAACCAACCCTAATTCCCAAACAATTTTTTCACAAGTTTCATAAAAAACAACTCTATTTTTTTTGTTCTTTCTTCTCACAGGTTGTTGCACTACTTTATCACCATCTTCACTATCTCCTCAACCTACTTCATCATCTAATTCAAAGCTAGGAGCTTCATCACTTGGGTGGTAAGGTTCATCACCTCCTAGTTTACCAACTAGGCTATTCCTAGTGCCAATATTTGACTAATCATACCCTATATCTAGACCCTTTTCACTAATATTGACCTGTTCAGCTGTTGTACCTCTACTTCTTTTTTGTGACCAATTAAAATTTCTTTTACAAGCTCTTATATCAATATATTCTTGATGGACATCACTATCCAGACTAGTACTCCCTTCTGAATCTGAATCATTCTCTAAATCATCATCACTTGGATCCTCATCTACTGTTGGGTCAAAAGAATTGGAAGGTATATTAGAAGGAGGAGGCTTATCAGGAGGGTTGGAGGGGAATTTAGGAGTAGAAGGCTAGAAATTAGGGCTAAAAGCATCACCCTTATTAATAGGGTTCAAATGTTCCCTACCTACTCCATTGTCAGTTCTATTGGGGAAATACCCCAATTGAAGTGGGGCCTAATCAGGTCCAGTCACCCCATGTGAAATATACACCTCAAGTTCATCCCCATTTTTTAACATGTTGATAATGTCAAAAATAACCTTATCACACTTAATTTCTACCAAATAACCATTTCATTTAACAAAGAAATCACATTGAGTTGAATATCCTAGATATTTAATGTAGTCTCTTAACTTAAAGTAGGACATCATCATATCAACATCTTTATCGAAAAACTCAGTCACAGACCCACCAATCTATTCAGGTGGGGGACCAAATTCTATTTCACCCCCATGATACCATCTTAAAGTTACAAGCACAAAAGCCATTGAAAGATACCTGAAAAAGCAACAATTCAATCACACAAACACATTGAAATCAGTAAACAAAGAAAAAAATACCCCACCCCACCCCAACCACCCCACTTGACACACACCTAAAAAGAATTCTAAGTTGTACATGTTACTACAACACCGTAACAGTAACAACAACATATGCAAAAAATCGACAAATATCCAACAAACACATAAGTTAATATGTTTTGCATCAATTTCAGTAAATTATGTTTTCCCCCCCAAAAAATACAACTTCGAAGAATTCATCAAATCGACAAAATTAAACATAAACGTTGTACATGCATAAGTCAATATGTTTATATTTGCATCAATTTCACTAAATTATGAGCTAAAAAATATTTCTCCCAAAAAAAATACAACTTCGAAAAATCTATGATTAGAGACATTAAAACTACAATACACAAAATTCTAACCTGTAAAATCCTCGCTCCTAGGTTAATACGTTTTCTCCCCAATAAATTTCTCTCCCAAACACCTTCGATCTCCTTCGAGTGTGAGATTAGAGTCTAATTCGCGACAGACAGGAGAGAAAAATCGAAGAAGAGAGAGAGAGAAATGGAAAATGAATCGTTTCAAATGATTCAGATATTTTATTATAATCGGGTCGGGTTATTGGGTTAAAACCAACCTTTTTAACCTTTTAATATTAAATTATTATTTTAAAAAGAGAGTGCAAACCACGCGCCTAAGGGTTGTTGCAGAATATGGTCAAAATGGTGTATTTACAAGGGGTAAAATAAGAATCGTGGGGTAATAGGTGGTATTGAAAGTTTAAGTGTCATTTTGAAAATCTCGGACAACATCAGTGGGGTAATTTTGTATTTACTCTTACTTTTTTCATGTTTATCTTTTACATTAGCTACTTATTTTTTAAATCATTCGATAATAGTAAATATCAATTAATAGGGAGTGTCATAAAGCAGACATGTCAATAATTATTTTTTAATACGTGTGTCAAGTTAAAATGAACGGAAGAAGTAAATTTAAAGGGAGATATAGTAAAATTACTTCGATAATTCATTGTCTCTTAAGGTGTATGTGTTGCGTGCACTAAGGTAATTTTACGAACTGCATACTCTTTATCCTCCTCAGACTCCATATGGGAATATATTTGGTATGTTATTGTTGTTGTTGTAAAGTGTATGTTAAATTAATAATAGACAAATAAAAATTGACAAAGGAAGTATATATTCATCTCATATTACTTGTTAACAAGACTAAAAAACTGTTAATTTAAATTACTTGTCAATTTATATAATTAGAATAATATCAATTTAAATTTTCTCATTTTACCCCAAAATTAGCTCTTTTTAATGTATAAAATATTATAAAGTTCCTCCATTGTTAATTTGATATTGATGGATAATATCATAATACACATAAATATATAGAGTAATTAAAAAGAGAGAATGAATAAAGTAGTAAAATTATTTCTCTTATTTATAATTTATTAAGGGTGTATAAAAGTAAAGTGAACAAGTAGTATTATAAGACAAAGTATTTTATAGAGTATTAAAGCTCTCATTTTTTCTGGTTTCAGTTTTCATTTTCTAGTCTGATTAATTGAAATTTGCATATCATTCTATTCTTGATCATCGGATATTAATAGAAAAAAATAGTCACACCAAAAGAAAGACGAAGAGGGAGTTTGAGGCAAGGCTTCTGGACCTAGGCTTAACGTCCCGATGAGCACAATCAGGAGATAAGTTTTTGGACAACTAATTAAAAATCAGAGGAGAAAGATTTCTTATTAGCATTTTAACCACGGTTGAAAGAGTAAAGTTAAGGCATGGTTCAACTCACATTGTGTGATCGCCCTCGTAAAGGTGCATGAAAAATCCTACTTTTAAGAGTAAAACTCTCCTTTCGAAGCTCTAACTAAAAGCCTTTGGTTAAAGAGTAAGCTTTTAGCAATATAATGAATTTAAAACTAAAATTTTCGCAAATTAAACTCAAATTTACCTTAGAATCAAGAGATATCTTTAATTAGTTCTGCATCACCTTTAAAGAGATACAAATAATTCAAGAGAACTACTTTGCAAAGAAATTGAGAAACGAACTACGGTGTAAATGATACAATTCCCTTGGCAACTACAAAAGATCATTTCTTCTACGTTTTGTAACTTCTTCCTCATACTAATTATATAACATTCTGACCTGAACCTTTTTCAGTAAAACTTATCATAACCATAAATAGAGACACCTTATAAGATTGATCTCATCTCGCCAAAGTATAGCATCATTTGCTTAGTGTACCAAACAACGCGTGCAGAGATTCTTGGTAGAGGTAGATTCACTTTGGTCCTTTTGCCTTATCCACAGATGCAGGAAAATGACTTCTGCTCCTAATAAACCTTCAATTGTAAAGTCAGTTGGTTTCATAGTTTTAGAATTTTGTTGATCTCAAGTACTTCATCTTCATCATCGCATGTAAGAATATAGAAGAGAAGGTATGACTAGAAATAGTCATGAAAAGTGAATTTATTCGGTGATACAAGCGTAAAGAGCACAAGAATTACAAGTGATACGAGTGCAAAGAGGGTACAAGCACAAGAAGCCATACTTGAATCATATCCAAGAAGAGGGAAGAGTGTGAAGGCCTTTGCAAAAGAGTGAAAAACGGGTATCAAGATCTCAAGACCATTCCTTAGGAGCCAAGATCGGGAACTACAATGTCTTCAAGGCACATTCATGAAGATGGATGTGTTTGAGCATGTATTAAGTTCGTCCAAGGGAGTGTATGTATTAAAGTGTGAAGACATGCCTTGAGTATCTTAAAAACACTACAAGGCGGCCCCATTTATACACTCCAAACCCGTCCCCTTCATTAAGGGTAAATGTTTCATTTCCCATCTCTTTTGTAATAGACTATAAGTAGGAACCCTTAGTCTTATTTGCTTAGTTAGCTTATTCTTGAAATCACTTGTAATATTGAACATCATTTTTCTCTAAAGAAGAGAGTAGACCACCAAACATTTGAACATCACAAGTGAAAGGTGTTATTTTCCACAATACGGGTACGTAGAATCTGTATAATAGAATAACAACTTCAACTCGAGTTCAAGTATGAACAAGAACACAATGAAGTTGAACAAATACCCTCAACACAAGATCAAAATGATCTTTCCAAGAGGTGTATTTTTTATTTCAGAAATATAGATGAAACAGAAATTGTTAAGGCCAAGTCGTTCGAATTCATGGACTTTTCTTAAGGAAATAATTCCCCTCACTGTACCCGAGGTTGCGGAATTTTTCATCCCAGGATAAAATGGCCAATAATTCAAGTATAGCGGTACCTCAAATACTTGAATTCTTTGAATGCACTGTCGGTTTGATTGATCACAAAGAGTATTTAGAAGACAAGAAGATTTATGTGTAATCAGAAATTTTTTATTCTTTTTTTAACCTGTGGAAGAAAACAAATTATTTATAGACACAACATGCCCCTCCGAAAAGGTGGCATTGGTTCAATTTTAGAGGTGGGTCTTTTCCTGAAAATGCATGTTTGTTTATTTAAAACAGTGCAGTAATTTTCTGAAACAGTACACCTTTTCAAGAACAAGTGCACCAGTTCGAAACAGTGCATCACTTCGTTAAAGAGTTGCATTTGTTTGAACCAATGTATATACTATTTCAAAAATCTGCATTTGCTCAGTCGAAACAATGCATTAATTCAGAAACACTACAGCATTTCGTTGCACCAGTTCGAATACAACATTGTTTCATGTCGAAATAGTGCAACTGTTCACTACATGCATGCATAAATAAATGGAACATTATTGCTTCGGATTGAATTTATTTGTTTTTGTCAAATAAAATTTGTCCAAAAAGATAGATCTCATCGATCGATCATTTGCCAAATCTAAATCCAAATCTGAGTCGAGCGAGTGACGACGACGGTGCAAGGCATCTCTATTTTCTTGCCTCACTTACCATGTGAAGTAAGTGTTTCACTTTATAAACACTTTAAAGTTCTCTTCTTCCACCAATGTGGGAGAAGAGTAAACTTTCCAACTTAAAGAGTACACTTTCCAATTTGGGTGTCTCCTTTTCTTCACTTGATTATTCCATTTTCCATTCAACACATATATATATAGAACCCAAAAATCCCCCACATGAATGGGGAATGGCTATGTTTTTCATAAAAGTTTTATGGAAAAGTATGTGATCATCAAGCAAAGACTGATTGCATCTGGATAAGTGGGTTTCCCTTTGAACTTTCCGTAATGAACATGCATCGGATGAACTCGGTCAATTGGTAGATTTGATATCTTTAAACCTCCGAGCTTTAATGTATACCTAGACAACACATGTCACACAACCAACTTTTTACCATTTATGGTTCTTACGGTTTTGTTCTTTTCAGCCATGAACACGTCCCGGTTTTTATGAGAGCTTCATAGGCCTTTACTAACATTCTATTTGAAGCGGATTCCACTTCGCCCACACATAGGTGATTTCTAAATATTCAATCCTATAGATTAAACTATTTGGTCAAATCTTCCAAATTTAGATAATCATTAAAAAACTTTTCACCTTAAGTCTTATCCTTGTTTACTATACATTGTCTACATCATGAGAATCGGTTGGGTATTTGACAATGTTGAACCTGTCAGACACAAATTTGTTTGATCTCCTTGAACCTAGCTCTTGGGATTTCCAGTCAGCTAGGTAGAGTTACCACCATGCTGACTTGTCCTAGGCCTTAAACCCATTCCCTTGGATGTCCTTTCTACTCCTTCTCTAGATAGGCCTTTTGTAAGTGGATTCGACACATTATCCTTTGACTTTACATAGTCTACAGTGATAATTCCACTAGAGAGAAGTTCTCTAACGATATTATGTCTTCATCTTATATGACGAGATTTATCGTTATACATCATGCTCCCTGCCCTACCTATTGCCGCTTGGCTATCACAGTGTATACATACTGGTACCACTGGCTTGGGCCAATATGGAATATCTTCCAAGAAATTCTAGAGCCATTCTACTTCTTCACCGGCTTTATCTAATGCGATAAATTCAAATTCCATTGTAGAGCGAGCAATACATGTCTGTTTGGATGATTTTCAAGAGACTGCTCTTCCACCGATAGTAAATACATATCCACTTGTGGATTTTACTTTGTTCTATATGGTGATCCAATTTGCATCACTATATCCTTCAAGTACCGTAGGATATTTATTATAAGGCAAAGCATAATTTTGAGTGTATTTAAGATACTCCAAAACTCTTTTCATTTCCATCCAGTGAGTTTTGTTAGGATTACTTATGTACCGACTCAATTTACTGATAGCGTATGCTATTTTTGGTCATGTACAGTTCATTATATACATTAAACATCCCAATACTCTTGCGTACTCTAATTGCGAGTCACTTTCACCTTCATTCTTTCGAAGTGCAAAGCTCGCATCCAATGGAGTCTTGGCAATACCGAATTCCATAGACTTGAACTTGTCAAGTACCTTTTCGATATAATGAGACAGTGACAATGCCAACCCTTGTGGAGTTAGATGGATTCTTATACCTAAGATCATATCTGTAACTCCAAGGTCATTCATATCAAACTTGCTCTCGAGCATTCATTTTGTTGTATTTATGTCAGAAATGTCTCTACTGATGATCAACATATCATCCACATATAAACATACAATGACTTGGTGATTTGGAGTGTCTTTAATATAAACATATTTATCACATTCATTTATTTTGAATCCGTTTGCCAACATGGTTTGGTAAAACTTTGCATGCCATTGCTTAGGTGCTTGTTTTAGTCCATAAAGTGACTTAACAAGTTTGCACACCTTATTTTCTTTTCCTGGAACCACAAAACCCTCAGGTTGTTCCATGTATATTTTTTCCTCCAAATCTCCATTTAGGAATGCGGTCTTCACATCCATTTGATGGATTTGAAGATCATATATCGCCGCCAAGGAAATTAACATTCGAATCGAGGTTATCCTTGTTACTGGAGAGTATGTATCAAAGTAATCAAGGCCTTCCTTCTGTTTGAAGCCTTTTACTACAAGTCTTGCCTTGTATTTGTCAATAGTTCCATCCGCCTTCATTTTCCTTTTGAAGATCCATTTAGACCTTAAAGGTTTATTTTTGGGAGGAAGGTCAACCAATTACCATGTATGGTTTCTTAAGATTGAATCTATCTCACTATTGACTGCCTCTTTCCAAAAGGATGAGTCTGACGAAGACATCGCTTCTTTAAATGTTTGAGGCTCATTTTCTAAGAGAAATGTTACAAAATCTGATCCAAACGAAGTTGACGTTATTTGACGTGTACTACGTCTTGGATTTTCTTCATTATGTATATTCTCACTTGGTTCATCTCGAGGTCGTTTAGATCCTCCACTAGACTATTCATGTCTAATTTTATACGGGTAAATGTTTTCAACGAATTCAGCATTGTCTGATTCAATTACCGTATTTTCACTAATATCCGAATGTTTGGATTTATGAACCAAAAATCGACATGCTTTACTACTCTTAGCATATCCTATGAACACGCAGTCCACTATTTTAGGTCCTATCTTAACCTTTTTCGGTATAGGAACTTGAACCTTCGCTAGACACCCCCACACTTTGAAATATTTCAAATTAGGTTTCCTTCCTTTTCATTTTTTGTAAGGAATTGATTGTTTCTTACTATGGGGAACTCGGTTGAGTATACTATTGGCCGTAAGGATAGCCTCCACCCATAAGTTTTGCGGTAAACCAGAACTTATAAGTAAGGCATTCATTATTTCCTTCAAAGTTTGATTTTTCCTTTACGCAATTCCATTAGATTGAGGTGAATATGGGGCCGTATTTTGATGGATTATTCCATTCTCTACACATATTTGTGCAAAGGGAGATTCATATTCTCCGCCCCTCTCATTTCTTATCATCTTGATCTTTTTGTCTAACTGATTTTCAACTTCAGTCTTATATTGCCTAAACGCATCTATTGCTTCATCCTTACTATTTAGCAAGTAGACATAGCAGTATCTAGTGCAATCGTCAATAAAAGTTATGAAATACTTTTTTCCACCACGAGATGGTGTTGACTTCATATCACAAATGTCAGTGTGTATTAAGTCTAAGGGATTGGAATTCCTTTCAACGGACTTATAAGGATGCTTCGCATACTTCGATTCCACACACGTTTGACACTTTGATTTATTGCACTCAAAGTTTGGCAAAACTTCTAAGTTAATCAGTTTTCGTAATGTTTTGTAATTAACATGGCCCAAACGTTCATGCCATAAATCATAAGACTCAAGCAAATAAGACGAATTCGAACTTTTATTCATTTCAACAGTCATTACATTCATCTTATAAAGGCCCTCCGTGAGATATCTTTTTCCTATATACATTTCTCCTTTGCTAACTACAATTTTTCCAGAAACGGTTACATATTTGAATCCGTTCTTATCTAGGAGTGAAACAGAAATTAAGTTCCTACGTAACTTCGGAACAAATAGCACATTGTTCAGTGTCAAGACCTTGCCGGAAGTCATCTTTAGGCAAATTTTTCCTGTTCCCTCCACCTTAGTAGTAACGGAGTTGGCCATGTAAAGCATTTCTTCTACTTGAGCTGGAGCAAATGACGAGCACAACTCTTTGTTTGCACAAACATGGTGTGTGGCACCAGAATCCATCCACCATTCATGTGGATTTCCCACCAAGTTGCATTTCGTGAACATAGCACACAAATCGTGATAATCTTTGTTGGACTCAATCAGATTCGCTTGGTCCTTTTTCTTCCCTTTCTTCGGGGCTCGACAGTCTGTGGAATTGTGGCCAATTTTTCCACAGTTGAAGCATTTTCTCTTGAACTTTTTCTTGGGTTGATTGCTTCCATGTTCAACTTTCTTTCTTTTCTTCGAGTTGTTTTGGCCATCTTCTACAATATGTGCTCCATTCATTGTAGAATTTCCCTTTGACCTTCTTTTGGCAGCTTTATTTTCTGCTTTAATATGAAGTCAGACAATAAGATCTTCAACGGTTATCTCCTTGCGTTTATGCTTTAAGTAGTTTTTGAAGTCTTTCCACAAAGGTGGTAGCTTCTTAACTATCGCTGCTACTTGGAAAACATCATTCACAATTAAACCTACAAAACAGTTTATGTGAGTATTACGAACATTTTTAATTTGTTCAACTAAGGTATTTTTCAAAGATATACCTTCTGCTAGGAGATCATGTATGATGACTTGCAACTTCTGTACTTGAGAGACAACAGATTTGCTATCAATTATTTTGAAGTCCAGGAACCGTGCAACAAGGAATTTTTTAATTCCCGCATCCTCCATTTTATATTTCCGTTCAAGTTCCCCCCACAGTTCCTTTGATGTCTTGGTTCCACTATAGATATTGTAGAGGTCGTCTTGGAGACCACTCAGAATATAGTTCCTGCAAAAGAAATCCGAATGTTTCCAAGCTTCTACAATAATTAAACGGTCTTTGTCCGAGGTTCCCTCGGGCACCTCAGGAGCATCTTCGCTAGTGAACCGTTGTAGACATAGAGTGGTGAGGTAAAAGAACATCTTTTGTTGCCACCGCTTGAAGTCAATGCCAGAAAATTTTTCGGGCTTCTCCGCCGGTGCCATCGTTGGCGGAGCATTTGTGCGACTTGATGTGGCAATATTATTTGCCCCTACAGACGTTGTCGCATCCATCATTTGACTTTTAGTTGTCACTTTTCCCGTTACCACAAGACAGAAAACTTAGTATTTTTCAGAATACTATTTATAAAGTTAAATAACTTGGAAACAATTCTTCTTGTTTCTAGTTAACGATGAAGTTTTTATTACTTCGAATCATCAACCGAATGAACCTTAACTTGTGATGAAGATTTTATGTCTTCTAATCACTAGTTAAATTCAAGCGGATTCGAAATCCTAAGCTTTAATCTCCAAAAACAAGCAATACAGATTCTGTAAAAATTTATTTCCTTAAGATTGTTATTTTCCACAATACGGGTACGTAGAATCTGTATAATAGAATAACAACTTCAACTCGAGTTCAAGTATGAACAAGAACACAGTGAAGTTGAACAAATGCCCTCAACACAAGATCAAAATGATCTTTCCAAGAGGTGTATTTTTTATTTCAGAAATATAGATGAAACAAAAATTGTTAAGGCCAACTCGTCCGAATTCACGGACTTTCCTTAAGAAAATAATTCCCCTCACTGTACCCGAGGTTGCGGAATTTTCTCTCCCAGGATAAAATGGACAACAATTCAAGTATAGCGGTACCTCAAATACTTGAATTCTTCGAACGCACTCTCGGTTTGATTGATCAAAAAGAGTATTTAGAAGACAAGAGGATTTATGTGTAATCAGAAATTTTTCATTCTTTTTTTAACCTGTGGAAGAAAACAGGTTATTTATAGCCACAACATGCCCCTCCAAAAAGGTGGCATTGGTTCAATTTTAGAGGTGTGTCTTTTCCTGAAAATGCATGTTTGTTTATTTAAAACAGTGCAGTAATTTTCTGAAACAGTACACCTTTTAAAGAACAAGTGCACCAGTTCAAAACAGTGCATCACTTCATTGAAGAGTTACATCTGTTTTAACCAATGTATATACTATTTCGAAAATCTGCATCTGCTCAGTTGAAAAAATGCATTAATTCAGAAACAGTACAACATTTCGTTGCACCAGTTCGAACACAACACTGTTTTATGTCGAAATAATGCCACTGTTCACTGCATGCATGCATGCATAAATAAATGGAACGTTATTGCTTCGGATTGAATTTATTTGTTTCTATCAAATAAAATTTGTCTAAAAAGATAGATCTCATCGATCGATCATTTGCCAAATCCAAATCCAAATTTGAATCCGAGCCGAGCGAACGACGACGACGGCGTGAGGCATCTCTATTTTTTTGCCTCACTTACCATGTGAAGTAAGTGTTTCACTTTATAAACACTTTAAAGTTCTCTTCTTCCACCAATGTGGGAGAAGAGTAAACTTTCCAACTTAAAGAGTACACTTTCCAATTTGGGTGTCTCCTTTCCTTCACTTGATTATTCCATTTTCCATTCAACACATATATATATAGAACCCAACAATCCCCCACATGAATGGGGAATGGCTATGTTTTTTATAAATGTTTTACGGAAAAGTATGTGATCATCAAGAAAAGACTGATTGCATCTGGATAAGTGGGTTTCCCTTTGAACTTTCCGTAGTGAACATGCATCGGATGCACTCGGTCAATCGGTAGATTTGATATCTTTGAACCATCAAGCTTTAATGTACACCTAGACAACACATGTCATACAACTAGCCTTTTACCGTTTATGGTTCTTACAGTTTTTTTCTTTTCAGCCATAAACACGTCCCGATTTTCATGAGAGCTTAAAGAATAGGCCTTTACTAACATTCTCTTTGAAGCGGCTTCCACTTCGTCCACACATAGGTGATTTCTAAATGTTCAATCCTGTAGATTAAACTATTTGGTCAAATCTGCCAAATTTAGATAATCATTAAAAGACTTTTCACCTTAAGTCTTATCCTTGTTTACTATACATTGTCTACATTATGAGAATGGGTTGGGTATTTGACAATGTTGAACCTGTCAGACACAACTTTGTTTGATCTCCTTGAACCTAGCTCTTGGGATCTCCTGTTAGTTAGAGTTACCGCCATGCTGACTTGTCCTAGGCCTTAAACCCATTCCCTTGGATATCCTTTCTACTCCTTCTCTAGATAGGCCTTTTGTAAGTGAATCCGACACATTATCCTTTGACTTTACATAGTCTACAGTGATAATTCCACTAGAGAGAAGTTCTCTAATGGTATTATGTCTTCGTCTTATATGACGAGATTCACCGTTATACATCATGCTCCCTACTTACATCTTACCATTAACAGAGTATCTACTGTTTAAAAATCCAGTATCTAAAAGAAAAAAATGCATGGCATCAATGTAGTACCCATTAGACCAGGTGAAAATGCCATTTTGTGTGACACCTCATACAGTATAAGCTTCTGTGTGTTGATACTCTAATGAAGTCCATCCTAGTTTTTATTCCCCTGGAAATGATGGGGGGGGATTACAAGGTGGGGAATCTAACCTTCACCACTACTAAGGGGGGAGTTCAAGTTGCCAAACCTAAATACCAACCAACTGGATTACTACGATTCCGTCCTTGTGGTTCATCAATTATTTCCAATATATCTGTGTTTGTGAGAAAGTAGTTTTTCAAATTCAGTTCCTCTATCAAGCCAAAATACTTTTGAAATTCAACATTCTTTAGCTCATGCCTCCAACATTTCCAAGGTAGAGATGCACAACAAGGTTTCTCATATTCATTACTAGCTGCATCTCTGTATGCATGTAAACTATAATAGTAGAGAAAATAAGTTAGAAGCAAAAATGCACGAAAGGAATAAGGGTAATAAATATAGCCATGAACAATTAATCATGAAACCAACATAGAAAAGGTAAACATTCTTTTGAATTGGAAACTTTTTCTTCTTTAACCCCCAAACCCTTGAGGGCTAAAGAAGAAAAAGAGGAAACAATCACTGTGAGGGAATGGGAAGCTTTATCCAATTAGGTAAATCAAAACAATGTGTAATTTGATCAGATAAGATGTGCACATATCATGTTTCCACTAGACTTGGTCCTACTTGACGCCATGGGTTTACCGGTCGTTCATCACACTTGCAGGGATTTTATTTCACATAGTTCATTTGGGATGATACTATTTATTGGGATTATCTTCCAAGTTATGTTTTCTTTCTTTATCGCATACACTATTTGGGAACTGATATTGCGATATCAGTTTTTCCATGACTGAACCACCTTAGTTTTTAATTCAATAATATACTTGGCCTTCTTTCCAACAAAAAGAGAAAACTTTTAGTCTTTGTCCCTGCTGATCTAGTATTATGAATTAAATCCTTGTGTCTATATTGTTTCTTGAAGTTAACCGACCATACAACAATAACAACAACTAAAGTTCTACACAAGCAATAAGATCGGCTTTATGAATTCTATAACATCAAAAATAATAATGAATCTCATAAGGACTAAAAGATGTTTATTTAAAACCATTAAAGGGAAATAACGCAGGAATTCAATTCAAAAGCTGGCCGCTGAAATAAAGATGGAGTTTGAAGAAGAGAATATGCAGAGAGATAGATTATTTTCTTGTTAAAAGACCGCATCAACTTAGCAACTTAAATAGTTGCTATTACAACTAAAAATAGGACAAAGAAACAACCTATTTCTACCAAAATTAAAATAATTAATTAGTTTCCTACCAAAGATAGGACTCTTAATTTAACTAGGATTTGTACATTAAAAAAAGGCTGGAGAAAACAAAAAAAAAACAGTCGTATTCTTAAAGAAACTTTCAACACTCCTCCTTTCTTTATGAAATGAAAACACCAATTATTTGCCTTAGAAGCTCAAACTTGCTGACTGAAAGTAGCTTAGTGAACAGGTAGATTAGAGTCACTTCTCCCTTTTGCTGCACTTCTCTTAAGAAATAAAGCTTGATGTTGAAATGTTTGGTCTTCCTATAAAACACCAGATTGTTTGAGATTACAACAACGGTCTGGTTGTCGACTAGAATCTCATTACTCTCATTCTATTCCATATGAAAATCACACATGATCTTTCTGAGCCATAGGGCTTGGTTTACTGCTGCCATTGCTGCTATGAATTCAACCTCTGTAGTAGATTGTGCAACAACTTCCTGCTTCTTAGATGACCATGAAAAGATTCCTGATCCTAGGCTGAAACAATGTCCAGAAGTACTTCTCATATCATCAACGGATCCAGCCCAATCACTATCCGAGAAACCAAGCAACTTGAAACTTTGAAACTTCTCAAAATTTATGCCATAGTCAACCGTTCCTTTGATATATCTTAATATTCTTTTTGCTTCTCTTAAATTCATCTCACTTGCACAATGCATAAAATGAGATAAGAGACTTACAAAAAATAGAATATCCGGCCTTATCACAGTGAGATACGTTAAGCATCCAATCAAGCTTCTGTAATACCCTTCATCAACATTATCGGCTCCATCTTCTTTACAAAGTTTCTCTTTTTGATTCATTGGATTGCTCATTGGCTTGCAATCCTTTATTTGAAATTTCTTTAGAATTTTCTTTGCGTATTTCTTTTGGTAAATGAATGCTTCACTTTTGCTTTGCTTGATCTCCATCCTAATAAAATTGGACATAAGACCAAGATCGGTCATTTCAAAAACTTGTATCATTTCTGATTTTAGAAAAGTCTTTCTATGTTGCTTACTGAATTGGCAGGCATGACATTTAGTAGCGTTAACATCCAAATCGGGTAAGTTATTCACCATATTCAATTTCTTCATTTTGACAAGTCCTTGATAATGATAGTGCCAAAGTATCCTATGTCATAACTCAATAATGTTTTCTTTTGCTGAGCTCTTCTTCCAATGGATTTAATGAGAAACTTCTGCCTCTTATTTTGACTTTAAGTAGGTCTTGTCCAGATGCTTCCTTGATCAAGAAGTGTTTATCTTCGAAATACAATTTGAAACCTTTTATAATAATTGACCAACACTTAACAAGTTCTGGTCCAAATCGGGTATATAAAGAACATCAGAAATTGTTTTAGTGCCCGATTGTGTTTCAATTGTAATGGTTCCCATTCCTTTTGCTGGAATATAACCACCATGGTCGATTCTAAATTTTGTAACTTTAGTAGACCTTAAATCTTTAAAAATATCTTTAGCACAAGTCATATGATTTGTGCATCCGCTATCGATCAACCACGACTCGCTTGTGACACTGCTTGTAAAACATGATGCGACAAAGAGTTGATCTTCTTCCTGTTCATTAATAACTTGAGCCTCTTCATCTTGCTGTTGAGTTTTGTTCTTGCAGATGATCGCTTCATGCCCAAGTTTATTGCACTTAGTACACTCAGCATCATACCTCTTCCAACACCTGAAAGGTGCATGTCCAAACTTGCCACAATGCTTACAAGGAGGGTAGTTTCCTTTGAAACCACTTGTTTTATTTTTGTTGTTGTTTGGTGCACTGACTCCATCATTTGGTTGGTACTTCTTATTCTTCTTCTCCTTCTTCTTAGAACGTCCATCATCATGATGCTTGTCTGGTAAGGCACCTTTGACAGCTCCTCCCTGTCTCATAACACGTCGTTGCTCTTGTGCTTGAAAAGCACTTAAGAGCTCTACAAGTGTGATCTTAGACAAGTCCTTAGTATTTTCTAAGGCTATTATGGTAGCCTCAAATATTTTAGGTACCGTTACTAGGATTTTTTCAATGATCCCTGAATCATTAAAAGTGGAACCCAATAATCTGATGTGATTTGCTAAATTAAGAAGTTTGTCAGAGTACTCCTTTATGGTTTCACTTTATTTCATCCTTTTTAGCTCAAACTCATATACCAGATTCATTACTTGCATCCCTCAAATCCTTTCATCTCCTTCATCTCAGTCTTGAGATAATCCCATACCTCTTTTGCTGATTGCAGAGACATGATGTGAGTCAAGATATTGGGTGAAATTAAAGTAAATAAGCATGTCATTGCCTTTGATTTCCTAGTATTCTTCTCCTTGTGAGTTTTAAACTGCGCCACCATGGGATTGTCCGAAAAGAGAGCTACCTCATATTCAACTTCAACTGCTTTCCAGAAATTCAAAGCTTACAGATATATCTGCATTCTAGCTGCCCATATTTGATAACTTTCTCCATCGAAAGTTGGTGGTGCCATTGAAGAAAAAATTGTTTTTCCGTTCATGGTATCTATTGGATCAGATTGATGGACTCACTCACAGGTCCCTTAAGATTAAAGCTCCGATACCAATTGTTGGTTTAAAACCGTTAAAGGGAAAATAACGCAGGAATTCAATTCAAAAGTTGGCCGCTGAAATAGAGATGGAGTTTGAAGAAAAGAATATGCAGAGAGACAAATTATTTTTTTGTAAAAAGATCGTCTATAATTGATCATCAACTTAGCAACTTAAATAGTTGCTATTACAACTAAAAATAGGACAAAGAAACATCCTATTTCTACCAAAATTAAAATAACTAATTAGTTCCCTACCAAAGATAAGACTCCTAATTTAAATAGGATTTGTACGTTAAAAAAAGCGGGAGAAAATAGAAAAAAATAGCTGCATTCTTAAGGCAACTTTCAACAAAAGAATCCTAAAAAGAACTTAAGACATAAAGTAAACGTACTAACATGACATAAAACATACTCCCAACTAATAGATTGAGCACTTAGCATTTCAAATTTATCCAATCACACCATTTCTCAAACTGTTTACAAATCAACAAAGGACCCCGACCAGTCAACAAACAAACATGTTTGCAAATATTTCTAGCGAACAGTTTATATAAACAACTCTTAAGGGGCTACAAAGAATTTTGTAACCTTGCGAACCTTTATAATAGACTCAAAATGACTAGTTTGTAGGTGATACAATTTTGCATATGTTGGTTCACTAACCATACATTTTGGCTAATCTTTAAGACCCACCAAATTGCAGAAAATCGAATTAGCTTTCCAAATATACCAATTTCGCTAAAATTCAATAACCGAGTAAAAAGTTATGTCATTTTTCGTGTGAGGCAGTGAGCTCTCGCGATAAGCTCATGACGCGAGTTTCATTCTCAATTTTGGGAGTCGCGACGCGTGTTTAATTTTATTTCTGGGAATTGCGCCACGATGGTCATTTACACGGAAAAGAGAGGTCAAGGGATAGTTTGGTCCTTTTCTCCTACCCCTAGACGTCCAAACACAAATTATAATCTAAAAAGGGGCATTATTTTCCCATCTTCTTCAAATCAACTCACGTAAAAACCTTACCCTTTCCCCAAGAACACAATTCAACTCTTCTCCTCCAAGTAATCTAGAATTCAATCCTTTCAAGTTCGAGATTCTCAAGAAAGTTTCAAGAATAGGACTTCAGTCTTCAAATCAAGAACAACAATAGAAGAAAAAAAACTAGGGTTTGGGCACTCAAGTTTAAAAAGGTCCAATCTTTTCAAAATTTCTTCATGATTTCTATGAAACCTAAGGTACGTGGGATTTTTCTAAAACTACATGGACATAAGGAAATTATTTCAACAACATTTAAACATTGTGAAATCATGAATTCTTGAAGGGATTTTGGAACTTACGTTATAATTTTGCTTTATGAATTCTTAATGGTATAATTGATTTGGTCTTGAGGCCTTTCTCCTAACTTTGATTTATAACCATGTTTAAGTATATATATGTACGCATTGATGAGTTTGGATGATGAATTGAGAGCATGAACTATTAGAAATCCCTCTCTTGTTTACAAGCTTCTTATTTTCGTAAGCTGTGATTTATTCGAAAAGCATTATTGGAAGCATGATATAAATGTTTTGATTTTTTTCATGACTTGATTATGGTTTGAACTGAAGAGGGGGTGTTTTACTTGGTGTTAAAGGTTAAATAAATTATTAAGAAGATTGCATATTTTGTCATACATTTCATGACCACCACATGTTTGTTGAAAAGCTAAAAACAGTGACTTTTACATAAGTTGACAAATGTTTTGAAATATGAATCTTCATGAATTATTTGAAGTTTGGTGGTACAAACTTTATGTTTTGAAAGAGAAGACTGTAAATGATATTGAATGTCTTAGATATGAGTTAGAAGTCTTGGTATGATGCTACCAAATCAGATAAGGGCATGATAAACTCAGAACAGAATACAGATTTCATTTTAGCTTTCAGCTTTTGAATTCAGACAGATGCATGTTCAGAACAGGTTAAAAATAGGAACTAAGAGAGTTAGGTGGTTACCCAAAGTAGGCATGGATCATACAATTCATTTTCCAGAATTATTGTTTTGCCGATATGGGTTTATTATTTCTCCAAGAGGGATTATACGCTGGCCAAGTGCCCTGGGGCATATCAAATTCAGATACTTTAACCCTTGCAGCAAACTTGGGTTTTGGGCTTGGCCGTCGATTTAATGACAAATCCCATATTGCTCGTGGAAAACTTTTAGATATGTAGGGTGTACCACCTATCTCAAAAGTAATACAAAGCATAGAATTGCATTGACAAGATTGTTTTAAGACCATTTGAGATGGCCCATATATTTTAAACAATTTTATGCATAATATTTTTATGACTTGCTCTCACTTATGTTATATACGTATAAATTAATTATTTTGGATTGCTCTGTGTACCAGTACAATTGTATTGACCCCTTATATTTCAGGGTCTGAGGCTCAGTCTAGAGGTCCTGTAAGCCGTAGAGTAATTCAGACAGAAGTGAAATGTGCAGTTGGTGAGCCTTCTTTATTCCAGAAGGTCTATTTCTTTCAGTCACTCGTTATTTACTTTGGTTTAGGTCCACTGGGGGCCTTGTCCCAGTTTCATATAGTTTGTTAATTTTTGTATGTATTAGAGATTTTGCAGACAGAAATGGATGTTGTCTAGATATTGATGGATCTTCTTTCGTATTAATATACTTAACTCAGATTATGACCATGATTTTGTAATGATTTATATTTTTGCATCCTTTCTTTATTGCATGAGTATTGTGCATGATCACCGGATATAGAAGGGTGCCTGGGCTTTCATATTTTGGGATGCTCGTTACAGCCAGGACCCCAACTCGAGTCGTGACAAACTTGGTGTCAGAGCATGGTTCATGGTCTCAGGGTATCTGTGAAATTGTGTCTAGTAGAGTCTTCCTTATGGGTGTGTTATGCACCACACTTATAATCAGGAGGCTAACGGGCATTTAGGAGTCATTTATTATTATTTTATACTCTAGATCGTGCTATAAGTTGTACATAAGAAAGTTATCCAAAATTCATTCCATGTTCTAATTTCATGGGCCATGCCTCCCTATCGAGGAGATACAAGTCTAAGAGTCTAGCTCTTCCAATGATGTGGTTCTCTCTTATTGAGTTATCCATAAAGTTATGAGATAGCAAAAGGACTTAAGAGGAGTCCATTAGTGCTTTAAGGTGTATTGATTTGAGTGTATGCCTTTATTCTAGTGAAATCATGCTTTCCAGCCTAAGGTACAAAGTCTATTCAATCCTCTTTTAAAATTCTTGTTGCAGATGTCATGTATAAGGGTAATGATGTGCAACAGAATGTTCGAAATGTATTTCCACCCGAGTATTAGTATATGGTATAGGATCATGACCTATTGGTAGTGAGATAGACTAAGAAGTTGGTGATATGAAGTCACAAGGTTAGAAGTCAGAGTAAGGGTGACTTTTGTGTAAATAAAGAGTTTTAGTTGTATAACCGTTGATTAAGGGATGGTTTGCCATTTTATAGTGATAGAATAATGTGGTAGTAATAACTGTAGATTATATGGTAGTCTGTGAATAAAGTGACTGGATATGATTATTAATTGTTCAAAATAGAGAAGGAGCTCAAAGTGGATAGTTATGGTGGTTGTAGAAATTATTTGTAAGTGATAAGAGGAAAGGGGTAGATTAGTTAATAAGTTGTTGGTAGAGGATCATTAGTGTTTATTGAATTTTGAAGATCATTGTGATGTATGATTAGGTAAGTGAGTATGATGTGAGGAATTAGAATATTTTGATAAGATTATAAGGGATTATATTATAAGATTAAGATCGACTAATCCTATTGTGTGACTCTACCCTTCTAGATGGTCTTTTTGTTTAAGTAGTAGTAAACAAGTACTTCATGTGAGAAGGTATATAGTGGATTTTAAATTATAATAGCGATGTCATGGAGGGGTTGTCATTGTAGGTAGTAGTTAAGTGAAGTAAAATATTTGGGTTAATTTCCCAATTTGATGGACTAGAATGATATGTGGAATGCTTTAACGGTGGTATATCATTGATGATAGACAATAGGCTTGAATGTTAGATGTGAAGTATGGTGATAAGAATAAGTAGCTTAAGACTAATGATGTGTATCTGGTGGGAACGAACTTGTAGGCTTGGTGTGAGGTATGCAATAGCCAAGGTTGGAGACTTGTGGAATAATGAGTGGGAAGTTGCGATATCTATGTGTACATAAGAACAATAGTAAAATGATGAGTTGTGGTTGAATCATTAAGTGGATAAGAACATGTCACAACCCAAACCGAGGCCCGGCCATGACAGACATCCCGAACCATAAAGGCCCGGATACCCTTGTAACTTGAAATCATATACACCATTCATACACAAATAAGGAAATGCGGAAATTTTGGCTAAATAGAATCATGGTCATAAATCTGATATAAATTTAATAATAGAGAAGGACAATCCAAAACCATCTAACAACATCTGGAAATCGTCTGCGTAATCTCTACTACATGATCACTAACATAATCTGAAAACTGGGACAAGGCCCCCAGTAGACCAAAACCATATCTAATAATAGTTTTCTAAAAGTAAACATGCCTTCTGGAATAGAGAAGGCTCACTAATTGGACACTGCAACTCTGTCTGAAAAAAATCTACTGCTTTTATGGACCCCTAGACCGAGCCTCAGAAATTGGAGGGAGGAGAGAGGGTCAATACAGATGTACTGGTACGCATAGAAATCCAAAATAAAGCTTTTATATAAATAAAATAGTTGGAGAGAAATTTATCAAAATATCATGCATTAAATAGTTCTAAAACACATGGACACTTTATGGAAATCATAAATCATTCATGTCAATGCAATGTATGATCTTTTTATTACTTCTGAGTTAGGTGGTACTCCCCTACAAGTCTGATATTTCACGGGCTATATGAAATCCGCCATTGACTCGGTGGGGAAGCCCCCAACCCGAGTGTGCCGCAAGGGTTGGAGTGTCTGAGTATGATACGCCACAAGGCTCTAGGCTAGCGTAATATAATAAACCCAAATCGACAAATCACGGTTTTGGGCAATGAGTTATTTGAACCCATGCCTTCTTCGGGGAACTACCTAAGCTCTCTTTATGCCCAATTTTATTCTATTCTAAATCATACATTTTTTCTAGTTTCAACATCTGAAAAGTCTGATTTCAAATATGCATTCTATTCTGTTCTGAATTACCATGACATTATCTGAATTGGTGTCATCACACCAAGACTGACAAGTCCTATTTCTGAGCCATAATGCATCGTGCATAATTCTTTCATTAAAACACAGTTCAGACCACCCAAATATGCAAACAATATAAAAGATTTCATGTTTCGAAAACACAAGTCAATACTATGCAAGAATACTTCAAACATGTGGTGGTCATGTACTTTTGGCAAAACCATGCACTCTTTCGTTATATGTATTTTCAACATTTATCAACATGAATAACCCTCTCTTTTGAAATCAAAATCATAATCCAAATATAACATTAGTCAAGACATTTCATAACATGCTTTTCAAGATGCATTCAAATGATTTCATAGTATATCATAAGTAAATAAAATCATCACAAGAGAGGGATTTTTCATGAGTCATGCTCTCAATTCAATCATCAACATTAAGACACATGCTTACATATATATACAATTTCAAATCAATTTGGGGGAAGGCCTAAAGACCAAAACAATATCATCAATGCTTTTAAAACATGAAAATATCCATAAATCCAGAACCCCTTTCTAAAAATCATGATTTCTATGCCCATGAGATTTTAGGAAAACCCAGTGTACCTCTATTTAAGAAATTAACGGATGCTTCTTGATGCCTACGGCTTGGGGATTTCAAATCTCTAATTTGTTTTGAAAACCCACGGTTGAATTTTGAGTTATTTAGGATTCTTTTTTGAAACCCTAGAGAATGTTCTTTATTATTTTTGGTGAATGTGTGAATAATATGCTCAATTGAGGTTGTAATCTCGTGTTTGGACTGATAAGGGTGTGGGAAAATACCCAATATACCCTTAATGAGACGGGTTTAATAGCTGAAATTTCCAGGTGCACGCAGCAGAGCATGCGTCGCATGCTCTATCCCATCGGACTAGAGCATACGTCGCATGCTCTATCGTATGCTACCTATTATGCGCTGCACCATGCGACGCATGCTAATCGCATGGTGCTACTATTTTGGAAATCAAACATGCCCTAAACGATGTCCAAAAATTCCAAAACTCACCCGAGATGTTCTATAGGCTTGACCCATCGTAACGCAATAAAAAAATCTAAAATCGAAGGTCGGGAGGATCAAAAATAAAATCCCCGAAGTTTAGAAGATAAAAATAATTCTAAGTCTTTTCTTACACTTAGAAAATTTTCAAGCTCTTAACTCAACAAACATACCATTACAATATAACACATGAAGAATTTTTATGGGGTGTTACATTATCCCCCCTTGGGATCATTCCTCCACGAATGATGATGCAGGAAACACCGACAAGCAAGATTTCACGCATACTACGGCATAAGAAAGAATAAGACAAGGATGGTACCTTCCATTTTGTCACTTGCCGGATCAAATAAGTTTGGGTATCTATTCCTCATGTCATCTTCTGATTCCCACGTTGCCTCTTCAACTTTCTGATTCCTCCATAACACTTTAACTGAAGCTATCTTTTTGCTTCTCAATTTTCTAACTTGACGATCTAAGATTGCCATAGGCTCTTCTTCATAAGACAAGGAGTCTGTTACCTTGATCTCCTCTACAGGCAACACTAAAGAATGGTCTCCAATACATTTCTTCAACATGGACACATGAAATACTAGATGAACCAAACCTAAACTTGTAGGCAACTCTAACTCATATGCAACTGCTCCTATCCTTCTCAAGATTCGATATAGTCCTATATAGAGAGGACTCAACTTACCGTTCTTCCTAAATTGCATGACTCCCTTCATAGGAGAAACTTTTAGAAATACCCAATCTCTAACCTCGAATTCTAACTCCCTTCTTCTAACATCAGTATAGGATTTTTGTCTACTCTGAGCTGTCTTAAGTCATTCCCTAATAAGTTTCACATCTTCCATCGCCTGGTGAACAAGATCAGGCCCAAACATCTGCGTCTCACCCGCTTCATACCACCCTATTGGTGACCTACATCTTCTCCCATATAATGCCTCAAATGGTGCCATCTTAATACTGGAATGGAAACTGTTATTATACGCGAACTCTATCAGGGGAAAATTCTCCACCCAACTACCTTTAAAATCAATCACACAGGCCCTCAACATGTCCTCAAGAGTCTGAATGGTACGCTCAGCCTGCCCATCAGTCTGAGGGTAAAAAGTAGTGCTTAGGTTCACTTGGGTACCTAAACCTCTCTGAAAAGATCTCTAAAACTGAAAAGAAAACTGTGTACCTCGGTCGGATATGGTGGAAAAAGGTGCCCATACAAACGAACTATTTCTGCAATGAATAGCTTATCATAATCCTCTCCCAAATAGTTAGTCCTGACAGGCAGAAAGTGGGCTGACTTGATCAGCCTATCCACAATTACCCATATAGAATCATACTGGTTTAGGGACTTCGGGAGTCCTGTAATGAAGTCCATATTAATCATCTCCCACTTCCACAAGGTCAAGGATATCTCTTGGGAAGAACCACCTGGCCTTATATGCTCTACTTTAACTTTTTGGCAATTCAAACACTTGGAAACAAAGTTAGCCACATCACGCTTCATATTATTCCACCAATACATAGATTTCAGATCATGGTACATCTTAGTAGAGCCTGGGTGAACAACATACCTCGAAGTGTGAGATTCTTCAAGGATTTTCTTCAGTAAACCATCAGCATCTGGTACACATAATCTACCCTGATACCTCAAAATACCATCACCACTAATTTCGAAGGACATCACCTTCTGTTGACCCACATCTTTCTTGATCTGCATCAAGATGGGATTTTCAACCTTCTTTTCTTTAACTTCTGCACAAAGGGAAGATTTATCTATCTCATGAACAACCATTCCCCCATCTTCGGAATCCAAGAGTCGCGCTCTTATATTTGCAAGACGGTGAATATCCTTCACCATCTCCCTTTTCTGTTCCTCAACATGGAAAAGACTGCCCATATACAGCCTGCTGAGGGCATTGGCTGCCATATTTCCCTTTCCTGGATGATAGTGTAGGCTCATGTCATAATTCTTTAGCAATTCCATCCTGTGCCTCTGCCTGAGGTTCAATTCTTTCTGCGAGAAAACATATTGTAAACTCTTGTGGTCAGTGAATATATCAACATGTACACCATAAAAATAGTGCCGCCAGATCTTAAGTGCAAAAACCACAGCCGCTAACTCCAAGTCATGAGTTGCGTAGTTTCGCTCGTGCACCTTCAACTGCCGAGATGCATAAGCTACTACCTTACCATGCTGCATAAGTACACAACCAAGTCCCACTAGGGATGCATCACAACACACAACAAAAACCTCTGTACCTTCTGGAAGAGTCACAACAGGAGCAGTAGTCAACTTGTCTTTCAACTTCTCAAAACTATTCTCACAAGAGTCAGACCACAAAAACTTCACCTTTTTCTGAGTTAACTTAGTAAGTGGTGTATCTATGGAAGAGAAACTCTCTATGAACCTTCTGTAATAACCCGCCAAACCCAAGAAACTCCGAATATTGGTTGGATTTGTGGTTTTGGGCTATTTTCTCACTGCCTCAACCTTTTGGGGATCAACCCGAATCCCTTCACTAGACACAATGTTCCCCAAGAAAGCAATAGCATTCAGCCAAAATTCACACTTGGAGAATTTTGCATACAACTTATGATCTTTGAGAGTCTGAAGAATAATTCGGAGGTGATTGGCATGGTCCTCCTCACTTTTGGAATAAATCAAGATGTCATCAATAAAAACTATGACAAACAGGTTTAGGAACTGACAAAAGACCCTATTCATTAGGTCCATAAAAGCTGCAAGAGAATTAGTCAACCCAAAGGACATGACTAAGAATTCATAATGACCATATCTGGTCCGAAAAGCTATTTTAGGAATGTCTGACTCCCTAACTTTCAACTGATGATATCCCGAATGAAGGTCTATTTTAGAAAAACACTTAGCTCTCAGAAGATGGTCAAAGAGGTCATCAATCCTAGGAAGAGGATATTTATTTTTAACAGCGACCTTATTCAGCTGACGGTAATCTATGCACATACGTAGGGAACCATCTTTCTTTTGCACGAAGCATACAGGTGCACCCAGGGAGAAACACTAGGTCTAATAAAACCTTTATCTAGGATATCTGCTTGCTGTTCTTTCAAATCTTTTAGCTCTACAAGAACCATTCTATATGGCAGAATAGAAATAGAATGGGTATATGGCAACACTTTAATACCAAAATCTATCTCCCTATCAGGTGGAATTCCTGGGAGATCATCTGGAAAAAACTTTTGGGAATTCATTTACTACAAGGACAGACTGAAGATGAAGACTTTTGGCATTAGAATCTGTAACCCGAATAAGATGATACAAGAAACCCTTGGAGATAAGTTTACGGGCTCTGAGATAAGATATGAAGTGCCCTATAAGTGCTAAAAAATGCCCTTCCCACTCTATTGCTGGCTCATTCGGAAAAGAAAAGGTAACCTTTTGGGTTCTACAGTCTAGTGTGGCATAACACCGATGGAGCCAGTCCATCCCTAGGATTGCATCAAAAGAAACCATATCAAGTTCTATGAGGTCTGCCACAGTATCCCTACTAAGAATAGACACAACATAATTTTTATACACCCTCCTAGCCACAACAGAATCACCCACCGGAGTGGAAATAGAGAAAGGTTCAGCAATCATATCGGGATCAAACCCAAAACCAACAGCCACATACGGTGTCACATAAGATAGAGTAGACCTTAGATCAAGCAACACATATACATCACACAAAAAGATTTGTAACATACCGGTGACTATGTCTAGTAAGGCTTCCACCTCCTGGCAATTAATCAAAGCATACAACCGGTTGCAACTGCTCCCGGCAGATGAAGTGGTGCCCTTTTGAGGTAGTCGTGGTGCAAAAGAGTTTTCTTGAGACTTAGCTCCACCAACATTCCTCCTAGCGGAGGGAAAATCTCTTTGGAAATGACCCGTCGGACCGCTTGAATAACAAACAAGCAATCCCAGATGACACCTTCCTGGATGATGCCTACCGCAAGTCTCGCACCATGGAAAAGTATGATGCTGCTGTGCCACACTGCCCTATGACTGAGTATCCTGAGTTCTGGGTCCATGAATAGTCTAAAAACTCTGAGATCGTCTATTAACTGGGGGTATGGGATCTGGGGAGATATCTGCAGACTACGCGTTACTCTAAAACTTCTTCTTTTACCATTTACCGCCCCAATTACCACTCTGTGGCTGACTGTGGTTCTGATCCGCTGTTTTGGCTCTCTTCGCCTGCCTATCCTTCTCTCTAGATTTAGAAATTTTCTTTTTCTTCTTTTCTACCTACTGCATGTGGACTAACAACCTAGCAAAGTCCATATCCCTATTTAGCATCGCCCCATGGCATTTAAGCGCTAGATCATTGGAAAGGCCAAACGTAAATTTCCTCATCCGGGCTCTTATATTTCTTGTCATTTTTGGTGCATAACAAGCCAGTTGGTTAAACTTTAGAGTGTACTCCCAGACACTCATCTTTCCTTGTTTAAGATTTATGAATTCTTTTACCTTGGCTTCTCTCAACTCTAGAGGAAAGAACCGGTCAAGAAAAGCTTCCACAAATTATCCCTAAACTATGGGTTCAACACTCTCACCCTTAGCCTCTTCCCACTCATTATACCATTGGTCCGCTACATCTTTAAGTTGGTACGATGCTAACTCAACCCCTTCCACCTAATCTATATGCATTACTCTAAAAATCTTCTCTATTTCGTCAACGAACTCCTGTGGGTCATCTTCTACCTTAGTGCCCGAAAATTTGGACGGGTTCATCCTCATAAACTGGCCTACCCTAGTGGCCTCTGAAGTAATAGATGCAGACCCATTATCTTCTGACCTATGAGTCTGTGCGGCTACCAGTTGTGTAAGAATGTGAATGGATTGTCTAAATTCTACATTTGATATGTCTCTTTAAGAAGACTGAGGACGGTTAACATTTTTCCTTAGAGCTCGAGGAGGACTGGTCAGGACTGGAGGTACTCCCAGAGTAGGAACAGGTTCTGGAGTGTGCGCTCTATTACGAGTTTGCATCCTATGGGTGGGGCGGACTTCATCATCTTGAGTATCCTGATTGTTGGAACAACGAGGAGGCATGACATTTTTCTGAAATATAATAGATCACTAATTAGGGGACACTTCTAATTTATACTCTAAAGCACGAACTAAATCACAAAGAGGGGAAATATTTTCCTAAATGCCTAGTAGCTTTCTGCTTATAAGTGTGGCGCGCTACACACTTATAAATAAGACTCTACCCGATGTGATTTTGCAGACACCCTAGGACCATGAACCATGCTCTGATACCAAGTTTGTCACGACCTAAATCGAGGCCCTGGCCGTGACGGATAGCCCGAACCATGAAGGCCCTGATACCCTTCTAACTTGAAATCATTTACACCATTCATACACAAATAAGGAAATGTGGAAATTTTGGCAAAACAGAATCATGGTCATAAATCTGATATAAATTTAATAATAGAGAAGGAAAATCCAAAACCATCTAACAACATCTGGAAACCATCTGTGAAATCTCTACTACATGATCACTAACATAATCTGAAAACTGGGACAAGGCTCCTAGTAGACCAAAACCATATCTAAAATAGTTGTCTGAAAGTAAACATGCCTTCTGGAATAGAGAAGGCTCACCAACTGGACACTGCAACTCTGTCTAAAAAAATCTACTACTTTTCTAGACACCTAGATTGAGTTTCAGAACCTGAAGGGAGAAGGGGGGTCAATAAAGATATACTGGTACGCAGAGAAATCCAAAATAAAGATTTTATATAAATAAAATAGTTGGAGAGCAATTTGTCAAAATATCATGCATGAAATAGTTCTAAAACACATGGGCAGTTTATGAAAATCATAAATCATTCTTGTCAATGCAATGTCTGATCTTTGTATTATTTTTGAGTTAGGTGGCACTCCCCTACAAGTCTGATATCCCACGAGCTATATGGAATCTGCCATTGACTCGGCAGGGAATCCCCCAACCCGAGTGTGCCGCAAGGGTTGGAGTGTCTGATTCTGATATACCACAAGTCTCTAGCCAGCGTAATATAATAAACCCAGATCGGTAAATAATAATTTTGGGAAATGAGTTGTCTGAACCCATGCCTTCTTTGGGAAACCACCTAAGCTCTCTTTATGATGAATTTTATCCTGTTCTGAATCATGTATTTTTTCTAGTTTCAACTTCTGAATAGTCTGATTTCAAAAATTCATTCAATTCTGTTCTGAATTACCATGGCATAATCTGAATTGGTGTGTCGTCACACCAAGACTTGCAAGTCCTATTTCTGAGCCATAATGCATCGTGCATAATTTTTTCATTAAAACACTGTTCAGACCACCAAACATGCAAACAGTATAAAAGATTTCATGTTCCGAAAACACAAGTCAATACTATGCAAGAATACTTCAAACATGAGGTGGTCATGTACTTTTGGCAAAACCATGCACTCTTTCATTATATGTATTTTCAACATTTATCAACATGCATAACCCTCTCTTTTGAAATCAAAATCATAATCCAAATATAACATTAGTCGAGACATTTCATAACATATTTTTCAAGATGCATTCAAACGATTTCATAGTATATCATAAGTAAATAAAAATCATCACAAGAAAGGGATTTTTCATGAGTCATGCTCTCAATTCAATCATCAACATTAAAACACATGCTTACATATATATACAATTTCAAATTAATTTTAGGGAAGGCCTAAAGACCAAAATAATATCATTAATGCTTCTAAAACATGAAAATATCCATAAATCCAAAACACCTTTCTAAAAATTATAATTTCTATGCCCATGAGATTTTTAGGAAAACCTCGTGTACCTCTATTTAAGAAATTAATGGATCTTTCTTGATGCCTACGGCTTGGGGATTCCAAATCTCCAATTTGTTTTGAAAATCTACGGTTGAATCTTGAGTTATTTGGGATTCTTGTTTGAAACCCTAGAGAGTGTTCTTGATGATTTTTTCTGAATGTGTGAATAATATGCTTAATTGGGGTTGTAATCTAGTATTTGTCCTAATAAAGATGTAGGAAAATACCCAATATACCCTTAATGAGACGGGTTTAACAACTGAAATTTCCAGGTGCGCGCAGCAGAGCATGCGCCGCATGCTCTATTCCACTGGACTGGAGCATGCGTCGCATGCTCTATCTCATGATACCTATCATGAGCTGCACCATGCAACACACGCTAATCGTATGGTGCTACTATTTTGGAAATCAAACATACCCTAAACAATGTCCAAAAATTCCAAAACTCACCCGAGATGTTCTATAGGCTTGCCCCATCGTAACGCAACAAAAAAAAATCTAAAATCGAAGGTCGGGAGGATCGAAAATAAAATCCCCAAAGTTTAAAGCTAAAAATAATTCTAAGTCTTTTCTTACACTTAGAAAATTTTTAAGCTCTTATTTCAGAAAGCATACTATTACAATATAACACATGATGAATTTTTACGAGGTGTTACAGAACGTGAGTATATAGGAATAAGTTAAACCCCGAGGTATCATGTTTCTAGATGATGTGTGATGTGTGTGAGTGTCACGAGTATCTAGATTTCATTGTTGAATATTGTGGCAAGTAGATGTCTGGGGAGTTGTGGTATAGCATTATTTAGAGTTAAATTGAAGAAGTATGGGTAGTCAATGTACGCCTTTGGTGTTGTTTTACAAGTTTTTGTTAAGTTGCAAGTTGGGTGATTAGAGGTGTAATGCTAGTATAAGGAATTGAAGATGGAGCATTAAGTGTTTAAAAGTGTGGGTGTCTATGCCCATGATAATGTTAGCCTTAATCCAATGAATTTAAGGATTGGAGGAATTTACGATTAGTGTCCCTAAAGTGGGATGTCCTAGAAATGATTTAGTGTCTTTGTATTAGAGATTAATGAGTGGAGTTATGTTCATGTATATACTGATACCCCCCTTTTTAATGATAAGGAGTATGGATGCGTGCACTCATTAGAGTGAGAGTTGTAGAGTGCTAGCTATAGAGGTTAGCAAAAGTTAAGAGTATCGTTTACAGAAAATCAAGGCCTTGGAAGAGTTTAGAGTTTAAGGATGTGGTGATGTCTCTTTTATGTTGAGAGTTGTGGCTATAGATTTGATAAGGGGATATGTCTGTAAGTCTAGGATTGTGACTTCAATCTAAGAGGGAGATGAGGAATTAAGTTAGTTCTCGAATTGTTCTCAATGCGGCAAGTTAAGGGGAGGAGTCATGATAAATCTATTCCTACTCAAGCATACTCCTCTTACTTCTATTTTAGAGATTATTCTGCTAATGTCCTATGTCATGTGTTCAAGTCATGCCTATTCCTATATTTTGAGTTATCTATGGACTTATGTTTATGATCTGACCTCCAAACTAGAAGCAATTATGTCTCTCAGTAATCCAGTCATTCATGTATTCAAGCCATATGTTATGTTGTTCGTGATCCATGAAAATCTATGTCTCTCAGCATGCTTGGTTCTAAGAAAATATGTTTCCATATGTCACTGATTCATCCTATGTCGGGTTTAGCCAAGTTGATAAAGTTTATGCGAACTCATGGAAAATCTCAGTTCCTTAAATGAGGAGCAATCATTTTGAGCGGCAATTTTTGTCTTAGTTGTAATGTAACACCCCATAACATTCTTGACTCAATACCACTCTTGGTTGTATGTATGGAAAGCTGACAACCTAAAAATTTTTCTAATTGTTAAAAGACTTAGTCATATTTATGAAATCTTAACTTCCATGATATTCAAATTGATCTTCCCGACCCAGAGACGTAGATTTTTGAGTTGATTCATGATCAAGAGTGTAAAAGGGGGTGTCTCAGGAAAGTTTTAGATTTTTTAAATGAGGTTTGAAGCATGTTTTGATGATCAAAATAGTGGGCCAATGCGATACCAACTCATCGCTCCGGGAATTGCGTTGGTAAGGACAGACGCGACTCATCGCTTAACGTATTGGGTGCCCAGTACGTCATACTTATTTCTGGAACCAAGAGGGTAATTCAGTCTCTTTTCCTCATTTTATCTTGATATGTGCACCAATGTTTTCTCACTATTCTCTATCCTAAGAATTCATGTTATATTGTGTTTCTTGTGAATGACTCTTTACTTATGATCCAGACACTTGATACATGGAGCACTCCGTGTCTATTTTATCGTATTTTCATTTCATGTTCCTCCTTGAGTAGTGCAATAAGTATAATTTATGGTCTAGTAGTGTTACTTTCCATTCATGACATTTATGCTCGGGTCCCTTAATGACCCTCCGCATGCTAGTGATATGTGAGCAAACGCTAACACATTTAAGGTTTTTAACGAAGAATAATTGTGAAGTCTTAAGCAACTTTTACCGTTTTTGATTTGTTTATGTTTGATTTTGCAGTTTGAGATGATAGGATAGAGAACCAATATAAATGAAGCAAAGAAGTTGAAATTTGAAGACAAGTGTAGCTGGCGACATTTGTAATAAGTCGTCAGCCCAGTGATAAGCTATCAGGGTGGTCGTCATCCGTTAATAGAGAATTGACTTGAGTTGAATCCTGTCACGACATTTGGTAATAGGTGATAACGCTCAATCTACAGCTCTCGTAGGAGTGTAAAGCGGTCGTTAGCAAATATAGAACCCAACCTGGGTTGGGTGTCGATCCCACAGGGAATAGCTTAGCCAACAAGTAAGGAGGATTACTAAACTTTTGGTGCAAGTCTCGTAAAAAGGGGGGATTGTAATGTGTCACCAAAACAATTAAATAAAAGCTGAAAATAGCAAAGTAAAAGAGAAAGATTGTTACGTAAGTTGTAAAAAATGAGAATTGAGGTGTTGGGGTTATGTCCGCCTTCTGAGGTATACGTCTCTATTGGCTATGAGTGTGTAGAATTCTGACATGCAACTGCTTATAGAGAATTGTATTCGATGGTAAATCCAGGCGTCTTTCGACCTATTCGAGGATTATTTCACTTTAACTCTTTCGAGCTTAAAGCATGTCTAACGGTACGAATTCTCCAAGAGGTTAGTCCAGTTACGACACTAGATTTTTAGTAGGGAATTTTAGGGGGTGACCCTACTACCTTGACATTATCTCTTTTCCAGACAAATAACCTTTCTTTCGAACAAGTTAAATGTTATACTGGCGTATTCTTGCGTTTGCAACCACAAAGAATGTAGACTAAGATGAAGAGAATAATGATATAAGCAGTATACGTGTCGCGAACTCACAACCTCACAGCAATAGATAGTAGCTCATACGGCTTCCATAACCCCAACAGAGAAGTTTAGTTACCCATGAATGCGAAGGAGATCACGATTGACATTGTTGTTATACCACAAGATTGAGTAATTTCGTGTAGCTTAGGTGGTAGGCGTGAGGCGTGAATTCCTAGGCAAAGTAACGATTCTCTTGTTGTGGAATTTAAGAATAGAAGAGTAGAAGAAGAAAAATAGAATTAATGGAAGAATTAGAAGATGTAAGAAGATGATGTTAAAAGTAGAATGAGAGTTGTAATTCGAAGTTATAATTCGAAGTTATAAAATCTCTAGAAAAATAGAATATTTATAATACCCATATCCTAATCCTATTAGATAAATAAAATATCTAACCAAATCCTACTAGGCTAATGTAATACTTAACCCAATTGTACTAGGTTAATGTAACATTATCATAATCCAACTAAACTAATGAAATACATAACCCAATTGTACTAGGTTAATGTATCATTGTCCAAATCCAACTAAGTTACTGCAAATCCCCAAAGTCTTCAGAAATGCTGTTTTAGCCCGGGACAGATTTTCCATGCAGCAGTTTTGGTCCTTAGGCGTGTAAACTCCCTTCCCTTCCTTCGTGAGCTTTCTTTTGCGTCAAGTAAGCCATAAAATGCTGAATTCTGCATCATTTATACCTGAAACTTTACTAATCATGTTCATTAGCTCATTTACAGGAAAAAGGACTAAAAGTGCATGAAATATATACTTTGTTCTCAAAACTAGGCTAAAATATGGGCAAAATATATTGATATAGGCGTGTAAATTCGCCTATCATCAACACCCCACACTTGAAGATTTTTTCGTCCTCGTACGAAATACCATGTCCTTCTAAACATCAACTTAGGGTTTCACAGCAACAACACAAAACATTTGTCAAGACAAGCACAACAATTATCAACAAAGAGTAGCTTTTCGATTATAGGTAGAAACAATTTAACCTCTAGCATAGACTCGTGATGGTGATCAACTCGTATGCAAACGTTAAGGTACAAGGAATCATATATAACTACCCAAAACTCATCAACCATGTGTGTCTCACACTATAGTACCCATAATCACTCACAAGTATAGCATATTTTTCAAACATGGGTATCAAAATGTCCTTGCTCTTACTCTCACAAAGAATTCATATGTAGCAACTGATGACCATAGGCTTGCCCTTAATGTAATACTCTACTAAATGTCAGAATGCTAAGATTAGGATCAAGTAGGTCTTTTGATGGTTGTAATGTAGGCTAAGGGACGGGTAGGACTATTTTGGCCAGGAATAGTGACTAAATTCCTAAGCGCTTTAATACATCACTTTGTATCATTGACACTTTTTTTTTTCTTTCAACCTTTCTTTCTTTTATTCTACCACCCTTGTTCTCCTCTTTTGTTTTTCAATTTTAAGCACAACTCGCTTTTCAGCTTTCTTTCCCTTTTTCTTTTCACAACATACCTCTTATGATAGCACTTTCTTTTTCATAACACATTCAAGCACCATTACAATTTATAGCATCATACTCACCCAATTTCCTCTTATGTTGTCACATGACTTTTTTACTTTAAAGGACTTAGGAGTTTGGATCAAATTACGGTCTTGAAAAAAATGGATTAGGCTTACATACAAGGTTGTCAAAGAAAATAGGCTAAAGGCTCAAAAGGGTTTAACTAGGATGATGTCCATGGGTAGGTAAAACTGAAGGTAAAAAAATATAGGTTGCCAAAGAAATGCCTAAATCATATACTAAACTTACACTCCTTATTTTCGCTTTGCATACATACCAGGCAAGTTCTAGCATCAGTCACACACATAGAATATACGATTATCTCACACACACAAGGCACATGGTCGACTTGCTTGGAAGTAATATAGACTCTCGACCGAACAAGTGAAGGAGTTGAACCACACAATATCACATAATGAGTCACAATTAGAGCCTAAACGTCTCAATAGTCACAATTGTAGCACATACTCTTGTTATAATCTCATGCTGCCTATCAAAATAATTTTATGTGAATCTGGAAAAAACAACAAAAACAAAAAACTAAAATACGGAAAAAACAAAAAAAAACAACAAAATAAATAAACATAGATGCGATAGAGAAGTATAGCATACGATACCTCTACCCCACACTTAAAAGGAACACTGACCTCAGTGGAAAATAAATACGAGGAACCTGGTTAGTCGGACTCTTCCTCATTGTCGGGGGTCATACCCCCTTCATCGGAATCATCATAAGAGTCGTCGTCAGAGTTCTCCTCCTCGTCAGAGTCTGGCAAGCGTCGATCGTCATCAGTCGGCACATCATCATCTAGAGGTTCCTCAAAGTATACGCCTACTCCACACATCTCCCGTGCATGCATGTTCATGGGATAGTCGTGGTCCAGCTGTTGGAGCTCTGCAGCAGTTGGAACACGTTCACCACTCATCATAGTAAATCGTGTCATGCCATAAAGATGACAGAAGAAACTCTCATCACGAGCATGTCTTTCCGCAGTAGTAAGGTTAACACCATGAGTTGTTTTAGCATCTTTGACCTTAGTAAGGTCAACCTTCTTTGGGTTATGTGGGAGTTTGTGGTCAGCTGGTTCCTCTTCGTTATCCTCCTTCCGCAAGATTGCTGTCAACAGATTTCCAAACGTGAAGTGGGACCTTTTGTGGAGTCTGGCCTTCCTCATGGTAGAGCGAATGATTGCCCCAAAGTTGATAGGGACATTCGTCATCAAAGCATAGACCAAACACACTTTATCTCTTGATATCTTGGTGTATTGAGTCCCAGGAATAAGGTATGAGTTAACAATACGCATCCATATTCTTGCTTCCCTATTCAGTGAAGCATAGGGGAAGGTGTTGTGTCGTCCTGTGTCTTTATGTCTGCCCCACCTTGCCATCGATCTACTTCCACAAAGTGTGTGTCTAATTGCTCTATAAGGAGGCCTGCTGTACAACTCTTTGAATGGTGCTGGGTCGACCAAAGGTAAGCCAAGAAAAGAGTTGATCCAGTCCGCGTTGAGCTATAACACTTGGCCCTGAATTTTGACTTCGTTGCCTGTTGTTTTCGGCGACCAGTTGGCATAAAACTCTCTTGTCAAATCAAGATTACATTCTCCCATATCGCGTAAGATGAAATCCAGCTTCAATGCCATGATTTTCGCCAACATACGCGGCTCCTTCTTTGCTAAGGTGTCCTTGTTGATCAGGTCGACATGAACATATCTTCTTTCTTTGTTGTTCCTGTACCATTCTTTGGCTTCCTCCTCAAGAACCCATTTTATTCCAAACATTCTGCGGGGTAGTTGTGTTGAGGATGATTCTTCTTGGTCCTTTCTACCTCTCTTCTTGCCCTTTTGGGAAGTGGTAGCCTTCTCCTTGCCTTGCCTCGCTTTAGGTGCCATTGTACCTGAGACTAGAAATAGTGTTAATGGCAGCACAATCTCAGTTGATACAATCTATAAACAAGCAGTAGGGGTACCACCCCACACTTAGTTTTGTTGACACAAATCAGTGAAGTGAAAGTGGTCGATTACTCAGATTTCGTCGACATACGTTTTAAGGATTATATTCCGACAAGAAAATCAGTAATGTATTACTACTTGCAGCCATTGCACTACTTTCATGTTAGATATAACAACACTACTACATAGGGGTTGTAACATGGTATGGATGTTTTCAACAATCGCAACCTCCTAAGTCGGTAGGCAACTATAAGGCTTATCCCGATGAACGGGATAGTCTAGCATGTAAGTATCCAGTTCATCACCATAGCAATTCCGCAAATCGTATAACAATGCTATTAAAACCAAATTCAAGTCGGAAACAAGTCAAGATTTTCCTACGTATATGTTTACTCATATGATTTTGTATCAACGATCAAAACACATGAACATCACCAATCAATCTTATACGATGTAGCAATTTATAATAGACATAGCAACGTAGTACTTACGAGAAATAAATGAAGAATAAGAGAGTACTTACTTGCTTGAAGCTTTTGGAGATGGTTTTGTGAATTGGAAGAGCAAAAAGAAAAATTTTGGGATGGTTTGGAGAGAGAATGCGGCGCCTTTAGGTTAATTTCTAGTGTGGTTATGTTTCAAGACTAAGTCCCCTTTATATAGGAAGAGAATGGGTCGGGTTTTGACCCATTTACAATTGGTTTTGGAGACAAAAATGCTACATATGCGGCGCATAATGCTTGGCAAAGTCATGGTATATGCGGCGCATAGTCTATGGCATTTAGGGACATATGCGCCGCATAGTCTATGGAATTTAGGGACATATGCGCCGCATAGTCTATGGCATATGAGATCCTGAGACCTAATGCTATAGAATAGGCAGCGCATAGTCAAAAGCACACTTAGGACTGGGCGGCGCATAGTGTATAGCACACTAGATTCCGAGACCTTAGGCTATAGGATAGGTTGTGCATCGTTCGTGGCCTAGTTTTACCTAGGACTAGCCTTCTTCGATGCCTAGTTTGGCATGAGCAATGCTCAATCCATAGCATTATGCATCACTATTCCTAACTTACCAACTTTACCATACAACGCGTCCAAATCGTCAATTGAAATCAATCTCCTCGTTGAATACCTCTTGCACCTATTTTTGCTTAAAACCAAATGAAAACGATTAGTACGATGGGTTGCCTCCCACCAAGCGCCTTAGTTTTGGTCGTGGCACGACTCTTATTTTTGGATTTTCATTATCAAAAGCAAAACAAGTAAAAAAGAACGAAATGAAAAAATGAAAAAACGATAAACGATAAACGATGGGTTGCCTCCCATCTAGCGCTTGATTTTTTGTCGCGGCACAACATAGTTACCTCGAGTACTTAGACTTCGTCGAGATAGATGGTGGATCATTTTCTGAATGGATTCAGACGACAATGAGGCTTACTTGTAGGAGGGATACCAATTATATCATCAATAGTCCAACCCATAGCTCTCATGTATCTCTTTAGAGCAGAGATGAGAGCCTCTACATGCTGTTTACTTAAATCATCCGCACTCACCGGAAGTACATTTATACTTTCCAAGAACACATACCTTAGATAATCGGGGAGCTCTTTCGATTCTAGCATTGGTGGATCTTCAAGGGAAGTCTTCGCTGGTGGTGTGGGTCGATTTTTGAGATCAAGGTCCAGCTTCTTGGGAGCATAGCGATATTTCCCTAATCCTGATAGAGCACAAATAGCTTCTTGGTAATTTTCAGCATCCTTACTCTCTCCATTCATGAGCACAACCTCCAAAGGGTCAACAATAATTTGCTCTTCTTTAAGTAATTCTTTCGGATCATCAAAGAAAACATCAGCCACCGAAAATACACTCGGATCTTTGGGTTGCTTCATTGATTTGCAAACATCAAAGCGAACCACTTCATCATTTATTCGGAATGAAAGCTCATTAGCTCTCAAATCAATGAGCACACTTCCTGTAGCAAGGAAAGGGCGTCCCAAGATTATGGGAACCTCTGAGTCCGCTTCACAATCCAAAATAACAAAGTTTTCTGGAAAGATGAATGAAGAAACCTTTACCAAGACATCACATAGGATACAAACAGGTCGTTTTACCGACCTATCCGCCATGACGAGCCTCATATTGGTTGGAGTAGGATCACCCAACCCCAACTTTTTATAGATAGATAATGGCATCAAATTGATGCTGGCTCCTAAATCACATAATGCTTTGGCAAAATTCAAAGATCCAACGGTGCAAGGAATAGTGAAAGCTCCGGGGTCAGCCTTCTTCTGAGCTATTGATCGGGTAGCGATTGCGCTGCAGTGATGGACATCATTTTTCAACTCATAACTTTCTGCCCGCTTCTTTGTCAAAAGATCCTTCATAAATTTCACATACCCAGTCATTTGTTCAAGTGCTTCCACCAATGGAACATTAATGGTCAGCTGCTTTAACATAGTCATGAATTTGCTGAACTTCGTATCATCCACCACCTTCTTCAATCTTTGGGGAAAAGGTGGTGGTGGGTATGGCATTGTTCTCTCCACGGCTTTCTTCTCCTCTTGCTTCCGTTTTTCAGCTTTTCCAGGCTGCACGTCGTGAGGAGTGACGTTAAGGACATTAGGATCGGTTGCTGTGGCATCTTCCCCTTTCGCCTTATCATCAATTTCCGCCTCTTCGTCAGCCACTTGCTTGCCTTTTTCTGAAGTTTCCAGCACCTTACCACTTCTGGTAGTGATGGCCATGCATGACCCATCATTCCTTGGGTTTTTCACAGTATCGCTAGGTAAAGTGCCAGCCTTCCTTTGATTGAGTGCTGCTGAAAGTTGGCTCAATTGCTGCTCTATTTGCTTGATTGAAGTGGAATGAGAATCAACTAGTTGTTTCATGGAGGACAAATCATTAATTACCTCAGTAACTCCCGCGCTCGTTGCTTTCACTCCTTTCAATAATTTAGCCATCATGTCTTCCATACTTCCAGAATTAGATGTGGTGGTATCACGTCTACCAGGGGGAACATATACACCACTCTTTTTATTGTTTTTTCTCCAACTACCTTGGTCCTTGTTTCCAGAATTATCATAATAGTTCCGACCTTGGTTTCCTTGGGTATTACCTCAGAAACCCCCTGATTGTTTATGTAGTTGGCTTCTTCTTCCGAATCAGATTCATCTCTTCCTTTTAGCGCCACAGCTTTCACTTTTTTGGTCTTCCCTGATAATAAATGCTTTGTCAGAAGATCCACTTGCGTTTTCATGTGCGCTAAATCTTGATCACGTTCTTCTTGTCTTCTTCTTTGGTCTGCAGTCATGCCTATAGATAAAGTGGGGCTTGCTACCTCGGAATCCCTGGTATGCCAAGATCTACTTTGTTTCGTCATGCGATCTAGCATATTGCTTGCTTGACCAAAGGTGAGGTCCATAAAAGATCCTCCAGCTGCGTTATCCACCACTGGCTTAGTTATTGAATTCAAGGCTCTATACAATATCTCCATGAGGTGAACATTAGTCATGTGATGGTTTGGGCATCTCGCTAGCTTTGTCTTGAACCTCTCCCATGTTTCATGAAGAGCTTCAGTGGGAAGCTGACGAAAGTTGCTGATTTCATCTCTCAATTGTGCCCTTTTGGAAGGCGGAAAGAATCTTTCTAGGAAAACGTCTCTCAATTGCCTCCAATTTGTAATTGAATCAGGAGTCAGCCCATTCAACCATAGTGTTGCCTCCCCAGACAGAGACAATGGAAATAGACGTAATCGAATTGCATTCTGACCAACACCAGGATTGTCAAAAGACTTGCATGTGGAAATAAAGTTGATGAGATGCATATTCGGATCATCGCCTTCTAGTCCACCAAAAAATCCCTTGAGTTGCAATAACTGAATCATGGTGCTTGTGATGTTGAACTTGGCTCCGGGCGCTAATGGTGGGGGAATAATAGCTCCTGTGGCTCCGGCTCCATCAATATCATCATCATCATCGTCGAAAGATGGTTGCATGGGTTGGCGATCATACCTAAACCGAGCTTGTCGACCTCTTCTGTTGGCAGGTGTTGTGATTTCAGCATCATGCCTTGGGTTTAGTAATTCGTCGTCACCTAAATCCTCATCGTCAGGATTTGTTGCTCGTGCAGGGTTATCAATGTTCCTCTGTTGAACCTGGGCTGCGGCAAGGGCAGCCAATCTTGCTTGTTCCTGTTGAGCAGCCATCCTTGCGATTTCAGCTTGTGCTTCCATTCTACCAATGCGTTGTGGTTCAGGATTGATTGGTAATAACGGTTGACCAGAACTTCGAGTATGGGGCATGCACTAAAATAAAACCTGCAGTAGACAAAAACAAAAACTAAACGTAAAAGTACGAGAATCTTTGACCAAAGGGTCTAGTAATTATCACGAACTTGATTGTCACTTGTATTCCCCGGCAACGGCGCCAATTTTTGATAACGCTCAATCTACAGCTCTCGTAGGAGTGTAAAGCGGTCGTTAGCAAATATAGAACCCAACCTGGGTTGGGTGTCGATCCCACAGGGAATAGCTTGGCCAACAAGTAAGCAAGATTACTAAACTTTTGGTGCAAGTCTCGTAAAAAGGGGGGATTGTAATGTGTCACCAAAACAATTAAATAAAAGCTGAAAATAGCAAAGTAAAAGAGAAAGATTGTTACGTAAGTTGTAAACAATGAGAATTGAGGCGTTGGGGTTATGTCCACCTTCTGAGGTATACGTCTCTATTGGCTATGAGTGTGTAGAATTCTGACATGCAACTGCTTATAGAGAATTGTATTCGATGGTAAATCCAGGCGTCTTTCGACCTATTCGAGGATTATTTCACTTTAACTCTTTCGAGCTTAAAGCGTGTCTAACGGTACGAATTCTCCAAGAGGTTAGTCCAGTTACGACACTAGCTTTTTAGTAGGGAATTTTAGGGGGTGAACCTACTACCTTGACATTATCTCTTTTCCAGACAAATAACCTTTCTTTCGAACAAGTTAAATGTTATACTGGCGTATTCTTGCGTTTGCAACCACAAAGAATGTAGACTAAGATGAAGAGAATAATGATATAAGCAGTATACGTGTCGCGAACTCACAACCTCACAGCAATAGATAGTATCTCATACGGCTTCCATAACCCCAACAGAGAAGTTTAGTTACCCATGAATGCGAAGGAGATCACGATTGACATTGTTGTTATACCACAAGATTGAGTAATTTTGTGTAGCTTAGGTGGTAGGCGTGAGGCGTGAATTCCTAGGCAAAGTAACGATTCTCTTGTTGTAGAATTTAAGAATAGAAGAGTAGAAGAAGAAAAATAGAATTAATGGAAGAATTAGAAGATGTAAGAAGATGATGTTAAAAGTAGAATGAGAGTTGTAATTCGAAGTTATAATTCGAAGTTATAAAATCTCTAGCAAAATAGGGTATTTATAATACCCATATCCTAATCCTATTAGATAAATAAAATATCTAACCAAATCCTACTAGGCTAATGTAATACTTAACCCAATTGTACTAGGTTAATGTAACATTATCATAATCCAAATAAACTAATGAAATACATAATCCAATTGTACTAGGTTAATGTATCATTGACCAAATCCAACTAAGTTACTGCAAATCCCCAAAGTCTTCAGAAATGCTGTTTTAGCCCGGGACAGATTTTCCATGCAGCAGTTTTGGTCCTTAGGCGTGTAAACTCCCTTCCCTTCCTTCGTGAGCTTTCTTTTGCGTCAAGTAAGCCATAAAATGCTGAATTATGCATCATTTATACCTGAAACTTTACTAATCATGTTCGTTAGCTCATTTACAGGAAAAAGGACTAAAAGTGCATGAAATATATACTTTGTTCTCAAAACTAGGCTAAAATATGGGCAAAATATATTGATATAGGCGTGTAAATTCGCCTATCATCAATAGGACGTCAAAAGTGTGATACGCCGTCATGAATATTGTCAGCCTTAACCAAAGAATCGGCTTAAGTTGAAGCCTGTGACGATATTTTATGATAGGCCATCATAATGTGATAAGTCGTCAGGTATACCGTCAGCCTTAGGCAGAACATGGTAGCTGAGGAGTAGTCTTGACGACATTTATCATAAGTCGTCAAGGATCTGATAGGGCATCATGGTTTTGTTGTCATCCTCAAGCAGCGAGTACCAAAAGCATAAAGGAAGATGACGATATTTGTGATAAGTCGTCAGCCTCCTGATAGGCTATCACAAATGTCGTCACTTGTCTGAGGGATTTCTAATTTTTATTAATTTGTTTCCTTACTTAGGGTGAACTATTTAAAGCTTTGTTTTATGGTTTTCTATTATTATTCCACACAGAAGTCGACACATTGAGTTTTGGAGAACATATTCTGATATTTTCTCTCTTTACTTCTTGACTTTAACAACTCAACTATTTTGAGAGATTATTATCAGTATTTTTGGATTTTCCTTTGTGATTTAATCTATGATTTCTTGGTTATTATTCATCTCTGTAAGTCTATCTTTCCAATTATGAATTCAAGTATATGTTTCGTTTATTACATCATGAGTGGCTAAACTCCATTAACCTGAATTATGAGATCTAGGGTTAGGTCTTGATAAGGTGCTAATTTTCAAGATTCGAAAGGTGGTAGGATTTTTTGATAATTCTGAAGTTTTAATTAACGTCTATTGGTTGTAAATAGTAGACACACCTACTTTGATTTTCTTGAGAAAGAAATCAAATAAAGTAGGAAGTGAATTATCAACAGGTACTCGGAAATACTTCGTTTAATAATCAGCGCTGTAACAAAGTTGGTTAACCTGACGTAAGATCTGGGCAGTGAATAAAAATTCCCTAAGTCCGAGAGGATTAGGGAATTAAACGCTTAAGTAGGTCGAGAGATATTTAAGTATAACATCGACAAAGATAGCTTGTTATCCTATCCACCGTGAGAATCTTAAATCACCTTTAGCATCTATAATGTACCGTAATCCCTAGGAACATAATTCTGGTTATTTCATAAACTATTGATTACAAACACTGAAATTAAAGTGACAAACAATTACTTGTTAAACTTAAACCCCCCATTTCAGGAAACATTAAACTATCAGTGGATTAAATAGCAAACGACTTGAGTTCACACCTTATTCCCTGTGAGATTCGACCCCAACCTAGTTGGGTTTTATATTGACAACAATTGCTTACACCCATTCAAGAGTGTAATTTGAGCGTTATCAAAAATGGTGCCATTGCCGGGGAATACGTTTGTAAACTGATGTTTGGGTGCGCTAATTGACTGTTAGTTAAGTTTCCTACATTTATGTTTATTTGTTGTTTTTGTTTATTTGTAGGATTTTTATGGTGTATGCCAAGCACCAGAAGTTTCGGAGAACAGTTATTACCACCTAATTCGGAACTGCAACGCATATGAAGAATGGCATAACAACAAGAGGCTGACAGACTGGCAGCCTTAGCTAGAGCTCAGGTGAACGTGCAAAATGTCGGGCAACATGCAAGACATCCAAACCCTAAGGACGAAGATTTGGGGGATGAGAAGTTGTTGAATCCTGGGAACCCAAGGCGTGCAGAGCAGATAGCTGCACAAGTGCCCCGTAATGTTAACCAAAACCATCCATTCCAAAGAAGACAAGAGTACCAGCCGGTCCAGTATGATCTAAATAATGATGATGATGGTATGGATGGGGCGGGTGCAACGGGTGCAATCATTCCTCCACCATTGAAACCTGGATCCAGGTTTAATATTACGAGTACTATGATCCAACTCCTTAATCTGAAGGGGTTGTTTGGTGGCCTTCCTGGGGATGATCCGAACCATCTGGTGAATTTTTTCACCATTTGCAAATCTTTTGATAACCCAGGAGTGGGACAGAACGCTATCCGATTGAGGTTGTTCCTGTTGTCTCTATCTACGGAGGCAATATTGTGTCTGAATGAGCTTACGCCTGATTCCATCACCCACTGGAGGCAATTGAAAGAAACGTTCCTAGAATAGTTTTTTCCACCCTCCAGGAGTGTACAGTTGAGGGACGAGATCGACAACTTTAGATAACTCCCTACTGAAGCTTTGTATGAGACTTAGGAGAGATTCAAGAAGAAGTTGATACAGTGTTCGAACCACAATATGACAGACTTACACTTGATGGAGACTTTGTACAGGGCCCTCAACTCTGTAACAAAGACGATTGTAGATAATGTTGCTGGTGGTTTGTTTATTAATCTATCTTTTCAAGATGCCTTAGATATGCTAAATAGGATGACCAAACAGTGTCAGGCTTAGCATACCAGGGAGTCTGTGGTAGCAAGCCCCACTGTTTCTATTAGTATGTCTGCTGAACAATATAGAAGAGATGAGGAGTGGGATCAATACATGGCCCATCTGAAGACTCAGATGGACTTGCTCACCAAGCATTTATTATCGGGGAAGATAGAGAAAGTGAAGGCTCAAGACTGAGTTGATGTGGAGCATAAAAAAGAGGCAAATTATGTTAATAATAAGGGGGTTTTCGAGGAAATAACCGAGGGAATCAAGGTCGTAATGTTTATGACAAGCCTGGTTATAAAGACAGGGAGCAAGGAAACTGGAGAAGCAATAATGATAGGAGTGGTTTATATGTTCCTCCTGGAAATCGAGAAGCTGCTGCAACTAGCTCTGGAAAGATGTCCATGGAGGACATGATGGAGAAATTATTGAAGGGAGTTGAGGCTACCAACTCTTGTGTAACCTTTATGAAGACCGATCTGACATTCATTAGTCAGTTGGTGCACTCACACTCTATAACAATCAAACAGTTGGAGCAGCAGATGAGCTAACTTTCTGCAGTATTCAACCAGAGAAAGAGCGGAACGTTACCAAGCGATATGGTGCAGAATCCACGTAATAATGGCTCATGCATGGAAATTACCACTAGGTGTGGGAAGATCTTACCTGTTCCTTCTGTGGGCAAATCTGTAGATGGTGAGGTAGTTCTTGATGAATTCGAAGAAAATAATCAAGTGGAGTCTGAGAAGATGGATAGTTCTGTTGATGCTTCGGAGAAGGAAAAAGAAAAGAAAGAGGAAGTGGTGTTGGAAACTATCCCAAGACCACCACCTCCCTTTCCTCAATGATTGAAGAAGAAGGTTGATGATGCAAAATTCAGCAAATTCATAGCAATGCTCAAACAATTGACAATCAATGTGCCTTTAGTTGAGGCACTTGATCTAATGCCAGGATACGCGAAATTCATGAAGGACCTTGTGACTAAGAAAAGGGCTATGAGCGATAAATTGGAGGAAAATCTCCACTATTATAGTGCTATTTCTACAAGGACCTTGGTGCAAAAGAAGCCAGACCCAGGCGCATTCACTATTCCCTGTACAATTGGGACTATGGAATTCGCCAAGGCATTATGTGATCTGGGAGAAAGCGTTAATTTGATGCCACTGACTGTTTATAGAAAGCTGGGTCTGGTAAATCCCACACCCACCAACATGCGACTTGTGATGGCGGATAGGTCAGTAAAGTGAACTGTTGACATTCTGTATGATGTGTTGGTGAAGGTGTCCAACTTTATATTCCCTATAGACTTTGTCATTATAGATTACTAGGTGGACTTCGAGGTTCCCATAATCTTGGGTCGACCTTTCCTCACAATCGGAAGTGTGTTGATTGATTTGAGAGCGAATGAGCTCTTATTCAGGATGAATGATGAAGTGGTGCGGTTTGATGTGGGTAAATCAATGAAGCATTATAAATAAATGAGTGTGTTCTAGTAGTTGATATGTATTATGAGGATGAACATGAGGTGTCCATAGCTGAGCAACTTGTTATCGAACCTTTGGCCACAGTCATGATGAATTATGATAGTGAAGGCATCGGGAAGTATGAAGAGACCGTTTGTGATTTGATAGAAAAGGGTTCATATCCTTTTGCTCCTAAAAATATAGATCATGACCTTTCTAATCGACCAACACCACCATCCAAGACATCTATTAAGGAGCCTTTGATATTGGAATTGAAAGAACTGCCTGGGCACTTACGGTACGTGTTTTTGGGCAATGGGAACACGCTACCTGTTATTATTGTGGCTGATTTGGATGATCAACAGGTAAACGCACTTATTTTAGTACTTCAGAGGCACAAGAGAGATATAGGCTGGACCATCGCAGATATTATTGGCATTCCCCCGGGCATCTGCACGCATAAAATTCAACTTGAGGAAGATTGTATTCTAACCATAGAGCATCATTGCCATCTTAACCCACCAATGAAATTGGTGGTTAATAAAGATATTATTAAGTCATTAGATGCATGAGTGGTTTACCCTATTTTTGACAGCAAGTAGGTGAGCCCAGTTCAATGTTTTCCCAAAAAAGGGGGCATGACGGTGGTTGCTAATGAAATGAATGAGTTGATTCCACTCAGGCCTATAACTGGGTGGAGAGTTTGCATGGAATACCATAAGATGAATTCTTAGACTCTGAAAGACCACTTTTCGATGCCCTTTATGGACCAAATACTTGATCGATTGGCTGGAAGGGGGTGGTATTGCTTCTTGGATGGTTATTTTAGATACAACCAAATCTACATTGCTCCTGAAGATCAGGAGAAGACGACATTCACATGCCCATATAACACATTTGAATTTAATAGGATGCCATTTGGGCTATGCAATGTACCCGTCACTTTTCAATGGTGTATGATGTCTATCTTCTCATACATGGTGGAGGACACCATAAAAGTATTCATGGATGATTTCTCTATGGTGGGTGATTCATCCGAGATGTGTTTGGAAAATCTGAATCTAGCCTTGCAAAGATATGTTGAATTTAATTTGGTGCTTAACTGGGAAAAATCCCATTTCATGGTAAAGGAGGGCATCGTTCTCGGCCACAAAATTTCTAAAAAAGAGATGGAAGTTGATCGAGCAAAAGTGGAAGTTATTGAGAAACTACCACCTCCCATTTTAGTGAAGGGAGTGCATATTTTTCTTGGACATGCTGGCTTTTATCGGAGATTTATAAAAGACTTCTCGAAGGTTGCAAATCCACTTTGCAAACTTTTGGAGAAAAAAGTGAATTTTTTCTTCGATGAAGAGTGCTTGAAGATATTTGAATGCCTTAAAAAGAAGCTGGTTAAGGCCCCTATTGTTGTTGTACCTGACTGGTCAAAACCATTTGAGATCATGTGTGATGCAAGTGGTGTTGCCCTTGGAGATGTATTGGGGTAAAAGAGGGATAAACTGTTTCATCCGATATATTATGCCAGCAAAGCACTGAATGGAGCACAAAAGAATTACACTATCACTGAATAGGAAATTCTGGCTGTGGTGTATGCTTTTGAGAAATTCAGAGTTTATCTGTTTGGGACCAAAGTGGTGGTCCACACCGACCATGCTTCCTTGAGGTATTTGATGGCTAAGAAGGATGCAAAACCAAGGCTGATTAGATGGGTATTGTTGCTACAAGAATTTGACTTTGAGGTCAAAGATAGGAAAGGTTGTGAAAACCAAGTTGCAGATCATCTGTCTAGAATGGAAGGTGAATAGGAAATTAGTGATGAAACGAAGATAAATGATGCATTCCCTGATCAGGAAATTCTAGCTGCCTCTGTGGAAAAATTTCCTTGGTATGTGGATTATGCAAATTATGTGGTGAGTGAGGTCATCCCAAAAAATCTTTATTTCCATCAAAGGAAGAAATTCTTGTATGATGTGACAAATTACTTTTGGGATGATCCGTATCTTTTATGGCGATATGCGTACAATATTATAAGGAGATGTGTGCCAGAAGTGGATGTATTGTGCATATTGGAAGCATGTCATGCTTCCCCAGTCGGGGGTTACCATACAGGTGACCAAACGGCTAGGAAGGTGTTGTAGAGTGGCTATTACTGGCCAACATTGTTCAAAGATGCCCACGAGTTTGTGCTAAAATGTGACCAATGTCAGAGGTAGGGGTCAATCTCTAAAAGACATGAGATGCCCTTGACTAAGATACTTTAAGTGGAATTGTTAGATGTCTGGGGCATTGATTTCATGGGTCCTTTTGTAAGACCGTATAGGATAAAGTATATTTTAGTTATAGTTGACTACGTCTCAAAATGGGTCAAAGCTATGGCCTTGTCTGATAATAAAGGGAAGAGGGTTTTCGCCTTTCTTAAGAAGAACATCTTCTCTCGCTTTAGAGTACCACATACTATCATAAGCGATGGGGGATCTCACTTTTGCAACAAATTATTTTGAGAAGCTTTGGAAAAATATGGGGTAAAATAGTACAGAGTAGCTACTCCATACCACCCACAAACCAGTGGGCAAGTGGAGGTGTCAAATCATGAGATTAAAGCCATCCTAGCCAAAACGGTGAACGCTAGATGGAAAGATTAGTCTCGAAAGCTCGATGATACCTTGTGGGCATATCAGACTACTTTCAAGACACCCATTGGCATGTCACCATTTCAACTGGTCTATGAAAAATCTTGACACCTACCAATAGAGCTGGAGCATAAGGCCTTATGGGCACTCAAAAGGCTGCATTTGAATTTGAAGGAAACAGTAGATCTGAGACTGGGGCAATTGAATGATATGGATGAATTCCATCTCAGGGCATATGAATGAGCAGATCTCTATAAAGAAAATATGAAAAAGTACTATGATTAGAGGATAGAGAAATGAGACTTCCAAAAGGGTGACTTGGTACTTCTGTTCAATTCCAGACTTAAATTGTTCCCAGGTCAACTAAAATCTAAGTGGTTAGGCCCTTTTAAAGTTAGCCAAGTATACTCATTTGGAGTAGTGGACCTTGAAAACAATGACGGCAGTACCTTCAAGGTAAATGGGCAACGTGTCAAGCTTTACATTGGTCTGAAAGAATTGATGAAAAGTATCACCATTATCTATCTCGATGAATTTTGAAGTAATCGAGATACCTGAGTCGTGCCATGACGTTAAATCAAGAGCTGCATGAGAGGCAACCCATGACCCTCAAAACTGATCCATTCCAGGTATGCTTTAACCCTTAGTTTAGTTTCATTTTGATTTTAAGTTGAGGGTGTAGGGGTAGGATGTTGTTGTAACATATTTTGTAGTGACTAGGAGAAATACAAGTATAGAAAGTAGTTGACATATTTTTGATTGATTTTTGAACACCTCTCCAATGTTTTGTTTGCATAACTGTGTGAATTACATTTACTTGTGACCGTTATGAATCTTGTTATGGCATTAGTTCTAGTTACTTGATGATCACTGCTGAAGAATTGAATGAACTAGATAAGTAGTAGCCTGCGATATACTTGCGTGCCATGTGTGTGTGAGCAACTACTTAGTTCCCTCTGTATGCTGATGCCAGAACTTGCCTGGTTAGTCTTACCATGGTTGAAGGGTAGGGGTTAGGAAAGAATCATAGGTCGTTTTGCTGATTAACCCACTTTTAGCCTAAATAACCTTCCCTGTGTGCATAATACCTCTAGATCCCTATTTTGAGCCTAAATTGACCATTTCTTTCTTGTGAAACCTTTCACTTTCCCATTTATACCATAATGAACCTATTTTAGCCTTGGTCCTCCTTGGACACTGTGCACCTTGACCTATGCAAACAACCTAAGTTGAGGGTGGCTATCATAGGAGTGCATGGTGTAAAATGAGTATGAAGAAGGGTAGAATAAAAGAAAAAGAATAAAAGTTGGGTGCCTTAAAAAAACAACTTGAATATGTGTGATCAAGAGTAGAGAAAAAGAGAAAGAGGTTAATAAGTGAGCCCCAAGATATTAGTGTAGTGTCAAGGAGGCATAGTCACTCTAAATGTCCTTGAATATCATACCAGCCCCTAGCCTACATTACAAGCCTAAAAGAAGTCCTATAGTGATCCTAGCTGGCCTATCTAAAGATCTAGGTAATGAAAATAAGGGCAAGCCTATGGTACTTGGTATACACTGATTGGAACTTCATTTTGAGAGTGAGAGTCTTTTGATGACCCTCGTGTTTACATTTTTGGTTTCTTATATGAGAGGAGGGGAATTTCTTTGTTGTGAGGGGACAATGGTATTGTTTCTAGTTACCTGCTTATCTAGGTAGTGTAAAAGTGGTACATGCATGGTTTTTGTTGCTAAGAGTGATGCCATAGCTTGAGTCCTTTGTGTTGTATTATTTTTTCAGTGGTATACACAGTTGGTTTTAATTTGGTTGACCTTGGAGGTGGTAACTATGTTTTGAGCTTAAATGAATAATTGACTGCCAAATGTACTCTGTGTTCTCATAGTTGTGCTGAGTTTCTTTAGGACAAGAAATTGTTTTAAGTTGAGGGTGTTGATGTGTGAGCAAACGCTAAAACATTTAAGGCTTTTAATCGAGAATAATTGTGAAATCTTAAGCAACTTTTGTCATTTTTGATTTGTTTATGTTTGATTTTGCAGTTTGAGCTGATAGGATAGAGAACTAACATGAAATGAAGCAAAAAAGTTAAAATTTAAAGAAATCTAAAGACAAGTATGGATGAAAACATTTGTGATAAGTCGTCAGCTCTGTGATAAGCTATCAGGCTGGTTGTCATCAGTTGACAAAGAATTGGTTTGAGTTGAATCCCATGACGAAATTTGGTGATAGGACGCCAAAAGTGTGATACGCCGTCAGGAATATCGTTAGCCCTAACTAGAGAATTGGCTTGAGTTGAAGCCTGTGATGATATTTTGTGATAGGCCATCATAATGGTGATAAGTCGTCAGGAATGCCATCAGCCTTAGGCAGAACATGGGAGATGAGGAGAAGTCTTGACGACATTTGTGATAAGTCGTCAAGGATCTAATAGGGCGTCATGGTTTTGTTGTCAGCCTAAAGCAACGAGTACCAAAATCATAAAGGAAGCTGACGATATTTGTGATAAGTCGTCAGCCCCCTGATAGGCTACCAAAAATGTCGTCACCTGTCCGAGGGATTTCTGATTTGTATTAATTTGTTTTCTTATTTAGGGTGAACTATTTAAAGCTTTGTTTTAGGGTTTTCTTTTATTATTATTCCACACAGAAGTCAACACATTGAGTTTTGTAGAACATATTCTGATATTTTCTCTCTTTACTTCTTGACTTTAACAACTCAACTATTTTGAGAGATTATTATCAGTATTTTTGGATTTTCCTTTGTGATTTAATCTATGATTCACTGGTTATTATTCATCTCTGTAAGTCTATCTTTCCAATTATGAATTCAAGTATGTGTTTCGTTTATTACATCATGAGTGGCTAAACTCCATTAACCTGAATTATGAGATCTAGGGTTAGGTCTTGATAAGGTGCTAAGTGTTCAAGATTCGAAAGATGGTAGGATTTCTTGATAATTTTAAAGTTTTAATTAATGTGTTGGTTGCAACCAGTAGACACACCTGCTTTGATTTGATTGAGAAAGAAATCAAATACAGTAGGAAGTGAATTATCAATAGGGACTCGAAAATACTTCGTTTAATAATCAACGCTATAACAAGGTTGGTTAACCTGAGGTAAAATCTGGGCAGTGAATAGAAATCCCTAAGTCCAAGAGGATTAGGGAATTAAATGCTTATGTAGGTCGAGAGACATTTAAGCATAACATCAACAAAGATAGCTTGTTATCCTACCCACCGTGAGAATCTTAAATCACCTTTAGCATCTATCATGTACTGTAAGCCCTAGTGAACATAATTCTGGTTATTTCATAAACTATTGATTACAAACACCGAAATTAAAGTGACAAACAATTACGTGTTAAACTTAAACCCCCAATTTCAGTAAACATTAAACTATCAATGGATTAAATCATAAACGACTTGAGTTCACACCTTATACCCTGTGGGATTCGACTCCAACCTAGTTCAGTTTTATATTGACAATGATAGCTTTCACCCATTCAAGAGTGTAATTTGAGCATTATCAGCTAGTATGATGGTGGCTGTGGAAGCGTGGTGATGTGTTAGGTAGGGGAGTAGATGTTCTTGAAGGTGAAAAAAATTTAATGTGATTATCGGGCTAAGGTTATAGGTGAAAGGGAGAAGAAAGGAATGCACTTTTGTTGTGTGAAATAGATAAGAAGGATAAATGTGGAAAAAATATTTGTGAGAGTGATTGAAATCTTTGGTCTTAGTGGGGGAGTCCATGTAGTGGGTGTAGTAATGATTAGGCTTGAATGTTGTGGTTGCTGAAAATACAAACCTATGGGCTATGTAGTTAGTATTCTCTAAATTAAATCCCGAGTGTGTTTGATGGTAGTGATAAGGTGAAGAAATATTCTTAAAGAGATGTAAAGTATAGGGTTCCGTAGCTTAAGTTATCACCTTATTACTCTGAGTTAGTCTTCAACATAAAAGCACTTTGTTGTGGAACTCAAACTCTTGTGGTTAGATTTGTGATGGGAGAATTGTAAGATGGAAAGGATGAAGTATGTTATTTAATATTGGGGCATAGCTGAGTAGTGCCTTTAAGCTAAGTCTATTCGTTGTATCATGAGAGGTAGAGAATGTTTCTATCCCTATCTTCCGTGAAATCTTATTTCATGATTAGTACCAATATAAATCAATCTATGATCATCAAATAAACCCCTAGCTTGCGTTGTGATGATTATGATTCATAAAAATCACAAGCAAGATCATCCCTATGTAAAGTCTCATTATCTCATGTTTTGTTCTTTCACGTTTCACTAGGGATTATCATGAAGCTCATTTGCTGCCTTTATATATTTTGTTAAGGAAACATTTTCAATGCAAGGTTTCGTTCTTTATTATACACTTGTATAACTTCAATAAATTCCTACCCATCATTCGGGGACGAATGATCCCAAGGGGGAGATAATGTAACACCCTTCATTTTTCGAGCTAGAAAGTGAACCATCATTCTTGTGTGCATAAGCTCTAATTCCATGGTTTATATTTAAATTCATGTGTCATGGTCCTTCTCCTAGTGGATCAAGTGATTATGAGATGAAAAGTGTTCATAAATATCACTTGGAGCAAAGTTGAGCTAAGAGTCATTCATTCATCCAAAGTTTGATATTCGATTCTACAAGGGTCTACTTTGAAAGTGCAAAACTTTTGATACACATAGAATTTCTTAGCTTAAGACCCATCAAATTGTAGAAATTGAATTATCTTTCCAAAGATACCAATTTCTCTAAAATCCGATACTCGAGTGAAATGTTGTGTTATTTTTCGTGTGAGGCAGTGAGCTCTCGTGATAAGCTCACGATGTGAGTTTCATTCCCATTTTTGAGAGTCACGACGCGAGTTTCATTTCCATTTCTGGGAATTGCCCCACGATGGTCATTCATACGGGAAAGAGAGGACAAGGGGTAGTTTAGTCCTTTTCCCCATACCCAGACATCTAAACACAAATTATAATCCAAAAAGGGGCATTATTTGCCCATCTTCTTCAAATCAACTAACGTAAAACCCTTCCCCTTTCCACAAGAACACAATTCAACTCTTCTCCTCCAAGTAATCTATAATTCAATCCTTTCAAGTTCGAGATTCTTAAGAAAGTTTCAAGAATAGGACTTTATCTTTCAAATCAAGAACACAATAGGAGAAATTGGGGCACTCAAGCTTAAAGGTCCAATCTTTTAAATTTCTTCATGATTTCTACTATACCTAAGGTACACGGGATTTTCCTAAAACTACACGGCCATAAGGAAATTGTTTCAACAACATTTAAACATTATGAAATCATGAATTCTTGAAGGGGTTTTGGAACTTACGTTACAATTTTGCTTTATGAATTCTTTAATGGTATAATTGATTTGGTCTTGAGGCCTTTCCCCTAACTTTGATTTATAATCATGTTTAAGTATATATATGTACACATTGATGAGTTTGAATGATGAATTGAGAGCATGAACTACTAGAAATCCCTCTCTTGTTTATAAGCTTCTTGTTTTCGTAAGTTATGATTTATTCAAAAAGCATTATTTGAAGCATGATATAAATGTCTTGATTTTGTTCATGACTTGATTATGGTTTGAACTGAAGAGGGGGTGTTTTACTTGGTGTTAAAGGTTAAAGATATTATTAAGAGAATTGCATGTTTTGTCATAAATTTCATGACCACCACATGTTTATTGAAAAGCTGAAAACAATGACTTTAACATAAGTTGACAAATGTTTTGAAATATGAATCTTCGTGAATTGTTTGAAGTATGGTGGTCCAAACTTTATATTTTGAAAGAGAAGACTGTAAATGATATTGAATGTCTTATATACGACTTGGAAGTATTGGTATGACAATACCAAATTAGATAAGTCCATGATAAACTCAGAACAGAATACAAATTTCATTTCAGATTTCAGATTTTGAATTTAGATAAATACATGTTTAAAACAGGTTAAAAATGGGCACTAAGAGAATTAGGTGGTTACTCGAAGTAGGCATGGATCATATGATTCATTTTTGGGAATCGTGTTTTACCGATACGTGTTTATTATTTCCCCAAGACGGATTATACGCTGGCCTAGTGCCCTGGGGCATATCAGATTCAAATACTTCAACCCTTGAGGAAAACTTGGGTTGGGGAATTGGTCGTCGAGTTAATGACGGATCCCATATTGCCCGGGGAAAACTTTCATATATATAGGGTGTACCACCTAGCTCAGAAGTAATACAAAGCATAGAATTGCATTGACAAGATTGTTTTAAGATCATTTGAGATGGCCCATGTATTTTAAACTATTTCATGCATAATGTTTTTATGACTTGCTCTCACCTATGTTATATACATATAAATTCATTATTTTGGATTTCCCTGTATACCAATACAATTGTATTGACCCCTTATATTTCAGGGTCTGAGGCTCAGTCTAGAGGTCCTGCTAAGCTGTAGAGTAATTCAGACAGAAGTGAAGTATGCAGTTAGTGAGCCTTCTTTATTTTGGAAGGCCTATTTATTTCAGTCACTCGTTATTTACTTTTGTTTAGGTCCACTGGGGGCCTTGTCCCAGTTTCAGATAGTTTGTTAATTTTCGTATGTATTAGGGATTTCGCAGACAGAAACAGATGTTGTCTAGATGTTGATGGATCTTCTTTCGTATTAATATACTTAACTCAGATCATGACCATGATTCCATAATGATTTTTATTTCCGCATCCTTTCTTTATTGTATGAGTATTGTGCATGATTACTAGATGTAGAAGGGCGCTCAGGCCTCCATGGTTCGGGATGCTCGTTACGTCTAGGGCCCAACACGGGTCGTGATACTCTTAGTGCAGGGAAAGTAGACCATGTGTTGCAGATACCTTATAATCATCATAGCATAGGGTAATAGCCTTAGAATGATTTAAGTTACCAAGAGTCTTTGTGAGCTCAGGGTACCAGTGAGTGCCAAGGGTTTTTGGAATTAATTTGAGATTAACTTCCGCCAGAGGTGAAGCTTTTAGATGGAATGTGGGCAAAGGATCAATTATATATTTTTCAATATCAAATATCAAATGAGAATCCTATTAAGTTAGGTGCATCCAGATCAATCTCAATCAGATTATTGCACGAGACTAGAATAAGATACTTGAGCCACTCACTTGAGATCTTTACTGTCCTCAATGATCAACAAATTTATAAGTCGAAGATTTCATCCATTGGTCAGTCACAACAACATCAATGATTTTCATACACTTGAGGGTTATACAGGCAATTATGCTAAATTAGAGGTTTGGAGGTAAATTCATGAGTCTAAAGGGTTTAGGTTGAGTAGGTCTAATACGGAATATTTGGAACGTAAGTTCAGTGAGGTGTCACATGAGTACGATGTGGTGTTTAAGCTTGATACTCATTCTATCAATAAGAGAAAGAGAGTTTTAAGTATCTGAGATCTATGATTCAAGAAAATGGAGAGATCGACGAAGATGTCACTATCGGATTGAGGTAGGGTGGATGAAATAGAGGCTCGCCTCTGGAATCTTATGTGACAAGAAGGTCGAACCTAAACTTAGGTAAGTTCTATAGAGTGGTGGTTAGACCGGTTTTATTATATGGGACACAGTGTTGGCCTGTTAAGAAGGCCCACACCCAAAAGATAAAGATGACAGAGATGAGAATGCTTCGGTAAATGTGCGGGTGTATTAGGAAAGATAGGATTAGAAATGAGGTTATTAGAAATTAGGTAGGAGTGGCTTCGGTGGAAGCCAAGATGAAGAAAATGAGGTTGAGATGGTTCGGTCATGTGATGAGAAGGGACACGGATACCCTAGTGCAGAGGTATGAGAGATTAGCTAGAGATGGTTTCAAGCGAGGTAAAGGTAGACCAAAGAAATATTGGAGGAAGTTAATTGCACATGGAATGGAGCAACTCTAGCTTACCGAGGACATGACCCTAGATTGGAAGTTGTGGAGAGGGCGGATTAGGGTAGATGGTTAGTATGAGTTTAGGTTGTTTTTTATTTTGATGTATTACTTGGTGTCTCTTGCTTATGGTATTATAGGATATTGTTGATTTATATTGTATATTGTTCTTTTACTATGTCTTGTCTAGATTATTTTATTGTGAGACGGGGGTTTATCGGAAATAACCTCTTTACCTCACATCTGAGGTAGTGGTATGAATTGCGTACACTTACCCTCTCCAGACCCCATGTGGTGGGAATATATTGTGTATGTTGTTGATATTGTAATACATTCAGGTCCCCACTAGCGGAGCTAATTTAAAGGTCTTTCAGATTAAGAGCTTCAATATCAACCATCTGGAATTCAGGAGGGCAAGATACCAAATATATTGACCTTAGTTTAGGTAAAGTACCTACAACTTGTAAACTGATTGGTCCATAAAATCCCCTAAAAGACAAAACTTCTAAATCACTACAAACTGTGCATATGGCTTGAAGTAATTGCTCTTCCAAAATAGAGTACACAAGGTGTAACTCTCACAAAGATGAAAACTTTATGCCATTTGAGTTCAATCTTAAATCCGCCTAAATGAAGCACATTTAGAGGTTTGGCAGCAAAGATTGCTGCAGGCAACTTTTTGCTTGGGTTATACAGTTTCAAACTCTAAGCACAACTCTTTGATATCTGATACACCCAAACTACAATTTCCTTAAGGAAGAGTAAGCGGTCGTTGTCAAATATAGAACCCAACAAAGGTTGCTGTTGGATCCCACAGGGAATAAGGTGCTAGCTAAGTTATATGTAATTCAAATGACTATTAGTCGACGATTTCCATGAAATGGGTAGGAGAGGGGGTGTTATATTGAATGTTTGAAGAATAGTTTATGTCAAGTTGTGATGGCTGAATCTGCAATGTTTAGTAAATAGAGACATGACAAACTAGGATTGTGTTCACCTTGGCTTTCAACCACTTCCGAATTAAGTAAAATATAAATTTATATCAACGCATGTAATTATAAAGAAAACAAATTCAAATATTCATATAAGTGTTTTCCAACCTAAAAAGATGATTTCACTTTAATTCTTTGAATGCATAAACTTCTCTTTCATCATTTTTATCTTGAAAGAAAAATGATACATCTTATTTAGCATAAAAAAATCACTAGCGGTATAAATCTGATTGAAAATTGATTCATCTTATTTAGGAGAATACTAGTAATCATATTAAGGACTATATGGAAATACAAAGTACAAATATTCAAGGCTTAAGCAGTTATATAATCTTGTTTCTCACTATAAACATTTCATTCTGACTATTTCCTCAATAGATTCTAAACCGAACACATCAAATCCTTATCACCATATACAATAATTTCACGACTAAACTTGAACTTTTTTCATCAGATTACAGTAAATAAAAATTTTGTTGAAATCAAGAGCATTGAAAAATACATCAACCATATCGTACAGATGGAGGTTTTTTTCTGATAATGGCACAGAGCGGACCTTGGTGGCAGTGACAACCGATTTTTCCCAAAAATGGCCCATTCACGTCATTTTTCCGTTTGACCACCCAAATAGCCTCGATTTATCCAATGTCCCTCACTTTCCCACTCCACAGTATGACTGGAATGCAAGGATAGATTTTTGGCTCCAAAAATAGCCGAGCGTCGGGTACCCCCTGAACTGTGGGCTATAACACACCGGTTTGGCCAGAAAATGGCTCGTTTATGTCATTTTGATCGTTTGACCACCCAAGCGGCCCTATCAACTCCAATGACCCACACTCCCCCGCTCCTAATCCATCCAGGAACATCTCGATTGATTTTCGGCATAAAACACACCTAGACTCCGGTGCACCATCAGAACCAAGGGCTATAGCATACTAATTTGGCTCAAACACAACTCATTCGCGAGTCGTTTCACTCATTTGACCAACCAAATGACCTCTCCGACCCCAACGGACCCCACTCCCTTCCTCTTCAGCCGTCCTGGCACACTCTGATAAATTTTTGGTCTAAAAAATACTCGATCCCTGGGCACACCCCCAGAACCGTGGGCTACCGATTTAGCTAAAAAAATGGCCAATTTGTTCTGTTTTGTCCACCACCTAAATGGCTCCGCTGAACCCAACGGCCCACACTCTTCCACTTCTCAACCATACTGGCATGCCTTGAATGATTTTTGGCCAAAAACACGTTTGGACCCTAGGTGCACCCCCAGAACCGTGGGCTATAACTCACCGATTTAGTCTAAAAAATGGCTCTTTCACGCCGCTTTGCCCGTTTAACCACCCAAACGACCCTAACGGTCCAAAATCCCCCGTTCTTCAGCTGTCTTGGCACACCCTAGTTGATTTTCAGCCCAAAATACGTTCAAATCCCGTGTTCACCCTTGAAACCATGGGCTATGGCACACTGATTTGGCCTAAAAATTGTTCGTTCGCGCTGTTTCGCCTGTTTGACAACTCAAATGGCCAAGCCGGCTCCAATGCCCCACACTCTCCTGCTTTTACTCATCTTAGCATACCTCAATCTATTTTCATCCCAAAACATGCTCGAGCCCAGGGTACACCACTAAATTCATGGGCTATAGCACATCGATTTGGCCCGAAAATGGCCCATTCCCGTCGTTTTGCCTTTTTGACCACCCAAACGACCCCGCCGACCCCAACGTCCCATACTTCTCTGCTCCTCAGCTATCCGGGAACGCCCTGGTAAATTTTTGGCCTAAAACACATTTGGATCCCCCGTGCACCCTCAAAACCGTGGGCTATAGCACACTGATTTAGCTTGAAAATTGCCCGTTCACATCGTTTTGCCTGTTTGACCACCTAAGTGGCCCAGTCGACCCCAAAGGCCCTCACTTCCCCGCTCCTACCCATCCTGGCATGCCTTGATCGATTTTTATCCCAAAACACGCCCGGGTCCCAGGTGGACCACCGGATCAATGGGCTATAACACATCGATTTAACTCGAAAATGGCCCATTCCCGCCGTTTCACCTGTTTACCACCCAAAGGACCCCGCCAACCTGAATGACATACAATATCCCACTCCTTAATCATCTTGGCATTCCTCCATCAATTTTTAGCCTAAAATATGTTAGGGATCCGGGCGTACCCACGGAGTCATAGGCTATAGCACACCAAATTGGGCTAAAAATGGCCCGTTTGCATCGTTTCGCCTGTTTGACCACCCAAACATCCCCGTCGACCATAACATCCCACACTTCCTTTCTCCTTAATTATTTTGGCATTCCCCGGTCAATTTTCAATCCAAAACATACCCGAACCTCGAGCAGACCCCCAAATCCGTGGGCTATAGCACACTAATTTGGTCCTAAAATAGCCCGTTCGTGTTGTTTTGCCCATTTGACCACCCAAACGGCCTCGCCAACCCCAACGACGTACGCTACCTTACTTCTCAACCATTCTGGAATACCCCGATCGATTTTTGGTCTAAATCATGCCCGATCGCACCCCCGAACCCGTGGGCTATAGCACACTAATTTGCCCAAAATGGCCCTTTCGCATTATTTCACCCGTTTGCCAACCAAACAACTCTGCCGTACCCAACGACTCATACTCTCCCTCTCATGAACCATCCTGGTAATCCTCGATTGATTTTTGGCCCAAAATACGAATGGGTCCCGGGTGCACCACCGGAACCATGGGCTATACCACACTGATTTAGCCTAGAAATGGCCCATTCATGCTGCTTTTCTTGTTTGACCACCCAAATGGCCCTTCCTACTCCAACAACCCATACTCTCCCACTTCGTAATTGTCCTAGAATGCCCCGAATAATTTTTGGCCCAAAACACACTCGGGTCCCGGGCACATCCTTGGAACCGTGGGATATAGCTCACTGATTTGGCCCGAAAATGGCCCATTCGTGCCGCTTTGCCCGTTTAACCATCCAAACGGCCTCGCAGACCCCAACAACCCATAATCTCCTACTTCTCAGGAGTCCTGGCATGCCCTGGCCGATTTTTGGCCCAAAACATATTTGAATATCAGTCGCACCCCCAAACCGTGTGCTATGGCACACCGATCTGGCCTAAAAATAGCCATTTTGCATCGATTTGCCTATTTGACCACCCCAAATGGCCCCACCAACCCCAACGACTGACACTCTTACACTCTCTATTTTTCCTGGAATGCCTCGATTGATTTACGACAAAAAAATACACCTGAACCTCGTATGCACCTTCGGACCGTGGGCTATAGCACATCGATTTAGCCCGTTTGACCACCCAAATAGCCTTGCCAACCCAAATGACACACACTCCCTTTCTTCTGCGCTATCCTGACATTCCCCAATCAATTTTTGGTCTAAAATATGCTCGGGCCCCTACCGCACCTCCGGGATCGTGGGTTATAGCACACTGATTTTCCCAAAAATGACCTTTTCGCACTATTTCTCTTGTTTGACCACCCAAATAGCCCCGCCAATATCTACAAATCACTCTCCTACTCTTCAGCCATACTGGAACATCTCGGTTGATTTTTAACCTAAAACACGCTCTGACCCTGGGCGCGCCCCCGGAACCATGGGTTATACCAAATCGATTTAGCCCAAAAATGAAGTCGTTTTGCCCGTTTGACTTTCCAAATGACCCCGTCAACTCCAAAGGCCCATACTTTTTCACTCTGCAGTCGTCCAGGCATGCCTTAAATTATTTTCAACCAAAACACGCCCGGGCCCCGGGCACACCCCCAGAACCATGGGCTATAGGATGCCGATTTGGCTCGAAAATGGTTCGTTCATGCTGTTTCACTCATTTTACCACCCAAAAGGCCTCGCCGACCCCAACGACTTACATTTTTCCACTCCTCAACCATCCTGGATTGCCCTGATCAATTTTTGGCCCAAAACATGCCTGGACCCCGGGCGCACCCCAGAACTGTAGGCTATATAGGACATTGATTTGGCCCAAAAGCGACCTATTTGCGTCGTTTAGCCAGTTTGACCACCCAAATGGACCCGCCGACCCTGCCGACCTATACTTTCCCACACCTCAGCTATCTTGGCACGCCCTAGTTGATTTTTGGTCAAAAACACGCCCAGGGCCCAGACACACCCCCAAAATCGTGAGCTATAACACACAAATTTGGCTTGAAAATGATGCCATTTCACTCGTTTGACCACTGAAACCTCCCCACCGAACCCAACGACGCATACTTTCCTATTCCTCAATCGTCCAAGCATACCCCGATCAATTTTTGATCAAAAATTGCTTGAACCCCTGGCTCTACTATGGAACCGTAGGCTATAGCACACTAATTTGGCCAAAAAATGTCCCATTAGTGCCATTTTGTCCGTTTGACCACCAAAATGGCCCAACCGATCCCAAAGGCCCACACTCCCCCGCTTCTCATTCATCCTAACATACCCCTATAATTTTTTAGCCTAACACACGCTCGAACCCCAAGCACACCTTGAAATCATAGGCTAGAGCACACAAATTTGGCTCGAAAATATCACCGTTTTGCTCGTTTTGCCATTTTTAATCTAATTAAATTTAATTATGATTATTATAATCTAATTAAGTTTAATTAGGGTTATTTAATAATTCAATTAGTTTAATTAGGGTTATTTAATAACCCAATTAGATTTATTAGGGTTATTAAATAACCCAATATTTAACCCAATTAATAAACCAAGCCGGACCAACAACAAAGCAATTTCAGCCTAAAATTTTCCTGACCCGGCCCAATATCTTTTCTTCCTTGTAACAACAACATCAACCATGGAAAATCTAGCCATAACATCAAAAGCAACATCAACAAACAACAACTTCTCTCAACCCAAATCCAACGCCCCTATACCGATGTCCACCGTCAACTAGAACCAAACCCAACTCGTCAACCATAGACAACCCGATACCGGTGACTCCAAGACCGGCACCGGCGACCCGAGTTTTGTGAACTCAATAGTTCAACAATTTTCACGAGTAGATCTATGCCCGACAACTCGACCCGACGAAACTCGATTTTGATTTCCTTCTCTCCATGTCAATCCCAATCTCTTTTTCTTTGCTTATAATTGATGAGCTATCTGGGTTCTAGAAGAACCCAAAATTGGCGACGTGTCCTTAAAAACGGTTGTTCCCACCTCACAATTTCAATTTTGTACCATGCAAGTACAGAGGTGGACGTTTTTGATTGGATTGAAAAGAATTTTGTATTTTTGGGGATCTTTATCTTAATTCAAAATTCAAAATCTCCACCGAAGAATTCTAAATTGATCCCTGATTTTCCTTTATCCTACATCGGTGGGAGCACAAAAAGCAACCCCTCTCTTCTCCTATAAAAGGGTAACGGTAGAGCAATTTGAAGCAAGTCTCAGAAGGTGGAAAAAGCCATTCAAAGAAAAAAACTAGTATATTTTTGTTTAAGCATAAAATATTCTTCTTTCCGAGGAAGGTTGGGGTTGCTCGGATCTTTTCGAGTCGATAACATCAAGCTCCCAGCGGTGATAACTGTGCTGATAGCTCGTCGTCCCGTTTTGCCGCCCAAAAAGAGGTAAACGTACGCTCGTCCCTTTTAATTTCGTTGTTTCCTGCTTCATCTCTTTTTCTTCATAGAAAAAGTTTATCTGTTTGAAATGAATGAGGCTGGGTTGTTTGCTGTAGAGGCCCAAAAAGTCGTAGGATTCTCTTCTCTTTAGAGAAGACAATATTTGGTCACGTTCGTTATATTTGGATAACCTTTGCCGTGATTGCCTATATGCAATCTTTGTTGATTTCGCCTTAGATTTGAAATTTGTCTCTTATTCTTGCTATTAATGATGAATTCGTTATGCGACTTTACTTCTTGAGATGAATAGTTGGTTCTGTGACAAAGATTCATGCTTTGATTTTGTTTTGGGCTGTTGGTATTTCGTTAAGTTGTTTTCATAATCAAATCTCTTGCTTGGAGTTTGTTGAATAGTTTTGGTTTGATGGTTGTCATGGTAGCTATCTTTTTGGAGTAAAGCTGAGTGCTTTGATCAAGTTTAATAGATTTCAGGTTACTAGAGTTTTGTTAAGGATGTTTACACAATAATGATTCAAACTTTGGGTTTGCTTAATGATTTCGGGCTAACAATATGTCGTTATAGCTGGTTTTGGTGTCAAGGTCTCAAGATTTAATCTCAATTGAATAGTTTCAGGTGGTTGTGTGTGATCTAGCTGGCTCTGTGTCAAAGTTCTACGGTAAAAGGTCTAAATATGCTTATATTTGCACAAATCGATTTCTTATTTGCAAGTCAAAAGATATATTTTCAAACATGTTAAGTAGTGCAAAGTCTTTGTCTGGCATAACGTGACGCTTTTCCTGATTTAAAATAAGGTGGTTGTGTCGAACTAAGGTCCGGTAGAAAAATGAAGTTTATGATGGATATGCCTAGAAGCTTGCTTCGAGAGTGTTATATGATGTTAATTACATCCTGTTTAAATTCATTAGAGTGGTGGTGGTTTGCTTAGCTTGCATTATAATAAGTACGGGTTGGTCATAGTTTGCTTAGTCTGCGATACTAATTCTAACTTGTTTGAAGCCATTTACTTAGTCATAGTTTGCTTAGTCTTTGGATTAGAGTCAATGTAAACTGCTAAGAGTATTTCTTGTTATTCATGCTTATGAGGTGTACCTGTTTTACTATTGGTAGTCAGTTCAGGGGATTGTTTATAGTAGATCGGACTAGATTTATATTTCATGATGCAAATTCTGATTGGGTTGAGTACGCTTATCTTTATTATAGCTTGCTCTTGATATCCCTGCTGCTACAATTCCTTAAGTTAGCCTATTCTCTTGTAGGCTGAGGTTCATTAGGAATCGTTCCTCTTCATCCCCTATTTGAGATAGCGGTATGGATCACGTACATTCTGTGCTTGGGATACATTGATTTCGTGGTTATTGTTGTTGGTTTCTATGCACGACGTATGATGAGAAGTTCCCTTTAGTAGACTGGTTTGGCATTTTTTTTATAAATATAATTTAGTAATCATTTAAATGATAACTGTAGGATATAGATTAATTATTTTGCTTTTTCTTTTGCATGTGGATACGATTGAGTCCTATACGGACTCCTTTGCCTATGCATATCTATCACGGGCCATGGAGGCCCTAAAACCCCAAGTTGGTTCCGAAAGAATTTCCAAGTATCCATCGCGTGGTATACGGGTATAAGGAGGTGGAAGAAGCAGAAGGGATTAAAGTCCCATATTTGAAGCGGCTAAGAGACAAGTCTCATTTACTATTTCGTTTTGTTTAATTAGTGTTGTTTTTATTATTTATTGCTTATTTTATTTGTTTATTCATTCATTTGGGCCTCGAAGTCAAAGTTGTATTTAATATAGGTGAAGTAAAAACTCGAGCCAAAGGGCCCGAAAACATAGAAATTGGACAGGTGAGAGGAAAATGGGTTGAAAACCCAACTAGATTAGGACAGGCTTAACGGTTTGGGCTTCAAAGCCTAAATCATTACTTTTCCTCCCTTTCCCTTTCTTTTGATTATTTGTTTTGCATGCCTTTTACGAGCCTCGTCAAATCCCCTAATGAGTTCGGTAAAACCTAATCTTTGCAAACTTTCAAAATACTTCTAAAATCAATCACTTCTCAACAAATCAAATTTCAGAAGCTAATAAAAGACGTTTCAAACAGTCCGTATAATCGCAAGTTAGCGGACGTTTTAGGTGCCTAACACCTTCCTAAAACGTTAATAGGAACCACTTACTCGAAATCTCTAACTTAAAATGATTTTCCTGTTTCGAATCATTTTAAGTAACTGTCTAAAGGTTTCTTAATTCCTTTTCAAAATTAAGTGGCGACTCTCTTTCAAAAAGTCAATTTCTTGGCAAAAATAGAAATGGCAACTTTGTTGGGGATCTTCTAGGTTCTAACCAAATGTTTTATTTCATCTTTGATTAACTGTTTATGTGTTTATGTGTTTCGATTATGTAAAGATTAATTATCGCATCTCATGGCATATTCCTGCATCTTATAAACTATTTTGGGGTTTCGTGGATGTCCCGACCCATGTTGTTCAATTCCAAAATGTGTTGGAAATACGAATACATGAGTCATCTGACGCTGTTCGTATTTTCAAACTCAAGTTGTCCGCTTGAGAACCCGTGGTCAAACCCACTCTAGACACCGAGGATAGAAAGAAACCAAAACCCTATTTTTAGGCATGAGCCTAAGATGACTCAATACCAAAGCGGGGTATTGGGCCCATTAGAAAACTTTCCCTACGTCTATTGACCTCGAGTCAATCACAGATGAACCATATTTATGTGTTGAAGAAATATATGCTTGTCCAAATTCAATCCATTATCCTTTGGGGTCGGGGAAAGGCTTATTTTGTCTTCTTTTATGTAGATATGGCTCAATTGCATTCTCGTGAAAAGTTCAGGATGGTCACCAAACCCGATGATTACCTGAAACTATGGTGGGATTACATGGGTGCAGAAGAGAGAAAGATTGTTAGAACACACATTGGGCATCTTCCTTCTTTGATCGAGATGGACGCTTGGCCCGAAATGATCCATGTACTAACAACTTTTTGGGATGATCAGAACATGGTATTTCGCTTCGGGGATGTTGAATTGACCCCCACCATTGAAGAGGTATTGATTTGCTACGAGACTACGGAAATGTGTTTTAAGAGAAGGGAGACACCGGATAAGAATATTTTAGTCCCGGATGTGTGGGATCGTCAAAAGATCAAGGAAGTATTTTTAACTAACGATGACACCTGGCTAGGAGAACGTGATGGAGAAAATATCACTTTTCGTGATTTGTACCGTCGGTTCGGAAGATTCAACTCTTTCCATAAATTTGGGCATAAATTGGAGTCGGAAGCAAAATGGGAGGAGACGAGAGCTTTCGTATTTGCGGTAGGCCTACTTGGGACCATGGTATTCCCACCAGGGGAAAATGGCACAATTCATCCGAGGGTTATCACAGTGACTCATGCACTCTTCTTTGGAGTAGAGTACAATTCTAAAAAAGTATTCCACAACTTAGACCCCATGATTGTCGCCGACATATATCATGCTTTGGGAAGATGTCAAGTCGAGAATCGTTTCTTTCAAGGCTGCAACCTTATATTACAATAGTGGATGATGATGCATTTGGTAAAAAATCCTAGAACGACACAACTTGATCACAAAACAAGGAGAAATCTGCTAGAATTGCACGACATGTGATTATTTTTACACAAGTTCAAAAGGGAAGCATCCCATGAATCTTGGTTTAAGACTCTTGGAGAATTAAGATATGGCGATGTCCAATAGTACCTTAACTATCTTCGTTCAGGGAAATACATCATTTGAAGGGGCGAATGGCCTTTTTTAGTGCTCCCGGGTCTCAGGGGAACCCGTCCCTACAATCCTGGTAGAGTTCTTAGGCAATTCGAGATCAAGAAGGAGACGCCTCAAATCGATTCTATGCTCAGATTCTTCACTGAATATGATGAAAGTAAGCCCTCTCTCAAAGACTACATGATAAATGGATAGAGAAAGAAAAAGTGGGTAGAAGTCTCTTTCTGTATAGGGTATGAACCTGAAGTCAGCGACACTTACAAGGAATGGTTGAAGAAGAGCCTCGCCGGATCATTGAATCCGGGACCAAATGTGCCCACTTGGGTTGTGAATGTAGAATCCGAGCATCAAATTCGGCTTCACAAGCTACAAGATGAGTTCCAGAAAAGTGAAATTATGCACTGAAAGATGCACATGGAAGACTCTTTGACCATACATACATTGAGGGAAGAGTTGAAAAGAGCTAGGCAAGATGCTGATGATGCCAGGCAATGCCTAATCAATTTGGATGATAGCATGGCCTCCCAACTCGATAGCATAGGAGAAATGACTTACGACTTCAAGGCACAATTATGCGGGAGTCACCTTATCATCAATAGGTATCAAATAGCACATGAGGTAAACAAGGCAAAGAAGGCGAAAGCAGACGAAGAAGCCTCCAGTAGCTAGCTTTTCTATTCTCCCCTGCGCAGGAACTTATCTTCTTTCATGTTATTTCCCCCTTTCCCTAAAAATTGTATCCCTGTTTCGTTATATTTTGTAGGCATTTATGCCCTTTTTATGTCTATATGAGTTGAGGGTTAATGGATTGACTTTGAGGAAGCATATATTTTCTTCAAAAAATCATTAGTCCTGAACCCCTGGCTCAAAAAGGGTCACCCCAATTAGGATACGCGTTATTTTAATGTCTTGTGTGATATAACTGTTTTATGTGCTTATATACGTTTGTTGAGATCAAAGGCAAGTTTATCCACTATGACCTACGGATGAATTTGGCTATGACTCGAACAATTCTGTGTGATTATTTCCTATAAAATATTTTGCATTACTTATCACATACGGAAACTAACACATTTGCCTTTGAGTTGTTTTACTTTGCAGATAACAGAAATTACTCCATGTTGATAAACTGGCAGAACATACCTACTTCACTCGATCGAAAGCACAGAAAATCCCATCCTCGGACCATCATTCAAAAATGACAGAAAATGACGAAGAAAGCGCACTGGCTATCCGGGATAATGTGATAGAGGAACAGAATGAGATGATTGCGGAACTTGCAAGAAATTTAGAATTGCTTCAGGAGGAAATAAATTGCACTCGAGAATTGTCTAACTTGTCCATCACCGTCAATGCCCCTGCTCCAGGGGACACGGGACTCCACTCCAAATCCCTCCCCTCAGTACCCCTATTCTCGGGGACCAACCAAGTAACGTATCATCCGGCTCCGCTCCTCATTTGTCCAAAACACTAATCATGAAAATAATCCAGACGCCTACCATCCACAAAATCCATCTGCAACCCCACAGAACCCATCTTTGAATCCATTCCCAAATCCTCAAAACATATTCTCAAATCAACAAAACGCATTCCCAAATCCGCAAGATTTACTCTCAAATCCATAAAATACAACAAACCTACCTTCGAATCCACCAAATTTATTTCCAAATCCGCAAAATCCCTCTCATATTCCGCCAAACTACATACAAGGCCCACATAACCTTCCCAATTTCCAAAATGTTCTCCCCACTTACCAACCAAATTCCCTCCATCTGCAAAATCAAGCCTTCCTTCCAAATCCCTCTCAAGCCATCATATCCCCTGATATTTATGAACCCTTTCCTAACCCCGAGATGGACCATTATGAGGAGAAGGAGAAGGAATGGAGGGCCCAACATGAAAGGAATTTACTATTCATGCAAGAAGAGATCATGAGGATCAAAGAGTCTCACGGGGCCAAGGACCACGACGGTTTGAGGTATGATGATTTATGTGTTCACCCAGGAGTAGACCTACCAGAAGGATACAAGGTCCCTAAGTTTGAGATGCTTGACGGTACCAGAAATCCAATGGCCCATCTAAGAAGGTACTGCGAGCAACTAGTAGGGATAGGGAAAAATGAGGCATTATTAATGCGCCTATTCAGTCGAAGTTTGAATGGTGAAGCCTTGGAGTGGTTCATGTCTCAGGAGATGAAAAGGTGGACTGGTTGGAAGACATTGGCTAAGAGTTTCCTTGACCGGTTCGCATTCAACATTGAAATAGTCCCTGATCGGTATTTACTAGATCGGATTAAACAAAAGAGCGTTGAGAGTTTTTGAGATTATGCTTTTCATTGGAGGAAAGAAGCTGCCAAAGTGCATCCCCCCATGCTCGAGGAGGAAATGGTATCCATGTTCTCTCGCGCTCAAGAAAGAGAATATTATACCAGGATGGTGTCCGCTGTCAGAGCAACCTTTACAGATTTGGTAAAAATAGGAGAATCATTAGAGGAAGGTATTTGGATAGGAAAAATTGACAAAACCCCGACATCATTTGGAACTGCCATGTTTTCTAAGAAGAAGAAGAAAGAGGTAGGTGGGGTTTCCACCAATTCTGTTGCAAAATCAAAATAGTGGTTCAACTCTAGAAACGTTTTATCTTTCCCGCCATCACCTAACCTTCCGCACGCATTCTACGTCCACCCCCAATACCAAACTCCACTCCCAAACATCCTACTATCATACCAAGCTCCACAGCCAAATATCTTTCCCCAATACCCAGTTCCACCTCCAAATTATCAGTCTCATTTCTAAACTACTCCCCCAAATAACTGAAAAAATTTCCAAACACCTCCAAATTACCACTAAGTACCCCCTCCTACAAACCTAAGCTCGTATAACCCCCAGCGTCCAAACCACTAAAAGAAACCTCCCCAAAACTTCACCCCACTAGCTGAAAGTTGCACCCAATTGTTTGAAAGATTGAAGAATGCTGGTCATTTACAACCAGTACAGCCAAAGCCTATTAATCCTAGCTCCCGGTTTTATCACTCTGATCAAAATTGTGCCTATCATTCAGGGGCAGAAGGGCATAGTATCGAGGACTGTCTTTTCTTGAAACACATAATCCAAGATCTGATTGATCAAAAGGTCATCACGCTCTAGGCACCTACTCCAAATGTTAGCAGTAATACATTGCCCAACCATGGGGGATCTACAGTTGACATGATTGAAATAGAAGACGAATAGGAATCTGGCAAGACCATTACCCAGGTGAACTCCGAAAAGCGCAAAAGGGCGGAAGAGGTAGGAAAGATAGAGAAAGTTGTGGCTGACTTAAGTATCAGCGAGAAATCCCCATTTATAGTGATGACTGCACCGACTCAAGTGTACGCTCCCCCTCCAAAGAAGGAATTTATTGTGCAAACCGCCGCTGCCCAGGGGATGACGCGATCAGGATGATGTTACATCCCTGAGGAATTGACCAACAAGAAAGATTCACAGAAAAGGCCAATCACTGAAGGAGAGGATGAGGAATTTTAGAGGTGTATGCAACCAAAGAATTACTCAATTATCAAACACTTGGAGAAAATGCCAGCCTAAATCTCTGTCTTGGCACTGTTATTGAGCTCGTAACACCACCGACAGGCTCTGTCGAAGGTCTTGGAGGAAGCGTATGTTCCTACAGGAACGAGTGTTGAGAATTTGGCTGCGATGATAGGGAACGTAGTGGGGAACCATCGCATATCATTCAATGACGAAGAGTTGCCGTTTGAAAGAGCAATGCACAACAAAGCCATGCATGTCACCGTCATTTGTCGAGATTATGCAATTAATCAGGTATTAATAGATGACGGATATGGTGTGAATATTTGTCCCCTCTCCACGTTGGTCCAAATGGTCTATGATCTGGGGAAAATTTGTCAAAGCCACATAAATGTGAGAGCATTCGATGGAGGGAAGAGAGATACCATATGAGAGATTGATTTGCACATCCAAATGGGGCCTGCTGAGTTTAAGACTAAGTTTCATGTTATGGATATCCATCCTAGCTACAACCTACTTTTGGGAAGGCCATGGATACACGGGGCAAAGGTAATTTCATCACCCCTTCATCAATTATTGAAGTTCATTTGGAAAGATCATGAAGTAGTCATCCAATGAGAAGGAAGTCGAGCGGACCGTCCCAATGGTTATGTGCCGGTAATTGAAGATGTTCCAAAAGGTATCAGTTTCTATACAGTGGAAATTGTAAACGGTGCAGAAAGAGATTCGACACCCAAAATATTAATGCCTTCTGTCTATAAAACGATTACAACTGTGATGTTAAGAAATGGTTTCGAACCTGGTCGAGGCTTGGGAAAGAATTTATAAGGAATTATCGAGCCTATTATGATACCAGAGAGAAGCTCTAAGCACGGGTTAGTGTATCAGCCTACCAAAAAAGATAGGGTTGAGGATGATCCAGAAAAGAGTTTGTTTAGGCCCTTGCCACTCCTGTTCCAGTTATTTCCTGTACGAGAGATGTTAGATGATGATGGTCTTGGGGATGGGATAGGAGATTTATTTGATGGATGCAATGCTGTACCAGAAGATCTCCCAGAGTCCAGTGGGGTGAAACAGATTACGCCAGGGGAGGCCTTGCAGAATTGGACCTCCACTCTACTCATAACCCGTCGCCCTTCATGGTAGATGAAAGGGCAATTAATAATAGTTTTAAAATCGGTGATGATCCAATAAAGGCCCCGCGATCCATCTTTTATATCTCAAAACTTTTTTTTCGTAGCTTACTGCTTTCAAAAAGGCGGGGGCTTGTATTTGTGCAAGTCACAAGCCATGGTTTTGTAACTATTTCTCAAATTTCAATGAAAAGGCCTTCATTTATTTGGAAAACTATATTATTTCTAAAACGTTCCTAGTCATATGTTTTATTATTATTTTCTTATCATCTAACTTAGTTTGTTTGTCCATTATAGTAACAGTAGCTTAAAACCTGCCAATGTTGTGTCATGTCAAAGCCTGACCAAACAAAATGAAGGGAACAATGATGATTGGAAGGGCGATGATGAGGAACGGTTAGTTGAAGATATGGAGGAATTTGAGAATCGTGAAAAACCTAATCTGGAAGAAATTGAAACAGTCAACTTGGGAGATCACGATGAAATTAAAGAGACCACTATCAGTGTCCACCTGGCGGTGCCACAAAGGGAAAAGCTCATCCACCTATTGTGGGAATACATCGACGTGTTTTCTTGGTCCTATGATGATATATCCGGGTTGAGCACCAACATTGTGTCACATAAATTGCCGATAAATTCTGAGTTTGATCCAGTCAAGCAGAAAATAAGGAAATTCAAGCCCAATTTAAGACTAAAGCTCAAGGAAGAAGTGACAAAACAAATCCAGTCTAAGGTTGTCGAGGTCACAACATATCCGACATGGTTGGCCAACATCGTCCCTGTGCCGAAGAAGGACGGCAAGATTAGAATTTGTGTTGACTATAGAGACTTGAACAGATCCAGTCCTAAAGATAATTTCCCATTTCCCAACATCCACATTCTCATTGATAACTGTGCGAAACATGAAATGCAGTCATTCGTTGATTGTTTCATCGGCTATCATCAGATATTGATGGATGAAGAAGATGCAGAAAAAATGGCTTTTATTATGCCTTGGGGTGTTTATCATTATAGGGTAATGCTGTTTGGTCTCAAGAATGCGGGAGTGACATATATGAGGGCCATGACGACGATTTTCCATGACATGATCCATAAAGAGATTGAGGTGTACGTGGATGATGTAATTGTCAAATCTCGCGAGAGTTCGGATCATCTGACTCAACTGGAGAAATTCTTCAACAGATTAAGAAGGTACAGTTTGAAGTTAAATCCTTCTAAATGTGCTTTTGATGTGCCATCAGGGAAGTTGCTGGGGTTCATAGTTAGCAGAAGGGGGATCGAGCTAGACCCATCCAAAATCAAGACAATTCAAGACTTGCCACCGCCGAGGACCAAGAAAGAAGTTATCAGTTTCCTGGGTCGTTTGAATTACATTAGCAGATTTATCGCTCAATCAACAGTCATATGCGAGCCAATTCTCAAGATGTTGAAGAAAAATGCACTGAATGAGTGGACAGAAGAATGCCAGAGAGCTTTAGACCATATCAAGGAATACTTGTCTGCACCACCGGTTTTGGTCCCATCAAGAGAAGGAATTCCATTATTGCTTTACTTGTCAGTCTCAAAAAATTCTTTCGGATGCGTCCTCGGGCAACATGATGAGACCGACTGGAAAGAGAAAGCCATTTACTACTTGAGTAAAAAGTTCACGCCATATGAAGCCCGTTACACTCTTGTAGAAAGGACATGTTGTGCTTTGACTTGGACGACACAAAAGTTGAGGCATTATCTGTCATCCTACATAGCTTACCTCATCTCAAGAATGGATCCACTGAAGTATATATTCCAGAAGGCCAGCCTACAGGAAAGCTAGCCAAGTGGAGAATGTTGCTGAGTGAGTTTGACATTGTGTATGTAACCCAAAAAGCAATCAAGGGGCAAGCCTTAGCAGATCATTTGTCTGAAAACCCAGTTGATGAGGAATATAAGCCACTTCGGACATACTTTCCAGATGAGAAAGTTTTGTTCGTAGGAGAAGATATCACAGAAATCTACCCCGGATGGAGGCTATTTTTTTATGGGGCGGTCAACTTCAAAGGTTCAGGAATTGGAGCAGTTTTGGTGTCAGAAACGGGCCAGCATTATTCGGTAACTGCTAAGTTATGTTTTCCATGCACCAAAAACATGGCTGAATATGAGGCTTACATCCTGGGTCTCAAATTGGCACTTGATATGGGTGTTCATGAATTTCTAGTCATCGGAGATTCAGATTTGCTGATTCACCAGGTACGGGGAGAATGGGCGGTAAAATATTCCAAGATTACTCCTTATGTAGAGCTGGTGCAAGAATTATGTGGAAGATTCAAGGTTATTAATTTTAGACATATCCCACGGATACAAAACGAGTTTGCTGACGCTTTGGCCACGATATCTTCCATGATTCAGCACCCGAATCAGAGTTACATTGATCCTTTGGAAATAAGCCTAAAGGAGAAACCCGTGCATTGCATACACGTGGAAGAGGAGCCTGATGGAAAGCCTTGGTACTATGACATTAAGAGGTATTTGGAATCTGGAATATATCCTGAAGAAGCTAGTAACAACCAAAAGAAGAAAATACGGCGTCTGGCAAAGAATTACTTTCCAAGTGGGGAAATTCATTTTAGGAGGACTCCTGATTTGGGATTCCTAAGATGCGTCGATGCTACAGAAGCCAATAAGTTGATAAACGAGGTACATGCTGGAGTTTGTGGGCCCCACATGAATGGGTTTGTCCTTGCCAGAAAGATCTTGAGAATTGGTTACTTCTGGATGACTATGGAAAATGATTGTAGTAAGTTTGTGCGGAGATGTCCAAAATGCCAAGTACACGGAGATCTAATTTGAATGCCTCCACACGAGCTTCACACAATGAATTCTCCTTGGCTTTTTGTAGCTTGGGGCATGGATTTCATCAGACCAATAGAGCCACTAGCATCGAATAGGCATAGATTTATTTTGGTTGCCATTGATTATTTCACTAAGTGGGTCGAAGCTGCTTCATACAGAGCCGTCACTAAGAAAGTGGTTACAGATTTCATCAGGAATAACTTGATTTACTGATTCGGAGTACCGAAATCGATTATTACTGATAATGGGGCAAACTTGAACAGTCACTTGATGAAAGAAATTTGTGATCAATTCAAGATTGTGAATCGCAACTCGATAGCGTATCGTCCCCAGATAAATGGAGCCGTAGAGGCTGCTAACAAGAATATCAAGAAGATCTTGAGAAAGATGGTCGAAAATGATAGATCATGGCATGAGATGTTACCTTACGCCTTGCTAGGGTATCGAACAACAGTTCGAACCTCCACAGGAGAAACTCCCTATTTACTAGTTTACGGGAATGAAGCTATGATACCTGCTGAGGTCGAAATACCTTCCCTAAGGATTATTCAGGAAGTTGGACTAAGTAACGAAGAATGGGTTCGCTCTCGCTATGAACAACTCATGTTGATTGATGAAAAGAGAATGGTCGCTGTATGCCATGGTCAGCTGTATCAACATAGGAAGGTTCATGCTTTTAACAGGAAGGTGAGAGCTCGAACATTTGAAGTGGGGAAATCGGTTCTCAAACGAATATTCCCTCACCAAGAGGAGTACAAAGGCAAGTTCTCTCCAAACTGGCAAGGGCCATACATAGTTTGCAAAGTACTATCTGGAAAAGCTCTGATTTTGTCTGAGATGGATGGCACAGAGTGGACCAAGCCAATCAATTCTGATGTGGTGAAGAGATATTATGTTTGAATGACGTTCTAGTTTTTGTGTTTTCTTAGTTTACTTGTAATCACCTTTGTAATAATGTTGTTTGCTAGAGTATAACTGCCTAGAATCATTCCCCTTATGTACGAACTACGTTTGACCTGAATTCCCAAGAAAGGGATACGTAGGCGGCCTAAGTCGGCTTTGGTCATCCCCTTAGGAAAATTTATCCTTTCCTTTTATGTACGGACTACGTTTGACCTGAATTCCCAAGAAAGGGATACGTAGGCGGCCTATGTCGGCTTCGGTCAACCCATTAATTTCTTTTGTATATCCTTAGCGTAGTCCTGAACTATATTTGACCTGATTCCTACTTTAACGGGATACGTAGGCTCCCCAACGGCTCGGTCATATAACCCCAGGAAATGGAAACTGGGGTAGAATTTTCGAGAAGGAATCTCGAAAATTCACAAGAGAAGATCGACATCCAACAAAGAGAATGAAGATCATCAAAGACTTCAGATCCACTCGGATCGGTATCATTTCAGACAACTTTAAACTGGGGCAGAAATTTTGAGGAGGACCTCAAAATTTCCACCAAATGCCGGAACATATTCCAAATCCCCCAGCACCAGAGGTTGAAGTCAAGTTTTGGAAGCCACCAACTGTAACAAAGTCTGGGTAGACTTAATTTCTGGCTATGATAGAACTACTTGAAGAAACCCTCCAACAATGATCATGAGTTTTGGAAACCATCCGTCGGATATAGTAAAACCTCGAGGAAGACGTTCGTTGAGCTAGTACATTACATGACTGGCAGAGATTTTATAAAGTTTTACAGAAGCTTTCGAAAATTATTTTCAAATATTTAAGACTATTTTCAAAAATCTTACGACTTATTTATTTAGTACTTGACTAGACATCATTTGGGATGGAGGGAGAAAGTTCCGATATGGTGGAATGCCCAAGAGATGGCAAGGAGCAAATCAAGCATCGAAGAAGGTCAACACGGAGTAATTTCATTCAAACTAATCATTTTTCTGTGGAAGCAGGGATCAATATACAAAATGAGGGTCTCTTTCAAAAATCCCCGAGCAAAGTGGGAGCCACAATAGAGCATTAATACCCAAGAATGGTATTTTAGGGCGGCCCTAAAATTTGTTCAAGGCCCATTTATTGAGGACCATTTGATTTGTCCATCTCATTTCTTGAGATCGTAGACGACAAACAAAAGCTCTTTGTCTTCTTTACACATATCGTATTTAGAGGTTTCCTAAAAATAGTCGCTAGTAAAAGCGACTTTGTGTCTACTAATCGTCTACCTTGAGTTCAGGTACAGGTAAACAGTAGGACACTGACATATGAAGCCAGGTAAAATTATTTTATCATTGCCACAATGGCTATTGCATATCATCGCCACAATGGCTATTGCATATCATTGCTGTAAAGGTTGTTACATATCTGTTGATGCACTAGACACAATGCTGGCATCGAGAATATCATCATCATTCAATATCTTTTGACACGTTATACAAAAAGCTGGTGTTGAGGATATCATCATCATTCAATAGCTGTTGACGCGCTAGACACAACGCCGGCGTCGAGGATATCATCATCATTCAATATCTGTTGACACGTTAGACACAATGCTGGCGTCGAGGATATCATCATCATTCAATATTTGTTGACACTCTAGAAACAACGCTGGCGTCGAGGATATCATCATCATTTAATATCGATTGATGCACTAGACACAACGCTGGCGTCGAGGATATCATCAGCATTCAATATATTTATTGACACGCTAGACACAATGCTGGCGTTGAGGATATCATCATCATTTAATATCTGTTGACGCGATAGACACAACACTGGCATCGAGGATATCATTATCATTCAATATCTGTTGACACGCTAGACACAATGCTGGCGTCGAGGATATCATCATCATTCAATATCTGTTGACGCGCTAGACACAACGCTGGCTTCGAGGATATCATCGGCATTCAATATATATATTGACACGCAAGACACAATGCTGACATTGAGGATATCATCATCTTTTTATGAATCAACATCTAAATGCATTAAAAGCACACAATTTGAAGGGACGCCTTCAAGTCGCTATCTAAGGATGAATGATGTCTAAGATTTCCTAGCAATTGACAATTTGAGGGTCATCTATAAGTCATATTATTTGAAATAGGATAGTGTGAAATATCACCTATGAGTTGATAGCCTGTAGGTCATCCATAAGCCATAATAACATCCTGACCGGATAGTGTGCAAGATCTCTCAAAAATCAGTAGTTCAAAGGTTATCCATAAGTCGCAACTAAATCCTTACCGGAGAGTATGCAAGATTGTCAAATTGATACGTCCAAGGGTTCTCTATAAGCCGCGTCATATCCAAGATCGATTATGTGCAGGATAACCCGAAGACTATCAATTTGAGGGATTATCTATAAGTCACATTGTATCCAAGGTCGGATGATGTGCAGGAACACCTGAAAGCTAGCGATTGGAGGGATATCTGTAAGCCATCTCTTATCCAAAGTCGGATAATGTGAAGGATTACCTAAAAGCTAGCAATTCAAAAGATATCTGTAAGTCGCCTCGTATCCAACAATCAAATAATATGCAAGATTATCCAAAGACTGATAATTTAAGGAAAACTTATAAATCGATCATCGGCTATAATCAGAGAGGTTATCATTCCACATACAACAAGTGATATAGGTAACCAAAAGGGTTGCCACACCAGCATAAGATTACACGGTTGTAGGGACCGATCTGGAATAAGGGTCACCGGTGTCCGAAAGGGCCACCCCACTCTGAAGGCAGATTCAACCGACAAATGTTATAATTATACAACAACCAAGAGGGTTGTTATGTTTGTTGTTTCTAGTTATTTCATTCCAAAAAGGTACAAGAAGAGATGACTTCGCTTTTCAGGCCACAACTCACGTGGAGATATGGTAAAAAACTATATGCCTCTTTCGTGAATTAAGTTTAGCACTAACAATTTGGCTTGAGATATTGTCGAGAGAATCCGAGAGGATGAAAATCTCAAATCAAAACCACAGGTGTGGACAACTCCAAAAAGGACGCAGCGCAATGTGGAACTCTTTCTCAGCAGCAAAATGGGACATAGTCTGGAGAGGGATGTCAAACTCTCTAGACGCGAGCTAAATGATAATAACCACCACTATCCAACCACATCTCTATTATAAGGCATGTGGGTATTTTGGATATTCTGTTCTCACCTTCACCTCTGGGATGTTTGTTAACTCATACTGAGAGGAACTTTCTTTTTCTTTCAAATTCGGGTGGCAACACACTTAGAATTTTGGAAATTATGTCCGGGTAAGTTCTTACCTATGGATATGAAGAGATCCATGTTCATGGTTAAGAGGTTACTAGATCGTCTAAAATAAAAGACTATCTTTTCTACCGATTGAGTCAAACTACAAGCAGTCTGATTCCCTGAGTCTTGGGGATATGTAGGCTGGGCTCTATGCAGAAAACTCGACTGCATTCCAATCTCTCCCTATATCCCTTTATTCCCCAGCTTCTCGGTTCAACCAAAACACTCTAAAACTGTGATAGTTGGTGAAGTTTCTTGAAAATCGTGCTTAAAATCAAGCTTTATGAACTACAAGTGGCCTGAATTCTCACGAAACCTGAGATATGTAGGAAACCTAATACCGAGGTTCGGCCATAACTCCATGAGGCTCGTATGAAAAACCAACCTCTCTTAGATACAAATTTGTGGTCGGCCAAAATTAGGAAAGTCAACCTCCCTTTGCCCAGGATTACTTGCATCCATCCTACCCAAAGGGAAGGGGCAGTTGTTGACACCTAATTTTTTCCCTCCACAATCCAATTTAATTTCGAGTTTCTTCAATTTTAAAATTAAATCACAACAATTATTTTGTTCAAATAAATCCTGGTTTAAATTACTTATTCAATTCACTTTTATCATTTAATTGACAATTATACATTTTGTTATTTAAATGAACGTGTTCATTAAAATTAGATTTTTATTGATTAAACTTCAAAGTTAATCCGAAGGGATAAAATATTGATTTTAAATATATTTTACTCTCAAAATATTTTATTTGTAGGAATATTTGTTGGATTCTTACCAAATTAAATAACTCAAGGTTAATTTGTTACTTGATTTGTGCCAGATTGCGATTCAATTTAGCGAACGAATTAAATATGACCTTAATTGAAATCAAATTGGCCCAATTGTCATGCAATTGACCAGTAGATATTCAATTTGGTTATAATTTAAATAAGTCGTTTAAATTGTAATTCAATATTGATCCCAAAAGTCACCGTTTCTTAATTGAGATTATTTTAATCCGATTAAATTTAATTAGAGTTATTTTTAATCTAATTAAATTTAATTATGATTATTATAATCTAATTAAGTTTAATTAGGGTTATTTAATAATTCAATTAGTTTAATTAGGGTTATTTAATAACCCAATTAGATTTATTAGGGTTATTAAATAACCCAATATTTAACCCAATTAATAAACCAAGCCGGCCCAACAACAAAGTAATTTCAGCCTAAAATTTTCCTGACCCGGCCCAATATCTTTTCTTTCTTGTAACAGCAACATCAACCATGGAAAATCTAGCCATAACATCAAAAGAAACATCAAAAAACAGTTCAACAATTTTCACGAGTAGCTCTATGCCCGACAACCCGACCCGACGAAACTCGATTTTGATTTCCCTCTCTCCACGTCAATCCCAATCTCCTTTTCTTTGCTTATAATTGTTGAGCTGTCTGGGTTCTAGAAGAACCCAAAATTGGCGATGTGTCCTTAAAAATGGTTGTTCCCACCTCACAATTTCAATTTTGTCCCATGCAAGTACAGAGGTGGACGTTTTTGATTGGATTGAAAAGAATTTTGTATTGTTGGGGATCTTGATCTTAATTCAAAATTCAAAATCTCCACCGAAGAATTCTAAATTGGTCCCTAATTTTTCTTTATCCCACATCGGTGGGAGCATAAAAAGCAACCCCTCCCTTCTCCTATAAAAGGGTAACGGTAGAGCAATTTGAAGCAAGTCTCGAAAGGTGGAAAAAGCCATTCTGAGAAAAAATTTAGTATATTTTTGTTTAAGCATAAAATCTTCTTCTTTCTGAGGAAGGTTGGGGTGGCCCGGAGCTTTCCGAGTCGATAATATTAAGCTCCCAGCGGTGATAACTGTGCTAATAGCTCGTCATCCCATTTTGCCGCCCCGAAAGAGGTAATCGCACGCTCGTCCCTTTTAATTTCGTTGTTTCCTGCTTCATCCCCCTTTTCTTCGTAGAAGTAGTTTATCTGTTTGAAATGAATGAGGCTGGGTTGTCTGTTGTAGAGGCCCAAAAAGCCGTAGGATTCTCTTCTCTTTAGAGAAGATAATATTTGGTCGCGTTTGTTATATTTGGATAACCTTTGTCGTGATTGCCTATATGCAATCTTTGCTGATTTCACCTTAGATTTGAAATTTGTTGCTTATTCTTGCTATTACTGATGAATTTGTTATGCGACTCTACTGCTTGAGATGAATAGTTGGTTCTATGACAAAGATTCATGCTTTGATTCTGTTTCGGGCTGTTGGTATTTCGTTAAGCTATTTTCATAATCAAATCTCTTGCTTGGAGTCTGTTGAATAGTTTTGGTTTGATGGTTGTCATGGTAGCTATCTTTTTGGAGTAAAGCTGAGTGCTTTGAGCAAGTTTAATAGATTTCGGATTACTAGAGTTTTGTTAAAGATGTTTACACAATAATGATTCGAACTTTGGATTTGCTTAATGATTTTGGGCTAATGATATGTCGTTATAGATGGTTTTGGTGTCAAGGTCCCAAGATTTAATATCAATTGAATAGATTCAGGTGGTTGTGTGCGATCTAGCTGACTCTGTGTGAAAGTTCTGTGGTAAAAGGTCTAAATATGCTTATATTTTCTCAAATCGATTTCTTATTTGCAAGTCAAAAGATATATTTTCAAACATGTTAAGTAAAGCGAAGTCTTTGTCTGGCATAACGTGACGCTTTTCCTGATTTAAAATAAGGTGGTTGTGTCGAACTAAGGTCCGGTAGGAAAATGAAGTTTATGATTTATATGTCTAGAAGCTTGCTTTGAGAGTGTTATATGATGTTAATTGCATCCTTTTTAAATTATTGGAGTGGTGGTGGTTTACTTAGTCATAGTTTGCTTAGTCTGTGGATTAGAGTCAATGTAAACTTCTAAGAGTATTTCTTGTTATTCATGCTTATGAGGTGTACCTGTTTTACTATTGGTAGTCAGTTCAGGGGATTGTTTACAGTAGATCGGACTAGATTTATATTTCATGATGCAAATTCTAATTGGGTTGAGTACGCTTATCTTTATTATAGCTTGCTCTTGATATCCCTGCTGCTACAATTCCTTAAGTTAGCCTATTTTCTTGTGGGCTGAGGTTAATTAGGAACCGTTCCTCTTCATCCCCTATTTGAGATAGCGGTATGGATCGCGTACGTTCTGTGCTTGGGATACATCGATTTTGTGGTTATTGTTGTTGGTTTCTATGCATGACGCATGATGAGAAGTTGCCTTTAGTAGAATGGTTTGGCATTTTTTTTTATAACGATAATTTAGTAATCATTTAAATGATAACTGTAGGATGTAGATTAATTATTTTGCTTTTTCTTTTGCATGTGGATACGATTGAGTCCTATACGGACTCCCTTGCCTATCTATCACGGGCCATGGAGGCCCTAAAACCCCAAGTTGGTTCCGAAAGAATTTCCAAGTATCAATCGCGTAGTATACGGGTATAAGGAGGTGGAAGAAGCAGAAGGGATTAAAGTCCCATATTTGAAGCGGCTAAGAGACAAAAGTCTCATTTACTATTTTGTTTTATTTAATTAGTGTTGTTTTTATTATTTATTGCTTATTTTATTTGTTTATTCATTCATTTGGGTCTCGAAGCCAAAGTTGTATTTAATACAGGTGATGTGAAAACTCGAGCCAAAGGGCCCGAAAACATAGAAATAGGACACGTGAGAGGAAAATGGGTTGAAAACCCAACTAGATTAGGACCGGTTTAACGGTTTGGGTTTCAAAGCCTAAATCATTACTTCTCCTCCCTTTCCCTTTCTTTTGATTATTTGTTTTGCATGCCTTTTACGAACTTAGTCAAATCCCCTAATGAGTTCGCTAAAAACTAATCTTTGCAAACTTTCAAAATATTTCTAAAATCAATCACTTCTCAACAAATCAAATTTCAGAAGCTAAACAAAGAAGTTTCAAACAGTTCGGATAACCGCAAGTTAGCGGACGTTTTAGGTGCCTAACACCTTCCTAAAATGTTAATAGGAACCACTTACTCGGAATCTCTAACTTAAAATGATTTTCCTGTTTCGAATCATTTTAAGTAACTCTCTAAAGGTTTCTTAATTCCTTTTCAAAATTAAGTGGCGACTCTCTTTCAAAAAGTCGAAATTTCTTCACAAAAACAACGCCCACACTCCTCCACTACTCAATCGTCCTGGTATGCAATGATCGATTTTGGGCCTAAACACGCTTGGACCTCAGGCGCACCCCCAGAACTGTGGGCTGTAGCACACCGATTTGGCCCAAAAACTGCTCGTTCGTGCCTTTTTGCTCGTTCGACCACCCAAACAGTCCTGCCGACCCCAACGGCCTACACTTCCCTGCTTATTAGCCATCCTGATATGCCACAATCTAATTTTATCCTAAAACACACTCGAGCCTTGGGCGCACCCCCAAATCCGTAGGATATAGCAGATTGATTTTGCTCGATAATGGCCTGTTTGACCACAAATGGCCCCACCGACCCTAACAGCCCACACTACCATGCTTCTCAAACATTCTGGCATGCCCCATTTGATTTATTTCCTAAAACATGGTCGGACCCAGAGCGCACCCTAGAACCGTAGGCTATAGCATACCGATTTATCCTTAAAATGGCCTGATTGCGCAGTTTCATCTATTTGACAACACAAATGGCCCCACTAACCTCAACGACCAATACCTCCCCGCTTCCTAGACATCCTGGCATGCCTCGGTCAATTTTCTACCAAAAACATGCTCGAACCCCGGGTGCACCCCTGGAATCATGGCACACCGATTTGGCCTAAAAATAACTCATTTGCGCTATTTCGCTCATTTGACCACCCAAATGGCCCTGCCGACCCTAACGACCCACACTCCCCCGCTCCTCAATCATCCTGGAACTCCCTAGTTAATTTTGGCCAAAAACATGCCCGAGCCCCGACGTACCCCAGAACTGGGGCTATAGAACACCAATTTGGCCACAAAATGGCCCATTTATGTCGTTTCGCCCATTTGACCACCCAAATGTCCCCGACGACCCTAATGTCTTGAATTTTACCACTTCTCAACTATATTGTCATGCTTAATTTATTTTTGACCCAAAACATGCTCGGACCCCAGGCGCACCCCCAAAACCGTAGGCTATAACACACCTATTTGGCCCAAAAATGGCCTATTTACGTCGTTTCACCTGTTTTACCTCCCAAACGACCCCACTGACCCAAAGAAGGACACTTCTATGCTCCTAAGCCATCTTGGCATTCCCTGGATAATTTTTGGCAAAAAACACACATGGACCCGGGCGCACCCCCAAAACTATAGGCTACAACACACCGTGTGTCGTTTTGCTTGTTTGACCACCCAAATGGCCCCGCCGATCCCAACAACCCATACTCTCCTGCTCCACATCCGTCTTGGAATGAATCGATCGATTTTTGGCCAATAACACGCTCGATACCCAGCGCACCCTAAGACTCGTGGGCAATAGCACATCGATTTATCCCAAAAACTATCTATTTTTGCCATTTTGCTTATTTGACCATAAAATTGGCCCCGCCAAGCCCAACGACCCCCACTGCCCAATCCTCAGTCATCATGGAATATGTCCTTATCAATTTTAATCCCACAAAATGCTCGTTCCTCAGGCTCACCCATGGAACCGTGGGCTATAGCACATCACTTTGGCCCAAAAATGGCCCGTTTGTGTTGTTTCAGCTGTTTGACTACCCAAACAGCCCCGTCGACCCCAACAGACCTGACTAACACAGTATTCAACCATACTATCACACCCCGATCAATTTTCAGCCTAAAACACACCTGGTCCCCAGGTGCACCCCAAAAACTGTGGGCTACAACACATCGATTTGGCCCTAAAATAGCCCATTTGCACTGTTTCTCCAGTTTGACCATCCAAATGGCCCTGCTGAACCCAAAAAACCACACTCTTACTCTTCTCAGCCATCCTTGCATGCTCCGATTGATATAACCCCTAATCACACCCGAACCCCGGGCGCACCCACAGAATCGTGGACTATAGCACACCGATTTAGCCCAAAAATGGTGTGTTCGCATCGTTTTGCCCACTTGACCACCCAAATGGACCCACCAACCTCAACATCCCACGTTCTCCTGTTACTCATCCATATTGGCAGGACCTAGTCAATTTTTGGCCCAAAACACACCAGGGCCCCGGGCGCACCGATTTGGCCTGAAAATAACCCGTTTGGGTTGTTTCTCTCATTTAACAACCAAAATAGCCCCGCCGACCCCAACATCCCATACTTTCCCACTTCTCATATATCCTGGTATTTCTTGATTAATTTTTGGCTAAAAACACGCTCGTACCTCGAGCGCACCCTTGGAATTGTCGGCTATAACTAACCGATTTGACTTGAAAATGGCTCGTTGTGCTATTTCTCTCATTTGAGCACCCAAATGCCTCCCCAAACCCCAACTACCAATACTTCCCCACTACTCATCTATCCTAGAATATCTCGGTCAATTTTGACCTAAAACACGCTCTGACCCCAATTGTACCCCCAGAATTGTGGGCAATACCACATCGATTTATCCCGAAAATGACCCATTCACATTGTTTCACCTGTTTGACCACCCAAACGGCCCTGCCGAATCCATAGGCCCATATTACTTTTTTCCGCAACTGTCTTGTCACACCTCAAATGATTTTTGCCCTAAAACACGCCCGGGTCCCGGGCACACCCTATACTATAGCACACCAATTTGATCTGAAAATGGCCCGTTTGCGCTATTTTGCCTGTTTGACCATGCAAACGTCTCTGCCGACCCCAACGGCCCATACTCCTTCACTCCTAAATTGTCCTGGCATACTCCGATCAATTTTTGTCCTAAAACACGCCCAGATACCGGGCACACCCCTGAAACCATTGGCTATAGGACACTAATTTGCACGGAAAACTTCCTATTTGTGTCGTTTTGCCTGTTTGACCACACAAACGGCCCTGCCGACCCCAACGAACCATACTCCCTCACTTCTCAGCTATCCAGGCATGCATCGATCAATTTTTAGCCCAAAATATGCTCGGGTCCTAGGTGCAACCTCGGAATTTTTTGCTATAGCACATTAGTTTGGCCCAAAAAATGATCCGTTCAACCCGTTTGACCACCTAAATGACCCCTCCAACCTAACGACCCATACTCTCCTACTTTAAAGTCATCCTGGCATGCCCCAGTAGATTTTTAACTAAAAATATGCCCGAGCACCGAGTGCACCCCCAGAATCATGGGTTATAGCACACTAATTTTGCTAAAAAATGGCTCGTTAATGCCTTTTTATCTCGTTTGACCACCCAAATGGTCCTGTCAACCCCAACAACCCTTACTCCCCTATTACTCAGCCGTCCTAGTATACCTCAATTAATTTTTGGCCCAAAACACGCCTAGACCTCGGGCACACCCTAGAACCGTGGGCTATAACACATCGATTTGGGCCAAAAATAGAGCGTTTGTGCCATTTTTCCTGTTTGACCACCTCAACGGTCCCATCGACCCCAATGGCTTACACTCCCTTGCTTCTCAACTATCCTAACATTCCCTGGTCTAATATTAGCTTAAAACACCCTCGAGCCCCAGGCATACCCCTAGAACTGTGGGCTATAGTACACCGATTTGGCTTGAAAATTATTCATTCATGCGGTTTTTCCCGTTTGACCATCCAAATATCCCTGAAGACCACAACGGCCTACCCTCTCTCACTTTTTAATCATCCTATTATGCCCCGTTTAATTTTTGGCACAAGACATGTCCGATCCCGGATCGCACCCTTGGAACCATGGGTTATAACACACCGATTTATCCCCAAAATGACCTGTTTATGGTGCTTCACCCATTTGAAAACACAAATAACCCTGCCGACCCCAACAACCCATACTCCCTTGCTCCTCAGCTATCCTGCCATGCCTCAATATATTTTTGGCCCAAAACACGCCCGAAGCCCTGACGCACCCCCAAAACTGTGGGATATAACACAACGATTTGGCTTTAAAATGGCTTGTTTGTGCCATTTCACTCTTTTGACCACCCAAACTTCCCTGGCGACCCCAACGGCTCACACTCCCTTACTTCTCAACTATTCTGTATGCCCTGATCTATTTTTGGACCGAAACAAGCTCGAGCCCCGGTGCACCCTAGAACCATGGGCTATAGAACATCAATTTGGATTGGAAATGGCCTATTCTCATTATTTCACCCATTTAACCACCCAAATAGCCCAGCCAAGCTCAATGGACCATATTACTTTACTCTTACTGTCCTGGTGATACTCCCAAATTACACCTCTCTTATGAGAGAGTAAGCGATTATTGTCAAATATATAACCCAACTAGGTTGGGGTCGAATCCCATAAGGAATACTGTGCTCACTAAGTATTGTGGTTGTTTCTAGACTGTTGATCAAGGGTTCTAAATTAAAAGGGGGGTTTGATTTGTAAATTATATCTTGCTATTTGTAACAAAAAATGTTCCAGACAATGATTCTTACTGTAAATAGTAATTCAATGAGAGTAAACAAACTAGAGTTATGCTTACCAAGACGTTCAAGAAGCTAGGGTTGCGAATTGTTTAGAGTTTCCAATTAATCCCTTCAATTGCAAGAGTTGTTGAATCCTATAATTTACCCATTTGTCTCTCAACCTAAACGAGTAGATTATCCTTCAATTCTCTAAAACTTAAAAGATGCATTAATTTATTCAACTAATTCTCTCATGTGGGTTGATCTCGTTAAGGCATCAAACCTTAACCCTAAGGTTAAATCCCTTAAATCCCATGTAAACCTCTTCTTTTCTCAACAAGGACTTTTTTATTCGAACAAGTGATGTTCATGGGGCTCACCCTTCAAGTTTGCAACCAAGAAAGGTCATTAATATGAAGAAGGGTTTATACAACTTCAGTTAACCATGGAACTCAAATGTTTTCACAACCCCATTCAGCTATTCACATCAAGGCTCCCACAACCCTAGTTATGGGAGCTTAGACATACATCTCAATAAAAGAAGAAGAAGTCATCATGTTTTTCATAAATAAGTTCAAAAAATTACTTATAAAAATCATAAGAATTGTCCTTGAATCTTCAGTAGTAAAGAGAATAAAATGGTTAGATCTACAATTCTAGCTTGAATCTCCTAGAATTCTATGTTACAATAGCTTTCAAAGATGGAAATATGATAAAATATCCCTAAATAAAACCTAAACTGGGTATTTATATGTTCCCAGTCACAAAGGATTTAAAATTCAAACTTAGAAAAGCTGCTTCCAAGTTGACGGTCGAACTGACGACCCATCAGAAACTTGATGATCCTTCACTTGGAACGTTGCTGAATGTCCCAAAATTTTAGGTTTTGTTAAGGGTTGAGGGTTATTCTGGCGGACCCAAAATCTCTTTAGCTCTTGATACTTAAGAGAAAATAGGAGAAAATCGAATGAGGAGAGAATTTAATGGCCTCCCAAGTGCCGCTTAAGTGGCCGTTTGACTTCTTAAGTGGTCACCAATAAAGCAGCTAAGTACTGCTTAAGCATTTCCCATTTTGTCTGCCCTTCTACAAAAGTAGACAAATAGCTGCTTAAGCGGGCTCCATTTAAGCGCATGGATTCCACTATAGAGACTCATCTAGGAAAGCTTTGTTCGCTTATGCAATTGGCTAGCCACTTGAGTGGCCTATGCTAAAGCAACTAAAGTGCCGCTTTAGTGGATGCACCAGCTGAAACTTTGAAAATTCTAAGTTTCCACGGACTCCTCGGGATTGATTTGAAATCCCTTAAACACAAACAAAATATGCAACCCTATCAAATCTAAGATTCCAAAATCAATGGAACAATAAAAAATTTCATTCGGGGTCATTTCAATAAAACGTAGGCCCTACGCCGATGGGCCATTTTTATCAAATTCTAACCAATAGCCCAAAATGAGTTTAAAAGCCTTGGGACCCAAATCAAATGTCCTTTTAGCCTATATTTGATATTCCAGAGCTGATAGAACTGTCAGAGTTGGAATTTGAGGTCGTTAAACTTAAGTTTATGCCCGACAGTCAGTCCTTACTAGCAAAGACTTCAAACTAGAAAACTGACTCTAAAAATCAAATGTAATGCCCAGTAAATAAACTGTCAGCTCCATCAAGTTATAAATGACTTGTAACAGTTATAAGAAATCTCTAAATCAAAAAAATGCTTAGAAATATGAAAATAACCTAGAGGGTCATTATAGTAAAATTCCAAGAATATGTCTTTAAATCCCATAGTATAATGTTTTAAAATATAAAGTGGTTTAAAAATGTAAAAATAACCCTTCAAAAGTATTTATAGACAAAAAAATATTATATTAAATAAAATGGGAATCTGGGTTAGCTACTTCGGACAAGAAGAAGGAATGATTAAGGTTAGAACCCACGATCATCCTTTGGTGGTCGTGCATAGTAATAGACTTGTAAACATTCTGATCCTGGCTGCAATGATGCACAATGTGTATTAATGATTTCAATCTACCAAAGTACAAGGTAGTCGCCTGGTTAGTGTTTGATACAAGAATAATCACGGATATGGGCTTATGAGAGTACGCGTTGGACCCGAGACTTGGTGTGTGCAATTGAAGAGACAAAGAGGACTTAATTATGCACCCAAAACCATTCATACACTACACTTGGACTACACTCCATAGGATCCTTTTGTCTTCCCTTCATTAAGGACTTTTTGGACATTTCACTTATGTTGTAATAAGTCTATAAATAGTCTAGTATTAGGTCTTTATTTCATTAGTTGTTTATTAATATTGAAATTTGTAACACTTGAACCAAACTCTCTCTAGTGTGAGGAGTGTACCACCTTAGTTTAGGGCTTGGAAAAGCCACCAAATCCAAAATGAGGGTGATGCTAGGGTGGAATCGCTAGTATTGCCAAACATTGTTAGAAAACTTGGAGCTTGAGTGTTTCACGCCCTTTTGTGTTATTTTAAGAGTGTTGGTTTTTCCAATTACAATTATTAAGGGTCTTAGTGTGTGACATACACTTAGGTTCTTAGTTCTTGTGAGAGTTGATGTCTCACTTCCTATCCTTACACTTCTTGTAATCGTGTTTGTGTTCTTTTCTAGTAAAGCCGTGTATTGCTGTTATCTTGTTGTTGTTGTCTTATCATATAGTGTTCATCTTGTTTTTGTCTGTTTTTGGTGTAAATTACACCTTGTATCATCTCGTTCTTGTGGTATTATTGATGGTCGAGGTTTGTTCCCCTTTTGGTCCTCGGTTTGTCTTGTGTTTTGTGTCTTGTTTCCATGTTGTGGGTTGATTTTGTTATCATTTGGTATCATAGCTAAGGTTGGTTGTGTTCCTACACTACCAATATTGGGTTCTCAAAGTCGAAAAAAAAAGAGGTGTTGAATAGCTGAAAATTCCAAAAAGAAGCAAATCTGTCCATTCTTGTTGTCTAGGCCGAAATTGTGTCTTGTTGTTGTTTTGGACGAGATTTGTAACTATTTTTCTTGTGATTTTTGTGTGTTTTGTGTGTTCTAGTGTAATATATTTGTTTCCTAACACTATAAGAGGTGTCTAAGTTCGAAAATTTCACAAAAAGAGTTGTGTTCTTGAGTTTGGTGTTCTTGGCCGAGAAAGTTATTGTTCTTGTTGTTGTCTTGGATGAGATTTGTTATTTGAGTTTAGATCTAGGTATATTTCTTGAGTCTTGAGTGTTATTAGTGTTGTTTTGTTCTTCCCTAACACTAATAGAGTCAAGATATAAGTTGAACTCCTACTTGTGTTGTTGTTGTGCGGATTCAAAAGTTCGGTCGAATTATTGTTGGTGTTGTTGTGGTGGATTCAAAATTTGAATTTTTAAAGGTGTGTTGTTGGTATTGTGGTTTTGGATTTGAGTTGAAGGAGGTGTTGTTGTTGATGGGAGGTTCAACTTGAACCTTGGTCTTCAAATCTTGTTGAAAGTTCTTGGTGTTCTTGGCCAATCTTCATGTCTTGAGACAAGAAGAACCTTCAATAAGTAGTGTTTGATCTTAAGATCAAGTGGAAGAGTGTAGTCTTATTGTTTATCTTGAAACAAGTTCCAAGACTCTTACAAGAAAGGAAAGGGACCAAAAGACTTTAAAAAAGTCTTATTATCAAAAGGGAGAAAGGGCACTTTCCAAGACTAACGAAAGAGGAAAGAGCCATTCAAAAAGGTGTTTTGCCAAAAGGGTGCAAGGAAAGTCAAATCCCTTTTGAATTTGAAAAGGCTCCAAATCTTATTATTTTCCTCCTAAAATCGAAACTCCTCTCTTCCAAAGTGAATTGACAAATCCAAATTGAAGACAATAAAAAAAAATCAGATTTCCATAATATTCCACAATCATTCCAAGGCTGTCACATCACTATCCATAACCAATCAAAGGCTTCCACATCACCCCTTTGTACAAATAACTTATTTTCTACTTTGTAGGTAACTTCTTGGCCATAATGGAAGCCATTTTGGCCCACCTTGATGCTATTACCCGAGACATGGCTAAGGCGAATGCGGGCCATGAAAAAATTAGCTCGGATATGTCTACTATACTTGAGATGATGGAACGAGTGGAAAGTCTAAGGAACTCTCGTGTTTATACTCCCGAAACCTTACCTCAAATGATCAATCCTCCAAGACCATCACCAAGTGACATAGACATAAGCCAAGCCACCAAATGCCCTCCAACCCGAGACCTAAATAGGTCATTTCCCTCTCAATTTGATCAAGTCCAACAAGAGGGACTTGGAAGACAATTTACTCCCATCCAATCTCTACAACTGAAGCTCCACATTACCAAAACAATCCTCTCAACCGAAACTCCACTTCCCCAAAACCGATATGTCCATATAAAGGAGTATGGTAGAAATGAGCATGAGAGACATATAGTCTACAATGATTCTTATATGATGGAAGGTAAGTTGAGGGGAAGACGTAGGAAACCACAAGGAATCCACCACTAATAAAGAAGTTGGGATATGCTTCGGATGATTTTGAAGACAAGGCTCAAGATGGAGAGGAAGTTGATGTTAGGCGTATTTACACGCCTAAAGAACCTTAATTTACCCATATTTTAGCTATGTTTTAAAGGACAAAGTATATAATTCCTGCACTTTTAGTCCTTTTTCCTGTAAGTGAGCTAACCAACGTGATTAGCAAGTTTTCAGGAATAAATGATGAAGATTTCAGCAATTTATGGACTGTTGGACACCAAAGGAAACTTCACGTAAGAAGGAAGGCAGCTTCTGGAAGCTTGTGGACTGAAAGTGATACATGGAGAACTTGTCCCGGGAAAAAACAATATTTCTAAAGACTTGGGGGATCAGCAGTAACTTAGTAGGAATACGAAAAGTATGCAGTAACCCAGTAGGACTAGGACACGGATAAAAACCCTATTTCAGTAGGACTAGGACAAGGATGTTATAAAAACCCTATTTGCTGAATTTTTCAGCAAGCTTTTTATTATTCACTCATTCATTAATTCAATTCTTTTTCATTCAACTTCCGCTCCTAATTCACGTTACAATTGTTAACAGAGAAAAACGCTAACTCGTGGGAAACACCAAGAGGAAAAACGTCAACCTTGTTGTGACGCCACACTCCTCTCCAACGTGAGATCATTCTAGTTTTGATATGATGATGATGTTTATTGTGATCTCCGTTGCGCTCATGAGTAGATAAACTTCTCTGTTAGGGTTATGGAAGCCTTATGAGATACTATCTATTGCTATGAGTTTGTGAATTCTTGATACGTATGCTGCTTGTATCATTACTCTCTTCATCTTAATTGAATTCTTATGGCTGCAAACATATAGAATACGCCAGTATAACATTAACTTGTTCGAAAGAAAAGTTACATGTTTGGAAAAGAGAGAATGACAAGGAAATAGGGCTACCAACCCCTGTTTAAAAGTTAGTGCCGTAACTGGATTAACCTCTTGGAGAATTTGTACCATTAGTATACGCTTTAAGCTCGAACGAGTTAAAGTGATATAATCCTTGATGGTCGAAAGACACTAAGATTTACCATAGAATACGAATCTCTATAAGCGCATGTATGTATGAATTCCGCATAACTCATAGCCAATAGATACGTAAAACTCATAAGGTGGACATAACCCTAACTTACAATTCTCATTGATTAAAACCTACTAAACATTCCATTTTTCTTTGTTACTTTGATACTCTTAATTCACGCTACAATTAAATCCCCCCTTTTCGTAGAATTTTTGATCAATAGTCTACTATTCGTTGCATACTTAGTGACCAAGTATTCCCTGTGGGATTCGACACCCAACCCAGTTGGGTTCTATATTTGACAACGATCGCTTACACTCTTACGAGAGCTATAGTTTGAGCGTTATCAAATTTTGGCGCCATTGCCGGGGAATACGGTTGTCAACTAAGTTTGTGATATTTACTAGATCCTTTGGTCAAAGATTCTCATATTTTACTTTTAGTTGTTGTTTTTGTTTTCTGCAGGTTCTGTTGAGTGCATGCCAAATACTCGTAGTTCTGGTCAGCCATTATTACCCATAAATCCTGAACCTCAAATTATTGGCAGAATGGATGCGTAGCATGACATTGACAGAAGGGCGACTCAACAGGAGCAGGCTATCCTAGCTGCACTGGCAGCTGCTCAAGTACATCAACAGAATATTGATAACCCAGGGCGAGCAACAAATCCTGATGATGAGGACCTGGGTGATGATGAGTTACTGAATCCCAGGCGTACTGATGAGGTGGCGGCACCTATGCACATGAGAGATCGTCAAGCTAGAATGAGACCTGACCACCGAGCTGTGCAGGCTTCTTTTGATGATGATGATGACGATATGGATGGAGCTGGTGCCACAGGGGCTATTATTCCTCTACCCTTGGCACCCGAAGCTAAGTTCAATATCACTAGCACCATGATTCAGTTATTGCAGCTCAAGGGGTTATTTGGTGGACTCCAGGAGATGATCCGAATATGCATCTGATCAACTTTAGTTCAACATGCAAGTCATTTGACAATCCAGGAGTTGAGCAGAATACAATTCGGCTACGCTTATTTCCATTGTCTCTGTCTGGGGAGGAAACTCTATGGTTGAACGGGCTAACTCCTGATTCTATTACTAATTGGAGGCAACTGAAAGACGCTTTCCTAGAAAGATTCTTTCCGCCATCCAAGAGAGCCCAATTACGGGATGAGATCAGCAATTTTCGACAGCTCCCAATTGAAGCTCTCCACGAAACATGGGAGAGGTTCAAGAAGAAGCTTATGCGGTGCCCAAACCATCAGATGACGAATATCCACTTGATGGAAATATTATATAAGGCTTTGAACTCGGTGACAAAGCCAGTGGTTGATAATGCTGCAGGTGGGTCATTCATGGACCTTACTTTTCTTGAGGCAAGTAATATGCTAGATCGTATGACAAAGCAGAGTAGAGCTTGGCATACCAGGGATTCTGAGGTAGGAAGCTCTACTGTATCTATTGGCATGACTGCAAAGCAGAGACGAAGACAAGAGGAACATGACCAGGATATGGCTCACATGAAAATGCAGATGGATCTTCTTACCAAGCATTTATTAGCAGGGAAGACCAAAAAAGTCAAGGCTGTGGTGTCACAGGGAAGAGATGAGTCAGATTCTGAGGGGGAAGCGAACTACTTGAATAATCAGGGGGGTTTCCGAGGCAATGCCCAAGGAAACCAAGGTCGGAACTATTATGATAAATCTGGATACAAGGACCGCGATCAAGGTGGTTGGAAGAATAAGACTGACAGGAGTGGTTTGTATGTTCCTCCTGGAAACTATGAGGCTGTGACGTCTGGCTCTGGGAAGATGTCCATGGAAGATATGATGGCTAAGATGTTGAAAGGAGTGGAGGCAACCAACACGGGCGTAACCGAGGTGAAGAATGATTTGTCTTCAATAAATCAATTGGTTGACTCGCATTCTACTGCAATAAAATAGCTGGAGCAACAATTGAGTCAACTTTCAGCGGCATTCAATCAAAGAAAAGCTGGAACACTACCTAGCGACACTGTGCAAAACCCAAGGAACGACGGATCATGTATGGCTATTACTACCCGGAGTGGTAAAGTGTTGGAAAATCCATCCAAGGACAAGCAGGTGGTTGATGATATAGCAGAGAATGTTGATGAAGCAGAGTTTGAAGATGCTGTAGAAGTTGAAGTGAGTGCTCATGATGTTACACCTAGACGTCACCAGCCTGAAAAGAGTGATAATCGGAAGCAAGATAAAAAGAAAGTGGTGGAGAAAATGATTCCTCTTCCACCACCACCTTTTCCTCAGAGACTGAAGAAAAAGGCTGATGACACTCCTGTAAAGGTTGATAATCGGAAGCAAGATAAAGAGGAAGTGGTGGAGAAAACGATTCCCCTTCCACCACCACCTTTTCCGCAGAGACTGAAAAAGAAAGCTGATGACACCAGGTTCAGTAAATTCATGACCATGTTGAAGCAGCTGACTATTAATGTTCCTTTGGTGGAGGCGCTGGAACATATGCCTGGGTACACTAAATTCATGAAGGACCTTTTGACAAAGAAACGGGCAGTAAGCTATGAGCTGGCAGATAATGTTCATCATTGCAGTGCAATTGCCACGAGGTCTTTAGTACAGAAGAAGACAGATCCTGGTGCTTTCACTATTCCTTGCACGGTTGGATCTATGAATTTTGCTAAGGCATTATGCGATCTGGGGGCTAGCATCAATTTGATGCCGTTATCCATTTACAGAAAGTTGGGGTTGGGCGATCCTACGCCAACCAATATGCGACTTGTGATGGCAGATAGGTTGGTAAAACGACCTGTTGGTATATTATATGATGTATTGGTGAAGGTTTCCACCCTCATCTTTCCTGCAGACTTTGTTATTTTGGATTGCGAGGTGGATTCTGAAGTTCCCATAATCTTGGGGCGTCCTTTCCTCGCAACTGGAAGTGTGCTTATCGACTTAAGAGCTAATGAGCTTTTATTTCGGATGAATGACGAAGTGGTCCATTTTGATGTATGCAAAGCAATGAAGCATCCCAGCGATATGAATGTGTTCTCTGTAGATGATGTTTATTATGAGGATGAGAAAGAATTATCTGTAGAGAAGCAGCTTACTGTTGAGTCACTATCTGATGTGCTACTGAATTTTGAAGGTGAGAAGGTTGAAGAACAAGAAGAAACTGTTCGTGCTCTAACAGGAATAAGGTCCTATTCTCATGATCCTAAGAAGTTGGGCCTTGATCTTAAGAATCAATCTTCACCAACAGCGAAGACTTCCATTGAAGAGATACCAACGCTAGAATTGAAAGAGCTCCCCAGTCACCTAAGGTATGCATTTTTGGGAAGTGGAAATACACTTCCGGTGAGTGTTGCGGCTGATTTAGGTGAACAGCACGTAGAGGCTCTCATCTCTGCTCTGAAGAGGTACAAGAGAGCCATTGGTTGGTCTATTGATGATATAATTGGTATCCCACCTGGGATATGTATGCACAAGATGCATCTCGAAGAATATTGCATGCCCACAATTAAGCATCAGCGTCGTTTGAATCCATTCAGAAAATGATGCACCAAATATCTCGATGAAGTCTAAGTAATCGAGATAACTATGTCGTGCCGCGATAATAAATCAAGCGCTTGGTGGGAGGCAACCCATCGTTTTTAATTGTTTTTGTTGTTTTTTTTTCCTAGGATTTTGTCGAGCCACGACCAAAACTAAGGCGCTTGATGTGAGGCAACCCATCGTTCTAATCATTTTTGTTGTTTTGAATAAGTGTAGGTGCAAGAGGTGTAAAGGAGGAGATTGGTTTCAAATTTTGATTTGGAAGTATTGCATGTTGAAGGTGGTAAGTTGGGAATGAAGAAGCAAAAGGCTATGAGTTAGGCATTGCCTATGAAAATCTAGGCAACGAACAAGGCAAGTCCTATGCTATGGCCTAAGCTCTCTGAATCTAGAATGCCATAGCATAGGCGCCGCCTATGCCTAACAATGCCATAGCATAGGCGCCGCCTATGCAAAAGCCTTTTGTCTCTGAATCTATAATGCCATGGCATAGGCGCCACCTATGCCTAATAATTCCATATCATAGGCGCCGCCTATGCTCAACTAGGCTTTGCAAAAGCCGCCGCCTATTCCAAGCATAGGCAAAGCATTAGGCGCCGCCTATGCTCACTTTTTGGTCTCCTAATCCGATTCCAAATGGGTCAAAACCCGACCCAAGCTTGTCCTATAAATAGAACCTTAGTCTTAGAATAAAAATGCATTGCAAATTCAACCTAAGCGCCGCCTACCTCTCCAAAATCTCTCAAAAAATTTCCTTTTGCTCTTTTAACTTTGCAACAACATCTTCCGAGGCCATCAACCAAGTAAGTAATTCTTTGCTCTTCTTTTATATTCTGTAAAGTACTACACTACTACGCCTATAATAAATTGTTAAATCTTGAAGTAGTGTTGGTGATTTGAATGTAGTTGATTTGTTATGATACATCTAGTTGAGTGAAAGAATACGTGTGGGTGTTCTTGACTTGGTTCCGTCTTGTAGTTGATTTTGATACACTGTCATACTTTTGTGAAATCGAAATGGTGAAGTTAATTGCATACTCTTCAAAGTTGAATGCTTGGATGTTTGAATGACTCGTTCATCAAAATAAAGATCATGATTGAATACAAGCATGAGATGTTGTGATTATTTCTATGCCATAACTTGATACGATCTCTATGTAGTAGTCTTGTGCAAAAGGTGCATTAATCCACACATGAAAGTATAGTCAAGATTACATGAAATAGAGTTGGAAAGGATAGTAAGATGACATGAAAGTATGATTGTGCTGAACATATTGTTGGAACATATCACCTAAATGTATGTCGATGAAGTCTGAGTAATCGACATCATTCACTTAATTAGTTTGTGTCAACAAATTAAGTGTGGGGTGGTGCCACTATTGTCTGTTTGTCGATTAAATCTTCCGAGATGAGCTATCATGAATTTATTTTAGTCTCAGGTAAAATGGCACCAAAAGGTCGACCAGGAAAAGAAAAAGCGTCCACCTCACAGAAAGGTCAGAAAAGGGGAAGAAAAGAGCAAGATGAATCCTCCTCTCTACAAATACCTCGAATGACGATGTGAAGGACAACTCTGGTAATGACGACTCTGATGATGATTCCGACGCAGGGGGTTTGACCCCAGACATAGAAAAGGAGTCCGACTAATCAGGTTTTCCTTACTTATTTCCACTGAGGGCAGTGTGTCCCATCTAAGTGTGGGGTGAGGGTATTTGTATGCTGTAGCGTACTTCTTTTCCTGCATTTATTCTCGTTTGTAGTTAAATTTTTTGATTTTTAGATTTTTTTAGATTTTGCATGAAATTATTCTGATAGGCGGCTTGGTATTATGACAAGAGTTTGTGCTAAAATCATTGCTATTGAGACGTTTAGGCTCCAAGTGTGACTCACTGTGTGATATTTGTGTGGTTTAATTCATTCATCTGTTGGGTCAAGAGTCTATACTGCTCCCAATAAATTTAACCATGTGCCTTGTGTGTGTGAGGTTATAGTATATTCTGTGTTGTGACTGATGCTAGAACTTGCCTGGTGTGTGTGTAAAGCAAAATAAAGAGTGTGAGTTTAGGAGATGATTTAGGCATTTCTTTGGCAGCCTGTGATTGTTTACCTTCTTTTTACCTACCCGTGGACATTATCTTAGTTAACCCCCTTTGAGACTATTAGCTATTTTCTTTGACAGCCTCATATGTAGCCTAATCCATTTTTTTCAAGACCATAATTTGATCCAAATTCCTAAGCGCTTTAAATTGTAAAGTCATGTGACAAAATAAAAGGGAATTGGGTGAGAGTGATGCCTTAAAGTGAATTGGTACTTGAATTTGTTATGAAAAAGAATGGCTATTATAGAGGTGTGTTATAAAAAAAATGAAAAATGAAATGAAAAAGAAAAATACAAAGTTGATTCTATTTAAAATTGAATAAAAAAAGAGGTGAGAAGGGGTGGTAGATTAAAATAAAGTAGAAAGGTCATTTGAAAGAAAGTGTAAATGGCATAATGTGATGTATTAAAGAGCTTAGGGAACTTAGTCACTATTTCTGGCCAAATTAGTCCTACCCGTCCCTTAGCCTACATTACAACCTGTAAAGACCTATTTGATCCTAAGCTTAACATTCTGATATTAGTAGAGCATTACACTAAGGGCAAACCTATGGTCATCAGTTGCAACATATGAATTCATTGTGAGAGTGAGAGCAAGGATAATCTTATACCCATGTTTTGAAAAATGAAATACTTCTGAGTAGTTATGGGTGATATATTGTGAGACACACATGGTTGATGAGTTTTGGGTAGTCTTGTATGATTCTTTGTGCCTTAACTTTTGAATACGAATTAACCATCATCACGAGTCTATGTTGGAGGTTGAACTGTTTCTAGAAGTGATTAGAAAACTACTCTTTGTTAATAATTGTTGTGCCTGTCTTGATGAATATTTTGTGATGTTACTGTGAAACCCTAAGTAGATGTTTATATGGACATGATGTATTGTCCGAGGACGAACAAAGCTTTAATTGTGGGGTGTTGATGTTAGGCGTATTTACACGCCTAAAGAACCTTAATTTACCCATATTTTAGCTAAGTTTTAAAGGACAAAGTATATAATTCCTGCACTTTTAGACCTTTTTCCTGTAAGTGAGCTAACCAACGTGATTAACAAGTTTTCAAGAATAAATGATGAAGATTTCAGCAATTTATGGACTGTTGGACGCCAAAGGAAACTTCACGTAAGAAGGAAGGCAGCTTCTGGAAGCTTGTGTACTGAAAGTGATGTATGGAGAACTTATCCCGGGGAAAAACAACATTTCTAAAGACTTGGGGGATCAGCAGTAACTTAGTAGGATTAGGACAAGTATGCAGTAACCCAGTAGGACTAGGACAAAGATAAAAACCCTATTTCAGTAGGACTAGGACAAGGATGTTATAAAAACCCTATTTGCTGAATTTCTCAGCAAGCTTTTTATTATTCACTCATTCATTAATTCAATTCTTTTTCATTCAACTTCCGCTCCTAATTCATGTTACAATTGTTAACAGAGAAAAATGCTAACTCGTGGGAAACACCAAGAGGAAAAACATCAACCTTGTTGTGACGCCACACTCCTCTCCAACGTGAGATCATTCTAGTTTTGATATGATGATGATGTTTATTGTGATCTCCATTGCGCTCATGAGTAGATAAACTTCTCTGTTAGGGTTATGGAAAGCTTATGAGATATTATCTATTGCTATGAGTTTGTAAATTCTTGATATGTATACTGCTTATATCATTACTCTCTTCATCTTAATTGAATTCTTATGGTTGCAAACATATAGAATACGCCAGTATAGCATTAACTTGTTCGAAAGAAAAGTTACATGTCTGGAAAAGAGAGAATGACAAGGAAATAGGGCTACCAACCCCTATTTAAAAGTTAGTTCCGTAACTGGATTAACCTCTTGGAGAATTCATACCATTAGTATACGCTTTAAGCTCGAAAGAGTTAAAGTGATATAATCCTTGATGGTCGAAAGACACTAGGATTTACCATAGAATACGAATCTCTATAAGCGCATGCATGTCTGAATTCCGCATAACTCATAGCCAATAGATACGTAAAACTCATAAGGTGGACATAACCCTAACTTACAATTCTCATTGATTAAAATCTACTAAACATTCCATTTTTCTTTGTTACTTTGATACTCTTAATTCACGCTACAATTAAATCCCCCCTTTTCGTAGAATTTTCGATCAACAGTCTACTAATCGTTGCATACTTAGTGACCAAGTATTCCCTGTGGGATTCGACACCCAACCCAGTTGGGTTCTATATTTTACAACGACCGCTTACACTCTTACGAGAGCTGTAGTTTAAGCGTTATCAGAAGCCGAGGATCAAAATGAAGATGTTGGCCGAGACTTGTGTTATTGAGCCCTCGGCTTCCTCATGTGTTTTGCGGAATATTTTGTGCCATTTCATGTTTTTTGGAATGTTTTGAGTGATTTCCTTAAAGTGGCTAATTGCATGAAGTGAAGTCGTGAATTTGTGGGCAAATTCCTCTCAAGATGGAGAGGATTATACAAGAATAATCATGGATATGGGCTTATGAGAGTACGCGTTGGACCCGAGACTTGGTGTGTGCAATTGAAGAGACAAAGAGGACTTAATTATGCACCAAAAACTGTCTATACACTACACTTGGACTACACTCCATAGGCGTCTTTTGTCTTCCATTCATTAAGGGCTTTTTGGATATTTTACTTATGTTGTAATAAGTCTATAAATAGGCTAGTATAAGGTCTTTATTTCATTAGTTGTTTATTGATATTGAAATTTGTAACACTTGAACCAAACTCTCTCTAATGTGAGGAGTGTACCACCTTAGTTTAGGGCTTGGAAAAGCCACCAAATCCAAAATGAGGGTGATGCTAGGGTGGAATCGCTTGTATTGACAAACATTTTTAGAAACCTTGGAGCTTGAGTGGTTCACACCCTCTTGTGTCATTGTAAGAGTGTTGGTGTTGACAATTACAAGTATTAAGGTTCTTAGTGTGTGACATACAGTTAGGTTCTTAGTTCTTGTGAGAGTTGATGTCTCACTTCCTATCCTTACACTTCTTGTAATAGTGTTTGTGTTCTTTTCTAGTAAAGCCGTGTATTGTTGTTATATTGTTTTTGTTGTCTTATCATATAGTGTTCATCTTGTTGTTGGTTGTTTTTGGTGTAAATTACACCTTGTATCATCTCGTTCTTGTGGTATTACTGTTGGCTGAGGCTTGTTCCCCTTTTGGTCCTCGGTTTGTCTTGTGTTTTGTGTCTTGTTTTTGTGTTGTGAGTTGATTTCGTTATCATTTGGTATCATATATAAGGCTGTTTGTGTTCCTACACTACCAATCTTGGGCTCTCTAAGTCGAAAAAAAAAAGAGGTGTTGAAAAGCTGAAAATTCCAAAAAGAAGCAAATCTGTCCATTCTTGTTGTCTAGGCCGAAATTGTGTCTTGTTGTTGTTTTGGACGAGATTTGTAACTAGTTTTCTTGTGATTTTTGTGTGTTCTAGTGTTTTATCTTTGTTTCCTAACACTATAAGAGGTGTCTAAGGTAGAAAATTTCACAAAAAGAGTTGTGTTCTTGAGTTTGGTGTTCTTGGCTGAGAAAGTTGTTGTTCTTGTTGTTGTCTTGGATGAGATTTGTTATTTGATTTTAGATATAGGTATATTTCTTGAGTCTTGAGTGTTATTTGTGTTGTTTTGTTCTTCCCTAACACTAATAGAGTCAAGATATAAGTTGAACTCCTACTTGTGTTGTTGTTGTGCGGATTCAAAAGTTCGGTCGAATTATTGTTGGTGTTGTTGTGGTGGATTCAAAATTTGAATTTTTAAAGGTGTGTTGTTGGTATTGTGGTTTTGGATTTGAGTTGAAAGAGGTGCTGTTGTTGTTGGGAGGTTCAACTTGAACCTTGGTCTTCAAATCTTGTTGAAAGTTCTTGGTGTTCTTGGCCAATCTTCATGTCTTGAGACAAGAAGAACCTTCAATAAGTAGTGTTTGATCTTAAGATCAAGTGGAAGAGTGTAGTCTTATTGTTTATCTTGAAACAAGTTCCAAGACTCTTACAAGAAAGGAAAGGGACCAAAAGACTTTCAAAAATTCTTGTTACCAAAAGGGAGAAAGGGCACTTTCCAAGACTAAGAAAAGAGGAAAGAGCCAAAAAGCTTTCAAAAAGGTGTTTTGCCAAAAGGGTGCAAGGAAAGTCAAATACCTTTTGAATTTGAAAAGGCTCCAAATCTTCTTGTTTTCCTCCCAAAAACGAAACTCCTCTCTTCCAAAGTGAATTGACAAATCCAAATTTAAGACAAGAAAAAAAATTCAGATTTCCACAATATTCCACAATCATTCCAAGGCTGCCACATCACTATCCGCAACCAATCAAAGGATGCCACATAACCCCTTTGTAAAACTAACTTATTTTCTACTTTTTAGGTAACTTCTTGTCCATAATGGAAGACATTTTGGCCTACCTTGATGCTATTTCTCGAGACATGGCTAAGGTGAATGCGGGCCTTGAAAAAATTAGCTCAGATATGTCTACTATACTTGAGATGATGGAACGAGTGGAGAGTCGAAGGAAATCTCATATTTCTACTCCCTAAACCTTACCTCAAATGATCAATCCTCCAAGACCACCACCAAGTGACACAGACATAAGCCAAGCCACCAAATGCCCTCCAACCCGAGACCTAAATAGGTCACTTCCCTCTCAATTTGATCAAGTCCATCAAGAGTGACTTGGAAGAAAATTTCCTCCCCTCAAATCTCTACAACTGAAGCTCCATATTACCAAAAATATCCTCTCAAACAATACTCCACTTCTCCAAAACCGATATGTCCATATAAAGGAGTATGGTAGAAAGGAACATGAGGGACATACAGTCTACAATGATGCTTATATGATGGAAGGTAAGTTGAGGGGAAGACTTAGGGAACCACAAGGAAACCTCCACCAATAAAGAATTTGGGATGTGCTTTGGATGATATTGAATACAAGGCTCAAGATGGAGAGGAAGGCGAGGTTCAAAATGAAGATGTTGGCCGAGACTTGTGTTATTGAGCCCTCGGCTTCCTCATGTGTTTTGCGGACTATTTTGTGCCATTTCATGTTTTTTGGAATGTTTAAAGTGATTTACTTAAAGTGGCCAATTGCATGAAGTGAAGCCGTGAATTTGTGTGTAAATTTCTCTCAAGATGGAGAGGATGATACAAGAATAATCACGGATATGAGCTTATGAGAGTACGCGTTGGACCCGAGACTTGGTTTGTACAATATAAGAGACAAAGAGGACTTAATTATTCACCAAAAACCGTCCATACACTACACTTGGACAACACTCCATAGGTGCCTTTTGTCTTCCCTTCATTAAGGGCTTTTTTTACCTTTCACTTATGTTGTAATAAGTTTATAAATAGGCTAGTATTAGGTATTTATTTCATTAGTTGTTTATTGATATTGAAAGTTGTAACACTTGAACCAAACTCTCTCTAGTGTGAGGAGTGTACCACCTTAGTTTAGGGCTTGAAAAAGCCACTAAATCCGAAATGAGGGTGATGCTAGGGTGGAATCACTAGTATTGCCAAACATTGTTAGAAACCTTGGTGCTTGAGTGGTTCACGCCCTATTGTGTCATTGTAAGAGTGTTGGTGTTTCCAATTACAAGTATTAAGGGTCTTAGTGTATGACATACACTTAGGTTCTTAGTTCTTGTGAGAGTTGATGTCTCACTTCCTATCCTTACACTTCTTGTAATCGTGTTTGTGTTCTTTTCTAGTAAAGCTGTGTATTGTTGTTATCTTGTTGTTGTTGTCTTATCATCTCATTTTCATCTTGTTTTTGGATGTTTTTGGTGTAAATTACACCTTGTATCATCTTGTTCTTGTGGTATTATTGTTGGCCAAGGCTTGTTCCCCTTTTGGTCCTCGGTTTGTCTTATGTTTTGTGTCTTGTTTCCGTGTTGTGGGTTGATTTCGTTATCAGTGTTTCACTTAAACTCCTGCAACTTATAAATTCTGACCTTTATCCCATGACTTCAAGGTCCAATCGCATGATCATTAAATAGTCGTGGGTGGATTTTTTGTGGTGTGCCTCCTACTAAGTTCCTACAACTTTGTTTTTGGGTCTTCCTTCCACGATAACATGGTACGGTCATGGTTTCAAGGCATAGTCTTGGGAGACCTGAGGAACCTTTATATGGTTCAAGGCATAACATCCTTCGTATGACAGTGATCAGATCCCACGGTCGTGCCTTTAATTGTATGGTCCTCTTAAAGTTCAATTTTTAGGATTTTTATTCTCTGCAACTATTTATCCTGCAGACACCAAAAAACCCATCATATCCATAAAAACATACCCTTGTACTTGAAATTATTATTTTTTTAAGATTCTTAAGAGCTGTAACTTCAAGGGACATCAACACCCTCAACTTAGAACATTTGCATTTCTTTAGGCATACAAATCAAAGATGTCTAACCTGGAGAAAACTATGGTTGTTCCAACAAAAACTAATGTTTAGCATGCATAAACTAAATCATAGTTCAACACCCTTCAATAGCGTTAAAAATTAACAAATATTGTGCATATACAACCTAGACACTATAACATATTAGGATCAAGACATGCCAATTGTAGTAGCAATAGACCACTTAACACTAAAGACAAAATACACTACCCAAACAAGTAGCAACTAAAATATAGCCATTAATCCCTCATAAAAAGAAGTCCCACACTCAGTATATGTATTATAAAGTATAAACTAGCACAAAATCAAATCTCTCACTTTCACAAGACAGTTTGTCTGTGAACGCTTGGTACCATAGGCTTGACTTATTTTCTATGACTTAGATTTTGGACATTCGGATTAGGATCACCATAGAATTTATCAAATTTTAATGTAGGCTTGGGGGTACATATGGTATATCTGGGTATAGAGACTAACCCTTTTTGACACTGCACTAACTTTCGCTTTCACTTTTATCTGCCTCTTTTTATTTCTTTCCTTTTTCAACTTTCTTTCAATTATGTAGACTCCGGGTGTGGTTTTATTTTCTTCTTTTTTTTGGTTATTTAATTTTTTTTTCTCTTTTCCTTTTTTCTCTTACACACCGCACTTGAATCTCTCTTTTATTTCTACACTTTCAAAATGCCAGAAGGCATCACACTTGAACCCCCATGGTAGCCACCCTCAACTTAGGTAATTTGACTTAGTTGAGGTATACATTGTCAAAGAAGGTTCATTGTAAAATTGGAAAGGTAAATAGGGTAATCCTAAGAAAAAGTCTATTAGGCTCAGATTCTTATTTCAAGAGGTTAACATGTTCATTTGGAAGGCTATTTAGGCTATAATGGACTATTTCAAGAATGGTGTATGATTATTTCCTAACCTTCTATCCTACAGCTTTCAGCTAGACTAACCAGGCAAGTTCTAGACCATACCCACACACGCTTACTAGGTACATCCTCACACACTCTTGACTCAGGGCTATTATTACATTTTCTACCTACTTAGTTCATGCATAGTCAGTCCAGGTTAGCATACTACTATAATGCCATATTGATATCCTAACAACGGTTATAGTTCTAGTAAGCACGTACACAATACAAAAATGAAAAAATGGTGAGGTATTATTTTTAAACCAAATTTACATGCTTATTTTATTTTGACTACACCTAGTTTTCTCAATATACCCTAAGATACACAAAAACAACAAAAAACATAGAAATTAAATAAAAACACCTAAAAATGTAGGTTCTAACTATGATAGCACATCCGAGGGAAAAGAAATAGGGCAACAAAAACTCTCAGTTGTGGTACACCCCCACCCTTAACGTGAAAATCATGTAATGTCCCTTTTTCATAAAATTATAATAATATAAGAAACTAAGTTAAGTGACATACTTGTGGTGCTATAGGCATCGGTCGAACTCTAATTAGTGGGGGCCTGAGATGGGACTCCTCCATCTTCTTCTCCTCTTGTGGCCTCGACTGTGACTGGAGCGCTCTTAGCTATGTGGGCACTGGTGGCAATCGGTACACTCAATGTATCAATAATGGTATAGTTCATGTAACCCCAAAACCCTTCTCCACCACCTAAAATATCGATGGTGTCTCAACTCTCTCTGGTAATACTACCTTGGATTTTTGTACATTATCCATCAATCTTTTTCTCTTCTTTTTCTCCTTCCTCTTCTTTTCTATTTCATTTTAGGACCTCTTCCTCTTATGCTTCAAATCCTCACTAATATCCTTTATGTCTATATCATCACCCTCAACTTGTAAGGGTCTTTTATACTAGGACCATATGGTCCATGTCCACCACAAGATCTTCTAGGGAAGTCATAAGTGGAGGTAAAAGAGGCACAATTGGCATGGTCCTCTCAATAAGAATCTAGACTATTTTTTTCAAAGTAGTCATATCAGTAGTAAGGGCTTCCATGTCCAGATCTTAGATATCATACGCTCTAGTTGAGATCCTACTCTTAAATCTATCATAGAGGGTCTACACTACCTGCACTACTTCCTTGATCTCATCATCCATATCGGGTTTGACCCCTACCTCCAAGTTTAAAATTTATACATTATGTAATACCTATGTCCTCAAAATTTGATCCAGCTGGGTAGTTGGTATAAATGTATAGTTTACTGGGACCTATATATATATCTAATAGTGTTGTGGCCGAATGAGATGAGGAGAAAGTAGCGCTAGTTTTAGACATTGAGATCTTATTAGCTGGGGCACCCTCAAATATGTCATGAATCTCGATAGCCCAATCTTATGCAGCTAGGTTCCTAAAATCTTTAATCAAGGACATAGATACAAGCCTACTAATTGTATAAATCTATTAATGGCATCAATAATTAGAGCACCTGAGCTTTGAAATAACTGTGTAACGAGATAGGGGAATGGCAAAGTAGTGTTGAACTATATCACCCTATCTCGTATCTCTTCTATGATGATCCATAGGATATTAACTCTAATCTTTATATAAGTGAAGAAACTAATCCTGCATTTATCACCCTCAAGGTTTCATCATTAGATGTGGGTGCAATGTGATGTCTCACCACCAACCATGAAGACTTGGCTATGAAATCAATGTGTACTTATAAATTGATGCTTCATTGACCTACAGAGAATTCTCACCAATTTTAGCAATGTGTTCGACCATCCACCAATAATACATCAACTTGTCATCCACACTTAATATCTTTAGTTTCTTAAAGTTATTCATCTAGAAATCATATTCGAGTGTCTTCTCTATTGGATCAAATGTTTCTCCAAATAAGGTCCTTTAGATTTCCTCAATATATCAATCATAGTGTCCTGCACTCTAATGGTGTCAAGCTGGGGTTGCTTCTTCATGTCCTTCTCCAAAAGGAGTTACGTTGTTCAGCATCTCCATGTAGGTGGCATAAAATTCATGCACCAACTATGATCCATAAATCCTGAGGGGTTTGGTCAACTTTCCCAACTTATATCTTTCAACGCTCTGCACCAACTCTGGGACCTTTTAGAGAGATTCTAACAAGATTCAAGGCTCCTTCTATATTCTTTTTTGTGTGTTTCCTCAGTCATTTAATTAATCTTTTTTGATGTAGTAGTCACAAGTGTTTGGGACTACCCAACAACTAGGATCAACTCCCCTTTAAAGTGGGGAAACAGTAGGAACACCCTCAGAGGTTTCGGGGTTAGATGCCCCCTTTTCCTCCAAGGAGATAATATCCTCATCATCATCCTCACCCTAATTTTGGTGTGAGTCTACCCTTCCCTCTTCAAATAGGGGAAGTGTAACACCACGTACTTTCGGGCTAGAATCTAGACCGTCGTTCATACGCGTATAGACACGAACTAGATAATTCCTTGTTATTATATGTGTTGTTATCAATCCTATAGTGTGGGAATACCTTTGAATATGAATTGAAGTCACAAAAATCCCCTAACTCTAAGACGAGTTGAAAACATTTCTAGTGATTAAGTTTCAGTGGATGTTTAAACTTGGGTTGACTTATATCGGCCATACCTCGTTGTATATATCGAATTAGAGGACCTACTATATGTCAAATGAAAGGTCTTCAAAGTAGCTTTCCAAAGATACCAATTTTGCCAAAATACGATACCCGGGCAAAAAGTTACCATCATTTTTGTGAGAGAGGCAGTAGCTGCGCGCGATTAGCGTGCGACGCACGCTCCATCGCACACACCTAATTTTCAGGTTTTGTTTTCGCATTTTTAAGGGCAATTTGGACCTTTACCTCACCCAAGGTCTGTCCATAACATAAGATTCATGCCCCAAAAGCAGAATACACTCCACAATTCAATTTTTTCTCTCAAATTAAAACCCTAAATCCTTTCCCTCAAAATAAAGAATCAAGATCTTAAGTTCAAGACTCCAAGAAAAGGGTCAAGATCCGGGTTCCATCTATTAAGATTTAGGTTCCATCTTTCAACTCTTATAGTCTAAGGTACGTGGGGTTTATCCTAAACTACATGGGCTTGTTGAAAACTTTCAAATATGATTTAAAGGCTATTAAGCATGAATTTAGAAAGGGGTTTTGGAACCCATGATTTTAATTATGCTTTCTGAATGTTTTAGTGATATTGTTGTTTTGGCCTTTCCCTCTCTTAAATTGATTTATATGTATATATATGTATGAAAATTGAGATTGAAGATTGTTTGAGAGCACAAATTATGAAATCCCTCTCTTGTGTTGAATTAAAGTTTATGCTCTTGTCGGAAAAGAGTTGAAATATATGTTTTATGATTCAAAAGAAGTTTTCTCAATGTCATAGTATTTGAACATAATTTAGAGATGATAAAAGGGTGTTTTCTTGATATAATTACGTTTTGTGTTAAAGAGAAAAACTTGTGAATGAGAACTTTGACATGACCATCTTGTATTATTGAAAAGTTGATCAAGAAAGTTGCTTGCACGGTTTTACTTGATTTATAAGAGTGGATTCTTTGATTTGATTTATTGATATGGTGGTCCCAAACCTTATGTTTTGAAAACATAGATTTTAATATGTTATTAATGGCTCAGAGATGCGACTTACAAGTCACTGGTATGAGGATACCATATAGATGTATGCCATAACAGAGTTAGAGTTTTCAGAGTTTGATTTCAGAGAATACATATTTTAAAGAGTTAAAAATAGGCCTAAAGAGGGTTAGGTGGTTACCCAAAGAAGTCACGAGTCAATCTATTCATTGCCTAAAATCATAATTTGCCGATATGGGTATATTATTATTATATGCTGGCGACGACCCTATGGAGTAGTAGAGATAGAGAATCTGACCCTTTCGGAAAACTTGGGTTGGGGGCTTGGCTGCCGAGTTAATGGAAGATTTTATATAGCCAGTGGAATTTTAGAGTTGTAGGGTATACCACCTAGCGTAGAAGTAAAACAAAGAGTATGTCACAAAGTTCAGATGATTTTATAGTCTTTTAAATATGCCCATGTGATCCTTAACATATGATATATTTATGAACTATTTTAAATGGCTCTCATATATGTTAAAATAAAAATTATTATTTTGGATTTGCTCTGCGTAGCATTACAACTGTATTGACCCCCTATCTCTTAGGGTCTGAGGCTCAATCTAGAGGTCCGGCTAAGCAGTAGAATTTTCATAGAGAAGAGACTGTGTAGTGGTGAGCCTTCTTTATTTTTGAAGGCCTATTTATTCCAGACTATGTTATTATTTTGTTTTGGGTCTACTGGGGGCCTTGTCCCAGATTCAGACAGTTGTCATTTTAGCATGTAATAGAGATTTTGCAGGCTGGTTTAGATATTGTCTAGAGTTGTTGGATTTTAAATTCCTTATCATTAAATTGAGTTCAGAGTATAACCATGATTCCGTATTAAGTTATATTTCCGCATCTTCTTTTATTGTATCAATATTGTGCATGACTACCAGATAGAGAAGGGCGTCTTGGCCTTCATGGTTTAGAATGCTAATCACGGCCTGGGCCTCAATTTGGGTCATGACAAACTTGGTATTAGAGCATGGTTTATTGTCCTAGGGTATCTGCGATATCGCATCGGGTAGAGTCTTGTTTATGGGTATGTAGAGTGCCACGCTTATAAACAAAAAGCTACAAGACATTTAGGGATGTCTCACTTTATTCATGTTCTAGTTCATGCTATGGAGTCAGAATGTTCCTTTTTCATACCCTAATTTGTGCTATGGTGTCGCCCATACAAAAGTAAAATTATCCCAAATCTTACTCTGATACTCTCGGATATGTCTCATTATTATTCAAGTGCAGAAGTCTAAAATCTAAATGGTATGGTCCTTTCAGGTTGAGTCATAAAAGATTATAAAATTGTGCAAGGACTTGAGAAGAGTCTGTTAGTAATTCAAGGTGTATTGATTCTAGTGTGAACTTTGATTCTGATGAAATCGTGCTTTTCAGCCTGATGTATTTAAGTGTATTCAGTCGTTTTCAAAAATTTTGTTGTGGATGTCATGCATAAAGGGAATGATGTGTAACAAAATATTAGAACTGTATTTCCACCTGAGTAATAGTGTATGTTAAAGTGTCATGACCTATTGATAGTGAGATAGTTCAGAAGTTGGTGACATGAAGTCACTAGGTTAGCAGTTCGAGTGAGGGTAACTATTGCGTGAATAAGAAGTTTTAGTTGTATAACCCTTTAATTTAAGAGTGGTTCTCTCTCCTTTATGGTGGTTGGATAATATTGTGGTAAGACTTGTAGCTCGTATGGGGAGTGTGTGGAGAAAGTGTTTGGCTTTGATTTTCTTTTTATTTATTCAAAATAGGGAAAGAGCCCAGAGTGGATAGTTATGATGGTCACAAAACTTCCTTATAGGTTGTGAATGAAAACGGTTAGATTAGCCAATAAGTTATAAGTGTAGACTCATTGTTGTATGTGGAAATTAAAGGTAGTCTAAAGGTATGCTTGGGTAAGTAAGTATGATATGAGGAAGTAGAATAAGTAGATGATATTGTATGGGTTATAATATAAGATTAAGGTTGACCCTGTTTATTATATGACTTTACCCGTCTTGACCTTCTTTTCTTTAGTGGTTGTAAACTAGTACTTCATATGAGAAGGTATGTAGTAGATTTTTAGTTTTAATAGTGATGTCATGGAGGGGTTGTGATTGTTGGTAGTAGTTAAAATGAAATGAGTATTTTGAATTAATTTCCCAATTTGATGGACTAGTACATTATGTTGCATTCTTCATTGGTGATAGATGATTCATGCTATACTATAGGCTTGAATTTAAATGTAGAATGTGGTGGTAAGAATGGTGACTTAAGATTAATGATGTATGTTTTGTGGGAATGAATTAGTAGGCCTAATGTGTTGAAATAGTACGTGATAATGGATTAAAATAAGGGAAAGCATAAGGTCATGATCGAATATTGTTGTTATGGAGTTCTAGCGTACTAGTGTATCTTGATGTTTGATTTCATAGTTCCAAGTGAGAATTGTGTGTAAGGTTGGGTTGTAAATCATGTTTAGCACTAGACATTAAGTTTGAACAACTGATGGCCATGAAGGTGGATGTGATAATTTCTTGGTTAATGATACTAGCTTTATGGAAGTGATCTAATAGGTTTGAACAAAGTATGCAAGAGATTAAGTTTATTTGACTCGTAATGAAGTATGATGTTGTATGTATGATGTTGTATGTATGATGTAGAAGTATGCCCAAGGTGATGCGAGGTTGCGATATATTTTTTAGGGCTATTACATGTTGTGTGTGGCGAGTGGTACCGTTGAGTTTCTAGGTGGAGAAAGACTAGTTAGATGTTATGAAGTGTTCTAAATAACCAAGTTAAGAAGTTTTGATTGATAGTGTTGAGCTTTTTGATATGAACTTGATTCTCATGGTAGAGAGATATAAGTTAGAAGCCGTGATATTGGTATGCTATGACGAAAGTAGTATGGTTCATCAAAGGCTTGGTGATCCATGTTAAGTGTTAGAATCTAAGTTTGAGTTTTTGAAGATTGAGCTAATAGAAATAAGAGTTGAAGTACTAAAGAGTGTGCACTCCGACTATGGGGATACTCATGAAGATTCGCAGTAAGTGTGCAAGTATTATGTGATGACTATTAGGGCTATAGAAATATAGGAGTGTGTCTCAGAAGGTAGTATTAGTAGTGGTTTTCCACTTCCAGGTGTAATCATCTAGGGTAAGTTCTATTAATTGTGTGTATTAGCGTATTCCAGACCCCAGAGTGCACTGAGTGTAGTTCAGTTTAGAGTCTAGTAAGAGATCTCTCAAACATAAGATGATGGCTTAAGGCTAAGGGGGAGATGTTAGAACAAGTAACCAAGTCAGGCTCTCAGATTCCAGTAGTAATGTCGTATGGTATAGAACATCAGAAAGTGAGGGTGAGGGTCAACCCATTCTTATCTCAGTATTTTTTTCAGTTATCCTAATACCTACTCATGCCTTACGTTTAGATTCCATGATCATAGTTCATGTTCATGCATATGATAGAGAATCATGTGCTCTTCCAGTTCCTAAATAAGGAATTCCAGTTCATTCGGTAGTCGGAATCACATCCTATAAGTTATGAACTCCAAATTGAGGTCATGCAGCTCATAACTCATGTACTCACGCTTGATGGTGTGCTCAGTCCCCATAACGCATACTACATGCCAAATGATTGGTGAGATTCAGCTTCTAGTCTGGTATGCCCGCAATTCAAATCACTTTGATGAATCCCTGATGTTGATTCATTGTTCCTCAGGCCCCAGTTAAGTGTCAAGTTTCGTATAGTATCCTTCCATGCTTCAAGGTCTTATGTTCTAACTTTCTAGTGACTCCTCTTTCTCAGTCTACGAGGTCACTCTACTAATGCCTTATGTTATGTATCCAAGTCCTACCTATCTCTAAGGTTTGAGCACTTTATGTAACTCAGGACTTGTCCTAACTTCCAAATGAGAAGAAATAATGTTCCTCGATGATCCAGTATTCTAAGTATCCAAGCTCTATGCTATGCTGCTCATGGATAATGTATCTGTGTCCCAAATCATGATTTGTTCTAAGGAACTATGTTTTCGTATGTTAACGATTCATTTTATGTCGGGATTATCCAAAATGATAAAGTTGTGCCAACTCATGACTATTTCAGTTCTGAAAATGAGAAGTAATAGCTTTGGGTAGAAGTCCTTGCCTAAATCGTCGATTTCATGAATTCCGCACTCATGTTATAAGACTCATAATGAAAGCTCTCATGTTTCTCACTTTGGTCCTAAGAACTCGTGTTATGTTGAGTTTATGCCAGAATGACTATCCACTTGTGATCCAAACACTTGATATACAAAACACTCTGTGATTGTACCATATTTTCAACTCATGTCCCACCTTGATTATGGCAATTAGCATATGTTATAATCTAATTGTGTTACTCCCTTTCATGATGCTCTTGCTCAGATCCTTTAATGAACCCTTTGTATGCTAGTATGATAGTGACTGTGGAAGCATAGAAGTATATTGGGTGGGGGAGTAGATGTCGTTGTAGGTGAAAATTTTGATGTGATTTCTTGAGCTAAGGTTAGAAGAGCAGGGGAAGGAAAGAGATGAATATTCTTTATGTGAAATAGTTAGGAGGGAAGTATGTGGAGAGAATCTTAGTGAAAATAATTGAATTTGCAGGTCTTAGTGGAGACGTCCATGAAGTGAGGTATAGTAGAGGTGGGCTGAAATTTTGTGATTGATGAAAACACAAACCAATGTGTCATGCGGTTAGTATTCTTTGAATTAAGACTTGAGGTTTTTGGATTATAGTGATGAGGTGAGATTATTTCTTAATGTGATGTAGAGTACAGGGTCTCGTAGTTTAAATTAGCACCTCTTTCCTCCGAGTTAGGCTTCAACATAGAAGTAATATATGATGGAACACGAATTCTTATGGTTAGATGTGTTACGGGAGAATTTTAAGTTGGAAATGATGAAGTATGTTGATTAATGTTGGGGTATAGATAAGTAGTGTTGTTAAGTTTAAGTCTTTTCATTGTATCTTGTAAGATGGAGAATGCTAACATTCATATATTCCGCGAGAAGCTTATCTCATAGCTTATACCAATATTAATCAGGTCGAGGACTCTTAGAAAAGTTATGTTTAACAATGTTTTGATCATGTTCCATAAAACACATGCCAAGATCATGTCGATGTCCAGTTTCGTTATCTCAGGTTTCGTGCTTACCCACTTCCCTAGGGGTAATCATGAATATCGTGTGATGCCTTTGCATATTTTTGTTGAGGAAAAATATTCAGATCAATATTACGTTCTTTGTTCTACACTTTTAGAGCTTGAAAGAATCCCTACCCATCATTCGGGGATGAATGTTCCCAAGGGGGAGATAATGTAACACCCCATACTTTCAGGGTAGAATCTACACTGTTGTTCCTATGCGTATAGATCCGAACTAGATAATTCCTTGTTAATATAAGTGTGGTTATCAATCCTATAGGGTGGGAATACCTTTGAACATGAATTGAAGTCACAAAAATCCCCTAACTCTAAGACGAGTTGAAAACATTTCTAGCAATTAAGTTTCAGTGAACGTTTAAACTTGGGTTGAATTACATAGAACATAACTCATTGTATATATATAATTAGAGGTCCTACTATATATCAAATGAAATTTCTTCTAAGTAGCTTTCCAATGATACAAATTTTGCCAAAATCCGATACCCGAGCGAAAAGTTACCACCATTTTCATAAGAGAGGCAGTAGCTGCGCGCGATTAGCGTGCGACGCACGCTCCGTCGCACACACCTAATTTTCAGGTTATTTTTTCGCATTTTTAAGGGTAATTTGGACCTTTAACTCACCCAAGGTCTGTCCATAACATAAGATTCATGCCCAAAAGCATAATACACTCCATAATTCAATTTTTCCTCTCAAATTAAAACCCTAAATCCTTTCTCTCAAGATCGAGAATCAAGATCTTAAGTTCCAGACTCCAAGAAAAGGGTCAAGATCCGGGTTCCATCTATTAAGATCTAGGTTTCATCTTTCAACTCTTATAGTCTAAGGTACATGGGGTTTATCCTAAACTACATGGGCTTGTTGAAAACTTTCAAATATGATTTAAAGGCTATCAAGAATGAATTTAGAAAGGGGTTTTGGGACTCATGATTTTAATTATGCTTACTGAATGTTTTAGTGATATTGTTGGTTTGGCCTTTCGGCCTTTCCCCCCTTAAATTGATTTACATGTATATATATGTATGAAAATTGAGATTGAAGATTGTTTGAGAGCACAAATTACGAAATCCCTCTCTTGTGTTGAATTAAAGTTTATAATCTTGTCGGAAAAGAGTTGAAATACAAGTTTTATGATTCAAAAGTAGTTTTCTCAATGTCATAGTATTTGAACATGATTTAGAGATGATGAGAGTGTGTTTTCTTGATATAATTACATTTTGTGTTAAAGAGAAAGAATTGCTTGTGAATGAGAACTTTGACATGACCCTCTTGTATTATTGAAAAGTTGATCAAGAAAGTTGCTTGCGTGGTTTTACCTGATTTATAAGAGAGGATTCTTTGATTTGATTTATTGATATGGTGGTCCCAAACCTTATATTTTGAAAAATAAATTTTAATATGTTATTAATGGCTCAAAGATGCGACTTGCAAGTCAATGGTATGAGGATACCATATAGATGTATGCCATAACAGAGTTAGAGTTTTCAGAGTTTGATTTTAGAGAATACATATTTTAAACAGTTAAAAATGGGCCTAAAGAGGGTTAGGTGGTTACATGAAGAAGGCACAAGTCAATCGACTCATTGCTTAAAACCGTAATTTGCCGATATGGGTATATTATTATTGTACGCTGGCAACGGCCCTGTGGCGTAGTAGACACAGAGACTCCGAGCCTTGCGGCAAACTTGGGTTGGGGACTTGACTACCGAGTTAATGGCATATTTCGTATAGCCCATAGAATTTGAAAGTTGTAGGGTATACCACCTAGTGCAGAAGTAAAACAAAGAGTATGTCACAGAGTTCAGATGATTTTATAGAGTCTTTTAAATATGCCCATGTGATTCTTAACATATGATATATTTATGAATTATTTTAAATTTCTCTCATATATGTTGAAATAAAAAATATTATTTTGGATTTTCTCAGCGTAGTAGTACAACTGTATTAACCCCCTATCTCTCAAGGTCTGAGGCTCAATCTAGAGGTCCGACTAAGCAGTAGAGATTTTCGAGAGAAGAGACTGTGTAGTGAGCCATCTTTATTCCAGAAGGCCTGTTTATTCCAAACTATGTTATTATTTTGTTTTGGGTCTACTGGGGGCCTTGTCCCTGATTCAGACAGATGTAATTTTAACATGTAATAGAGATTTCGCAGAGTGGTTTAGATATTGTCTAGAGTTATTGGATTTTAAATTCCTTATCGTTAAATTGAGTTCAGAGTATGACCATGATTTTGTATTAAGTTAGATCCCCAACCTCCCTAGCACGCCCTGGTCAATTTTTCGCCCACATAAAGCCGGACCCCGGTCCCACCCCCGAAACCGTGGTCTATAGCACACCGATTTGGCTCGAAAATGCCCAGTTCGCACCGTTTCGCCCGTTTGTCCACCCAAATGGCCACAAAAACATAAACAGACCACACTGGAATGATTTCCAATCTCCCTGGCACGCGTCAGTCAGATTTTGGCCCACAGAACTCCCGTACCTAGGTCCCACCCCCAAAACCGTGGGCTATGACACACCGATTTATCCTGAAAATGCCCGTTCGCGCCATTTCGCCCGTTTGTCCACTCAAATGGCCACGAATAATTAAACGGACAACACTGGGATGATCCTAAACCTACCTGGCATGCCCTGATCGATTTTTGACCCATGGCATGCTCAGACCCTGGGCCTACCCCCGAAACCGTGGGCTATAGCATACCAATTTGGCCCAAAAATTCCCCGTTCGCGCTATTTCGCCCGTTTGTTCACCCATATGGCCACGAAAAATTAAACAGAGCATGCTGGGATGATCCCCAACCTCTGTAGCATGCCTCGATCGATTTTTGGCCCGCGGTACACTCGGACCATGGGTCCACCCCCGAAACTGTGGGCTATAGCACCCCGATTTTGTCCGAAAATGCCCCGTTCGCGCCGTTTCACCCGTTGGTCCACCCAAATAGCCACAAAAAATTAAAAGGACAACACTGGGATGATCCCAACTTCCCTGGCACACCCCGGATAATTTTTGTCCCACAGCACGCCCGAACCCCGGGCCCACCCCCAAACTGTAGGCTATAGCACACCGATTTGGCCCAAAAATGCCCAATTCATGCAGCTTCTCCCGTTTGTCCACCCAACTAGCCACGAAAAATTAAACAAACCATGCTAGGACGATCCCCAACCTCCCTGGCATGCCCTAGTCAATTTTCGGCCCACCGCACGCCCGAACCCCGACCAACCACCAAAACTGTGGACGATTATAGCACACCAATTTAACCCGAAAATACCCCGTTCACGATGTTTCGTCTGTTTGTCCACCCAAATAGCCACAAAAAATTAAATGGATCATATTGAGACGATCCCCAAACTCCCTGCCATGCGTCGGTTGATTTTTGGCCCACAGCACGCCCGAACCCCGAGCCCACCCTCGAAACCGTGGGCTATAGCATACCGATTTAGCCTGAAAATTCTCTGTTTGCGCCGTTTTGCCCGTTTGTACACTCAAATGGACACGAAAATTTAAACAGACCACACTGGGAGGATCCCCAACCTCCCTGGCACGTCCCGATCAATTTTTGGCCTACAACACGCCCGTACCCCAAGTCCACCCCCAAAACTGTGGGCTAGAGCACACCGATTTAGTCTGAAAACTCCCTATTCACGCCGTTTCGACTGTTTGTCCACCCGTATGGCCACAAAAATCAAACGGACCACGCTGGGATAATCCTCAACCTCTCTGGCATGCCTTGATTTATTATCGGCCCACAGCACGCCCGTACTCTGGGACCACCCCCAAAATCGTGGGCTATAACACACCGATTTGGCCCAAAAAAGCCCCATTTTCCCCGTTTCGCCCGTTTGTCCACCCAAATAGCCATAAAAAATTAAAAAGACCACACTGGCATGATCCCCTACTTCCCTGGCACTCCTCGATCGATTTTCGGCCCACAGCCCGCTCGAAACCCAGGCCAACCCCCAAAATCGTGGGCTATAGCACATTGATTGTGCCTTAAAGTGACCTGTTCGCACCGTTTAGCCCGTTTGTCCACCCAAATAGCCACAGAAACATAAACGAACCATGCTGGGATGATCCTCAACCCTCTAGAATGCCCCGGTCAATTTTGGCCCACAACACGTTCGAATCCCGGGCCCACCCCATAACCGTGGGCTATAGCACATCAATTTATCCTGAAAATGCCCCGTTCGCGCCTTTTCTCTCGTTTGTCCACCCAAATGGCCACGAAAAATTAAACGAACCACACTGGGATGATCCCCAACCTCCCTAGCATACCTCAATTGATTTTCAGCCCGCAGCACGCTCGGACCACAGGCCCACCCCCAAAATTGTGGGCTATAACACACCAATTTAGCCCGAAAATGCCCCGTTCGCGTCGTTTCGCCGTTTGTCCACCCAAATGGCCACGAAAAATTACACGGACCTCGCTAGGAAGATCCCCAACCTCCCTAGCACGCCTCGATCGATTTTTGGCCCACAGCACGCCTGGACCCTGGGCCCACCCCCAAAACCGTGGGCTATAGCACACCGATTTGGCTCGAAAATGCCTCGTTCACTCCGTTTCGCCGTTTCTCCACCCAAATGGCCACGAAAAAATAAATGGACCACGCTGGGATGATCCGCAACCTCCCTGGCACGCCCCGGTCAATTTTTAGCCCATAGAATGCCCCAGTCGATTTTTGGCCCACAGCATACACAGACCCCTGGAACACCCCCGAAACCATGGGCTATGGCAGACTGATTTGGCCCAAAAATGCCCCAATCGCATCGTTTCACCGTTTGTTCACCCAAATGGCCACGAAAAATTAAACGGACTTCGTTGGGACGATCCCCAACCTCCCTAGCATGCCCCGATCAACTTTTGGCCCACAGCACGCTCCGATCAATTTTTGGCCCACAGCATGCCCGGACCTCGGGCCCACCTCCAAAACTGTGAGTTATAGCTCACCGATTTGTCCAAAAAATGCCCCGTTTGCATCGTTTCTCCAGTTTGTCCACCCAAATGGGCGCGGAAAATTAAACTGACCACGTTGGGATGATCCCCATCCTCCCTGGCACGCCCCGGTCGATTTTTCGCCCACAGTATGCCCGAAAACCGGGTCCACCCTCGTAACCGTGGACTATAGCTCACCGATTTGGCCCAAAAATACCTCATTCGTGCCGTTTTGCCCGTTTGTGAACCCAAATGGCCAGAGAAAATTAAACAGACTACACTGGGATGATCCCAACTTCCCTGGCACGCCCTGATCAATTTTCGTCCCACAGCACGCCCGAACCCCGGGCCCACCCCCAAAATTGTAGGCTATAGCACACCGATTTGGCCCGAAAATGCCCCGTTCACACCGTTTCCTCCGTTTGTCCACCCAAATGGCCACGAAAAATTAAACGGACCACGATGGGATGATATCCAACCTCTTTGGCATGCCCCAGTCGATTTTTAGCCAACAACACACCCGGACCTCTGGACCACCCCCAAAACCGTGGGCTATAGCACACCAATTTGGCCCAAAAATCGCTGTTCGCATCGTTTTGCCCATTTGTACACCCAAATGGCCACAAAAAATTAAACGGACCACGCTGGGATGATCCCTAACCTCCCTGGCACGCCCTGGTTGATTTTTGACCCACAACATGCCTGGACCCCGGGCCCACCCCCAAAACCTTGGGCTATTTTAGCTCACCAATTTAGCCCGAAAACACCCCATTCGCGCCGTTTCTCCCGTTTGTCCACCCAAATGGCCACGAAAAATTAAACGGACCAAACTGGGACAATCCCCATCCTCCCTAGCACGCCACGGTTAATTTTTGGCCCACAGCACGCCCGGACCCCGGGCCCACCCCTAAAACCGTGGGTTATAGCACACCGATTTGGCCCAAAAATACCTCTTTCGTGCCGTTTCGCCCGTTTCTCTACCCAAATGGCCACAAAAAATTAAAATAACCAAACTAGGATGATCTCCAACTTCCCTGGCATGTCCTAGTCATACTTTCAGCCCATAGCACGCCCGGACCCTGGGCCCATCCCCAAAACCGCAGGCTATAGCACACAGATTTGATTAAAAAATGCCTCATTCGCGCCGTTTCGCCCGTTTGCGCGCCCAAATGGCCACGAAAAATTAAACGGACCACGCTGGGAAGATGCCCAACCTACCTGACACACCCCGGTCGATTTTTGACATACAGTACGCCCGGACCCCGATCCCACTCCCAAAACCTTGGGCTATTATAGCACACCGATACACCCGAAATACCCCGTTTCGCTTTTTTGTCCATCCAAATGGTCACGTAAAATAAAGTGGACCACACTGGATGATCCCCATCCTCCCTGGCATGCCTCGGTCAATTATCGTCCTATAACACGCCAGGACCCCCGACCCATCCCCAAAATCGTGGGCTATAGCCCACCGATTTGGCCTGAAAAATTCAAATTTCCTGTCGTTACGGTCGTTTATCCACCCAAATGACCACAAAAAATTAAACGGACCACGCTGGAATGATCCCCAACCTCCCTGGCATGCTCGAACCCCGACCCACCCCCTAAACCGTGGGCTTAGCACATTGATTTTGCCTAAAAATGCCCCGTTCACGCCGTTTCTCCTGTTTGTCCCCCCAAATGGTCACGAAAAATTAAACAGACCACACTGGGATGATCCCCAACCTCCCTGGCATGCCCCGGTCGATTTTTGGCCCACAGCACGCCTGGACCCCGAACCTACCCCTAAAACTGTGGGCTATAGCACACTGATTTGGCCCGAAAACTCCTCGTTCGCGTCGTTTCGCCCGTTTGTCCACCCAAATAGCCACAAAAAATTAAACAGACCATACTGGGATGATCCCCAACCTCCCTGGCATGCCCCTATCGATTTTCGTTCCACAGCAAGTCCGAACCTCAAACCCACCCTCAAAACCGTTGAATATAGCACACTGATTTGTCCCGAAAATGCCCCATTCACGCCGTTTCTCCCATTTGTCAACCCAAATGGCCACAAAAAATAAAACGGACCATACTGGGGAGATCCCCAACCTTCCTGGCACTCCCTGGTCAATTTTCGGCCCACTGCACGCCCATACCCTGTGCCGACCACCGAAACCATGGGTAATAGGACACACCAATTTGGCCCGAAAATGCTTCGTTCGCGCCGTTTCATCCGTTTGTCCACCCAAATATCCATGAAGAATTAAATGGACCACACTGGGATGATCCCCAACCTCCCTGGCATGCCCTGATAAATTTTTGGCCTATAGTACACCCGGACCCCAGGTCCACCCCCAAAACCGTTGTCTAGAGCACACCAATTTGGCCCGAAAATGCATCGTTCACATTGTTTCGGCCGTTTGTCCGCCCATATGTCCACAAAACATTAAACGAACCTCACTGGGATGATCCTCAACCTTCTTGGCATGCCTCAGTCAATTTTTGGCCCACAACACAGCCGGGCCCACTCCCGAAACCGTGGGCTTAGCACACTGATTTTGCCTAAAAATGCCCCGTTCACGCCGTTTCTCCTGTTTGTCCCCCAAATGGCCACGAAAAATTAAATAGACCACACTGGGATGATCCCCAACCTCCCTGGCACGCCCCTATCAATTTTCGGCCCACAACACGCCCGAACCTCGAGCCCACCCTCAAAACCGTTGAATATAGCACACCGATTTGGCCCAAAAATGCCCCATTCGTGTTGTTTCGCCTGTTTGTCCACCCAAATGGACACAAAAAACTAAACTGACCATACTAGGGCAATCCCAACCTCCCTGACACTCCCCGGTCGATTTTTGGCCCACTGCACGCCCAGACCCCAGGACGACCACTGAAACCGTGGGCAATAGCACACCGATTTGGCCCAAAAATGATCTGTTTGCGCTGTTTCATATGTTTGTCCACCCAAATATCCATGAAGAATTAAACGGACCACACTGGGATGATCCCCAACCTCCCTGACACGCCTCGATAAATTTTTGGCCCACAGTACCCCCGAACCCCGGGTCCACCCCCAAAACCGTGGGCTATAGCACACCAATTTTGCTCAAAAATGCCCCGTTCGCGTTGTTTCGGCTATTTATCCGCCTATATGTCCACAAAAAATTAAAAAAACCTCACTAGGATGATCCCCAACCTCCCTGGCATGCCCCAGTCGATTTTCGGCCCACAACACGGTTGGACCCCCGGCCCACCCCCAAAACCGTGGGCTATAGCACACTGATTTTGCATGAAAACACCTCGTTCATGCCGTTTCTCCCGTTTGTCCACCCAAATGGCCACAAAAAATTAAACGAACCACATTGGCACAATCCCCAACTTCCCTGGCATGCCCCGATAAATTTTCAGCCCACAGTACACCCGGACCCCGAGCCCACCCCCAAAACTGTGGGCTATAGCATACCGATTTGGCCCAAAAATGCCCCGTTCGCACAGTTTCAAACGTTTGTCCACCCAAATGGCCACAAAAAATTAAACGGAGTACATTGGGATGATCTACAACCTCCCTGGCACACTGCAATCGATTTTTGGCCCACAGCATACCCGGACTCCAGGCCCACCCCTAAAATTGTGGGCTATAGCACACCGATTTGGCCCAAAAATGCCCCATTCGTGTCGTTTCGTCCGTTGTTCTAACCAAATGGCCACAAAAAATTAAACGGACCATACTGGGGAGATCCCCAACCTCCCTGGTACTCCCAAGTTGATTTTCAGCCCACTGCACGCCCAGACCCCAGGCCGTCCACCAAAACCGTAGGCAATAGCACACTGATTTGGCCCAAAAATGCTCCGTTCACGCCGTTTCTCCCTTTTGTCCACTCAAATGTCCATGAAGAATTTAACGGACCACATTGGGATAATCCCGAACCTCCCTGGCACGCCTCGATAAATTATCGACCCACAGTGCGCTTGGACCCGGGCCCACCCCCGAAACCGTGGACTATAGCACACTAATTTGGCCTGAAAATGCATCGTTCATATTTTTTCACCTGTTTGCCCACCCATATGGCCACAAAAAATTAAAAGAACCTCACTGGGATGATCGCCAACCTCCCTAGCACACCCCGGTCGATTTTAGGCCCACACTACACTTGGACCCCAGGCCCACCCCCGAAATCGTGGGCTATGCACACTGATTTGGCCTGAAAATGCCCCGTTCATGTTGTTTCTCCCGTTTATCCACCCAAATAGCCACGAAAAATTAAACAAACAATATTGGGATGATCCCCAACCTTCCTGGCATGCCTCAATCGATTTTCGGCCCACAGCACACCCGGACTCCTGGCCCACCCCCAAAACCGTGGGCTATAGCACACCGATTTGGCCCGAAAATGCCCCGTTCTCTTCGTTTCGCACGTTTGTCCACCCAAATGGCCAAAAAAAATTAAACAGAGCACACTGGGATAATCCACAACCTCCCTGGCACACCTCGATCGATTTTTGGTCCACAGAACGCCCGAACCCTGGGCCCACCCCTGAAATCGTGGGCTATAGCACACCAATTTGGCTTGAAAATGCCCCGTTCGTGCCGTTTCTCCCATTTTTCCACCCAAATGGCCACAAAAAATTAAACGGACCATATTAGGATGATCCCCAACCTCACTATCATGTCCCGGTCGATTTTCGACCCACAGTAAGCACATACCCTAGGCCCATCCCTGAAATCATGGGCTATAGCACACAGATGTGGCCCGAAAATGTCCTGTTCACGCTATTTCTCCCGGTTGTCCACCCAAATGGCCACGAAAAATTAATCGGACCATACTAGGATGATCCCCAACCTCCCTAGCACGCCCCGGTCGATTTTTAGCCCACAGCACGCCTGGACCCCAGGCCCACCCCCGAAACTGTGGGCTATAACACACTGATTTAGCTTGAAAATGCCCAGTTCGCACCATTTCGCCCGTTTGTCAACACAAATGGCCACGAAAAATTAAATGGACCATACTGGGACGATCCCCAACCTCCCTGGCATGCCTCGGTCAATTTTTGGCCCACAACACGCCCGGTCCCCAGGTCCACCCTCAAAACTGTGGGCTATAGCACACCGATTTGGCTCGAAAATGCCCCATTCACGCCGTTTCTCCTGTTTGTCCACCCAAATGGCCACGAAAAATTAAATAAACCATAATAGGACCATCTCCAACCTCCCCGGCATGCCCCGGTCAATTTTAAGCCCATAGCACGCCCAAACCACGAGTCCACCCCTGAAACCATGGGCTATAGCACACCTATTTGGCTCGAAAATGCCCAGTTCGCGCCGTTTCACCCGTTTGTCCACCCAAATGGCCACAAAAAATTAAACGGACCACACTGGGATGATTCTCAACCCCCCTGGCATGCCTCGGTCAATTTTTGGCCCAGTGCACGCCTGGACCCCGAACCTACCCCAGAAACCGTGGGTTATAACACACCGATTTGGCCCGAAAACTCCCCGTTTACGCCGTTTCGCCTGTTTGTCAACCTAAATGGCTGCAAAAAATTAAACGGACCACACTGGGATGTTCCCCAACCTCCCTGGCACACCCTGGTCAATTTTTGGCCCACAGGATGCCCGAACCCTGGCCCACCCCCAAAACCGTGGGCTATAGCACACAGATTTGGCCCTAAAATGCCCCGTTCGCACCGTTTATTCCATTTGTCCAACTAAATAACCATAAAAAAATTAAATGAACCATACTGGGATGATCCCCAACCTCCCTGGCATGCCCCAATTAATTTAAGGCTCACAACACGCTCGCACCCCGGGCCCACCCCCAAAATCGTGGGCTATAGCATACCGATTTGGCTTTAAAATTCCCCGTTCGCGCAGTTTCGCTCATTTATCCATCCAAATGGCCACAAAAAAATTAAACGGACCATGCTGGGATGATCCCCAACCCCAGTCAATTTTCTTCCCACAGCATGCCCGGATCACAAGTCCACCCGCAAAACCATGGGCTATAGAACACCGATTTGGCCTGAAAATGGCCCGTTCACACCATTTTTCACGTTTTTCCACCTAAATGGCCACGAAAAATTAAACGGACCACGCTGGGATGATCCCCAACCTCCCTGGCACACCCCGTTCAATTTTTGACCCACAGCACGCCCAGACCCTGGCCCCACCCCTAAAACCGTGGGCTATAGCACAATGATTTAGCTCGAAAATGTCCCATTCACGCTGTTTAACCCGTTTGTCCACCCAAATAGCCACAAAAAATTAAAAGGACCACACTAGGATGATCCCCAACCTCCCTGGCACATCCCAGTTAATTTTCGGCCCATTGCACGCCCGGACCCTGGGCCTACCCCCGAAACCGTGGGCTATAGCACACCGATTTGGCCAAAAAAATCCCCGTTCCCGGCGTTTTGCCCGTTTATCCATCCAAATGACCACTAAAACTTAAACGGACCACGTTGGGATGATCCCTAACCTCCCTGCATGCCCCGGTTAATTTTTGGCCCACAACACGCTCGGAACGTGGTCCCACCCCCAAAACCGTGGGCTATAGCACACTAATTTAGCCAAAAAATGCCCTGTTCATGCCATTTGCCTCGTTTGTCAGCCCAAATGGCCACAAAAAATTAAACGGACCACACTGGGAAAATACCCAACCTCCCTGGCATGCCTCGATCGATTTTTGTCCCACAACACACCTGGACCCCGGGCCCACCCCCGAAACCATGAGCTATAGCACACCGATTTGGCTTGAAAATGCCCCGTTCGAACCGTTTCGTCATTTCTCCACCCAAATGGCCACACAAAATTAAATGGACCACACTTGGATGATCCCTAACCTCCCTGGCACGCCCCGATCAATTTTTAGCCCACAGAATGCCCCAGTCAATTTTTGGCCGACAGCATACCCAGACCCCGGGACCAACCCCGAAGCTGTGAGCTATGGCACACCGATTGGGCTTGAAAATGCCCCGTTCATGCCATTTTTCCTATTTGTCCACCCAAATGGCCAAGAAAAATTAAACGGACCACACTGGAACGATCCCCAACCTCCCTAGCATGCCCCGGTCGATTTTCAGCCCACAGCACGCACTAACCCCGTGCCCACCCCCAAAATCGTGGGCTATAGCACACCGATTAGGCCAAAAAATACAATGTTCACGTCGTTTCGCCCGTTTGTCAACCCAAAGAGCCACGAAAAATTATACGAATCATGCTAGGACAATTCCCAACCTCCCTGGCACGCCCCGATCTCTAATCGGCCCACAAAATGCCTGGACCCGGGGAACACCCTGAAATCGTGGGCTATAGCACATCGATTTGACCCGAAAATGCCCCGTTCGCGCCATTTTGTCCGTTTGTCCACCCAAATGGCCATAAAAAATTAAACGGACCACACTGGGACTATCCCCAACCTCCCTGGAATGCCCCGATCAATTTTTAGCCCACAGAATGCACGGACCCTGGGCCCACCCCCATAACTGTGGGCTATAGAACACCGATTTGGTCCGAAAATGCCCCGTTTGTGCCGTTTCACCCGTTTGTCCACCCAAATAGCCATGAAAAATTAAACGGACCATGCTAGGATAATCCCCAACCTCCCTGGCATGCCATGGTCAATTTTTGGCGCACAGCATGCCCGGACTCGGGGCCCACCCCCAAAACCGTGGGTTATAGCTCACCGATTTGGCCCGAAAATGCCCCGTTTACGTCGTTTCTCCCGTTTGTCCATCCAAATGAGCACGGAAAATTAAACTGACCATGTTGGGATGATCCCCAACCTCACTGGCATGCCCTGGTCAACTCGGCCCACAGCATGCCCGAACCCCACGTCCACCCTCGTAACCGTGGGCTATAGCTCATCGATTTGGCCTGAAAATGCCCTGTTCGTGCCGTTTTGTCCGTTTGTGAACCCAAATAGCCACAAAAAATTAAACGGACTATGCTGGGATGATTCCCAACTTCCCTGGCACGGACCGATCAATTTTCTGCCCACAGCATACCCGGACCCCGGGCCCACCCCTAAAATTGGAGGCTATACCACACTGATTTTTCCCCAAAATGCCCCGTTCGCACCATTTCGTCCGTTTGTCCACCCAAATGACCATGAAAAATTAAACGGACCACATTGGGACTATCCCCCACCTCCCTAGCATGCCCCAATCAAGTTTTGTCCCACAGTACGCCTGGACCCCCGGGCCACCCCTAAAATTGTGGGTTATAGCACACCGATTTAGCTCGATAATTCCCTGTTCACGCTGTTTAGCCCATTTGTCCACCCAAATGGCCACGAAAAATAAAATGGACCACGATGGGATGATCCCCAACCTCCCTGGAATGCCCCGGACGATTATTGTGCCACAGCACACCCGAACCCTGGGACTATCCCTAAAACCGTGGGCTATAGCATACCAATTTGGCCCAAAAATTCCCCGTTCGCGCAGTTTCGCTCGTTTGTCAACCCAAATGGCCTCAAAAAATTAAACGGACCTTGCTGGGACAATCCCCAACATCCCTGGCATGCCCCGATCGATTTTAGACCTACATCACACCTGGACCCCGGGCCCACTCTTAAAATCGTGGGCTATAGCACACCGATTTGGCCCAAAAAGGCCTCGTTCGCGCCGTCTCGCCCGTTTGTCCACCAAAATGGCCACTAAAAGTTAAAAGGACTATAGTGGAATGATCCCCAACCTCCCTGGCATACCTCAGTCAATTTTTGGCCCACTGCATGCCCGGACCCAGGCCCACCCTAAAAAACGTGAGCTATAGCACACCAATTTGGCCCAAAAATACCCCATTCACGCTGTTTCGCCCGTTTGTCCACCCAAATGGCCACAAAAATTTACGGACCACGCTGGGACAATCCCCAACCTCCCTGGCATGCCCTAGTCGATTTTTGGCCTACAGCACACTCGAACCCCGGGCCCATCCCTAAAATCGTGGGCTATAGCACAACGATTTGGCCCGAAAATGCCCCGTTCACTGTTTTGCCCGTTTGTCCACCCAAATAGGCATGAAAAATTAAATGGATTATATTGGGATGATCCCCAAACTCTTTGGCATACCCCGGTCGATTTTTGGCCCACAGCACACCCGAACCCCCATCCCACCCCTGAAACCGTGGGCTATAGCACACAAATTTGGCTCGAAAATGCCCCGTTCACATCGTTTCCCCCGTTTGTCCGCCCAAATGTCCACAAAAAATTAAACTAACTACACTAGGACGATCCCCAACCCCCTGACATGCTTCGATCGATTTTTGGCCCACAGCACGCCCGAACCCCTGGCCCACTAATAAGCCCAAATAACACCTCTATTATGAGAGAGTAAGCGGTCATTGTCAAATATATAACCCAACTAGGTTGGGGTCGAATCCCACAGGGAATATGGTGCTAATTAAGTTGTATGCAGATTAGTTGACTTTTAATCTTTCGTTCCTGTAAAATAAATAGGGGGCATTTGATTCAGTTAACAAATTAATGGTTTCAGTTTAACAAGATGAAACATGCGTAGTATTCAAATTCAGAGAAATAGCAAGCTAGGGTTATGTTCACCTTGTAGTTTTCAATACTTTCTAACTATGGGCTTTACGAATTCATACATGCATCGTGCTTACAGAGAAACGTATTGTATTTAATAACTTAATCCTAGTGTTTCTCAACCATCAAGGACTAATTCACTTTAGTTCTCTCAAATCAAAAGCGTTTACCAAAAAAAATACGAAATCTCCAAGTAGTTAATCCTGTTAAGGCATTAACTTATGAAATAGGGGTTGGAAATCCTATTTTCTTGTCACTACTCTCTTTTCCAAACATCAACCTTTCTTTCGAACAAGTTGCATTTTAAGGCATATCCTCTATGTTTGCAACCACGAGAATTCAAGATAAATGAAGAGAGTGTGATGTAAACAAATTAATGCATAATGAATTCAAAACCCAAAGTGATAGATTGTATGCTACAAGGTTTCCATAACCCTAACTAATAAACTTAGCTACTCATGAATAAAATGAAAATTATCATAAGTATATTCATCATACCAAAAACTAGAAGATGATCTTGGTGTGCGAATAGTGAAAACAAGAGAGAAAACATTTTTCTCTCTCTCTCCAGGCTAAGCCGCCACTCTCCTCTCTCAGAATAATACAGAATAATGAATTGAATGGATAAAAATTCAGCATTAAGCATTTTAATAATCTTTTCTCTCATAATTACCTTCCTAGTCCCTGAACTAATTATAAATGATAAACTAGTCAATTGCCTTCCTAGTCCCTAAACTAATTATAAATGATAAACTAGTCTTGGACATAGTTTCTAGGCGCCACATTTGGTCCAGACTTCTACTCTCTCTTATGTCATATGCCATCCACATTCCATAGTCCCATTATGTCTTCATCTACTTCATTAATACCTGAAATCATGATAATCACATTAGTTAGCTCAATTACATAGAAGTAGAGTAAAAACATAAGAAACTAGGCACTTTATTCTCTAAACATAGCTAAAATATGGATAAGTTTTGGTGCTTAGGCGTATAAATACACCCAAGCTCACCCATGCCTGAAACCGTGGGCTATAGCTCACCTATTTGGCTCGAAAATGCCCCGTTAGCGCCGTTTCGCCCGTTTGTCCGCCCAAATAGCCACAAAAAATAAAATGGACCACACTGGGATGATTCCCAACCTCCCTGGCATGCCCCGGTCAATTTTTGGCCCACAGCACGCCCGGACCCCGGGCCTACCCCCAAAATCATAGGCTATAGCACACCGATTTAGCCCAAAAATGCCCCATTCGCGCCCTTTCACCCGTTTCTCCACCCAAATGGCCACGAAAAATTAAACGGACCACTCTGTGATGATCCCCAACCTCCTTGGCATGCCCCGGTCGATTTTCAGCCAACAACACACCCGTACCTCTGGACCACCCCCGAAACCGTGGGCTATAGCACACCAATTTGGTCCAAAAATCCCTGTTCACGTCGTTTTGCCCATTTGTCCACCCAAACGGACACAAAAAATTAAACAGACAAAACTAGGATGATCCCCATCCTCCCTGCCACGCCACGATTAATTTTTGGCCCACAGCACGCCTGGACCCGGGCCCACCCCCGAAACCGTGGGCTATGACTCACCGATTTGGCCCAAAAAGGCCTCGTTTGTGCCGTTTCACTCGTTTGTCTAACCAAATGTCCACGAAAAATTAAACGAACCACACTGGGATGATATCCAACCTCCCTGGCATGCCCCGGTCAATTTACAACCCATAGCACACCTGGACCCCGGTCTCACCCCCAAAACCGAAGGCTATAGGACACGGATTTAACAACAAAATGCCTCGTTGGCGCTGTTTCGCCCGTTTGTCTGCCCTAATGGCCACAAAAAATTAAACGAACCACGCTGGGAGGATCCCCAACCTTCCTGGCATGCCCCAGTTGATTTTCAACCCACACCACGCCCGGGCCCCAAGCCCACCCCCAAAACCTTGGGCTATTATAGCACACAGATTAACCCAAAACACCCCATTTGCATCGTTTCGCTTTTTTGACCACCCAAATGGCCATGAAAAATAAAGTAGACCACGCTGGATGATCTCCATCCTCCCTGGCATGCCCCGGTCGATTATCATCCCACAACACGCCCGACCCCCGACCCATCCCTAAAATCGTAGGCTATAGTCCACCGATTGGGCCTGAAAATTCCTAATTCATGTCGTTACGGCCGTTTGTCGGCCCAAATGGCCACGAAAAATTAAACGGACAAGGCTGGGACATACCCAACCTCCCTGGCACGCCCAAACCCCGACCCACCCCCGAAACTGTGGGCTATAGCACACCAATTTTGCAAAAAAATACCCCGTTCATGCCGTTTCGCCCGTTTTTCCACCCAAATGGCCACAAAAAATTAAACAGACCATACTGGGATGATCCCCAACCTCCATGGCATACCCCGGTTGATTTTTGGCCCACAGCATGCCTGGACCCTGAACCTACATCTAAAACCGTGGGCTATAGCACGCCGATTTGGCCCAAAAATGCGTTGTTCGCATTGTTTCGGCCGTTTCTCTGCCCATTTATCCACAAAAAATTAAAAGAACCTAAATGGGATGATCCCCAACCTCCCTGGCATGCCCCAGTCGATTTTTGGCCCACAGCACGCCCGGACCCCGGGCCCACCCCTGAAACGGTGGGCTATATCACACTGATTTGGCCCAAAAATGCTCCATTCACGCTGTTTCTCCCGTTTGTCCACCCAAATAGATATAAAAAATTAAACAAACCACATTGGGATGATCCTAGCCTCCCTGGCACACCCCGATTGATTTTTGGCCCACATCACGCCCGGACCCCGAGCCCACCCCTAAAACCGTGGGCTATAGCACACCGATTTGGACCGAAAATGCCCCGTTCACGCCGTTTCCCACGTTTGTCCACCCAAATGGCCACCAAAATTAAACGGAGCACACTGGGATGATCCACAACCTCCCTAGCACACCTCGATCGATTTTTGGCCCACAGCACGCCCGGACCCTGGGTCCACTCCTAAAACCGTGGGCTATAGCATACCTATTTGGCCTGAAAATGCCCCGTTCGTGCCGTTTCGCCCATTGTTCTACCCAAATAGCCACAAAAAATTAAATGGACCATACTGGGGCAATCCCAACCTCCCTGGCACTCCCAGGTCGATTTTTGGCCCACTGTACGCCCATACCCCAGGCCGACCACCGAAATCGTGGGCAATAGCACACTGATTTGGTCTAAAAATGCTCCATTCACGCCGTTTAGCCCGTTTTTCCACCCAAATGTCCATGAAGAATTAAACGGACCATACTGGGATGATCCCCAACCTCCCTAGCATGCCTCGATAAATTTTTAGCCCATGGTACACCCGAACCCCGGGCCCACGCCCGAAACTGTGGACTATAGCACACCAATTTGGCCTTAAAATGCACCATTCACACTGTTTTGCCCGTTTATCCACCCATATGTCCATAAAAAATTAAACGGACCTCACTGGGACTATTGCTAACCTCCCTGGAATGCCCTGGTTGATTTTCAGCCTACAGCACACTCAGACCCCGGGCCCACCCCCAAAACTGTGGGCTATAGCACAACGATTTGGCCCAAAAATACCCCGTTCACTCTGTTTCTTCTGTTTGTCCACCCAAATAGCCACAAAAATTAAACGAACCACATTGGGATGATACCCAACCTCTGTGGCACTTCCCGATCGATTTTTGGTCCACAGCACTCCCGAACCCTGGGCCCACCCCCAAAACCGTGGGCTATAGTACAATGATTTTGCCCGAAAATTCCCCGTTCACTCTGTTTCGCCAGTTTGTCCACCCAAATGGCCATGAAAAATTAAACGGAGCATACTGGGATGATCCATAACCTCCCTGGCATACCTCAATCGATTTTTGTCCCACAGAACGCCAGGACCTCGGGCCCACCCCTAAAATTGTGGTCTATAGCACACCTATTTGGCTCGAAAATGCACCGTTCATGCCATTTCTATCGTTTGTCCACCCGAATGGCAACGAAAAATTAAAAGAATCATATTAGGATGATCCCCAACCTCACTGGCATGCCCCGGTCGATTATTGACCCACAGTACTCCCAGACCCCGGGCCCACCCCCGAAACCGTGGGCTCTAGCACACAGATTTGGACCAAAAATTCCCCGTTCATGCTGTTTCTCCTGTTTGTCCATCCAAATGGACACTAAAAATTAAACAGACCATACTGGGTCAATCCCCGACCTCCCTGTCACGTCCCGGACGATTTTTAGCCCACAGCACGCCTTGACCCCAGACTTACCCCTAAAACTGTGGGCTATAACACATCGATTATCCTGAAAATGACCCGTTCGCATTGTTTCACCTGTTTGTCAGTGCAAATGGCCACGAAAAATTAAACGGACCATACTGGGATGATCCCCAACCTCCCTGGCATGCCCCGGTTAATTTTCGGCCCACAGCACGCCCAGTCCCCTGGCCCACCCTCAAAACCATGGGCTATAGAACACCGATTTGGCTAAAAAATACCCCATTCACGTTGTTTCTCCCGTTTGTCCACCCAAATGACCACGAAAAACGTAACGAACCATACTGGGACAATCTCCAACCTCCTCGGCACACCCCGATCAATTTTTGGCCCACATAACCCCCAAAACATGAGCCCACCCCCGATACCGTGGGCTATAGCACACCGATTTAGCCCGAAAATACCCCGTTCGCGCTGTTTTACCCGTTTATCCACACAAATGGCCACAAAAATTTAAACAGACCATACTGGGATGATCTTCAACCCCCCTGTCATGCCTCGGTCGATTTTCGGCCCACAGCACACCTGAATCCTGAGCCCACCCCCAAAAATGTGGGCTATAGCACACCGACTAACCCCAAAAATGCCCCGTTCGCGTTGTTTCGCCCATTTTTCAACCCAAATGGCCAAAAAAATAAAACGGACCATACTGGAACGATCCTCAACCTCCCTGGCACGACCCGATCAATTTTTGGCCAACAGAATGCCCGAACCTTGGGCCTACCCCCAAAACCGTGGGCTTTAGCACATAGATTTGGCCCTAAAATGCCCCGTTCATGCTGTTTTGTCCGTTTGTCCACCTAAATAGCCACAAAAAATTAAACAGACCATGATGGGATGATCCCAAACCTCCCTTGCACACCCCAGTCAATTTTTGGAACACAGCACGCCCGGACCCTGCGCCCACCGGCAATACCATTGGCAATAGAACACCGATTTAGCCTAAAAATGCCCCATTCGCACCATTTTTCCCGTTTGTCCACCCAAATGGCCACGAAAAATTAAACAGACCATGCTGGGATGATCCCAACCTTCCTAGCATACCCCGTTCAATTTTTTACCCACAGCACCCCAGACCCTGGGGCCACCCCAAAACCGTGGGCTATAGCACATTGATTTAGCTCAAAAATGCCCCATTCTCGCTGTTTCTCCCGTTTGTCCACCCAAATAGCCGCAAAAAAATAAAAGGACCTCACTTGGATGATCCCAACCTCTGTGGCACATCCCGGTCAATTTTTGTCCCATTGCACGCCCGAACTCTGTGCCCACCCCCGAAACCGTGGGCTATAGCACACAGATTTGACCCAAAAATGCCTCGTTCATGGCGTTTTGTCCGTTTGTCCACTCAAATGACCACGAAAAATTAAATGGACCATGCTGGGATGATCCCCAACCTCCCTGACACGCCCCAATTAATTTTTGGCCCACAGTACGCCCGAACCCTGGGCCCACCTCTAAAACCGTGGGCTATAGCACACTAATTTAGCCCAAAAATGCCCTGTTCACGCCGTTTGGCCCGTTTGTCCATCTAGATAGCCACAAAATATTAAATGGACCACACTGGGATAATACCCAACCTCCCTGGAATACCTCGATCAATTTTCGGCCCACAGCTCGCCCGGACCCCGAGCCCATCCCCAAAATCATGGGCTATAGCACACCGATTTGGCCTGAAAATTCCTTGTTTGCATCGTTTCGCTCATTTGTCTACCCAAATAGCCATAAAAAATTAAACTGACCATACTCGAATGATCCCCAACCTCCCTAGCATGCCCCGGTCTATTTTTGGCCCACAGTACGCCTGGAACCCGGTCCCACCCCCAAAATCGTGGGCTATAGCACAACGATTTGGCTAAAAAATGCTTCGTTCGCATCGTTTCCCACATTTGTCAACCCAACTGGCCAATAAAAATTAAACGAACCACACTGGGATGATCCCCAACTTCCCTGACATGCCCTGGTCAATTTTTAGCCAACAGTACGCCTGGACCCTGGACCTAACCTTGAAACTGTGGGCTATAACACACCGAATTGGCCCGAAAATGCCCCGTTCATGCCGTTTCGCCCATTTGTCCACCCAAATGGCCATGAAAAATTAAATGAACCACACTGGGACGATCCCCAACCTCCCTGGCATGCCCCAGTCGATTTTTGGCCCACTGCACGTGCGGACCCTGGGCCCACCCCTAAAATCGTGGGTTGTAGCACACCGATTGGGCCCAAAAATGCCTCTTTTGCACTGTTTCGCCCGTTTTTCCACCGTAATGGATACAAAAATTAAACATACCACACTGGGATAATCCCTAACGTCCCGGCACGCCCCGATATATTTTTAGCCCACAGCACGCCCGAACCCCGGGCCCACTGATCTTGGGTGTATTTATACTCCTAAGCACCATAACTTATCCATGTTTTAGCTAAGTTTAGAGAACAAAGTGCCTAGTTTCTTATTTTTTTACTCTTATTCTATGTAATTGAGCTAACCGATGTGATTAGTATGATTTCAGTTATTAATGAGATAGATGAAGACATAATGGAACAATGGAATGCGGATGGAATATGACACAAGAGAGAGTAGCAGTCTGGACCAAATGTGGCGCCTAGAAACTATGTCCAAGACTAGTTTGTCATTTATAATTAGTTCAGGGACTTAGAAGGAAATTATGAGAGAAAAGATTATTAAAAGGCTTAATGCTGAATTTTTTTGCAGTATTGGTTATTCTATATTATTCTGAACAAGGAGAAGGGTGGCTTAGCTTGGGAGAGAAAAAAAATATTTTTTCTCTTGATCTCAATATTCACACACCAAGATCATCTTCTAGTTTTTGGTATGATGAATATATTTATGATGCTTTTGATTTTATTCATGAGTAGCTAAGTTTATTATTTAGGGTTATGGAAGCCTTGTAGCATACATTCTATCACTTAGGGTTTTGAATTCACTATGCATTGACTTGTTTATATAATACTCTCTTCGCTTATCTTAAATTCTCGTGGTTGCAAACATAGAGGATGTGCCTAAAAACAAAACTTGTTCGAAAGAAAAGTTGATGTTTGGAAAAGAGAGTAGTGACAAGAAAATAGGATTACCAACCCCTATTTCATAAGTTAATTCCGTAGCAGGATTAACTACTTGGAGATTTCGTATTGTTTTTAGTAAATGCTTTTGATTCGAGAGAACTGAAGTGAATTATTCCTTGATGGTTGAGAAACACTAGGATTATGTTATTAAATACAATACGTTTCTCTGTAAGCACGATGCATGTATGAATTCGTACAACCCATAGTTAGAAAGTATTGAAATTTACAAGGTGGACATAACCCTAGCTTGCTATTTCTCTGAATTCGAATACTACTACACATATTTCATCTTGTTAAACTGAAACCATTAACTTGTGAATTGAATCAAATCACCCTTATTTAGTTTACGAAAACGAATGATTAAAAGTCAACTAAACTGCATACAACTTAATTAGCACCATATTCCCTGTGGGATTCGACCCCAACCTTGTTGGGTTATATATTTAACAACGACCACTTACTCTCTCGTAAGAGAGGTGTAATTTGGGCATATCACTCACCCCCAAAACCGTGGGCTATAGCACACTGATTTGGCACAAAAATACCTCGTTCGCTCCGTTTCGCCCGTTTATCCACCCAAATGGCCATGAAAAATTAAACAGACCACACTGGGACGATCCTCAACATCCATGGCACACCTCGGTCGATTTTTGGCCTACAGAACGCCCGAACCCTGGGCCCACCCCCAAAACCATGGGCTATAGCACACAAATTTGGCCTAAAAATGCCCCGTTTGCGCTGTTTTGTCTGTTTGTCCACCTAAATGCCACAAAAAATTAAACGAATCATATTGGGATGATCCCCAACCTCTCTGGAACGCCCCGGTCAATTTAAGGCTCACAAAACACCCAGAACCCGGGCTCACCCCTAAAACCGTGGGCTATAGCACAACGATTTGGCTTTAAAATGCTCCGTTAGCATTTTTTCCCCCGTTTGTCCACCCAACTGGCCACAAAAAATTAAACGGACCACACTGGGATGATTCCCAACTTCCCTGACATGCCCTGGTTGATTTTTGGCCCACAGTACACCCGGACCCTAGGCCTACCCCTAAAACCGTGGGCTATAACACACCGAATTGGCTCAAAAATGCCCCGTTCACGCCGTTTCACCCATTTGTCCATCCAAATGGCCACGAAAAATTAAATGGACCACACTGGGATGATCCAACCTCCCTGGCATGCCCCGGTCGATTTTCGTCCCACTGCACGCGCGGACCCTGGGCCTACCCCCAAAATAGTGGGCTATAGCACACCGATTGGGCCCGAAAATGTCCCTTTCGCTCCGTTTGACCCATTTGTCCACCCAAATGGACACGAAAAATTAAACATACCACACTGGGATAATCCCTAACATCCTGGCACGCCCCGATATATTTTTTGCCCACAGCACGCCTGAACCCCGGGCCCACTGATCTTGGGTGTATTTATACTCCTAAGCACCATAACTTATCCATGTTTTAGCTAAGTTTAGAGAACAAAGTGCCTAGTTTCTTATGTTTTTACTCTAATTCTATGTAATTGAGCTAACCGATGTGATTAGTATGATTTCAGGTATTAATGAGGTAGATGAAGACATAATGAGACTATGGAATGCAGATGACATATGACACAAGAGAGAGTAGCAGTATGGACCAAATATGGTGCCTAGAAACTATGTCCAAGACTAGTTTGCCATTTGTAATTAGTTCAGGGACTTAGAAGGTAATTATGAGAGAAAAGATTATTAAAAGTCTTAATGCTGAATTTTTATGCACTATTGATTATTCTATATTATTCTGAACAAGGAGAAGGGCGTCTTAGCTTAGGACAGAAAAAAAAATTTTCTCTTGATCTCAGTATTCGCACACCAAGATCATCTTCTAGTTTTTTGTATGATGAATATATTTATGATGCTTTTCGTTTTATTCATGAGTAGCTAAGTCTATTAGTTAGGGTTATGGAAGCCTTGTAGCATACAATCTATCACTTAGGGTTTTGAATTCATTATGCATTGACTTGTTTATATCATACTCTCTTCGCTTATCTTGAATTCTCGTGGTTGCAAACATAGAGGATATGCCTTAAAACACAACTTTTTTGAAAGAAAAGTTGATGTTTGGAAAAGTGAGTAGTGACAAGAAAATAGGATTACCAACCCCTATTTCATAAGTTAATGCCTTAGCAGGATTAACTACTTGGAGATTTCGTATTGTTTTTAGTAAATGCTTTTGATTCGAGAGAACTGAAGTGAATTAGTCCTTGATGGTTGAGAAACATTAGGATTATGTTATTAAATACAATACGCTTCTCTGTAAGCACGATGCATGTATGAATTCGTAAAGCCCATAGTTAGAAAGTATTGAAAACTCCAAGGTGAACATAACCCTAGCTTGCTATTTCTTTGAATTCGAATACTACTACACATATTTCATCTTGTTAAACTGAAACCATTAACTTGTGAACTGAATCAAATCCCCCTTATTTAGTTTACGGAAACGAACGATTAAAAGTCAACTAATTTGCATACAACTTAATTAGCACCATATTTCTTGTGGGATTCGACCACAACCTAGTTGGGTTATATATTTGACAATGACCGCTTACTCTCTCGTAAGAGAGGTGTAATTTGGGCGTATCACTCACCCCCAAAACCGTGGGCTATAGCACACCGATATGACACAAAAATTCCTCGTTCGCGCTGTTTCGCCCGTTTATCCACCCAAATGGCCATGAAAATTAAACGGACCACGATGGGACGATCCCCAACCTCCCTGGCATGCCCCAATCAATTTTTTACCCACAACACGCTTGGTCCCCGGGCCCACCCATGAAACCGTGGGCTATAGTACATTGATTTGTCCCAAAAATGTCCCGTTTGCACCGTTTCGCCTGTTTGCCCACCTAAATAGCCACAAAAAATTAAACGGACCATACTGGGATGATCCCCAACCTCCCAGGAACGCCCAAACCCCGAGCCCATCCTTGAAACCATGGGCTATAGTACACCGATTTGGCCCAAAAATACCCCGTTCTCACCGTTTCACCCATTTTTCCATCCAAATGGCCACAAAAAATTAAACGGACCACACTGGGATGATACCCAACCTCTGTGGCATGTCCTGGTCAATTTTTTCCCCACAGCATGCCCAAACCACGAGTCCACTCCCCAAAATCATTGGCTATAGCACACCGATTTGGCTCGAAAATGCCCCGTTCGCGCCGTTTCGCCCGTTTGTCTACCCAAATATCCACGAAAAATTAAACGGACCATACTGGGGAGATACCCAACCTCCCTAGCATTCCTCGGCTGATTTTCGACCCTCAAAATGCCCGAACCCGGGCCGACCCCTGAAATCGTGAGCTATAGCACACCGATTTAACCCAAAAATGCCCCGTTCGCGCTGTTTTGCCTGTTTGTCTATCCAAATGGCTATGAAAATTTAAACGGACCATATTGGGATGATTCCTAACCTCCCTAGAATGGTCCAGTCGATTTTTGGCCAATAGAACGCCCGGACCCAGCGCCGACCCATGAAACCGTGGGCTATAGCACACCGATTTAGCTTGAAAATGCCCAGTTCGCGCCGTTTCGACCATTTGTCCGCCCAAATAGCTAAAATAAATTAAAAAGACCACACTGGGATGATCCCCAACCTCTATGGAATGCTCGGACCCCGACCTACCCCCGAAACCATGGGCTGTAGCACACCGATTTGGCCCGAAAATGCCCCATTCACGCCGTTTCGCTCGTTTTTTACCTAAATGGCCACAAAAAATTAAAAGGACCACACTGGGATGATCCCCAACCTCCGTGGCATGACCCGGTCAATTTTTGACCCATAGCATGCCTGGACCCCAAAACCACCCCTGAAACTGTGGGCTATAGCACACCGATTTTCCCCGAAAATACCCTGTTTGCGCCGTTTCGCCTGTTTCTCCACCCAAATGGCAAATAAAAATTAAACGGACCTCACTGGAAGGGTCCCCAACCTCCCTGGCATGCCTTGATCAATTTTTGTCCCACAGAACGATCGGACCTCGGGCCCACCCTCAAAACCGTGGAATATAGCACACTGATTTACCCCGAAAATGCCCGGTTCACTCCGTTTTGCCCGTTTGTCCACCCAAATGGCCATGAAAAATTAAACGGACCATATTGGGGTGATCCCCAACCTCCCTGGCATGCCTCGATCGATTTTTGGCCCTCAACACGCCCAGACCCTAAGCCGACCACCAAAACCGTGAGCAATAGCACACCGATTTAGCCCGAAAATGCTCCATTTACGCCGTTTTGCCCATTTGTCCACCTAAATTTCCATGAAAAATTAAATGGACCACACTGGGATGTTTCCCAACCTCCCTGGCATGCCCCAATAAATTTTCGACCCACAGTACGCCCGGACTCCGGGCCTACCTCTGAAATCGTGGGCTATAGCACACCAAATTGGCCTGAAAATACATTGTTCGCGCTGTTTCTCCCATTTGTCCAATCATATGGCCACAAAAAATTAAACGAACCTCACTGGGACGATCCCCAACCTGCCTGGCACTCTTCAGTCGATTTTTGGCCCACAGCACACCCGGGCCCCAGGCCCACCCCCGAAACCGTGGGCTATAACACACTGATTTGGACCAAAAATGCCCTGTTCACGCCGTTTTTCCCGATTGTTCACCCAAATAGCCATAAAAAATTAAATGGACCATATTGGGATGATTCCCAACCTCCCTGGTATGCCCCGGTCGATTTTTGGCCCACAGCACGCCCGGACCCTAGGCCCACCTCCAAAACCGTGGACTATACCACACTGATTTGGCTTGAAAAATCCCAGTTCGTGCCGTTTCGCCCATTTGTCTACCCAAATGGCCACAAAAAATTAAACGGACCACACTGGGACGATCCCCAACCTCCCTAGCACACCCCAATCAATTTTTAGCCCACAGCACGCTCGGACCTCGGGCCCACCCCAAAACTGTGGGTTATAGCACACCGATTTGGCTCAAAAATGCCCCGTTCGCGCCGTTTCTTCCGCTTGTCAACCCAAATGGACATGAAAAATTAAACGGACCACATTGGGATGATCCTCAACCTCCCTGGTATGCCTCAATCGATTTTCGGCCCCCATCACGCCCGAACCCCGGTCCCACCCCCAAAACCTTGGGCTATAGATCACTAATTTCTCCTGAAAATGCCCCGTTCGAGTTGTTTCCCCCGTTTGTCCACCCATATGGTCACAAAAAATTAAACGGACCACACTGGTATGATCCCCAACCTCCCTGGCATACCCCGATTTATTTTTGGCTCACAGTACGCCCAGACCCCGGGACCAACCCCAAAACTGTGGGCTATAGCACACATATTTGGCCCAAAAATGCCCCGTTCGTGCCGTTTCTCTCATTTGTCCACCCAAATGGCCGGAAAAGATTAAACGATCCACACTAAGATGATCCCCAACCTCCTTGGCATGCCCCGGTCGATTTTCAGCCCACAGCATGCCTGGACCCCGGGCCCACCCCTGAAACCGTGGGCTATATAACACACTGATTTGACCTGAAAATGCCCCATTCGCACCATTTTGCTCGTTTATCAACCAAAATGGCCACAAAAAATTAAACAGATCACACTAGGACGATCCCCAACCTCCCTGGCATGCCCCAGTCAATTTTTGACCCACAGCACGCCTGGTCCCCTAGCCCACCCTCAAAACCGTGGGCTATAACACACCGATTTGGCTCGAAAATGCCCTATTGGCCGTTTTATCCATTTGTCCACCCAAATGGCCACGAAAAATTAAACGGACCATACTGGGATGATCCCCAACCTCCCTGGCACGTCCCAATCAATTTTTGGCCCACATCTTGCCCAGAACACGGGCCCACTCCCAAAACCGTGGGCTATAGCACACCGATTTAGCCCAAAAATGCCCCATTCGCGTCGTTTCGCCCATTTGTCCACCCAAATGGCCACGAAAAATTGAACGGACCACACTGGGATGATCCCCAACCTCCCTGGCACGCCCTGGTCGAATTTTGGCCAATGGCACGTAGGCCAACACCCAAAACCGTGGGCTATAGCACACCGATTTAGCCTAAAAATGCCCCATTTGTTCTGTTTTTCCCATTTATCCACCCAAATAACCACGAAAAATTAAACAACCCACACTGGGATGATCCCCAACCTCCCTGGGACGCCCCGATTGATTTTTCACACACAGCACGCCCGGACCCCATGCCCACCCTTGAAACCATGGTCTATAGCACACTGATTTGGCCCGAAAACGTCCTATTCGTGCCTTTTCATTCGTTTTTCCACCAAATGGACACAAAAAATTAAATGGACCACACTGGGATGATCCCCAACATCCTTATCACACCCCGGTCTATTTTTGGCCCACAGCACGCCCAGACCCTGGGCCCATCGCCAAAACCATGGGCTATAGTACAATAATTTGGCTCAAAAATGCTCCGTTCATGTCGTTTACCCTGTTTGTTCACCCAACTGGCCACAAAAAATTAAACGGACCACACTAGGATGATCCCCAACTTCCCTAACATGCCCCAATTAATTTTTAGCACACAGCACGCCTGGACCCTGGGCCCACCCCCGAAACCGTGGGCTATAGCATACCAATTTGGCCCAAAAATGCCCCGTTCGTGCCTTTTTGCCCGTTTGTCCACCCAAATGTCCACGAAAAATTATATGGACCACGCTGGGACGATCCCCAACCTCCCTAGCATGCCCGGTCGATTTTTGGCCCACGACACGCCTGGTTCGTGGTCCCACCCCCAAAAATTATGGCCTATAGCACACCAATTTGGCCCGAAAATACCCCGTTCACACCGTTTCGCTCGTTTGTCCACCCAAATGGCCACGATAAAATTAAACAGATCACACTAGATGATTCCTAACCTCCCTAGCACGCACTATTCAATTTTTGGCCTATACCACGCCCGGACCGCAGGCTCACCCCCAAAACTGTGGGCTATTATAGCACACCGATTTGGCCTGAAAATACCCCATTCGCGCCGTTTTTCCTTTATATCCACCCAAATAGCCACGAAAAATTAAATTGACCATGCTGGGATGATCCCCAATCTCCTTGGCATGCCCTGATTGATTTTCTCCCCACAGTATGCCTGGACTCCCGGCCCACCCCTAAAACCATGGACTATGGCACACCAATTTGGCTCGAAAATGCCCCGTTTGCGTCGTTTGTCCACTATAATGGCCATAAGAAATTAAATGGACCACACTGGTATGATCTCCGATATCACTGGCATGCCACGATCAATTTTTGACCCATAGCACGCCCGAACCCCGGGCCCACCCCCAAAACCATGGGCTACAGCACAAAGATTTAGCCCATAAATGCCCCGTTCGTTTCATTTCACCCGTTTGTCCATCCAAATGGCCACAAAAAATTAAACGGACCATGATAGGATGATCCCAACCTCCCCGACATACTTCGGTCGATTTTCGGCCCACAATCTGCCCGAACCCTAGGCTCACCCCCAAAACCGTGGGCCATAGCTCACTGATTTGACCCGAAAGCGTCACGTTCGCTTCGTTTCGCCCGTTTGTCCACCCAAATGGCCACAAAAAATTAAACAAACCACACTGGGATGATCCCTAAAATCCTTGGCATGCCCCGATCGATTTTCAGCCCACAGCACGCCTGGACCCCAGGCCCACCCCCGAAACAGTGAGCAATAGCACATCAATTTAGCCTGAAAAAGCTTCGTTCGCGCTGTTTCACCCGTTTGTACACCCAAATGGCCGTGAAAAATTAAACGGACCATGCTGGGATGATCTCCACCTCCCTGGCATGCCCCGATTGATTTTTGGCCCACAGCATGCCCGGACACCGGGCCCACCCCCAAAACCGTAGGCTATAGCAGACCGATTTGGCCCGAAAATGCCCTATTCATGCAGTTTCTCCTGTTTGTCCACATAAATAGCCACGAAAAATTATACGGACCACACTAGGATGATCCCCAACCACCCTAGCATACCCCGATTGATTTTTAGCCTACAGCACGCCCATACCCTGGCCTCACCCACAAAATCGTGGGCTATAGCACACCGATTTTGTTTGAAAATTCCCCATTCGCACCGTTTTGCCCGTTTGTCCATCCAAATTGCCACGACAAATTAAAAGGACCACGTTGGGATGATCCCCATTCTCCCTGGCATGCCCCGGTTGATTTTTGACCCACAATACGCCCGAACCCCGAGCCCACCCCCGAAACTGTGGGCTATAGCACATCGATTTGGCACAAAAATTCTCCGTTCGCACCATTTCGCCCGTTTGTCCACCCAAATGGCCATGAAAAATTAAATGGACCACTCTGGGATGATCCCCAACCTTCCTGGCACGCCACGGTCGATTTTTGTCCCACAGCACGCCCGAACCCCGAGCCCATCCCCAAAACTGTGGGCTATTGCACATCGATTTTGCCCAAAAATGCCCCGTTCGCGTTGTTTGTCCACCCAAATGGCCACAAAAAATTAAACTGACCACGTGGGATTATCCCCAACCTCCCTGGCATGCCTCGAAAGATTTTTGGCCCACCGAACGCCCGGACCCCAGGCCCACCCCCGAAATCGTGGGCTATAGCACACCTATTTGGCTCGAAAAATGCCCCATTTGCGTCGTTTTGCCCGTTTGTCCACCCAAATGGACACGAAAAAATAAATGGACCACACAGGGATGATCCCCAACCTGGTATGCCCCGATCAATTTTCAGCAAACAGCACACGCGAACCTCGGGACCACCCCCAAAATCGTGGGCTACAGCACGCAGATTTGGTTCGAAAATGCCCCTTTAGCGCCATTTCGCCGGTTTGTCCACCCAAATGGCCACGAAAAATTAAACAGACCATAATGGGACAATCCCCAACCTCCCTGGCATGCCCCAGTAGATTTTCGGCCCAAGCACGCCCGAAACCTGGGCCCACCCACAAAATCGTGGGCTATAGCACATCGATTTGTTCCGAAAATGCCCCGTTCGCACCGTTTCGCCCGTTTGTCCACCCAAATGGACATGAAAAAATAAACGGACCATATTAGGATGATTCCTAACCTCCCTGGAACGTACCGGGCAATTTTGGGCCCACAGCATGCCCGGACCCTTGGTCCACCCCCAAAATCGTGGGCTATAGCACACCAATTTGGCCCGAAAATGCCCCATTTGTGTCGTTTCCCTCGTTTGTACTCCCAAATGGCCATGAAAAATTAAACGAACCACACTAGTATGATCTTCAACGTCACTAGCATGCCTCGATAAATTTTTGACCTGAGCACACCCGAACCTTGGGCCCACCCCCGAAACTCTGTGTTATAGCACACCGATATGGCCCAAAAATGCCCTGTTCGCGCCGTTTTGCCCGTTTGTCCACCCAAATGGCCATAAAAAATTAAATGGACCATGCTGGGATGATCCCTAACCTCCCTATCATACCTCAGTCGATTGTCGGCCCACAGCACGCCCGGACCCCAGGTCCACCCCCAAATCCGTGGGCTATAGCTCATAGATTTGACCCAAAAACATCCCATTTGCGTCGTTTCGCCCATTTGTCCTCCCAAATGGACACCAAAAATTAAACGAACCATACTGGGATGATACTTAACCTCCCTGACACGCCTCGATCAATTTTTAGCCCACAGCACGCCTGGACCCTGGGCCCACCCCCGATACCGTAGGCTATAGCACATTGATTTGGCCTGAAAAGGTTTCGTTCACATTATTTCGCCGGTTTGTCCACCCAAATGGCCATGAAAAATTAAACGGACAACGCTGAGACGATCCCTAACTTCCCTGGTATGCCCTGATCGATTTTCGGCCCACAACATCCTCGAGCCCACCCCCAAAACCGTGGGCTATAGCAGACCGATTTGGCCCTAAAATGCCCCGTTCACGCAGTTTCACCCATTTGTCCACCCAAATAGCCACGAAAAATTAATCGGACAATGCTAGGATGATCCCCAACCATCCTGGCAAGCCCTGGTCGATTTTTGGCCCCCAACATACTCGGGCCCACCCCTAAAACCGTGGGCATAGCACACCGATTTGGTTCGAAAATGCCTCATTCGTGCCGTTTTGCCCGTTTGTCCACCCAAATGTCCACAACAAATTAAACGGACCATGCTGGAAAGATCCCCAATATCCCTGGCACACCCCGATCAATTTTGATCCATAATACTCCCGAACCCCGAGCCCACCCCAAAAACCGTGGGCTATAGGACATAGATTTGACCTAAAAATGCCCCATTCGCATCGATTCGCCCGTTTGTCCACCCAAATGGCCACGAAAAATTAAACGGACCACTTTCAGATGATCCCCAACCTCCCTGGTATGCCCCGGTTGATTTTCGGCCCACAACACGCCCGAACCCCGCTCCCACTCCCAAAACTATGGGCTATTGCACACCGATTTGGCCCGAAAATGTCTCGTTCGCGCTGTTTGTCCACCTAAATAGCCATAAAAAATTAAATGGACCACGCTGGGATGATCCCCAACCTCCATGGCACGCCTCGGAAGATCTTTGTCCCATAGCACGCCCGGACGCCAGGCCCACCCCCGAAATCGTGGGCTATAGCATACCGATTTAGCTCGAAAATGCCTCATTCACACTGTTTCGTCCGTTTGTACACCCAAATGGCCACAAAAAATTAAATGGACCACACTGGGATGATCCCTAACCTGGTATACCCCGATCAATTTTCATCCCACAGCACGCGCGGACCTCAGGCCCTGCCCCTAAACCATGGGCTATAGCACGCCGATTTAGCCCGAAAATGCCCTGTTTGCGCTATTTCACCGGTTTGTCCACCCAAATGACCACAAAAATTTAAACGAAACCATACTGGGATGATCCCGAACCTCTCTGGCATGCCCCAGTCAATTTTTGGCCCCAACACGCCCGAAACCTGAGCCCACCCACAAAATCATAGGCTATAGCAGATCGATTTGTCCAAAAAATGCCCTGTTCGCGTTGTTTTGTCTGTTTGTCCACGCAAATGGCAACGATAAAATAAACAAACCACACTGGGATGATCCCCAAACCCTATGGCATGCCCCAGTCAATTTCGACCCACAGAACGCCCAGAACCCAGGCCCACATCCAAAACTGTGGGTTATAGTACACCGATTTGACCCAAAAATACCCCATTCGCACCGTTTCCCCTATTTGTCCACCCAAATGGTCACAAAAAATTAAACGGACTACGCTGGGACGATCCCCAAACTCCCTGGCTGCATCGATCGATTTTTGGTCCACAGCACACCCGGACCCCGGGTTCACCCCCAAAACCATGGGTTATTTGGGTCGAAAATTCCTCGTTCACGCCGTTTTGCCCGTTTGTCAAACCAAATGGCCAAGAAAAATTAAATAGCCCACACTGGGATGATACCCAATATCCCTAGCATACCTCAGTCGATTTTTGGCCCACAGCACTCTCGGACCCCGAGCACACCCCCGAGACCGTGGGCTATGGCTCATCGATTTGTCTTGAAAATTCCCCGGTCATGCCGTTTCTCCCGTTTGTCCACACAAATAGCTACGACAAATTAAACGGACCACGCTGGGATGATCCACAACCTCCCTGGCACGCCCCAGTTGATTTTTGTCCCACAACATGCCTGGACCCCGGGCCCACCCCCAAAATCGTGGGCTATAGCACACTGATTAGGCTCGAAAATGCTCTGTGCATGCCGTTTCACCCGGTTGTCCACCCAAATGTCCACAAAAAATTAAACGGACCACATTGGGATGATTCCCAACCTCCCGAGCATGTCTCAGTCATTTTTTGGCCTATAGCACGCTCGGACCCCGGGCCCACCCCTGAAACCATGGGTTATAGGACACCGATTTATCCCTAAAACTCTTAGTTCGCTTCATTTCGCCCATTTTTTCACCCAAATGGACATGAAAAATTAAATAAACCACGCTGAGACGATCCCTAACCTCCCTGGTATGCCTCGATTGATTTTAGGCCTACAGCACACCAAACCCCGGGCCCACCCCAAAAACCGTGGGCTATAGCACACCGATTTGGCTTGAAAATTCCCTGTATGTGCGGTTTTGTCTGTTTGTCCACCCAAATGGAAATGAAAAATTAAACGAACCATGCTGGGATGATCCTCAACCTCAATGGCATGCCCCGATCGATTATCGGCCCACAGAACGCCCGAACCCCTAGCCCACCGCCAAAACCGTGGGCCATAACATACTGACTTGGCTCAAAAATGCCCCGTTCATGCTGTTTCGTCCGTTTGTCAACTCAAATGGCCACAAAAAATTAAACGGACCACACTAGGACAATCCCCAACCTCTCTGGCATGCCTCGATCATTTTTTGGCCCACAGCACGCCCGGACCCCAACCCCAACCCCGAAACCATAGGCTATATAGCACACTGTTTGGCCCAAAAATGCCCCATTTGTGCCATTTCGCCCGTTTATCCTCCCAAATAACCCCAAAAAAATAAACGGACCATGCTGGGATGATCTCCAACCTCCCAGGTACACCCCAATCAACTTTTGGCCCACATCACGCCCGAACCCTGGGACCACCCCAAAACCGTGGGCTATAGCACATCGATTTGGCCCGAAAATGCCCTGTTTGCACCGTTTCTCCCGTTTGTCCACCCAAATAGCCACGAAAAAATAAACAGACTATACTGGGATGATTCCCAACCTCCTTGGCACTTCCCAGTCAATTTTTGGCCCACAAAACGCTCAGACCCTGGGCCCACCCCAAAAACCATAGGCTATAGCACACCAATTTAGACCGAAAATGCCCCATTCGCGCCGTTTCGCCAGTCTGTCCTTCCAAATGTCCACGAGAAATTAAACGGAACACACTAGGATGATTCCTAACCTCCTTGGCATGCCTCGGTCAAATTTTAGCCCACAGCACGCCCGGACCCCGGGACCAACCCCAAAAACGTGGGCTATAGCACACCGATTTGGCCCAAAAATGGCCCGTTCACGCCGTTTCACCCGTTTTTCCACCCAAATGGCCACAACAAATTAAATGGACCACACTGGATGATGCTCAACCTCCCTGGCACACCTCAGTCGATTTTCGTCCCACAGCATGCCTGGACCCTGAGCTCAACCCTGAAACCGAGGGCTATAGCTCACCGATTTGGCCCGAAAACATCCCATTCGCATTGTTTCTCCCGTTAGTCCACCCAAATGGCCACAAAAAATTAAACGAACCACACTGGGATGATCTGTAACCTCCCTGGCACGCCTCGGTCGATTTTTGGCCCACAGCACGCTTGCACCCTAGGCCCACTCCCAAGCCCGTGGGCTATAGCATACCGATTTGGCTTGAAAATGCTTCGTTCGCGCCATTTAGCCCATTTGTCAACCGAAATGGCCATGAAAAATTAAATGGACCACGCTGGGATGATCCCAAACCTCCCTAGCACGGCTCCGATCGATTTTCGGCCCACAGTATGCCAGGACCCTGGGCCCACCCCCAAAATCGTGGGTATAGCAGACCGATTTGGCATAAAAATGCCCCGTTCACGCAGTTTCACCCGTTTGTCCACCCAAATAGCATCGAAAAGTTAAACGGACCACACTGAGATGATCCCCAACTACCCTGGCATGCCCCGATCGATTTTTTGCCCACCACATGCCCGAACCCCGAACCCACCCCTGAAACCGTGGGCTATAGTACAACGATTTGGTTTGAAAATGCCCCATTCGCGCCATTTTGCTCGTTTGTCCACCAAAATAGCCACGATAAATTAAATGGATCACGCTGGGATGATCCAAAATCTCCCTGGCCCACACCCAAAATCATGGGCTATAGCACACAGATTTGGCCTGAAAATGCCCCATTCGCGCCATTTCGCCCGTTTGTTAACCCAAATGGCCACAAAAAATTAAATGGACCACACTGGGATGATCCCCAACCTGGTATTCCCCGATCGATTTTCAACCCACAGCACACGCGGACTTCGGTCCCACCCCCAAAACCATGGTTTATAGCACACCGAATTGGCCCAAAAATGCCCCGTTCGCACCATTTCCCCTATTTTCCCACCCAAATGGTCATGAAAAATTAACTAAACTACGCTGAGATGATCCCCAACCTCCCTGGCATACCCCAGTCAATTTTTGGCCCACAGCACGCCCGTACTCTGGGACCACCCCCAAAAATGTGGGCTATAGCTCACCGATCTGGCCTAAAAATTCCCCGTTCGCACCGTTTTGTCTGTTTGTCCACCCAAATGGCCAAGAAAAATTAAACGGACCACACGGAGATGATATCTAACCTCCCTGGCATGCCCCGATTTATTTTTGGCCCACAGCACACCCGATACCTAGGCACACCCCCAAGAGTGTGGGCTATGACACACCTATTTGGGCTGAAAATGCTTCGTTTGCGCCATTTCGCCCGTTTGTCCATTAAATGGCCACGAAAAATTAAACGGACATGCTGGGATGATCCCCAACTTCCTTGGCATGCCCCGGTTGATTTTTAACCCACAACACGCCTAGATTCGAGGCCCACCACTAAAATCGAGGGCTATAGCACACCGATTTGGCTCGAAAATGCTCCGTGCACGCCATTTTGCCTGTTTGTCCACCCAAATGGCCACGAAAATTTAAACGGATCATACTGGGATGATCCCCATCCTTCCGAGAATGTCTTGGCTGATTTTTGGCCCACAGCACGCTCGGACCTCGGGCCCACCCCCGAAACAATAGGATATAGCACACCGATTTGACCCTAAAACTCCTAGTTCGTGCCATTTCACCCATTTTTCCACCCAAATGGCCATGAAAATTTAAATGGACCATGCTAAGATAATCCCCAACCTCTCTGGCATGCCTCGGTTGATTTTTGAGCCACAGCACATCAGACCCCGAGCCCACCCCCAAAACTGTGGGCTATAGCACACTGATTTGGCCTGAAAATGCCCTGTTCGAGCCATTTTGCCCGTTTGTCCACCCAAATAGCCACAAAAAATTAAACGGACCACGCTGGGATGATCCCCAACCTCCCTGACATGTCTCGATCGATTATCGCCCCACAGCACACTCGGAACGCTGGCCCACCCCAAAAACCGTGGGCTATAGCACACCGATTTGGCCTAAAAATGCCCCATTTACGCCATTTCACCCGTTTGTCCACCCAAATGGCCACAAAAAATTAAACGGACCCCACTAGGATGATTCCCAACCTCCCTGGCTTTCCCCGGTCATTTTTTAGCCCACAGCACACTCGGAACCCAAGCCCACCCCCGCAACCATGGGCTATAGCACACCGATTTGGCAAAAAAATACTCTGTTCGCGCTATTTCGCCTGTTTGTCCACCCAAATGGCCCCAAAAAATTAAACGGACCATGTTGGGATGATCCCCAACCTCCCAGGCACACCTCGATTGATTTTTGTCCCACTGCACACCCGGACCCCGTGCCCACCTCAAAACCGTGGGCTATAGCACATTGATTTGGCCCGAAAATGCCATGTTTGCACCGTTTCGCAGATATTTCCACCCAAATGGCCACAAAAAATTAAACGAACCATACTGAGATGATCTTTAACATCCCTGGCATGCCTCAATCAATTTTTAGCCCACAGCACGGCCGAACCCCGAGCCCAACCTCGAAACCGTGGGCTATAGCACATTGATTTGGCCTAAAAATGCCCCGTTCGTGCCGTTTTTGCCCCTTTGTCCACCCAAATGACCACACAAAATTAAACGAACCATACTGGGATGATCCCCAACCTCCCTGGCATGACGCGGTCGAATTTTGGCCCATAGCACGCCCGAATCTTGGGCCCACCCCCAAAATGGTGGGCTATAGTACTCCAATTTGGCCCAAAAATACCCCGTTCGTGTTGTTTTGCCTGTTTGTCCATCGAAATGGCCATAAAAAATTAAACGAACCATATTGGGACGATCCTTAACATCCTTGGCATGACCCTGTTGATTTTCGGCCTACAACACACTGGACCCCAGGCCCACTCCCAAAATCGTGGGCTATAGCACACCGATTTATCTCAAAAATGCCCTATTCACGCCGTTTCGCCCATTTATCCACCCAAATATCCACGAAAAATTAAACGAACCACGTTGGGATGATCCCCAACCTCCCTGGCATACCCTGGTCAATTTTCGGCCTACAACTCGCTCGTACCCCGGGCCCACCCCCGAATTCATGGGCTATAGCACACCGATTTTGCTCGAAAATGCCCTATTTAAGCCATTTCGCCCGTTTGTCCACCCAAATAGCCACAAAAAAATAAATGGATAATACTGGGATGATTCCCAACCTCCCTGGCATGACCCAATGGATTTTTGACACTCAGCACGCCCGAACCCCGGGCCCACCCCAAAAATCGTGGGCTATAGAACACCGATTTGGCCCGAAAATGCCTCGTTCGCGCCATTTTGCCAGTTTGTTCACCCAAATGGCCAAAAAAAGTAAACGAACCACACTGGGATGATCCCCAACCCCCCTGGCACGCCCCGATCGATATTTGGCCCACAGCACGCCCTGGCCCAGGCCCACCCCCAAAACTGTGGGCTATAGCATATTGATTATGCCCGAAAATGTCCCGTTCACGCCGTTTTTCCTGTTTGTCCACCCAAATGGCCACAAAAAATTAAACGGACCCCACTAGGATGATTCCCAACCTCCCTGGCTTTCCCCGGTCATTTTTAAGCCCACAGCACACTCGGAACCCAAGCCCACCCCCGCAACCATGGGCTATAGCACACCGATTTGGCAAAAAAATACTCTGTTCGCGCTATTTCGCCTGTTTGTCCACCCAAATGGCCCCAAAAAATTAAACGGACCATGTTGGGATGATCCCCAACCTCCCAGGCACACCTCGATTGATTTTTGTCCCACTGCACACCCGGACCCCGTGCCCACCTCAAAACCGTGGGCTATAGCACATTGATTTGGCCCGAAAATGCCATCTTTGCACCGTTTCGCAGATATTTCCACCCAAATGGCCACAAAAAATTAAACGGACCATACTGGGATGATCATTAACATCCCTGGCATGCCTCAATTAATTTTTAGCCCACAGCACGGCCGAACCCCGAGCCCAACCTCGAAACCGTGGGCTATAGCACATTGATTTGCCCTAAAAATGCCCCGTTCGTGCCGTTTTGCCCCTTTGTCCACCCAAATGGCCACACAAAATTAAACGAACCATACTGGGATGATCCCCAACCTCCCTGGCATGACGCGGTCGAATTTTGGCCCATAGCACGCCCAAATCTTGGGCCCACCCCCAAAATGGTGGGCTATAGTACTCCAATTTGGCCCAAAAATACCCCGTTCGTGTTGTTTTGCCTGTTTGTCCATCGAAATGGCCATAAAAAATTAAACGAACCATATTGGGACGATCCTTAACATCCTTGGCATGACCCTGTTGATTTTCGGCCTACAACACACTGGACCCCGGGCCCACTCCCAAAATCGTGGGCTATAGCACACCGATTTATCTCAAAAATGCCCTATTCACGCCGTTTCGCCCATTTATCCACCCAAATATCCACGAAAAATTAAACGAACCACGTTGGGATGATCCCCAACCTCCCTGGAATACCCTGGTCAATTTTCGGCCTACAACACGCTCGTACCCCGGGCCCACCCCCGAATTCATGGGCTATAGCACACCGATTTTGCTCGAAAATGCCCTATTTAAGCCATTTCGCCCGTTTGTCCACCCAAATAGCCACAAAAAAATAAATGGATGATACTGGGATGATTCCCAACCTCCCTGGCATGACCCAATGGATTTTTGACACTCATCACGCCCGAACCCCGGGCCCACCCCAAAAATCGTGGGCTATAGAACACCGATTTGGCCCGAAAATGCCTCGTTCGCGCCATTTTGCCAGTTTGTTCACCCAAATGGCCAAAAAAAGTAAACGAACCACACTGGGATGATCCCCAACCCCCCTGGCACGCCCCGATCGATATTTGGCCCACAGAACGCCCTGACCCAGGCCCACCCCCAAAACTGTGGGCTATAGCATATTGATTATGCCCGAAAATGTCCCGTTCACGCCGTTTTTCCTGTTTGTCCACCCAAATGGCCATGAAAAATTAAACGAACCACACTGGGATGATCCCCAACCTCCCTGATATGCCCCGATCTATTTTTGGCCCACAGCATGCTCGGACCTACGGCCCACCCTCAAAATCGTGGGCTATAGTACACTGATTTAAATCGAAAATACCCCGGTCGCCCTGTTTAGCCTGTTGTCCACCTAAATAGCCAAAAAAATTAAACAAACCACGCTAGGATGATCCCCAACCTCCAAAGCATTCATTGATCGATTTTTGGCCCACAGCAAGTCCGGACCCCGGGCCCACCCCCAAAATCGTGGGCTATAGTACACCGATTTGGTCTAAAAATGCCCCGTTTGCGCTATTTCTCCCGTTTGTCCACTTAAATGGCCACGAAAAATTGATCAAACCACACATGCATGCCTCGATCGATTTTTGGCCCACAGAATGCTCGGACCTCGGGCCCACCGCCAAAACCGTGGGCTGCAGCACACCGATTTGTCCCAAAAATGCCCCATTCGTGCCATTTCACCCGTTTGTCTACCCAAATGGCCACAAAAAATTAAATGGACCACACTGGGATGATCCCCAACCTCCCTGGCACGTTCCAGTCAATTTTTGGCCTACAGCACGCTCGGACCCCGGGCCTAACCCCGAAACTATGGGCTATAGCACATCGATTTGGCATGAAAATGCCCCGTTCACGCCGTTTCGCTTGTTTGTCCACCCAAATGGCCTCAAAAAATTAAACGGACCACGCTGTGACAATCCCCACCCTCCCAGGCACATCCCGATCGATTTTTGGCACACACCACGCCTGGACCCCGAATCCACCCCCAAAAATGTTGGATATAGAACACCGATTTATCCCAAAAAAGCCTCGTTTACGCCATTTCACCCAGTTGTCCACCCAAATGGCCACAAAAAATTAAATGAACCATACTGGGATGATCCCCAACCTCCCTGGCACGCCCCGATCAATTTTCATCCCACAAGACGCCCTGACCCCTGGCCTATCCCCAAAATCATGGGCTATAGCATGTCGATTTAGTGGGAAAACACCCCTTCATGCTGTTTCGCCCATTTGTCCACCCATATGGCCATGAAAAATTAAATGAACCATGCTGGGATGATCCCCAACCTCCCTGGCATGCCCTGGCTAATTTTTTTCCCACAGCATGCCCGAAACCCGGCCCCACTGCTGAAACCGTGAGCTATTGCACACCGATTTTTTTCCAAAAATGACCCGTTCGCACCGTTTCGCTCGTTTGTCCACCCAAATGGCCACAAAAAATAAAACGGACCACACTAAGACGTTCCCCAACCTCACTGGCAAGCCTTGATCATTATTCGGCCTACAGCACACCCAAACCCAAAGTCCACCCCCGAAGCCATTGGCTATAGCACACCGATTTGGCCCAAAATGCCCCGTTCGTGCCGTTTCTCCCATTTGTCCACCCAAATGGCCATGAAAAATTAAATGGACCATGCTGGGATGATCCCCAACCTCCCTACCATGCCCCAATTGATTTTTCACCGATAACATACCCGAACCTCGGGCCCACCCTAAAATCGAGGGTTATAGCACACCGATTTGGCCCGAAAATGCCCTGCTTACACCATTTTACCTATTTGTCCACCCAAATGGCCACGAAAAATTAAACAGACCACACTGGGATGATCCCTAACCTCCCTGGCATGGCCCGATCAATTTTCGGCCCACAACACATCTAGACCCCGGGCCCACCCCCAAAACTGTGGGCCATAGCACGCCGATTTAGCCTGAAAATACCCTATTCATGCTGTTTCACCCGTTTGTCCACACAAATAGCCACAAAAAAATTAAACAGACAAATCTAGGACTATATCTAACCTCCCTGGCATGCCCCGATCGATTTTTGGCCCATAGTACACCCGAACCCCAAGCCCACCCCCGAAACTGTGGGTTATAGCACACCGATTTGGCCCGAAAATGCCCTGTTCGTGCCTTGTCGCCCGTTTGTCCACCCAAATAGACATGAAAAATTTAACGAACCATACTGGGATGATTCCCAACCTCTCTAGCACACCCCGGTCAATGTTTGGCTCACAACACGCCCGAACCCCGGCCCCACCCCTAAAACTGTGGGCTATAGCACACCGATTTGGCCCGAAAATGCCCTGTTCGTATCGTTTCACTCGTTTGTCCACCCAGATGGCCACAAAAAATTAAACGGACTATGCTGGGGCGATCTCCTACCTCCCTTACATGCCCCGATCAATTTTTGGCTGACAGCACTCCCGAACCCCGAGCCCACCCCCAAAATCGTGGGCTATAACATATCGATTTGCCCCGAAAGTCCTCATTTGTGCCGTTTCTCCCGTTTGTCCACTCAAATGGCCATGAAAAATTAAACAAACCACGCTGGGACGATCCCCAACCTCCCTGGAATGCCTCGGTTGATTTTTGTCCCACAGCCCGCCCGGACCCCAGGCCCATCCCCAAAACCGTGGGCTACAGCATACTGATTTGGCCTAAAAATTCCCCGTTCACGCCGTTTTGCCTGTTTGTCCACCTAAGTAGCCACGAAAAATTAAACGGACCATACTGGGATGATCCCTAACCTCCCTGGCATGCCCCGATTATTTTTTGGCCCACAGTACGCCCGGACCCCAAGCCCACCCCCAAAACTATTAGTTATAGCACACCGATTTGGCCCGAAAATGTCCCGTTCGCGCCATTTCACACGTTTGACCACCCAAATGGCCACGAAAAATTAAATGAACCATGCTAGGACAATCCCCAACCTCCCTAGCATGCCCCAGATGATTTTTAGCTCACAGCATGCCCGGACCCCGGGCTCACCCCAAAACCATGGGCTATAGCACACTGATTTGGCTTGAAAATGTCCCATTCGCATCGTTTTGCCCGTTTTTCCACCCAACTGGCCAAGAAAAATTTAACGGACCATGCTGGGACGATCCCCAACCTCCCTGGCACGCCCCGATCAATTTTCGGCCCACATCACGCCCGGACCCCGGGCCCACCCCAAAACCGTGGCCATAGAAATCCAATCACTAGGATTATTAGTGATTATTGAAAATAAGTTCTAAATCTGGGGGAACACTTCACTATATATTAATATGTTAGAACCCCTTTTTATTATTAAAAATAATATAAATATAATGATATAATTTTTGATAAAGGGCGGCTTCTCCTATGTCGTATCAAATTCATATAAAAAAAAGATTTGTCCTCTCCAATACTCCTATAAAGAAATAAAAAAAAATTCTTAAAATCTCGTCTAATACTAATATCTAATCACTAACTAATCTAAAATCTAATAAAATAATAAGTAATAAATTAAGCTTCTATTTCAACACGGAACGGAACAAAGGGGACAATATACATGATGGGAAGAAAGAGTTGTGCTACCTGGCTTGATTCAGGGAAACTATAGCACACCGATTTGGCCCAAAAATATCTCGCTTGCACTATTTAGCACGTTTGTTCACCCAAATGGCCACGAAAAATTAAATCGACCACACTAGGACAATCCCCAACCTTCCTGGCATGACTCGATCGATTTTTGGCCTACATCATTCCCGGACCCCGGGCCCATGCCGAAACTGTGGGCTATAGCACACCGATTTGTCCCGAAAATACCTCGTTCATACTGTTTTACCCGTTTGTCCACACAAATGGCCATGAAAAATTAAACGAGCCACGCTGGGATGATCGCCAACTTCCGTTGAATGCCCCGGATGATTTTTGGACCACAAAAACCCCGGATCCCGAGCCTAGCACCAAAATCGTGGGCTATAGCACACCGATATGGCCCAAAAATGCTCCGTTCGCCCCGTTTCGCCCGTTTGTTCACCCAAATGGCCTGAAAAATTAAACGGACGACACTGGGATGATCCCCAACCTCCTTGGCACGGACTGATCATTTTTTGGCCCACAGCATGCCCAGACCCCGGGCCAACCCCCAAAACCATGGGCTATAGCACACCGATTTAGCCCAAAAACTCCCAGTTCATGTTGTTTCGCACGTTTTTCCCATCCAAATGACCACGAAAAATTAAACGAATCATGCTAGAAAGATCCCTAACCTCCCGAGATGCCCCGATCAATTTTTGACCAATATCATGCGCGAACCCTGGGCCCACCCCCAAAACCGTGAGCTATAGAACACCGATTTAGCCTAAAAATGCCCTGTTTGCACCGTTTCACCCGTTTGTCCACCCAAATGGCCACAAAAAATTAAACGGACTACACTAGGACGATCCTCAACCTGCTTGGCATGCCCCATTCAATTTTCGGACCACAACACACCCAGACCTAAGCACACACTCGAAATCGTGGTCTATAACACACTGATTTGGCTCGAAAATGTCACGCTCGCACTGTTTCGACCTTTTGTCCACCCAAATGGTCACAAAAATTAAACAACCCATGCTGGGATGATCCCTAACCTCCCTATCACACCTCAGTCGATTTTCGGCCTACAGTACGCCCGAACCTTGGGCCCACCCCCAAAACCGTGGGCTATAGCACACCAATTGGGCCTGAAAATTCCCCGTTCGCGCTGTTTCCCCCTTTTGTCCACCTAAATGGCCATGAAAAATTAAACGGAACATACTGGGATGATTTCTATCCTCCCTGGCATACCCCGGTCAATTATTGGCCTATATCACGCCCGGATCCCGGGACCATCCCCGAAACCATGGGCTGTAGCACACCAATTTGGCCCAAAAATGCCCGTTCGCACCGTTTCTCCTGTTTGTCCACACAAATGGCCACAAAAAATTAAACAGGTCATGCTGGGACAATCCCAAACCTCCCTGGAATGCCCCGGTCGATTTTTTCCCCACAGCACACCCAGACCTCAGGCCCATCCCCGAAACCGTGGGCTATAGCACACCGATTTGGCCTAAAAATGCCCCGTTTGTGCCATTTCTCCCGTTTGTCCACCCAAATGGCCATGAAAAATTAAACAGGCCACACTGGTATGATCCCCAACATCCCTGGCATGCCCCAATCAATTTTTGGCCCACAACATGCCCATACCGCGATCCCACACCTAAAACAATGGGCTATAGCATACCGATTTGGCCCGAAAAAGCCCCATGTGCGCTAGTTTGCCCGTTTGTCTACCCATATGGCCACAAAAAATTAAACGGACCACTCTAGGATGATCCCTAACCTCCCTGGAACACCCTGATCAATTTTCAACCCACAGTACGCCCGGACCCTGGGCACACCCCTAAAATGGTGGGCTATAGCACACCTATTTGGCCCGAAAATGCCCCGTTCGCGCTGTTTCGCCCGTTTGTCCACCCAAATGACCAAGAAAAATTAAACGGAGCACGCTGGGACGATCCCCAATATCCCTAGCATGCCCCAATAGATTTTCGCCCTACAGCACGCCCGGACCCCAGGCCCACCCCCAAAACCGTGGTCTATAGCACACCGATTTATCTGAAAATGATCCGTTTGCGCCGTTTCGCCCGTTTGTCCACCCAAATGTCCATGAAAAATTAAACGGACCATACTGGTATGATCTCCAACCTTCCTGGCATGCCCCGATTAATTTTCATCCCATAGTACGCCCGGACTATGAGCCCATCCCGAAACCCTTGGCTAGAACACACCGATTTAGCCCAAAAATGCCTCGTTCTCATTGTTTCACCCGTTTGTCCACCCAAATGGCCACGAAAAAATAAATGTACCATGCTGGGATGATCCCTAACCTACCTGGCATGCCCCATTCGATTTTTGGCCCACAGCACGCCTGAACCCCGGGCCCATCCCCGAAACCGTGGGCTATAGCACACTGATTTGGCCCGAAAATGCCCCATTCGCATTGTTTCGTCTGTTTCTCCACCAAATAGCCTGAAAAATTAAATGAACCAGACTAGGAAGATCCCTAACCTCCTTAGCACGCCCCGATCAATTTTTATTCCACAAAATGCTTGGAACCTGGGTCCACCCCTAAAACCATGGCCTATAGCAAACCAATTTGGCTCGAAAATGCCCCGTTCTCGCCGTTTATCCCGTTTGTCCCCCCAAATTGCCACAAAAATTAAATGGACCACACTGGGATGATACTCAACCTCCCTAACATACCCTGATTGATTTTCGCCCCATAGAACGCTAAGACCTTGGGCCCACCCCTAAAACCGTGGGCTATAGCACACCAATTTGACCCGAAAAATGCCTTGTTGCGCTATTTCGCCCGTTTTTCAACCCAAATTGCCATAAAAAATTAAACGGACCACACTGGGATGATCCCCAACCTCTCTGGAATGAATCGATCAATTTTCGTCCCTCGTATGGTCACAAAAAATTAATCGGACCATGCTGGGATGATCCCCAACTCCCTGGCATACCTCGGTCGATTTTCGACCCATAGCACGCCAGGACCCCGGGCCCACCTCTGAAACCACGGGCTATAACACACCGATTTGGCTCGAAAATGCCCCGCTCATGCCGTTTCACCCATTTGTCTATCCAAATCGCCACAAAAAATTAAACAGACTACACTGGGATAATCCCCAACCTCCCTAGAATGTCCCGATTAATTTTTGGCCCACAGCACACCCGAACCCCTGGTCCACCACTGAAACCGTGGGCTATAGCATATCGATTTGGCTCAAAAACTTCCCGTTTGCACCGTTTTGCCCGTTTGTCCACCGAAATGGCCATGAATAATTAAACGGTCCACGTTGTGACGATCCAAACCTCCCTGGCATATCCCGATCAATTGTTGGCCTACAACACACCCGAACCCCGTACCCACCCCTAAAACCGTAGGCTATATAGCACACTGATTTGGTCCAAAAATGCCCCATTCATGCCATTTCACACGTTTGTCCACCCAAATATCCACGAGAAATTAAACGAACCACACTGGGAAGATCCCCAACCTCCCTGGCATGCCCCAGTTGATTTTCAGCCCACAGCACTCTCGAACCCGAGACCACCCCCAAAATTATGGGCTATAGCACACGATTAGGCTAGAAAATTCCCCGTTCGTACCGTTTGTCCACCCAAATGGGCACAAAAATATAAATAGACCATGATGGGATGATCCCCAACCTCCCTCGCATGCCTCGGTCAATTTTTGGCCCACAGCATGCCCGAACCCCGGGCCCACCCCAAAACCGTGGGCAATAAGACATCGATTAGGCCCAAAAATTCCTTATTCGCGTCGTATCTCATGTTTGTCCACCCAAATCGCCACCAAAAATAAAACGGCCCACGAAGGGACGATCTCAAAGCTCCCTGGTATGCCCCGATTGATTTTTGGCCAACAGCACGCCCGAATCCCGTGCCCACCCTCGAAACCGTGGGCTATAGCACACCGATTTAGCCCAAATATACCCCGTTCGTGCCATTTCGCCCGTTTGTTCACCCAACTATCTATGAAAAATTAAACGGACCATATTGGGTTGATTACCAACCTCCCTGGCATGCCCCAGTTGATTTTCAGCCCACATCACTCCCAGAACCCAGGCCCACCCCTGAAATTGTGGGTTATAGCACATCGATTTGGCCCTAAAATTCCTCGTTCACGCTGTTTGTCCACCCAAATGGCCACAAAAAATTAAATCGACCATGCTGGGATGATCCCCAACCTCCCTGGCATGCCCTGGTCGATTTTTGTCCCACAGCACGCCCGGACACCAGCCCACCCCCAAAATCGTGAACTATAGCACAACGATTTGGCCATAAAATGCGTCATTTGCGCCGTACCGCCCGTTTGTCTAACCAAATGGCCAAAAAAAATTAAACGGACGAGGCTGGGATGATCTCCAACCTCCCTGGCATGCCCCGATCAATTTTTGGCCCACAGCATGGCCGAACCCCGTGCCCACCCACGAAACCATGGGCTATAGCACACCAATTTGGCCCAAAAATGCCCCGTTCGTGTCGTTTCGCCCGTTTGTCCACCCAAATGTCCAAGAAAAATTAAAGGAACCACACTGGGATAATCCCCAACCTCCTTAGCACACCTCAGTTGATTTTAAGCCCACAACACTCCCAAACCCCAGGCCCACCCCCAAAATTATGGGCTATAGCGCACCGATTTGGCCTGAAAATTCCTCGTTCGCACCGTTTGTCCACCCTAATGGCCACAAAAAAATTAATGGACCACGCTGGGATGATCCCTAACCTCCCTGGCATGCCTCGGTGGATTTTAGGCATACAACACGCCCGGACCCCGATCCCACCCTCAAAACTGTGAGCTATAGCACACCGATTTGGCCCAAAAATGCCTCATTCGCATCGTATTGGCCGTTTGTCATCCAAATGGCCACAAAAAATTAAATGAACCACGCTGGGACGATCCTCAACTCCCTGGTATGACCTGCTGATTTTTGGCCCATAGCATGCCCAGTCCCCGAGCCCACCCCGAAACCATGGGCTATAACACACTGATTTAGCCCAAAGATGCCCCATTCGCGCCGTGTCCCCTATTTGTCCACCTTAAGGGCCATAAAAAATTAAACGGACCATGCAAGGATGATCCTAAACCTCCCTGGCATGCCCCGATCAATTTTCAGCCCATAGAACACCCGAACCCCAGGCCCACCCATGAAACCGTGGGCTCTAGCACACCGATTTAGCCCAAAAATGCCCCATTCGCTCCATTTCGCCCGTTTGTCCACCCAAATGGCCACGTAAAATTAAAAAAACCATACAGGGATGATCCTCAACCTCCCTGGCATGCCCCAGTCGATTTTTGGCTCTCAACATGCCCTGAACCCAGGCCCACCCCCAAAACCATAGGCTATAGCACACCGATTTGGCACGAAAATGCCCCATTCTTGCTGTTTCACCCGTTTGTCCACCCAAATGACCACAAAAAATTAAATGGGTCACACTAGGATGATCTCCAACCTCCCTGGCATACCACAGTCAATTTTTGGCCCACAGCTTTCCCAGATCCCGAGCCCACCACCAAAACTATGGGCTATAGCACACCGATTTGGCCCAAAAGTGCTCCGTTCACGCCGTTACACTCGTTTGTCCACCCAAATAGCGACGACAATTAAAAGGACCATACTGGAATAATTTACAACTTCCCTGGCATGCCTCGGACCCCGGGCCCACCCCCAAAACTATGGCTTATAGCACATCGATTTGGCCCGAAAATGCCACGTTCGCATTGTTTTGCTCGTTTGTCCACCCAAATGGCCACCAAAAATTAAATGGACCATGCTGGGATGATCCCTAACCTTCCTGGCATACCCCAGTTGATTTTTGGCCTATATCACGCCCGGACCCCGGGCCCACCCCCAAAACTGTGGGCTATAGCACATCGATTTGGCCCTAAAATACCCCATTCGCACTGTTTCTCCCATTTGTTCACCCAAATGGCCATGAAAAATTAAACGGACCATACTGGGATAATCCCCAACCTCCCTGGCATACCCCGATCAATTTTTGGCCCACAACACTCCTGGACCCCGGGCCCATCCCCAAAACCGTGGGTTATAAGACACAAATTTAGCCCAAAAATGCCCCGTTAGCATTATTTTGCCCATTGGTCCACCCAAATGGCCACAAAAAATTAAATGGACCATACTGGGAGGATCCCCAACCTCCCTGGCATTTCCCGGTTGATTGTCGGCCTATTACACACCCGAACCTTGGGCCCACCCCCGAAACTGTGTGCTATAGCACACCGATTTGGCACAAAAATGCCCCGATCTCGCCGTTTCGCACGTTTGTCCTCCCAAATGGCCATGAAAAATTAAACAGACCATGTTGGGACGATCTCCAACCTCCCTGCCACGGTCCGATTGATTTTGGCCCATAGCACGCCCGGTTCTTAGGTCCACCCCCGAAACCGTGGGCAATAGCACATTAATTTGGCCCGAAAATGCCCTGTTCATGCCGTTTCGCCCGTTTATCCACCCAAATAGCAACAAAAAATAAAATGGACTATATTGGGATGATACCTAACCTCCCTGTCTCGCCCTGGTTGATTTTTGAGCCCAGCACACCCAGACACCGGGCCCACCCCTAAAACCGTGGACTATAGCACAACAATTTAGCCCGAAAATGCCCCGTTCGAGACGTTTTGCCCGTTTGTCCATCCAAACGGCCACGAAAAATTAAACGGACAACACTAGGATGATCCCCAATCTCCCTAGCATGCCCCAATCAATTTTCAGCCCACAGCACGCCGACCCCGGGTCCACCCCCAAAACTGTGGGCTGTAGCACATTCATTTAGCCTAAAAATGTCCCGTTCACGTCGTTTCGCCCGTTTGTCCACCAAAATGACCACAAAAAATTAAACGGACCACACTGGAATGATCCCCAATCTCCATGGCATGCCCTGGTCGATTTTTGGCCTACAACACGCTCGGATCCTGGTCCTACTCCCAAAAACGTGGCTATAGAACACCGATTTGGCCTAAAAATTCCCCGTTCGTGCCATTTTGCCCGTTTGTCCACCCCAAATGGCCACGAAAAATTAAACGGACCACGCTGGGACGATCCCCAACCTCCGTGGCATACCTCGGTCAATTTTTCGCCCACAGCACGCCCGAATCACGAGCCCACCCCCAAAATCGTGGGCTATAACACACTGATTTGTCCCAAAAATGCCCCTTTTGCACCATTTCTCCTGTTTGCCCACCAAAATATCCATGAAAAATTAAACAAACCATACTAGAAAGATCCCCAACCTCCCTGGCATGCCTCGGTCGATTTTCATCCGACAGAACGCCCATACCCCAGGCCCACCCCCAAAATCATGGCATATAGCACGCTGATTTGACCCAAAAATGCCACATTTGTACCGTTTCGTCCGTTTGTCCTTCCAAATGGCTACGAAAAAATAAAAGGATCACACTGGGATGATCCCCAACCTCCCTGTCACTCCCTGGTTGATTTTTGACCCACAGCACGCCCGGACCCTAGGCTCACCCCCAAATCGTGGGCTATAGAACACCGATTTGGCCCGAAAATGCCCCGTTTGTGCTGTTTTACCCGTTTGTCCAACCAAATGGCCACGAAAAATTAAATGGACCATGCTGGGATGATCACCAACCTCCCTGGCATGCCTCGGTCGATTTTTCGCCGACAGCACCCCCGGACCCCTAGCCCACCCCCAAAATCGTGGGCTATAGCAGACCGATTTGGCTCGAAAATGCCCAGTTTGCGCCGTTTCTCCTGTTTGTCCACCCAAATGGCCACAAAAATTAAACGGACCACACTAGGATGATCCTCAATCTCCCTGGAATGCCTCGATCTATTTTTTATCCACAGCACGCCTGGACCCCAAGCCCACCCCTGAAACTGTGGGCTATAGAACATTGATTTGGCCTGAAAAAGCGCCATTCGCACCGTTTTACCCGTTTGTCCACCCAAATGGCAAAAAGAATAAAATGGACCACGTTGGAACGATCTTAACCCTCCCTGGCATGCCTCATCGATTTTCCTCCCACAGCACTCCCGGACCTCGGGACCACCCCTGAAACCGTTGGCTATAGCACACGGATTTAGCCTGAAAATGCCCTGTTCGCACCGTTTCGCTCGTTAATGCACCCAAATGGCCACGAAAAATTAAACGGACCACACTGGGATGATCCCCAACTTTTCTAGCATTCCCTAATCAATTTTTGACCAATAGCACGCCCGGAACCTGGCCTACCCCCAAAATCGTAGGCTATAGCACACCGATTTAGCCCGAAAATGCCCCGTTTGCACCATTTTGCCCGTTTGTCCACTAAATGGTGCGAAAAATTAAATGGACCATATTGGGATGATCCTCAACCACCCTGGTATGCCCCGGTCAATTTTTGGCCCACAGCATGCCCGGACCCCGGGCCCAACCCCGAAACCGTGGGCTATAGCATTATGATTTAGGTCGAAAATGCCCCATTTGCGCCGTATCGCCCGTTTGTCAACCCAAATGGACATGAAAAATTAAACGGACCACAATGGGATGATCCCCAACCACCTGGCATATCTCGTTTGATTTTTGGCCCACAACACACCCAGACCCCACGCCCACCCCCAAAACCGTGGGCTATAGCACACCAATTTGGCCAAAAAATGGCCAGTTCGCTCTGTTTCGCCCATTTATCCTCCCAAATAGCCACGTAAAATTTAACACACCACGCTGAGATAATCCCCAACCTCCCTAGAACGCTCGGTCAATTTTCGGCCCAAAGCACACCCGGACCCTGGGCCCACACCCAAAACTATGGGCTATAGCACATCAATTTGGCTTGAAAATTCTCTGTTCGTGCCGTTTTGCCTGTTTGTCAACCTAAATGGCTACAAAAAATTAAACGGACCATGCTGGGATGATCCCCAACCTCGCCTGGCATGCCTCGGTCAATTTTTGGCCCACAGCACGCCCATACCTCTGGCCCACCCTTGAAACCGTGGGCTATAACACATCGATTTGGCCTGAAAATTCCCCGTTCGCGTTGTTTCGCTCGTTTGTCCACCCAAATAGCTACAAAAAATTAAACGGACCATGCTAGAATGATCCCCAACCTCTCCTGGCACGCCGCGGTCAATTTTTGGCCCACAGCACGCCCAGACCTCTGGCCCACCCCTGAAACCGTGGGCTATAGCACATCGATTTGGCCCAAAAATTTCCCGTTCGCGTTATTTCGCTTGTTTGTCCACCCAAATGGCCACAAAAAATTACATGGCTCATGATGGGATGATCCCCAACCTCCCTGACACACCTCGGTAGATTTTCAGCCCACAGCACGCCCAACCTCTCCGTTCGAGCCGTTTTGCCCGTTTGTCCACCCAAATGGCGACGAAAAATTAAACGAACCATATTGGGATGACCTTCAACCTCCCTATCAAGCCTCAGTTGATTTTTTACCCATGGCACGCCCGTATCCTGGTCCCAATCTCGAAACTGTGGGCTATAGCACTTCGATTTAGCCCAAAAATGCCCCGTTCACGCTGTTTCGCCAGTTTGTCCACCCAAATGGCCACGATAAATTTAACGGACAACGCTGGGATGATCCCCAACTTTCCTAGAATGCCCCGGTCTATTTTAAGCCCACAGAATGCTCAGAACCCGGGCCCAACCCCAAAACCCTGGGCTATAGCACATCGATTTGGCTCGAAAAGGCCCCGTTCATGCCGTTTTGCCCGTTTGTCCACCCAAATAGCCACAAAAAATTAAAAAGACCATACTGGGATAATCCCCAACCTCCCTGGCATGCTTCAGTCAATTTTTGGCCCACAGAACGCCCGAACCCCGGGCCCAACCCTAAAACTGTGGGCTATAGCACACCGATTTGGCCCAAAAAACCCCAATATGCGTCGTTTCGCCCGTTTGTCCACCTAAATGACCACAAAAAATTAAACGAACCACACTGGGATGATCCCCAACCTCCCTAGCATACCCTAATCAATTTTCGGGCGACAGAACGCCCAGATCCCAGGCCCACCCCCAAAACATGGGCTATAGCACATCAATTTGGCCAGAAAATGCCCTGTTCGCATCGTTTGTCCACCCAAATTATCATGAAAAATTAAACGACCCATACTGGGACAATCCCAACCTCCCTGGCATACCCCGAATGATTTTTTTCCCACAACACGCTCGAACCCGGAGGCCACCTCCAAAACCGTAGGCTATAGCACACCGATTTAGCTCGAAAATGCCCCGATCACGCTGTTTTGCCCGTTTGTCCTCCCAAATAGTCATGAAAAATTAAACGGACCATGCAGGGATGATCCCCAACCTCCCAAGTATGCCCAGGTCTATTTTCGGCCCCCAGCACTCCAGGTGCTCGAGCCCACCCCCAAAATCGTGGGCTATAGCACACCAATTTAACCCGAAAATGCTCCATTCATGCCATTTTACCTGTTTGTCCACCTGAATTGCCACAAAAAATTAAACGGACCATACTAGGATGATCCCCAACCTCTCTTGTATGCCCCGATCTATTTTTGGCACACAGCACACCCGAACCCTGGGCCCACCCTCGAAATCGTGGGCTATAATACACCGATTTAGCCTAAAATGCCCCATTCGCGTTGTTTTGCCCGTTTGTCCACCCAAATGGCCACGAAAAATTAAACCTACCATACTGGGACTATCCCCAACTTCCCTGGCACGCCTCAGTCGATTTTTGACCCACAGTACACCCGGGCCCACCCCCATAACCGTGGGCTATAGCACACCGATTTGGCCTGAAAATGCCCCATTCATCTCATTTGTCAACCCAAATGGCCACAAAAAAATAAACGAATCACACTGGGATAATCCCCAACCTCTCTGGCATGCCCTGGTAAATTTTTGGCCACAACACACCCAGACCCCGGGCCCACCCCTAAAACTGTGGGCTATAGCACAATGATATGGCCCAAAAATGCCCCGTGCGTGATGTTTCGCCCGTTTCTCCACCCAAATAGCCACAAAAAATTAAAAGGACCACACTGGGACGATCCCCAACCTCCCTAGTACGCCTCGATCAATTTTTGATATACAGCACGCCCTGACCCCTGGCCCATCCCCAAAATCATGGGATTTAGCACACCGATTTGGCCCAAAACTACCCCATTAACGCTGTTTTGCCCGTTTGTCTACCCAAATAGCCATTAAAAATTAAATGGACCATACAGGGACGATCCCCAACTACCCTGCCATACCCCGATCGATTTTGGGGCCACAGCATGCCCGAACCCCAGGCCCACCCCTGAAACCGTTAACTATAGAACAATAATTTAGCCCAAAAATGTCATGTTCGCGCTGTTTTGCCCGTTTGTCCACCTAAATTTCCATGAAAAATTAAACGGACCATGCTGGGTTGATCCCCAACCACACTGGCATGCCCCGGTCAATTTTAGACCCACAACACGCCCGAACCCCGAGCCCACCCCTAATCCATGGGTTATAGCACATCGATTTGGCCCAAAAATGCCCCGTTCGCGTTGTTTTGTCTATTTGTCCACCCAAATAGTCACAAAAAATTAAACGGTAAAAAACTGTGGGTTATAGCACATCGATTTGGCCCGAAAATGCCCCGTTCGCGCCGTTTCGCCCGTATGTCCACCCAAATGTCCACGAAAAATTAAACGAACCATACTGGGATGATTCCAAACTTCCCTAGCATGCCCCGACCGATTTTCATCCCACAGCACACCCAGACCCCGGGCCCACCTATAAAACCATGGGCTATAGCACATCGATTTGGCCAGAAAATACCCCGTTCACGTTGTGTCTCCAGTTTGGCTACCCAAATGGCCATGAAAAACGAAATGGACCATAATGGGATAATCCCCACTACCCTGGCATGTCCTGATCAATTTTTGGCCCACAGCACGCTCGGACCCCGAGCCTACCCCCAAAATTGTGAGCTATAGCTCACTGATTTGGCTCGAAAATGCCTCGTTCACGTAGTTTTGCCCGTTTTTCCACTCAAATAGCCACGGAAAATTAAACGGACCATACTGGGATGATCCCCAATCTCCATGGCACGCCCCAGTTGATTTTTGACCCACAACACGCCCGTACCCCAGGCCCACCCCCAAAACCATAGGCTATAGCACATCGATTTGGCCTGAAAAGGCCCCATTCGCGACATTTCACCTTTTGTCCACCCAAATAGCTATAAAAAATAAAATGGACCACACTGGGATGATCCCCAACCTCCCTGGCATGCCCTAGTAAATTTTTAGCCCACAGAAAACCCGAACCCTGGGACCAACCCCAAAACGGTGGGTTATAGCACACCTATTTGGCCTGAAAATGACCCATTCTCGTCGTTTCGCCCGTTTGTCCTCCCAAATGGCCACTAAAAATTAAACGGACCACGCTGGGATGATCCCCAACTTCCCTGTCATTCCACGGTCAATTTCGGCCCACAGCACGCTCAGACCCCGGGTCTACCCCCAAAACTGTGGGTTATAGCACACCGATTTGGCTCGAAAATGCCCCATTTCTGTTGTTTCACCCGTTTGTCCACCCAAATGACTACGAAAAATTAAACGGAGCACACTGGGATGATCCCCAACCTCCCTGGCAAGCCTCTGTCGATTTTCAGCCCACAGCACGTCCGAACCCCGGGTCCACCCCCATAACCGTGGGCTATAACACATCGATTTGGCCCAAAAATGCCCCATTTATGTTGTTTTGCCTGTTTGTCCACCCAAATGGCCATAAAAAATTAAACAGATCATACTGGGATGATCCCCAACCTCCCTGGAACACCTCAGTCAATTTTTGGCCCACAGCACACCCGGACACCAGGCCCACCCCCTAAACCGTGGGCTATAGCACGCTGATTTGGTCCAAAAATACCCCGGTCGGGTCGTTTTGCCTGTTTGTCCACCCAAATAGACACAAAAAATTAAACGAAACACGTTGGGATGATACCCAACCTCCCTGGCATGCCCCGATCAATTTTTGGCCTACAACATGCCCAGACCCCGAACCCACCCCCAAAACCGTGGGCTATAGCACATCGATTTGACCCATAAATGCCCCGTTCGCCCCATTTTGCCCGTTTGTCCACCCATATGGCCACGAAAAATTAAACGGACCATGCTGGGATGATCTCAACCTCCCTGGTATGCCTCAATCGATTTTTGGCCCACAACATGCTCGGACCCCAACGCACCCCTGAAATCGTGGGCTATAGCACACCGATTTAGCTTGAAAATTCCCTATTTGTGTCGTTTCTCCCGTTTGTCCACCAAATGGTCACAAAAAATTAAACAAACCACACTGGGATGATCCCCATCCTCCCTAGCACGCCCTGGTCGATTTTTAGCCCATAACACGCCCAAACCCCGGGACCACCCAAAAACTATGGGCCATAGCACACCGATTTAGCCCGAAAATACCCCATTCATGTCGTTTCACCCGTTTGTCCAACTAAATGGCCAAGAAAAATTAAACGGACCACGCTAGGATGGTCCCTAACCTCCTGGCATTCCCCGATCAATTTTTGGCCTACAGCACGCCCGGACCCTGGGCCCACCCCCAAAATCGTGGGCTATAGCACATCGATTTGGCCCAAAAATACCCTGTTTTCCCCGTTTCGCTCGTTTGTCCACCCAAATGTACACAAAAAATTAAATGGACCACACTGGGACGATCCTCAACCTACCAGGCATAACCCGATCGATTTTTGGCCCACAGCACACCCGGACCCCAGGCCCACCCCCAAAATCATGGGCTATAACACATCGATTTGGCCCGTAAATACCCGGTTCGCACTGTTTCTCCCGTTTGTCCACCCAGATGGCTCCAAAAAATTAAACAAACCACCCTGGGATGATCCCCAACATCTCTGGCACACCCCAGTCGATTGTTGTCCTGCACCACGCCTGGACCCCGAGCCCACCCTCGAAACCGTGGGCTAAAGCACACTGATTTGGTGCAAAAATGCTCAGATCGCGCCGTTTCACCCGTTTATCCACCCAAATGGCCACAAAAAATTAAACAGACTACGCTGAGATGAGCCTCAACCTCTCTAACACGTCCCGATCAATTTTTGACCCACAGCACGCTCGGACCCTTGGCCCACCCCCAAAATTATGAGTTATAGCACACAGATTTTGCCCAAAAATACCCCGTTCGCGTCGTTTATCCACCCAAATGGACACGAAAAATTAAACGGACCACACTGGGATGATTCCCAACCTCCCTGGCACGCCCTGATCGATTTTTGGCCCAAAGCACGCATGAACCCCGAGCCCACCCCCGAAACTGTGGCCTATCGCACACTGATTTGGCCTAAAAATGTCCAATTCGCGCCGTTTCTCCCATTTGTCCACCCAAATGGCCACAAAAAATTAAACGGACTATACTGAGATGATCCCCAACCACCCTAGCATGCCCCGATCGATTTTCAATCGACAGTACGCCCGGACCCCGAGCCCACCCCTAAAATCGTGGGCTATAGCCCACCGATTTAGTCCAAAAATACTCTGTTCGTGCCGTTTCGCCAGTTTGTCTAACCAAATAGCCACAAAAAATTTAACGAACCACACTGGGATGATCCCCAACCTCCCTAGCACTCCCCGGTTGATTTTTGGCCCACAGCACACTCGGACCACGGGCCCACCCCCGAAATTGTGGGTTATAGCACACCAATTTGGCCTGAAAATGCCCTGTTCGCGCCGTTTTGCCCGTTTGTCCACCCAAATGGCCACAAGAAATTAAACGAACCACGCTGGGATGATTCCCAACATCCCTAGCATGCCCCAATTGATTTTTGACCCACAGCACGCCCGGGATCATCCCCAAATCCGTGGGCTATAGCACACCAATTTGGCTAAAAAATGCTCGATTTCTGCCGTTTCGCCCGCTTGTCCACCCAAATGGCCACAAAAAATTAAATGGACCACACTGGGACGATCCCCAACCTCTGTGGCACAACCCGGTCGATTTTCAGCCCACAACACGCCCATTCTTCGGGACCACCCCAGAATCCGTGGGTTATATCCCATCGATTTAGCTTGAAAATTCCCCGTTCGTGTCGTTTCACCCGTTTGTCCACCCAAATGGCCACAAAAAATTAAAAGGACTATATTGAGATGAACCCCAACCTCCCTGGCATGCCTCGGTCGATTTTTGGCCCACAGAACGCCCAGACCTCAGGCCAACCCCCAAAATCGTGGGCTATAGCACACCAATTGTGCTCGAAAATTCCCCGTTCACGCTGTTTTGCCCGTTTGTATGCCTAAATGGCCACAAAAAATTAAACAGACCATGCTAGAATGATCCCCAACCTCCCTGGCATGCTCCGGTCAATTTTGGCCCACAGAACGCTCGGACCCCGAGTCAAACCCCAAAATTATGGGCTATAGCCCACGATTTGGCCCAAAAATTCCTCATTCGCACCGTTTCATCCATTTGTCCACAAAAAATTAAATGGACTATACTAGGATGATGCCCAACTGACCCCAATCAATTTTGGCCGACAGCACGCTCGGACCCCGGGTCCACCCCCAAACCGTTGGCTATAGCCCACCAATTTGGTCCAAAAATGCCCCGTTCTCACCGTTTCGCCCGTTTGTCAATTCAAATGGCCACGGAAAATTAAACGAACCATGCTGGGATGATCCCCAACCTCCCTGGCATGCCCCGATCAATTTTCTGCCATCAACACATCCGTACCCCGGGCCCACCCCCAAAACCGTGGGCTATAGCACACTAATTTGGCCCGAAAGTGCCTCGTTCGCACCGGTTCGCCTTTTTGTCCACCCAAAAGGATACGAAAAACTAAACGAACCACACTGGGAAGATCCCCAACCTCCCTGGAATGCATCGGTCGATTTTTGGTGCACAACATGCACGAACACCGGGACCACCCTCAAAACTGTGGGCTATAGCACACTGATTTGGCCCAAAAATGCTCCGTTCGCGTCGTTTCTCCCGTTTGTCCGTCCAAAAGGCCACAAAAAATTAAACGGACCATACTAGGATAATACCCAACCTATCTGGCATATCCCAATCGATTTTTGTCCCACAGCACGCCCGGACCCCAGGCCCACCCCTAAAACCGCGGGCCATAGCACATCGATTTGGCCCGAAAATGCCCCATTCGTGCCGTTTCGCCCATTTGTCCACCCAAATGGCCACAAAAAATTAAATGAACCACATTGAGATAATCCACAACCTCCCTCACATGCCCCAGATGATTATTGGCCCACAGCGCGCCCGAAACTCGGGCCCACCCCCAAAACCGTGGGCTATAGCTCACAGATTTGGCCCAAAAATGCCCCATTCGCGCCGTTTCATCCGTTTGTCCGCCAAATGGCAATAAAAAATTAAACGGCCCTTAAAGGGACAATCCCCAACCTTCCTAGCATGCCCCGGTCTATTTTTGGCCAAAAGCACTTCCAAACCCCGAGCCGACCCCCAAAATCGTGGGCTATAGCACACCGATTTGGCCCAAAAATGCCCCGTTTGCACCGTTTCACCCGTTTGTCCACCCAAATAGCCACAAAAAATTAAATGGACTTCGTTGGGTTGATCCCCAACCTCCCTGGCACGCCCTTGTCGATTTTCAACCGACAGCATGATCGGACCCCGGGCCCACCTCTGAAACCATGGGCTATTGCACACCGATTTATCCCAAAAATGCCCCGTTCTCTCTGTTTTGCTTGTTTTACCACTCAAATAGACTCAAAAAATTCAATAGACCATACTTGGATTATCCCCAACCTCCCTAGCACGTCTCGGTTGATTTTTGGTCCACAGAACACCCGAAACCCGAGCCCACCGCAAAAACTAAGCCCTATAGCACACCGATTTGGCCCAAAAATGCTTCGTTTGCACCATTTCATCCGTTTGTCCACCCAAATGGCCATGAAAAATTAAACGGACCATGCTGGGACGATCCCTAACCTTCCAAGAATGCCCCGATCAATTTATGGCCCACAGCACGCCTGGACCCTGGACCCACCCCTGAAATCGCGGGTTATAGCACATCGATTTAGCCCAGAAATGTCCAGTTCATGCCATTTCGCCCGTTTGTACACCCAAATGGCCATAAAAAATTAAACAGACCACACTAGGATGATCTTCAACCTCCCTAACACTCCCCGATCATTTTTCTGCCCACAGCACGCCCGAACCCCGTGTCCACCCCCAAAATTGTGGGCTATTGCACATCGATTTGGCCCGAAAATGCCTTGTTCGCATTGTTTTGCCCGTTTGTCCACCCAAATGGCCATGAAAAATTAAAAGGACCATATTGGGGCGATCCCCAACCTCCCTGGCATGTCGCGGTCGATTTTTAGCCCACTGTATGCCCGAACCCCGGGTCCACCCTTGAAACTGTGGGCTATAGCACACCGATTTGGCCCAAAAATACCCTGTTCATGCCGTTTCTTCCGTTTGTCCACCCAAATGGCCACAAAATATTAAACGGGCCACGATAGGACGATCCCCAACCTCCCAGGCAAGCCCCGATTAATTTTTGGCCCACAGCATGCCCGGAACCTGGGCCTACCCCAGAAACCATGGGCTGTACCACAATGATTTGGCTTGAAAATACCCCGTTCACGCCGTTTTGCCCGTTTGTCCACCCAAATAGCCACGAAAAATTAAACGGATCATACTGGGATGATCTCCAATTTCCTTGGCATTCCCCAGTCGATTTTCAGCCCATAGCACGGTCGGACCCCGATCCCACCCCCGAAATCGTGGGCTATAGAACCTTTATTTAGCCCAAAAATGCCCAGTTCACATCGTTTCACCAGTTTGTCCACCCAAATAGCCACGAAAAATTAAACGGACCATGCTGGGATAATCCTCAACCACCCTGGCACGCCTCGAATGATTTTTGTCCTACAGCATGCCCGGACCCCGAGCCCACCCCCAAAAATGTGGGCTATAGCAATCTAATTAGGCCAAAAAATGCCTCGTTCGCTTCGTTTCACCCGTTTGTCCACCCAAATAGCCACAAAAAATTAAATGGAATACCCTGGGATGATCCCCAAACTCGCTGGCATGCCCCGGTCAATTTTTGGCCCACAACATGCTTAAACCCTGGGCCCACTTCCAAAACCGTGGGCTATAGCCCACCGATTTGGCCTAAAAATTCCCCATTCTTGCCGTTTCACCCGTTTGTCCACCCAAATGGCCACAAAAATTTAAACGGAACACGCTGGGATGATTCTTAACCCCCTGGCATGCATCGATTGATTTTTGACCCACAGCACGACCAGACCCCGAGCCCACCCCCAAAACCGTGGGCTATAGCATACCGATTTAGCCCGAAAATGCTCCATTCGCGCCGTTTTGCCCATTTTTCCACCTAAATATCCATACAAATTTAAACGGACCACACTGGGATGATCCCCAACCTCCCTGGAATGCCTCAGTCAATTTTTGGCCGACAGGACGCCCGGACCCTGAGCCCACTCTTAAAACTGAGGGCTAAAGCACACCGATTTTGCCCTAAAACTCCCCGTTCGCACCGTTTTGCCCATTTGTCCTCCCAAATGGCCACAAAAAATTAAATGGACCATACTGGGATGATCCCAAACCACCCTGGCATGCCCCGGTCGATTTTTGGCCCATATCACGCCCGGACCCCAGGACCACCCTTGAAACCGTGGGCTACTGCACACCGATTTATGCTGAAAATGCCCCATTCGTGTTGTTTTACCCGTTTATCCACGTAAATAGCCACAAAAAATTAAACGGACAACGCTAGGACGATCCCTAACCTCCCTAGCATGCTCCGGTTGATTTTTGGCCCATAACACGCCCGAACCCAGAGCCCACCCCTAAAATCATGGGCTATAGCACAATAATTTGTCCAAAAATTCCCCGTTCGTACCATTTCGCCCGTTTGTCCACCCAAATGGCCATGCAAAACTAAACGAACCATGCTGAGATAATCCCCAACCTCCCTGGTACATCCCGATCGATGTTTGGCCTACAGCACACCTAGACCCCGAACCCACCCCCGAAACTGTGGGCTATAGCACATCGATTTAGCCTGAAAATGCCCCGTTCGTGCCGTTTCACCCTTTTGTCCATCCAAAAGTCCACAAACAATTAAAAGGACCCTGCTGGGATGATCCCCAACCTTCCTGGCATGCCCCAGTCAATTTTTGTCCCACAGCACGCTCGGACCCCGGGCCCACCCTCAAAACTGTGGGCTATAGCAAACTGATTTGGCCCGAAAATGCCCCGGTCATGCCGTTTCGCCAGTTTGTCCTCCCAAATAGCCATGAAAAATTAAACGAACCATACTGGGATGATCCCCAACCTCCCGGGTATGCCCCGATCGATTTTTGGCCCACTGCATGCCCGAACCCCAGGACCACCCACGAAATTGTGGGCTATAGCACCATAATTTGGCTCGAAAATGCCGCATTCGAGCTGTTTTGCCCGTTTGTCCATACAAATGGCCACGAAAAATTACACGGACCATACTGGGATGATCCCCAACCTCCCTGGCACACCACATTTGATTTTTTGTGCATAGCACACCCGAACATCGGGTCCACCCCCGCAACCATAGGGTATAACACACCGATTTAGCCCAAAAATGCCCCGTTCGCATCATTTCGCCCGTTTGTCTATCCAAATGGCCACAAAAAATTAAATGAACCACACTGGGATGATCTCCAACCTCCCTGGCATGCCCCGGTCAATTATCGAACCATAGCACGCCGAACCCCGAGCCCACCCCCGAAATCCTGGCATAATAATTTGGCCCAAAAATGCCCCGTTCGTACCATTTCGCCCGTTTGTCAACCCAAATGGCCATAAAAAACTAAACGAACTATGATAAGATGATCCTCAACCTCCCTGGCATGCCTCGGTTGATTTTTGGTCCACAGCACACCCACACCCCGGGCCCACCTCCAAAACCGTGGGCTATAGCACACCGATTTGGCCTAAAAATACCCCGTTCGTGCCGTTTCACCCGTTTGTCCACCCAAATAGCCACGAATAATTAAACGGACCACGCTGGAATGATCCCCAACCTCCCTGACATGCCCCGAATGATTTTTGGCCCACAACACACACGGACTCCGGGCCCTCCCCCAAAACTGTGGGCTATAGCAAACCGATTTGGCCCAAAAATGCCCCGTTCGCATTGTTTTTCCCGTTTGTCAACCCAAAGAGCCATGAAAAATTAAATGTACCACCCTGGGATGATCCCCAACCTCCCTGGTATGCCCCGATCAATTTTTGGCCCACAGCACGCCCGAACCCTAGGTTCACCCCCAAAATCGTGGGCTATAGCACACCGACTTGGCCCAAAAATGCCCCGTTCATGCTGTTTTGCCCGTTTGTCCACCCAAATGGCCACAAAAAATTATAAGGACCACACTTGGATGATCCCCCTCCTTGGCATGCCACAATCAATTTATGGTGCACAGCACGGCTGAACACCGGGCCCACCCTCAAAACTGTGGGCTATAGATCACTGATTTGTTCTGAAAATGCCCCATTCGCGCTGTTTTGCCCATTTGTCCACCCATGATGGAATGAGCACTAACCTCCTTAGTATGCTCTGGTTGATTTTTGGCCCACAGCACGCTCGAACCCCGAGCCCACCCCCAAAATCGTGGGCTATAGCACAATAATTTGGCCAAAAAATGCCTCGTTTGCACCATTTCGCTGATTTGTCCACACAAATGGCCACAAAAAAACTAAACGAACCATGCTGAGATGATCCTTAACCCTCTGGCATGCCCTGGTCGATTTTTGGCCCACAACACACCTGGAACCCTGGTCCACCCCCGAAACCGTGGGCTATAGCACACCGATTTGGCCCAAAAATTCCCCGTTCGCGCCGTTTCACCTGTTTGTACACCTAAATGGCCACGAAAAATTGAACGTACCACGTTGGGATGATCCACAACCTCCTTATCATGCCCCGGTCAATTTTTGACCTACAACACACCTGGACCCCGGGCCTACCCCCAAAACTGTGGACTATACCAAATCGATTTGGCCCGAAAATGCCCCGTTCGCGCCGTTTTGCATGTTTGTCCACCCAAATAGCCATGAAAAAACAAAAAGACGACACTGGGATATTCTCCAACCTCCCTAGCATGTCCCGATCAATTTTTGGCCCACAGCACGCCCGTACCCCTGGCCCACCCCCAAAACCGTGGGCTATAGCACACCAATTTAGCCTGAAAATGCCCCGTTCGCGCTGTTTTGCCCGTTTTTCCACACAAATGGCTATGAAAAATTAAACGGACCATACTGGGATGATCCCCTACCTCCCTAGCATTCCACAATTGATTTTTGGTGCACAACACACCCGAACATCCGGCCCACCCCCAAAACTGTGGGGTATAGCACACCGATTTAGCCCGAAAATGCCCCGTTCGCATTGTTTCACCCGTTTGTCCATTCAAATGGACACGAAAAAATAAACGGACCACGCTGGGACGATACTCTACCTCCCTAGCATGCCCCAATTAATTTTTAGCCCACAGCATTCCCGGACCCCGAGCCCACCCATGAAACCGTGGGCTATAGCACACTGACTTGGCCCGAAAATCGTCGTTCATGTTGTTTCACTCGTTTATCCACCCAAATGGCCACGAAAAACTAAACGGACCATATTAGGACAATCCCCAACCTCGCAGGCATGCTCTGATTAATTTTTAGCCCATAGCACGCTCGGACCCCGGGCCCACCCCAAAAATCGTAGGTTATAGCATATCGATTTGGCCCGAAAATACCCCGTTCATACCGTTTTGCCCGTTTGTCCACCCAAATAGCCACAAAAAATTAAACGGACCACGCTCGGATGATCAACCTCCCTGGTATGCCTCGGTCAAGTTTCGACCCACAGCACGCCCGGACCTCGAGCCCATCCTCAAAACCGTTGGCTATAGCACACCGAATTAGCCCAAAAATGCCCTATTTATGCTGTTTCGCCCGTTTGTCCACACAAATGGACACAAAAAATTAAACGAACTATATTGGGATGATCCCCAACCTCCCTGGCATAGCTCGGTCGATTTTCAGCCCGCAGTATGGCCAGAACCCAGGACCACCACCAAAACCGTGGACTATAGCACACTGATTTGGCCCAAAAATGCCCCATTCGCGCCGTTTCGTCCGTTTGTCCACCCAAATGGCCACAAAAAATTAAACAACCCACGCTGAGATGATCCCAACCTCCCTAGCATGCCTCGGTCGATTTTTGGCCAACAACACGCCTGAACCGTGGGCCCACCCTTGAAACTCTGGGCTATAGCAAACCGATTTGGCCTAAAAATGCCTCGTTCGCGCTGTTTTGCCCATTTGTGCACCCAAATGGCCACAAAAAATTAATCGAACCATACTGGGATGATTCCCAAGCTCCCGGGCACACCCCGATCGATTTTTGGCCTACAGCACGGCCGGACCCCGAGCCCACCCCCAAAACCGTGGGCTATAGTAAACCGATTTGGCTCGAAAATACCCTGTTCGCGTCGTTTCTCCCGTTTGTGCATCCTAATGGCCACAAAATATTAAACGGACCATACTAGGATGATACCCAACGTCCCTGTCATGCCCCGATCAATTTTTCGCCCAGAGCACGCCCGGACCCCGGGACGACCCCCAAAACCGTGGGCCATAGCGCACTGATTTAGCCCGAAATTCCCCGTTCGTGCCGTTTCACCCGTTTGTCAACCCAAATGGCCACGAAAAATTAAATGGCCTATGTTGGGATGATCCCCAATATCCTTGGCATGCCTTGGTCGATTTTTGGCCGACTGTATGCTCGGACGCCTGGCCCACCCCCAAAACCGTGGGCTATTGCACACCGATTTGGCCCAAAAATGCCCCGTTCTCGTCGTTTCACTCGTTTTTCCACACAAATGGCCTTGAAAAATTAAATGGATCATACAAGGACGATCCCCAACCTCCCTGACACGCCCGAATCAATTTTTGACACATAGAACACCTGAAATCCAGGCCCACCCCAAAAACCGTGGTCTATAGCACACCGATTTGGCCTAAAAATTCCCTGTTTGTGCCATTTCGTCCGTTTGTCCACCCAAATGGCCATGAAAAATTAAACGGGCCATGCGGGGATAATCCCCAACCTCCCAGGAATGCCCCGGTCAATTTTTGTCCTACAGCACGCCTGGAACCCGGGCCCACCCCCAAAACCGTGGGATATATAGCACATTGATTTGGCCCGAAAATGCCCCGTTCATGCCATTTTGCCCGTATGTACTCCCAAATAGCAATTAAAAATTAAACAGATCATACTGGGATGATCCTCAACTCCCCTGGCACTCCCCGGTCGATTTTCGGCCCATAGCACGCCCGAACTCGGGCCCTCCCCTAAAACTGTGGGCTATTGCACACCGATTTGGCCCGAAAAATGCCCTGTTCATGCCGTTTCATCCGTTTGACCACCCAAATAGCCATAAAAACTTAAACGGACCATGTTGGGACGATCTTCAACCTCCCAGGCATGCCCCATTCAATTTTTGGCCCAAAGCATGCCCGAACCCGATCCCACCTCCGAAACCATGGGAAATAGCCCACTGATTTAGCTCGAAAATACCCCGTTCGCACCATTTTACCCGTTTGTCCACCCAAATGGCCACGAAAAATTAAACAGACCAAACTGGGATGATCCCCAACTTCCCTGGCATGCCCAGTTGATTTTTGGCCCATAGCACGCTCGGACCCGTGTCCACCCTCAAAACTGTGGGCTATAGCACACCGATTTAGCCTGAAAATGCCCAGTTTGCGCCGTTTTGCCTGTTTGTCCAACTAAATGGCCACGAAAAATTAAACGGGCCACGCTGGGATGATCCCCAAACTCCCTGGAACGCCCTTGTAGATTTTCGGCCCACAGCATGCCCGGACCCCGAGCCCACCCCTAAAATTGTGGACTATATCCCACTAATTTGGCCTAAAAATGCATCGTTCGAGTTATTTCGGCCGTTTGTCAACCCAAATGGTCATGAAAAATTAAATGGAATACCCTGGGATGATCGCCAACATTCCAGGCATGCCTTGATCAATTTTCAGCCCATAGCACGCCCGAACCTTGGGTTCACCCCCGAACTTGTGGGCTATAGCACACCGATTTGGCCCAAAAATTCCCCGTTCTTGCTTTTTCGCCCGTTTGTCCACCCAAATGGCCATAAAAATTTAACGGACTACGCTGGAATGATCCTTAACCTCCCTGTCATGCCCCGATCGATTTTTGGCCCACAGCACGTCCGTACCCAGGCCCACCTCCAAAATCATGGGTTATAGCTCAACGATTTGGCCCAAAAATGCCCCGTTCGCGTTATTTCGTCTGTTTCGTCCGTTTGTCCTTCCAAATGGCCATGAAAAATTAAAAGGACCACGTTGGGATGATCCCCAACCTCCCTGGCATTCCTTGGTCAATTTTTGGCAAAGAGAACACCCGGACCACGAGCCCATCCCCAAAATCATGGGCTATAGCACAACGATTTTGCCCGAAAACTATCCGTTCGCACCGTTTCACCTGTTTGTCCACCCAAATGGCCACAAAAAATTAAATGGACCATACTGGAATGATCCCCAACCTCCCTGTCATGCCCCGATCGATTTTTGTTCAACAGCACGCCCGGACCCCGGGCCCACCCTCGAAATCGTGGGCTATAGCACACCGATTTGGCCCGAAAACTCCCTATTTACACTGCTTCGCTTGTTTGTCCATCCAAATGGCCATGAAAAATTAAATGGACAACACTGGAATAATCCTCAACCTGCCTGGCACACCTCGGTTGATTTTCGACCTACAGCATATTCGGACCCCGGGCCCACCCCCAAACCCGTGGGCTATAGCACACCGATTTGGCCAGAAAATGTCCTATTCACGCCGTTTCGCCCGTTTATCCCCCCAAATGGCCACGAACAGTTAAATGGTCTACGTTGGGATGATCCCCAACCTCTCTGGCATGCCCCAATTGATTTTTGGCCCACAGCATGCCCGGACCCCGGGCCCAACCCCAAAACCGTGGGCTATATAGCAAACTGATTTGGCCCGAAAATGCCCCGTTCGTGACGTTTCGCCCGTTTGTCAATCCAAATGGCCATGAAAAATTAAATGGATCACACTGGGACGATCCCTAACCACCCTAGCATGCCTCAATCAATTTTTGGCCCACAGCACGCCTGTACCCCGGGCCCACCCCCAAAACCGTGGGCTATAGCACACTGATTTGGTTAAAAAAATGCCCAGTTCGCGTTATTTCGCCCGTTTGTCCACCCAAATTGCCACAAAAAAATTAAACAGCCCACACTGGGACAATCCCCAACCTCCCTGGCATGCCACAGTTGATTTTTGGTGCACAGCACGCCCGAACACCGAGCCCACCCCCGAAATCCTGGGCTACAGCACCCAAATTTGGCCCAAAAATGCCCCGTTCGCGTTGTTTCACCCGTTTGTCTACCCAAATGGCCACGAAAAATTGAACGGACCATGTTGGGACGATCCTAAACCTACCTGGCATGCCTCGGTCAATTTTTGGCCCACAGTACACTCGGACCCCGGGTCCATCCCAGAAACCATGGGCTATATCAAACCGATTTGGCTCAAAAATGCCCTGTTCGTGCCGTTTTGCCCGTTTATCCACCCAAATGGCCACAAAAAATTAAATGTACCATATTGGGATGATCCCCGACCTCCCTGGCATGCCCCGATCAATTTTTGGCCTACAACGCGCCCTAAACCCAGGCCCACCCCCAAAACTGTGGGCTATAACACATCGATTTGGCCCAAAAATGCCCCATTCACGCCGTGTCGTCCGTTTGTCCCCCAAATGGCCACGAAAAATTTAACATCCCATGATGGGACGATCCCCAACCTCCTTGGCATGCCCCTATTGATTTGCAGCTGATAGCATGCCCGGACCCCAGGCCCACCCCCGAAACCGTGGGCTATAGCACACCGAAAATGCCCCAATTGCACCGTTTTGCCCGTTTGTCCACCCTAATGGCCACAAAAAATTAAACGTACCACGATGGGATGATCCCCAAACTCCCATCCATGTCCCGGTCGATTCTCGGCCAACAGAACACCCGAAACCTGGGCCTACCCCAAAAAACGTGGCCTATAGCACACAGATTTGGCCTAAAAATGCTCCGTTTGCACCATTTCGTCCGTTTGTCCACCCAAATGGCCATGAAAAATTAAACGGACTATGCTGGGATGATCCCCAACCTCCCTAGCATGCCCTGTTCAAGTTTTTTCCCACAACACGCCCGTACCTCGGGCCCATCCCCAAAGTCGTGGGCTATATAAAACACTGATTTGGCCTAAAAATGTCTCGTTTATGCCGTTTCGCCCGTTTATCAACCCAAATGGCCACAAAAAATTAAACGTACCACGCTGGGATGATCCCTTACCTCCCAGGCATGCCCCGGTTAATTTTTGGCCCACAGAACTCCAGAAACCTAGGCCTACCCCAAAAACCGTGGCCTATAGCACACCGATTTGGCCCAAAAATGCTCTATTTACGTCGTATTGTCCATTTTTTCACCCAAATAGCCATGAAAAATTAAACGGACCACGCTGGGACAATCTCCAATTTCACTAGCATGCCCCGATCGAGTTTCAGCCAACAACACACCCGTACCTCGGGCCCATCCCCAAAGTCGTGGGCTATAGCACATCGATTTAGCCCAAAAATGCCCCATTCAGGCCGTTTCGCCTGTTTGTCAACCCAAACGGCCATGAAAAATTAAACGAACCATATTGGGATGATCCCCAACCTTCTTAGCATGCCCCGATCAATTTTTGGCCCACAGTACGCCTGAAACTCCGGCCCACCCCCAAAATAGTTGGCTATAGCACACTGATTTGGCCCAAAATTGTCCTGTTCGCATCGCTTCATCCGTTTGTCAACCCAAATGGCCACAAAAAATTAATCAACCCACGCTGGGATGATCTCTAACCTCCCTGACATGCCCTGGTCGATTTTTGGTCTATAGAACGCCCGGACCCCGAGCCTACCTCCAAAATCGTGGGCTATAGCACACCAATTTGGCCCAAAAACGCCCCGTTCATATCGTTTCGCTTGTTTGTCCACACAAATGCCCATAAAAAATTAAATGGACCACGCTTGGACAATCCCCAAACTCCTTGGCACGCCCTAATCAATTTTCGGCTGACAGCATGCCCGGACCTCGGGCCCACCCCCAAAACCGTGGGCTATTGCACACTAATTTGGCCCATAAATGCCCTATTTGTGCTATTTCTCTCATTTGTCCACCTAAATGGCCTCAAAAAATTAAACGGACCACTCTGGGATGATCCCCAACCTCCCTGGCATGCCTCGGTTGATTTTTGGCCTACAGAACACTCAAAACCTGAGCCCACCCCCAAAATCGTGGGCTGTTGCGCACTGATTTGGCCTAAAAATGCCTCGTTCTTGCCGTTTCATCCGTTTGTCCACCCAAATGGCCATAAAAAATTAAACGGACTATACTGGGATGATCCCCAACCTCTCTGACACTCTCCGGTCAATTTTAGGCCCACAACATGCCCGAACCCCGGGCTCACCCCGGAAACCGTGGGCTATTGCACACCGATTTGGCCCGAAAATGCCGCATTCACGCTGTTTCGCCCGTTTGACAACCCAAATGGCCACGAAAAATTAAACGGACCACACTGGGATGATCTCCAATCTCCCTGTCATACCCCGATCGATTTTTGGCCTACAATATGCTCGGAGCCTGGGCCCAGCCCAGAAATCGTGGGCTATAGCACATCTATTTGGCCCGAAAATGCCCCGTTCATGCTGTTTCGTCTGTTTGTCCATCCAAATGGCCACAAAAAATTAAACGAACCTTGTTGGGACGATCTTCAACCCCCCAGACATGCCTCGATCGATTTTTGGCCCATAACATTCCCGGACCTCGGGCCCATCCCTGAAACCATGGGCTATAGCACACTGATTTGGCCCGAAAATGCCACGTTCGCATCGTTTTGCCTGTTTGTCCACCTAAATGACCATAAAAAATTAAACGAACTATGCTAGGATGATCCCCAACCTCCCTTTCACACCCCGACCAATTTGTTTCCCATAGCATGCCCGACCCATCGGCCCACTACCACAACCGTGGGCTATAGCACACCGATTTGGCTTGAAAATACCCCGTTCGCGCTGTTTTGCCCATTTGTCCACACAAATGGCCACAAAAAATTAAACGAACCTCACTGGGATGATCCTCAACCACCCAGAAATACCTGTTCTGTTTGTGGCCCACAGCACACCCGGACCTCGGGCCCACCCCCAAAACCATGGGTTATAGCATATCAATTTGGCCCAAAAATGCCCTGTTCATGCCGTTTCGTCTGTTTGTCCAACCAAATAGCCACAAAATATTAAAAAGGCCATACTGCATGATCCCCAACCTCCCAGGAATGCCCCAATTAATTTTTGACCCACAGCAGCCCGAACCCCAGGCCCACCACTAAAACCGTGGGCTATAGCACACTGATTTGGTCTGAAAATGCCCCATTCGTGCCATTTCACCCGTTTGTCCACCCAAATGGCCATGAAAAATTAAAAGGACCACACTGGGATGATCCTAACCTCCCAGGCATGCCCCGATCTATTTTTGGCCCACAGTACGCCCAAACCCCGGGTCCACCCCCAAAACCATGGGCTATTGCACACAGATTTGGCTCGAAAAATGCCCCATTCACGCTGTTTCTCCCGTTTATCCACCTAAATGGACATGAAAAATTAAACGGACCACACTAGGATGATCCCCAACCTCCATGGCATGCCTTAATCAATTTTTGGCCCATAGTACACCTATACCCTGGGCCCACCCCCAAAACCATGGGTTATAGCACACCGATTTGGCCCAAAAATGCCCCGTTCGCGCCGTTTCATCCGTTTGTCCACCCAAATGACCACAAAAAATTAAATGAACCATGCTGGGATGATTCCCAATTTCCCAAGCATTCCTCGGTTGATTTTCAGCCGACAGCATACCCAGACCCTCGGCCCACCCCCAAAACCGTGGGCTATAGCACTCTGATTTAGCCCGAAAATGCCTCATTCGCGATGTTTTTCCCGTTTGTCCTCCCAAATAGCCATGAAAAATTAAACAGACCACACTGGGATGATCCCCAACATCCCTGGCATGCCTCGACCGATTTTTGGCCTACAGCACACCTGAACCCTGGGCCCACCCCCAAAACCGTGGGCTATAGCACACCGATTTGACCCAAAAATGCCCCGTTTGCGCCGTTTCTCCCATTTGTCTACCCAAATGGCCACGAAAAATTAAATGGACCACACTGGGATGATCCCTAACCTCTCTGGCATACCCCGGTCGATTTTTGGTGCATAGCACGCACGCCCGATCCTTGGTCCCACCCCCGAAACTGTGGGCTATAGCACACCAATTTGGCTTGAAAATGCCCCGTTCGCACTATTTCACCCATTTGTCCTTCCAAATGGCCCCAAAAAATTAAACGAACCATCCTGGGATGATCCCCAACCTCCCTGACATACCCCAGTCAATTTTTGGCCCACAGCATGTCGGGACCCCGAGCCCACCCCTAAAGCCGTGGGCTATAACACATCGATTTGGCTCGAAAATGCCCCATTTGCATCGTTTCACCCATTTTTCCACCCAAATGGCCACCAAAAATTAAATGAACCACGTTGGGATAATCCCCAACCTCCCTGGCATGCCCGGATCGATTTTCGGCCCACAGCATGCCTGGACCCCGGGCTCACCCCCAAAATTGTGGGCTATAACACACCGATTTGGCCCGAAAAAGCCTCATTCGCGCTGTTTCACCCGTTTGTCCACCCAAATGGCCACGAAAAATTAAACGGACCACGCTGGAATGATCCCTGATATGTGAGCAGATGCAAACATATTTGTCGCTTTTAACTGAGAATAATTGCAAAGTCTTAAGCAACTTTTGTCATTTTTGATTGTTTTATCTTTGATTTTGCAGTGGAAGTCAAGATGCAAGAGAACCAACAATGATGGAAGTAAAAGAGTTAAAATCTAAAACAAATCAAAGAGAAGTGTGGCTGACGACATTCCTGATAACTCGTCATAACTTTGATAGGTTATCTGCTTCATCGTCAACCTTAAACAGAGAATGAGGTCCAGCTTGAAGGAATGCTGGAAACTTGTGATATTCGATTAGGATTGTGATAAGCCATCAAGATCGTCGTTAGCCTAAGGCAGAACATGGGAGATGAGGTAGAGAAGTGATAACATCTGTGATAAGTCATCAAAGATCTGATAGGCCATCACGTTTCATCGTCATCCTAAGGCAGCGAATGTCAAAAGCGAAGAGGAGCTGACGACATTTGTGATAAGTCATCAGACTCCTAATAAGGCATCACAAAATATCGTCACCTGTTCGAGAAATTGCTGAACTCTATTATTTTTTTCCATAATTAGGGTGAACTATTTAAAGCATAGTTTAGGGTTTTCTAAAGCAGTTCTGAACCTATTTTTGGGATGCACGTATTTTTTATTTTCTCTCTAGTTTTTGTCTTGCAAAAAATAATTAACTTTGAAGAGATTGTCATCAATATTTTGGAAATTCTACTGTGATCTAATCTGAGAATCACTCATTGTTAGTCATATTGTTGTAAGTTCATCTTTCAAATTATGAATTCAAGTGGTTGTATTTCTTATTACATTATGAGTGGTTAAATTCCTTTAACCCGAATTATGGGATTTATGGGTTAGGTCTTGGTAAGTTGCTAAGTGTTCAAGATTCTAAAGGTAATAGGACTCCTTGATAATTTTGAGGTTTTAATTATTATCTATTGGTTGCAAATGATAGATAGCACCTGCTTTGATTTGCTTTAGATAAGAGATCAATTATAGTAGGAAGTGAATTATTGACAGGGACTTGGAAGCACTAAACTTTCATTTAATAATTGATGTTGTAACAAGGTCAATTAACCTGAGGTGAAGTCTGGTCAGTGAATATAAATTCTCTAAGTTCGAGAGGATTAGGTAATTAAATGCTTAAGTAGGTCGAGAGATATTTAGGCTTAACTTCGATAAAAATAATCTGTTGTTCCTACCTATCGTGAGAATCTTGAATCAATATTAGCATCTATCAAGTACCTGTTCTATCTTCCTATTCCCCCTCCCGAGATCACAGGTTAACAATGAATATATATTAAGGGTATATAATCCTTAAAATAATTAAAACAAGGATAAAAAACAACCATAGTAATAAGCAATTTATAAAACTTAATTCAAAATGAAAGTAGTCATGATCTTAGCCTTAACCCCGGAAAGGGGGCTTAGCCCTCAATGGAAGTATTCATTATCCAATTACTTGGATTGATAATACAAACCATGAAAGAAACTAAAGAAAATTAAAACCCTAAAGAATGATGTGTAGCATCCTCCTATTCCTCCAAAGACGTCACAAGGTCCAAGATAATTCATAACGTGTTCCACGTAATCAATTTAGATTAGCCAATCATAAGCTGTGTAGTAGGATTGTGAGTTGTCCAGGACTTGAGTAGTGGAATGGAGAAGGATTCACGAGCTTTGGAGCATGAGAGTGGAGCAGGCTGTGTGGGCATTGTATCATGGCTATGTGTAACGCCCCGAATCTGGTACCCAAAATGCTACACGGTGCTCATGAACCTAAAGGACCACAATCTAACCCATGACTGATATTTGTACCTGAATATTGCATAATATAATATATGAATGCGGAAATAAAGGCTGAAAGGCCATAAGGTTCAAAACTGTAACATAACTGATAAAAACATAACATCTGGATGGGGTATGAAATACCCAAAACAACTGAAATAAACTGTCTCAACATGATAGTCTGAAAATCCTCTAGCTGTATGAATAAGGAGTTGATGAGACATGTCCCCAACTAACTCCATATACTGAAAGCTAAACTGAATTACTCAAATAACTAATAATATTGTCCTTGAATGATGAGGACTCACTGCTAAGTTTGGCTACTATTGATGCTCTGGAGCTCATGCTTCTGAACCTAAGTATAAAACATCATAGCATAAATGCGTCAGTATAATTAAATGTACTGGTATTCATGTGAGGTAGGTTGAATGCAAAGGGTTCAAATATATGAACTATACTAACTGACTGGATAACATGAACGTGAGAATACATGTATGAATACATTATAGTTGTAACTGAGTTTGTGACAACATGATTACTGAGCCTGAGTACTGATAATATGAGACAATGATAATTGTATAACTAAAATAACTAATACTAAGCGACTATATATGACAGTCTAGGTTCTAATGGAACTAGCTGAGTTTCGTACTGATTTGAGTTGACTGTATCTGGCAGTCCTGAATTTTGTAGAACTATCTGAGTTCTATTAATGAGACTTAATAACTGTATCTAACAGTCCTAAATTCTGTAACTGAAATGATGGGAAGTAGTCATCTAACCGACATGCCCCAAATAATGCAATATAGCTGAGTTGGGGTCCAATCTGTAACCCCAATTGGAAGGGTATCAATACTGTGCCACTGGTAAGGATAATCTGTGAGTAACCCTAATATAACAGGTAACTCTAGTGAGAACGGTGGGAACCCTCATATAACAGATTAATCCACCTCATCTACCCTCATATAACAGACTATGATGTCTCAACCTACAGTGGCTACGTAGTTTAGGAACGTAAGGATTGATTCTAAGAATCACACCCTCATATAACAGGTGAGTTCTCATCCTTGGGTTCACTCGATGCTAATTCCTACTCTCATCTGGATAGACACTGAACATGATTAACTGAACTGGACTAGAATTCACTGAGTTCCATTAACTGATGGAATACAACTGAGGTTACTGAATTACTGAACTTTCCTGAGTCACATGACTGATTGAGTTCTATGGATCATGGCTTGACTGAGGATATAGTGAAACATGTCACTGAATCTAGCCACACAACTATAATTTTTGGGTAAAAGTACCCCCAGGACTCGATAGAAGGAAACTGACAAGACATGACTTTCTTGAATATGTGACCAACATCAATAATAAGTTGGGGATTTCATGAAGTACATGGTCATCATAAGCTTGTACATGAACAACAATAAGTTGGGGATTTCATGAAGTACATGGTCATCATAAGATTGTACATGAATAGGATTGCATGTAAACATGGCATAATTTCATAAGGCTGATTCATGAGTAATCCAACAACATTTACAAGGCATGTTAATAGCATGGAAGTCATTTGAACATAAAGGTACAACATGAATTCATTACTTCAGTCACAATTACATAAGTTCTAGGCCCTTAGGCATTTTATCAAACACCTTACATGCACAACTTAGGGCATAGGTATAATCATCAATTAACACATCATGAACCACTCAATTCATGGATTTAAAACTCATATATTAATGTAATTTCATAAAACATATTAAGATTCCAACTTGGGAATCATACAACAACAATAACAACCACATGAACATAATCAACACATAGCATGAATATCATAATTCATAGTTTAAAACTTGATTTTTGGGCTTCATGGATGAAAGGAACCCACGAATGAACACTATGCATACCTTAGTTCTTGACTCTACGCAGATTGATGGAGAGACTCTTGAATTTACGTGTTGAATTTAAATCCCCAATTGTAAACCCTAGCTTGTTCTTGAGAGAACCTTGAGAGAAATGTTATGTTTTATGTGAAAAATGGATGAATCACGTGTTATTGGGCTTAAATAGGGGTGGGAAATCGACCCTTAGATGCATATTTTAATAATTGAAAATTTCCCGACCTAGACCCTTGGCGCAACGCGGTGCTATTGCACCGTGTCACTGGAATTTAACAACTGGGAAATTGAAAGAGGGTGCGATGCGAGGGCTATCACGGGGCTTCACTGGAATTTGAAAATTGTCATTTTGGCTTATGACGCGATGCACCACTGACTGAAATGATGGTGTTTTACGACTGAAATTTCAAATTGCCATAACTTCTTACCCGGTTGTCGGATTTAGGTAAATTTGGTATCAATGGAAAGCTTATTGAATTTCCCACATGACAAAAAGTGAAAATCTTGAAAATTCCCCATGGAATAAACATCATTAAATTTAGAAGATAATAATTGACATTCTTGGGATGAAATTAGTTAGAAAACTTTGGGGTATTACAATATCTCTCTCTTAGGAACATTCGGCCTCGAATGCAACTGAATAAGATGGGAGAAATAATGAGTTGAAGTATATACTGAAACATGACTGACATTTCTGAGATTTATACTGAGCATGCATATCTGATGCATGATTTCATGACTTAACTGACTCATGAACACATGACTGAGATTTCTGATAACTGAGTTTATCACGAGAAGAATGCATGTCTGATGCATGAACACATAACTAATCTAATGCACGAACATATGACTGAATATGCAATGGTACTTAGTAGCAGTATAAAATGGAATTCTGAACATGAGACTGATACTAAGTCATAACTGAAATCTAGACATTTAAACTAAAAGCTTAAGGAGAACTGTTACCTTGAGCTAGATCTGAGTTAGCAGAGAAGAGGTGAGGATACTTGGTACGCATGTCTGCTTCTTCTTCCCAAGTAGTTCCCTCAACGGACTGATTCCACCAAAGAACTTTGACTAGAGGGACTTATTTGTCCCTCAGTCTACGAGTCTGATAGTCTATAATTTCAACTGGAATCTCTTTATAAGAGAGGCTTCTCTGAATATTGACGCCCTCAGCAGGGACTACAACTGATGGAGCACCTATGCATTTCTTGAGCAAGTAGACATAAAAGACTGGATGGACTGAAGCTAGATCTGAAGGAAATTCAAGCTCATAAGCTACCTTGCTGAAGCGACTGAGAATTTTAAAAGGACCGATATATCAGGGACCGAGCTTTCCCTTCTTTTCAAACCTCTTCACTCCCTTCATGGGAGAGATCTTTAGATAGACATAGTTACCAACCTCAAACTCGAGGTCCTTTCTACGCACATCTGCATAAGACTTCTGTCGGCTTTGAGCAACCCAAAGTTTTTCTCTGATCAACTGGACTTTTTGTAAGTCATAGAATATTAAGTCAGGCCCTATGACTGAAGCCTCACTAACTTCGAACCAACCGACTAGAGATCTGCATCTCCTACCATAGAGAGCTTCGAATGGAGCCATCTTAATACTGGAATGATAGTAATTGTTGTATGCACACTCAATCAAAGGTAAGTGGTCATCCCAACTACCCTTGAAATAATTGCATACACCCTTAGCATATCTTCTAATATCTAAATGGTCCTTCCTGTTTGACCATTTGTCTGAGGATGAAAGTTTGTACTAAGATAAACTTGGGTACCAAGACCTTTTTGGAATGCTTTCTAGAAATAAAAGGTGAACTGGGTACCTCTGTCTGAGATAATAGATAACGAAACACCGTGCAATCTGACCAACTCCCTGATATAGAGTTTGGCATAATCCTCGGCTGAGTAAGAGGTATGAACTGGAAGAAAATAGGCTGATTTGGTCATCCTGTCTACCATGACCCAAATTGAATCATGCTAATGACGAGTACGAAGAAAACCTATCATGAAGTCCATGTTCACTTCTTCCCACTTCTAAGTAGGAATATTGGACTCTTGCATGGACCCACTAGGCTTCTGATGCTCTATTTAACCTGCAACATCTCTTTTCATCCCACTCCACTAATATATTTCTCGTAAATCACAGTACATCCTTGTGGCCCCTAGATGAATAGAGTAGCGCACACCATGCACTTTTGCAAGAATTCGCTGCCTTAAGTCATCTACATCTGGAATACATAGATGACCTTGACAACGCAATACACCATCTCCCCCTGGGAGAAAACCTCTACTTCCTGATCCTTGACTGACTCTTTTAACTTGACAAGGCTGGGATTTCTATCTTGCTTTTCTTTCACCTTAGAAACTAGAGATGATTCTGAACTACTCTGAACCCATATGTCACCCTACTCTGTATCAACTAAGCAAATGCCTAGTCTAGCAAGATGATGGAATTCCTGAGCTAACTTCTTCCTACTATCCTTAACATGAGAAACACTACCCATAGACAGTCTACTGAGAGTGTCGGCCACTATGTTGGTCTTGCCTATATGATAAAGGACACTCTTGTCATAATCTTTCAAGAGCTCTAACCACCTTCTCTGATGAAGATTGAGATCTTTCTGATAAAAGACATACTGGAGACTCTTATGGTTTGTGAACACATCTACATGGACACCGTATAAATAATGCCTCCAAATCTGTAAGGAAAATACTACGGCTACTAACTAAAGATCATGAGTAGGATAATTCTTCTCATGGGGTTTAAGATGTCTGGAGGCATAGGCTACTGCATGAGGACACAACCCAAACATACTCTGGATACTTCACAATACACTATGAACCCATCTAGACCATTTGGAAGAGCTAAAACTAGAGTTGAGGTGAGTCGAGTCTTCAACTCGTAAAAACTCTTCTCGCAAGGATCTGACCACTGAAACTTGACTTTCTTCTGAGTCAATCTGGACATAGGGGATGCATATAAGAAAATCACTCAACAAACTATCTGTAATAGCGATCCAAACCCAAGAAACTCTTTATATCTGATGGAGAGACAGGGTGAGGCTAGTTTCTTACGGCTTCAGCCTTTTGAGGATCAACCCTAATGCCATCACTGAAAATGATATAACCAAGAAATGTTACTGACCTTATCCAAAATTCGCACTTACTAAATTTGGTGAACAATTGATGAGATCTGAGAGTCTGAAGTATAATTCTGAGATGGTCAGAATGATCACACTCACTACGAGAATAGATCAGAATATTATCTATGAAGACTATGATGAACATGTCCAAGTACTACTTGATCACATCGTAAGTACTACTTGAGCACATGGTTCATCAAGTCCATGAAAGCTGCAGGGGAATTAGTAAGACCAAAGGACATGACTAAGAATTCAAAGTGACCATACCAAGTAGGGAAGGTTGTTTTTGGGATGTCACATTCTCTGACTCTAAGATGATGATAGCCTGATCTGAGGTCTATCTTAGAGAAATAGCTGGCACCCAGAAGTTGGTCAAATAAGTCATCAATTCTGGGAAGTGGATACTTGTTCTTGATTGCGACTTTATTGAGCTGATGATAATTAATACATATTCTAAAAGAACCATATTTCTTTCGCACGAATAAAACTGGTGCACCCCACGGGGACACACTGGGTCTGATAAATCCCTTATCTAAGAGATCCTTCAACTTTTCTTTCAGTTCTTTGAGTTTTGCTGGTGCTATTTTGTATGGAGGAATAGATATAGGCTGAGTATCTGGAAGAAGATCAATGTCGAAGTATATTTCCCTTTCGAGAGAAATTCCTGGAAGATCTTTGGGAAAGACATCTGAATATTCATTCACTACTGGGACTGATTCAAGACTTGGAGTTTCAAAACTAGTGTCCTTAACTCAAACAAAGTGATAGACACACCCCTTAGATATTATTTTCCAGGATCAAAGGTAGGAAACAAGCTGACCTCTGAACGCTAAAGTACTACCCCTCCACTCTAGGATAGATTTATTTAGAAACTGGAACTGCAACTGGACTATTCGGAAATTGGAACTGGATTAATATCATAATCGGGCAGTTCCTATATACCCGTTGGGCTATGATGGTTTTACCCACTGGGGTAAAGACTGAAAAGGGCTCTTCTAAAATTTCAGGTCTGGTTCTAAAATCGCCTGCTATATAGGGAGTAAAAAAGACAAAGATGCTCCTGGATCTAAAAAAGCGTAAATATGCACATGAAAGATCTGTAATGTACCAGTAACAATATCAGGAGAATTTTCCTGATCTTACCAGGACTGGAGAGCATAAAGTCTATTTGGGCGTTGCCTACTCATAGCACTGGAGGTGGCATCCTGCTGGTTTGGGAGATCAGACTGGGCTAAGGAACAGTTCTGATGACCCTGAGGACCTGGATGAGGACAGTCTCTGACTCTGTGTCCTATCTTGCCACATCCGAAACAAATACCACTAACAGCTCTGCAAATACCCTGATGGTGCTTGCCACAAGTCTGGCAAAGAGGATAGGTGCGGGTGCTACTAACACTGCCCTGAGACTTAGAGCCTGGCGCTCTATCTTTATTACCATCCCTGAACTTAGGAACTGGAGAACTAGCCGAAAAAGGAGCTGGAACTGATAACTTATGATGAAATTGAGAACGGTTTCCTCCTTCTGATTTGGGTTGAGCAAAGTTGAAACTACCTTTCCATGCTCTCTTATTCTTCTTCTCCCTCACCTTAACCCTCTTCTCCTCTATCTGCTGAGCATGAGTCATAAACCTAGCTAAAGTCATGTTACAATTCAGCATCGCAGACCTACACTCATTAACAATACTATCATTCACCCCAGAAACAAACTTACTCATCTTGTCCCTACTGTCGGCAACCACATGAGGAGCATATCTAGCTAATTGAGTAAACCTAAGAGAATACTCTTTCACAGTCATGTTGCCCTTCCTGAGATTGATAAATTCAAATACCTTAGCCTCTCTCAGCTCTTAGGAAAAGAATTTATCTAAGAATGCAGTGACAAACTCCTCCCACTTAATAGGCCCTGCATCATTTGGCCTTTCTGACTTCCACTGCTTGTACCAAGTGTGAGTAGCATCCTATAATTGGTATGCATCTAAATCTACCCTCTCACTAGTAGTAACCCCCATGATATCTATAACCTTTTAAACTTGATCGATAAATTTCTGAGGGTCCTCATCTGACTTAGACCCGAAAAAGGATGAAGGATTCATTCAGGTGAAGTCCCAAATCCTGGCTGCAGCTGAATTGGCCACTGGGTTTGCTGGAACAAAAATTGGTCGTTCATTCTGAGTAGTAACTGACTGAGCAAGAGTAGTGAATGCATCTCTAAACTCTACATAAGAAACATGTTCGCCCAAAGGATCTTCAGGCTGAGGGGCTGACTAATTCCCATTTCTTCTTTTGCGAGGCATGTTCTGTAGAAGAAAGGGAGAAATGGATTAGACTAAGAGATTAAATGGAGATTATGCTCACTAGAACAACATGAATACTGAAAGAAGGGAAACTTTTCCTCAAACATCTCATAGCCTCATGTACATAAATGTGGTGCGCAACACACCTATGCACAACACTCTACTAGATGCTGCTTCCAGATTTCCTAGGACTCTATTGAATCTTAGGCTCTGATATCAAGTTTGTAATGCCCTGAATCTGGTACCCAAAATGCTACATGGTGCTCATGACCACGAAGGATCACAAGCTAACCCATGACTGATATCTGTACCTGAACATTGCATAATATACTGTATGAATGCAAAAATAAAGGCTGAAAGGCCATAAGGTTAAAAACTGTAGCATAACTGATAAAAACATAACATCTGGATGGGGTATGAAATACCCAAAACAACTAAAATAAACTGTCTCAACATGATAGTCTGAAAATTCTCTAGTTGTATGAAAAAGAAGTTGATGGGACATGTCCCCAACTAACTCCATCTACTGAAAGCTAAACTAAATTACTCAAATATCTAATAGTATGGTCCTCGAATGATGAGGACTCACTGCTAAGTCTGGCAGCTACTGATGCTCTGGATCTAGTGTTTCTGAACCTATGGTATAAAACACCATAGCGCAAATGGGTCAGTACAATTGAATATACTGGTATGAATGTGAGGTAGGCTGAATGCAAAGGTTCACACACATGAACTATACTAACTGACTAGATAACATAAACGTCAGAATACATGCATTAATACATAATAACTGTAACTGAGTTCGTGACAAAATGATTACTGAGACTAAGTACTGATAACATGAGACAATGATAACTGTATAACTAAAATAACTGATACTGAGCGATTGTATCTGACAGTCTAGGTTCTGATGGACCTAGTTGAGTTCTGTACTATTCTGAGTTGACTGTATCTGACAGTCCTGAATTTTATAGAACTATCTGAGTTCTATTACTGAGACTGAATAACTGTATCTAACAGTCCTAAATTCTGTAACTGAAACTGTGGGAAGTAGTCATCTAACCAACATGCCCCAAATAATGTAATATAGCTGAGTTGGGGTCCAATCTATAACCCTAATTGGAAGGGTGTCAATACCGCGCCACTGGTAAGGACAATATGTAAGTAACTCTCATATAATATTTAGGTCACTCTAGTGAACCACATTGAGATAATCCACAACCTCCCTCACATGCCCCAGATGATTTTTGGCCCACAGCGCGCCCGGAACTCAGGCCCACCCCCAAAACCGTGGGCTATAGCTCACCGATTTGGCCCAAAAATGCCCCATTCGCGCCGTTTCATCCGTTTGTCCGCCAAATGGCAATAAAAAATTAAACGGCCCTTAAAGGGACAATCCCCAACCTTCCTAGCATGCCCCGGTCTATTTTTGGCCAACAACACTTCCAAACCCCGGGCCCATCCCCAAAATCGTGGGCTATAGCACACCGATTTGGCCCAAAAATGCCCTGTTTGCACCGTTTCACCCGTTTGTCCACCCAAATAGCCACAAAAAATTAAATGGACTTCGTTGGGTTGATCCCCAACCTCCCTGGCATGCCCTTGTCGATTTTCAACCGACAGCATGATCGGACCCCGGGCCCACCTCTGAAACCATGGGCTATTGCACACCGATTTAGCCCAAAAATGCCCCGTTCTCTCTGTTTTGCTTGTTTTACCACTCAAATAGACTCAAAAAATTCAATAGACCATACTTGGATTATACCCAACCTCCCTAGCACGTCTCGGTTGATTTTTGGTCCACAGAACACCCGAAACCCGAGCCCACCGCAAAAACTAAGCCCTATAGCACACCGATTTGGCCCAAAAATGCTTCGTTTGCACCATTTCATCCGTTTGTCCACCCAAATGGCCATGAAAAATTAAACGGACCATGCTGGGACGATCCCCAACCTTCCAAGAATGCCCCGATCAATTTATGGCCCACAGCACGCCTGGACCCTGGACCCACCCCTGAAATCGCGGGTTATAGCACATCGATTTAGCCCAAAAATGTTCAGTTCATGCCATTTCGCCCGTTTGTACACCCAAATGGCCATTAAAAATTAAACAGACCACACTAGGATGATCTTCAACCCCCCTGACACTCCCCGATCATTTTTTTGCCCACAGCACGCCCGAACCCCGTGTCCACCCCCAAAATTGTGGGCTATTGCACATCGATTTGGCCCAAAAATGCCTTGTTCGCATTGTTTTGCCCGTTTGTCCACCCAAATGGCCATGAAAAATTAAAAGGACCACATTGGGGCGATCCCCAACCTCCCTGGCATGTCGCGGTCGATTTTTAGCCCACTGTATGCCCGAACCCCGGGTCCACCCTTGAAACTGTGGGCTATAGCCCACCGATTTGGCCCAAAAATACCCTGTTCATGCCGTTTCTTCCGTTTGTCCACCCAAATGGCCACAAAATATTAAACGGGCCACGATAGGACGATCCCCAACCTCCCAGGCAAGCCTCGATTAATTTTTGGCCCACAACATGCCCAGAACCTGGGCCCACCCCAGAAACCATGGGCTGTACCACAATGATTTGGCTTGAAAATACCCCGTTCACGCCGTTTTGCCCGTTTGTCCACCCAAATAGCCACGAAAAATTAAACGGATCATACTGGGATGATCTCCAATTTCCTTGGCATTCCCCAGTCGATTTTCAGCCCATAGCACGGTCGGACCCCGATCCCACCCCCGAAATCGTGGGCTATAGAACCTTTATTTAGCCCAAAAATGCCCAGTTCACATCGTTTCACCAGTTTGTCCACCCAAATAGCCACGAAAAATTAAACGGACCACGCTGGGATAATCCTCAACCACCCTGGCACGCCTCGAATGATTTTTGTCCTACAGCATGCCCGGACCCCGAGCCCACCCCCAAAAATGTGGGCTATAGCAATCTAATTAGGCCAAAAAATGCCCCGTTCGCTTCGTTTCACCCGTTTGTCCACCCAAATAGCCACAAAAAATTAAATGGAATACCCTGGGATGATCCCCAAACTCGCTGGCATGCCCCGGTCAATTTTTGGCCCACAACATGCTTAAACCCTGGGCCCACTTCCAAAACCGTGGGCTATAGCCCACCGATTTGGCCTAAAAATTCCCCATTCTTGCCGTTTCACCCGTTTGTCCACCCAAATGGCCACAAAAATTTAAACGGACCACACTGGGATGATTCTTAACCCCCTGGCATGCATCGATTGATTTTTGAACCACAGCACGACCAGACCCCGGGCCCACCCCCAAAACCGTGGGCTATAGCATACCGATTTGGCCCGAAAATGCTCCATTCGCGCCGTTTTGCCCATTTTTCCACCTAAATATCCATACAAATTTAAACGGACCACACTGGGATGATCCCCAACCTCCCTGGAATGCCTCGGTCAATTTTTGGCCGACAGGACGCCCGGACCCTGAGCCCACTCTTAAAACTGAGGGCTATAGCACACCGATTTTGCCCTAAAACTCCCCGTTCGCACCGTTTCGCCCATTTGTCCTCCCAAATGGCCACAAAAAATTAAATGGACCATACTGGGATGATTCCAAACCACCCTGGCATGCCCCGGTCGATTTTTGGCCCATATCACGCCCGGACCCCAGGACCACCCTTGAAACCGTGGGCTACTGCACACCGATTTGTGCTGAAAATGCCCCATTCGTGTCGTTTTACCCGTTTATCCATGCAAATAGCCACAAAAAATTAAACGGACAACGCTAGGACGATCCCTAACCTCCCTAGCATGCTCCGGTTGATTTTTGGCCCATAACACGCCCGAACCCAGAGCCCACCCCTAAAATCATGGGCTATAGCACAATAATTTGTCCAAAAATTCCCCGTTCGTACCATTTCGCCCGTTTGTCCACCCAAATGGCCATGCAAAACTAAACGAACCATGCTGAGATAATCCCCAACCTCCCTGGTACATCCCGATCGATGTTTGGCCTACAACACACCTAGACCCCGAACCCACCCCCGAAACTGTGGGCTATAGCACATCGATTTAGCCTGAAAATGCCCCGTTCGTGCCGTTTCACCCTTTTGTCCATCCAAAAGTCCACAAACAATTAAAAGGACCCTGCTGGGATGATCCCCAACCTTCCTGGCATGCCCCAGTCAATTTTAGTCCCACAGCACGCTCGGACCCCGGGCCCACCCTCAAAACTGTGGGCTATAGCAAACTGATTTGGCCCGAAAATGCCCCGGTCATGCCGTTTCGCCAATTTGTCCTCCCAAATAGCCATGAAAAATTAAACGAACCATACTGGGATGATCCCCAACCTCCCGGGCATGCCCCGATCGATTTTTGGCCCACTGCATGCCCGAACCCCGGGACCACCCACGAAACCGTGGGCTATAGCACCATAATTTGGCTCGAAAATGCTGCATTCGAGCTGTTTTGCCCGTTTGTCCATACAAATGGCCACGAAAAATTACACGGACCATACTGGGATGATCCCCAACCTCCCTGGCACACCACATTTGATTTTTTGTGCATAGCACGCCCGAACATCGGGTCCACCCCCGCAACCATAGGGTATAGCACACCGATTTAGCCAAAAAATGCCCTGTTCGCATCATTTCGCCCGTTTGTCTATCCAAATGGCCACAAAAAATTAAATGAACCACACTGGGATGATCCCCAACCTCCCTGGCATGCCCCGGTCAATTATCGAACCATAGCACGCCGAACCCCGAGCCCACCCCCGAAATCCTGGCATAATAATTTGGCCCAAAAATGCCCCGTCCGTACCATTTCGCCCGTTTGTCAACCCAAATGGTCATTAAAAACTAAACGAACTATGATAAGATGATCCTCAACCTCCCTGGCACGCCTCGGTTGATTTTTGGTCCACAGCACACCCATACCCCGGGCCCACCTCCAAAACCGTGGGCTATAGCACACCGATTTGGCCTAAAAATACCCCGTTCGTGCCGTTTCACCCGTTTGTCCACCCAAATAGCCACGAATAATTAAACGGACCACGCTGGAATGATCCCCAACCTCCCTGGCATGCCCCGAATGATTTTTGGCCCACAACACACACGGACTCCGGGCCCTCCCCCAAAACTGTGGGCTATAGCAAACCGATTTGGCCCAAAAATGCCCCGTTCGCATTGTTTTTCCCGTTTGTCAACCCAAAGAGCCATGAAAAATTAAATGTACCACCCTGGGATGATCCCCAACCTCCCTGGTATGCCCCGATCAATTTTTGGCCCACAGCACGCCCGAACCCTAGGTTTACCCCCGAAATCGTGGGCTATAGCACACCGACTTGGCCCAAAAATGCCCCGTTCATGCTGTTTTGCCCGTTTGTCCACCCAAATGGCCACAAAAAATTATAAGGACCACACTGGGATGATCCCCCTCCTTGGCATGCCACAATCAATTTATGGTGCACAGCACGGCTGAACACCGGGCCCACCCTCAAAACTGTGGGCTATAGCTCACTGATTTGTTCAGAAAATGCCCCATTCGCGCTGTTTTGCCTGTTTGTCCAACCAAATGGCCACGAAAAATTAAACAAACCATGATGGAATGAGCACTAACCTCCTTAGTATGCTCTGGTTGATTTTTGGCCCACGGCACGCTCGAACCCCGAGCCCACCCCCAAAATCGTGGGCTATAGCACAATAATTTGCCCAAAAAATGCCCCGTTCGCACCATTTCGCTGATTTGTCCACCCAAATGGCCACTAAAAACTAAACGAACCATGCTGAGATGATCCTTAACCCCCTGGCATGCCCTGGTCGATTTTTGGCCCACAACACACCTGGAACCCTGGTCCACCCCCGAAACCGTGGGCTATAGCACACCGATTTGGCCCAAAAATTCCCCGTTCGCGCCGTTTCACCTGTTTGTACACCTAAATGGCCACGAAAAATTGAACGTACCACGTTGGGATGATCCACAACCTCCTTGGCATGCCCCGGTCAATTTTTGACCTACAACACGCCTGGACCCCGGGCCTACCCCCAAAACTGTGGACTATACCAAATCGATTTGGCCCGAAAATGCCCCGTTCGCGCCGTTTTGCATGTTTGTCCACCCAAATAGCCATGAAAAAACAAACAGACCACACTGGGATGTTCTCCAACCTCCCTAGCATGTCCCGATCAATTTTTGGCCCACAGCACGCCCGTACCCCTGGCCCACCCCCAAAACCGTGGGCTATAGCACACCAATTTAGCCTGAAAATGCCCCGTTCGCGCTGTTTTGCCCGTTTTTCCACACAAATGGCTATGAAAAATTAAACGGACCATACTGGGATGATCCCCTACCTCCCTAGCATTCCACAATTGATTTTTGGTGCACAACACACCCGAACATCCGGCCCACCCCCAAAACTGTGGGGTATAGCACACCGATTTAGCTCGAAAATGCCCCGTTCGCATTGTTTCACCCGTTTGTCCATTCAAATGGCCACGAAAAAATAAATGGACCACGCTGGGATGATACTCTACCTCCCTAGCATGCCCCAATTAATTTTTAGCCCACAGCATTCCCAGACCCCGAGCCCACCCATGAAACCGTGGGCTATAGCACACTGACTTGGCCCGAAAATCGTCGTTCATGTTGTTTCACTCGTTTATCCACCCAAATGGCCATGAAAAACTAAACGGACCATATTAGGACAATCCCCAACCTCGCAGGCATGCTCTGATCAATTTTTAGCCCATAGCACACTCGGACCCCGGGCCCACCCCAAAAATCGTAGGTTATAGCATATCGATTGGGCCCGAAAATACCCCGTTCATACCGTTTTGCCCGTTTGTCCACCCAAATAGCCACGAAAAATTAAACGGACCACGCTCGGATGATCAACCTCCCTGGTATGCCTCGGTCACGTTTCAACCCACAGCACGCCCGGACCTCGAGCCCATCCTCAAAACCGTTGGCTATAGCACACCGAATTAGCCCAAAAATGCCCTATTTATGCTGTTTCGCCCGTTTGTCCACACAAATGGACACAAAAAATTAAACGAACTATTTTGGGATGATCCCCAACCTCCCTGGCATAGTTCGGTCGATTTTCAGCCCGCAGTATGGCCAGAACCCAGGACCACCACCAAAACCGTGGACTATAGCACACTGATTTGGCCCAAAAATGCCCCATTCGCGCCGTTTCGTCCGTTTGTCCACCCAAATGGCCACAAAAAATTAAACAACCCACGCTGAGATGATCCCAACCTCCCTAGCATGCCTCGGTCGATTTTTGGCCAACAACACGCCTGAACCGTGGGCCCACCCTTGAAACTCTGGGCTATAGCAAACCGATTTGGCCTAAAAATCCCCCGTTCGCGTTGTTTTGCCCATTTGTGCACCCAAATGGCCACAAAAAATTAAACGAACCATACTGGGACGATTCCCAAGCTCCCGGGCACACCCCGATCGATTTTTGGCCTACATCACGGCCGGACCCCGAGCCCACCCCCAAAACCGTGGGCTATAGTAAACCGATTTGGCTCGAAAATACCCTGTTCGCGTCGTTTCTCCCGTTTGTGCATCCTAATGGCCACAAAATATTAAACGGACCATACTAGGATGATACCCAACGTCCCTGTCATGCCCCGATCAATTTTTCGCCCAGCGCACGCCCGGACCTCGGGACGACCCCCAAAACCGTGGGCCATAGCGCACTGATTTAGCCCGAAATTCCCCGTTCGTGCCGTTTCGCCCGTTTGTCAACCCAAATGGCCACGAAAAATTAAATGGCCTATGTTGGGATGATCCCCAATATCCTTGGCATGCCTCGGTCGATTTTTGGCCGACTGTATGCTCGGACGCCTGGCCCACCCCCAAAACCGTGGGCTATTGCACACCGATTTGGCCCAAAAATGCCCCTTTCTCGTCGTTTCACTCGTTTGTCCACACAAATGGCCTTGAAAAATTAAATGGATCATACAAGGACGATCCCCAACCTCCCTGACACGCCCGAATCAATTTTTGACCTGGACCCCTGGCGCGATGCGGCGCTATCGCGCCGTGTCTCTGGAATTTGACAACTGGGAAATTGAAAGAGGGCGCGATGTGGGGGCTACCGCGGGGATTCACTGGAATTTGACAATTGTCATTTTGGCTTATGGAGCGATGCGCCACTAACTGAAATGATAGAGTTTTACAACTGAAACTTCAAATCGCCATAACTTCTTACCCGGTTTTTGGATTTAGGCTAATTTGGTATCGATGGAAAGCTTATTGAATTTTCCCCAAGGAATAAACATCATTCAATTTAGAATCTAATACTTGACATTCTTGGTATGAAATTAGTTAGAAAACTTTGGGGTATTACGCTATGAGGGGACGACACGGGCTTGGCAGCACCGCTATAAGGTGTGCGTCGCAGAATCATTACCGTTCCCTTGATGGAATTGAACTTCACATATTTTCTAATTAAAATAGGCACCGATGTACAGAATGCGACGCGAGCATATCACGTGGTGCTACTGGAAGTTGAATTCAAAATATATTCTAAGTATTCCACATCCAACTTCATGTTCCGTGCCTTGTAGTGTTCTTTTGATTTGAATTCCAGCTTGTTCCAAATAAATTTATTACCTTAATCAACTACACAAACATCCTAAAACATCAAATACCATGGATTAGAGATCAATACAACAACACATCAAGAACAACAGGCTATAAACTCAAGCAAAGTACTTGTCTTGATCACTTTCACTTATAATTATCTTGGCTCATTTTAACTGAACTTTGCACAATTTAAACACGTAGTTCCACATATATTTACACATTCAAATCATAAGTAACTCATTTAACACTCTAGAATCCACCGAGAACAACTAGAACGGCACCTAGCTCAAGCTAGTAAACTAGTTTTCTCGCATAAATTCTAATTGATTGTTTAAACCCCAAACTTGTAGGAAAACACTTTTAAACATTATAATCACATATTTGAACACTTATATTCTTATTTATATCATCATTACACATGAAGCACACTAATTATCCTCAAAACAAGGCTTAATAAGCTAGAATAGCAATGCTAGAATGCATAAATACACCCAACATCACCACCCCACACTTAAAGCCTTAATCGTCCTCGAACAACTCTTACTCTAAGCATCATAAACTGAGGAGACTCTACACTTATATTACATTCAAGACACTCAATATAGTACTACAATAACTATACAAAATGCAAGTTTCTACACTCAGTATGTTATCTACACAATTGGAAGTTCAAGAACACTACTTACAAACATCCTAGCCTCAAGAATTAACTCAAAAAGTGGAAAACTCACGCATATTGATCAATAGAAGATATCATACAAATCACCCATAGTTATAAAACTTGTGCCCCTTACAAAAAAAGAGTTACCTATAATCACCCACAACAATGCAATGAAAACAAGATGGCTACAAGAATCAAGTTACGTTCAATCTCACAAGGAATTCGCAAGTTACACATAATGAACCATAGGCTTGCCCTTGGTGTAGTACTCTGCTAATATTAGAATGATGAAGCTTAGGATAAAATAGGTCTTTAAAGGTTGGAATATAGGTTAAGAGATTGGTAGGAACTATTTTGATCATGAATAGGGACTATCTTCCGTAAGCGCTTTAATACACTACATTATACAGTTAAAACCAATCTCTAACAACCAAATTACCCCACTTTCGTCTACCCCATTCTTTTGATTTCAGCCTATTTTATTAAGCTCATTCATAACACTATGGTGGGAGTATGCGAAGTACATATGTTTTAATTTTGCACTTTATCACACCCATTTTACGTTATGCACACTTATGATAGCCACCCTCAACTTAAGTGATTTGTCTTAGTTGGGGTGCACAATGTCCAAAAAGGACCAGGGCCAAAACAAATTCATTGTAACATAACTGGGCTAAAAACGGGAGATTTTAAGCATAAAATTCTCTAACTCCAAACCGCAACAATTTTCACACACCAATAACTAACACTTTGGGGCTTCAATTTCACCTTTTCTCCTCTTATTTTTTTTTAAACTCCTCACACCAATAATTTTACACTAAAGTGCTTAGGATCTTTTGGATAAAATTTAAGGTTTACCAAAGAAGGGATTAGGCTACATATGCGGCTACCAAAAAAAAAGCTAAAGGATCAATGGGGCTAACTAAGATAATGCACAAAGGTAGGTAAACAGAAGGTATAAAACAAGGCTATCAAAGAAATGCCTAAATCATCCCCTAAACTCACATCCTTTATTTTATTTTGCATACACCGGGCAAGTTCTAGCATCAAATAAAACAAATCATACACAAAAATCTTGCACACACATGGCACATGCTTCACTCACATAGGATCATCATAGACTCTCAACCGATAATAGTATGAACTTAAATTTTAAGCCACAAGTACAAGAGTCATAAACATGAGCCTGATGTGTGAGCAGATGCTAACATATTTGAGACTTTTAACTCTAAATAATTATGAAGTCTTAAGCAACTTTTGTTGTTTTTGATTATTTTTATTATGTTAATGAAAATGTAAGTGACAGGGGAGGAAACTAAAGAAAAGAAGAACAAATCAGTTGAAATCTGGTGCGAATAAGCTGAAGTAGAGATGACGACATATTTGAAGCGCCGTCAGACATGTGACAAGGCGTCAAGATTGTCGTCAACCTGAGGCAGATTATGCTGATTTCCAGTGAAGATGTGACCACATTTTTCACGCACCATCACATATTTGACACACCGTCAGAGTTGCCGTCAGAATAATCAAAAGATAGCAATTCACTGGAAACTTTGACGACATCTTGCACATGCTGTCAGACGTCTGACCCGCCGTCAAGATTGTCGTCGTCTATTCCGAAGAAAAAAATTAAAACCTTAATTTTTGTTTCATTATTTAGAATTAAGTATTTATAGAACTTTGAGGGTTTTGATGAAGAGAATGAATAATCTATTACTGAGAGACAATATACAATTTTCTTTTGACTTATCTGAAGAACAATATTATTTGGTGTTTTTGCCTCGTGACGCCAAGACAAGTTTACTTTTGATTCCATTCATCATTGTAAGTTAATCCTTTCAGTTATGAATTCAAATTGCATGTTTTTTTCTTGCACCATGAGTAGCTAAACTCCTGTAACCTGGATTATGGAATCTAGGGTTAGGTCATGATAAGGTGTTAATTTATTACTCAAGGTTTAATAGGTGTTAGCATTTCTTGGTAATTCTGATGTTATAACTTATGTATGTTGGTTGCAAACAATAGGCGTACCTACTTTGGTTTGCTTGAGAAAGAAATCATAAACAGTAGGAAGCGAATTATCTACAGGGACTCGAAAAGGCTTCGTTTAATAATCAGCACTGTAACAAGGTTGATTAACCTGAGGTAAAATCTGGTAAGCGAGTTCAGATTCCCTAAGTCCGAGAGGATTAGAAAGTTAGACGCTTGAATAAGTCGAGAGACATTTGAGCGTACCATCGATAGAGATAGCTTGTTATCCTAACCACCGTGAGAACCTTGAGTAAATGGTAGTATCTATCATGCACTGTAAGCCCTAGTGAACATAATCCCAGTTATTCCATAACATATTGATTACAAATATTTAAATTCAAAGTGAAAATTGATCTTCTGCAAAACTTAAACCCCCACTCAAGGAAACAGCAAACTACCAGTAAATCATATCGTAAACAACTCGAAGTTCACACCATATTCCCTATGGGATTTGACCCCAACCTAGTTGGGTTTTATATTGACAACGATCACTTACACCCATTCAAGAGTGTAGTTTAAGCGTTATCAAAAATGGCGCCGTCGTCGGGGAATGCGGTTGTAAACTGAAAGCTTGTGTGCAATAATTTTCTGTTAGTTAAGTTTTCTAAATTTACGTTTATTTGTTGTTTTTGTCTATTATACGTACTGTGTTGTTTATGCCAAAAACAAGAAGTTCCGGAGAACCATTATTGCCAATCAATCTGGAACCTCAACTGATAGGAAGAATGGCTGAACAACAGGAGGTGGACAGACTAGTCGTTTTATCCAGAGCTCAGGTGAATGTACAAAATTTGGGTCAACAAGCACATCACCAGAATCCTGACGATGAAGATTTGAGTGATGAGGAATTGCTGAATCGTTAAAACCCAAGATGAGCTGAGCAACTTGCTGCACCAGTGTAACAAAATATCAATAGAAACTATCCAATCTGAGAAAGGTATGGCCAAAAGCCTATTCAATATGAGGCTGATAAAGATAATGAAGGAATGGACGGAGCTGGTGCAACAGGTGCTATTATTCCTCCACCGTTGGCACCGGGTGCAAAATTCAACATAACAAGCACCATGATCCAACTCCTGAATCTGAAGGGGTTTTTTGGAGGCCTACCGGGTAATGATCCGAACATGCATTTGGTGAACTTCATCACCATTTTCAAATCTTTTGACAGTCCAGGAGTGAGCCAGAATACAATAAGGTTGAGGTTTTTTCCGTTGTCTCTGTCTGGAGAGGCAACAATGTAGTTGAACGAGTTAGAGCCCGATTCTATAACCAATTGGAGACAATTGAAAGATGCGTTCCTATAATTGTTCTTTCCACCCTCCAGAAGGGTATAGTTTAGGTATGAAATCAGTAACTTTAGACAGCTCCCGACTGAAGCATTGCATGAAACCTGGGAGAGATTCAAGAAGAAGCTTGCACAATGTCCGAACCACAACATGATGGACTTGCACTTGATGGAGACTTTGTATAGAGAGTTCAACTCTGTGACAAAGCCAATTGTTGACAACGCTGTTGGTGGTTTGTTCATTGACCTCTCTTTTCTGGATGCTTCTGACATGCTGAATAAAATGACCAAGCAAAGTTAGGCTTGGCATACTAGGGATTCTGTAGTAGTTAGCCTAACTGTTGCTAGTGGTATAACTGCGGAGCAGTGTAGAAGGGATGATGAGCGAGATCAGGACATAGCCCATTTGAAGACATAGATGGAATTGCTGGCCAAGCACTTGCTGTCAGGCAAGACTAAAATGAGTAAGGCTGTAGAATCGCAGGGGACTATTTCTACAGGTGCTGATGCGGAGGCAAACTATGTGAGTAATCAGGGGGATTTTCGAGGCAATAGCCAAGGGAACCAAGGTCGAAACTTCTACGACAAGCCTAATTATAAAGATAGGGATCAAGGACACTAGAGAAGCAATAATGACAGGAGTGGTTTGTATGTTCCTCCTAGAAGTCAGGAAGCTGCAACAACTAGTTCTGGCAAGATGTCCATGAAGGACATGATAGAAAAGCTGTTGAAGGGAGTTGAAGCTACCAACTCGGGGGTAACTACTATGAAAAGTGAATTTTTTACCCTCAGTCAGTTGGTTAGCTCACACTCTGCTTCTATTAAGTAGTTGGAGCAGCAGATGAGCCAATATTCTGCTATACTGAACCAGAGAAAAACTGGTACTTTACCTAGTGATACGGTTCAGAACCTACGGAATGATAGCTCGTGTATGGCGGTTATTACCAGAAGTGGTAAGGTATTATCTGGCCCTTCTATAGGTAAATCTATGATTGATAAGGTAGTCGATGCTGAGCCAGAGGTAGATGATTTGGTAGAATTTGAGAAGTTGAGTAGTTTTGTGGATACATCTGATAAAGGAAATGATAAGGTGAAGGAAGTGGCATTGAAAAAAATGCCAAGACCACCACTTCCCTTTCCTCAGAGATTGAAGAAGAAAGTAGATGATGAAAAATTTATAAAATTCATGGCAATACTGAAATAACTGACAGTGAATGTGCCATTTATGGAGTCACTCGAGCAAATGCCAAACTATGCTAAATTTATGAAGAAATTATTAACAAAGAAGAAGAAGGTAAGATGTGAGCCGGTGGACAATATCTACCACTGTAGTATTGTTTCTTCACAATCCTTAGTGCAGAAAAAGCCTGACCCTGGAGCATTTACCATACCGTGCACAGTTGGGTCCATGAAGTTTACCAAAGCTTTATGTGACTTGGGAGCAAGTATTAATCTGATTCCACTTGATATCTACAAGAATCTTGGATTGGGGAAACCTACCCCCACAACGATGTGTCTTGTGATGGCAGACAGATCGGTGAAACAACCAGTTGGTATAGTGAATGATGTGCCGGTAAAGGTGGATAAATTTATTCTTCCTGCAGATTTTGTGATATTGGATTGTGATGTTGATTTTGAGGTACCCATCATTTTGGGTAGACCACTGTTAGCCATGGGAAGAGTATTGGTTGATATGGATCTTAATGAGCTAAAGTTCAGGTATGGAAAAAAAGAGGCCAGATTCAAAATGTATTCTCCTATGAAGCAGTTAGAGGAGATGAATATCTTCTCGATTGTGGATGTATTCCACGAAAATGGTAATAGGGTATCGATACAGTATCTTGACGAAGTTTGAGTAGTCAAGATAACCAAGTCGTGCTGCAACGTTAAATCAGGCGCTATTTGGGAGGCAACCCAAAATTTTAATTTTATTGAATTGGTGTTTTTAATTTTTGTAGCTAAGAGTTGTACAAAAGAGGTGAAATGGTTGCAGTCATCTTAAGAAGGTTGACGATAATTTTGATGGGCCGTCACAAGTATGACAAGCCGTGAGAAATGTCGTCAAAACAATCAAGTCAAAGCCTTATACTGTTAAAGCTGACGACAACTTTGAAGCGTCGTCCGGTCTCTGACGCGCCATAAAAAATATCGTCAAACGAGTTGGGCCCAGTTTAAAAAATTTGAGCTAACCCGGCCCAACAACAGCTGTTCACATTCCCGCATACTATAGATAATTTTCTTTTAGTTTTGGTTCTCTTTCCTTAGTTAGTTATTTCCCTTCCTTTTTCAAATTTATTTCCATCTAAGGCAAATTTTAAAACTTTCCTTGTAAGTTGAAGCTTGAGAGTTAAGTCAAGAAACCTTTCCTCTCTCTCTTCTCAGTCTTTTCTCACTCAAAATTCTAGGTGCTCAAAGTACACCAGCTAAGTGTCGACATTCAGGTATGACAAAAACTTCAACTTCATCTTTCTTTGGATAAATTGTGAACTACCAGAAACCTTGGTTTCGAAGGAATGAGATGAACCTATTAACATGTTTCAAGCTCTTTCGAAAACTAGGGTTTGTAGTATTATACTGTACAACTTCATTAAAATTTTAGTTAAATAACATGACCTAAGTTGAAATTGAGAATAGTGGTAGATGAAAAATCAAGTAAAAAGGAATTGGAAGTTGAAATTTTGTCTGACGACAATTTTTACGGCCTTTCACCTATGTGACGGCTATTCAAAAATACCGTAAAAAGTTACAAAAATTTTGTGGGTTCTATATAAGGTGGACGACACTTTTGAAGCACCGCCACACTCGTGACGACAAATCAAAAAGGCCGTCAAACCTTCGAACTAAAAACAGTAATGATGTAAAATTGAGGTGATCCTTCTTCTTCTCATGTTTGATTATGGACACTAATTGAGGATTTTTATGTTTTTGCAAAACTAAGCATGGCACCCAAGAAAAAGAATACAACCACACCAAAGAAAGCGGATAAGGTGAGTGTACCTTGAAAACTTGTCAATGGGGACTCTGATTATGAGGACGATGAACCATTGCTCAGATGGACAAGAAAGAAGGCAAGTCCAAAGGCACCACCTCCACCTAAGCTTATTGAGGTGGAAGATACTGATAATACTGAGGTAACAACCCCAGCTGAGCAAGCATCGGAGGAACAAGGATCAAAACACACTGAGCAGGATTCTGAGGACACTGAACAAAAATCTGAAAATGAGGATTCTGAAAAGCCAGCTGCTGAAGCAACTGAGTCTGAATCACCATCATTGGATCAACAAGGTGATAAGGATTCTCTAGTAAGGGGAACTTTGGTGAAATGCAAGAACCCTGAAATTAGAAATAATGCGAGATGGAAAATCCCTGGGGCTGAAAAGATCTTTTGGGACGGACTTCGCAGAACTGATCAAAGAAGTGCTAGAAGGCCAATTTTAGAGGAGAAGAAGATTATCACTACAGGGTTGATCAAATACCCTGAGGTGATGCTAAAACTCAAAGATTATGGCTTGGAGTGGACTACTAGGGGAAGCGGTTCTTACTGTCCTTCGTTAGTCTGGGAGTTCTACGCGAACTACTAGGCTACGGTGGAAAACATGTGCAAAGATGGGGATAGAACTTCAAATAAACCTCTACTGACCAAAATTACAGTACGTGGAGTGATGGTGGACATATTAGATGCTAGCCTTCATCTCACGAGCCACTTCACCTACCTTCTATGCCCGGTTAAAGCATCGAGAAAATCAGCGCAAGTGGATAGAGTATCTCATAGCAGATGGAGAACCTGTGTGGCTGAATAATCCTACAAAAAAGATAACCAAAGCATCCCTAAATTCAGAGGCAAGATTTTGGTGGGGTTTAGTGCGGATTCATCTGATACCCACCGAGGGAGACAACATATTAGGGGATGATCGACCGATATTGGTTGCAAGCTTGATGGATAGAACTCCCTTGGATTTTGGAGAAATTATAGCTGAAGAGATCAAGATTCGGCTTGCAAGACCCGATGTTGCATATTCATTCCCGTGTCTGATTACTAAGTTGTGTGAAGAAGCTAATGTGCCTGAGATTTCAGGTATTGATGATAAGTTACATACCAAGAAGACCCACAACCCTGTCAGAAAAGATGAACTTTAGTAGGGCTTGCGACTTGATCAAGATGCAGTTGGTGCAGCAGATCCTCCAGTCACTAAGACTGTTTTAGCCCCAGATATGGGGGTGCAAAGCTCTGAAGCTGTACCACCACCACCAGTATCTTCAACACAGGTAGACTCAGTGCCTCAGAGTGAGCCGACTACTTCAGATCCTACTGCACCAACAGGCATTGCTTTTAACGTGCCAAATTTCAGAAAGACATCAAGGCAAGCGCAGTGGTGTGAGGATCAGTTGACACTTTTTGCCAAATAATCTTCTTCTACAGTGGATAAGAGAATAAAGGCTTCTCTTTATCCTTATTCAACTCTTCCTGGAAGGGTCATGGAATTAGAGAACAAGTTTGATGCCCAAATAAAAGAGATGTCAGGTGCAGAGATGGCACAGTTCAAGACCGCACTGAGCAAAGTTAAAGAAGATGTGGAAATCTTGCAGAAACACCAATTCATGATACCAGCAGATACATGTATGGATGAGTATGAAGGTAAAATTCCCTTGCTTTATATCACTACAGACTCACCAAAGAAGAAGAAGAAAAAGGACCAAAAGAAAGGAAAAAATAAGAGAGAAGATACTGATAGCGAAGAAGAAAGAAAAGCAAAGAAGAAGGCAAAGAAGAAGGAGGAAAAGGAAGAGATGAAAAGGTAAAGGTTGGAGTCCATAGATGATAATGAGAAATGGGAAGCAACCATTCGGGCTAAGGCTGCAGGTGTTTTATCTATCCAGGCCCCAACTACCACCAGGCTAAAGGCTCCGGATGAGGAGAAGATAGCAGATGATACAGTAGCAAGGTCGAGGACCCAGAACCCACATGCTTGACTGTCTTCAGGTATACCCTAGCCCTTAGTATATTTTATTTTTGATTTTAAGTTGAGAGTGAAGGGTAAACTGTTGTTGTAATATATTTTGTAGATAATTAGGAATAATACAAGTACTTGAGGCATTAACATGTATTTGTGATTTTTGAAAACTTCTCCATTGGTCTGATTTTACAACTATGTGAATTGCATCTAGTTATGACCATTGTGAATCTTTGTTGTGGCATTAGTTCTGGTAACATTAGACTTTTTGCTGAACAGCTTGCATAAACTAAAAAAGTAGTAACTAGTGATATGCCCGTGTGCCATGTGTGTGAAAGGTTTAGTGAGTTCCCATTGTATGTCGAAGCTAGAACTTTCCTGGTTTTTCTTGCCTAGGTTGAAGGATGGGGGTTAGGAAAGGATCATAGGCCATGTTTGTTGTTTAGTCTCCTTTTAGCCTAAATGACCTTCCCTGAATGCATGATATCCCTTGATCCCATTTTTTTCCTTTTGAGCTTTAATAACCACTTATTGTTATGAAACCTATCACATTCCCATTTATATCACTATGAACCTGTTTTGGCCCTGGTCCTCCTTAGATATTGTGCACCTTAACTCAGGCAAACAGCCTAAGTTGAGGGCATCTATCATAGGGGTGTGTGATGTATAATGAGTATGAAGAAGGTTTGATTAAAAAGAAAAAGAATTTAAAATCCTGATGCGGTAAAAAAAGAAAAAGAAAAAGAAAAAGATGGTGAAGAGAAAACACTAAGTGTTGAAAAGACCGCACTCATTTAGAAAGTGTGTGATCAAGAATGCATGAAAAAGGAGAAAAATTCTAATAGGTGGGACCCCAAAAGAGTAGTGTAGTATCAAGGAGGCTTAGTCACTTTAAATAACTGTGAACACCATTCCAGCCCCAAGCCTACATTACAAGCCGTGAAAAAAAAACCTATAGTGATCCTAGCTTACCTATCTAAATACCTTGGTAATGAAAATAAGGGCAAGAATATGGCAAATGACATACAATGATTGGAAATTCTTTCTGAGGGAGAGTGTCTCTTGATTATCCCTATGTTGATTAAGTGATATCTAATATGAGTGAAAAAAGGATTTCCTTGTTGTGAGGTCATACTGGGTATGTTGCCAGTGGCAAACTTTTTTGGATAGGGAAATGTTGTTATATGCATGGTTGTTGCTGAATTTATGCCAAATATTGATTCCTGTGTGTTATGGGTTTGTTTTCCAATAGCATACACAATTGAGTTTGAAATAGTTGACCTTGGAGAAGGTAAAGTGTGTTTGAGCTTATGTGAATGAGTGACTACCGATTGTACTTTGTATATTCCTAGTTATGTTTTGGGTTGCTTGAGGACGAACGGTTGTTTTAAGTTGAGGGTGTTGAAGTGTGAGCAGATGCTAACACATTAGAGACTTTTAACTCTAAATAATTGTGAAGTCTTAAGCAACTTTTGTTGTTTTTGATTATTTTTATTGTGTTAATGTAGATGTAAGTGACAGGGGAGGAAACTAAAAGAAATAAGAACAAATCAGTTGAAATCTAGTGTGAATAAGCTAAAGTAGAGCTGACGACATATTTGATGTGCCGTCAGACATGTGAAAAGGCGTCAAGATTGTCTTCAACCTGAGGCAGATTATGTTGATTTCCAGTGAAGATGTGATGACATTTTTCATAGGTCATCACATATTTGACACGCTGCCAGAGTTGCCGTCAGAAGAATCAGAAGATAGCAATCCACTGGAAACTTTGACGACATCTTGCACACGTCGTCAGACGTCTGACCCGCCGTCAAGATTACAGTCGTTTATTCCAAAGAAAAAACTGAAACCTTAATTTTTGTTTCCTTATTTAGAATTAAGTATTTATAACACTTTTAGGGTTTTGATGAAGAGAATGAATCATCTATTACTGAGAGACAATATACGATTTTCTTTGGACTTATCTGAAGAATAATATTTTTTGGTGTTTTTGCCTCGTGACTCAAAGACAAGTTCACTTTTGATTCCATTCATCATTGTAAGTTAATCCTTTCAGTTATGAATTCAAATTGCATGTTTGTTTATTGCATCATGAGTAGCTAAACTCTTATAACCTGGATTATGGAATCTAGGGTTAGGTCATGATAAGGTGTTAATTTATTACTCAAGGTTTAATAGGTGTTAGGATTTCTTGGTAATTCTGATGTTATAACTTATGTCTGTTAGTTGCAAACAATAGGCGTACCTACTTTGGTTTTCTTGAGAAAGAAATCATAAACAGTAGGAAGCGAATTATCAACAGGAACTCGGAAAGGCTTCGTTTAATAATCAATGATGTAACAAGGTTGCTTAACCTGAGGTAAAATATGGTCAGCGAGTTGCGATTCCCTAAGTCCGAGAATATTAGAAAGTTAGACGCTTAAATAGGTTGAGAGACATTTGAGCATACCATCGATAGAGATAGCTTGTTATCCTAACCACCGTGAGAACCTTGAGTAAATGTTAGTATCTGTCATGCACTGTAAGCCCTAGTGAACATAATCCCGGTTATTCCATAACATATTGATTACAAACATTTAAATTCAAAGTGAAAATTGATCTTCTGTGAAACTTAACCCCCACTCAAGGAAATAGTAAACTACCAGTAAATCATATCATAAACAACTCGAAGTTCACACCATATTCCCTGTGGGATTCGACCCCAACCTAGTTGGGTTTTATATTGACAACGATCGCTTACACCCATTCAAGAGTGTAGTTTGAGCATTAGCAGAGCCTAAGTGTTTAAGAAGCAGTAATTCACACACTCAACATGCTTTTCATAATCAAAACACTTGCGTCATGCAATCAAAAATAGCACCAACAATAATCTCATTTATTCCTAAAAAAAAAAAAATTTACCCTAAAAATGGAAATTTCCCCACCCCACACTTAAGAATATACTTTGTCCCAAAAGTTAACTTAAAAGTAGAGATAGAAATACTCTCTGATCCCTCTAGTCCTTGCTAGTACTATCTTTGTATATTATAGGAGTTCGGGGACCCACACTTAGTCTTCGTTATGCTCCGTAGCTTAGATTTTTTGGTACTCAGACTTCCCATAAACCTGTGACTCAATAAAAATAAAAACTAGTGAAGTAAGAACTAAAAAACTAAAAATAAAACATACCTACTTAAATAGGGTAGCCTCCCAAGAACTCTTAATTTAGTGTCGCGGCACGACCCATATCAACTTTTTTCTCCACCATGAGGATATGAATTTTACCCCCAACTTTGCATCTATCTTCTTGCTTCGATCATATGAGGGTGGTACAAATATGAAGGAACCGAGTAATGGATGGTGCATGGTAAACCACTCGGCTATGAAGTGAGATGTGTCTTTACGTTACTTTTCTCTCTCTAAATTAAGAATATAGTATTCTTGTTCCTCATGTTCACACTCTCCCACTATTTCAAATGATTCCTCAGACAAGATAAACATAATATAGAAAAGTGCTTTGAATGAGGACCAACCAATCCCACTTTAAAATTTACACTATCCATAACACCCTCACTCATATTCACCTTCTCAATTGCAGTCTCAAAAGAAAGATGAGAGTTGAGTGACTGTGATTCTTCTATTTGCACCACAAATTGGCTAGAATCCTTCATTGCTTTTCTCAGCCTCTATAGAGATGGTGGTAGTTGTATCTCCTTAATTGTATTTTGAGCATTGCCCACAAACATGACTGAATAAGGATTAAATCCACATATGTATGCGGAATGATATATATTTCCACAAACCACATACCAACTTATGGTCTGATGCACAGGTCGAAAACAAGAAGGTCCCCTCCAAACTCTTGGATCAAAGTTTTGACAAAAATCCTCATGGTGGGGTCCTCCAAAAAAATAAAAAGAATCATCATCCCTCGAAAACCATATATCCCAGATTAACATCTTAAGAAGTGTGATAAAAATAGAAATAAAAGAAAATAAAAATAAATAATAAAAACAAACTATTTACAACTCAATATAACTAAACTAAAAATAAGATAGTTGCCAATTTACAAGTCCCCGAGAACGGCGCAAAAAACTTGACAGCGCACACACAAGTGTATGTGGTCTACCAAGTAATATAGTGGCCTTAAAGAAAGCCGAATATCAATCCCATAGGTACTTGTGTTCGCAAACTATCCAATTCTAGTTTAACGATTGAGAAAAAGTAAACAATAAAGATTTTGAATTGTAAGCTAAAAGTAAACTAAACTAATGAGGAAAAGTAATGACTTTTGACAATCAATGGATAGAGATCCAGGGTTATTGCTTACGAACAATCATTGTGTTATTGAATTTCATTCGTTTAGACTGCTTATCTTGGTTGATGATTAATAGAGTTAATAGAATGGTCATGGTCTCGCGACCTCTAATCATTGATCTAATTTGGACATTACAACTACATTATTGAGCAGGGGTGTAATAATCCAATCAAGTTCTTAAGGCTATCATCCTACATTTGAATCAAGTAATACCCCTGTCCTAGATGCTAATTTGAAATCCTTATTTTATAAAAGAGTACGAACCTTACCTTGCTTATCCCCATGTTTTATCTTTCTATTCCCCCTTCCGAGATCACAAGGTTGACAATGAGTATATCTTAAGGGTATCTAATCCTTAAAATAACTAAAACAAGGATAAAAAAAAACAACCATAATGATAAGCAATTTAACAAACTTAATTCAAAATGAAAGTAGTCATGATCTTGGCCTTAACCCCGAAAAGGGGGCTTATCCCTCCATGAAAATATTCATCATCCAATTACTTGGATTGATGATACAAACCATGAAAGAAACTAAAGAACAATAAAACCCTAAAGAATAATGTGTAGCAGCCTCATATTCCTCCAAAGACGTCACAAGGTCCAAGATAATTCATAACATGTACCATGTAATCTATTTATAGTAGCCAATAATAAGTTGTGTAGTATTTTGAGTTGTCCAAGACTTAAGTAGTGGAATAGAGAAGGTTGTGCATGCTTTGGAGCATGAGAGTAGAGTAGGCTGCGTGGGCATTAGAGCATGGCAATGAGGGGGCGACGCGGTCTTGGCAGCACCGCTATAAGGCGTGCGTTACGGGCTCATTACCCTGCCCTTACTGGAATTACACTTCACAATATTTTCTAAGGAAAATACGATGTGGGCATATCGCGTGGTGCTACTGGAAGTTGCATCCAAAAGATATTCTAAGTATTCCACGTCTAACTCATGTTTCGTGCCTTGTAGTGTTCTTTTTCTTTGAATTCCAGCTCGTTCCACATCAATTTATTACCATAATAAACTACACAAACATCCTAAAACATCAAATACCATGGATTAGAGCTCAATACAACAACACATCAAGAACAACAAGCTAGAAACTCAAGCAAAGTACTAGTCTTGATCAGTTTCGTTTATGGTTATTGTTGACCCTTGGCTCATTTTAATTTTAATTTGCACACTTTAAACACGTCTTTTCACATATATTTTCACATTCAAATCATAAGGAACTCATTTAACACACTAGAATCCATCGAGAACAACTAGAACGGCACCTAGCTCAAGCTAGTAAACAAGTTTTCTCGCCTAAATTCTAATTGATTGTTTTAAACCCCAAACTTGTAGGAAAACACTTTTAAACATTATAATCACATACTTGAACACTTATATGCTTATTTATATCATAAATCACACGAAATATCCTCAAAGCAAGGCTTAATAAGCTAGAATAAAAATGCTAGAATGCATAAATACACCCAACATCACCACACTACACTTAAAGCCCTGTTCATCCTCGAACAACTCTTACTTTAAGCATCATAAGCTAAGGAGAATCTACACTTCTATTACATTCAAGACACTCAATCTAGTACTACAATAACTATACAGAATGCAAGTTTCTACTCTCAGCATATTATCTACACAATTGGAAGTTCAAGAACACTACTTACAAACATCCTAGCCTCAAGAATTGACTCAACAAGTGGCAAACTCACGCATATTGATCAATAGAAGACATCATACAAATCATCCACAATTATCAAATATGTGCCCCTCATAAAAAGAGAGTTACCCATAATCACACACAATAATATAATGAAAAGAAGATGGGAACAAGAATCAAGTTATGCTCACTCTCACAAGGAATTCGCAAGTTACATATAATGAACCATAGGCTTGTCATTAGTGTAGTACTTTGCTAATATCAGAATGATGAAGCTTAGGATCAAATTGGTCTTTAAAGGTTGTAATATAGGCTAAGGGATGGGTAGGAACTATCTTAATCAAGAATAGTGACTATCTTCCCTAAGCGCTTTAATATACTACATTATACAGTAAAAACCAATCTGTAACAACCAAATTACCCCATTTTTGTGTACCTCATTCTTTTATTTTTTCCCCATCTTATTAATGTAACGCCTCGAAAATGGGTCTCGAGATGTCACACGGTGCTTAGGGTCACAAGTGACCCCAAGCTAACCCTTCTACTGGCATAACTCATAAGCAATTGAATAACATATATAAAATGACTAAACTTACTATGCGAAAATATAAAGATAATGAAATCTGTAAAATACAATACTGATACAACTTTTACATTTTGATAAAGTCCGAAAAGAGAAACTGAAATTGCATGACTGACTCTAACTGACGTCTATGAAGCCTCTACTATACTGGCTATAAATAGTTGGAAATCTACTCCAACTATCGCTAATCAATACATATGAATAAGAAAAGGCACAACATAAATAAATCTAACTAAACTCCCTGAAGTAGGAGGACTCATCATCTTGCTGGCTGGAATCTGTGATTGTCTAATTCTGGATGTACACACTAAAACTTGTACCTACATTATGAGACAATGTAGCACATAGACATATATGTGGATCAGTACTTTGAGGATATACTGAGTATATGGGGGTGAATGCAATAAGTAAAACAATATCTCATAATCATCATTTATAAATTATGCATACTAAATGTAAATGACTCACATAGCTCGAGTAAATCTAAAATCTGAAGATATAAATCATGAATAGTAAAGCATAAAATCAAGATCTTGTGAGCCATTATACTTAGTTCTAAAATCTGTGGTCAGTTTCTGTTCACAAAACTCATCATAGGCTAAATGAAGTCTGAAACTCATTATGCATAATAAATACTTTATGTTAAAGCTTTAAATCTATAAACTGTTTTAAGAGTGGGGGACATCTACTTGGGAGGTTCTTCTAACCGACATGTACACCATGTGAGAATCAATGATGTCCCATGACTTTTCCCGTAAGGTTAGGGCCGTTCTACCCTTGCCATCAGAATAGAAAAATCTCATCTCAGTGATCACTATCTCAGTTATCCACGTATAGTGAAAAAAAATATCTCAACCTACGGTGGCACGTAGTTCTGGGGTATGAAACCGTAGTAACATGCCCAACTCGGTGCTAAATACTACTTCCAATATCATGCTCAAAATCTGGAAAAAAAATCTACTTTAAAGTAATCTCATTGTTTATAATGAAACCAACTATAAAGTATGTAATCTCAAGCTAAAGTGGATTTCAATTCTATAGTGACCAAAAGGTCAAATCTTTTCTCAAAATCTTCCTCAATAATCATAGGGTGCTTATGGCACAACAATTCTCAAAAATGACAATCTCAAATAGGGCTTAAAGACCCATGTTTCAATCACATGTTAAAACATCTCAAAATTCGTGCTTGATAATATAAAGTTTCATTAATCATCTTAAAATCTGAAAAATTCAGAAGTAGGCATGGAAATATAAACATAATCATGTAATTTAACTTTTAATCTATGGGAAATCTCATAATCTTGCAAATAATAATAATGGGTATAAACCCTAACTTCAATTTCATGAGAAAATAATATATAATTCAGAAATTTGTAATTTAAAATAAATATTTGGGCACAAGGATGAAAGAGTTATCCTTGTTCAAACCCCACATACCTTAGATTACGAACTTTGGATGAACATTTGCTTTTGGGACTCTATTTGTGCTTTTGATGGATGATTCTTGAAGACCTTAGTTTGGGGATTCTAATTCTTGAATCAATTTTGAAATTTAACAGTGAAATTTTGAGGGATCTTGAATCTTAGGTTGAGGCCCTAAGGTTTTGTTCTTGAGAGGATTTGAGAGAAATGAGTGTATTTTGGTGAAATAGAGGCTGAATTCAGTGTTTATGGAGCTATGGGGTGAAGGGAAAATACCCCTCCAAAACTATTTGGAAAATGATGAATTCAACAGTTGACGACATTGGGCTAATGTCGTCACATATGTGACAAGCCGTAACCTCATGTCATCACAAAATGTTGGAATATATGAATTTCTGCCTAAGGCTGACGACATTAGCTGATAAGTCATCAAAAATGTGATAAGTCATCAAAAATATCATTATAAATGTGATAAGTCATCAGAAATGTCGTCAGAAATGTGATAAGTCATCAAAAATGTCGTCAAAAATGTGATAAGTCGTCAGAAAGGTCGTCACTCAGTTTCCAGGCTGACATGCTGGAATAAAATGGGCATAACTTTTTGCTTTGATATCGGATTTAGGAGAAATTTGTATCGTTGGAAAGCTAATTCAATTATCTATCTTTTGATGGGTATGAGCTAAAAAAATCATATTATAATGAGATATATGCTCGTTTGAAGTTGACTATACCAATATCCTTCTCAAGAATTCAATCGGCAAGGAATGTTTTGATTCGTCTAATAGCTAGGACACTTTTGAGGACTTAATACTCATCAAACTAGATCATGCAACTACCAAATCACTAAAATTTATTTCTAAAGATCTTGAATCAGGGTTCTACTATTAGTTGAAATTCTTGGGGTATTACCATATCTCCCCCTTGGAAACATTCGTCCTCGAATGTCACTTGTTAAGCTAGGAATACAAAGAAAACTGAGGATTCACAGTTGAAATAATTCGCTAAATTAAATCTATGTCATTCTAAACTTTTGAGTACTTCTGAGAGTGCACAAATTTGTAACAAAAATAGTTATATAGCTGAATCTTTGGTTAGAGAGGAGCTGAATAAAGGAAGCATGTTACCTTCGTCTGAATCTGAGCTAACTTGCCTTTTTTCCTTATTATGAAGAGTTGACTCATGCTGAGAGTTTAGAATTTAATTGATGTTCTCATGGTGTGATCGTACTTATAGAACGCGAGGTGATAGTTTATGCAGGTACAAATCATGAGAAAACGAGTCTAAGATCACACAATGGATATCACAGTGTCTGAACTGGAATACTTGGAAAAGAAGATCGTTCGGTGAATACTTATGAACTAAATCATGACTAGATATTCGAATTCTAAAACTGATGCCTGATACATATACTGAGCTGAATTTGCAATTACAAAACTATATCGAAATGACCGTACTTATGAAACTTCAGGTAGTAAAACTAGGCTAGTTCAAAAAAATGGACATCCATAAAAATCTATCTGCCTGATTGTTAAACTGAACTGTTGTCTATCCAAACTGAATCATAGTAGATACTCATGCTCAAGTGAAGGGTTTCTCAACACCCTTCTAGGGAGTTCTAACAAATTGAAGGAACCAAGAATTTTTGTCAAGATATTGCTACAATTCCATATCTTGGAATCATAGACCTTTGAATCATAGACTGGGGTAGAATTTACTTAGCTTTAGGCAATGCATCACCTTACTTAAAACTTATACACACTTCTAAAATATTCTATCAACTATTCCTTTACCCTAAAAACCATACTTATTGATTCATCTTCTAATTCTCACATGGTCGTTGATATTTCCTTCTACTCATGTCTAAACTGAACTAAATTTCCTCACCATCTTCAAGCCTAACCCAAAATCACAAGGTACACCACATAACACTGTACTACTAGTCTGAACCATAATTCAACACACCCTGTACTTCACAACTTCTCATCTCATAAAAATTCTCATTACTACTCCAACAACCACATTCAACCTCGTACTAGACATTTTACTAATGTGCAGTGAATTCATCTAAATATACAAACATGATGTTCAAACCTCACTTCTATAACCACATATGCACTTCTAAACACACTTCCCTAAAATACCTTTGTCACAACTTACAAATCTCTATCAAGAACAACTTCCATGCACTACTCCTAAGAAGACATACATAAGATTTCAACTACCCAAACATCACATATAAAACTTCAACTAACCATGAAGGGTATTAAAGACTTGGCTTCAATCTTACTTCACACTTTACTGCCTTAGCTAAAATAAGCATACAACGATCTTCCAGTAACAAAAAATGTTTACTCTCTCCCATCCAGACAACTGATCATCATCATTATCTTGACCGAAGGAAAGATAATAGAAGGTTAGAACATGAGGACTTGAAATATGAGGGGATACTTTGAATAACTTGACACTCAACTGAGGCTTGAGAAATAGAATATTTAGCATCATGGACTTATCAAAGAAGTCTGATCTGAGGACATGCAAGATATAAATCCAAATTTCGTTGATCATTAAAAGTATTTCTTGAGTACTTGGACTGAACATACTGTAAAGCTTAAGTACATAAGTCATGAGCTGCATGACCTGAATTTGGAGTTCTTAACTTATAGAATGTGATTCCAACTACTGAAAGAACTGTAACTCCTCATTTTTTGGAACTAGGAGAGTACATAATTCTCTATCATATGCATGAACATGAATTAATATCATGGAACTGAACGTAAGGAATGAGTAGGTATTGGGACAACTGAAAATACTGAAATAAGATTGGGTCAAGCATCAATCCTTCTCACAGCTATTCTACAACATACTGGTACATCTACTAGAATCTGAAAGCTTGACTTGGTTACTTGTTCTATCTTCTCCTCTTTAGATGTAAGACATCACTCTAAGGCTGTGAACCACTATATAAACTCTAGTCTAACTACAATCACTTTACTCTAGAGTCTGGGATATAACAACGCATATGAATAAAAGAACTTAACCCGAATGACTATACCTGAAAGCGTAAAACCAACTTTTAATACTCACTTCCGAGCTACACCCTATCTTTCTATAGCCCCAATAGTCATTATATTACACTTGAACACTTACTAATTTTGAATCTGCATGAGCATCCCCATAGTTGGAGTGCACAACATCTAGTGCTTCAATTCTTATTCCTATTAGCTAAATTTTTGAAATTTCAAACTTAGATTCTAACGCTTAACATGGGTATCTCCAAACCTTGACGGACCATACAACTTCTGTCATAGCCTACTAATATCACGCTTATAAACTTATATTTCTAAACCATGAGAATCAAATTCATACTTAAAAAGGCTCAACATCTTCAATCATAACTCTTTAACTTAGCTATCAAGAACATCACTCGTTATCTAACTAGTCTTTCTCCACCTAACATCTCAACAGTACTACTGGCCCCACGACATGCAATAATCCTCAAAAAATAATGCAGCCCCATAGCACCTTGGTCGTACTTCTGCATCATACATTGATGATAGGCGTATTTACACGCCTAAAGTACTATAATTTACCCATATTTTAGCTAAGTTTTGAGGACAAAATATATAATTCATGCACTTTTAGTCCTTTTTCCTGTAAGTGAGCTAACAAACGTGATTAGCAAGTTTTCAGGTATAAATGATGCAGATTTCAGCATATTATGGATAACTTGACGCCCAAGGAAGCTTCACGAAAGAAGGAACGGAAAGCTTGGACGCCAAGGACCAAAAGTGACGCATGGAATATCTGTCCCGGGCAAAAATAGTATTTCCAAAGACTTTGGGGATTAGCAGTAACTTATTAGGATTAGGATAATGATGCATGGACCTAGTAGGATTAGGTTAAGTAATGCAGTAGCCTAGTAGGAATAGGATATGGGTGTTATAAATACCCTATTTTGCTAGAGATTTTCATTAATTCTGGAGTTCCGAAAACAATTCTCTTTCAATTAATTACTTTCTCTTCATCTATTCAATTCTTAATTTCCACAACAAGAGAACCGCTATTCTAAAAGGGAAATCACGCCTAACGCCATACCAAACCCTACTACACGTGAGATCTTTATTTGGTATAATGATAAAGTCTATTGTGATTTCCGTTGCACTCATGAATAGCTAAACTTCTCTGTTGGGGTTATTGAAGCCTTATGAGATACTATCTATTGCTATGAGTTTGTGAATTCGTGACACGTATGCTGCTTATATCATTATTCTCTTCATCTTAATGCAAATTCTTGTGGTTGCAAACGCATAGAATACGCCAGTATAGCATTAACTTGTTCGAAAGAAAAGTTATATGTCTGGAAAAGAGATAATGTCAAGGTAATAGGGCACCAACCCCTGTTAAAAAGTTAGTGTCGTAACTGGATTAACCTCTTGGAGAATTTGTACCGTTAGACACGCTTTAAGCTCAAAAGAGTTAAAGTGAAATAATCCTTGATGGTCGAAAGACGCCTGAATTTACCATAGAATACAATTCTCTATAAGCACATGCATGTCTGAATTCCGCATAACTCATAGCCAATAGAGACGTATAACTCATAAGGTGGACATAACCCCAACTCTCAATTCTCATTGGTTAAACATCTTACTGAACATTCTTTCCTTTTTACTTTGCTATTTTCCATTTTTACTCTACTATTTTGTTACATTATTGCACGCTACAAAATTCCCCCTTTTACGAGACTTGCACCAAAAGTCTAATAATCTTTGCTTACTTAGTGACCGGCTATTCTCTGTGGGATCGATACCCAACCCAGTTGGGTTATATATTTGACAACGACCGCTTACACTCTTACGAGAGCTGTAGTTTGAGCGTTATCATACATATAATGTCAAACTTGATTACGAATTAAGTAAACTTATGCTCTTGCATACACTGTTCAAGCCTATTATATCACTTTCCTATAACTAGTATTATTAGCCAAGAAATCATCACATCCACCTCCATGACCACCAATCGTTCTAACTTAATGCATAGTGTTGTTCTGACTTGGAAGCTATAAAATAAAACATCAAGAATAACTAGCCCACTTGAACCTCATAATAACGATAATCGATCATAATCATATGGCCTATCTTATTTACAATCCATTACCACATTCTCCTTCTACACATCATTACTATCCACCTATCTATACACCTAAACTTCTTTCGTAGCTCTATAAGTTTCAACTAAACTTCCTCATGCAATCTCATGAAAGCCTAAATTAACAACACTCATCCACCAAGTACTTTTATCAATAACCTATACTTTCCTAACACAACAAATATCATCAACAACACTTTTCATACTTTAAGCAAACAATAATTCACCTTTACTAATAACTCCTTTTTTACCTTCTGCTAAACTAACACATAAGGACATATCACTCCATTACTAACTCAATCATATGCACAAGATTCAGCTATACATATATTTAGTGAATTTCCCTTACCACTTTTCTTGTTACTACACCTCTAAAGCCCCAGTTTCAACCAACACAAGAATAATAATATGCACAACAAGTTGCTAGTGAATCGAAATAGGCCTCACACGGCTTCACTAGACTTTGATTTTTCAACAAAACAATGATAACAAGGTTACAAGAGATAGAAACTTGACATATAATATTCAATGATCTAAGAATACATATCTTATTATGTCTTACTTGCATGACTCATAAGAGTGAGGACATAACTCTGATCTTGAGAGACTTATAACACACTAGAAGGCTCTTCTTAAGCTGCTTTGTATGACTTCTGAAGCTTCTTGCTAGCCAATCTGAGAGCGTTATCTGGGGAGGAACTAGAAATTACTAATCATGCTATCTCAAGAATAATACATGGATAAGGAAGTATATCTTTACATTATAGATTCTGAGGAGGAATCTAAAAGTACATCTGACTTGGGCTTAGTGCACGACTTTTATGAATCATGAATAAAGCACTTCAATCTTTGAAACTCAAAAGAACTGATGGGATACTTTCTAGCTTACTTACAATCCCATAACTATCTGTGGAGACTGTATGAGAAAGCACTATCTGTAAAGATTTAAGCTTGACTATTTCTGATACCTTAAAAATAAGACAGAGGTGGCTCGGATAGTGTAAGATGAGAATCTGTATAAGTTTCTTAAAGAACCTTTCTATAGCAAGATTTGAGACTTGAAAGAATGGAGACATTTCCTAAATGCTTTATAGCCTCTCACAGAAAAGTACAGACATCTTTGTACCGTCCTGAAAGAATCTACTACACATGGCTTCATAGACACCCTAGGACTCTTGAACCTGGCTCTACTACCAAGTTTGTAATGCCCCGAAAATGGGTCCCGAGACGTCACACGGTGCTTAGGGTCATAAGTGATCCCAAGCTAACCATTCTACTGGCATAACTCATAAGGAATTGAATAACATATATAAAATGACTAAACTTACTATGCAGAAATATAAAGATAATGAAATCTGTAAAATACAATACTGATACAACTTTTACATTCTGATAAAGTCTGAAAAGAGGAACTAAAATTTCATGACTGACTCAAACTGACGTCTGTGAAGCCTCTACTATACTGACTATAAATAGTTGGAAAGCTACTCCAACTATCGCTAATCAACACATATGAATAAGAAAAGACACAACATAAATAAATCTAACTGAAGTCCCCAAAGTAGGAGGACTCATTATCTTGCTGGCTGGAATCTGCGACTGTCTGATTCTGGATGTACACACTAAAACTTGTACCTACATTATGAGACAATGTAGCATATATACATATATGTGGATCAGTACTTTAAGGATATACTAAGTATATGGGGGTGCATGCAATAAGTAAAACAATATCTCATAATCATCATTTATAAATCATGCATACTAAATGTAAATGACTCACTTAGCTCGAGTAAATCTGAAATCTGAAGATATAAATCATGAATAATAAAGCATAAAATCTAGATCTTGTGAGCCATTACACTTAGTTCTAAAATCTGTGTTCTGTTTTTGTTCTCAAAACTCATCATAGGCTAAATGAAGTCTGAAACTCATTATGCATAATAAATACTTTATCTTAAAGCTTTAAATATATAAACTGTTTTAAGAGTGGGGTACATCTATTTGGGAGGTTCTTCTAACCGACATGTATACCATGTGAGTATCCATAATGTCCCACAACTTGCCCCCATAAGGTTAGGGTCATTCTACCCTTGCCATCAGAATAGAACAATCTCATCTCAGTGATCACTATCTCAGTTATCCACGTATAGTGGAAATAAATATCTCAACCTACGGTGGCACGTCGTTCTGGGGTATGAAACCGTAGTAACATACCCAACTCGATGCTAAATAATACTCCCAATATCATGCTCAAAATCTGGAAAAAAAATCCACTTTAAAGTAATCTCATGGTTTATAATGAAACCAACTATAAAGTATGTAATCTCAAGCTAAAGGGGATTTCAATTCTATAGTGACCAAAAGGTCAAATCTTTTCTCAAAATCTTCCTCAATAATCCTAGGGTGCTTATGGCTCAACAATTCTCAAAAATGACAATCTCAAATAAGGCTTAAAGACCCATGTTTCAATCACATGTTAAAACATCTCAAAATTCGTGCTTGATAATATAAAGTTTCATTAATCATCTTAAAATCTGAAAAATTCAGAAGTAGGCATGGAAATATAAACATAATCATGTAATTTAACTTTTAATCTATGGAAAATCTCATAATCTTGCAAATAATAATAATGGGTATAAACCCTAACTTCAATTTCATGAGAAAATCATATATAATTTAAAAATTTATAATTTAAAATAAATCTTTGGGCACAAGGATGAAAGAGTTATCCTTGTTCAAACCCCACATACCTTAGATTACGAACTTTGGATGAACACTTGCTTTTGGGACTCTATTTGTGCTTTTGATGGATGATTCTTGAAGACCTTAGTTTGGGGATTCTAATTCTTGAATCAATTTTGGAATTTAACAGTGAAATTTTGAGGGATCTTGAATCTTAGGTTAAGGCCCTAAGGTTTTGTTCTTGAGAGGATTTGATAGAAATGAGTGTATTTTGGTGAAATGGAGGTTGAATTCAGTGTTTATGGAGCTATGGAGTAAAGGAAAAATACCAAAATACCCCTCCTAAATCATTTAGAAAATGCTGAATTCAACAGCTGATGACATTGGGATGATGTCGTCATATATGTGACAAGCCGTCAGCTCATGTCATCACAAAATGTTGGAATTTATGATTTTCTGCCTAAGGCTGACGATATTAGCTGATAAGTCATCAAAAATGTGATAAGTCGTCAGAAATATCATCAGAAGTGTCATCAGAAATATTATAAGTCATCAAAAATGTCGTCAGAAATGTGATAAGTCGTCAGAAAGGTTCTCACTCAGTTTCTAGGCTGATATGCTGGAGTAAAATGGGCATAACGTTTTGCTCCGATATCGAATTTAGGAAAAATTGGTATTGTTGGAAAGATAATTCAATTATCTATCTGTTGGTGGGTATGAGATCAAAAATTCATAGTATAACGAGAGATATGCTCGTTTGAAGTTGACTATACCAATATCCTTCTCTAGAATTCAATCGGCAAGGAATGTTTTGATTCGTCTAATAGCTAGGACACTTTTGAGGCCTTAATACTCATTCATAAAACTATGGTAGGAGTATGCTAAGTACATATGTTTCAATTTTGTGCTTTCTCACACCCATTTTACGTTATGCACCCCTATGATAACTACCCTCAACTTAAGCAATTTGCCTTAGTTGATGTGCACAATATCCAAGGAGGACCAAGGCCAAAACAGGTTCATTGTAACACAACTAGGCTAAAAATGGGAGATTTTAATCATTAAATTCTCTAACTCCAAACCACAACAATTTTCACACACCAATAACTAACACTTTGGGGCTTCAATTTCACTTTTTCTCCTCTTATTTTTTTTCAAACTCGTTACTCCAACAATTTTACACTAAAGTGCTTAGGAGTTTTTGAATCAAATTTAAGGTTTATCAAAGAGGGGATTAGGCTACATACGCGGATACTAAAGAAAAAGGTAAAGGCTCAATGGGGCTAATGAAGATAATGCACAAAGGTAGGTAAAAAGAAGGTATAATACAAGGCTATCAAAGAAATGCCTAAATCATCTCCTAAACTCGCATTCTTTATTTCGTTTTGTACACACACCAGGAAAGTTCTAGCATCAAATACAACAAAGAATACACAAAAATCTTACACGCATATGGCACATGCTTGACTCACATAGGATCATCATAGACTCTTAACCGACAATAGCTTGAATTCAAATTTTAAGCCATAAATACAAGAGTCATAAACATGATCCTAGGGGTATAATAAGCATTAATTCACACACTCAACATACTTTTAACAATCGAAACACTTGCACCATGTAATCAAAAATAGCACCGACAATAATATCATTTATTCCTAAAAAAAAAAAAAATTACCCTAAAAATGGGAATTTCCCCACCCCATACTTAAAAATCTACTTTGTTCGAAAAGTGCACTTAAAAGTAGAGATAGAAATACTCCTTGAGGCCTATAGGGCTAGCTAGTAGTATCTTTGTATATTATAGGGGTCTGGGGCCCCCACACTTAGTCTTTGTTATGCTCCTTAGCTCAGGTTTTTCGGTACTCAAACTTCTCATCAACCTGTGACTCAACAAAAATAAAACTAGTGAAGTAAAAATTAAAAATCTAAAAGTAAAACATACCTACTTAACTCGGTTTCTTCATCTTTTTACCTCCAACTTTGTATCCATCTTTTTGCTTCGCTCAGATGGGGGTGGTACAAAGATGAAGAAATCGAGTAATGGATGGTGCATGGTAAACCACTCGTCCGTGAAGTGAGGTGTGTCTTTATGTTGCTTTTCTTAAGCAAAATTAAGAATATAGTATTCTTCTTCATCATCTTCACACTCTCCCACTATTTCAAATGATGCCAAAGACAAGACGTAATCTAAACATAATGTAGAAAAGTGCTTTGAATGAGGACCAACTAATCCCACTTCAAAATTTATACTATCCATAACACCCTTACATATATTCACCTTCTCAATTGTTGTCTCGAAAGAAAGATGACAATTAAGTGACTGGGATTCATGTGTTTGCTCCACAAATTGGCTAGAATCCTCCATTACTTTTCTCATCCTCTGTGGAGATGGTGGTAGTGGTATCTCCTTAATTGTATTTTGAGCATTGCCCACAAACATGACTGAATTAGGATTAAAACCACATATGTCTGCAGAATGATACATATTTTCATAAACCATGCACCAACTTGTGGTCTGCTGCACAGGTCGACAACAAGTAGGTCTCATCCAAATGTTTGGATCAAAGTTCGAACAAAAATCCTTGTGGTGGGGTCCTTCACAAAAATGACAAGAATCATTATCCCTTAAAATCATCTATCCCAGACTGGCATATTAAGAAGTGTGATAGAAATAGAAATAAAAGAAAATTAAAAAAAACAAAAAATAATATTTACAACTCAATATAACTAACTAAAAATAAGATAGTTTCCAATTTAAAAGTCCCCAGGAATGGCACCAAAAACTTGAAAGCACCGCACGCACAAGTGTAAGTGGTCTACGAAGTAACATAGTGGCCTTAAAGAAAGCCAAATATCGATCCCACAGGGACTTGTGTTCGCCAGCTATCCAATTCTAGTTTAACGATTGAGAAAAAGTAAACAATAAAGTTTTTGAATTGTAAACTAAAAGTAAAGTAAACTAATGTGGAAAAGTAATGACTTTTGACAATCAATGGATAGAGATCTAAGGTTAAGGCTTACAAACAATCATACTGTGTTATTGAATTTTATTCATTTAGACTACTTATCTTGATTGATGATTCATAGGGTTAATCACATGATCATTGTCTCGCGACCTCTAAACGTTTACCTAATTTGGACATTACAACTACATCATTGAGCGGGGAGGTAATAATCCAATCAAGTTCTTAAAGCTATTATCCTATGTTTGAATCAAGTAAGGCTTCTAGGTACCTCCCTGTCCTAGGTGCTAATTCAAATTCCTTATTTTATAAAAGACCACGAACCTTACCTTGCTTATCCCCATGTTCTATCTTCCTATTCCCCTTCCCGAGATCACAAGGTCAATAATGAATATATCTTAAGGGTAGATAATCCTTAAAATAATTAAAACAAGGATAAACAAACAACCATAATGATAATCAATTTAACAAACTTAATTCAAAATGAAAGTAGTCATGATCTTGGCCTTAACCCCGAAAAGGAGGATTTGCCCTCAATAGAAATATTCATCATCCAATTACTTAGATTGATGATAAAAACCATGAAAGAAACTAAAGAAAAATAGAACCCTAAAGAACGATGTGTAGCAGCCTCCCTATTCCTTAAAAAACGTCACAATGTCCAAGATAATTCATAATGTGTACCATGTAATCTATTTATAGTAGCCAATCATAAGTCATGTAGGATTTTGAGTTGTCTAAGACTTGAGCAGTGGAATGGAGCAGGTTGTGCGTGTTTTGTAGCTGGGAGTGGAGTAAGCTCCGCGGACATTGGAGCATGGCTATGAGGGGGTGACGCGGGCTTGGCAGCACCGCTATAAGGCATGCATTATGGGTTCATTACCCTACCCTCACTGGAATTACACTTCATAATATTTTCTAATAAAAAGAGGCACCGATGTGCAGAATACGACGTGGGCATATTGCGTGGTTCTACTGGAAGTTGAATCCAAAATATATTCTAAGTATTCCACATCCAACTTCGTGTTCCGTGCCTTGTAGTGTTCTTTTGATTTGAATTACATCTCTTTCCACATCAATTTATTATCATAATCAACTACACAAACATCCTAGAACATCAAATACCATGGATTAGAGCTCAATACAGAAACATGTCAAGAACAATAAGCTAGAAACTCAAGCAAAGTACTAGTCTTGATCACTTTTGCTTATGGTTATTGTTGACTCTTGGCTCATTTTAATTGAACTTTTCATACTTTAAACACATTCTTCCACATATATTTACGCATTCAAATCATAAGAAACTCATTTAACACACTAGAATCCACCAAGAATAACTAGAATGACACCTAGCTCAAGCTAGTAAACTAGTTTTCTCATCTAAATTCTAATTGATTCTTTTAAACCCCAAACTTGTTGGAAAACACTTTTAAACATTGTAATTACATACTTGAACACTTATATGCTTATTTATACCATCATTACACATGAAGCACACAAATTATCCTCAAAAAAAGGCTTAATAAGCTAGAATAGCAATGCTAGAATGCATAAATACACCCAAAATCACTTATGTGCATTAATTCATGTAGTGTATGAACCATTAGAAAATAAACATTACCAAAGTAAAAACCTGTGTCATACAAGGTTTAAGATAATAGGAAATATATTTTCCTTGGTCATTAATTAGGAGAGAAACATAATGTCGTATCTTGTACACTTGTTGATATAATAAAACTTCCCGCACAAAGGAATCCCAAACCTTACAAGATATAATGGTACGATGAGAGTGGTCCAATAGAGGTGACCGATTAATCGATCATTACCTTTAGAGTAAGAGATTCAAGATAAAGTACGATGTGATGTAATGCCTTTAAGAGCATGTCACCTGATTATCCATGGAAAGATGATAGGTCCATCTAATGCTAAGAGAAGTCCAATAAATACACTCTTTCATTTGAATAATGAATGCATATTCTTGAGACCTTGACACCCGTGCAAATGAGTAGGGACTATGATATCATGAAATGATTTTGGAAAGTACTGTATAATGAGAAAATTAAGAAGAGGGAAAGGGAATTGTCCTTTGTGCAAGGATATAAAGACTTAGCTCAAATAAGAGAGTTGGCTAAGAGTGATGAGACCAGGAATAGTGTTAAAGAAGTGAAAAAGGAACAATTAATTATGGGACTTGTCACACCAATCCCTTGTTATCCACTAACCATGATACTTGCATTTTACATTGTATCAACCATTTTCCTGTGCAGGTTCAAGAACAAAAACCTCCAAAGGAGGATTCAAGAAGAGTTCCTTACTAACACATGCTTGAAGGCCTAATAGAATTCTTAGCTAAGAATTTTGACTTTTGAAAGAATGATGAGGATTTAACACAAAGGATTAGCATTGACATCCTCCCATGTGTTAAGAACTCCCTAAAAGAGCAAATATGCTCCCATGTTGAACATCAAGGTGAAGACCATACTTCGTATGCACTACAAGGTAAAAATGCTAACTCTTGCACTTTTCTAAACTTAAAATGTCATGATGTGTCTGGTAGTCAAGTGAGTGTAATTAGTGGCTTGTCTAATGTAGAGTATAATGAGTCTTCACTTTGTGATACTCTTGGTAGTTCTAAGTGGCATGATGATCAAGTTCTTATTTTGAGTTTGCAAATACTGGTTGATTCTACATATGACCGAATTAACTCTTCTAGTAAGATTGATTTATGTACATCTGTGCTAGTACTTATAACTTAAATGGGGTCCCATTGCCATATGATAACAGTATTCACACACTAGTTGCCCTTATGAAAATCAAGGTGAGTCTAAATTGGCATGTATGTTACCTATAACTAGTGAAGGTGTGCATATTGAGAAACTTCATAATGATGATGTTGGAGTTGATCTTATGGATAGCCATGTATGATTCTTACTTGGAAGTGGTGATTCCTTTGAAGTTGAATCGATTTCTTGTTATTATCATGAGAACATTGATGTTGAGTATGCTCTTATTGATAAACCTTTAATTTGTGATGAAATAACTAAGGAAATTTATGTTAATCAGCATGTTTGTGAATCTAGTCAACTACTTGAGCATGTTTGTTATTTGCGCAAAGAGCCTCAAGTTACTGATGATGTTGATAGAGTTGATCATGTGAATAAAAATAATTCTTTGAGCATATCATTTAATGAAGATCTATTATTAGTTTTACTATTAGATATTATGTGAATAAAGATGTTGTGAGAGATGGCATGTATCTTATTGATAATAAACTTACATACTTTAATTCCTCACCTTAGGTTGTGTATCCTCCCTCAAAAAAAGATAACGTGTTTGAAAATAGTTAGATCACTTATTCCTTGATACCTAGTGATGTGTATTTTGGTATGCTTAAAAAGAAGTGTGGTATGCTTAAGATTCAGATGTTATCCTATTTCTTGAAATAGAATTCAGTGAAGATTGTGCTAACTATCCAATTGTTGATAGTGATTTCTCACTTCTGAAAATGAATGATCAATTGGGTGAAATAACTTTGATTTACTTGAATATTTGAGAAACACAACTAGTGATTGTTCCTTTAAAAATGATTTTGGCTGTAATCCATTGTATGACACTCCACCTTTGTTTGATAAATATGTTGATATTTTTGGTGAATTGAGTCTTGAAATCCTTGATGTTAGTGGTGGCTTGTATCTACTTGAGGATTTTTCCCTTGAGAAAGAAGGTGTCAATTATTTGGAAATTGCTTCATTTTCTTCTTTTTGTGATCCACCGTTGAATATACACATGTTGATAATCTTAAAACTAATAATGAGTATATGTATGAGGACACTTTAGTTGAAGTTAGTTTGCATGACACCTTACTCTACCTTCTTTTTTATTATATTATTTATGGTAGTATAGAGGGTATGTCTATTTGTGACCGTGGAACCTATGATAAAAATGGGTATTTCATCGACCTATGTTCATGTATAATCTTTCATTTTCCCCCAGTGACTATTTGGAATGTATTGGTTTTTATACACCTAATTTGGTGCTTAGTCAAGACGACAAGAAAAAATTGATTGAGGTTATCGGGGTCCTTCCCTATAGTGAAAAGACTTTCTTAAGGATTTATAATCCACTTAATGGACCAAAGTTGTGTAAGGGAAAGAATTCCAACAGAGAGGTTTTGAAGATAGCTTGTGCATTGAGTGGAGTTTTAACTTGCGATAACCTTGTCAATGACATTGCACTTAGCTAGGGGAATTATCATGTGAGTCTTGACTAAAAAGTGTTCTTATGCTTGTTAAAATGTAGAACCAATGTCAGTTTATATGTGTGGTTGGAAACGTACTATGATTCATTTTGCTTACCCTTTCGTCACAGTTTCTTGAGTAGCCAAGTAGTTCTTACTTTGTAGGGTTATACACCCTTGATTGGTATTTTTTATGCTTGGTTATAGGTTAAGTGTTTGCAACCTTGGCATGGTGATAGAATTGATTTTGCTAACACTAACACTTAAGCCATGAGGATATTGTTGTTTCTTGTTTCCCTATGGTTTTGCAAGGTTTGAGTTCGACGTCGAATTCTTTTCAAGAAGGGGAGAATGATACAAGCCAAATCGACATTAACCTTTTAAGATCTATAATTCAAGGTCGTGGAAAGGGATCCTAGACATGGTTATTTCAAGAATGAAGGGACATATTTAGAGGACCCTTTTCAAGACTCCAAAGTACAATACCATGTGGGGAAGGTATCTTGGAGTCAAGGGAGCAATTCTAGAGGTCTTTGGGGAGGCAAGAGGATCCAAACGACATGCTTGAGTGATATGCACAGCAGATGGTGACATGTACTAGCAGATGGGAAGGCATGTCATCTTTGTCGCTCACATACACCAATGGATGCCCTAACTACGTGGAAAGATGACCAATTTAAAAATGGGTAACTTTTAGGCCTATACTTGTAATAATAACCCATGGCTATAAACAATAGTAGGTTTCTTTAATTTTTCTTATTTTTTGATGAATATTAAAATTGTAAAACTCTTAAAAGACTGTGCATACTTGAAAAAGTTGATGTTAATTATTGCTTAGAAACAGGGGTTGCAAAGGTATTACGATTCCTTCACAGTCTTTGAAGGAATATGGTGCTTCTTATAGGATTTACGGTTTAATATACACTTTGGTTTCATTGATTTTCTATTTCTGTGTCTTATTATCTATCTCTATCTCTATCTTTTATTTTTCTATATTTTGATCCTATCATTCCATCTACTTTTTGTGTTTGTTTCATCTTTTGTATTTGGTCATTATCAGCTCCCCATGGTGCTCTTTCCTAAAAGATTTCACTCGGAAGGTGTATTTGGTATATGACTCACACCCTCTATGGGTCCTGTTCTGGAAACTTTAGCTCAAAAGGTGTATACGATGCCATGTGGTGACTTATATTATTATCATCACGTCATCATTACTCTATTTCATTATATCACTTACATTACATTTAATTCCTTTGTATAATTGATATTATATCTAATTTTTTCTTTTATTTTGTATTACTGTAATTGAACCTTGTTTGTGATATTGTGTGTTCTGCATTCATTTCTCTACATTACATCATATTATACCATTTCTTAGATGATTTGGAGGTTAAATATTATGAGATGTGGGGGATGTCTATGGTGTGATCAGTAAGACTATTGTGTCACACCTATTGGTCACATTGTAAACACAAAATTATACACTCCCACTATTTTATCCTAGATTATCAGTAGAACATGATGATTGGGCATGATATACTGTGTAAGTAAGTCTCCCTCTTAAATGACTTTTCTTTCTTGTTGATCTTAAAAGGACAATTGTTGACTCAAATAGACTCATTTCCCTGCCATATTTATTAATATTTCTATAACTATTTGTGTTGGGTTACCTGTTAGGATGAGGTAGTGCACTTATTGGTTGCAGCTTTTTGGGGTAAATTAGGCAAGTTGGGTGGTGATTCTCACTATCACTTTAGATTAGAATCGACTATCAATGATACTTTTTAAGTACACGTATTTCGTACTCACCCATGTTTTTTTCTTTTTGTTTCCCTTTTTCTGCATCCCGTGTCGATATTGATTAGAGTAGCAAAGCGTAGACCATATTCTTACAGTGTCCGCATTGCATAGATCGAGGTAGTGGCTGACAAAACTCAGAGCTTATTAGGATTTTTCCTCTTTTATATTGTGTTTTATCTGTATTTAAGATGTTTTATACTATTCGATATTATTTTGTATTAGAGGTTTTTACTACTGACAACCAGACTAGAATGTATCATTGTGATTGTACTTCTTTCTATATCATTTGGGATTATTTCTATCCTTCTTATTCTTCTTCCACTTTTTATTTACTTTGATTATTGAATTCGGGTTAAGATAGGCTTACCTGTATAAGAGAGTGTGACAAGTGCCATCTGTACTCAATTTTGGGTTGTGATAGGTGTCATGATTCTGTTATTTGCAGATGACATAGTTCTTAATGATGAGACTAGTAACAGTGTTAATGCTTAGCTGGAAGTTTGGACACATACCTTGGAATCTGAAGGGCTCAAGTTAGTTAGACCAAGATAAAATATTTAGATTACAAGTTCTGTAGAGTAATGCAAGAGGCATATGTAGAAGTTAGACTTAGTGCATATGTCATTCAAAAAAAGCAAGTTTCAAGAATTTTGGTTCCGTTATTCAAGAAAATGAAGAGATTGATGACAATGTCACTTATCATATCTGCGTATGGTAGATACGATGGAAACTTGTATCCAGAGTCTTGTATGATAAAAAGGTACCAACAAAATATAGAGTAATGTTCTACAAAGTGGTAGTTAGACCAACTATGTTGTATGCAGTAGAGTGTTAGTCATCTAAGAACTCTCACATTCAAAAATTGTAGAATTGAGGATGTTGCATTAGATGTGTAGGAATATCAGGAGAGATAGAATTAGAAATAAGGGTATTCAATATAAGGTGAGAGTGGCTTCGGCGGAGGACAAGATGCAAGAAGTGAGACTAAGACAGTTCGGTCATGTGAAGAAGAGATATCCTGATGCCTAGTGCGGAGGTGTGAGAGGTTGACTATGGATGGTTTTAGGATAGGTAGAGGTAGGCAAAATAAGTACTGGAGAGACGTTATTAGGTAGGACATGGCACAGTTTTAACTTATAAAGGACATGACCTTAGATAGGAGGTTGTGGAGGACGCACATTGGGGTAGAGGATTAGTAGGATCTATTATTTGTCTTATTGTCTACCATACTATTAGTTGTAATATTGCTCTTGTAGTTTCTTGTCGTTCGATGATTATACTTAAACTATAATAATATTGTGTTGTAGTTACTACCCCATTACTATATGTTATTTCCTATGCATTTTTTACTTTTTTGCACTGGTTTGGATGATCTTTCTTGAGTCGAGGGTTTATCAAAAAAATCCATCTGTCTTTGTAGTAGAAGTAAAGTCTGTGTACATTATACCCCCCTCTCCCCAGACCCAACTTGATGGGAATATACTAGGTACCTATTGTTGTTGTCTATTAGTTGGTTGATCCGAGTTGTTTTTTCAAAAAATAGAACTGTTGTAGAATGATAGTAGGATTGAGCATTCAGCAGAGCTCAACTGATTTTTTCACATTAACAAATCAAGGCGAGCTCAACAATTTTTTTACGATCAAATTGAGTCGAGCTCAATTGAATTTTTGCCAATATCAAATCGAGTCAAGCTCAATCAAACTATGTCAAATTATAATCAAGTTTGAACTAAGTCGAGCCCGTTATTTTAACATAAATAAGAAGATTCCTCCCAATATGTAAAGAAGTATATTTTTGTGTATTAAATTGCTTATAAGATATTTTTCAGGCCAATCATAGCCTCAGTAATAGTACTATCAAAATAAGAAGATCCAACCAATGACTATCTATAACTAACACATTTTTTGGATGGTGGTTTTTCATGGTATGGTATGGTTATTAGGAGAACCATGTTTATTTTGGTTGTTTCTTAAAATGTAAGGTATGGTATGATTTAATTTCATGGCTTGAAAACTATGAAAATCTTCACTTTATGTAACCACCAATTTGATGGTATCTAACGGTTTCCTTATTTTTTTTACAATTATGCCCTTACTTAATATTATATAATATTATTTTTCCCTTGACCCTATATTATTTAACTCCACCTCCTAACCAACCCCCGACCCCACCATCCCGCCAACCCCCTCCCAGCCCCCACCTCCACCCCAAAAAAAAAAAAATTGAAAAAAAAAAACTTAGAAAATTTTAAAATTTATTCTTATCCCACCCCCTACCCCAATCCCACTACCCCCAACCTATTTTTTAAAAGTTTATTTTTAAAAAAAATTCAAAACTTTTTCTTACCCCAACCTCACCCACCCCTACCCCTCCTTCCCGCCACCCTCACCTACCATCACTAATTTTTTATTTTTTAAAAAAGTTACAAAAATATTTTCTTACTCCCCTCTTACTCCTTAACAGCCCCCCCCCCCCCTCCCCACAATTTTTTTAATGTATCTTTTAAAAAAAATTAATTTTTTTTCTTAATCACCTCGTACCTCGGCCTCGGCGTCGCCCCCCCCCCCCCCCCCTCCCCCACTCCATTACCCCACCATCAAAATAGTTTTTTAAAAAATATATATAATTTTTCTTATCCCACCCTCTTATCCTATTCGTTCTCATTGTTTTGTGTTAAATATATACAAATGCTTTTAGAAAATATTTTTCTATTTGTGTAACGAATACAAAACAATAAGTAAGAAATAATTAATTTTTCTAAATTTTTTGGGGGGATTTCATACCGAACACACCCGTAGCATACACAACTTTATGCATTCATATTTTGTATTTGTCGTTGATTGTCACGTCTTAGAACACAAAAAAAATATGAAATTTGTGATTATAAAAAATGAATCCAATTATATTAAGTTTGATCTACTCTTTTATTTATTTTGTTAGAGTTTACATGAATTTTAACAACTTTATATATTTATATGGCATAATTTGTGATAAATTAGCAAGAAGAAAAATATTTTATTAATAATTATTGATAAATTTAACATTTATAATAATTAAGGCAATTTAGTAAACTTACCAGTTACGACATACCATCAAATCAAACAATAAAAGTGTTATTAAATAATAGTAAACGATACAGTCTATCCAAACATTATATTGTATTATAGTGTACAATACTATATCATACCATCCAGTATCGTACATTATGAAACTACGACAAACCACCACCCAAACAAGCACTAAAGGAACTAAATTTTAATTAGCCAAGGCTGCTCAAGTCAACATGCAGTCAACTTCATCATCTTCTTACATTATGCCAAAAGCATTAGCTTCCAACTACACAATAATTGTCTTCCCACAGCACTCTTCACTCTTCTTCACCATGGCTAATCTTCTCTCATTTCTCTCTTTTTCCCTTCTCTTCCTTCCCTTTTCCATCTCTTCGTCAGCAAAGTACACCTTCCCTCAAAAATACTTCATCAATTGTGGTTCACTGTCCCCCCTCAACGTCAGCGGCCCCACCACCACCACTTTTTCCGCCGACTCAATCTCCGACTCCCGCCGCAGTCACTCAGTTAAAGACCGCACAACTTCTACAGTGTTAGCTGGAATTTATAATACCGCCAGAAAATTCACTCGAAATGAATCATACGAACTTCAAATTGATGAAACTGGTGTTTACGTGGTACGTCTTCATTTCTTTGCTTTTTCTGACCTTTTCGATGCGAAGTTCAACGTTTCAGCTTCGGGTTTTTTGCTTTTGTCGAATTTTCGTATACCGAGAAACGTAACTTCCCCTGATATCAAAGAGTTTCTCCTGCCTGTTACCGGTCCTAATTTGAAAATCACCTTCATTCCTTCTCAAGAATTGTCGTCTTTCGCGTTTGTTAACGCCATAGAAGCGTTTGTAACTCCTCAACGTTTCATTGATGAATCTACTGCCTATGTAACTGCACAAGGAAAGAGTAATGGTGGTACGGAGGATTTGTCCTCAAGTGGTTTAACTGTAATGCATAGGGTTAATGTTGGGGGTTCAAAAGTTACCCCTGAAAATGATACCATGAGGAGAAATTGGGTGACTGATGATGATTATTTGTTTTTCGCGAAAACAGCAAAGAATCATCCAATGTATAGTAATAGACCTAAATATTATGATCCAGAACTAGGAGGGGCTACTGAATATGATGCTCCTGATTCTGTTTATAAAACTGCCAAAGAAATGAACATAGATGTGGAGACTGCCAGTAACAACTTCTTTAACATAACTTGGCTTTTTCCTGTTAAGAGGAATGCAACTTTTTTTGTACGCCTACATTTCTGTGACATCGTTAGTGCTAATCGGAATGATACAGTATTCAATGTGTATATATATGGCCTGTTTGGTCAGCCAATTAGTCCATATGATAGGTATCCAGAATTTGCAGCTCCCTTTTATGTTGATTTTGTGGTGGATTCAGATGGTTCTGGTTTTATGAATATCTCAGTTGGCCCTCGGAGTGATTCAAACAATAAAAATGCTTTTTTGAATGGGGTGGAAATCATGGAGCTGATTAATGGACGAGAGGAATGGGAAGAGGCGAATGGAAAAAACAACAGTTTGTTGATAATCGTCGGTTCTACAGTTGGTGGTGTGGTTCTCATCGTTGTTTCTCTAGTGGTTATCTTGTTTTGTTTGAAATCAAGAAAAGTTACAAAAGCTGTTGATAACTCCAATTGGCCAATGGTGAATGTTTATCCAGGAAGTACACAGAGTAGGACTACTGCAAGAACTCCACTTGGCAGTACTACTCCTGATATGAACCTTGGGTTAAAGATATCTTTTGCTGAGATTTTACATGCTACCAATAAGTTTGATCCCACATTTATGATCGGGGAGGGTGGTTTTGGGAAAGTTTACAAAGGAACTTTACACGATGGTGTTAAAGTGGCTGTGAAAAGAAGCGAGGCTGGAAATGGCCAGGGTCTTACGGAATTTCAAACTGAGATAACAGTCTTGTCCAAAATTCGCCATCAGTATCTTGTTTCATTGATTGGATACTGTGATGAAGGATACGAGATGATACTTGTTTATGAGCTCATGGAGAAGGGTACTTTGAGAGAGCATTTGTACAGTTCGAATGAAGACCTTGGTATGTCATCTTCACGGTCAAGATTATCGTGGGATCAAAGGCTTCAAATTTGTATTGGTGCAGCTAATGGTCTACTATACCTTCATACTGGTTTAAGTGAGCCAATTATTCACAGGGATATTAAGTCAACAAACATCCTTCTTGATGAACATTATACTGCCAAAGTAGCTGATTTTGGACTTTCCAAATCAGGTCCCCCTGAAGAAACACATATTGTTACTAATGTTAAAGGTAGCTTCGGTTATCTTGACCCCGAGTACATGAAATCAATGCAACTGACTCAAAAGTCTGATGTCTATTCTTTTGGAGTTGTACTTCTTGAAGTGCTTTGTGCTAGACCAGCTGTCGACGGTTTGCTTCCAAGAAATCAAATAAATTTGGCTGAATGGGGACTTACTTGGCTAAAAGAAAACCAGCTAGAGAAGATAATTGATCCATTTCTTGCAGGTAAAATTAACCCAAACTCACTGAGGAAATTTGGGGAGACGACAAAGAAGTGCCTGCAAGAGAATGGCACTGATAGGCCTAGTATGATGGATGTGGTGTGGGACTTGAAATATGCTCTACAGCTTCAACACCCTGCAATGCCTCGAGAATCTCATGAAGATAGCACCACTGATGATTCATGGCAGTTGGCATTGCCCGGTATTAATCGCTTACCTTCTATAGATGCAAGCACAAGTTCTGTCTGTGTCGGTGAAAGCGGCGTGTTTTCACAATTGAAGATGGATGAAGCCAGATGACTTTTGGCCTCGCTGTAATTCCTCCTTCTGTCTTGATGCAATTGTGCATCAAAACAATGCTGCAACTATATTTCTTGAGTTGCTGTTCAATTTTTGTTCCAACTCCGTCTTCATTTTTTGTTTTTGCTGTTCTGCGTTGGATAACAGGCAAAATGCCTCTAAATTGCATCTGTATTAATAGTTAATAATGTTGATCATAAGGTCTTGATGTGATTTTAATATTAAAGTCTGTTTATTCTCCTATAGTATCTGCTTTTGTTTTTTGCTAATTGTTTGGTCAATTTTATTTTATAAAAGCACTAAAAATTGGAACATACCTATGAAATAATATTTAAGAAGAACTGTAATCAGTACTCTCTCTAATCCAATATAACTAAATTGTTGACACTTTTTTAATAGTTCATAATTCAAGAAACGCATTAATTTTCTTTTCAGAATTACCCTTATTTCTAATGTGGTTTTCAACTGTTTTTAAGTCTGAAATAATGATTATTTTAATTTTAGGAAGAGCTTGTGAAGAATCAAAATAGTAATATTGACAAATTATCCTTTGATTAATGTCTTTTAGAAGTTTTTTCTTAATAGGTGTGTGACTGTCACGACCCGAGCCTAGGCCCTAGCCGTGACGAGCATCCCGAACCATGAAGGCCCGGAACATCCATTCTCTATCTGGTTATCATGCACAACATTCATAATCATAATAAAATGCGGAATTAAAACTGAGTACGAAAAACATGGTCAAGTCCTGCAATATTTCTGAATAATACTATCTGGCATCAGTCTGTGAAATCTCTACTAGGAACATAAACATTTGTCTGAAAAGAAGCTGGGACAAGGCCCCCAGTAAACCAAAAACATAATAAATAAGATAGTGTCTGACATAATTAGGCCTTCCGAATAATAGAAGGCTCACCACTGTGAGATCAAGTCTGCAAACCCGAGAATGTCTACTGAGTAGCTGGACCCCTAGACTGTGCCTCAGGACCTGGAAGGAGGGGGGGGGGTCAGCACAAAAGTACTGGCACGCGAAGCAATCCAAAAGTAGTATAATGGAACATACATACATACATATATATATATATATATTAAGGGAAAGCAATTTTTCATCAAGACATCATGTATAAAACTGTTTCTAAAAAATACATGGGCACTTTCTGAAAACATGCAACCTGTCTGTTCATTTCAAATCATGATCTGTGTTTTACTTCTGAGTTAGGTGGTATTCCCCTACAAGTCTGAATATTCCACGGGCTGTATGGAATCCGCCATTGACTCGGCGGGGAAGCCCCCAACCCAAGTGTGCCGCAAGGGTTGGAGTGTCTGAGTCTGATACGCCACAGGACATTTAAGTCTGCGCATAATAATATGCCCGGGTCGGCAAACCACGGTTTTAGGCAAAGAGTTGTCTGAAACTCCCGCCTTCTTCAGGGAACCACCTAAGCTCTCTTTATGCCCTATTTTAGCCTTTTCTGAACATGTATCATTCTGAAATTTCTAAATCATGAGAGTCTGATAAAAATCTGATTTCTGAACTAGTCTATGTCTGTTATGGCATTTGTCTGAGTTGGTATCGTCATACCAAGACTTGCAAGTCCTATTTCTGAGCCATAATGTATTAAGCAAGAGCTTTCATTCAAAACATAGTTTAGACCACCAAAACATGTAATTTGCATTAAAGATGTCATGTTCCGAAACTCAAGTCAAATCCATGCAAAACTTTCATCAAACATATGGTGGTCATGTGTATTTTGGCAAAACCATGCATTCTTTCATTACATGCATATTCAACATTTACAACCCTCTCTTTCGTGTTCAAAACATTGTATATTACGTGAAACATGGAAAAATTTACATTAAGAGAGGGGTTTCATGAAAACCATGCTTTCAATTCATATTTCAGGACAAACACATATATACATATACATATAATTTTCAAATCACTTTGGGGGAAAGCCAAAAGGCCAAAACAATATCATTAAAACTTCTAAAACATGAGTATGTACATGAATTCGAAAACCCAATTCTTAAAACATGATTTCTATGCCCATGAGATTTTAGGAAAACCCCGCGTACCTTATTCTCCACGAATTTTTGGTGTCTATCGAAGCCTACGTCGAGAGGATTCTGAATCTGTAATTTGTTTCACAAAGAAGTTTCAGAATGATCGGTCCTTCAAGCTTATTTTCTCAAACCCTAGTTGCTCCTTCTCTTAAGTTCTTGAAGGAATAGATTTTTGGGATTTTATAGGAGGCTTCAATGTTGTTAATAGGCCCAAATCCGTTTAGGAGTGGTAAGGACGATTTTGGGTTTTGTAAGGACTAACTTGCACTTAAAGTAACTCAAAACGGAGTATTTTAGTCACCTGAAACCATAAATATGCGCCTCCCTTTGCATTGCCTAAATTTACATAGGCGCCGCCCTATGCATCGCCTATATTTGCATAGGCGCCGCCCTATGCATCGCCTATATGTGCATAGGCGACACATTCAACTTTGAAAGGCCATAACTTCTTCACCGGGTGTCCGTTTTAGGCGAATTTGGTATCGTTGGAAAGATTATTCAATTATCTACAATTTGGTATATAGTAGGCCACCCAGTTCATCATATACAATGAGCTATGGTCAATAGAATTTGACACAAATTACAACGTCCACTAAAACTTAATCGATCGAAATAGTTTTAACTCGTCCTTGAGTTGAAGGACTTCTATGGTCTAAATTCATGCTCAAATGGATTCACATACTACAAACTTGATTAATATGTCAAATTGGCATAGGATTTAAGGCTCGGGGATTATCAACGCATCAGAGTCATATATTTTATTCTAGCCCGAAATGCGGGGCGTTACATTATCCCCCCCTTGGGATCATTCGTCCCCGAATGATGACGCGGAAATAGTCACGCACGATTTCAAACAGATTCATACATAGAAGGAAACATAAAGAAAGAATTGTACCTTTCAATTCGTCTCTTGCTAATTCAAATAGGCTCGGGTATCTCACTTTCATGTCATGCTCCGACTCCCAAGTTGCTTCTTCAACTTTCTGATTTCGCCATAACACTTTAACTGAGACTATCTCTTTACTCCTCAATTTTCTCACTTGTCGATCTAGGATTCCCACGGGCTCTTCCTCGTAAGACAAGGAATCGCTCACCTTGATTTCATCAATGGGCACCACCAAAGAGTGATCTCCGATGCACTTCTTCAACATGGATATGTGGAATACTGGATGAACAGAACCCAAACTTGCAGGCAATTCTAATTCATACGCAACTCCACCTATTCTTCTTATAATCTGATACGGGCCTATATAGCGAGGACTTAGTTTACCCCTCTTCCCGAAACGCATAACCCCCTTCATGGGAGAAACTTTGAGGAAAACCCAATCTCCAATCTCAAACTCTAACTCTCTTTTTCTGACGTCGACATAGGATTTCTGACGACTCTGAGCTGCCTTTAGTCGTTCCCTAATCAGTTTCACATCCTCCATTGCTTGATGAACAAGATCAGGTCCATACATCTGCATCTCACCTACTTCATACCAGCCTATTGGAGACCTACATCTCCTACCATACAATGCCTTTAAAGGTGCCATCTTAATACTAGAGTGGAAGCTGTTGTTATAGGCAAACTCTATCAGTGGCAAGTGATCAACCCAACAACCTTTAAAGTCTATCACACAGGCCCTCAACATGTCCTCCAGTGTCTGGATGGTGCGTTCAGCTTGCCCATCAGTCTGAGGGTGGAATGTTGTACTTAAGTTCACCTGGGTATCTAAACCTTTCTGAAACGATCTCCAAAACTGAGAAGAAAACTGCGTACCTCGGTCGGATATGATGGAGACAGGCGCTCCATGCAAACGGACAATTTCTGCAATGAACAGCTTGGCATAATCTTCCCCCGAATAGTTAGTCCTGACAGGCAGAAAGTGAGCTGACTTGGTCAGCCTATCTACAATCACCCATATAGAGTCATACTGATTTCGGGACTTCGGAAGTCCTGTAATAAAGTCCATATTGATCATTTCCCACTTCCACAAGGGCAACGCTATTTCCTGGGAAGTACCTCCTGGCCTCAAATGTTCTACTTTCACTTGTTGGCAATTCAAGCACTTAGAAACAAAGTTAGCCACATCTCGCTTCATATTATTCCACCAAAACATAGATTTCAAATCATGGTACATCTTAGTAGAACCAGGATGAACAACATACCTCGAGGTGTGAGCTTGATCAAGAATTCTTTCTCGAAGCCCGTCGACATTCAGAACACATAATCTACCCTGAAACCTCAGGATGCCATCACCATCAATTTCAAAAGATATCACCTTCTGTTGACCCACATCTTTCTTGATTTGCATCAAGATGGGATCTTCAACCTGCTTCTCCTTCACTTCAGCACAAAGGGATGACTTAGCTAACTCATGAACAACTACCCCTCCATCTTCGGAATCTAACATTCGCACTCCCATATTCGCAAGGCAGTGAATATCCTTCACTATCTCCTTCTTTTCTTCTTCTACATGAGAAAGGATGCCCATAGACAACCTGCTGAGGGCGTCGGCCACAACATTTTCCTTGCTCGGATGGTAATGCAGGCTCATATCATAGTCTTTCAGGAGTTCCAACCACCGCCTCTGCCTGAGATTCAATTCTTTCTGCGAGAAGACATACTACAGACTCTTGTGATCAGTGAAGATATCAACATGAACACCGTACAAGTAGTGCCGCCAAATCTTAAGGGCAAACACCACAGCCGCTAACTCCAAATCATGAGTAGGGTAGTTCCGCTCGTGCACCTTCAACTGCCTAGATGCATAAGCTACCACCTTACCATGTTGCATCAAAACTCAGCCAAGTCCCACACGGGACGCATCACAGTAAACCACAAAACCATCAACACCCTCGGGAAGAGTCAAAACAGGTGCAGTGGTCAGTCTGTCTTTCAACTTCTCAAAACTATTTTCGCATAAATCAGACCACACAAACTTTACCTTTTTCTGAGTCAGTTTAGTGAGTGGAGCCGCTATGGATGAAAAACCCTCTACGAATCTTCTGTAATAACCTGCCAAACCCAAGAAGCTCCGAATATCGGTTGGAGTCGTGGGTCTGGGCCATCTTTTCACTGCCTCAACTTTCTGGGGATCCACTCTAATCCCGTCACTGGACACAATATGCCCTAAGAAGGAAATAGCATCTAACCAGAACTCACACTTGGAAAATTTAGCATACAACCGATGATCCTTAAGGGTCTGAAGAATGATTCGAAGGTGATCGGCATGATCCTCCTTACTCTTAGAATAAATCAGAATATCATCAATAAATACAATGACAAACGAGTCAAGAAACTGACGGAAAACTCTGTTCATAAGATCCATGAAGGCTGCAGGGGCATTAGTTAACCTGAAGGACATGACGAGAAACTCATAGTGACCATATCGGGTTCGGAAAGCTGTTTTGGGAATGTCTGTCTCCCTAACTTTCAACTGATGATAGCCCGAACGAAGGTCTATTTTTGAAAAACATCTAGCACCCTGAAGCTGGTCAAAAAGATCATTAATCCTCCGAAGAGGATATTTGTTTTTAATTGTGACCTTGTTCAACTGACGGTAATCTATGCACATACGAAGGGAACCGTCTTTCTTACGCACGAAAAGTACAGGTGCACCCCAAGGAGATACACTGGGGCGTATAAATCCCTTATCTAGGAGGTCTGCTAGCTGCTCTTTCAACTCCTTTAGTTCTGCGGGAGCCATTCTATATGGCGGAATAGACATGGGACGGGTATCTGGAAACACATCAATACCAAACTCTATCTCCCTATCAGGGGGTACCCCTGGGAGATCTTCGGGAAAGACTTCTGGAAATTCATTCACCACAGGGACAGACTGAAGAGGAGGATTTTCAACTTTAGAGTCCTTGAATCGAATAAGGTGATACAAGCAACCCTTAGAAATGAGTTTTGGGGCTCTGAGATAAGATATAAAGTGCCCCTTAGGTGCTAAAGAATGTCCCTCCCATTCTATCATTGGTTCATTCAGGAAAGAAAAGGTAACTCTACGGGTCCTACAATCCAATATGGCGTAGCATAAATGGAGCCAATCCATCCCTAAGATAGAATCAAATGCAACCATGTCCAACTCTATAAGGTCTGCCACCGTATCCCGACTACCAACAGTCACCATACAACCCCTATATACCTTTCTAGCAACAACAGAATCCCCCACCGGGGTAGAAACAGAAAAGGGTTCAGAAATCACACTGGGCTCAAACCCGAAACCAACAGCCACATAAGGGGTCACATAGGATAAGGTGGATCCGGGATCAAGTAACACACTGACATCACGGGAAAAGATTTGTAACGTATCGATAACAACATCTGGGGAAGCTTCCGCCTCCTGGCGGTTGGTCAAGGCATATAACCGGTTGCGACTGTCCCCGACAGCTGATGTGGCGCCCTTCTGAGATGGGGATGGCGCTGTGGAATTTCCCTGAAACTTCGCACCACCAGCACTCCTCCTAGCAGATGGACAGTCCCTCTGAAAATGGCCTGACTGACCACATGAATAACATACAAGTGTGCCCAACTGACATTTCCCCGGATGATTCTTACCACAATTTTCACATCGCGAGTAAGTGCGATGCTGTTGAGCCACACTACCCTGCGACTGAGTATCTGGTGCTCTAGATCCATGAGGAGTCTGAAAGCTCTGAGTCTGTCTATTTGCAGGGGGTCTGGGCGCTGGGGCGCTGGCCGCGGACTGTGTATTATTCCAAAACCTCATCTTCTTCGACCACCTATTTCCCCAATTACCACTTTGCGGCTGACTCTGGTGCCGATCCGCAGATTTGACTCTCTTGGCCTGTCTGTTCTTCTCTCTAGATTCAGCAATCTTTCTCTTCTTCTCTTCCACCTGCTGCATGTGGACTGTCAGTCTAGCAAAGTCTAACTCCCTATTCAACATTGCCCCCTGGCACTCAAGTATCAGGTTATCAGCAAGGCCGGATGCAAATTTTCTCATCCGGGCTCTCATATTGCTAGTCAATTCTGGTGCATAGCGGGCTAGTTGATTAAACTTCAAAGTGTACTCCTGTACACTCATACTGCCCTGCTTCAGATTCATGAACTCTTCTGCTTTGGCCTCTCTCAACTCCAGAGGAAAGAATCTGTCAAAGAAAGCTTCTACAAACTCACCCCAAACTGTGAGCTCAGCACTCTCACCTTTTGTATTTTCTCAGTCTGCATACCACTGATTTGCAACATCCTTAAGCTGATAAGTTGCCAATTCCACTCCTTCAATCTCATCTACATGAATTACCTTAAAGATCTTCTCCATCTCATCCACGAACTCCTATGGATCTTCCTCCACCTTTGTACCAGTGAACTTAGGTGGATTCATCTTCATGAAATGCCCGACTCTAGTAGCCTCAGACGTAACGGATGCAGACCCAATATCTTCTGATCTTTGAGCTTGGTTAGCTACCAGCTGTGTCATCATATGGATAGACTGCCTGAACTCTGCATTTGAGATATCTCTCTGAGCAGTTGGTAGACGGTTGACATTAGTCCGCGGAGCCCGGGGTGGAATGGTTGGAACTGGAGGGACTCCCGGAGTAGGGACAGGTTCTGGCGTGGAAGCTCTATTACGGGTCCGCATCCCATGGGTGGGACGGACCACATCTGCCTGAGCACTCTGATCGATGTTGTGACGGGGAGGCATAGTCGTGTTTCACTGTAATACAAGAGATCATTGATTAGGGGACAGTTTAGACACTGAAGCACGAACTAAATCACAAAGAAGGGAAACATTCCTAAACGCCTAGTAGCCTCTTGTTTATAAGTGTGGCGCGCTACACACCCATAAACAAGACTCTACCCGACGCGATTTCGCAGACACCCTGGGACCATGAACCGTGCTCTGATACCAAGTTTGTCACGACCCGAGCCTAGGCACTAGCCATGATGAGCATCCCGAACCATGAAGGCCCGGAACACCCATTCTCTATCTGGTTATCATGCACAACATTCATAATCATAATAAAATGCGGAATTGAAACTGAGTACGGAAAACATGGTCAAGTCCTGCAATATTTCTGAATAATACTATCTGACATCAGTCTGCGAAATCTCTACTAGGAACATAAATATTTGTCTGAAAAAAAAGCTAGGACAAGGCCCCCAGTAAACCAAAAACATAATAAATAAGATAGTGTCTGACATAATTAGGCCTTCTGAATAATAGAAGGCTCACCACTGTGAGATCAAGTCTGCAAACCCGAGAATGTCTACTGAGTAGTTGGACCCCTAGACTGTGCCTCAGGACCTGGAAGGAGGGGAGGGGGGTCAGCACAAAAGTACTGGCACGCGAAGCAATTCAAAAGTAGTATAATGGAACATACATATATATATATATATTAAGGGAAATCAATTTTTCATCAAGACATCATGTATAAAACTGTTTCTGAAAAATACATGGGCACTTTCTGAAAACATGCAACCTGTCTGTTCATTTCAAATCATGATCTGTGTTTTACTTCTGAGTTAGGTGGTATTCCCCTACAAGTCTGAATATTCCACGGGCTGTATGGAATCCGCCATTGACTCGGCGGGGAAGCCCCCAACCCATGTGTGCCGCAAGGGTTGGAGTGTCTGAGTCTGATACGCCACAGGACATTTAAGTCAGCGCATAATAATATACCCGCGTCGGCAAACCACGGTTTTAGGAAAAAAGTTGTCTGAAACTCCCGCCTTCTTCAGGGAACCACCTAAGCTCTCTTTATGCCCTATTTTAGCCTTTTCTGAACATGTATCATTCTGAAATTTCTAAATCATGAGAGTCTGATAAAAATTTGATTTCTGAACTAGTCTGTGTCTGTTATGGCATTTGTCTGAGTTGGTATCATCATACCAAGACTTGCAAGTCCTATTTCTGAGCCATAATGTATTAAGCAAGAGCTTTCATTCAAAACATAGTTTAGACCACCAAAACATGTAATTTGCATTAAAGATGTCATGTTCCGAAACTCAAGTCAAATCCATGCAAAACTTTCATCAAACATATGGTGGTCATGTGTATTTTGGAAAAACCATGCATTCTTTCATTACATGCATATTCAACATTTACAACCCTCTCTTTCGTGTTCAAAACATTGTATATTACGTGAAACATGGAAAAATTTACATTAAGAGAGGGGTTTCATGAAAACCATGCTTTCAATTCATATTTCAGGACAAACACATATATACATATACATATAATTTTCAAATCACTTTGGGGGAAAGCCAAAAGGCCAAAACAATATCATTAAAACTTCTAAAACATGAGTATGTACATGAATTCGAAAACCCAATTCTTAAAACATGATTTCTATGACCATGAGATTTTAGGAAAACCCCGCGTACCTTATTCTCCACGAATTTTTGGTGTCTATCGAAGCCTACGTCGAGAGGATTCCGAATCTGTAATTTGTTTCACGAAGAAGTTTCGGAATGATCGGTCCTTCAAGCTTATTTTCTCAAACCCTAGTTGCTCCTTCTCTTAAGTTCTTGAAGGATTAGATTTTTGGGATTTTATAGGAGGCTTCAATGTTGTTAATAGGCCCAAATCCGTTTAGGAGTGGGTAAGGACAATTTTGGGTTTTGTAAGGACTAACTTGCACTTAAAGTAACTCAAAACGGAGTGTTTTCGTCACCTAAAACCATAACTATGCGCCGCCCTTTGCATTGACTAAATTTACATAGGAGCCGCCCTATGCATCGCCTATATTTGCATAGGCGCCGCCCTATGCATCGCCTATATGTGCATAGGCGACACATTCAACTTTGAAAGGCCATAACTTCTTCACCGGGAGTCCGTTTTAGGCGAATTTGATATCGTTGGAAAGCTTATTCAATTATCTACAATTTGGTATATAGTAGGCCACCCAGTTCATCATATACAATGAGTTATGGTCAATAGAATTTGACACAAATTACAACGTCCACTAAAACTTAATCGATCGAAATAGTTTTAACTCGTCCTTGAGTTGAAGGACTTCTATGGTCTAAATTCATGCTCAAATGGATTCACATACTACAAACTTGATTAACATGCCAAATTGACATAGGATTTAAGGCTCGGGGATTATCAACGCATCAGAGTCATATATTTTATTCTAGCCCGAAATGCGGGGCGTTACAGTGACACCCTAACAATTTATTTATATGTTGAATCAGAGGGAGTAACAAAGTTCTTGTTTCTTGTAAAAAAGATAAAAGTTGTAAAATCACTCCATCCATTCAAAAGTAGTTCTCAAGTTTCGCTTATGAGTGTCAATTTGACTAATTTTCAAATTTAAATTAGATTAGATTAATTTAATATTTAAAAATTTAAATTTAAATATTCAAAAACTGTACGAAAAGTACTATAGGTTGTATTTTTTTCTCATCATCTCAATATGATTAAAAAAATACATCTTAAGATACTCTTTAAAAGGAAATTATGACTAGTAAAAAGGAACAAAGGGAGTAACTACCAACACTTTTTGGGCCTTAAGCAGATATCAAATGCTTTATTTGTGTTTATCATCATTTTGGTATAGTTGAATTTGTTCATCGGTCAAGAGCATGCATTACGGTCTTTAGCTTCGGTTTTGCGGTGAACGTCAAAATGATAAATAATACAAATGAAGGATCAAAAAAATTGAGCAAAACAAATATTTAGGAACTAATTTGTGACAAAAGTTGCGTTCCAGGCCGTTCCAACTATTGGCTGGATGTGATCGAGATCGAGTGCAATAACGAGAAAATAGTAAGAAAGCTAAAGGAAATATAGAATGCTAAAGAATCAAGCTTAATATATTTTAATTGCTTATATGATGGGGATGAGCAAAAATCAGATTCTTTACAATGGGGCAGGGGTGCCAATATATAGGGTACCATGGTTGCTCCATGATCAAGGGGGTTAACATTTTTCTCTGAGCCCCTAGTATTACATCCAATGACCCTTAGCCACTTGTCCTTGAATCATTGGAGAGAAATCAGCCCATTAGTGTGTATTCGATGCGGTCCTTTGAAACTCTTCTGGTGCATTCTAGTATTCCTAACGCACAGTCTTTTTATTTGTCTGTTAGCATATGGTCAGTCTATAATGGGTGTCAAATGGGCCGGGCCGGACTAATCCGAAACCGACTCTTCCATTTTAATCGGGTTGAGGATCGGTTTTGACGCTAGCTGGGTCGGGACGGGCCGGGCCAAACAGTGAAAAAATTAAAACTTACCCTAACCCGACCCACTTAACCCAACCCGGTCAAACCACCAAAACCCGATCAAACCCGATTAAAATCCGGTCAAACCCGTTTAAAAAATAAATAAAAAATTCAATATACACTATATACACTCCAATATACACTATATACACTCCAATATACAATATATATTTTTAAAAAAATATATAAACAATTACACATATATACGTACCATTCAATATATAATTATATATGACTATACGTACTACTTTAAATAAAACATATACTATAATAGTATAATATATATATATACACTACAATATATATATATATATATATATATATATATATATTTATATACTAATTTATAAAACATATACACATGTATACGTTAAATATATACTACTTTAGAAGATATATACACATATATATGCACCATTCAATATATATGTACTACTTTAAATAAAATATATACTACAATATACATATATATATATACAACAATATGTATATATATATAGTAACATAATAATTTATAAAACATATACACTTGTATACGTTAAAGATATACGTCTATAGAAGATATATACACATATATACGCACCATTCAATATATATGTACTACTTTAAATAAAGTATATACTACAATATATATATATATATATATATATATATATATATATATACTTACATACTAATTTATAAAACATATACACTTGTATAAGTTAAATGTATACTACTTTAGAAGATATATACACATATATACGCACCATTCAATAGATATGTACTGCTTTAAATAGAATATATACTACAATATACATATATATAGACAACAATATATATATATATATATATATATATAGTTACATACTAATTTATAGAACATATACACATGTATACGTTAAAGATATACGTCTATAGAAGATATATACACATATATACGCACCATTCAATAATATGTACTACTTTAAATAAAGTATATACTACAATATATATATATATATATATATATACTTACATACTAATTTATAAAACATATACACTTGTATACGTTAAATGTATACTACTTTAGAAGATATATACACATATATACGCACCATTCAATATATATGTACTGCTTTAAATAGAATATATACTACAATATACATATATATAGACAACAATATATATATATATATATATATATATAGTTACATACTAATTTATAGAACATATACACATGTATACGTTAAAGATATACGTCTATAGAAGATATATACACATATATACGCACCATTCAATAATATGTACTACTTTAAATAAAGTATATACTACAATATATATATATATATATATACTACTATATATATATATATATATATATATATATATATATATACTTATATACTAATTTATAAAACATATACACTTGTATACGTTAAAGATATAAGTCTATAGAAGATATAAACACATATATACGCACCATTCAATATATATGTACTACTTTAAATAAAGTATATACAACAATATATATATATATATATATATATATATATATATATCTGTGTGTGTGTGTGTGTGTGTGTATGTGTGTGATAGTTAATTAATAATATATTAAAAGTAAGTTTTTAACTTAAACTAGAAATTCATTTTAAATCAATAAATAGGTACTACTTTAAATAAAATATATACTACAATATATATGTATATACTATGTATGTATATATATATATAGTTATATATAGTTATATACTAATTTATAAAACATATACACTTGTATACGTTAAATATATACGTCTATAGAAGATATATACACATATATACGCACCATTCAATATGTATGTACTACTTTAAATAAAATATATACTACAATATACATATATGTGTATTACAATGTATAGATGGTTATATTATACTAATTTATAAAATATATACACTTGTATACGTTAAATATATACATCTATATAAGATATATACACATATATACGCACCAATCAATGTATATGTACTACTTAAAATAAAATATACACTACAATATACATGGATTACAATACATAGATAGTTATATTATACTAATTTATTAAACATATACACTTGTATACGTTAAATATATACATCTATATAAGATATATACACATATATACGCACCATTCAATATATATGTACTACTTTAAATAAAATATATACTACAATATACATATATATATACTACAATATGTATATATATATAGTTATATATTAATTTGTAAAACATATACACTTTGATACATTAAATATAGACATCTGTAGAAGATATATACACATATATACACACCATTCAAAATATATGTACTACTTCAAATAAAATATATACTACAATATACATATATATATATACTACAATATGTATATATATATAGTTATATACTAATTTGTAAAACATATACACTTGTATACGTTAAATATATACGTCTAGAGAAGATATATACACATATATACACAGCATTCAATATATATGTACTACTTTAAATAAAATATATACTACAATATACATATATATATACTACAATATGTATATATATAGTTATATACTAATTTGTAAAACATATACACTTGTATACGTTAAATATATACGTCTAGAGAAGATATATACACATATATACACAACATTCAATATATATGTACTACTTTAAATAAAATATATACTACAATATACATATATATATACTACAATATGTATATATATATAGTTATATACTAATTTGTAAAACATATACACTTGTATACATTAAATATATACATCTGTAGAAGATATATACACATATATACACACCATTCAATATATATGTACTATTTTAAATAAAATATATACTACAATATACATATATATATATACTACAATATGTATATATATATATATAGTTATATACTAATTTGTAAAACATATACACTTGTATATGTTAAATATATACGTCTATAGAAGATATATACACATATATACACTTCTATAGAAGATATTCAATTTATAAAACATATACGCATGTATACGTTAAATATACACTTCTATAGAAGATATATACACGTGTATACGCACCATTCAATGTATATATACTACTACTTATAAAATATACTACATTATATATACATTACAATATATATAGATATACTTATATACTAATTTATAAAACATATACACATGTATACGTTAAATATATACTTCTATAGAAGATATATGCACAAATGTACAAAACATATGCTACTTAATATAATAAATTAATAATATTTGGTAGTAAATTAATAATATATTAGAAGTAAGTTTTTAATTTAAAGTAGAAAACTAGAAATTCAATTTAAAATTTTAAATCGTTAAATGAAAAAATATAAAAAGCAAGGACTAAGTAGTGAATGAATTTGAGAAATTTTATTGATTGCAAAATGATCCAAAATTTATAATTTATATGAATGAAAAATCTATAAATTATGCATTATTTTTTCCAACTCATTCATGTTAATATTAATGGGAACTTGCATAGGATAGTCGAAGCCAACGGGGGCAAAACCATGCATTGGACTTGATTTTGTTGAGTTCTCCCGTGAAGTCATAATTTCTTCAAGTTTCAGCTCGTCGCTCAGCTCCGGTTCCATGCCTTGGTTTCTTCTTTCCGCTCTAATCCAATCTTTGAGGGAAACTAGAACATTCATTGCATTGCTTCCCAATGAGTGTCGGTTGTCTCCAAGCTGCTGTCGTCCCTGACTAAAGGTGCTCTCTGATGCAACGGTTGACATTGGAAGATTCAAGATATCTCTAGCTAATCTTGAAAGCACAGGATATTGCGTTTCATTACTCCTCCACCAATCCAACGTGTTGATCCGTCGTCTGCGATCCTCTGGTGCCGTCTGAAGATAATATTTCAGCTCTTCCCGATAAGTTGATGTGCAAGTTCTCTCATCAACACTGTTCCAACAATTTAAATCATAAAATGAATCAGAAAAACTACTATGTGCCAGCCTTTTAGATGATGATGGCTCCTCGGGAGGATGAGGAGCGAAAGTTGGAGTGATATTTGTAGGTACGGCTAAATCAAATAAATCAGCATAGTGATTATATAATTTTTCTATGTAATCCTTTGCATCAGCCGTAGCCGTCCACAAATCAGGTTGTACTTGTTCAGAATCATGGTTAGTATTTATTTCTAAGTTAGTATAAATAAGAGTACTAAAGTGACACATATTATTATATTTCATGCACGAATTTAGCATAGCACCAACCAAGTAAATAGGGGAAATCGGAAAAAAATATTTTTTAAATTTCGTAAACATGGCGCCAACAGCTTCTTTATAACCTTCTTTATTTTTATATTCTTTGAGAAAACCAGAAATATCGGCTATATATGCCAAAATATTACAAACGGTAGGATAATAAGCACCGGAAAATTCAACCGTAGCTACATAAATTTTTTCTAAAAACTTAACAAGATCATTAATTACAATCCAATCAGAATTATGTAGCATGCAATCAGCAGAATCAGCAAATGAACCGCAATGTTGGTTAAAAGCTAGTGTAATAGGAATTCTATATTTATAACAAGTTTTTAAAAAATTATACGTAGAATTCCATCTAGTATCAATTTCCTCAGGCATCAAAATCGGTGTAAGTCCATTTTCTTGACATTTAACTTTAAATTCTCTAATTCTCGATCTACGATTATTTTCTTGAATAAAACCAACAGCAAGGCGAATTTTTTCAATATAAAACTCAAAAAACTCAAGACCATCTTTTACAATTAAATTATATATATGACATGCACACTTAATATGAAAAATTTTAGGCAAGAGTGGAGATAGCGTAGATTTTAATTTTTTTATAGCAGTGTTGTTGTAAGAAGCATTATCAAAAACACTACATAAAATTTTATTTTCGATACCATAATATCCGACAATTTTAACAATAGAATCAACAATAAATTGTCCAGTATGTTTACGATCTTCATCATATAAAAAAGCAAGAATACGTTTTTGCATCACGAAATTACTATCCATCCAATGACAAGTAACGGTTAAATAATTATTTTTATTTACAGCACGACCAAGATCAGAAGTTAGGGACAATCTACATTGAATATTTTTTAACAATATTGTGAATGAAGTCTAAAAATATCAGACCGACAAGTAGTTCTAGGAATACCGTTAAACATAGGATTATAAATTGCTTGTATATAACGAATAAAGACATCAGAAGAAGAAAAATTAAAAGGCAAACAACCCACAACTACCATTTTAGCTATTTCTTCCCGGTCCCTCAATTTATTATACATCTTCGCTACGTGACCGGTTGCTGGGTCCATTCTAGTTTGCGTTGGCTCACCAACATCCCCACCACCTTTTGCAATATTTAACTCTCTTTTGTGATCTTCAGCTACATGTCTCATTAACGTACCCGTACCCCCTTGCTTGCCTCCACTTCTATGCTTATATATTTGTTGACAAATATTGCATTGCACCTCAATATCTGATATACGTTCAAAAAATTGCCATGCAATACTAGTTCTTTTACGAGGTCTTGGGGCACTGGGAGGACGGGGAGGGAGATTAACCGATTCAGATCTAACGTTAGCATCTCCTACTGCGGGTGTCTCAGTAATATTTTCATTATCTTCGTCTAAATTAACCGCATCTACTTCATTTTCTTCTTCTATACCATAATTTTCCTGAGCTTCTACATAATCCATATCGTGAGCACCTACACCTATTTCTTCCTCAAAAGGTGTACCAAGCGGTATCGGAGGCGAAGGCACACGGGTATATCTACTACTTGAACTACCTCTACCGCTAGTAATTCACTTTTTACTACCATTATCGCTTCCGGGACAAAAAATTTTAACACCTTTAGTAGCGAGGTTTCTTAATTTATCCATAATATAAATTAAATTAAACTAAAAATATTCAAAATACACAAATATAATAAAATTAAATATTAAACAATTAATACAATAAATAAAAATTAAACGTAAGAGATGGAACGACAATACCAAATTTTGAAAGTATCCGAAGATTGCGACTTTAGAAACTTCCACTCGTACTTTGTAAATGAAAAATTAAAAAATTAAAGTGAACACTTTAAGAAATTAAATATATTGAATATTTGAGAATTGAGAATTGAGATTTGAGAGAGAATGAGATTTGAGAGAGTGAAAAATTGTGTGAAAAATGATTTGAAGTTGTAGGGTATTTATAGAATTTTTTTTGGGATTAAAAAATATTTTTTAAAGTTATTATTATTTTTTTTTAATAAATGGGCCCAAACTAGCCGTTTGGACCCAAAAACGGCTATATAGCCGTTGGGCCAACGGCTAGTTTGGCCCAAAATCCCATTTTTTTTTACTTTTTTTTTAAAAAAAAGTTATTTGGGTTGGGCCAGGCTGGTTAACCGGCGGGCCTGAACGGCGCTTGGTCCGGACCGGGTTAGCTGGGCCCATTTTAAAAAAATAACCGGCCCGGGACCCGAAACCCTAAAGCCCTAGGGCTTACCGAGCCGGGTTAGTTACGAGGGCCGGATCGGGCCGGACCACTTGACACCCATAGTCTATATCCCCATTGGTTTCGGGCACCTCTCTTTTTATTTCAAGTGTGTGCCAAAGTTATTCTTGAGATGATGCTGACCAACTTCACTCACACCCAGACTAAGGTGGCCCAATCGGCCCCATTTTTAATAAACTACCTTTTCCCCCATACAAGTAGCCCCTCCATCTTGTGGGGACATATACTTTATTATGACTGAGAGACGGGATAACAATTACTTTATTAAGCCTTTTTGTGTTTGATTCTAGCAAGGGCTTCTCACCTAAGTTGCCACTTTGTCTAGTCAAGTCTTTTGTCTCGTTGTCGCATATACTTGGTCCGACAGAAGATGGAATTAATTCCCAAAACATCTTTTACACGCATTTTCCATTGAGTTCCCCTTCTCCAAAAGGGTCACATCGCCTTAGTATGTAACGTCACCGTCTTTCAAATCATGTCTACTTTTGGGCACGTGTTTTTTGAAAAAATGGTGGTGCTTCTCCTCAAGAGTTGCACTGGTTCCTCATATCTGTGTAATGATTCATCAATCTCCAAAGTTCCTTTATATATCAAACATTTTCGATAATACCTTCCCCTTATTTCTACTTTCGCCTTCCAATAACCTTACTTTTAAAAAGAAAATATCCTCAAGATATTCCTGGCCACGACATATGTCCTCTTATATTGTGATCATGTCTCACTCTTCAAGTTCACATCTTCTTTTCGCAAATTCGGATGATTTGTCTAGTGACCCATAAGGGGGAGGGTTCCCCTTCGGATCCTCCTTGGAACACATAGTGCCAGCAGAGTTCAAGACCGTTGATGACTTTAAGGCTCCTTCAAGAGGGGGAAAGGACACCTGACCCATTGAGGGGATTCCTTCTGAGGTCTCTTTGTCACATATTCACTTCATTTGTTCAGCATATCAGTGGTTCCCAGAGTTTCATGAGAAAGTTCCTTATGTCACGGCAAGGATCACTACCCACAAATATGGTTGTGCGAAAGTCGAACCGATCAATAAACCAAATCAGTAAAAATGTTATTTGTGTATTGTTATTGGGCTAGTTTTTAATGTTTTTAAAAAAATATTATTGGGTTATTTGTTCGTTTAAGTTTTTTCATATAGGGTTATTGGGTAGACCGATACCCCAACATATATATATATATATATAAATATATATAGATATATACTACTTACCGTCACTTAGTTTCTCTTTAATTTCTACAAAACGTATTCAATTTCCTACAAACCTATTCACTTCATTGTGGAATATATATATATGTATGTGTATATATATATATATATGTATGTGTATATATATATATATGTATGTGTGTGTGTATATATATATATGTGTGTGTGTGTGTGTATATATATATATATATATATATATACTACTTACCTTCACTTAGTTTCTCTTTAATTTCTACAAAACGTATTCAATTTCCTACAAACCTATTCACTTCATTGTGGAATTTGGCATTACAAGACATATGATGCTTCATTTCATAAAATGAAGAGGACGTTGAAAGCATTTTTTGACATCTTTCATTAAATCTATTTGATGCATTGTTTGTGAAAAAGATGGTGGACTTCTTATTTTATGAAATTTGGCATTGCAAGACATATGTGATGCTTCATTGTATAATATGGAGAGGATGTTGAAGACATTTTTGACATATTTCGTTAAATCAACTCGTTGCATAGTTTGTGGACAAGATGGTGACCTTATTTTGTGAAATTTGCTACTGCAAGGCATATGTTATGTTAGCTGCTACTTTTTTTATTTTGTGAGCATTCTTGTTGATGTCATCTTAGTAGCTACGATTATAATATTGAATATCATGGCGCAAAATTGATATTTGTTTTATGGTATAAGGACCAAAAATTGATAAGCCAAAAATTGAAAAAAAATATCTTATTGGTTTTGTTATCGGTTTAGTATAATTAAAAGTGAAAAATTAATAAATCAAACTGATAATACATAAAACCAAACTGATCCAACCGTTGCACACCCCTAACCACAAACCCGACTTTATTTTTTTATATACTTTACCATTAGTCTTATGCTCAGGTGACCCGATAGATGATGCAATCCTTTCCTTTACTTTCTCGCTAAGCCTAGCATAGCTTAGTCCCAGTTTATGGAAAGCCATGATTACATCAAGATTCTAACTAATATGATTGATGTGGAGTTTTCAGTTACATATCTTCTCTGTCTTTTCTCTTCGAGACTAGCCCGGGGGGTATTGTCAAACTGGAGCCCCATGGGCCTTGTTCAATTCTGAACAACTTGAGAGATTTCCTTGATCTTGACTGGTCTTTGCACTTTGTTGTAGTTTCCACCGAGGATTTGGATGGAGTGACACCCGTTTTCCCTTGGAATATTCACCATAAATTCCTAGAGGATTTGTTCCTCACATTTTCTTTCTTTATTTCTATTCTCTACTATCATCTGGCTGGCTTGCTTTGCCTAGCAGTTTTCTAGTAGAGACCACTGGTCAATTTCCTTCTTTCTCAAACTGGACCTTGTAGAGAATGGGTCTCGAGAATCTTACCATAAAATAGGACTAGAACTTGGGCTGCAATCTTACCCTTTCTTAACTGTCTAGCCCGTTGCCTTTGTCTGTCTTTGCCATTAGTATGGCTCTTTCCCTTCTCTTTTTCATATTTTGCTTGCATTTTTTACCCTTCCTTGTTTTTGCAGATTCTTCATTGAGAGGGGATCTATCCATATTCTTACTGTTATACAAATCATCATGTACTTGAGGGACCCCCGAGCACCACTTGTTCCTCAGTTTGTAGAAGCGAGCCTAGCTGCTCAAGCCACTACTCAGTGTAGTAAAGCGAGTCTAATATTTAGCCGCAATCCTTGTCCTTTGAGGGGAAAATGACCGTCCACAAATATGGTGGTGTTACATAATTTTGACGAGGTAGAATCCAAATATTTCAAGAAAAAATCTAGGGGCGATTTGTGTTGGTGGTTCTCTGACTTGTTGTAATGACCCTCTAGTTCATTCTTTGTAATTCTGCTTATTTCACCGTTAGAGATTTTTCATAGCTACCCCAAGTAATTTATGACTTTCTAGAACTGATAGTTCGATTATCGGATGATTAATTTATTTTTAGAGCCAATTCTCTATTTAGAAGTCTTCGCTAGTTCAGATGCCCACCGAGCGAAAACTTCAGTAAAAGAATCTCAGGTGTGAATTTTCACTATTCCATCATCCCCGAAATATCGATTTCTATCTAGGTAGACCTTTGGTTCGGGTCCCATAGCACCCAAGCTCATTTTGACCCATTAGTCGAAAAGTCTAAATATCAAAAGATATGGGTGTGGGGACCACAATTGGTCTAAATGACATCCAATAGAAAATTCAACTTCACCAATGCATCCGGAACGTCGAATTTAGTGGAGTTACATAGTTCATTTGCATAAATTAGAGTCCGAATAAGTTTCGAAAGCCAAAAGAATTTTTGGACTTTGCTGACACTGGAGCATAGCGATCGCGGACCAATGATGGCGATCACGCCATGGTGATTGCGGACCAAGTAAGGGAGATCTCGGTACCTCCATAGCTTGAGGGGCTATAAGTAGGCTTCTTGATTGCGAAATTGGAAATTTTCACCTCTCCTTGAGATCTAGAAACCCTAGAATGGTATGTTAACTTCAAACTGAGTCTTACGTGTGAGTTGGAAGCTTGTATAACATATAATTTTGTGATTGTTAATGGATTTGAGGTAAGAATCATTCATTTTCAAGCCTTAATTTCTTTAATTTTTAACCAAAACCCCAATTAGCTTAGAGGCTTGATTTTAGCGCAAATAAGTTTGGTTTTCACTTGTTTCTTGAGGGTTATGATTTCCTAATGGTGTATGAACATTGGGTTGATCTCGAAAATGTGTTTTCTATATGTGGGACCCGCTTGGAGGTTTTTGGTGTCATTTTTGGACCCGAAGCACAATGGTGCAATATGGGTATCGATATTCTCATAATGATGTGTAGAATGTGTTTTAATAGCTTGGCTCCTTGAAGAAGCTTCTCAGAAGGGAAAAGCAAAGGTTTAGCGGATTATTGAGCGTTCTTCAAATTGGAGATAGGCTAGGCTTACTCCTTGTTAGATTGAGCTATGTTTTGTTATAATTATGATATCTTGTTAGACTGGGATGGGTTTAAGTATTGGATTGATGAAATGTAAGACTTAGGTTAGTTGGACCATTTAGGCTATGTGAATCTTAGAATTGAAATTTTTTAATTATTTCCCTTTGGCTTAGGTGGAATAGACTTCATTACTCATGTTTAGCAGAGAATGCCTTTGAATACTCAATATTAGGTAAATTACACTAGTTGCTCATACTTAGAGTAAGTTGGACTTAGTTGCTAATACTAGTGAAGGTTGCCTTAGTTCCATTGGACTTAGTAAAAATGCTCGAGTAGAATATCTACCTTAGGGATTATGGTGGCTTACTTTATATCTAAGAGTTGATTTCGATACCATAGCCTAGTCCGGGTTAGAAATTGACATAGAATGCATTCAGGGATTTAGATATGGGCTTGTTGATCCACCTTAAGTCAAGACTTATGATTAGTTCCTTTGAACCCTTACACTGGGTAATTGAATAAAGAGTGCCCCTTTATTGCAATATTGACGATTCTTGGTACTTATTGGTTATGCAGAATGGCATTGAGAATAATGCCCAAGGGATTATTCCTTGTATGACTTATTGACTAAATTTTATGTCAAGGTATTAATTATGTTGTTGTGATTAACTATTGTTTGGGCTAATGAAAATGCTATTAAATGAGCCCTTAACTATAATATGGCCTAATCCATAAATGATGTCATTAACCACGCTATGAATAAGCTATATATTATGTCATGTTTTAGCCATCGTTCATACTAATGATAAATTATCTTTAGGCCAATAGTGGGCAAACAAATACGCTACTAATGGGCCATTGTTCATGATATTGCTTATGGTTATGACCATATTCTAAATGCTTAGATTATGAATTATGGTGATTGCATTAGAAGTGATGTATATGATTGTTGACAGAATTATCGTTAATGTGATGTGTGGCTATAAATTATGCTATTAATTAAGTCCAAGACTATGTTATCATGTGGACCATTGACTAGACTACTATTTCGGGACTTGGGCTATGATATTACCCATTTTATACTTTTGTCTAGTAACCAAACTAATGTTTTTGCTAGAAAGCCCTCTTATTTCTAATATTGTGAGTCATGATACTAAGGTCTCTAGAAGGTATATTTATTGACTACATAAGAAGATATACTACTAACCATGTTGAACCCATTAATGCTTTGTAATATTCATGTCATATATATATATTAATATTGATGGATAAATTGTCTTTGACAATGAATGATGAGATATGAAGGTATGCTTCTCCTTACTTCTCTTTAACTTTATCCCTCATGGAGCTTGCCATTTACTTTATCCCTCGCGGGGCTTGTCATTACTTTATCCCTTATGGGGCTTATTATTTATTATTGATATATTAATGATATGATGATGCCCAACTGTAACGCCTCGATTTGCAGAACCGGAATGCTAGACGGTGCTCATGACTTTGAAGGACCACAAGCTAACCTATAACTGATATATGTACCTGTACACTGCATAATATAATATGATAATGCAGAAACATGCACTGAAAGGTCATAAGGTTCAATCATGAACATAATCTGAAATATATGATATTTGAGTGGGGTAATGGAATACCCAAAATAGAACTGAAAATACTAAAGTCTGAACATGATAGTCTCTATCTAGTCTAAAACATAACAGTCTGGAAAGCCTCTAAGCATGACTGAAAACTGTCTGAGTGAGGAGTTGATGGGACATGTCCCCAACTAACTCCAACTAACAAACTAATCAATGGGATAAAAGAAAAATCACCATGTCCTCGAAGGATGAGGACTCACTTCTACTCTGACTGCTGAAACTGGAATCTACTGCTGATCTGGAGCTCGTGTCTCTGAACCTATGGTGTAACATAAAAAGAAAGCACCATAGCGCAAATGCGTCAGTACAAAAGAATGTACTGATTATACATGTGAGGTAGGCTATATGCAAGGGTTCACATGCATGACTAATGCTAACTGACTGTCTAACATGAACGTGAGAATACATGCATAAATACTTAATTGTAATTGACAACGTGATAACATGATTTCTGAGTCTGTTTACTGATAAAATGATATACTAGTAACTGATATGACTGATAACATGAAAGACTGTATCTGAATAAAACTGATAACATGGGTGACTATATCTGGCAGTTCTGAATCTGATGAAACTATCAGAGTTTTGTACTGTATCTGAGTTGACTGTATCTGACAGTCCTGAAATCTAAAGAACTATCTGAGTTTTATTACTGAGATTGATTGACTGTGTCTGACAGTCCTGATTCTGTAACATGAAACTGTGGAAAGTAGTATTTAACCGACATGCCCCAAATATGCTATAATAGCTGAGCCGAGGTCCAATTTATGCCCTGATTGGAAGTCAATACCGCGCTACTGGTAAGGACAACATATGAGTAACCCTCATATAACAGGTAACTCTAGTGAGAATGGTGGGAACCCTCATATAACAGGTTAAGTCACCTCATCTACCCTCATATAGCAGGCTACGATGTCTCAAACTATGTTGGCTACATAGTTCTGGAATACAAGGATTGCTTCTAGGAATCACACTCTCATATAACAGGTGAGTTCCCATCCTTGGGTTCACTCTGTGCTAATTCCTACTCCCATCTGAATAGATACTGAACTGAACATGAGCTGATTTACTGAATTCCATTGACTGACGGAATACTACTGATATCTGACAACTGACTGAGTCATGAGATCATGGAGATTTTTCCTGAGTCATAAGACTATCTGAAGTCTAAGAGTTCATAGATTGACTGAGAGTATTGTGAAAACATGACATGGATCTAGGCACACAGCTAATATTTCGAGTACAAGTACCCCAGGACTCGATAGAAGGAAACTGACTTAGCATAACTTACTTGACCACATGACTGGCATCATAATTCATAATATATATTTATTGAAGCATTTCCTCAAACATGTAATAGGCATAAACTTGTGCATACATAGGGATTTCATGATATCATGCTAATTCGGCAATTTTCCTTCATCTACGCATTTAATCAAACATATGGTAGACATAGTACATGTAAACATCATTGTATAGCAATTAAACATCATGGTTCACTCCCAATTTCATCATACAAGGGTTTAGTAATGAGATTTCATATATCTTTATCTATACAAATCAACCCAGATGGAATTTATCATCAAATCATGGAATAGGAATCAATTTCACATTTATCAACATGAACATGAGCAGCCAAGACATGAACACATAAAGAAAATCCATAACTTGTAGTTGAAAAAGGGATTCTTGGACTTCATGGACGAAAGGGGCCCATGAATGAACACTATGCATACCTGGGTTAAGATTCTTGATGCTCTTGAATTTGAAGAATTGGAGATACTTTAATTCTTGAAGGAGATTGGATTGTGTTCTAGGAGAATTAGATTAAAGCGAAACCCTAATTTTTGTTGTGAGATAATAATGACAAAAATGGCTGAAATTGTGAATAAATGGGTATATATAGATGGGTGGTAAATGACCAAAATACCTCTATTAAAATGACCTAGAAAAGTTGAACGTAAGGTGCGACGGTGGCCTCCGATGATCCGTCGGACCTACGATAGTCCGTCGGGCCCTACCGTCGGACCTGGACAGAAATTGGTCCCACTGGTTATGTGCGACGATGGCTTTCGATAGTCCGTCGGACCTACGATGGTCCGTCTAGCCATACCATTGGACCTGAGAAGAAAGATGGTTCACTGCCTCAGTTCGACAGCGGCCTCCGATGGTCCTTCGGGCCTGCAACGGTCCGTCGGGTGCTACCGTCAGAACTGGGCAATTCAATTTGCTTCCGTAAAAGTCCATAACTTCTTCCCCCGATACCAGATTTTGATGAAATTAGTATCAATGGAAAGCTTATTCAATTTCCCACATGATAGGAAAGAAAAATCTTTAAAATACCACGTGTACAAGAATAAATTTGTATTTCAAAGCAAGTTCTAACATCCTTGAAATAATTTCAAGCTAAGAAAAGGCATGGGTATTACAATATCTCCCCCTTGAGAACATTCGTCCTCGAATGAGACTGACTGATAGGGGAAAAAATAAACTGAACATGTACTGAACATAGATAACTGGACCATGATCTCATGACTGACTGAATGACAAGCTAAACATAATATACTGAACATGCATATCAGATGCATGTATAATTGATTCATGAATGCATGACTGAGTGTTCTTACAGAACTAAGTTTCTTACAATGAAAATGCATGTTTGATGCATGATTTCATAACTCGATGATACATGAGTGCACGGCTGAATATGCAATGGTACTTGATACCAAGTTTATCATGGGAACATGTACATGGAAATGAATACCTCGTTCGTGATGAATACTGAACATGAAACTGAGTAAGCTTGAGAAAATTTGTTACCTTGATCTTGATCTAAGTTGGTGGAGAAGAGGTGGGGATACTTGGTATGCATGTATACTTCTTCTTCCCAAGTAGCTCCCTCGACGGACTGATTTCGCCAAAGAACTTTAACTAAAGGGACTTCTTTGTTCCTCAATCTACGAGTCTGATAGTCTAGGATTTCAATCAGAATCTCTTTATAAGAGAGGCTGTTCTGAACACCTACGCTCTGAATAGGGACTACTACTAATGGGTCACCTATACATTTCTTGAGCAAAGACATATGAAAGACTGGATGAACTGAGGCTAAATCTGAAGGCAACTCGAGCTCATAAGCTATCTTGCCAAAGCAACTGAGAATTTTGAAGGGACCGACATATCGGGGACTGATCTTTCCCTTCTTGCTGAATATCTTCACTCCCTTCATGGGAAAGATCATTAGATAGACATGATCACTAATCTCGAACTCGAGATCCTTTCTACGAATATCTGCATAAGACTTCTGTCGGCTCTGAGCAGCCCGGAGTCTTTCTCTGATTAACTGGACTTTTTCTAAGGCGTCGAATACCAAGTCAGGCCGTATGACTAAGGCCTCACTAACTTTGAACCAACCAATTGGAGATCTACATATCCTACCATAGAGAGCTTCGAATAGAGCCATCTGAATACTGGAATGATAGTTGTTGTTGTATGCAAATTCAATCAAAGGCAAGTGGTCATCCCAACTACCCTTGAAATCAATTGCACACTCCCTTAGCATAAATTTTAAAATCTAGATGGTCTTTTCTGTTTAACAATCTGTCTGAGGATGGAACACTGTACTAAGATAAACTTTGGTACCAAGACCCTTTTGGAACGCTTTCCAAAAGTGAGAGGTAAACTGGGTACCTCTATCTGAAATAATTGATAATGAAACACCGTGCAATTTGACCATCCCCTTAATGTAGAGCTTGGCATAATCCTCGGCTGAATAAGAGGTATGAACTGGAGGGAAATGAGCAGATTTGGTCATTCTATCTATAATGACCCAAACTAAATTATGCTGATGATGAGTTCGAGGCAAACCCATCACGAAGTCCATGTTTACAACTTCCCACTTCCAAGTAGGAATAATGAACTCCTGTATGGACCCACTAGGGTTCTGATGCTTTATCTTAACCTGCTGACATGTAGAGCACTTAGATACAAACTCTACAACATCTCTCTTCATCCCACTCTACCAATAGATCTCCCGCAAGTTACGGTACATCTTAGTGTCCCTTGGATGAATAGAGTAATGTGAACCATGCGTTTTTGCAAAAACTTGTTGCCTTAAGCCATCTACACTTGGAATACAGAGACCACCCTGACAACGAAGGACACCATCTCCCCCTTGGGAGAAAATCTCTATTTTCTGATTCTGAACCGATTCTTTCAACTTGACTAGGATAGGATCTCCATCTTGCTTTTCTTTCACCTCAGAAACTAGAGATGATTCTAAACTACTCTGAACACATACACCGCCCTCTGAAGAATCGACTAAGCGAATGCCTAGTTTGGCATGATGATGGACTTCCTAGGCTAGCTTTTTTTACTATCCTCCACATGAGAAACACTACCCATAGATAGTTTACTGAGAGCGTCGGCCACTATGTTGGCCTTGCCCAAATGATAGAGGACACTCATGTCATAATCTTTCAAGAGCTCTAACAATCTTCTCTGATGAATATTGAGATCTTTTTGAAAAAATACATACCGAAGGCTCTTGTGGTCTGTGAAGACATCTACATGAACACCGTATAGGTAATGCCTCCAAATCTTCAAGGAAAAAACTACGGCTGCTAATTTAAGATCATGAGTAGGATAATTATTCTCATGGGGATTTAAATGTCTGTAGGCGTAGGCTATGATCTTACCATGCTGCATGAGGACACAACCTAGACCCACTCTGGATGCATCACAATATACTACGAACCCATCTGAACCATCTGGAAGAGCTAAGACTGGAGCTGAGGTGAGTCGAGTCTTCAATTCTTAAAAACTTTTCTCTCAAGGATTTGACCACTGAAACTTGACTTTCTTCTTAGTCAATCTGTACATAGGGGATGAAATAGAAGAAAAACCGTCTGTAATTACAAGCCAAACCCAAGAAACTCCTGATATCTGATGGAGAGACAGGGAGAGGCCAGCTTCTTACCGCTTTGGTCTTTTGAGGATCTACTCTAATGCCATCACCGTAGACGATATGACTAAGGAAAGATACTGACCTTAGCCAAAATTCTCACTTACTAAATTTGGCGAATAACTGATGATTTTTGAGAGTCTGAAGTACTATTCTGAGATGGTCTGCATGATCGCGCTTAGTGCGGAAATAGACCAGAATATCATCTATGAAGACTATGAAAAATATGTCCAAGTACTGCTTCAACACACGGTTCATCAAGTCCATGAAATATACTGGGGCATTGGTAAAACCAAATGACATAACTAGAAACTCGAAGTGACCATACCGAGTACGAAAAGCTATTTTTGGAATGTCACATTCTCTAACTCTGAGCTGATGATAGCCGGATCTGAGGTCTATCTTAGAGAAATAACTGGCACCCTGAATTTAGTCAAACAAGTCATCGATTCTGGGGAGAGGATACTTGTTCTTGACCGTGACTTTATTGAGTTGACGGTAGTCTATACACATCCTGATAGAATCATCTTTCTTGCTTACGAATAAGACTGGTGCGCCTCCCAGGGAAATGCTAGGTCTGACGAATCCCTTATCTAAGAGATTCTTCAAATGCTCTTTTGATTCTTTGAGTTTTGTTGGTGCCATTCTGTATGGAGGAATTGATATAGGCTGAGTATCTTTAAGGAGATCAATACCGAAGTCTATTTCCCTTTCGGGAGAAATTCCTGGAAGATCTTCGGGAAAGACGTTTAAATATTCGCTTACAACTGGAACTGAATCAAGACTAGGAGTCTCAGAACTAGAATCTTTAACATGAACAAGGTGATAGACACATTCTTTAGATATCAATTTCCTTACCCAAAGGTAGAAAACAAACTGACCTCTGAAAGCGGATACACTACCCTTCCACTCTAGGACGGGTTCATTCAAAAACTGAAATTGAACTATTCTATTTTTGCAGTCGACTGTGGCATAACAGGAATAAAGCCAATCCATGCCAAGAATGACATCAAAATCAATCATCTCTAACTCGACTATGTCTGTTGATGTGACTTTCTAAAATATTATAATCGGGAAGTTCCTGTATACTCGTCGGGCTATGATGGTTTTATCCACTGGGTAGACACTGAAAAGGGCTCTGCTAGAATATTGGGAATGATTCTGAAATCAACAGCTATATAAGGAGTAACGAAATACAAAGAAGCTCCTGGATCTAGCAAAGCATAAACATGCACATGTAAGATCTGTAACATACCATTAACTACATCAAGAGAATTTTCCTAATCTTGTCGAGTCTAAAGAGAATAGAGTCAATTTGGGTGTTTCCCGCTAGTAGCACTGGATGTGGTACCCTGCTGATTCAGGCGACCGGACTGAACTGCGGAACGATTCTGCTGACCCTGAGGACCTGGCTGAGGACAGTCTCTGACTCTGTGGCCTGGTTTGCCACAACCGAAACAAATGCCACTACCCGCTCTACAAATACCCTGATAGTGCTTACCACAAGTCTGGCAAAGAGGATAGGAGCGGGTACTACTAACACTGCCCTGGGACTTAGAACCTGGCACTCTATCTTTGTTACCCTCTCTAAACTTAGGAACTGGAGCACTGGCTGAAGAGGGAGCTGGAACTGATGACTTAGGATGAAACTGGGAACGGTTTCCTCTTTCTGACTTAGACTGAGCGAAGTTGAGACTACCTATCTTCGCTCTCTTATTCTGCTTCTCCCCCTGCTTAATCTTCTGCTCTTCTATCTGTTGAGCATGGGTCATAAGCCTGGCTAAAGTCATGTCACTATTTAGCATTGTGGATCTGCACTCATTAACCACGTTGTCGTTCACCCCTGAAGTGAACTTACTTATTTTGGCTTTACCATCTGCAACCACATGAGGGGTGTATCTGGCTAATTGAGTGAACTTTAGAGAATACCCTTTCACTGTCATATTACCCTTCCTGAGGTTGATAAACTCTAGCACCTTGTCTTCTCTAAGCTCTTGGGGAAAGAATCTATCTAAGAATGCAGTGAAAAACTCCTCCCACTCTATAGGAACTGCATCATCTGACCTTTCGGACTTCCACTATTTGAACCAAGCATGAGCCACATCCTGCAACTGGAATGCGTCTAACTCAGCACTCTCAATAGTAGTCACCCCTATGATGTCTGTCACTTTCTGGACTTGATCAATGAATTCTTGAGGGTCTTCATCTACCTTAGACCCAAGAAAAGTTGGAGGATTCATTCGGGTGAAGTCCTGAATTCTAGTTGCAGCTGAATTGGCCACTGGGTTAGCCGGAACGACAGCTGGTCGCTCGTTATGGGTAGCTACTGACTGAGAAAGAGTGGTAAATGTGGTCCTGAACTCCGTATGAGAAACATGATCGCCCAAAGGTTCTTCGGGCTGAGGGGCTGACTGATTTCTTCTCTTAGGAGGCATATTCTGAAATAAAGAGAAGAAGCGAATTAGACTAAGAAACTGACTTGTGATTATGCTCACTGGCACGATGATGTTAGGCATATTTACACGCCTAAAGCACCTTAATGTACCCATATTTTAGCTAAGTTTTAAGGACAAAATATATAATTCCTGCACTTTTAGTCCTTTTTCCTGTAAGTGAGCTAACCAACGTGATTAGAAAGTTTTCAGGTATAAATGATGAAGATTTCAGCACTTTATGGGCTGTTTGACGCCAAAGGAAACTTCACGTAAGAAGTAAGGCAGCTTTTGGAAGCCTATGGACTGAAAGTGATGTATGGAAGACCTGTCCCGGGCAAAAACAGTATTTCCAAAGGCTTGGGGATCAGCAGTAACTTAGTAGGATTAGGACAAGGATGCAGTAACCTAGTAGGATTAGGACAAGTATGCAGTAGCTTAGTAGGAATGGGATATGGGTGTTATAAAAACCCTATTTTGCTGAACTTTTGAGACACACTCGTTCCTCCCCATTCTTTCTTACTACTTACGATTCCTTCCAGTCCATTCGTTAATACATTGTTGACATTATTATTCATCTATTTGACTTTTAGTATTATTCAAGTTATAGATTCTGTAAGTTTACAGAGAAACACGACACTCTAGGGAAAAACATCAACCTAGTTTGACGCCATCCCCATATTCAACGTGATATTGTTATTGCTTTGGTATGATGATATCCTCGTGGTTTTCCTTCACAATTATGAGTAGCTAAACTTCTATGTTAGGGTTATGGAAGACTTATGAGATACTATCTGTTACTATGAGTTTGTGAATTCTTGATACGTATGCTGCTTATATCATTACTCTCTTCATCTTAATTGAATTCTTGTGGTTGCAAACATATAGAATACGCCAGTATAGGATTAACTTGTTCGAAAGAAAAGTTACATGTCTGGAAAAGAGAGAATGACAAGGAAATAGGGATACTAACCCCTGTTTAAAAGTTAGTGCCGTAACTGGATTAACCTCTTGGAGAATTCGTACCATTAGTATACGCTTTAAGCTCGAAAGAGTTAAAGTTATATAATCCTTGATGGTCGAAAGACGCTAGGATTTACCATAGAATATGAATCTCTATAAGCGCATGCATGTCTGAATTCCGCATAACTCATAGCCAATAGATACGTAGAACTCATAAGGTGGACATAACCCTAACTTACAATTCTCATTGATTAAAACCTACTAAACATTCCATTTTTCTTTGTTACTTTGATACTCTTAATTCACGCTACAATTAAATCCCCTCTTTTTCGTAGAATTTTCGATCAACAGTCTACTAATCATTGCATACTTAGTGACCAAGTATTCTCTGTGGGATTCGACACCCAACCCAGTTGGGTTCTATATTTGACAACGACCGCTTACACTCTTACGAGAGCTGTAGTTTAAGCGTTATCACACGACATGACTACTGAAAAAGATAGAATTATTTCTAAAACATCTCATAGCCTCCTGCACATAAATGCGGAGCGCAACACACCCATGTACAAGACTCTACTAGATGTGGCTTTTAGACTTCCTAGGACTCTATTGAACCTGGCTCTGATACCAAGTTTGTAACGCCCAGATTTGCTAAACCAGAATTCTACATGGTGCTCATGACCCAGAAGGACCACAAGCTAACCCATGACTGATATCTGTACCTGTACACTGAATAATATAACATGATAATGCGGAAACATGCACTGAAAGGCCATAAGGTTCAATCATGAACATAATCTAAAATATATGACATCTGAGTGGGGTAATGGAATACCCAAAATAGAACTAAAAATACTGAAGTTTGAACATGATAGTCTGTATCTAGTCTGAAACATAACAGTTTGGAATGCCTCTAAGCATGACTGAAAACTGTCTGAGTGAGGAGTTGATGGGACATATCCCCAACTAACTCCAACTAATAAACTAATCAATGAGATAAAAGAAAAATCATTATGTCATCAAAGGATAAGGACTCACTTCTACTCTGACTGCTGAAATTGGAATCTACTGCTGATCTGGAACTTGTGTCTCTGAACCTATGGTGTAACATAAAAAGAAAGGACAATAGCGCAAATGCGTCAGTACAAAGGAATGTACTGAGTATACATATGAGGTAAGTTATATGCAAGGGTTCACATGCATGACTAATGCTAACTGACTGTCTAACATGAACGTGAGAATACATGTATAAATACGTAATTGTAATTGACAACGTGATAACATGATTTCTGAGTCTGTTTACTGATAAAATGATATACTAGTAACTGATATGACTGATAACATGAAAGACTGTATCAGAATAAAACTGATAACATGGGTGACTGTATCTGGCATTCCTGAATCTGATAAAACTATCAGAGTTCTGTACTGTATCTGAGTTGACTGTATCTGACAGTCCTGAAATCTGAAGAACTATCTGAGTTCTATTACTGAGATTGATTGATTGTGTCTGACAGTTCTGATTTTGTAACATAAAACTATGGCAAGTAGTATTTAACCCACATGCCCCAAATGTACTATAATAGCTGAGTTGGGTTCCAATTTGTGCCCTGATTGGAAGTCAATACCATGCCACTGGTAAGGACAACATATGAGTAACCCTCATATAATAGGTAACTCTAGTGAGAACGGTGGGAACCCTCATATAACAGGTTAAGCCCCCTCATCTACCCTCATATAGAAGGCTATGATGTCTCAAACTATGTTGTCTATATAGTTCTAGAACGCAAAGATTGCTTCTAGGAATTACACCCTCACATAATAGGTGAGTTTCAATCCTTGGGTTCACTCGGTGCTAATTCCTACTCCCATCTGAATAGACACTAAATGTGATTTACTGAACTAAACATAAGCTGATTTACTAAATTTCGTTGACTGATGGAATACTACTGATATCTGACAACTGACTGAGTCATGAGATCATGGAGATTTTTTCTGAGTCATAAGACTATCTGAAGTCTAAGATTTCATAGGTTGACTGAGAGTATTGTGGAAACATGACATGGCTCTAGGCACACAGCTAATGTTTCGGGTACAAGTACCCCGAGGACTCGATAGAAGAAAACTGACTTAGCATAACTTACTTGAGTACATGACTGGCATCATAATTCATAATATATATTTATTGAAGCATTTCCTCAAACATGTAATAGGCATAAACTTGTACATACCTAAGGATTTCATGATATCATGCTAATTAGGCAATTTTCCTTTATCTAGGCATTTAATCAAACATATGGCAGACATAGTACATGTAAACATCATTGTATAGCAATTGAACATCATGATTCACTCCCAATTTCATCATATAAGGGTTTAGTCATGAGATTTCATAAATCTTTATCTATACAAATCAACCCACATGGAATTTATCATTAAATCATGGAATAGGAATCAATTTCACATTTATCAACATAAACATGAGTAGCCAAGACATGAACACATAAAGAAAATCCATAACTTGTAGTTGAAAAGGGTATTCTTATTCTTCATTGATGAAAGGGGCTCATGAATGAACACTATGCACACCTGGGTTAAGATTCTTGATGCTCTTGAATTTGCAGAATTGGAAATCCTTTAATTCTTGAAAGAGATTGGATTGTGTTCTTGGAGAATTAGATTAAAGAGAAACCCTAATTTTTGTTGTGAGATAATAATAACCAAAGTAGTTGAAATCGTGAATAAATGGGTATATATAGACGGGTGGTAAATGACCAACATACCCGTGTTAAAATGACCTGGAAAAGCTGAACATAAGGTACGACGGTGGCCTCCAACGGTCCGTCAGTCCTGCGATGGTCCGTTGGGCCCTACCGTCGGACCTGGGCAGAAATTGGTCCCACTGGTTACGTGCGACGGTGGCTTCCAGTAGTATGTCGGACCAGCGATGGTCTATCCAGCCATACCGTCGGACCTTAGCAGAAAGTCGGTTCACTGCCTCAGTGCAACGGCGGCCTCCGACGGTCCGTCGAGTGCTACCGTCAGAACTGGGCAGTCCGATCTGCTTTCGTAAAAGTCCATAACTTCTTCCCCTGATACCAGATTTTGATGAAATTGGTATTGATGGAAAGATTATTCAATTTTCCACATGATAGGAAAGAAAAATCTTAAAAATACCATGTGTACAAGAATAAATTCATATTTTAAAGCAAGTTCTAACATCTTTGAGATGATTTAAACCAAGAAAAGGCACGGGTATTACACCAGCAAGGCCGGGGGATATGTTAATGATATGATAATTTCTGGCATGGCCGAAAGATATTATGATGATTTGTAGATACCCGGCAAGGATGAAGGATATATTGACGATATGATGATGCTCGACAAGGCTGGAGGATATTATAATAATATGTTGATCCCACAAGGCTGGAGGATATTATGATGATTTGTTGATACATGACAAGTACGGAGGATATTATGATGACACGTTGATACCCGGTGCAGCCGAATGATGTTGTGATGATACCCGGTACGGCCAGAAGATATTTTGATATTGCATTGATACCCTACAAGGATGAAGGATACTATGATGTTATAATGATATTCGGAAAGGACAGAGGATGATTATTGATATGCCTATATGTACATCTATCGGATTAAACTCGGCTAGCCCTATGTATGACAATTATATGTTATTTAGGTTCTTGTGCAGTTGGGTAAAGTGTTGATAATAGAGATATCGGTTCTAGCCTTCTAATGAATTAAGGAATTAAGTGGTATAGTTGGTGATTTAAGGATGAAAGATGCTTAGTGGTGGATATTACTTAAATGGCTAGTAGTGAATAGTGGATTCATGAACCTTAGTAATAAAGAGTACTAGTGGCATTGATGGCTATTAATAGGGATGATTAACTTATTATGGTGGTTAGTGATATTAGTGTCACGTCCCAAAATAATCCTTAGACGTGACTGGCTCCCCCTAATACCACTTATCGGGGGAACCAATTTTCCATACATTCACATGGTCTACAAACACACATATACAACCCTACATGCATGAAATAATCATTAACACAGAGTAAGTATCCAACAAGATACAACTTAGAGATTTATGAAAACAACAGTAGTTTAGATATCAAATTTTTAACCCAAGTCCCACTCTAAGTTCATGTAGCATCTAAATAGAGTTACATGAGTTCAACTTTCGGGCATGCAAACCCAACGAAAAGAAATGTAATCTAAAAGATCTAATGTTGAATGAAAGCTTTCACGACCAATGGGAAGGTTTACCTCAGCACTGTAATCCACACGTAAGAACCGTCAGCCACTGGTCTCTCCCTCCGCAACAGTATCTGTAGACATGTAAGTAAGGAGTGAGTAAATATAACTCAGTAAGATCATCGGCTCGCTGCTTTAAGTACTCCTGGGACAAGTATTAGAAAATACAACAACACCAAGAATATAAAGTTATTGCACACGGAACTATATCATAATAAGGTAACCAACGAGGCTCAACAATCCTTCATCAAGAACCATATATCTCAATACAATTTCATACAGAGCACTTATCATAATTTTCAATTAAAGTAATTAGTCAACACCAGAAGTTTCGGGCAACATATACAATGCATTAAATATATCAGGCTATACTTAGGGGAAGCATACACAATATCCCATATCAAATTAACCAGCATACACAATGCTCAAGGGAAACATACACAATGCCCCATATAAAATCAACAAACATACACAATGCTCAAGGAAAGCATACACAATGCTCCAAAGGAATTAAGAAGCATACACAATACCCCAAAGGAATTAAGAAGCATACACAATGCTCCAATCTCACAGTACACAATCATATAACATCACAAAATAATTTATGAAAGGAGAACTAGTATTCTTAACATAAAGTATATGCGGCCGGCCTTAAAGACCATTGATTCTGCCAAGCACACGCTCGTCCCAACACATGGACTGGACAGATAAAAATATATTCTTAAAACAAATTTAAAAAGCAAGCACCAAAGCTTAAAGTCTCACTTACCTCGCTAATGACAAAATTTTCAACCTTGCAATGCATAGAACACCAACCAAACAACCTCCAATAGCCCTCAATCTATACCAAAATATTAATTAATGTTATTAAGTAAGCAAATCCGGTCAAGTCTCAATATCCCTAACTTTTAATCTTACAACTAAACCTTACTATCTCACATAGTAAACCCAAAATTTAAAAAGATCTTTATCTCACTATTCAAACTTAATTGGTGAAAATTTTGCATAATATAATAATACTCATATGTCGAAGTAGCATCTCATACAAACAAAACAATATAAAAACCAAAAATCCCATAGAAACACTATTCCAACATTAACTTTAACGAATAAAAGTAATGGCTTGAACCCTTGTCAATGTTCTAAGATTGCTAAGCAATCATTCACCAATCATGGTGTAATCACGACATGCTTTTACCATTGATTAGAAATCATGAATCTAATATTTTTTTACACTAACATACAATTAGAAATAGGATCCTACTAGTATTCATTGAATCTTTTGCTTTTTCAAATCACAACAAGATGCACAAACTATCTTTGTGCCAAAGAATCAAGGGAGAATTTCATACCTGCTTCTTATGAAAACTTGTTTTGCTCCTTTCTAAATTTGTCTGCACTCCCCTAATTTTTTTTGAACGCCTTCTGCTTTCTCTCTCTCAAAATAATGGGACCAAAAATAAAACCCTATATTCTACTCCATCAGTTTTTTTTAAGTTGTGAAAAGCAAAGTAAGGAAATGGGTTTTGACTTTTGAATTACTCACTTTAATTATATTAATTAATAGTAATAATAATGGCTAAATTACCCACTTATCCCTCATTAAAAGTCTGGATTATTACATTCTCCCCCACTTAAAATAACGTTCATCCTCGAACGTGACAAGAGTCATACAAGAAATGTCAAATGAGTGAGAAAATCTAACTCATACAAACAAGTGAAAAAAAAAAATCTATGAACAACCTAGGTAGCTTGAGAAAATAATATTAAAACACACCAACAAATTCTCGAACAATAAGAACACTATCAATAATAATATTTTCAGCTCGCACATCATTAACAGTAGCAATAAAATCCAAACACCCATGATCAACCATTTGACGTGCCCTTACATAAGCTATTATCTTTTCTTCAGTCACAGAGTCATACCTTTCCATACTAAAGGTGGGTATAAGCTTACCATAATCAATCAAAGCATAACAAAATGTGAATCAATTCATATCCATAATCACATCAAAGTTAAACCTAGACAAGCAAATCAACTATGGTGTCCCTGTACTAAATAAATGTCACACATTATCAATAAACTTTATCTACTGCTAAAGTGTCCCCACTAAGTCATAACCATATATAGCACAATAAGATTCTCAACTCTTCTTTCTAAGAATAAAGCAAAAGATGGAGATACAAACAAACACGTAGCACAAAGATCAATCAGACAATATCCCTCATGAGAACTAATAATATAAGACTTGTGACTACCGCATCAGGTTCCTCGTTATCCTATCTATCCATAGCGAAGAATCTCGGTGGTCCACCCTCTATTTGAGCAACCTGCGCACCCTATCGATTTTGTCCATAAGCACCTTATGGAGCAGCTCTAACCGTCTGAGCTTGGGTTTGTGCTCCTGGCAACATTCCTTTGCACCTGAGTAGTAGCTTGAATAGACCCAGAATCTCCCTTAGGACAAAACTTAGCAATATGTCCCTGCTCACCACAAGTATAGCAAGCCCTATTTATTCTGTAACGATGACCACTGTGATTTCTACCACAATTGGAACACCACGAATGCTGACTTGACTGATAAGAACGGTTACCATTCCTCTGCATCTATTGTTCGCCCTGTCTAGCTGAATAATTGTTCCTCAAAGACTATCCCATGGACTCTGAATGCGTAGGCCTGGACTGCCCATAATAAAAACTACTATTGCCCCCAGATTGAGCATCACTAAATACACCTGAAATACGTGCTTTTTTATTTTCTCGATTAATTCTTTCCATCTCATAATAGGACTCAAAATGAAGAGCAGTGTCAAACACCTCAGAATAGGACCCATTACACACATCACGTATCACTGTACCATGATAACGAGCCTCAAGTCCATCCACAAATTGTCTTACTTTCTCTCTCTGATCTACAACTAAAGATGAAACATACCTGGATAACTCAGTAAACTTAGCTTCGTACTCAGTGACTGTCATGGATCCCTGTCGTAACTCATTAAACTGGTGCCTCATGTCATCTTGTTAGCTCAAGGGAATAAATTTGTCCAAGAACATAGCTGAAAACTCTGACCAAGTGATTGGTAGTAATCCTACTTATCTACCCCTAAAAATGGATGTTCACCAAGCCTCGGGAGACCCTGAGAATAGAAAAGTGGTAAATTCTACACCACGAGTCTCCTTTAATCCCAAGATGGTCAGTATCTTCTCACAGCGATCTAAAAACTTTTGAGGCTCAACAAAAGATGGTGTAGCATCAAACTCCGGTGGCTTAAGATCCATGAAATTCTTAAGATCCTTGGGTTGCCCCACAGCTGCAACTGAAAGATCAACTGGTTGAGGTGCCTGAGAAGTCCCAACATTCAACCGAACTTATGCCTGCGTTTGTGAAGTTGCTTGAGGAGCCGAAGCTCGACCCTGATTAGGCACCAATGCCTCTAGTACATTCAACATTCTTACTACAACGTTGGTAGGCAATCTAATAGTAGGTACAACAATAGGTGTTACAGCTAAGGGGGTGTATGTGACACCCTAACTTAGGAAGGAGTCCCACATCGGGAAAACACAAGAGGGATACTGGGTATATAAGTAAGAAAGCCTTACTCCCTAGTGATGCATTTTAAAGCCGTGCGGACCTGGGCCCAAAGCGGACAATATCACTAGTGGATTGGGCAGAGACAGGGGTATCTCAGGCCTGTATGGTTCGAGATTCCCATCGCGGCCAGGGCCTCAGCTCGAGTCGTGACAGAATGGTATCAAAGTTGCTCATGTGTCGTCCTTGTCAATATGAGCTAGAGTTCAAACTGAGTGTAGGTAAATCCCGGTAAGGCAGGGCAAACCTCAATCCCGAGTGTAGGCAAATCCCATTCAGTGGGGCAAACCTCAATGAGGACGCTGAGTTCGTAAGGGGGTGTATGTGACACCCCGACTTAGGAAGGAGTCCTACATTGGCAAAACACAGGAGGGATACGAGGTATATAAGTAAGAAAGCCTTACTCCCTAGTGACGCATTATAAAGTCGTGCGGTCCTGGGCCCAGAGCAGACAATATCACTAGTGGGTTAGGCAGAGACAGGGGTATCTCGGGCCTATGTGGTTCGGGATGCCCATCGCGGCCAGGGCCTCGGCTCGGTTCATGACAATTGGACTTTGCGATGGTGATAATTAGTTGCTATTGATGACTAAGTTTATAGTGTGGATTAGTTTCTAAATAAGGATTTATGGATTAATGATGCTAATTAATAAACATGAGTTGATAGGGGAATAGAGAATAAGTGGTGATTAGTGGTCATATGATAAATGCTGACTAGTGGGATTATGATGACTAAAAAGAATTTTGGTTAATTGTTGAATATGGTCTAGTGATGAATCTTGATTAGATGTTGATATTTGCTAGTTAGTGAATAATGGATAGTTGTTGATCCTTGAATAGTGATAATGTGATGAATAATGGATAGAAAATAATCAGGGGTTATATGATAACTAGTGAGTAATTGGTTGAGTAATAAGCGTTACCTAGCTAATAATCAGTACATAAGGTGTATTGATGATATAGATGCCTATATGTTGGTAGGGTAACGGTTATGAGTATATTGATATTGGTCATTCAATTACGAATATTTAATGATCATTATGAATGTTGGAAAATGGCTGATTGATGAAAATTGTGGAAAACTATGGAATAGTCAGGAAGTTTGGATATATTGTTGACTTAATTCTTTTATGTTTCTCTTGGGTGTGCTCTCCTGTGGTATGGAATTTCGTGATGAGTTCTTTACTTTATGCACTAGTTAGTGTATGGGCACCAACTTTGTACTTATGTTTGCGTGTGATTGTATTTGTGTTGCTTTATGATTACAAATCATTTATTTCTTATGCACGATGGTATCAGCATGTGTTGATGCCTTATATTATATTGTTATTCCGATATCTAATACTTGTGATATGCGGAGTTATTGGCATGAGTTGATGCAAGTCAACCAACATATAAGAGAGTACAAAATTTTACTTTTTCAAATACATATCACACAATCAAATACCCAATGAATCAACAATACAATAATAATATAGCAAACAATGCTTACAAACAAGCCACATAACCATCAAGAGTATCAACCATACCGTAAACATCCATAGACTTAATAAAAATATATACACACATGCTATGGGACTTATTTTTGCCCAAATATTCATGACCTGCAGGGAACAATCTATGTTCATGTACCATACCGGTGGGGTACCGGATCCAACATATATATATCCATACCGGCGGGGTACCTGATCCAACATATACATATCCGTACCGTCATGATACTCGATCTATCATATACATATTCATACCGGCGTGGTACCCAATCCAACATATACATATCCATACCGGCGTGGTACCCAATCCAACAATATATATCTGTATCGACATGGTACCCAGTCCAACATATACATATCCGTACCAGCATGGTACCCAATCCAATATATACATATCCGTACTGGCGTGGTACTCGATACAACATATACAATTCCGTACCAGCATGGTACCCGATCCAATATTTACATATTCGTACCGACGTTGTACCTAATCCAACATATACATATCCGTACCGATGTGGTACCTGATCCAACAATATATATATGTACCGGCGTGGTACCCGATCCAACATATACATAGCCGTACCGACGTGGTACCCGATCCAATATATATATCCGTATCGGCGTACCTAATCCAACATATACATATCCGTACAAATGTGGTACTCGATCCAATATATACATATCTGTACTGGCGTGATACCCGATCCAACATATACATATTTGTACCGGCGTGGTACCCGATCCAACATATATATATCTGTACTGGCATGGTACCCGATCCAACATATACATATCCGTACCGGAGTGGTACCCAATTCAATATATACAAGTAATATCAATATCAAATTTACACAACCTCATAGCATAAAATACGATGTACCAAGTTTACAAGTACACTTAAATTTATAAGACAATTTCATCAAGTAAATTTTAATAATCATTTACACATGCATCAACAATTTCAAGCGTGTTCGAACACCAATCAAAAAGTTTTCATAGCGTTACTTTAAGGAGTTATCATTATCAAACAAGCAACTCATAATTCTCAAATGTATCTCTTTGTCTTAGTTCAGGTGTTCATCAATGACGAAAGCTACTATACTTCAGACTTGAGTGGAGAAAGTGGGCTAGCAAAAAATAGAAAAAAGTGCCTAAATTTCAATTGAATATCCTTTTTATCTGGTCTAGGTACAAATTAAGTTGAATTTATAAAAAGAAATTTAGTTCTAGAAGCATTCAGTAGAAGGTAATAAATGTCACCACGAACAACGCAATCACTATAGGAAAGGTTAGAATTATTTCTATCAATTTATAAGTAGTGCAAAATCCACCTCACCCTTGTAAAGAATAGCAGAAAGGTAATATCAGAGAAACTTTTTTCTAGCGTAAAATCATTAACTAAGATTAGAGATTCAACTAAGAAGATGAAGGTATGAAAGAAAAAGGAAAGTTTTAGTAGAATTGTTCTTTAATTGGATTCACTTTGGGTTTTGTAGGTTGATTAGAAATGGCTAAAGGCATTCATATGTATACTTGTTTAGGGATGCTTCTAGAAACTATTCTAGAAATATTTGTAAGAAAAATCTAGATAGTTTTACTTCTAATATCTTTACAAGATTCTAGAAACTTTTAGAGTTATCCTAACGATAAATATCTAAGATACTATAATAAATCATTCTAGAAGCTTTCCTAGAAAATCTATGCTATCGACAAATCAATTTTTAATATTTTTTACTCTCCCTTAAAGTGAATTTTCGGAAGCTACCCCAAACTTATAACAGACAAACTCAGACGAAGTTTTTGAATGTGCCGGCAAAGAAACAAGAATATTCTCCTGACTCTTCTTCCTCCTTCATATGATAAAGATTTTCCATCAATAATTGAGCTATGATAAAGATTTTCTATCATTAATTGAGCTGGCAAAGAAACAAGAATACATACCAACGAAATGTTGATTTTTATAAAGCGCGGCTTGACAATATTACTTAGTGGCCGCTGTGAACCATATGAGTTATCTCCTTATGAGTTTCACGTTGTTGAGGTTTCATCTCCCACTTTATCTTAACTCCTCGACAATAATACTATAGAGAGAAACACATGATTGAAAAGTTTGAAACTTTCAGGTTCATATTTATAACCCTCCCTTTTAGGTACAACTCCATAATATAAGAAAAATTCATCAGTATCAGCCTTTCGATATGAGTAGGTGATGATATGACCAATAATTTCTTGTGAAGCGTCATCCCAACTTAGGATCCACCGCCAGATTCTCTTTTCATTTCCTCGATATACTATTTGGCAGCTTCAAAACTTTGGAAAATCTTGTAATCTATCTCTCCATTTGAAATTGAACTTTCAAGGTCAGCTTCTTCATCTATTTGATCATCATATTCTTCATTAGCTTTCAATATTTTCTCTATGCCAGTGATTGACCTCGATGTGACAAATGATTTATTAGAAAATTTAAATTTCACTACATCTTCTGCCACGGCCTAAGTTGAGGCCCTAGACAAGACGAGCATCCCGAACCATAAAGGCCCGAGTGCCCATTCTCTATCTGTCCATCATACACACCATTCACGTATTATAAAAAATATGGAAAATATACTAAGATGAAAACATGCTCAATCTCATAAGTAAACTGAACAATTCGAAAGAAAATGCTTAACATTTAATACACATGACACTAGTCTACGAAATCTCTAATAACATGAAAATCATCATGTCTAAAAACTGGGATAAGCCACCCAGTCGGACCATAAATCTAAAATAAAATAACAATGATCTGAGAATAGGCCTTTCAAAATAAGAAAGGCTCACCAACTGCACACTTCAGACGAACAAATCTATGGCTTAGCGGAACCCCGGGACTGAGCCTTAGATCCTGAAATATAGGGGGTCAATACAATTGTACTGGTACGCATAGCAATCCAAAATAATGTACTTTTATACAACATAAGTGAGAGCAATTCATAAAATATGTCAGTCTAAATTAGTTGAAAATACATGGGAAATAATCAATAGACTTCAAAGCATTTTTGTAAATCACAACTCAATTCTGTGTCTTACTTTTGAGCTAGGTGGTACACCCTAAAAGTCTACAACCCCACGGGCTATATGGAATCCACCCTTGACTCGGCATCCAAGCCCTCAACCCAAGTTTGCCGCAAGGGTTGGAGTTTCTGATTCTGATATGCCAAAGGGCACAAGGCCAGCGTATAATCCCTATCTTGGGACATAATAAAATCTATATCGGCAAAACACGATTCTGGGCTATAAGTTATCTGAACTCGTGCCTTTTTTGGGTAATCACCTAACTCTCTTTAAGACCATTTTAAAACTTTTCTAAACATGCATCTTTCTGAACTTAATATCTGAAATTCTGAATGAAATCTATATTTTGTTCTGAGTTTATCATGGCATTACCTATTTTGGTATCTCCATACCAAGACTTACAAGTCATTTGTCTAAGTCATATAAGGTTCCGTTTTATATTTTTCAATCAACTCAATCATTTAACCATCAAAAATATTTAAACAATGCAAGGGAGTCCTTATTTCAAAACATGTGCAAACTTATGCAAGGATTCTCCCTTTTTAATATTTCAACTCATGATGGTCAATTTCTCCAAACAAATCATGCAATTAATTCAATTATTACATTGAACATTTATACAGAAGAAAACACTTGTAAAATACAAAAGCACCCTCTCTTCAATTCACAGCCAAGATTAAGTTCAAAAACAACATTAAAACTCTTATCTCATGCTTTCAATAATGCAATTTCACAACCCACAAAATGTAAAGTCAAGAAGTATCATAACAAGATAGTGAGTATAAATATTCATGCTCTCAATTTAACTTTCAAACTCCAAACGCATACATACATATATACTAACCAAAAATCAAATTTAAGGGAAGGCCTCAAGACCAAAACATTATTATCAAAAAGGGTTCACAATGCATATTTGTTAATGTAAATTCAAAATCCTTCATAAAAACATGATTTCTCAACCTTAAAAACTTAATCAAAACAATTCACCATGCCCATGTAGTTTAGAAAAATCCCACGTACCTTATATTGATTAGTTTGAAAAATGGAACCCTAATCTTGACACTTTTCTTGAGAATCTTGAATTTAAAGGCTTGAATTCTTGTTTAGGGGAGAAAGAGTTGAATCTTGTTTCTTGAGAGGTGGCTAGGGTTTTTCTTTGAGAGAAAAGATAAATAATAGTGTGTATAATGCTTTTGGGTCTGAAATTAAGTGTTATGGGCAGATTTGGGTGAGGAAAAGTGACCAAAATGCCCCTAGAACCTCTAGGAACTGAAAAAGCGTGTGAAACAGCTCCGTATCGCATTGGCCATCGCGTCTCATCAACCATCGCATTGAGGACCATTGCGTCGTATCCCAATCATGTCGGCTTACTAACGCTCCCAAAAAATGCCATAACTTTTCACTCAGACATCGGATTAAGGCGAAGTTGGTATCGTTGAAAAGCTAATTCAATTATCTACAATTTGGTGGATCTTGAGATGCAAAATTCTATGTATATAAAAAGTTATACACGCTTAAAGTTGACCCTTGTAGAATCAAATACCAAACTATGAACAATTCAAAGGCTCTTAGCTCAACTTTGCTCTAAGTGATTTCCATGAACATTTTTCACCTCAAAAGCACTTCAAACATGAGGATAAAGATCATGGCACATGAATTTAAATATACATCATGGGGTTAGAGTCTACACCCATGTGAACGGCAGTCCAATTTCTAGCACAAAAATATGGGGTGTTACATTATCTCCGCCTTGGGATCATTTATCCCCGAATGATCGGTAGGGACTTGTTGAAACTCTAAAAGTGTAGAATAAAGAATGAAACCTCGCATTGAACATTTTTCCTCAACAAAATATGCAAAGGCATCAAATAAGCTTCATGATAACTCTTAGTGAAACATGTAAGCATGAAATATGTGGTAATGAGACTTTACATAGAGATGATCTTGCACATAAGTTCTACGAACCATAATCATCACAACATAAGGCATGAGTTAATTTGGTGATAATAGTCCTGATTTATATCGGTACAATCATGAGTTAGGGTTCGTGCGGGAGATAGGAATAGATGTATTCCCTACTTTACATGATACAACGAATAGACATTACATTTAGAAACACTACTCATCTATGCCCCAAACAACAAATAACATACTTCATCATTTCCAACTTACAATTCTTCCATAACACTTCTAACCACAAGAGTTTGAGTCCCGCCGCATAATAATCCTATGTTGAAACCTATCTCAGAGAAAAAAGGTGCTAATTTAAGCTATGAGACTCCATATAAGACTATTACTTCACCTTATCACTACCATCAAACATTATTGAGTTTTAATTCAGAGAATACTAATCCACATAGTACACGGGTTGTGTTTTCATCAATCACAATATTCAAGCCTATCATTACTATACCTACTTCATACATTTCCCCCATTAAGGCCAGTAAATTCAATAACTTTTACAAAGATTTTCGCCATATATCTCATTCCTAACTATTTCTCATAATGAAAGTCCATCCCCTTTCTTTCCCCCATCACTAATAACCTTAGCTAAACAGATCAAATCAAAATTTTCACATTCAAGAATATCTACTCCCCCTCCCTAAGTCACTACTACTCTTCCATAATAACTATCATACTATCATTCAAAGGTTCATTAAGGGACCCGAGCATATGCCTCAAGGAAAGGAGTAATACTATTCAATTATACCATATGCTTATTGCACTACTCAAGGTGGGATATGAGATAAAGGTATAATATAATAGACACGAAGCGCTCCATATATCAAGTGCATGAATCATAAATAGAGAGTCGTTCGGACATAAACCTACACAACATGAGTTCTTAGGACTAGGCATAGTGAGAAACATGTGAGCATATATCATGAGTTGTATAACATAAAGACGATACTAATGGGTTCAACGACTAAGACAAAGATTACCACTTGAAGATATTTCTTCTCATTTCATGAGTTTGCATAAACTTTAGCACTTTGGCTAAACCCAATATAGAATAATTCGATAACATATGAAAACATAGTTTCTTAGAACCAAGCATGATTTGGGACATGGATTTATGGATCATGAACATCATAACATAGAGCTTGAATACATGAATGATTGGGTTATTGAGACATCATTGCTTTTATATTGACGGTCGGATCATAACATAAGTTACACAGATAACTCAGACCTTGGGCATAGGCATGATTTCAATACATAAGACATTAGTGAAATGTCCTCATTAAATTAAAGTAGGAGGAGTTCGCTTGAATAGGAATTGATTTATTATGATTCTTATCTGAAACTTGACCCCACAAGGAAATTTCAGGAACTACCTTACTTCATTATCTCCCCCTTAGATCAAAGTCACCATCCTAGACTTAAAGAGATATTCTCTCATTACATCTACACACACAACACTCAACACAATGGGGTATCACCATACACATCGACGCTAAACTCCCCCTCCCCCCTTCCCCCCAAATAAACTATACTCTGAAAGTAGTACTTTTCAAAAATGCTACTCTTAACTTTCGCTAGCCTCTATAGTTATCACCCTATCACTCCCACTCTCGTGAGCATACACATCCACACTTCTTATCACATAATAAATCATTCTCCACTATTTAACACATCGACGCTAGACCTCTACTCACATACTTACAATCTTAACAAAATTTGTAAAAGTATACCAAAGTGCATATTGCCTACCTATATTTCCTTAATTCAACTCTAAAGATTGCCATACAGCGACTTCCCGGGCTTCTCCATACTACAAAATTAAAGAATGAGAACTAGGTACACATAACACTTATACATATATAAACCTTATCTAACAACATGCTACCTGAGGGTTCAACTTATTCTTATATACCCACACTCTTATCCACTTAATGATTCAACCATAATTTATCGTTTTACTCTTGTTCTCTTGTCTACATCTCAATTGTACACTCATTATTCCATAAGTTGCCAATCTAGGCCATTACACATATCAAATTAAGCCTACTACTTACTCTCACAAAACATGCATCATCAATCTTAAGCTACTATCTTTTTCACCATAATCCACATCTAATATTCAAGCCTGTAGTCTACAATCAATCATGTACCACCGATAAAGTATGCCACATACTATACTAGTCCATCAAGTTAGGGAATTTTACTTAACTACTACCTACAATCACATCCTCTCCATGACATTACTACTACACCTCAAAATCCACTACATACCTTCTCACATTAAGTCTACTTACCCAGGCATACATTCTCACTATCACCAAATTCCATAAATACCAATGAGTCTCTACCCATAACATATTGACTAGTCTACTCCTTTCTATTCACAACCTATAACTAATTTCTATAACTACCATAACTATCCACTCTAGGCTCCTTCCCTATTTTGAATAGATAATAATCCTAGTCAAAAACTTCCTTCACAATGACCATAAAATCTATAAATCTTTCTATAACATTAGCCAGCCCCCATAAAAGGAAAAACCAACCCTCAATTAAAGGGTTATACAGCTAAAACTACTTATTTATGTAAAAGTCACCCTCACTCTGACTGTTAACCTTGTGCCTTCAAGTCCCTAACTTCTGGACCATCTCACTACCAATGGGTCATGACACTTTAACCTATACTACTACTCGGATGGAAATACAATTCCAATAATCTGCTACACATCATTACCCTTATGCATGACATCTGCAACACAAATTTTTGAAAGGGAACTGAATACACTTCGAACCTCAGGCTGAAAAGCATAATTTCATCAGGATAAAGGTATACACTCAAATAAATAAACCTTGAAGCACTAATGGACTCCTTTCAAGTCTTTGTGATATCTCATAACTTTATGAATAACTTAATCAGAGAGAACCGCATCGCTGGGAGAGCTAGACTCTTAGACTTGTATTGCCTCGTCAATGAGGCATGGCCCATGAACTTTGAACATGGAAGGAATTTGGATAAATTTTTTATGGAGGACGCTATAGAACGAACTAGACTATGAAAGAATAAGAAACAACTTCTAAATGTCCGGTAACCTTCTGATTATAAGTGTGGTACATAACACACCCATAAGCAAGACTCTACTAGACACAACTTTACAGACACCCTGAGACCATTAACTGTGCTCTGATACCAATTTTGTCACGACTCGAGTCGAGGCCCTGGATGCGACGAGCATCTCGAACCATAAAGGACCAAGCGCCCATTCTCTATCTGGCTACCATACACACAATTCACATATTATAAAGAAATGCAGAAAATATACTAAGATGGAAACATGATCAATCTCATAAGTAAACTGAACAATTCAAAACAAAATGTATAACATTCAAAATACTTAACACCAGTCTGCCAAATCTCTAATAACATGATAGCCATCATCTATCTAAAAACTGGTACAAGGCCCCTAGTCGGACCATAAATTGAAAATAAAATAACAATGATATATGAATAGGCCTTCCAAAATAAGGAAGGCTCACCAACTGCATACTTTAGATGGAAAAATCTAAGGCTTAGCAGGACCCGAGAGTGAGCCTCAGATCCTGAAATATAGGGGGTCAATACAACTGTACTGGTACTTAGAGCAATCCAAAATAATGTACTTTTATACAACATAAGTGAGAGAAATTCATAAAACATATCAGTCTAAACCAGTTGAAAATACATGGGCAATAGTCAATAGACTTTAAAGCATTTTTGTAAATCAAAACTCAATTCTTTGTCATACTTTTTAGCTAAGTGGTACACCCTACAAGTCTACGATCCCATGGGCTATATGGAGTCCACCCTTGACTCGACGACTAAGCCCCCAACCAAAGTTTGTCGTAAGGGTTGGAGTTTCTAATTCTGATATGCCAAAGTCCATAAGGCCAGCGTATAATCCCTATCTTGGGACATAATAAAATCTGTATCGGCAAAACACGATTCTGGTCTATGAGTTATCTAAACTCGTTCCTTCTTCAAGTAACCACCCAACTCTCTTTAAGCCCATTTTAAACCTTTTCTAAATATGCATCTTTTTGAACTTAAAATCTAAAATTTTGAACGAAATCTGTATTCTATTCTGAGTTTATCATGGCATTACCTATTTTGGTATCGTCATACCAAGACTTACAAGTCATTTGTCTAAGCCATATAAGGTTTTGTTTTAGATTTTTCAATCAACTTAATCATTTGACCATCAAAAACATTTAAACAATGCAAAGGAGTCCTTATTTCAAAACATGTGCAAACTTATGCAAAGATTCTTCTTTTTAAATATTTCAACTCATGATGGTCAATTTGTCAAAACAAATCATGCAATTCCTTCAATTATTACATTGAACATTTATAAAGAAGAAAATACTTGTAAAATACAAAAGCACCCTCTCTTTAATTCACAACCAAGATCAAGTTCATAAACAACATTAAAACTCTTATCTTATGCCTTCAATAATGCAATTTCACAACCCACAATATATAAAGTCAAGAAGTATCATAACAAGAGAGGGAGTATAAATATTCATTCTCTCAATTTAACTTTCAAACTCCAAATGCATACATACATATATACTAACCAAAAATCAAATTTAAGGAAAGGCCTCAAGACCAAAACATTATTATCAAAAAGGGTTCACAATGCATAATTGTTAATGTAAATTCAAAATCCTTCATAAATACATGATTTCACAACCTTAAAAACTTAATCAAAATAATTTCACCATGTCCATGTAGTTTAGGAAATGCCAACGTATCTTATATTGATTAGTTTGAAAAATGGAACCCTAATCTTGATACTTTTCTTGAGAATCTTGAATTGAAAGGCTTGAATTCTTGTTTAGGAGAGGAATAGTTGAATATTATTTTTTTTAGAAGGTGGATAGGGTTCTTTAAGAGAAAAGATGAATAATAGTGTGTATAATGCTTTTGGGGGCTGAAATTAAGTGTTATGGGTGAATTTGGGTGAGAAAAAGTGACCAAAATGCCCCTAGACCCTTTAGGAACTAAAAAAGTGTGTGAAACAGCTCCGTATCGCATTGTCCATTTCATCACATCTCCCATCAAGTCGTATCCCAATCGCATCAGCTTACTAATGCTTACGAAAAATGCCATAACTTTTTACTCGGGTATCGATTAAGGTGAAGTTGGTATCATTTGAAAGATAATTCAATTATATATAATTTAGTGGGTCTTGAGATGCAAAATTCTATGTATATAAAAATTTATACACGTTCAAAGTTGACCCTTGTAGAATCGAATACCAAACTATGAACGATTCAAATGCTCTTAGCTCAACTTTGTTCTAAGTGATTTCCATGAACATTTTTCACCTCAAAAGAACTTCAAACACGAGGATAAAGATCATGACACATGAATTTAAATATATATCATGGGGTTAGATTCTACACCCATAGAAAAGACGGTCCGATTTCTAGCTAGAAAATGTGGGGTGTTACATCTTCCTTAAAGCTTTCTTCAAAAAGGTCACCACTGGTACTAGTTTCAGACAATGTATATTCAGGATATACTTCAACATCCTTCACATCGAGACTTTATTGTCAGTTTCAAGATTGGCTTCTTTGATTTCCTCAATAGCAACTACCATGTCACTAGTCTAAATGCCTTCAAAATTTTGTTGCTCCTTGTTGCTGATATCAAAGCCTTCCTCCACATGATACACTATATTCATGAATTCACGATCTAGTCTTTTGTTTTAAATTGATGGAAGTCATGACATCTATTGCTCGAGTTTCGACTACTAACTATATTCCCAAACTTCTTCTTCTTCAACAACCTTTTAAGTCATGTTTCTTTTCATGGCTTGACAATATCTTTTAGGTGTCCTACTTTACCACACCGGTGCCTAAACTTTAGCTTATTAAACTATTGTTATATGTACAAATTTCTCATCTGATGTCATAACTAAGCAAAATGTATTTCTGACAGGTTGCAAGACTCTAGCATGATATGCAAGAAGATTATGAAATTGGGTCAGTAGATCATTTCCTCATCTCTTGGATTGTGCCTTCAGTACTATTTTACTTTTACTTTATCTTTGTCTTTTCAAATTCCACCTTTTGTTCTATTTATCATAAGTTGCTATTTGTTTGTATTAGAAGAGTAAATGTGATTTTATATTTTTTGCTTCTATTTGCAGCTCAAAAATTTGGAACAAAATAATTCCTAAAGCAGTGTTGTGGTATACTGGTGAGGCTGAAGAAGATGACTCTATTTATTTGATATTAAAGCATACGAGGATACAGATTTGTATTGGAATTTGGTATTCCCCATAGACAGAGGCGGATCCAAGATTTGGAAGCTCCGAGTGCTACCCTATTTTGAATAATAACGTATACTTCGTACAATACTTTAGGATAGTGGAGTCAATATTCACAGAGTAAACTATAATTATCTATATCAACAAAAGTTGGTATAGCATGAAGGCTTGCCTAGTTGGTGTCATCAAGTCTTTTGTTAAAACAGGTCAAGGGTTCTACTCCGCATAACTACAATTTGTTTTTTAATGAGAAAGCAGAAAGTATTTTAATGAGAAAACAGAAAGTATAATGCTAAAAAAATCAATCTAAAAGAAGTCCTAAGCTGGGTTCGAACCCGCACTGCTGGCGTAAAACCCAATCTTCTCAACCACTTGCACCATCAGCTCACTTTGTATTGTGGGTGCCAAGCGTAACAATTATATGTTAACTGATATATATAGAGAGAGAGATATGCATATAAATATACAGGGTTTCAACCGAGAAGTGCGGGTGCCACCTCAATCCTCCTACATAGATCTGCCCCTGCCCGTAGACATATAACAAGGCATTATAATTTTAAAGATGATGATGAAAATGAGGATGAATATGCACATGTAACTAATGAAGAAGATGAAGATGAAGACAGGGGCGGACCTATAATTTTTTGTGGGGTTCTACGGCACCCACTAAACTCGACGCGAAATAGAAAAAATTGCATAAAAATATACAAAAATAGGTATATAATATATAAAAGAACCCACTAAAAGAAAAAGTTGATTGAGTGCATTGGCATTTAGGTTGTCTTTAATTTTTTCCATTAGAGGGATGCCTTAGGTTCGTTCTCTACTAAAGGGGATGCCTTGGGTTTGAACCTCATTGAGGTGAATTTTTATTTTTTTTATTTTTTTTATTTTTTAAGCACCCACTATCTTTAAATTCTAGGTCCACCACTGGACGAAGGTGAGAATGAATATGCACATATAACTAATGAAGAAGATGAAGATGACGACGACGATGCTGAAGATGAATATGCCGAGGATTATGATGGGGAAGAAGAAGAGGAGAAGCCTGAAAAAAGGTGACAATTGTTTTCCCTGCTTCTATAGAGTGATTCAACTATTTTCCTTGCCCTATGTTTTCTCTGCCCTTTAAAAATGGAAAAAGTTCTCTTTAATTTCTTTCATATTCTCCATCAATTTATATCTCTCTTTTACCCTTTCATCTCCTCTATTTTACTCTTCTAGAGTTTTCCCATATTGTTTTTCAATAACTAGAGGAGATGGAACTAAAAAGGAACAAAAACCAAGATATTATTTTTGTTTTGGTAGCTTCTATGGGAGGTTCTTAGGATAATTATGTGCAAATTCAGGTGCAGTATTAGAGTCTAGTGGTGAGAGAAAATTGTGTGGCAGCAGCTATTAGCACAGCTGCTCCAGGTGGTATTGCAAACCATTTTAAGCTGACGTCTCTGTACATAGGATTTATAGGGACCTTAGCACTCAAAGATCCCTTGGCTATGTGATATGGGATGAATGACCATCTTATCTTTTGATGATATCTTTGGAGGCCAACACATAGAGGCTCAAGACTTGGTTACCTCAAGGATACGAGAACATGCATAGAGGACCCGTTTTGAGCATACCAAACATCAAGGCCGTGAGTGGAAGATTTTTTGGAGCATTGAAGACTTGAGTTCTCATGGCTTTGTACACTTAATGGCTCACAGTTTTGGAGTCATCTTCATTGAGGACATTTTGGTCACTTTAATTTGCCCAAAATGCACTTCATGGCCGCCCCTATCATTAAGGGTAGTATAGTTATTTTGTCTCCTTTTGCAATATACTATAATTAGGACATTTTAGGTATTCTCTTATTAGTTGTTTAATGATGGAAATATGAGACATTGAAAATCTTCTCTCTTGATAGTAGACCACCTTAGTATAGTTCTTAGTTAGGGCTTGGATTAGCCATTGTAGTTTAGGTCTTGGAAAAGTCAATATTGTTCTTTGCTTGGAAACGGTGGATCTTGAGGTGAGTTGATTCACTTGGTGGTCACCGTAAGAGTGTGGTGTTTTTGTTACATTCATTAGAGTTTTTTGAGTTTAATATACTCTTTAATTCCTAATCTTTGTAATAATCTGTCTCACTATCTATTTTTACCTTTCTTGCAATTGTGTTAGTATTTATATCTTGTAATCATTTTTTCTTGTTGAATCTGAATCTTGTGTGCATTGTTTTCATCTTGTTCTTGTTGTATTTTTTCTGTTTTGGTGTTAAAATACCTTGTAAACTCGTGATACTTGTGTTGTTGTTGTTGGCAAAAACTAGCACTCAAAGGAGTCCTCGGGTTGCTCTCAATTTGTGGACTATTTTGTTGGCTATTTTGTGACTTACGTGGTCTTTTTTGTATCATTTGGTATCAGAAACATCATTTATTTCATTTTCATGAGATCAATCTTGGGCTTGGTAACTTGAAAATCAAAAAAAGAAGTGTTAGAAAACTAAAAAATCAAAAAGATGCAAATATGTCCATTTTTGTGTCTTGGCCGAAATTGTGTTGTTGTAGTTGTCTTGGCCAAGTTTGAGTCTAGATATAGGTATATTTTCACTTGTTTTGTTGTTTACTATGTTAGATTCTTTCTTCACTAACACCATTGAGTCAAGATCCAAGTAGAGCTTGAACGATTCTTGTTGGTATTGTTGTTGCGATCCCAAACTTGAACATTATTGGTGTGTTTTGGTGTTGTTGTTATGGACTAAAATTTGAAGGTGTGGTTTGAACTCGTGTTGTTGGTATTTTGTTGTGGGTCTTAAGTCTATAAAAAGGTGTTGTTGGTTCTTGGAGCTCAACGTGAGACTTGGTATTCAAACTTCTATTGAATGTTCTTGTTGTTCTAGACCAATATTCATGTATAGTTGCAAGAAGACTCTTTAATAATGTTGTTTGATCCAAACCCAAGTAGTGGGAAGAGAAGCCCCTGTGTTTGTCTTGAAACTAGTCTCCAAAAATCTACCAAAAGGGAAGGGAGATAAAAGATCTACCAAAAAGACTAGTTACCAAAGGAAAGAAAGACCACTTTCCTAGGTGTCCAAAAGACGAAAGGTCCACCAACCCTTCAAAAGGTGTCTTGCCTAAAAGGTGTAAGACAAGTCAAACCTTTGTGAAAGGTGAAAAGGGTTCCAATCTTGTTGTTTTATTCTCCAAGGGCGGGTAAACCACTTCAAGAACCAAAATTCAAACCAAAATTTCAAAGTAGGGAAAATAAGAACCTTTCAAAAACTACAACCAATCCTAGATCGCCACATCACCAAATTTCTTACAATATCGAAACTTTTGGCTCAAATCTTGGATTCTTAGTTTCTTGTTGTTGATTCTTAGTTTCATTCTGTTGATTCTTATTCTAATTGGAAACTAGTAAATACCTACTAAGGTGTAAATTAGTTTTTGAATATGTTTCTTCATGATAGCGTTATTTGTGTGCTTTTCTCATTTTTAACTCACAGTAACTTCTTTGTTTCAAGTTCGTAAGTAAATTTTGATTTTGTATATTGAGTCGATCAAAATAGAATTCATTCCGGCCACCAAGTAGAATTGACATCCTATTGACTACCAGAGTATAAGCAACTTTCAATATTCGTTGCTCCAATTGTGAGAATCACAAAGGTGAGTGTATACGAGTGTTGGTAAGGAGATTTTATTACTAATCTTGTTTGTTCATTGTGTAGGTACAAAGTTGATATAAGGGAAACATATCTTCGATGGTCGGGGATTATTGTGACTAAGACATGGGAGACTATGATTGTAGTGAGGATTTTTATGGCTATGAAGGTGAGGGAGATTGCGGAGGCTATGAAAATATCCATGATCAAAACTTGGGCAGATTTGAGAGTTACGATTTTGAGGGAGAAAATGAGATGAATGAAGTGTCTAGTTCTTATGGTGAATTTGGAGATGATGTAAGACCTCGTGATGGATCTTATGATGATGTTGGGGCATGTAAGGAGTCTTACACTTCTCACTTTGAACCTAGATTTGGTATTAGGTATAACTCTTTCATTCATAAAGCTTAATGAGAGTACACGTGAGGAGTGTAAAGATTCATATTCTCCACCTTGTAGTATGTCTTATCAAGGTCGATATAGTGTGAATGGTTATACTAGCTCTAGTGGAGGTTTTCCAGCGAGAAAAAGAGGGTATGCATCTCTAAAACTGAGGGGTACTCATGTGCCTTACAATGTTGATCCGGGAAGGAGTGTACACTCCAAAAAGGTGACCATTTGTGGGATAACGGGTTGCCTCATTGTGTTAAATGATAGGTACTATAAAAACTCCATCCATCCATCCATGGTTGACTACTTGGGGTTATTTCGCGAGCCTTTACTTGTTCCATACTTATTAGACGGGATTAAGGTTTTCGAGAGGGTTAAAGCTATCTTCTCCCAATTTGAATACCATGAAAAAATGTGGTGCGATATTTTTCCATTGACATACGGTTATGTATACTTAGGTGCCGATTGGCTTGAACAACATAGAGTTCCAAATATGCAAAATTTGGCCTAATATTATAAGAAACCAGTGGGAAAATCACCTCGTAACATACATGTTGCTCGACCCACAAAGAGAAGTGAATACTTACTCCAATCCGAATGCGTATGAGAGACAAAATATTGAGATGAGTAAGGGTGTGCAAGGTGGTGATCCGAGAGTGGAAAAATGAGAGGTTATGTGGAGCAAAGTGAGGGGATTTCCACCAAACTGAGCTAACATTGTTTGTCCTTCTATTTCTAAGGACATTTGTGTATGTACCGACATAGAAAGTGAAGGAGACCAATGCCGAAGGGAATTTTCTTCCCAAACTTGTGGAGGACCTTCACAACACGGCAAAGGAGAGTCGACTCAAAAACTTCAAGATAAAATAGCTAACTCTTACACTTTTCTGCATGTGAATTATAATTGTATGGCTAGTAGCCTATTGAGTGTGAGTAGTAGCTTAATTACTTGTGAGTCTAATGATTCTTTGTCTCTTGTTGATAATGTACATATTGTGAGTGTGGATACACTAGTTGATCCTATTGATGACCAAATTGACTCTTCTTGTAAGATCAATTTATGTCCACCTAGTGTTGAAGCCTATATATTGAACGAAAGTACATCGGCTTGTGTAATTGGTTTTGATCAACTTATTTATGAAAATTGTCCAACACTTGAGTATGTGTATGATGTAATTAATAGAACTCAAGTGAGTTAAGTACTTGAACATAGTGGTCAACAAAAGGGGAGTGAACCTGAGCTCTATTCTTGGGACAATCTTGTGCTTGAAATCTCTTTGAAACTTGATATTGATCTTTTAGAGAGTGATGAATGTGTTTGTTCTGAATATGCCCATAAAATAGATCATTCTCACTTGAGGTATAATGTTTTGTTTAAAGATGATATAAACACTCCTAATAGACCTAGTGGTGAAAATAATGGTATAGCTTGCCTTGGAAGTTATAGCCTATATGTTAACCTACTATGATATGACAACATTTCTCCTAAAGATGGAAATCTCTTCTTGAAAGATGAGAGTACTCTTAAGATCAAGGAATGTGTGGTCTTGGAAACTACTTCTTCTTTTACTTTGTGTGACTTTATTGTTGAGAGTTCTCATGGTGATGATTGAGAAACTAGTAATGAGTACACACATGAGGGCACCTTAGTAGAAGTCGACTTGAGTGACACCTTTATCTACTCTCTATTTTCTTTGGATGACATGTATTCTATTGCAGAGAGTATGTCATTAGTTTGGGTGGAGACCATGGGAGTGTTGTCTAGACCCGTGTCAATGGCCACTCTTTTCGTTTGGCCCCGGTTCCAAATGTAGAAATGGTGATGTTGGTGCAACCAACTTGTTGCTTGGTCTACATTACAAGCAAAGTGTCACTCTTGGTGAATCCTATAACCAAATCCTTTGTACATCTTTCATTGAGTTTTTAATATTTTGTTCAAAGGATCCTTGGTTATATTGCAAATATGTGCAACCTTGGCATATTGAGATGATTTGTTATGCTAACCCTAACCCTCATTTAATGAGGAGTTTGTATTTGTTTGTCCTCTCTTCAGTTTTTCAAGGTTTGGTTTGAGGTCAAATCCTTTTCAAGAAGGGGAGGATGATGTGGGATGAATGGACATCTTATCTTTTGATGACATCTTTGAAGGCCAGCACACAGAGGATCAAGACTTGGTCACCTCGAGGATACGAGAACATGCATAGAGGACATATTTTGAGCATACCAAACATCAAGGCCGTGAGTGAAAGATTGCTTGGAGCATTGAAGACTTGAGGACTCACGGCTTTGGACACTTAATGGCTCATAGTTTTGGAGTCATCTTCATTGAGGACATTTTGGTCACTTCACTTTGCCCAAAATGCACTCCATGGCCGCCCCTATCATTAAGGATAGTGTAGTCATTTTGTCTCCTTTTGTAATATACTATAAATAGGACATTTTAGGTCTTCTCTTATTAGTTGTTTATGTTATTTCGTTTGTACTTTGGGTACATAGAATCTGTATATTACAACACCAACTTCAACTTGAGTTCAAGTATAAATAAGAACACAATGAAGTATGTCAAATACCCTCAACACAAGATCAAAATGACCTTTCCAAGAGGTGTATTTTATTTTGCAGAAATTAAGATGAAACAGAAAATAGCCAAGTCGTCCGAATTCACGAATTTTCCTTAAGGAAATAATCCCCCTCACTGTACCCGAGGTTGTGGAATTTTCCCTCCCAGGATAAAATGGCTAACCAGACCAACAGTAGTGTTACCTCAAACGGTTGGAATATATTCGAACTCACAGAACGTTATGAGTGATCACACAGAATATTTTTAGACAAGAAGAGATTTTTTAAGCTGAAAATTTCGTACTAAACCTGTGGAAGAAACCAGGTTTATATAGCCACAACATGCCTCTTCTGAAAAGAGGCAATGGTTCACTTCAAAGGTTACACCTTTTCTGTAAATTCATGTCTGTTCATTAAGGAGTGTGTTTGTTCCGAAACAGTCATGTCATTTCATGCGAATCAGTGTGTTTGTTTTGAAACAGTCATGTCAGTTCACGAAATATTGTGTCATTTTCAGAAGGATTGCATCCTTCTAAAAATAAATATTAGTTCGAAACATTTTTTGTTCAAACCATTGCATCTGTTACTGTTTCACTGTTACTGCATGCTGCATATATATAAATGGAGTTCTGAAACTCTACCGTAAAAATTTACTACATTTTTCCTTGGCATTCTTCGGAATTCAAATAAAGTTTGTCCAAAAAGATAGATCTCATCGATCGATCATTTGCCAAATCCAAATTCAAATCCGAAGCCGAAGCCGAAGTTGAAGCAGAGTCGAGCGAGCGATGAAGACAACGGTGCGAGGCATCTCTTATTTCTTGCCTCACTTACCATATGGAGTAAGTGTTCTTATTATAAACACCCCAAAGTTCCCTTCTCCCACTAATGTGGGAGAATTAGTGAACTTTCCAATTTGGAGTACACTTTCTAAATTGGATGTCTCCTTTCCTCCACCATTTTCCATTTTCCATTCACACTTTATACACACTTTGAACCCAACAATCCCCCACATGAATGGGGAATGGCTAGTTTTCATAAAAGTTTTACGAACAAGTATGTGATCATCAAGCAAAGACTGATTGCATCTGGATAAGTGGGTTTCCCTTTGAACTTTCCGTAGTGAACATGCATCGGATGCACTCGGTCAATCGGTAGATTTGATATCTTTGAACCGTCGAGCTTTTATGTACACCTAGACAATATATGTCACACAACCATCCTTTTAATATTTAGGGTTCTCATGGTTTTATTCTTTTCAGCCATGAACACGTCCCAGTTTCATGAGATCTTAGAGAATAGGCCTTTACTAACATTCTCCTTGAAGCGGATTCCACTTCGCCCTCGCATAGGTGATTTTTAAACGTTCAATCCTGTAGATTAAACTATTTGATCAAATCTGCCAAATTTAGATAATCATTAAAAGACTTTTCACCTTAAGTCTTATCCTAGTTTACTATATATTGTCTACATCATGAGAATGGGTTGGGTAATTGACAATGTTGAACCTGCCAGACACAACTTTGTTTGATCTCCTTGAAACTAGATCTTGGGATCTCCAGTCTGCTAGGTAGAGTTACCGCCATGCTGACTCGTCCTAGGCCTTAAACCCATTCCCTTGGATGTTCTTTCCACTCCTTCTCTAGATAGGCCTTTTGTAAGTGGATCCGACACATTATCCTTTGACTTTACATAGTCAGTAGTGATAATTCCACTAGAGAGAAGTTTCCTAACGGTATTATGTCTCCGTCCTATGAGACGAGATTTACCGTTGTACATCATGCTCCCTGCCCTACCTATTGCCGCTTGGCTATCACGGTGTATACATACTGGTGCCACTGGCTTGGGCCAATACGAAATATCTTCCAAGAAATTTCAGATCCATTTTGCTTCTTCACCATCTTTATCTAATGCGATAAATTCATATTTCATTGTAGAGCGAGCGATACACGTCTGTTTGGATGATTTCTAAGAAACTGCTCCTCCACCGATAGTAAATACATATCCACTTATGGATTTTACTTCGTTCGATCCGGTGATCCAATTTTCATCACTATATCCTTCAAGTACCGCAGGATATTTATTATAATGCAAAGCATAGTTTTAAGTGTATTTAAGATACCCCAAAAATCTTTTCATTGCTATCCAATGAGTTTTGTTGGGATTACTCGTGTACCGACTTAATTTACTAATTGTACATGCTATGTCTGGTCGTGTACAGTTCATTATGTACATTAAACATCCCAATACTCTTGTGTACTCCAATTGTGAGTTACTTTTACCTTCATTCTTTCGAAGTGCAAAGTTCACATCCAATGGAGTCTTGGCAATACTGAATTCCATATACTTGAACTTGTCAAGTACTTTTTCGATATAATGAGACTGTGATAATGCTAACCCTTGTGGATTTAGATGGATTCTTATACCTAAGATCACATCTGCAACTCCAAGATCTTTCATATCAAACTTGCTCTCGAGCATTCGTTTGGTTGTATTTATGTCATAAATGTCTCTGCTGATGATCAACATATCATCCACATATAAACAAACAATGTCTTGGTGATTTGGTGTGTCTTTAATATATGCACATTTGTCACATTCATTTATCTTGAATCCGTTTGCCAACATGGTTTGGTCAAACTTTGCATGCCATTGCATAATTGTTTGTTTTAGTCCATAAAGTGACTTAACAAGTTTACACATCTTATTTTCTTTTCCTAGAACCACAAAACTCTCAGGTTGTTCCATGTATATTTCTTTCTCCAAATCTCCATTTAGGAATGCGGTCTTCACATTCATTTGATGGATTTGAAGATCATATACCGCCGCCAAGGCAATTAATATTCGAATCGAGGTTATCCTTGTTACTGGTTAGTATGTATCAAAGTAATCAAGGCCTTCCTTCTATTTGAAGCCTTTTACTACAAGTCTTACCTTATATTTGTCAATAGTACCATCCGCCTTCATTTTTCTTCTGAAGATCCATTTAGAACCTAACGATTTATTTTTGTGATGAAGGTCAATCAATTCCCATGTATGGTTGCTTAAGATTGAATCTATCTAACTATTGACATCGCTTCTTTAAATGTTTGAGGGTCATTTTCTAAGAGAAATATTACAAAATTTGATCCAAACGAAGTTGATGTTCTTTGACGTGTACTATGTCTTGGATTTTCTTCACTATGTACATTCTCACTTGGTTCATCTTGAGGTTGTTTAGATCCTCCACTAGACTTTTCATGTCTAATTTTATACGGGTAAATGTTTTCAAAGAATTCAGCATTGTCTGATTCAATTATCGTATTTTCATTAATATCTGAATGTTCGAATTTATGAACCAAAAATCGACATGCTTTACTACTTTTAGCATATCCTATGAACACACAGTCTACTGTTTTAGGTCCTATCTTAACCTTTTTAGGTATAGTAACTTGAACCTTCGCTAGACACCCCCACACTTTGAAATATTTCAAGTTGGGTTTCCTTCCTTTCCATTTTTCGTAAGGAATTGATTGTGTCTTACTATGGGGAACTCTGTTGAATATACGATTGGCGATAAGGATAGCCTCCCCTCATAAGTTTTATGGTAAACCAGGACTTATAAGTAAGGCATTCATCATTTCCTTCAAAGTTTGGTTTTTTTTCACAACTCCATTAGATTGAGGTGAATATGGGACCGTAGTTTGATGGATTATTCCATTCTCTACACATATTTGCGCAAAGGGAGATTCATATTCTCCTCCCTTATCACTTCTTATCATTTTGATCTTTTTGTCTAACTGATTTTCAACTTCAGTTTTATATTGCCTAAATGCATCTATTGCTTCATCCTTACTATTTAGCAAGTAGACATAACAATATCTAGTGCAATCGTCAATAAAAGTTATGAAATACTTTTTCCCACCATGTGATGGTGTTGACTTCATATCACAAATGTCAGTGTGTATTAAGTCTAAGGGATTGAAATTTCTTTCAACGAACTTATAAGGATGCTTTGCATACTTTGATTCCACACACGTTTGACACTTTGTTTATTGCACCAAATGCACTCAAAGTTTGACAAAACTTCTAAGTTAATCAGTTTTCGTAACGTTTTGTAATTAACATGGCCTAAATATTCATGCCATAAATCATAAGACTCACACAAATAAGAAGAATTCAAACTTTTATTTATTTCAACAGTCATTACATTTATCTTATAAAGGCCTTCGGTCAGATAGCCTTTTCCTACATACATTTCTCCTTTGCTAATTATAATCTTTTTAAAAATGGTTACACATTTGAATCCGTTCTTATCTAGGAGTGAAACAGAAATTAAGTTCCTACATAACTCCGAAATATATAACACATTGTTCAGTGTCAAGACCTTGCCGGAAGTCATCTTTAAGCAAATTTTTTTTGTTTCCTCCACCTTAGCAGTAGCGGAGTTAGCCATGTAGATCATTTCTTCTACTTGAGCCGGAGTAAATAATGAAAACAACTCCTTGTTGGAACATACATGGCGGGTGGCACCAGAATCCATCCACCATTCGCGAGGATTCCCCGTCAAGTTGCATTCTGAGAACATAGCACACGGATCATCGCATTCTTTGTTGGATTCAATCATATTTGCTTGATCCTTCTTCTTTCCTTTCTTTAGGGCTCGACAATATGTGGACTTGTGGCCAATCTTGCCACAGTTGAAATATTTTCCCTTGAACTTTTTCTTGGATTGATTGCTTTCTTGTTCAGCTTTCTTCCTTTTCTTAGAATTATTTTGGTCATCTTCTGCAATATGTGCTCCATGAATTGTAGAATTCCCCTTTGACCTTCTTTCGGTAGCTTTATTATCCTCTTCAATACGAAGTCGGACAATAAGATCTTCAACAGTTATCTCCTTGAATTTATGCTTTAAGTAGTTTTTGAAGTCTTTCCACAAAGGTGGTAGCTTCTCAACTATCGCTGCTACTTGGAAAGCATCATTCACAATTAAACCTACAAAATAGTTTAAGTGAGTATTAAGAACATTTTTAATTTGTTCAACTAAGATATTTTTCAAAGATATACCTTCTGCTAGGAGATCATGTATGATGACTTGCAACTCTTGTACTTGAGAGACAACTGATTTGCTATCTATCATTTTAAAGTCCAAGAATCGTGCAATAAGTAATTTCTTAATTCCTGCATCCTCCGTCTTATATTTTCATTCAAGTGCCCCCCACAGTTCCTTTGATGTCTTGGTTCCACTATAAACATTGTAGAGGTCGCCTTGGAGACCACTCAGAATATAATTCCTGCAAAGGAAGTCCGAATGTTTCCAAGCTTCTACAATAATGAAACGGTCTTTGTCCGAGGTTCCCTCGGGTACCTCAAGAGTGTCATCGCTAGTGAACCATTGCAGACAAAAAGTGGTGAGGTAAAAGAACATCTTTTGCTACCACCGCTTAAAGTCAATGCCCGGAAATTTTCTGGGCTTCTCCGTCGGTGCCATTGTTGGTGGAGCATTTGTCCGACTTGATGTGGCAATATTAGTTTCCCCCACAGACGTTGTCACATTCATCATTTGACTTTCAGTTGCCATTTTTCTGTCACCACAAGACAAAAAATACTTAGTATTTTCATAATACTAATTATAAAAATTAAGCAACTTTAAAATTTTTCTTCTTGTTTCTAGTTAACAATGAAGTTTTTATGACTATCAATTGTCAATTGAATGATCTTTAACTTGTGATGAAGTTTTTATGACTTTAAATCACTAGTTAAGTTCAGGCGAAGTAGAAAGTTAAAACATTAATCTCCAAAAAAAAGCAATACAGATTCTGTAATAATAAATTATTTCTTTAAGATTGTTATTTTGTTTGTACTTCGAGTACGTAGAATCTGTATATTACAACACCAACTTCAACTTGAGTTCAAGTATAAATAAGAACACAATGAAGTATGTCAAATACCCTCAACACAAGATCAAAATAATCTTTCCAAGAGGTGTATTTTATTTTGTAGAAATTAAGATGAAACAGAAAATAGCCAAGTCGTCCGAATTCACAGATTTTTCTTAAGGAAATAATCTCCCTTACTGTACCCAAGGTTGTGGAATTTTCCCTCCCAGAATAAAATGGCTAACCAGACCAACAGCAGTGGTACCTCAAACGATTGGAATATCTTCGAACTCACAGAACGTTTTGAGTGATCACACAGAATATTTTTGAGACAAGAAAAGAGTTTTTAATCTGAAAATTTCATACTAAACTTGTGGAAGAAACCAGATTTATATAGCCACAACATGTCTCTTCTGAAAAGAGGTAATGGTTCACTTCAAAGATTGCACCTTTTCTGTAAATTCATGTCTATTCATCAAGGAGTGTGTTTGTTCCGAAACAGTCATGTCATTTCATGCAAATCAATGTGTTTGTTCCGAAATAGTCATGTCAGTTCACGAAACTTGTGTCATTTTCAGAAGGGTTGCATCCTTCTGAAACTAAATATCAGGTCGAAATATTTCTTGTTCAAACCATTGCATCTGTTACTATTTCACTGTTACTGCATGTATATAAATGGAGTTTCGAAACTCTGCGGTAAAAATTTACTGTGTTTTTCCTTGGCATTCTTCGGAATTCAAATAAAGTTTGTCCAAAAAGATAGATCTCATCGATCGACCATTTGCTAAATCCAAATCTGAAGCCGAAGTCGACGCCGACGCCGAAGCCGAGCGAGCAACGACGGCGCGAGGCATCTCTTATTTCTTGCCTCACTTACTATGTGGAGTAAGTGTTCTTATTATAAACACTCCAAAGTTCCCTTCTCCCACCAATGTGGGAGAATTAGTGAACTTTCTAATTTGGAGTACACTTTCTAAATTGGATCTCCTTTCCTCCACCATTTTCCATTTTCCATTCACACTTCATACACACTTTGAACCCAACAGTTTAATGATGAAAATATGAGACATTGAAAATCTCTCTTTTGAGAGTAGACCACCTTAGTATAGTTCTTAGTTAGGGCTTGGATTAGCCATTGTAGTTTAGGGCTTGGAAAAGCCAATATTGTTCTTTGCTTGAAAATGGTGGATCTTGAAGTGAGTTGATTCCCTTGACGGTCACCGTAAGAGTGTGGTGTTATTGTTACGTTCATTAGGGGTTTTTGAGTTTAATATACTCATTAGTTCCTAATCTTTGTAATGTTATTTTCCACAATATATTCGGATATGCAGAATTTGTATAATGCAACAACTTCAACTCGAGTTCATGTATAAACAAGAACACAATGAAGTATTAAATACCCTCAACACAAGATCAATATGACCTTTCAAAGAGGTGTATTTATTTTTCAGAAAAAATAAGATGAAGAAGAAATTGAATAAGGCCAAGTCGTCCGAATTCACGGAGTTTCCTTAAGGAAATAATTCCCCTCACTGTACCCGAGGTTGTGGAATTTTTCCTCCCAGGATAAAATGGTCAATAATCCAACTATAGCGGTACCTCAAATAGTTAGATTCTACGAACGCAGTTAACGGTTTGTATAATCACAAAGAGTATTTTGAAGACAAGAAGAATGATTTTTTAATCTGAAAATTTCATGTTAAACCTGTGGAAGAAAGCAGGTTATTTATAGTCATACCATGCCTCTTCTGAAAAGAGGCAATGGTTCACTTCAAAGGTTGTGACCTTTCTGAAGATTCATGATCTCTCCTGAACAGTCATATCATTTCCTGAACAGTCATGTCATTTTGTTGAAATAGTGTGTATTTTCGTTGAAGAGTTGCAACTTTCTGAAGCAACCTTCTGTAACATCAGTTCCGAAACAGTGCCTTTCTGAAGCAACCTTTTGTAACTTTAGTTTCGAAACAGTGCAATAAACCAGTGCATCAGTTCACGTAACGTGCCCAGTTCCTGCGTTATATACATAAATGGAGAATCAAAACACATTGCTGCATTTTACTGTTTGGTAAATTCGGATCACCAAATAAAATTTGTCCAAAAAGATAAATCTAATCGATCATTATCTGAGCTGAGCAACGACAACATCGGTGCGAGGTATCATTTATTTCTTGCCTCACTTGCCAAGTGGAGTAAGTGTTTCTCATTATAAACACTCTTAAGTTCTCTTCTTCCACCAATGTGGGAGAAAGAGCAAACTTGCCAATTTTGAGTACACTTTCCATTTTGGTGTAAACTCAATTTTTCTCTTTCACTTGATTTCTCCATTTTCCATTCAACACACATATAGAACCCAACATGTAATAGTCTATGTCTCACTATCTATCTTTACCTTTCTTGCAATTGTGTTAGTGTTGGTATCTTGTAATCATTTGTTCTTGATGAATCCGAATCTTGGATGAATCCGAATCTTGTGTGCACTGTTTTCATCTTGTTCTTGTTGTATTATTTATGTTTTGGTGTTAAAACACCTTGTAAACTCGTGATACTTGTGTTGTTGTTGTTGGCAGAAACTAGCACTCAAAGAAGTCCTCGGGTTGCTCTCAATTTGTGAACTGTTTTGTGCCTTCCATGGTCTTTCTGGTATCACTACGGCGTTGTCAGCTACAGCAATCCTCAGGATGCTGCAAAGGCAATGGAGATGTTGGATTCCACCCCTGTTAACGGGAAGTCCATTAGGGTGAAACACTCTCATAGGGATCCAAATTTCCCTAAGAGTAGAACAGCAAATCTATTTGTCAGGAATTTGGACAAGTCAATTGACAACAGAGCATTACATGACACATTTTCAAGCTTTGGCTCCATTCTTTCTTGCAATGTAGTTACTGATTCTAATGGCCAGTCGAAGTGTCATGGTTTTGTACAATTCGACAATGAAGAATCTTGTCAAAGTGCCATAAATAAGTTAAATGGCATGCTCATCAATAATAGGCAAATGTATATTGCACGTGCTCTTCGCGAATAGAAGAGTAGATGGGCATAAGCAATGAATCCGGAACCAAAATATGCCCTCAAACTAAAAAAAGTACCAATGTATGTCATATAAAAAAAAAATACCCAAATAGGCTTTGTGCACTTAATAAGTGCACAATACCTTAGATTTTAACTGAAGCCTTACCACAGCGTTAAAAAGGTGAAGTTCACATTGTGCACTTATTAAGTGCACAATATCCATTTTTTTTTATGATTGTGCACTTATTTAGTGCAGAATCCATTTTTTTATGAATTGTGCACTTAATAAGTGCACAATTCATTTTTTTTATGGATTGTGCACTTATTTAGTGCACAATCCATTTTTTTTATGAATTGTGCACAATCCAAATATACATGATCTATTTTACCACAAAATATATATGTTTTCTAGTTTCTCCAAATAACATGTTCGCCCACAGAGCATAACACAGTTGTCTTAAAAAATAGGTGTACCTTATTAAAGAGGTTTCTATTGGTATACATGTTTTCTCTATGAACATGTCCGTCCAAAAAAGCACAATACACAGACAAGACGGTATGGTTTATTAACATTTAAACTTCAATCTAAGAAGGAATTCTTGCGATATAATCTTAATACATTCCAAACTCAATCATGTACATACAACTTGAAGGGAGAAAATATAACCACTCATTTATTCAAAATAAATCTCGAAATTTAAATACTGAATTCTCATTTTCATAAAACAACAATTCTGCTGAATAAATTTGGATCATGTATATTTGGATTGTGCACTTATCACAATCCATAAAAAAAATGAATTGTGCCCTTATTAAGTGCACAATGTGAATTTCACCTTTTTAACGTTGTTGGTAAGGCTTCCGTTAAAATCTAAAGGTATTGTGCATTTATTAAGTGCACAAAACCTATTTTGGTACTTTTTTTTTACATGACATAAATTGATACTTTTTTTAGTTTGGAGACATATTTTGATTCCGGACTTCCTAAGCAATAGTAGTTTCTGGTGGTTGCACACTGGGCTAATAGTTATGGCGATGCATCAATTTAGGAACCCTTGGTTGATAACTTTGCCTCATTTTGGTATGTTCATTTTTCCTTTTTGTCTATTCCTTTTCCCACATCCTCTTTTTAGTCTTTACCTTATTGGCAATGCAGGGTATAATATATCTATTTATAATTCCATTTCAGGTTATGTAAATATGTTTCCACATGTATGTTCTTACTTCTCTTTATTAATGATGGAACTGCAAGAAAGAAATTCAAAGCGGAAAGAGCATGCCAAGAACATGGGCTGTTGCCCGATTGCCCAAACTTCTTCAATAAAATTGGAAAGATAGTGAAAGGTTTTGGTTAAATTTTCAATAAATCTCTTGATTTATATGATAACTAAGCATAATAGATTCAGTCAAAAGTTTCACCATCAGCCGTTGACAAGTTGAAATATTTTCCCTCAATTTTCTTAACAAGATAATGATGTTCACGCGTATGGTTATGTATTTAAGCATTGTGCAACAATACCCAGGGCGGCTCGAGCACAATAGTGGCCTAAAGCTTAAAATTAAATGAAAGCCTTAAATTTTTTAGAAAAAATTATTTTTTTTTAATCAAGTCTATCTTTAAAATTATATAGTCGATTTTTTTCTAAAAATATATTTTTGATTATTAATATAATCAAGGCATTGAATCTTTTTTGGGTTATAGTACTCTATATATATCAAACATCTAATAATTCCTTCCTTTTTATATAAAAAAAAAAATATTTTTTCTACAAAGAATACGTAATAATTTTTTCAAAAAATATCTATGAACCATTATTGCTAAAAAATGAGGCCCCTCAAAATTGGAAACCTAAGGCGATCACCTATTTCTTTGAAGGGTAGAGCCGCCCCTGAGTCAATACCTCAATAACAAACCCAATTATCTAATCCAATTTTGTAAATTAAACAAAGATAAGGTGTGTCTCTTGCTAATTTCTTATCATGCAATCTCCATATAGTCCTATGCATGTCCTCAGTAAAACTGCAAATGCATCATGTCTTGTCTAATCACTTTTCTCAATATTCCTCACACCACACATGGATTAGATTTCATAAGCTACTACATCCTTTTACAAATATTTTTTCACTTTATTATTTTAAAATTTTGAAGTTTGAGTTAAAATGGAGTTATATTTGGTTATATAATATTTAGTTGTTTGCTTGTATTTTTCCTAAAAGATATCTAAGATATAATTCTTCTGTTTTAAAAAGAATAACCTACTTTCTTTTTTAGTCTGTTTAAAAAAGAATGATCTTTTTCTTTTAATGGCAACACTTTAATTTCAACTTTCACCTGTCATATTTAAGACCACAAGGTTAAAGTACATTTTGATACATTTGACATTATTTTGATTTAAGAACCACTAGATTCAAAAAGGATCAAAATCATTTTCCCTCTCCAACTTTGTCTTAAAAATCAAACTCCCCCCTCAATTTTGAACAATAATCATACTCCCCCTTATCGTAATTGGCTTTTTAAAATTCCTATTTTACCATTTATCATCAATTTTTTTATTCTTTTTTAAACTTCTTTAAAATCATCATATTTTCATTTTAAAAAAATTCATATAACAAATTTTTCATAAAAACATAAACATTATTCATATAACAAAATTTTCATAAAAACATAAACATTATCTTCTAGAAAAAAAAGTAAGAAATATATAATTTAATGATGATCTTTATGAAGTATATTAGCATAATAAGAAAATTAGTTTTATTAATAATAATCAAAACTATAATATTTATTTTAACAAGTGAAAATAATAAGTACTACTAATTTTATAAACATATTTCAATGCAGAAAATACAAACAATAAATGAAAAAGATATGCCTCTGGTACCACCCCGAACTATAGTCAAAGTTCTTACGACACACTCCAACTTCACAGGGGTCATATTATCCCCTAAACTCAAATTTAGCGTATTTTTATTATTTTTTTGTGCTAATATGACACCTTTATTACATAAATTGGAGCACATATCAAATGTGTCACGCCATCTAAAATGATTGACAAAAGATATCACGTTAGCTAAAAAGATTGATAAAAATACGCTAAAATTTAGTTTAAGGGGTAACAGGACCCCCGTGAAGTTGACGTGTGTCGTAGCAAATTTGGTCATAGTTCGGGATACTAGATGTTTTTCTCGAATAAAAATAACGTCAAATTTTAAAGATTATATTTATTTATATAAATTATAAAATATGTAATACTCTATTAATGACAATCACAACTTATTTACTAATATAGACAATAGATAATATTGTTTCTTATCACTTGATCCTCATGCTAAAAATAAATATTTTAGTTTATCTGCTAAATTTGTAAAATCAAGAGAATTGTATTATGTGTTTTTTTCTACCCTTTAGTGTTAAATAACTATATGAAGTAACAGTATAGACAAATTTCAAATTTTAAATTATTATTAATAAAGTTAATTTAGCAAAATATACCTCTAAGTAAAATTTTCTTAAGGATTGTATTATATCAACAAAAAGTTAAGTAATACGAAACGAATTTAGTAAGAGGGTGATAAAACACGAAAATATACGCACATGCATGTACATACATATGTATATATACACACTTAGGGGTGGGTTGTTTGGAAACAAGTTATTCCGGGATTAGTTATTACAAAATAAGTTGTACTAACATGTATGTGTGATAACTTATCTCATCACTGTGGTATAAATGGTGCGAAAAATAATTTTGAGACTACCTAATACATCTAATTAAACGTAGGATAAATAATCATGAACTTTATCTCTAAATTATTAGAATTATACCTCACACCAAACGACTCTTTAATACATATAAAACTAAAATAACGATCTTAAAAAATAACATTGAATTTTGTGATAAATTTATAAAACGTATTAATTTGCGTATAAAGTTAATAAACTTAAATAAAATGCTACAAATATCCATGTTAAAAAAATATTCATTACATATAATATAAAAAGATATTACATAAATATAGAATTAAAATTATAAGGACAAAATGGACATTGCATGGGATAAAGGAGGGAGTATGATTATTGTTCAATGTTGAGGGGGGAGTTTGATTTTTTAATCAAAGTTGGGAGGTGAAAATGATTTTCACCCGATTCAAAAATCTATTTTATTTTCTTAAACTTCGTATCAAGTCAAAACATGTCATTCTCTTTAAACGGATGGGTGATATAAGTGGAGTTATTTATATATAAAAAAAATGAATTAGGCTAATCTTTTTATTAAAATATAGTGAAAAGTCAAAAACTGAAAATAAAATTGAAAATTTCCTTGCCAAACACTTATTTTCAAATGAAGTAAACAATAGTTTTCAGAAAAAAATTAAAAAATTTCATGACCAAATGAGCCTTAGTGCGTGCCCTTAAGCAACATATCCTTCCTGAACAACACAACGGCTAGGTACCTCCTTTACAGGTCCTGGTACAACTTTGATAAGATTCAGTTCATTAACTTATACTCGTGACAAATTCATTTTCCCTCCACTTCCTTTTTAAATATTTTGGGACTTAGGGTTTCTTTTCATCACATTCAGTATGAGTAATTGGAACATATATCAGTCCGATCTCTATCCCTTCACCGCTGATGCCGCTGGTAAGTTCTGAACCTTTTGATCGGACACGCATTTTGGCTCAAATTGATTCTTATATGTTTTACTTTAATGTAGCTTCGTATGCTGAATATCGTGCTGGGTTGGCGATTAAACGGAAGGTTGCTTCTTAATCTTTTTGTGCTGAATATCCGGTTCATTCTGTTTTAGTTAAACATTTTTCACTTTGTTTTCTTGTTCACTGTAGTAGAGTAATTTCTTTTTTGTTTTGGAAATGTGAAGGAAAACATCCGGAAATTCGATGGAAATCCCTTGCCTCAACTTAAGACTTTGTCACCACAAGTTAGGAAGCGCGTGAAGGCTTTGACAAATCTTCAGGTTTGTTATTCATATGTTACAATTAATTTGATGTTAAGATGCTATATATACTAGTGGTGGTGGAAGAAGATACAATAATTGCTGAGAGGTTATTTTAATGGAGAAAACATCAAGTATTATGATCTGAATACTTAAAATTATTTGAAAACTTTTAAAGTCTTGAAATTCCAAAGAAGAAGAATACTCCCTCGGTCCAACAATAATTGTCCACTATTGACTTGACACGCAAGTTAAGAAATAATAAATAATAGGAGTGATTTTACTATATTAACCTTTGAATATAATAAATGTAATGCCTTGAGCAATGCTTTGAGGGATGAATAGTATTTAATAGCAAGGCTATCACTATTGAATATAATAAATGTAATGCCTCGAGAAATTCCAAACTGGACAAACATTGTGGGACATCTATTTTTAGGACAAGTATTATTGGGCGGAGGGAGTATTAATAGAACCATGTCAAGTATTGTAGCACATCCAAATGAAGAACTTTCAATAACTTAGAAATGCTTCAATGCTTACCCCATCTTGATCCAACCCATCTCAACCTTTGGGTGGGTTAATGACCCGTCCATTTATCAATCTTGGTATGTTTTTGACCTGCTCGAATTCAACCCAACCACACATTTTACACCCCTGCATCATATTGAAGTTTTGCAAGTTATTGTGTATGTGTGTTGGATGAAGTATGTCTTGGTTGATTAGTTTACTATCTCCTGCCTTTTACGTTTTCCTTGTTTTGAAGTAAGTAATTGTAGCAAGCATTAAACTATAATCGCTAATCTAAGATGGGATGAGGGAGGAAACAAGAAAGTTGATCAACCTTCTCCGTTTCTTGGTTTTATGGATCATATATGTTGGCTTGTACTTCTCCTTTAATTCAAGCTGTCATAAAAGTTAGTTTGATGAAGCCGTATATAACGACTGCATTTCTGGAGGAGACACAATGCTATAGGATAAGTTGCTTGGACTTGGGTACGGGTATCCCACACGGTTGTGAATTCGACACGGCAAAAAGATCCAAATTATATAATAGAGATATAAAAATATTCTAAATTTTTGATCCCCATGACCCCAACTTTTTCTTTCAAGCTTAATGGTTCTTTCCCACAAAAAGAAAAAAAAGAAACATTCAAGGCCTTCGACCAACTCTTCTTACATATCATTGCTACTGTCTATGAGAAGTTAGAACACAACCACTCGAATTCTTAGTTTCTCTCTATTTGGCCTTAAACATGAAGCAACGAATAATGACCAAATGGAAAAGCTAAAAAGGGGATAAAAGGACTATAACAGTGAAGGTATGCCATTTCCCATGTTAGATCTGTGCTATCTTTTATTTTGAGAAATCCAATCTCAATTTTCCTCCAAATTTGTCGTTGGAATCTGGTCAAAGTATCTGAGCTGATAGAACCCCACACGTATCCCCCGCCTGCACCCGCACCTGTAACTGTCTTGAGTTGACATGGGTGTAGCAACAAAAATGGAGAGTCCGTGCAACTTAGGTTATAGGGCGTTCTTTCCTCTCCATCTCCCTTCGACCCAACCAATGATGTTTAATATACAGGACTATGTTTGTACATGAATGAATTCCCATTCTAATGATTAATTTTCTTCACTTGTAAGTCCTTATTTTCAATCCAACTTTTTGTCCTTGGATTTGCGTGTCACATTTTGTTGCCCTGTGTTAGATCATCCAATCTATTGTGAAGATTTTAACTGCTCTTGCAAAACAAATAAAGAAAGCTTGACAGAATTTTCTGTTTGTAGGGTCAACCTGCTGAGCTGAAAGCTCTATTGTCGGAGGAGAAGGCTGTAATTAAAGCTGGTTATGAGAAGCTGCACAAATCGTTGCACACGAAGGTGAAAAGGATAATCCAACTTGTGTCTTAACAACACTATCTGCTCGCCCAGCTACTCTCCATTCCCCCCCCCCCCCCCCCCCCCCCCCAAAAAAAGATAAGGAATATAGGAAAGTAAAGAAGGAAAAGATACATCAATTTTGTAAAAGTAAGTACCTTGCACATGTTTTGACTCAAATTTCTTTGGATATTGAGTCATCACTACAGAGATTCCAAAAATTGATATACTAAGCCATTTATCTGTCATAAAGCTATTGCACCAAGAAACAGAATGCAAGTTTAGTAAACATCTGGTTTTGACAAAGAAATGTGTTGAGATATCCATTCAAAACAATTTTTGTTCCTTTCCAACCAGATAGTCCACAAGAAGCCGTATATAATGACTGTATTTCTGGAGGAGACACATTGTTATAGGCCATTCTTTCCTCTCCATCTCCCCTGGACCCAGCAAAAGATATTTAATTTGCATGATTGCGTTTATACATGATTAAATTTTCATTCTGATGATTAATTTGCTTTACTTCTAAGTCCTTATTTCAATCCCAACTTTTTGGTTCTTGGATTTTCATGTCACATTTTGTTGCTTGTATTAGATCATCCAACATTGTGTACATTTTCACTGCTCTTGCAAAAGGAAGATAGTGAGATTGACAGAATTTTCTGTTTGTAGAGTGAACGTGACGCGCTAAAAGCTTTATTTTCAAAGGAGAATGCTGAACTTGAAGCTAAATATGAGAAGCTGCATGAATAACTGTACACAAAGGTGAAAAGGATAACTCAACTTGTGTCTTGACAATGTAACTGCTTGACAGATACTCCCCAATCCCCTCCCCAAAATAAAAAAGGAGACAGGAAAGTAGAAAAGGAGGAAATCCTTTTATTTTGTAGTAGTAACCTTCAGCTGCTTTGACTCAAATTTATTTGGACATCCATCCTGGATAATCATTTTCTGGTTTCTTCGCAGAGGTATGAAATAGTAAATGGTGTTGTTGAAGTGTAAGGTGATACTATGGGGACAGGAGGTAAACTGAGACATGCTGTTTCTTACATTTATGCATGATTAATTAGAGACTTAATCTTTTGTTGTGAACTTTTGGTACAGAGAAAGGTGTTCCCAACTTTTGGCTGACTGCAATGAAGGCCTTTGAGAAACACGAAGAGGGGGTAAATAACTAAAGTTGTCATCGTTTCCTGCAGTACTTCATACACTGATGATTGAACTGACTGCAAAACACTCTCTTGCAGATGAACATCTCACCGCGGGATGAAGAAGCTTTAAAATTCCTCAAGGATATCAAGTGGTGCATTGTTGATCATCCAAAGGGTTTTAAGCTTGATTTCTTCTTTGATACAAATCCTTTTTTCAAGAATTCTGTGTTGACAAAGACCTATCACAAAAAGATAAAGAAGGATATGGTAAAAGACGTAACATGGTAAATTCTTCCGTCTTGTTACTTTGGTTTGATATCTTATGATCCTTTTTCTGTTTGAAAGTTTGATGTGTGAGACGTGTTGCAGGACGGATATTGAATGGTTTACAGGAAAATGCTTGACAAAGAAGATGGTAAAATTCAATCCAAATAAGAAGTTAAAAGGTGCTAAGCCCATGATTAGGCCTGTGGATTGTGCAAGTTTGTCAATTTTTTCAAACAGCCACCGGTACATAAACTTGTACTTAATTCATTCTGTAAATGTATTAACTTCACATCTTATGTCATAACTAAGCTAATTGTATTTCTGGCAGGTTGCAGGACTCCAGCATGATATGCACGAAGAAGATTATGATGATTATGAAATTGGGTCTGTAGATCATTTCTTCTTTGCTTGGATTGTGCCTTTAGTACTAATTTACTCTTATTAGATCTTTGTCCTTTCAAATTCCACTTTTTGTTCTATGCATCATCTTGCTATTGTTTGACTTAGAAGAGTAAATGTGATGTATTTTCTGCTTCCATTCGCAGCTCAATATTTCGGAACAAAATAATCCCTCAGGCAGTGTTGTGGTTTACTCGTGGTGAAGCTGAAAAAGATCGTTCTAGGCAAATGGAATGTCATATTAATCGACATGTAACGTGGCATCACAATATTGAAGAAGAAGACGATGATGATGCTGATGATTATCGTCATCATGTTGGAAATCATCATCATGCTGGATATCACTCGTGTTAACGTGAAGTCCATAAGTCCATAAGGATTCCAATTTTCCTAAGAAAAGAACAGCAAATATATTTATCATGAATTTGGACAAGTCATTTGACAACAAAGCTTTACATGACACCAAAGTTGGAATTATTCCGTCTTTTGGTTGACAATGGAAAGAACTCTATTTTTGTGGGTTCCTTTTTATTTATTTTACTTGTCTGCTGTGAAAGACAAAGTGCCCCTCATTGATTGTGGAAAAATATTTTTCTCCTCCTTATATTGAATTGTCTTCCTTTGGGAATTGGAATTGTAAAGAGTTCGTAAAACCACTTGAGAATTGGTCTTGCAACGCACAACAGCGATTTTCCCTTCCCCGGTGTGTGAGATGTTCTTGAGGCTTAATTCAAAACCTGGTTTTGCAAGAAAATTGTGTCGTAATACAAGTCTACAAGAATGAGTCATACTGACTTGAATGACCAAGCTGATAACTCATTAAGTCCTCATTGACCACTTCAGATTTATAGAAATTATCTACACCAAAATACTATCTTCTTGTCCTTCAAAGTTCTTCTCCTAGTTTCTGGGGCTAAGTTGTCAAATACCCACTTTCAAAACTTATTTTGCCGTTTAGACACAAGTCTTGACAACTTTGTCAAATACCCACTTTATTCCATGTCTTCATTCAATCTTTCCAAATTAACAAATCCACCCACAAGTTTCTAATAATACACTTTAGCCCACTCCTTCATCCACAGTTATATAAGAATATCTTGGGTTTCCCAAAAAAATTCCAAAAGCTTAAAATAGAAGCTTCCATTTTCCTCCAAAAATCTTCGATTCAGGCATGATTCCAGCATTATTTTTCGGCGATCAGCTCAAAATCAGTCCACAAACATCATAAACTTGTCCATTGCATCCATTATTATCCCTTTTGTTTGCTATCTTCTCAAACACACTTTCCACCATTATTAAAAGGCTTTCAAATCACTCACATTACTCAAAACTTCTTTAGAAAGTACATTACAGTAGCTCAGGCGACTCCAACTTCATTTCTCTATTCCATAAACCCAACGATCGTTGATTACAAGCAATATTTGCAATTTCAAGGTTTGTGTACGGATCTCTGCCTAGTCATCATCAGTCATCGACTGTGCATATATCCAGACATAGACCATCAGTATAATCGATCGTCGATCAAAGCTTAATTATAGGATGTCTATTACAAAATTTATTTTGGTTTCCGGTGATTTCATGGGAGAATGGGAGGAGACTCCCAAATGTTGGAAATGAAAATCTTTACAAATATGACATTACCCATTGCGGTTCACCGCAACGGTTCATACGATGACTTGATTGCATGCGTAATGGAGAGCGGGGATCTAGATTATGCGCCGAGCGACGTGGTGATTAGTTATCTAATGCATTCGAGGGAAAAGGTGCATCCTACGATCATAAATAATGATAAACGTATGTCGTTGTACATGATTTATGTTGATGTTGATGGCTTTAGGCCTATTTTAAGGATAAATGTACTTGAGAGGCCCTTTGGAGAACCGTTGAATTCATCACCACCCCCATCTCGGCACCCGGTAGTCGACGACGATTTGAACGATTATGAGAACAATGGTGATCATCCAATTAATATGGAAAATAATTCTATGGATATGGAGTACGATTCATCGGACTCTCAAGACGAGGAAGAAAATTGTGGAACGGGATCACAACCAAGTCATTCCTTCGCCGATGGAACTAATTTCTATTGTGATCAAATATTCGCCGACAAGAAAGAGCTGAAAATGCTACTAGACAGAGCATCGGTAAGGCAGTTTCTTAATTATACTACGGAGAAGAGTTGCCCTAAATTGTTGAAGGTGAAATGTGTATCTCGTGGTTGCGGCTTGATACAAGTAAAGGAGCACCAAGAGCACAAGATATTGTCCAAGGTTTAAGCTTCAGAATTGGCAAGTAATTGAAGACTTTTTGGAGCATTTTTTAGCCTTGTTCAAGAGAAGAAAGAAGGAGAACTTATACACTCAAGAGGCGCCTCAAGTAAAGGGGTAATAAAGATATTTTACACTCCAAAATGACACTCAAGTGGCGCCTACTTTCCCTATTCATTAAGGGCATTTTTGTCAATTGAATGTAATAAGTATAAATAAACAAATTAGATTCTCTTTTCATTAGCTTTGATGAATATTGAAAGATTACTCTTTCGTTTGTAGTTCATAGTTCTTAGCTTAGTGTAGAAACCGAAATTTGAGTGCTTGAATGCATTTGAAGGGTTCTTCATTTGTGTTGAACATTTGGTAAGAAAGGTGTGATTGAGGGAGTGTGAATTCCTTTGGTTCACCTAAGAGTAAGGTTTGAACTACCATTGGTGAGGTGTGTTTGAAGACACATTCTTGTGCTAATCATTGGTGAAAGTAAGGGTCTCATTATCTATCTTTACTTTTATGCAATTCTTCTCCATCTTTTTTTTTTCTATATGTGTTGATTTTCTTTTCTTGTAGTTGCTGGTTTTCGTTCCTTTAGTGTTCATTTTCGGTTTTAGATAGCTTGTAGGTTATCATTTGGTATCAGAGACTTGGTTAGGTTTGTTCCTACATCCCTAAATCTTGGTTTTAGTGTTCTTATTAAGAAAATCTCAACAAAAAAGAGTCAACAATTCGAAAAACTCAAAAAAATGGTGTGTTGTCTTGTTGTTTGTAGTAGATCCGTGTGTTCAAAGTTAGATCTACTAAATTTTATTGTGTTTTGTTGGTTTCAAGTGCTAAATCCTTGCTCCCTAGCACCTAAGGAGTCTAGATCTACTCTTGGAACAAGATTTGAGCGATTTTGTATTTTTGGACATTGGTTATTGCTGATTTTTTTATATTTGAGTTCATCTTTGCCTAAGGAACCTAGATCTATAAAAAAAATTGAAGGTTAGGGTTCATTTGAGTGAAGGTCAAATGTTGGTCAACCCTTGAATATTCATCTTGTTCTTCTATATTCCTCCAATCTTGTTGAAGAAGAATGTTCAAGGAAGGTGTTTGATCCAAAAAAGGAGAGAAAAGAGAGTGTACTTAGTGTTTGTGGAAGAATATTCCTTGGTATATTTATTGTCATTCAAAAGAAAGAAGAGACAAAGGAATATTCAAAGTACAAAATCAAGTACAATCCAAGTACAAAGGGGGGACCATTGTTTTTGAATTTCAATTGGAGGATTAAAAGGGATCCAAAACTTGTTATTTCCCTCTCAAATCATTCTTCTTCTCCAAAGGTGTGCTAGGCCGAGACTTTGGATTTTTGGATTGAAAATTTGAAAACTCAACGTTCAATCATTGAATGCCACGTCATTACTAGTCAATCGGCCAAATTGAGTTCCTAAGTAGACTTTCTTAGTTTCAAAATTTGATTCTAGTTTCTTATAAGTTAATCATATCCCTAATTAGTAAGCTAGTAAGTACCTACTAGTTTGGTAATTAGTTTAGAGTTCGTTCGTTTCATGTCTTCGATTTTTGTGTGCTTTTCTCATTTTTAAATTCATAGTAGTTTGTTGGTTCAAGTCCGTACATCATTTTATTTGAGTCATAACAAACAAAAATCGATTTCGAACCAAAGCATATTCACCACTCAATTCACTTGCCAAGTATTGCCAAGTATTCAACACTTATAAGACCAAGTGTTAGGTGAGATCTGAGTGTGAGTGTGGTGAGGTTTTATTGAACTAACGTGTTTGTTCATTTTGTAGTTTTTTTCTTTGCTATTTTTTTTTTTGCTTATTGTTAGGTACAATTGCTATGGAAACCGAAAGTTCAATTTCCCAAACCTTGGAAAATGTTATTGGTAAAGCTATCTTGGCTTGAATTGAGGCTTTAAACCTTGACTTGAGAAATGGGATCAAGATGGTACGAACGAAAATAGAATCAATAAGGGGTGTGATTAGGATGAAAGGGGGGGGGGGGGTTGATAGACTATTTTCACCAAACCCTCCATAAGTTCAAACCCCTCAAAATCAAAGATCCTACACTCCACCAAATCTAAGGCCACCTATTCAAATCCTTCTTCAACCAAATTTGGTTCCCCCTCTCCAAACTTTTCTAACCCAAACTCAATCCATTTAAGTAGGATAAGTGGGAGAGTTATCATCCAAGGAGAATGAGGCTAAGCCTTAAGATGGAGATAAAATAAATGGTGAGGTACAAGGAGGATGTGAAGAAAGGAGGGGAAAGGAAAAGGAAGCCCCAGGTAGTGAAATTGGAAGGAAAAAAGAACATTTGATTGTAGATCTTATCCACAAAGGACCGTTGTTATTCACTAACCCAAATTCTAGCACTTTGCCTAGCATTGATTCCTCTTATGTGCAGGTTCAAGATTATATATTCTCAAAGAAGAATCCAAAAGGAGTTTCACATACACACATGGTTGATGAGTTAATGGAACCCTTGTCCGAAAGTTCCAATCTTGGAACAAGTGATGAAGAAATAAATCCAAGGGGATATATTGACATATTCCATTGTGAAGTGTAGCATGAGGTCTTCCATGATGCAAAACTAAGTGAAGAACATACTTCCCATGATCTGCAAGGTAATAAAGCTATCTTCTACACCCCTAGAAACTTGAATTGTTATGATGTGGCTAGTAGTGGCCAAAGTGGTGTAGTTTCGGATTTGCTTAGTGAAGAAGTGTATGAATCTTCCTTTTGTGATACTCTTGGTGTTGTTAGGTTGCATAAGGACCAAACTCTTGATGTGAGTACGCAAGCACTAGTTGATCCTTTAGATAACAAAATCAATTCTTTTCGTAAAAATGATTTGTATTCATCTAGTGCTAGCACTTATGACTTGAATAAGGTTTCATTACCAAGTGACAAGAGTATTCACACACTATTTGACCCTTGTGAAAACCGAGGTAAGTCTACGTTGGTATGTGAGTTGCCAATAACTAGTGAGGATGTGAATGATGATCAATTTACTCACGAATGTAGTCCACTACTTAAGTTTATGTATGATGTGGTTGATGAGTCTCAAGTTAGTGATGAAGTTGATAGAGTTGATCATGAGAGTGGAGATGATTCTTTGAGCATATTGTGTGATGAAAGTCTCATTGTTAGTTTTGTTCATAAAAATCATGAAAATGAAAATGATGTGAAGAATGACATGTATCTTTTTGAGAGTGAACTTGTAGGCTTCAACTTTTTACCTTTGAATACTAATCCTCTCTTAAATAAAGATGTCTTGTGTGAAGTTGGTGAGATTACTCCTTGCATGACCCCTAGTGATATGCAATGCGATGTGTTTAATAGGAAAGGTGGTATGCTTAAGATTAACTTGTTGTCCTATTTCTTGAGATCCATCAAGAATATAGGGTTGAGTGAAGATTATGTTAACCATCCGATTCTTGATGGTGATCTCTCACTTTTGGTAAAGAATGGTCAATTGGGTGATAAAGACCTTGATATGATTGAATGTTTAGGAAACCCAATTAATGATTTTTCTTGTGAAAATGGCCTTGATTGTGATTCCTTTGATACTCATGGTGGTTTGTTTCTATGTAAGGATTACTCTCTAGAAAAAGAAGGTAGTGTATGTGTGAAAATTCCATCTACTTTTTTTATATATATTTCTTATGTTGAGCATACTCATAGTGAGGATTTTGAGATTAGTATTGAGTACATGCATGAGAACACTATAGTTGAAGTTGACTTATGGGACACATTTCTCTACCTACTTTTTGGTCATGGTATTTCTAATAGTGATAAATAGGGTATGCCTAATTTTGGGGATGATACTTTAGGGGAAAGTAAGTATAGCCTTGGCCTAGATCCTTGGATACTTCTTCCATTTGATCCCGGTGCCCTTCTTAGTTACTTGATTCTGATTTGGAACCCCTTTCTCAAAGGTGGTTTAATATTTGTGGACCCTAGGGCAAATGTGTCATTGCCTCTTTGGGGTATTGCTTATACATGTGCATCCTTCTTTGACACACTTGTGCTTAAGTTACTTGAATCTCAACTTGTGGATGCCAAGTTTATGTTTCATTTGAAAAGAAGGAGTCGTATGAGTTTAAATAACTTTACTTCATCCTTATATGCTAAGTCTTTTGAATCCATTAGCATTCTTATAGATGATAGAACCTTGGATGATTTCTTTACACTTGATGCCTTCCTATACTACCTCTTTGCTTATGATGATATCCATGCTAGTCTTGGATTTGTTTTATGTAGGGGTAGGACATTTGTTTATTGGTCCACTTGGCGTTACACTGCTACATGGATTTTGTGGACCTTTGTAGTTGCCTTATCTCTTGATGTGTATAATGAACCATGTGCTCCTAAGATTAGCTCACTACTTGAACATGAGAATAGTGTGATTGAAAACTTTAAAGTTAGTGTTGATGCTTGTAATGATGATCTTGAAGTGGAGCATAGTCCTTTGAACTTATGTAATAAGATCCATGATATTAGTCTTGTTCATAGTGACCTTATTAATGTCAAAATTGTGAGTAATGCTTTGAATGCTTGTGAGCTTAGTAGCCTAGTGAAAAGAGTGGGTCATCTCGGCTTAACACCTTGTCTTCTACTCCCATTTGACCCCGGAATACTTTTGAGATGTGGAAGTTATAGTTTCGGGTCATGCTGATATGTTAAGTTTTTAATTTCGAATATCAAGGATATGTGGGTGTATGTCAAGTGTGAGAACCATGGGTTGATGATATGAGTGTGGTACTAATACTAACCCTCCTACCAAGAGGATTGTGTGCTTGTCTTTCTCTCTCTTTAGTTTTGCAAGATCTGAATTTGAGGACAAATTTCTTTCAAGATGGAGAGGATGATACAAGCACAAAGAGCACAAGATATTATCCAAGGTTTAAGCTTCGGAATTGGCAAGTAATTGAAGACTTTTTGGAGCATTTTGAAGCCTTGTCCAAGAGAAGAAAGAAGAAGAACTTATGCACTCAAGAGGCACCTCAAGTGAAGGGGTAATGAAGACATCTTACACTCCAAAATGACACTCAAGAGGCGCCTACTTTCCCTATTCATTAAGGGTATTTTTGTCAATTGAATATAATAAGTATAAATAGACAAATTAGCTTCTTTTTTCATTAGCTTTGATGAATATTGAGAGATTACTCTTTAGTTTGTAGTTCATAGTTCTTAGCTTAGTGTAGAAACTGAAATTTGAGTGTTTGAATGCATTTGAAGTGTTTTTTATTTATGTTGAACATTTGGCAAGAAAGGTGTGATTGAGGGAGTGTGAATTTCTTTGGTTCACCTAAGAGTGAGGTTTGAACTACCATTGGTGAGGTGTGTTTGAAGACACATTCTTGTGTTAATCATTGGTGTAGTAAGGGTCTCATTATCTATCTTTACTTTTATGAAATTCTTCTTCATCTCCTTTCTTCTATGTGTTGATTTTCTCTTTTTGTAGTTGCTGGTTTTTGTTCCTTTAGTGTCCATTTTCGATTTTAGATAACTCGTAGGTTATCAAGGCTGATTGTTGTGGGCAAGGAAATACGAATTCTCGAACAGATTTCGCATATACAAGTATGTTGGGTTCCACATGTGTGGTGTTGAACACGCCACGGGCAGGCATAAGAAAATCTCACTGAGATCATTGCTTCACTATACATAAATTATTTTCGTGATGGTAAGGGTCCAAGTATAAAAAAATTCAGAGTATTGTGTTTGGGGAGATGTATTGCAACGCAAGCTATTGGATATGTTATAAAGGAAGTATAATTACGAAGAACATCATTCGCAGGACACCAGAGCACAGTATTCTTGCTTTTAGGCTTTTTTCCATATGGTGGAGTTATTGAATCCTAATTTTCTTACTCTATCATGGTTAACAAGATGGATGGATCATTCGTGTACTACTTTTTAGCATTCAGAGCTTGCATACAAGGATATGCCCACATGAGAAAGGTAATTTTCATTGATGATACACATTTGTATGGCAAGTACGGGGGTATGTTGTTGAGTGTCGTTGCACAGGACACCAAAAATTATATTTTTCCAATTGCCTTTTGTGTTGTGGATAAAGAGAACGATGTTTCTTGGACATTTTTCTTCGAGAAATTGAAGTCTATAGTAGAAGATGATCTATGTGTCATCTCCGATAGGCACATTAGCATTGTCAATGCCTTCTCCCGTGTTTACAATCGTGCGCATCATGAACTTTGCATAAGGCACCTCGCTGAAAATCTTTATGTAAATCAACATTGTGGAGAGCATCTTTATCTATTCTATGTTGTGACAAAGGCTTATTCTCTTAATGAGTTTAGCGAGCATTTTGTGAAATTAAAGAATAAATGCCCCGAGGCAGTACATGTCCTTGAAAATATGCTTGGTTTTGAGAAGTGGAGTAGAGCACACTTCTCGGGTAATAGATACAATGTGATGACCACAAACATCGCCGAGTCGCTCAACTCGGTGTTGACGGATGAAAGGGAGTACCCCGTGTCATACATATTCAATTCAATTGCTAAAAAAATTGGTGAAAAGTTTGGGGAACGGTATGCATTTGTCAGCAGTTCAAACAACAAATTTGTGTCTTGTGCGGAAAGGATTCTAAGGGATAATAAGAGTGTGAGCGATTCCTTGTATGTGACTAATGCAAACGGGAATCTCAACCAATTCACCGTATTCGACAACAGTATTACTGCCAAGGTCAAACTCTTGGAGAGGAATTGTTCTTGTAAGAAATATGACTTGGTGAAACTGTTGTGCGAACATGCGATGGTCGCTTTGCGAGCAAAGTATGGAGATAGTGAAGGTTGGTAACTCCATCTACAAGTACTCTTCGCCAATTTATAAAGTTGAAACTACCTCCTCGCATACTCCGAAGCTATTAACATTATCCCTCTAGAGTCCGAATGGACTGTGCACACGAATTGCAAGACACAAAGATTTTTCCACCCCCCTACGATCCCAAACACGGAAGGAAGAAACGCAAACGCGTTAAGGGCGTCTGTGAAATATTCAAGTCCAAAAGAAGGAATAAGTGTTCAATATATAAGAAATTCGGGCACAAAAGAATCACATGTAGCATGGACAACAAATGTTAGATAAGATATTTTTTCTTCGTTTGTAAGGCCACTGTTTTGGGGGATAAATATGCATTTCTGTAGAATTTAATGTTCACTTGTAATCGACTTAATGTTTTTTCTACAGTAGACAACATCAATCTATGATATATCTTTTACACGGTCTATTAAATAATTATTAATGGTTATATGATTACTCATCAAACACATTATGTGGGTCTTTTTACCACCATATCTCTCCAATCAATGCATTGAACCATCATTTCCTGTTCTCAATTAATTTAAAGCTGCAAACACGTTTATTCACATCAAAAACTGTTGGTATACGCAAGGTAAACCTTTTCTATTCCCGCACACGTCGACTGATCATTGGTTGGAAATATGAAACGTCGTCTTCTATGAGTCTATAAGTACAGTGATTATTTCTATGTAAGCATTCAGTTCTACCTAAACCCAAAAGTTCAGAAACCCTCTTCTTCTTCATCAAACTAAAATTATGCCTCCTAGAAGAATACCGTTACACCTCATCAGACGAGTTCCCCTACGATCTCCTACTCTTAAGGAACGATTTTGACTGCCTTTTTCATGACCTGGGTGAAGACCGCGTCTACTTGGAGCGTGAACTCCGTCGAATTGCTCGTTTCTTGAGGGTAGTTCTGGAAAGACTAGGAATGGAAGGCATCGACTACATCGCCGATACAATGTGATGACCACAAACATCGCCGAGTCGCTCAACTCGGTGTTGACGGATGAAAGGGAGTACCCCGGGTCATACATATTCAATTCAATTGCTAAAAAAATTGGTGAAAAGTTCGGGGAACGGTATGCATTTGTCGGCAGTTCAAACAACAAATTTGTGTCTTGTGCGGAAAGGATTCTAAGGGATAATAAGAGTGTGAGCGATTCCTTGTATGTGACTCATGCAAACGAGAATCTCAACCAATTCACCGTATTCGACAACAGTATTACTGCCAAGGTCAAACTCTTGGAGAGGAATTGTTCTTGTAAGAAATATGACATGGTGAAACTGTTGTACGAACATGCGATGGTCGCTTTGCGAGCAAAGTGTGGAGATAGTGAAGGTTGGTAACTCCATCTACTAGTACTCTTCGCCAATTTATAAAGTTGAAACTACTTCCTCGCATACTCCGAAGCTATTAACATTATCCCTCTAGAGTCCGAATGGACTGTGCACACGAATTGCAAGACACAAAGATTTTTCCACCCCCCTACGATCCCAAACACGGAAGGAAAAAACGCAAACGCGTTAAGGGCGTCCGTGAAATATTCAAGTCCAAAAGAAGGAATAAGTGTTCAATATATAAGAAATTCGGGCACAAAAGAATCACATGTAGCATGGACAACAAATGTTAGATAAGATATTTTTTCTTCGTTTGTAAAGCCACTGTTTTGGGGGATAAATATGCATTTCTGTAGAATTTAATGTTCACTTGTAATCGACTTAATGTTTTTTCTACAGTAGACAACATCAATCTATGATATATCTTTTACACGGTCTATTAAATAATTATTAATGGTTATATGATTACTCATCAAACACGTTATGTGGGTCTTTTTACCACCATATCTCTCCAATCAATGCATTGAACCATCATTTCCTGTTCTCAATTAATTTAAAGCTGCAAACACGTTTATTCACATCAAAAACTGTTGGTATACACAAGGTAAACCTTTTCTATTCCCGCACACGTCGACTGATCATTGGTTGGAAATATGAAACGCCGTCTTCTATGAGTCTATAAGTACAGTGATTATTTCTATGTAAGCATTCAGTTCTACCTAAACCCAAAAGTTCAGAAACCCTCTTCTTCTTCATCAAACTAAAATTATGCCTCCTAGAAGAATACCCTTACACCTCATCAGACGAGTTCCCCTACGATCTCCTACTCTTAAGGAACGATTTTGACTGCCTTTTTCATGACCTGGGTGAAGACCGCGTCTACTTGGAGCGTGAACTCCGTCGAATTGCTCGTTTCTTGAGGGTAGTTCTGGAAAGACTAGGAATGGAAGGCATCGACTACATCAACTCCCTCCTTCCCCCTAAATTTAGTTTTAAGTTCTTATTTTAGTTTATGTTTATAAATTTTTTATTTTGTTCATTGCAAAAGAAACTTTCTTGGTAGGATTTTTATTAGAAGAAAGTTTCTTCTTTTTTGCCTTTTTTTCTTGTTCTGGTGATGAAACTATATAATTGTGCAATGAACAAATATTAATATAAAATTTTTAATTTACAAATTTTACTTTCCTTTTTTTGTGATTGTTGCTTTTTGTGTTGGCTATTCTTCAGTATCAATGGCGGAATTTTGCACAATCAACTTTTCACATTTTCATTGCTTGTTCAATGAATGCAACTACAGATTGACTTGATTAAATTCACGAAGAGTAAAAAATATTTGATAATAAATATAGATCGCATATATAGTCTGTCGTAGACAATCAAATCGATCTACGCTACACCAGCTAATGAATCAATGAACCATCAATAGCTTGTAGTTTGAAATAAAATAATTAAATTAAAAAAGTTTAAACACATAATCACATGATTTGGGGGTGGTGAAAGAAAATAATTTAATTAAAAAAAATTGTAAATACATAATCTGATGATTTGAGGGTGGTGAAAGAAAATAATTAAATTTTAAAAAGTTTAAACACATAATGACATAATTTGGGGGTGGTGAAAGAAAAAAATTAAATTTTAAAAAGTCTAAACACATAATCACATGATTTGGGAGTGGTGAAAGAAAATAATTAAATTTTAAAAAGTTTAAACACATAATCACTTGAACTGTTGAACTGTTGGTTTTAATAGACTGCCATCAATGTTGACCCATGTCAATCCCATGTAAAAAATATACTTGTGCTTTGAGGGTCCATCGATTCAATTGGTTTACCGTAGGCTTACACTTTAGGCAGTGCATGGATTGATTTCTTGATCATTCGTAGATCTTGTAGCTCTATGTAACGATTATAGACCCTCACTTGGATGTTGTTTAAAAATAAATAATTAAATAAAAAATAAATGTATTGTAGATTCCTACACATATGAAGAAGTTTAAATAAGTCACATAATCATATTAGAGCTTATACAAATTAAAGGTGGTGAATTAAGGAGTGTGTGAATGGTAGTGGTTGAACAAACAATATCCTAAGAGTAATGTTTGTCAAAGAACAAGTATGTTTTGAGGATGTTGATTGTATTTGATGACTACCTATTCCACATACTCCTTCAATCACCATCCCCAAATCCACCTGCAGGGTTTTCCCGTGAAAACTTATAAGCAACCATAAAGGGGTGTCTTCTATCTCAAGTCTGAGACATGATTCTATCAACTAATTAATATTTCACTAAGTAATTTGTCATTATCTAACCTTTCACATATTTTCTTTGGCACCTTAGCTTGGGGGGTGCTCTCTCTTCTGTATCAGTATTATATTGACTCATAAAAGGATCTCACCTTTTAATAGATTAAAATAATAAATCAAACCGAATAGATCATAATAAGTATATCAAGATTAAGAGTATAAGTACATGTAATGAACTAGAGAAGTTGTTTATTAAAATTCAGAACCAATGTCGGCTTTTTGATGAAGCAGGTAAAGCTCCTGCTTTAGGTCCCCAATTTGGGGAGGGGGGCACTTTACATTACCTTTAATAAAAAAAACTAGATGTCGAGGGCCCAATATAAGCTATTTTTGGGTCACAATTTATGTGACACAAATAGAATTTAGAAGTTATTAATTGTTATATGTTATCATACTTTTTATGTAATTTTTAAATAATACATGTTACTTTTCTTGTTCAAACTTTTGTGGCATTGATAGTCAATTATATTTTTAAAATAATTTAAGTTTTTAATTATTGAGATTTATAATATCTTTTTTCTCTTTCAATTTAAGTGGCACTGATATGATTTCGAGAATCAACCAATTATTTTATAAATTTAAAAAAATTTAGGTTGTTAATTATTATGATTTATAGTATTTTTATAAGTTTTTTTTTTAAATATATAACAGATTAAATTTTTTTTCTTTATATTTTAAGTTGTTAACTATTGTAATTTATATTACTTTTTATGTAATTTTCAAATAATACATATTCCTCTTCTCCTCCAAACTTTTGTGTCATTGATAGTCAATTATATTTTTAACTATTCCAATTTGAGCAACGCTAATAATTTCGAGAGTCAACCAAATATTTTGTATTTTAATTTTTTTTTTAAAGTTGTTACTTATTGTGATCTATAGTATTATTTACGTATTTTTCTGGAATATACAACAGATTATTTTCTTTAGATATTTTAAGTTGTTAAATATTGTAATTCAATTTAAGCGCATTGATATAATTTCGACAGTCGGACAAATATTTTATATATTTTAAATTTTTTAAGTTATTAATTATTATGATTTACAAGATTTTTTTTTTTTTTTTGAAATATATAACAAATTAAAAAATAAGACAACAACAACAAACCCAGTATATTCCCACATAGTGGGCTCTGGGGAGGGTAAAGTGTACGCAGTCCATACCACTACCTTTTAAGAGGTAGAGAGGCTATTTCCGATAGACCCCCGGCTCAAGAAATTAAAAAAAAAAATAAGACAAACAAATTAAAATGGAAGAAAAAAATGAAGGCAAGGGAAATGACCAATGAAGTTGTGTTAAAGCAGACAGATTGACCTTTAAATTTTTTAAGTTTTTAATTATTGTGATTTTAATATTTTTGTATGTATTTTTTAAAAAATATATAACAAATTAAATTATTTTTAAATATTTTAAGCTGTTAACTATTGTAATTTATAATATTTTTTATGTAATTTTCAAATAATATTGTATGTTACTCTCCTTATTTTTGTGGCATTAATAATTAATTATATTTTTAAATAATTTAATTTTTAATTATTGTGATTTATAATATGTTTTCTTCAACTCCGATTTAAGTAGCACGATTGTTAGATGACATAATACTTAATTAGAGGTGATATAATAAAATCATGATTGAAGCAAAGAAACAGACATATCTTAAATGATTCATAATAACTAATTAGAAGTAATCGAGCAAAGTTATTATAAGAAAATATTTGTGGAAAAAAATTAAATAGGCCTCATATAAGACGTCAAGTTAATTTAACAATAAATATTATTAATTTTTTAATTCTTAGATGACTTTATAATAATTTATTATTAAAAAGTATTTGTGAAAAAAATTAAGTGGACTCGTATAAGACGCCAAGTTAATTTAACAATAAATATTATCAATTTTGGTAATACTTATATGAATTTATAATAATTTTTTAATATTATTTTTTTAATACTTAAATGGCTTATAATAATTGATTAGGGGTGATATAATAAAATTACGATTAAATCGGCTGAAGCAGACATGTCATAAATATCTATTTTATTTTTTATTAAATATTATTAATTTTTTAATATTTAAATAACATATAATAATTATTTAGAGGTGATATAGTAAAATTATGGAGCAATTAGCTGAACGGTCTACAAGCAGCACGACCCTAAGCTGCTCTCCCATTCACTCTTATATAATAGAGGAAAATAATATAGGTATTTATATTCAATTGGCTTAAAATTTGGAACAGTAAAGGGTCCATTTGTACCAAATATTATTAAATGTTTTTTTCAAATAAAAAAAGTACAATTCTGAAAAAGACAAATATAAAAGACTTGATTTGAATTAAGCCTTGAAAAAGGCAAATTACATGTTTATAGTTAAAAAATATGGAAGAAAGAGCAAAAATTAATTACTACATTTTTTTTTATCTTTTCAATTAAAACGAGATCTTTCATTTTTCTTTTCTTGAATGATGAAATTAAAATAACGTACATATTCATTCTTCCTTATTTATTTACCTTCAATTCTTATTTTCTTTTAATTCTTATACCATCAAAGCTTCAATTGTTCAAGAGATTTTTTTTCATAATAATTATTATTAATTAATCTGAATTTTCTTGAATATCAAAATTGTTGGTAATGTATGAAGATTGAAGTTGTTTGTTTCAGATAAAGTTATTAAATCAGGTTCTATTGTTTTAGTTTTATTATTATTATTATTATTATTATTATTATTATTTTTCTGCTAAATAATTTTGCATGCATATATATTGATATTTGGTAGACATATTTTGTTATTTATTGATTTTTTTTTTGAGTTTTTAATTGTGTAAATATAAATTATTATTTTGCTATTTATTAAATTTAAATATGTCAACTAGATTATATGAATGCGGTGCTTCAGCGGAAAGAAGTTTTTCAAAATTAAAACTGATAAAATCTTATTTGAGATCAATAATGTCTCAAGAGAGATTGAGTGAATTAGGTAAATTATTTATTGAAAAAGAATTATTAGAAGAAATCGATTACTAAAAATTAGAAAAATATTTTTTAAATAGAAATTATATATTATATAATTTTTTTCTTGAAAAATCATGGCCTCTCGTCGAAGTTGGCTTTAGGCCCCAACGGTGTTGAGCCGTCCCTGTTCACAACATAAACAAATATCTCTAATTGGTCCGTTCAATACATACGAAATGTACTCGCACAAGAAGTTGGAATATTACCGTTCCCATAATTAAGATCAAATCATATTTAATCTTGTGCTACAATCATCAAGATGTTTGTCCTACTTCATCTTTGATTGTGAATATTAATTTATTACTTATAAAAATCGACAATTTTAATCTTCCGTGCATGAGTTAAAATTCTCCATACACAAAATTATTTACTATATAAGTAAAGGACACACATATTAACATAATGATCTATTCAAATAAAGATTTTATTAACATAAGAAAGTGTGTTTACCTGAGATAAAAATATAATATTCTAACACAACTGTTAATAGTATATCCTAACAGTATTTACTTTGTTGCAGTGACATATCCGTTCTTGGAGAAGGTTTGCTTGGAGGGAAGTCATGCTCAATCTAAATTCCTCTCTATCAGTCTGTCTGATCTTTCATCTTTCTATTGCAACAGAAGGTTCGAAGGAAGGAAATGCTTTTGAGGGTCCAATACCAGCCTGTCTGATCTTTCTATTGCCACAGAAGGTTCGAAGGAAGGAAATGCTTTTGAGGGTCCAATACCAGCCTGTCTGATCTTTCTATTGCCACAGAAGGTTCGAAGGAAGGAAATGCTTTTGAGGGTCCAATACCAGCCTGTCTGATCTTTCTATTGCCACAGAAGGTTCGAAGGAAGGAAATGCTTTTGAGGGTCCAATACCAGCCTGTCTGATCTTTCTATTGCCACAGAAGGTTCGAAGGAAGGAAATGCTTTTGAGGGTCCAATACCAGCTTTCTTTTCCAACTTAACTCCTTTGACCGACCTGTGAGTTTTATCGACTGCTTTATCATTTTGTTCACATTTTAGAATCCATTTTTACATTTAGCAGAAACTGATATTTCATCTTCTGCACAACTAACAGGAGAATAATTGATCCATCCAATGGGAGCTCTTCATCATTTGACCTTGTGAGGAATATGAAGTCTCTAAGCAAGCTGTAAGGAACATGAAGTAGCACCACATGCTACAAAGCTTGACATTTTATTTCTTTTCTTATTCTCTGACCACCTAAATTTGGTAGTTTCAGGGTTTTACAAAATAACATTAATATTTCAAGCTCTATCCCAAGTAATATTGGAGAATATCGTAGCCTGTCACTACTGTGAGTTATGAGCATGATAATAATGTTCTTATAAATATTTTGAGTTCACATCTTTTGAGTTGTACTTTAACGATCTCACTTATATATATGACCATGGCATCATATGCGCGAGCATAAACATTTCTAACAGAGTCGTGCTACTATATTCAACTCGAGTACACGTGCTACTATATTGATCAATTTAGTCTAACTTTTATTTTATCTTTTACTCAGGGATTTGAGATTCAACAGTTTGGCTGAGCACTTTTCAACTGACTCACCTGTAAAGATCCAATGTTTTTTTTATCTTTGATACCACCTTAACGTACGATGTCTTCATGCTTTAATTCCTTTTTAATCATCAGGTTTCTCCACAATTGACTCAAAGTTTGTGTTCTTGGTGTTCTTCACCATCTCCAAATATTGTTGAAAAAAAAGTGGTTGTTGATCTTAGAAGTTGAAGAAAAAGAGTGTGTATTGTGTTAGTCTTGCAAGACATAGATCCAAGTTTCAAGGTGTAGTACTTGTGACTCAAAGACTTTTCCTACACACTGAAGACTTTACATCACTTCTCAACCACTTTCCCATGAAACAAAGGTCCATGTTTTAAGGAGAAGTACAAGAAAAAGTCAAGTCTTGAAAATTGAAAAAGGGTCCAAGACTTATTTTCCCTCCTAAAATAAATTCCACCAATCTAAATTAATTTTTGACCAATAATTGAACCTTTGAGAATAACCACTTGATAAAATCGATCCAATACGTGGTTGCCATGTCATCACTGCTACTGTTCACGCAATATTTTTGAGCTCAAATTTTAGATTCTTAGTTTCATCTTATTGTTTCATTAGTTTCGTGTCTTGATTCTAGAATTAATTAACAACTAGTAATCACCTACTTAGTTATAGATTAATTATTGAATCCGTTTCTTCGTGTCTTCATTATTTGTGTGTTTTTCTCATTTTTAACTCGTTGTAACTTCTTTGTTTCAAGTTCGTAAGTAAATTTTATTTTGTTTCTTGAGTCGATCAAGCAAGAATCCATTCCGTCCGCCAAGTAGAATTGACATCCTATTGACTATCGGAGTATAAGCAACTTTCAATATTCGCCGCTCCAATTGTGAGAATCACAAAGGTGAGTGTATACGAGTGTTAGTGAGAAGCTTTTACTACTAATCTTGTTTGTTTATTTTGTAGGTTCAAAAGGTGATATAAGGGGAATATGTCTTCGATAGCCGGGGATTATTGTGACTACAACATGGGAGACTATGGTTGTAGTGAGGGGTTTTATGGCTACGAAGTTGAGGGAGATTGCGGAGGCTATGAAAATAGCCATGATCGAAACTTGGACAGATTTGAAAGTTACTGTTTTGAGGGAGAAATGAGGTGAATGAAGTGCCTAGTGCTTATAGTGACTTTGGATATGATGTAGGACCTCGTGATGGATCTTATGATGACGTTGGGGTATGTGAGGAGTCCTACACTTCTCACTCCAAACCTAGATTTGGTGTTAGGTATAACCCTTTCGTTCGCAAAGCTTATGAGAGTTATGATGAGAGTACATGTGAGGAGTGTGAAGATTCATATTCTCCACCTTGTAGTACTTTTTATCAAGATCGATATAGTGTGAATGGTTATACTAGATCTAGTGGAGGTTGTTCAATGACAAGAAGAGGGTATGCATCTCCAAAACTAAGGGGTACTTGTGTCCGTTACAATGTTGATCCAAGAAGGAGTGTACACACCGGAAAGGTGACCATTTGTGGGATACCGGGCTGCCTCGTTGTGTTAAATGATAGGTACTATAAAAACTATATTGTTCCATCCATGGTTGACTACTTGGGGTTGCTTTGCGAGCCTTTACTCGTTCTATACTTCTTGGACGGGTTTAAGGTTACCGAGAGGGTCAAAGTTGTCTTCTCCCAATTTGAGTACCATGAGGAGGTGTGGTGTGATATTCTTCTATTGACATATGGTCATGTATGCTTAGGTGTCGATTGGTTTGCACAACATAGAGTTTCAAATGTGCAAAATTGGCCTAATGTTGTAAGAAACCGGTGGAGAAATCACCTCATGACATACATGTTGCCCGAGCTGCAAGGAGAAGTGAATACTTACTCCAATCCGAATGCTTATGAAAGAAAAAAGATTGAGAGGAGTAACGATGTGCAAGGTGGTAATCCGAGAGTGGAAAAAAGAGAGGTTGTGTGGAGCGAAGTGAGGGGATTATCACCAAATCGTGCTAACATTGGTTGTCCTTCTATTTCTAAGGACATTTGTGTAGGTACCAACATGGCAAGCGAAGGCGAACAATGCCGAAAGAAAGTTGCTGCCCAAGCTTATGGAGGACCTTCACACCACGGCAAAGAAGAATCTACTCAATAAATTCAAGGTAAAATAGCTAACTCTTACACTTTGGTGCATGAGAATGAATTTGTGTGGCTAGTAGCCCATTGAGTGTGAGTAGTAGCTTACTTACTTGTGAGTCAAATGATTCTTCATCTCTTGTTGATGATGTACATGTTGTGAGTGTGGATACACTAGTTGATCCTATTGATGACCAAATTGACTCTTTTTGTAAGGTTAATTTATGTCCACCTAGTGTTGAAACCTATATGTTGAACAAAAGTACATCATCTTGTGTAATCGGTGTTGATCAACTTACTTGTGAAAATTGTCCACCACTTGAGTATGTGTGTGATGTGATTAATAGAACTCAAGTGAGTGAAGTACTTGAAAATATTGGTCACCAAAATGGGAGTGAACCCGAGAGCCATTCTTGGGACAATCTTATGCTTGAAATCTCTTTGAAACATGATATTGATCTTTTAGAGAGTGATGAACGTGTTTGTTCCGAATCTGCCCGGGAAATAGATCATGCTCTCTTTAGGTATAATGTCTTATTTGAAGATGATTTAAACACTCCTAATGAACCTAGTGGTGAGAATGGTGGTATAGCTTGCCTTGAAGGCTATAGCCGATATGCTAACCCACTATGGTGTGACAACATTCCTCCTAAAGATGAAAATCTCTTTTTGAAAGATAAGAGTACTCTTAAGGGTAAGAAATTTGTAGTCCTTCTTGAAAACCCGAGGGCAAAGGTGTCATTGACTCTTTGGGGTAATGTTCCTAAATGTGCATCCTTGTTTGACACACTTGTGCCTAAATTGCATGAATTTCAACTTGTGGATGCCAAGTTTTCTAGTTATTTGAAGGAAAGAATGTGTATGTGTTTAAATGCTAATTCTTCACCCGTGAATGCCTTTGCACGTGATTCTTTCCTATACTACCTCTTTGCCTATGATGACGTCCATGCTAGTTTTGGATTTATTTTATGTTGAGATAGGAAGTTTGTTGGTCTGTCCATATATGTGCGTGATAATGCTATATGGATTTTATGGGCTTTAGAACCAATCAAAACCCCCCCTTGGTGTGGTCTTTTGACGAGATAAAGAAGCAATGGTGTCTTCTAGCTCATAAGATGAAGGAAGTTCTACCTTGTGGATTATTTGATGCCATTAGGACCTATGTAGTTTCTTTATCTCTTGGTGATTCCCGTAACCAAATCCTTTGTGCACCTTTTATTGAGCTTTTAATATTTAATTCAAAGGATCCTTGGTTATATTACAAATATGTGCAACCTTGGCATAGTGAGATGATTTGTTATGCTAACCCTAACCCTCATGCCATGAGGAGTTTGTATTTATTTGTCCTCTCTTCGATTTTGCAAGGTTTGGATTCGAGGTCGAATCCTTTTCAAGAAGGGGAGGATGATACAAGAATAAGGGCCGCCTTAGCTTTCGACGACATCATTCCAAGTTACTATGTGAAGAATCAAGCTTTGGTCGCATGGAGGGCACGGGATCATACTTGGAGGAGACGTTTTGAGCCTACCATTGATCAAACCCGAGTGTGGAAGATTGCTTGGAGCCTTGAAGACTTAAGGACTCTCGGGTTTGGACCACCTTTGTTGGTTCACGGTTTTGTTGCCCTTTATGAAGGGCATTTTGGTCACTTAGCCTTAAGGGCATTTTGGACAATTCATATTGTTTTCCAACACACCAAGGCCACCCTTGGTCATTAAGGGTAGTGTAGTCTTTTTTGCCTTCTTTTGTAATATACTATAAGTATGATTTTTTTAGGTCTTCTCTCATTTTGTTTTATGAAAGATGAAAGATTGAAACATTAAAAATCCTCTCTTGAGAGTAGAACACTTAGTCTTAGTTTGGGCTTGGAAAAGCTAGTATTGATCTTTGCTTGGAAACGGTGGATCTTGAGGTGAGTTGATTCCCTTGACGGTCACCGTAAGAGTGTGGTTTTGATTATTACATTCATTAGGGGGTTTTGAGTTTAATACACTCTTTAGTTCTTAATCTTATAATAATCTTGGTCTCACTATCTATCCTTTACTTTTGTTGTTGTCATCTTGTGTAGTGGACTATTTTGGGTCCTTTATTGAATCTGAAACTTGTCGTATTGTTATTCATCTTGTTCCTCACGTTTTGTAGTTATTTTTGGAGTTATATACACCATTGTATCTTGTATTCTTCTTGTTGATAGCGAATCCGAGAGTGGTCTCCATCTTGGTCCTCGGATCCTTAAGATTGGGGACTGATTTGGAGTGTGTTTTGTGCCTTCCGTTGTCTTTCTTGTATCATTATGTGAATAGAAGAGATCATGATACAATTTGAGTCCGGAGATTTGAAACTCAGTTCGGGTCCTTGAGGTAATTAGTCTACTTGGAAATTAGTGTGACTTGCATCAATTATTTGATTTGGTCAATGAGCTTAGTCTTAGACAATGTTTGATATATATATTGAGTGAACTTCTCGGGGTTATATTGGCCAAAGACACCACTCTGTTCTGTCTTGGGTGCAAAGCTAAGTAGCTATGACTCTTTGAAAATGTTGCCGCACCAATCTCGGATCCTCCAAAAATGCACTATTTTTGAAGGATCCGACACACACTTGATAACATTTTTGAAGATTCTGACCAACATAGGTGCAAAGAATGCTAATAAGTTTATTTTTTTTTATTTAGTATAAGCTTGTTAATTTTATAGAGAAATAAGAAAAACTAAAAAGTAATAAAAACAAATCTAATATCTAGTTTTTATTTGGCTTTTTATCTTCTTGTTTTTTTTGTGTGTGTTCCATTTGTTGCATATTTCATTCTTACGAATCTTTTCTCCCATTTTCCACCAGTTCATTCTTCCTTGAATATCTTTTAGTAACTCAAGATGCTGAGAGACGAGCATCACGTGTATACTCAGCTTGTTTGAACATTTTGCATTTCTTGTGCTACTATATTTTTAGTTGCCGCATTAGAAACGTAATCTGTATTAGAAACCTGTTGTTAAGAGATTTTGTTTTTGTGATTCTGGACACTTTCTAATGCAGCCATAGTGAGGCCCTACTGCAACTCTAGAGATGTTCCCTTAGCTTAAAAGATTTCCGCAGAATGCAAAAGTACATCTCTTAGTGATTCGACCACTTATCCTTCTTTGACCATGTTGTTTTGACATTTCTTTGTGCAAGCTTGGACTTTTACTCAAAACAAGCTGCTCTGTGGAAGGTTTTATAGTAGTGGTAAGATGATTTTGTACAATATTTTAATATATTTTTTTAGCTCGAACCATTTACTATTCTTAACAGGATAGTCACTGCAAAATGTTACTCATGTTTTACTTCTAGACCATGTGTTATTTCAGCATTACCAAGTCTTCTGTCAAAGAAATTAAGAAAATGGTTTAGACATTGCCACGTTGAGTAGGAAATGAAATATCAACTTGCAAGACAAGGTGACACAGTGACAACCAGTTCTGAGAAATTGTAGAGTTGACATAATGAAGTTATTGTAGCAGCTTTGCAACAATATCAATCAATTGAAAACTATGCATTAATTGAGATACTGCCTTTAGTTCTTGAAAGAGCACCCACTTGTGCAGGATAAGGTGGGCAAATTCTGAATTTTAGTAGTATTAATTACTTGAGAATAATTGTTGACATAAAGTTCTGTACCAATTTTAGAAGTTAATTGTTGTTGATCCTAAGAAAATTTTCGTTCGTTTAACATCAGCAAATCACAGAGAGATGATAGCTTAAACACTTTACTGGTGACACAGGAAAATGAAAATTTGTAATTCAAGAGCTGGTGAAGGTGACTTAAAGGTACTCTATACGTGATCAATTTCTAATTTTCATGTTCATTATTACTTTTACATGTCACGACATAAGATAGAATAGGAAATTCTTGAGATCAATTTAGGGAACTACTGGTTTGTATAAGATTATCAACCAACTTATAAATGAGGTGAGCGACTAAAGAAGAGATCTTGAAATTGTAACACCCCGTAGTATTCTTGACTTGTTTCAGCCCTTAGTTGCATGCATAGGGAGTTTAAGTCCTGTAAAATTTTCTAAGTGTTGGGATACTTATTCATTTTAAGCCTCTTAACTTCGATGATTTTTAATTTGGTCTTCCCGATCCCGAGACGTAGATTTTTGAGTTGATTCATGTTCATGGGTGTGTGGGGCATGTCTCGGGGAAGTTTCGGATTTTTCAGATGAAGATTGAGTCGCGTTTGATTTTCAATTCCAGAACCTCACCATGATATCGATGCGTCACGGTGGAATAGCGGTGAGACCACTACCGCATCGCGGTAACCATTCCATCGACGTTCAGTCGCGGATTTAATTGCCTAAAGGGCAATGTGGTCTTTTCCCTCTTATTCCAATTCGCAATTAGACGAGTTATATCGTTAGTTAGGGTAAATATTTCCCATACCCTTCCAATTTACTCTCAAACAAACCTTCCCTCTTCCCCAATAACAAGAAACCAATCCTTCCAAGTTCAAGATTTTCAAGAAAGTGTCAAGATTATGGTTAAATCCTTCAAGCTAAGCAACATAAGGTATGTGGGGCTGTCCTAAAAACTCCATAGGCATGAGTTATTGTTTTACAAAGTTTTGAAAGCATATTACGATGTTTATAAAAGGGTTTTGAACAATTGTTTGAATAGCCGAATCATAAAATCCTTTTCAATGATATAGTGTTTTGGTCTTGAGGCCTTCCCTTGAATTTGAACTATACTCGTGTATGCATGAACATGCGTTTTTAGCCTTGAAATTCAAATTGAGAGCATGAATAACTAAACTCCCTCTCTTGTTGGGACACCCTTTGAACCCTTTGATTTTACGTGTTATGAGTCGTTCAATTGCTTAATTAGAAGTATGAGATCACTATTTTTACAATTGTTTAAGGACTTGGTATTGGTTGTGAATTGAAGAGAGGGTGTTTTCTTGATTGTAAATGTTAAAGATGATTATTGAAAGAATTGCATGATTTGCTACAATGTAATTGACCACCACATGTTTAAGAATTGAAAGAGAGAATCTCTTCATAAGTTTTCATATATTTCGAAATACAAATTCTCTTGTACTGTTTGAATGATTTGGTGGTCCAAACATTATGTTTTGAATGAAAAGGTTTTAACATGATATTGTATGGCTTATCCGACTTGCAAGTCTTGGTATGACGATACCAAATCAGACAAATGCCATAATAGACTCAGACCGGACTAGACTACAAAATTTTAAAGATATTACACCACTTTTCAGAAAGATGTATGATTTAAAATGCTAAAAATGGGCTTAAAGAGAGTTAGATAGTTACCGAAGATGGCACAAGTTCAGATAACTCATTGACGAAAATCGAGTATTGCCGATTCGGGTGATATGATTGGCTAAGGCCAATAGTATATTTGTCCTAGAGACACGAGTATACTAGACTAGTATGTAAGACCTCTATCCTTGTAGAAAACTTGGATGTGGGGGCTTGTCCAATGAGTTAATGGCGGACCCATATGGCCCGTGGGTACTAGACTTGTAAGGTGTACCATCTAGCTCAGAAGTAAGATAAAGAGTGAGTCAGGATTTCAAATAATTAATACAAAGTCTTTTAAGTATGCCCATGTGTTTTCATATATCGTATGTAAGATGTTTTATGAATTACTCTCATGTATGTTGTATAAAAGTATGCTATTTTGGATTGCTCTGCGTACCAGTACATTTGTATTGACCCCCTATATTTTAGGATTCGAGGCTCAGTCCCGGGGTCTTGCTAAGAAGTAGATCATTGTCAAACGTTTGGAGTTGGTGAGCCTCCCTTATTTCGGAAGGCCTTGTTTCGTGTGTTGTTTTCATTTGGACTTAGTTTATGGTCCGACCGGGGCCTTCACCCAGTTTTCAGAGAGATGTTATTTTCAAATTTTAGTAAAGATTTCCCAGACTCGTTGTAGACGATTTTTGGGTTTTGTTGAACTTATGCTCATATTGTTTAGTTGTGAAGTCAGATGACCATGTTTCTGTTTTGTGTTTTCCGCATCTTTATATTATATGAATTATGCATATGATCACTATTCAGAGGGACTCTTGAGCCTTTATGGTTCGGGATGCCCGCCACGGCCAGGGCTTTGGTTCGGGTCGGACAAACTTGATATCAGAGCACGATTTATGGTCCCAGGGTGTCTGCGAAGTCGCATCGGGTAGAGTCCTTTTTAAGGATGTGTAGCACGCCACACTTATAAGGAGGAAGCTACTAGGCATTTAGGAATGTCTCTTTCTCTTCATGATCTAGTTCGTGCTATAGAGTCTGAATGTCCTCTAATCAATGATTTTCAATTTTTCAGAGATTGATCATGCCTCCCGTAGATCCAACAAACAGAATACCCAAGTTGATGATGTCCTCCCTACTCATAGGATGTGGACTCGAAATAGAGTTCATACTTCAGAATTTCTTGCTACTCCAGGAGTTTCTCCAGTCCACCACCTCGAGCTCCTCGGTCCGATGCCAACTGTACCCAACCTCCTCAGAGAGAAGTCTCGAATGTTGAGTTCCGACAGTCCATCCATATGATTTCTCAGCTTGTGGCCTCTCAGACCCGTCGTTCTGGAGATGTGGGTTCTATGTCTGGTTCTTCTGAACTTACTCGGGTTAGCCAATTCATGAGGCTAAACCCGCCCACCTTTACTAGCAAAAGGGTTGAGGAAGACCCCCAAGGGTCCATTGATAAAATGGAGAAAATCTTTAAAGTTATGCATGCTAATGAAGTTGAAGGGGTTGAGTTAGAAGCCTATCAGTTGAAGGACGTAGCTAACCAGTGGTATAATAAGTGGGAGGATTTGAAGGGTGGTGATGCTGAACCTTTTGTGTGGGGTGAGTTTTTATTAGCTTTCCTGGACCGTTTTTTTCCCCAGGAACTGAGGGAGGAAAAGGCTGAAGAATTCGTGAATCTGAAACAAGGAAAGATGAGTGTTAAAAAGTATGCATTGAAGTTCACCCAGCTGTCTCGTTATGCTCCAGAGTTAGTGGGCAACATGAGGGCTCGCATGAGAAAGTTTGCATCTGGTCTCTCGAATGATTTGGTGTTGGAATGTAAGGGGGCAATGCTGAACGGGGACATGGATTTCTCCAGGTTATCAGTTCATATGCAGCAGGTAGAAGAGCAGAAGAAGAGGCTGGCTGAGGTAAGGGAAAAAGAAAGGTAAACTAAGAGAGCTAGGTCTGCAAATCAGAATGTTAGTCAGCATCATGGTGGCAATTAGGGTAATAAGTGGTCTAAAGAAAAAGTTTTGGAGCAATGCTTAGTCTTCAACTAGTGCCCCAGCGCCCATACCTCCAGCTGATCGGTGATTTCACAACTCCCAGCCGAATAGAGAGCTAAAGATGCAGGGTACTCAGTCCCAAGGAAGTGTGACCCAGCCATTCAGGCAATACCCTCCTTATAATACGTGTAGGAAGAACCACTCGGGAAGATATCAGTAAGGTACACTTGTTTGTTATGGTTGTGGGAAGGTCGGTTATTTTAAGAAGGATTGTCCCTCCGCAAAGGGGGATTATGGGGCCGCTAGAGCCTAATCTACTACCCCAGTCCCTCCAGCTAAGGGTATGGCATCTAGCACCAATGGTGGCCGTAATCGGTTGTATGCCTTGTTTACTCGCCAGGATTCAGAGGCTTCGCTAGATGTGGTCACGGGTATGTTACAAATTTTCTCCCGTAATGTATATGTGTTAATCCATCCTGGGTCTACCTTGTCCTATGTGACCCCTTATGTGGCAGTTAGTTTTAGTTTTGAGCCTGACAATATTCCGGAACCCTTCTCTGTTTCCACTCTTGTTGGTGATTCTATTATAGCTAGGAGAGTTTATAGAAATTGTGTGGTGTCGGTTTGTCATCATGATACTGTGGCTGATCTTGTTAAACTAGAAATGATTTATTTTGATGCTATATTGGGAATGGACCGTCTCTATTCATGTTATGCTACGTTAGACTGTAGAACCCGGTAAGTCACCTTTTTTTTTCCTAATGAGCCAGTGATAGAGTGGGAGGGATATGCTCTAGCACCTAAGGGGAAGTTCATATCTTATCTTAGGGCTCGTAAACTTATAGTAAAGGGTTGTATATGTACCATATTATTCGGGTCAAAGATTCCAGTACTAAAAGTCCATCCTCCAGTATGTCCTTATAGTTAACGAATTTCTGAAAGTTTTTCCTGATGACCTTCCCGGGATACCCCCAGATAGGGAGATAGATTTCGGCATTGATTTGTTGCCAGACACCCGACCTATTTCCATTTCGCCATATAGAATGGCACCTGCAGAGTTGAAAGAACAATTAACAGACCTTCTCGACAAGGGCTTTATTCGCCCTAGTGTCTTTCCCTGGGTGGCTCCAATACTCTTCGTGCATAAGAAAGACGGCTCCCTCCGTATGTGTATAGATTGCCGTCAGCTGAACAAAATCACAGTCAAGAATAAATACCCTCTTCCCAGAATCGATGATCCTTTTTACCAACTTCAGGGTGCCAAATATTTCTCTAAGATAAACCTTCGTCTGGGGTATCATCAGTTGAAGGTTAGGGAGGCTGATATTCCCAAAATAGCTTTTTGAACCAGATATGGTCACTATGAATTCTTAGTTATGTCTTTCGGACTGACTAATGCCCCCGCAACTTTTATGGACCTAATGAATAGGGTGTTTCGTCAGTTTCTAGATTTGTTTGCCATAGTCTTTATCGACGACATCTTAGTTTATTCTAAGAATATGAGGAGGATCATGTCAATCACCTCCGAACCGTCCTTCAGACCCTCAAAGACCATGAGTTGTATGCAAAATTTTCCAAATGTGAATTCTGGCTTAGTGCTATTGCTTTCCTGGGGCACATAGTTTCTAGAAAGGAAATTAAAGTTGACCCCCAAAAGGTTGAGGCAGTGAGAAAATAACCTAGACGCACGACTCCAACCGATATCCGGAGCTTCTTGGGTTTGGCAGGGTATTACAGGAGATTTGTAGAGAATTTTTCCTCCATAGTTGTTCCACTTACTAAATTGACTTAGAAAAAGGTAAAATTCTTGTGGTCTGACTCTTGTGAGAATAGTTTTGAGAAACTGAAAGTCAAGTTGACTACCGCACCAGTTTTGACTCTACTTGGGTGTGTGCTTATGCAGCATAGTAAGGTGGTGGCTTATGCATCTAGACAGTTGAAGGTGCATAAAAAGAATTATCTCACCCATGACTTAGAATTATCGATGGTGGTATTTGCACTAAAGATTTGGCGGCATTATATATATGGGGTGCATGTTGATATTTTTACTGATCACAAAAGTTTGCAGTATGTTTTCACGCAGAAAGAACTGAATCTTAGGCAGAGGTGGTGATTGGAACTGTTGAAGAATTATGACATGAGCTTGCATTATCATTCGGGCAAGGCCAACGTGGTGGATGACGCCCTTAGCAGATTGTCAATGGGCAGTCTTGTAACGCTTCGTACATCCCAAACATAGACCAACTTAGCATAGATGAAAGTATTTAAACGAGATAGGTATTTGATCTTAAAGTTAAAGGTAAGTGTTAAGTAGAGGGATCAATATTTTGGAAAAGTTAAGAGAAAATAAGTGAGGTGCTTGCTTGACTTAATTAAGCTAATAGGTGACTAGTAGGTGTGTCACCTACTTATACTATTGGATTAAATTGAGGCCTATATTATTGGACATATTAAAGACCCAAATTAAGTAAAACAAAAAAAGAAAGATGAGCAGCCCAATACCTATTCTATTTAAGGCCTAAATAAGCAGCCCAATACCTATTCTATTTAAGGCCCAAATGTCCATCCCAATACCTATTCTATTTAAGGCCCAATATGGTTTGATCCAATTAGAAATAAACCATGCAGGTGCATCACCTACTTGGACTTTTTGAGCAGCTTAAATATCCAAGTAGGTGCATCACCTACTTGGACTAATTTTGAACAATATGTGGATGGAAATGAGCAAAAAAGAGGCGGTCAATTGGAAGGATTTATAAGGTCCATTTAGTTCATTTTCTCTTCATTCTTGCAAAAAAAATCAGATTATAATTAGCTCCCTCTCTCTTTTCTTTCAAGCCTAAAACAGCCACCTATTTTCTCTCCTAGGGTTCTTGAAGAAACCCTCCTTATTTCCAGCCAAGGTAAGTGAAAATAACTATGGTTTATATTTAATCATGTCATGGGAAGTTATAGAAATCAAGTTATTGTTTTGTTTGAAGTATAGGGCAGACCTTTTTTTTCCAAGCTTGGCAGTCTACTTCTCTTTAATCTCCAAAATATTTCCCAATAGTATTTGATTCAACTTGAAGGGAAACTTAGCGTCTTGATGGAGTGAACTTTAAGAAAGCAAATTTCAGAAATAAAGGTAAGGTTACTGCCCCGATTTACCCCTCCTTTTGTATAGGCCTTGATGGAGGATTTAATATATGCTATTGCTAAGAACTCACGGGACGGTGATCGGAAGCTGTGAGTTCAATATCTTATATTGTGTTGAAGGATTTTGGGACTGTTTAGGTGATGTCTATAGGTGTTGTTGGAGGCAGTGGACAACCTTATGGAATGGTGAAGTGGAGTTGTATTAAAGTATAGAAGAAGGGTGTGGCGATACACCAAGTGTTTGATGGGTTGAATAGTCTTACTGCCCATCAAGTGTTTAGCTATTGTTTTACAAGGGTTACATTGTGATTAGTTGCTAATATTAGCTCCTTTATGTGCTTATATTGTAGATTAACACCTTAAAGGAAAGAAGTCTAATTCATTGTAATAATCAGGTTGCACAACGAGGTATGTAAGGTTATTCTAGTTCATATTCTTTGGCATGGTGTCATATACTCGTGTACCAATAAAGTGAGCTTCGTAGATGATCTTTCATGTTAAAAGATACATTGTGATGGCGTACCAACCCCACTATAGTTAATCGACCTTGTATGTACTGCCCATGGTCTAAAAGTGTGTCAAAGTGTCACATGTTTCTCTTATATGAGTCAATAAGATCCAAGATTATACAAGTTAAAGAGTGTCACATGTTGGATTACAATCTGTCCAAAATTGCTTTAATTGATTGTATACTTCTTTTGGCTACACATGTTCTTTTTTCGAATATCATTCCCATCGTGTTTGGGCATAAGGTGACCTTATAGAGTCTTTACCTGTTTAGTGTATAGTTTATATGTCCTTATGTGGGATATACATTTGTTCCTAATTAGAATCTGCCCACATGCTTCAATAGTACCTATTCTCACGTACCCTTCTATTTGTTATTACCTAATAAGTATTTATTGTACAGTCCAAACCTCTTTAGTCGAGGAGTTACGTATCTCAACTTGCTATGCACGTATTCCCCCATTTGAAACGTCTAAATTTCTACACTTGAATCTGCCCCAATTGCTATATGCTAGGTAAGATCACTAGAATCTGCCACAACCCATATATGCTATGTAATGTCACTTGCTTACTAGTTATACACCTTACTAGCTTATTTGTTACGGGTCATCACCTCCTCGCTTGTCACATACCTTCTTGACTTATTTATTAGTGGATATGTTTTATGCCCAGTAAGGCTCATGGTGTCATATAAGTTCCAAGGTATTACCCTTATTTCTTATATCATTGTTCTTGTCTCGATCGCATGTTTTCTTCTATTGGTTCATAGCTCTAAATCTCAATAATGTTATGACCGCCAAAATAACAATCTAAAAGATTAAAGAAGTGATGTAAAGTAAATATACTCATGTGTGAGTGGTATCTTAGGGGAGAGAGCCTAGCATGGGTCGATCTCAATTTATTGATTTATGGGTGGTATCCCAGGGGTGGAAGGAACACCTAGCATGGGTCGATCCCATTATCGGGTGGTATCCCAGGGGTGAAAGGTAAGCCTAGCATGGGTCAATCCCGATCTATGTATTGATGAGGAATGTTTCCCAGGGGTATAATACCTAGCATGGGTCATCCTCTTTTACCACTGATCAGCTGGTCATATGTATCACATGGCTTACAAATATTATAAAGCAAAGAAGAGTAAAGTAAAGAAAAACATGTAATATACAGTCTTCCACAAGTGTAAGTAAAGGTGGTTCGTTCATCCTTATCTATATGTTTATATATATTGACCCCGAGTTTCATTAATTTCTTATTTCACTTATGGTTATCTCATGCCTTACATATTCAGTACATTACTTCGTACTGATGTCCCTCACGGGGACCAGCGTCCTATGTTGCAGGCACAGGTCTTTAGCGAGTAGATTTCCCCAATAGAACACAGGATACTCAGCGGCTGTTGGTGAGCTCTAAGTTGATTCGGGGCCTTACCGAGTCTTTATCATATATATTTTGATGGTTTTATAGTCATGGATTCCATTAGAGTCTTTGTAGACATTGTAAAGCAGTCATATGTATTCATAGGTTCACATATCATCTGTATCGATTTGGCTAATTGGTTGGTATTATATCTATAGCTTTTTATCAGTGATTCCATTTGTTTAGTGATTCATTTTCTCATTTAGTTTGTTTTTATAGTATGTGTTCCTATAGTTGTTGTCCACCTCATCTAGTATGGGGTGTGACAAATGTGGTATCAGAGCAGTTAATCCTAGGAGTCTACAAAGCCGTGTCTAGTAGAGCCTTACTTATAAATGTGTTGCGCGCCATATTTATAATTATGGGGCTACTTGGACATTCAGGAAATGTCACTTTTTTTCATAATCCAGATTGTACGATAGAGCAATGTTAAGAAGTCCATTCCCGCTCGTATTATAATTTCTTATATTCATACTATACCTACTATAGCTAAGGTCAATGGTGGCAAAAAAACTCCAGCACAACTAATGTCCAAGAGGCAACGTACAATGAAGGGTCTTAAGATATCAAAATTCAGATTAAGGTGAACCAATTTAGTTTGACCCTCACGGCCCATAATAGAGAACATCGTAAAGGTTTTTGTGTTACTTGCACATAAGGCTGTATTTGTACTATTTGTATTGCTTTGGTTTATTTAAGCAAGATATATAAGGTTGTTAATATTTTTGTATGATAAATGGTTAGTCATAAAGATGGGTTGAAAATATTTCTTAGTGCACTTCTTAAGAGGATGTGAATGGTTCTTAGGTTTGAGATTTCCTTCATATGACTCCTTCAATATATGGGAATTAATACCGCGGAGGATATTTAGTACTTCGTTAGTAAGTATATAGGGTTTTAGAGTTATACATATTTTTAAAATAGAATCTGCTAAACTAGTTTTGTATTAGTTGAAAGAGGCTAGTAGCATGGTCTGAAGGGTGAACCTTTCAATGTGATAGCGCATATACCCTAGTTAGAAGATAAGGACCAAACACCTACTAGATATCATTCTCTGTTTTATTAATTATCTTTTTATAAGGTATGTGTGTATGACACCCCAAATAGGTAACAATAACATGCAATCCCTTTTGTGGTTAGAAAACTCTAGGATGAGTATTTCCAATTGTTCTATATAAGAGTATATGTAAACTTGATTCCTATGGTGAACTATGTTTTGGCTATAGAAGGTTAGTATACGACTACAACTTATGGTTGAAAAAGGTATATCGACTGGTTTCTACTATGTGGTGATTATCTAGACTATATTTGCGCATTAGAATACATGAAGTGAGCCATTTTGGTTAAAAAGGGTATTTGTTAGACATGAAGCAGGTAAGAGTGACACGCAACTGACAATATGAATGCATGTTTGGATGCCTAGTCTTATTAAATGTAGGAATGGAGAGACGATCAGAAGATATACACTAAGACTAACCTAATGCATTTGTATTATCCTTATTAAATTAAGAGGTAGTTTGTTATGTATATGTATAGAGCTTTAATGGCTTATCAAAATTGTCGTGAAGTATAAGTTACCTTTTTTTTCACTTGAGTCCCTGATATGGAAATTCCCTTGATGCATAACTTATCTAAATTTCTTGACTAAAGGTATTGGATTGCCATTACTTGTTGTGTACATATATATTATAGTTCCTATATTCTATACACATATCCTATGATAATTCCCATCATTTTATCACATGAATTAGTTATTCTTGGTTGTTGTACATACATATTTGAGCATGTTGAAGAAAGGTTTGGGGGGGGGGGGAATATTCTTGACTATATGTCTAATCACCGATAGAAAATCTATTATCTACATCAAGTTGTTCGAGCTCATGTTCTAAGTATGTCAAGGCTACCTTGTTACGAAAAATAGTTAGCATGGATAGACCTATCTAGTTAAGCCCGGAGTGACTAACCTTCAGATGTTTTAGAATCATAATATAATTTTGCATGTACTTGACATTTGTGTGTGAGTTGCTGTAAATAAGAGTTTATGTGTTATAGTGCCTTTAAGTTTTATTTGTAATTTGTTTATTTGAACTTTTATATAGTACCAAACATTGATTGTAATGACATCCTAGGTTAGTAGAAAAGATAAGGTTGATCTTGACCTCCTACTCCTATAAATGAATTGTTAAGGATTTCTTTTCTATTATGGCCCCGAAACACTGATAAGGAGAATTCATAAAAGCTTAAAAGATAATACAGGGAAACTAATTGCATGTGTTTTTAGTTAAGTGACAAACACGAGCAGAACTATCCCGCCAGTGATTTAGCACTAGCGGTAGTATGCTCGAAATTAATAGGGTAGAGTGAACCCATAAGATGTCTCCTAGCTTCCAAAGAATCTGGTCTGTTACATAATTATACATGCTACAAGTTCTATAGCTTGTTTGTTTATAGGTCGTATGTCTTTTGTGGATTATTTTCTCACTTATAACATATGTCACGGAATACTTGCATGTAGATGTTATCTACTTCATTGAACCCTCATTTATTGCTATATATGTTCATAGGAATTTGCCGCATATGTAATTATGCTAATTATTTACCACAGATCACTTGTCCGTATTTTTGTTGCATCATAGATTAACTTGAATGTGTTATAGGCATTGGAATTAGTTCTCATGAGTTAAAGTATCCCTATAACTTGCTTACATGTTATACCTTTCATAGACCATTTGCCTATATGCTACACTCCTCATAGCCTACATGCTTTGTATGATTATTCATGTGTTAGTCTAGTTATTCATGCTCTAGTCCACTTGCTCAATGTGATGTGTGTTTCATAGTTCACTTTATTATCATGTTCATTCTTGTAGCCCACTTGTTTATATATTGGATAAATTGTCATAACCTAGACCTCTGGATTATGTGCTCATCTAGCCCAATATTTTATTTCACTTGCTCACATACTATAAGTCTTTCAATTCACCTGCCTATATGTTACAAGTCTCATAGTTCATTTTATCACATTTTTAACGGTTCATATGCTCATTTGCTACATGCTTTAATATTTTTCTTTTACATAAATCTCATATTTCTGTAACTTAATTGTCTATATGTCACAGGCTTATTAGGTTCACATATTTGTATGTTAAGTGCTCTTTTGTGCTGATCTGTGCGTGTGTCATAGATTCAATGCGACTTATCTACATATTATATCCCCTCTATGCTTATTGATGTGAGTATTAATGTAGTTGGATAAAGCTTTCTCATATTAGGATATAATGAGAATGGTGTGTAGAACAGGATAGGCATATGAATGACTTCCAGTATGAAACTTACTCATAGGTGGGTAGCTTAGTCTAATAACCTATTCTAAGGTGCGACTCAAAATGTTAGTTTTATGTTGATAACTATTTCTCTTAAGAGATTCTCCTCTGAGATCAAATGTGGAATGAAAGGAGAGTTGAGCCCAATATGTTAGACTAAAAAGCCTATGATTCCATGTGTCCATTTTACAGAAATTTGTGGGAGATCCATTCTTCATTGTGCTCCCTTAACTATAGTAAATGACCCAACCTATCATGAAAACAAGTCCCCACAACCATTCGTAATTGCTAAGGCAGGAAGTTAGGGACAAAAGGTTAACCTCCATTGAAGTATTGTGGAAAAACTAGGATATAGAATAAGCCACTTGGAAATAGAAGATGGTAGAAATTCTAAATCCCCTCCTCATTCCAAGCATCAATGAGAGGATCTTAGATCATGTGCTCCCCTATATGATCCTAAGTTCTACTAGCATTTGTTCATTTGATATATCATTTACAAGTCGTGTGTTCATAATTCTATGTGTTCTACTTGTTTAAACAGAAAATGAGGGAATCCCGCTATACTAAAATAGTTTTCATTAAGTTACATGGTCAGGAGAGGGGTTTTACTTTTCATATTTTCATTTCATGTGTTATATCTATTGATATGCCATGTGAGTTTTGTATACATTATTTTAGTCACCCCACAGATTTAGTGTAGTCTTATTTACAAAGGAAACTCTAGAAAAAAAAATTATGGGGAAAATTCTAGGGTTAGTCAAGTCATTAGCTATACCTCTCATTCGAGGACGAATGATCCAAAGGGGGAGATGATGTAACGCTTCGTACATCCCAAACATAGACCAACTTAGCATAGATGAAAGTATTTAAACGAGATAGGTATTTGATCTTAAAGTTAAAGGTAAGTGTTAAGTTAAGTAGAGGGATCAATATTTTGGAAAAGTTAAGAGAAAATAAGTGAGGTGCTTGCTTGACTTAATTAAGCTAATAGGTGACTAGTAGGTGCGTCACCTACTTATACTATTGGATTAAATTGAGGCCTATATTATTGGACATATTAAAGACCCAAATTAAGTAAAAGAAAAAAAAGAAAGATGAGCAGCCCAATACCTATTCTATTTAAGGCCTAAATGAGCAGCCCAATACCTATTCTATTTAAGGCCCAAATGTCCAGCCCAATACCTATTCTATTTAAGGCCCAATATGGTGTGATCCAATTAGAAATAAACCATGCAGGTGCATCACCTACTTGGACTTTTTGAGCAGCTTAAATATCCAAGTAGGTGCATCACCTACTTGGACTAATTTTGAACAATATGTGGATGGAAATGAGCAAAAAAGAGGCGGTCAAGTGGAAGGATTTATAAGGTCCATTTAGTTCATTTTCTCTTCATTCTTGCAAAAAAAATCAGATTATAATTAGCTCCCTCTCTCTTTTCTTTCAAGCCTAAAACAGCCACCTATTTTCTCTCCTAGGGTTCTTGAAGAAACCCTCCTTATTTTCAGCCAAGGTAAGTGAAAATAACTATGGTTTATATTTAATCATGTCATGGGAAGTTATAGAAATCAAGTTATTGTTTTGTTTGAAGTATAGGGCAGACCTTTTTTTTCCAAGCTTGGCAGTCTACTTCTCTTTAATCTCCAAAATATTTGCCAATAGTATTTGGTTCAACTTGAAGGGAAACTTAGCATCTTGATGGAGTGAACTTTAAGAAAGCAAATTTCAGAAATAAAGGTAAGGTTACTGCCCCGATTTACCCCTCCTTTTGTATAGGCCTTGATGGAGGATTTAATATATGTTGTTGCTAAGAACTCACGGGACGGTGATCGGAAGCCGTGAGTTCAATATCTTATATTGTGTTGAAGGATTTTGGGACTGTTTAGGTGATGTCTATAGGTGTTGTTGGAGGCAGTGGATAACCTTATGGAATGGTGAAGTGGAGTTGTATTAAAGTATAGAAGGAGGGTGTGGTGATACACCAAGTGTTTGATGGGTTGAATAGTCTTACTGCCCATCAAGTGTTTAGCTATTGTTTTACAAGGGTTACATTGTGATTAGTTGCTAATATTAGCTCCTTTATGTGCTTATATTGTAGATTAACACCTTAAAGGAAAGAAGTCTAATTCATTGTAATAATCAGGTTGCACAACGAGGTATGTAAGGTTATTCTAGTTCATATTCTTTGGCATGGTGTCATATACTCGTGTACCAATAAAGTGAGCTTCGTAGATGATCTTTCATGTTAAAAGATACATTGTGATGGCGTACCAATCCCACTATAGTTAATCGACCTTGTATGTACTGCCCATGGTCTAAAAGTGTGTCAAACTGTCACATGTTTCTCTTATATGAGTCAATAAGATCCAAGATTATACAAGTTAAAGAGTGTCACATGTTGGATTACAATCTGTCCAAAATTGCTTTAATTGATTGTATACTTCTTTTGGCTACACATGTTCTTTTTTCGAATATCATTCCCATCGTGTTTGGGCATAAGGTGACCTTATAGAGTCTTTACCTGTTTAGTGTATAGTTTATATGTCCTTATGTGGGATATACATTTGTTCCTAATTAGAATCTGCCCACATGCTTCAATAGTACCTATTCTCACGTACCCTTCTATTTGTTATTACCTAATAAGTATTTATTGTACAGTCCAAACCTCTTTAGTCGAGGAGTTACGTATCTCAACTTGCTATGCACGTATTCCCCCATTTGAAACGTCTAAATTTCTACACTTGAATCTGCCCCAATTGCTATATGCTAGGTAAGATCACTAGAATCTGCCACAACCCATATATGCTATGTAATGTCACTTGCTTACTAGTTATACACCTTACTAGCTTATTTGTTACGGGTCATCACCTCCTCGCTTGTCACATACCTTCTTGACTTATTTATTAGTGGATATGTTTTATGCCCAGTAAGGCTCATGGTGTCATATAAGTTCCAAGGTATTACCCTTATTTCCTATATCATTGTTCTTGTCTCGATCGCATGTTTTCTTCTATTGGTTCATAGCTCTAAAGCTCAATAATGTTATGACCACCAAAATAACAATCTAAAAGATTAAAGAAGTGATGTAAAGTAAATATACTCATGTGTGAGTGGTAGCTCAGGGGAGAGAGCCTAGCATGGGTCGATCTCAATTTATTGATTTATGGGTGGTATCCCAGGGGTGGAAGGAACACCTAGCATGGGTCGATCCCATTATCGGGTGGTATCCCAGGGGTGAAAGGTAAGCCTAGCATAGGTCAATCCCGGTCTATGTATTGATGAGGAACGTATCTCAGGGGTATAATACCTAGCATGGGTCATCCTCTTTTACCACTTATCAGCTGGTCATATGTATCACATGGCTTACAAATATTATAAAGCAAAGAAGAGTAAAGTAAAGAAAAGCATGTAATATACAGTCTTCCACAAGTGTAAGTAAAGGTGGTTCGTTCATCCTTATCTATATGTTTATATATATTGACCCCGAGTTTCATTAATTTCTTATTTCACTTATGGTTATCTCATGCCTTACATATTCAGTACATTACTTCGTACTGATGTCCCTCACGGGGACCAGTGTCCTATGTTGCAGGCACAGGTCTTTAGCGAGTAGATTTCCCCAATAGAACACAGGATACTCAGCGGTTGTTGGTGAGCTCTAAGTTGATTCGGGGTCTTACCGAGTCTTTATCATATATATTTTGATGGTTTTATAGTCATGGATTCCATTAGAGGCTTTGTAGACATTGTAAAGCAATCATATGTATTCATAGGTTCACATATCATCTGTATCGATTTGGCTAATTGGTTGGTATTATATCTATAGCTTTTTATTAGTGATTCTATTTGTTTAGTGATTCATTTTCTCATCTAGTTTGTTTTTACAGTATGTGTTCCTATAGTTGTTGTCCACCTCATCTAGTATGGGGTGTGACAAGTCTTTCTCATATAGAGGAAGGAAAGAGGAATATGGTGAAGGATATTCACCGGCTTGCAAATTTGGGAGTTCGATTCCTAGATTCTGAAGATGGAGGAGTAATTGTTCACGAGGTAGCTAAATCCTCCCTTTGTACAGAATTTAAGGAGAAACGGGTCGAGGACCCCATCTTGATGCAGATTAAGAAAGATGTTGGTCAAAAAGGTAATGGCGTTTGAAATTGGCGGTGATGGGATTTTGAGGTATCAAGGTACGCTATGTGTGCCGAATGTGGATGGGTTGCGAGAAAGAATTCTTGATGAAGCTCACACTTCCAGGTATGTGGTTTACCCCGGTTCTACTAAAATGTACCATGACCTTAAGACTATTTACTAGTGGAATAATATGAAAAATGATGTTGCTAACTTTATGTCTAAGTGTTTGAATTGTCAACAAGTCAAGATAGAACATTTGAGACCAGGTGGCACTTCCCAAGAGATAGCTTTGCCTGTGTGGAAGTAGGAGATGACCAACATGGACTTCGTTACGGGACTTTTGAGATCCCGGAACCAATATGACTCCATTTGGGTGATTGTAGACAGGATGACCAAGTCCGCTCATTTTCTTCTTGTACGAACGAATTATTCGGGGGACGGCTATGCTAAGCTCTATATTCGGGAGATAGTTCGCTTGCATGGGCTCCTGTGTCTATTATCTCCGATCAAGGTACACAGTTCTCTTCTCAATTTTGACGGTCCTTTCAGAAGGGTTTAGGTACCCAAGTAAACCTTAGTACTGCCTTTCACCCTCAAACGGATGGGCAAGCAGAACGCACCATTCAGACCTTAGAAGATATGTTGAGGACTTGCGTGATTGACTTTAAAAGTAGTTGGGTGGATCACTTGCCATTGATAGAATTTGCGTATAACAATAGCTACTACTCTAGCATCCAGATGGCCCTGTTTGAAGCTCTTTATGGGAGGAGATGTAGATAACTGATTGGGTGGTACGAAGTGGGTGAAACCCAGTTGTTTGGGCTTGACCCTGTTCACCTGGCAATGGAGAAGGTGAAAACCAGTAGGGAGCGACTTAAGACAGCTCAGAGTTGCCAAAAGTCCTATGCCGATGTTAGAAGAAGGGAGTTGGAATTTGAGGTTGATGATTGGGTATTTCTAAAAGTCTCCTCTATGAAGGGAGTCATGCGATTTGAAAAAAAAGGGAAGCTTAGTCCTCGTTAAATAGGCTCATATCGGATTACAAGAAGGATTGGTGGAGTTGCTTATGAGTTAGATTTTCCTGCGATTCTGGCTTCTGTACATCCTGTATTTCATGTATCGGTGTTGAAGAAATGTATTGGAGATCATTCTCTTGTATTGCCTGTGGAAGAAATCAATGTTAAGGACTCATTGTCATACGAAGAAGAACCCATTGCTACTTTAGATCGTCAAGTTCGGAAGTTGAGAAGTAAGGAGATAGCCTCGGTTAAGTTATTGTGAAGGAATCAAAAAGCTGAGGAAACTACTTGGGAGTCGGAGGATGACATGCGTACGAGATACCCGAAACTCTTTGAAACCATGGATGATGTATGGAAGGTACGAATCTTATACTCTTTCTCTCTTTCCATTTAGTTCTTGAAATCGTGCTTATTTATGTCCCGAGTCATCATTCGGGGACGAATAATACCAAGTTGGGATAATGTAACACCCCGTAGTATTCTTGACTTGTTTCAGCCCTTTGTTGAAGCATAGGGAGTTTAAGTCCCGTAAAATTTTCCAAGTGTTAGGATACTTAGTCAATTTAAGCCTCTTAACTTCGAAGATTTTTAATTTGGTCTTTCCGATCCCGAGACATAGATTTTTTAGTTGATTCATGTTCAGGGGTGCGTGGGCATGTCTTAGGGAAGTTTCGGATTTTTCGGACGAGGATTGGGTCGCGTTTGATTTTCGATTCCAGAACCTCACCGCGATAGTGGTGCATCACGGTGGAACAGCGGTAAGACAACTACCGCATCGCGGTAACCATGCCATCGACGTTCAGTCGTGAATTTAATTGCCTAAAGGGCAATGTGGTCTTTTCCCTCTTATCCCAACTCACAATTAGACGAGTTATATCATCAGTTAGAGTAAATATTTCCTATTCCCTTCCAATTTACTCTCAAACAAACCCTTCCCTCTTCCCCAATAACAAGAAACTAATCCTTCCAAGTTTAAGATTTTTAAGAAAGTGTCAAGATTAGGGTTAAATCCTTCAAGCTAAGCAACATAAGGTACGTGGGGCTAAAAACTCCATGGGCATGATTTATTGTTTTACAAAGTTTTGAAAGCATATTATGATGTTTATAAAAGGGTTTTGAACAATTGTTTGAATAGCCGAATCATGAAATCCTTATCAATGATATAGTGTTTTGGTCTTGAGACCTTTCCTTGAATTTGAACAATATTCGTGTATGCATGAACATGTGTTTTTGGCCTTGAAATTCGAATTGAGAGCATGAATAGAATAAATAAACTCCCTTTCTTGTTGCGACACCCTTTGATTTTATGTGTTATGAGTCGTTCAATTTTTTATTTTATGCATAATTAGAAGTATGAGATCACTATTTTTACTATTGTTTAAGGACTTGATATTGGTTGTGAATTGAAGAGAGGGTGTTTTCTTGGTTGTAAATGTTAAAGATGATTTGGTTTGCTACAAAGTAATTGACCACCCTCTCTACATAAGTTTTCATATATTTTGAAATACAAATTCTCTTGTACTGTTTGAATGATTTGGTGATCCAAACATTATGTTTTGAATGAAAAGGTTGTAACATGATATTGTATGGCTTATCCGACTTGCAAGTCTTGGTATGACGATACCAAATCAAACAAATGCCATAATAGACTCAGACCAGACTAGACTACAGAATTTTGCAGACATTACACCACTTTTCAGAAAGATGCATGATTTAAAATGCTAAAAATGAGCTTAAATAAAGTTAGATGGTTACTCGAAGATGGCACGAGTTCAGATAACTCATTGTCGGAAATCAAGTTTTTCCGATTCGGGTGATATGATTGGCTAAGGCCAATGTATACTTGTCCTAGAGACACTGGTATACTAGACTAGTATGTAGGACCCCTATCCTTTCGGCAAACTTGGATGTGGGGGATTGGCCGACGAGTTAATGGCGGACCCATATAGCCCGTAGATACTAGACTTGTAGGGTGTACCATCTAGCTCAAAAGTAAGATAAAGAGTGAGTCATGATTTCAAGGAATTGATACAAAGTTTTTTAAGTATGCCCATGTGTTTTCATATATCGTATGTAACATGTTTTATGAATTGCTCTCATGTATATTGTATAAAAGTATGCTATTTTGAATTGCTCTGCATATTAGTACATTTGTATTGACCCCCTATATTTCAGGATCTGAGGCTCAGTCCTGGGTCCCACTAAGCAGTAGATCATTGTCAGACGTTTGGAGTTGGTGATCCTCTCTTATTTCGGAAGGCTTTGTTTCATGTGTTGTTTTCATTTGGACTTAGTTTATGGTCCGACCGGGGGCCTTGTCCCGATTTTCAGACGGATGTTGTTTTCAAATTTTAGTAGAGATTTCACAGACTCGTTGTAAACGATTTTTGGGTTTTGTTGAACTTATGCTTGTATTGTTTAGTTGATGAAGTCAGATGACCATGTTTCCGTTCTATTTTTTTCTCATCTTTATATTATATGAATTATGCATATGATCACCAGTCAGAGGGACTCTCGGGTCTTCATGGTTCGGGATGCCCATCACGGTCAGGGCCTTGGTTCGAGTCGTGACAGAAATAGTTGCATTACAATAGTGTGTTGCATAAGTTTGATAGTTTGAAAGTTGATAAGGAATTTTTGAAGTGTTTTTTATTCACCCTAGTTCTGGATCGAGTCGTTGTACGACTAACTTGGAAGTTAGACCTAACGTTGTTTTGGTTTCATGACTTGCCTATGATTGCTGAATTTTGCAGTTCGTTCAGGGAACTGCAGACCTCGAAACTTGTTTGAGAAAGTCCTGACTCTCTTGATAAAAATTCAACTTGTTTTATTAATAACGTCAACTCTCTTAAATAGAGGTTTACAATAGCAAAGATTCCTAACAAACTAGAAATAGAAAAAACCCTATAAAACTTAATTAACAAGAGTCCTAATACACTAAGGGAAGTTCTATTCTACTAACATAATAACTCAGAAAATAAACATCATTATCAGTCCTATTAATTCTATTAATTCTTGCGTCTGGAATATCATTTTCTGACAAAAGCATCAATAACATTATCCCCTTCCCAGAGAAAAAGCTTGTCCTCAAGCTTGAAGTCTGGAAAGGAAGATATGAAATGATGCACTGTCTCCCAAGTGGAGTCCTCAATAGATAGGTCGTACCACTGCACCAGAATTTCCCAATTACCATGATTCAGACGCAAATTGAGTATGGATCAAGGGGTGGAAACAGTATGTCCTTCTTCAACGGGTGGTAGAGTAGGTGGAGTTGTAAGTACCTCACCCTTGAATGGCTTAAGAAGTGACACATGAAATACATCATGAAGTTTCTAAGTCATGAAGTTTGCAACCTGCAGGTAAGCCAAGATGATAAGCAACATACCCAATGCGCTTCAAGACTGCAAAAGGACCACAATATTTTGGTACAAGTTTATGAAGGACGCGACTAGCCAAAGTTTTTGGCGATATGGATGTAGACGTAACTGGACATAAGATCCTGGATAAAGTTCCACATCACGATGTCCCTTTATCATAAAATGTTTTCATCTTATGTTGCGCATGTTGGAGCTTAGCTCAAAAATCCTGTAAGGCAACATCTCGATCAATTAATGCTCGGTCTACAACATCAACTCGAGATGAACCAGCCATGTAGGATTGCAACCGATGAGGCTCACGACCATAAACAACTTGAAACGGGGATGCGTGAAGTGCTGAATGGTAAGAAGTGTTGTAGCAAAATTCAGACCAGGGAATTCAGTCTGTCCATTGCGTAGGACAATCACCTACCAAGCATCGCAAAGACATCTCTATCGTGCGATTAATAACTTCAGTTTGATCGTCCGATTGTGGATGATAAGCAGATGAAAAGTTTAATTTAATCCCACATAAATGAAACAATTCTTTCCTGAACGTACTACTGAAGAGGGCATCTCGATCACTGACAGATTGATTCTGGTATCCTATGTAAATGAACAATATTCTCAAAGAAAATCCTTGCTATAGAAGATGTGTTATATGGATGAGCAAGGAGGATAAAATGTGCATATTTAGAGAATCTGCCCACAACCACCAATAACACTGTTTTACTACCAGATTTTTTGTAGGCTATCTGTAAAATCCATTGAGATGTCCCACCGGATTTGATTAGCCAGTTGTAAAGGTTGTAACAGTCCCGCAGGACTCAAATTGACAGCCTTGTTATGCTGGCAAACTGAACAGGCAGTAGCAACATAATCCTTGATAGTTGTCTTTATAGCTGGACAATAGAAATCCTTGCGAATACGCAACATTGTCTTCTGAACGCCTTCATGGGTGCTATCATGAATCCCGAACAAGACAGAATTTACCAATGGTGAGTTTGGTGAGAGATATACCCTATCTTTAAAGAACAATAATCTATCTTGAAATACCCTATCGCCATTCATATCTCCCTATTCAATTTTAGCGAGAAGTTCCTGAAGAATTGGTGACTGCTTGACCTCTGCCCGGACTTCCTCGAATATCAAAACTTTCAGCTGAGAAACAACAAATAATATATCTCCAACCTCTTCTCATCGTGATAATGCATCTGCTACAGTATTCAATCTCCCAACCTTGTATTCCACCTAAAAATCAAACCCCATCAGCTTGCTAAGCCAACTTTGTTGAGAAGAAGTAGTAAGACATTGATCTAGCAGGTATTTAAGACTGTAATGATCTGTTTGAATTAGAAAGTCTCGACCCAAGAGATAAGGCCTCCAATGCTGAACTGTCTTTGTCAAACCTATCAAGTCATGTTCATAAGCTGGAAGTTTCAAGTGTTGGTCAGCTAGCTTACGACTAAAAAAAATAATGGGGTGTCCTTGTTGGTGAAGGATTGCTCCTATTCTAACACCCAACGCATCACACTCAACAACAAATTCTTCTTTAAAGTTTGGTAACTGTAACACCGGGGCAGAAACTAATACCTTTTTAAGAGTTTCGAAAGAAGCAACAACAACAACAACAACATACCCAGTGTATTCCCACCTAGTGGGGTCTGGGGAGGGTAGAGTGTACGCAGACCATACCACTACCTCAAGAGAAGTAGAGAGGTTGTTTCCGATAGACCCCCAGCTTAGGACCAATAACAGTATAGCAAATACAAAAAGTAAGCGGATACAAACTAGTATGGTACACAATACAAACTAACAGTATAACAAACACAAAAGATAAGTGCATAATAAACTAGTACGGGATGCAAAAAATCCAACACCACTAACCCCAAAAACTACAGCCCCAACACTACGAACCAGAAACTCCAGACCCAAAAGAGCACTCCCCTATTACTACTGTCGCGCTCCCACCCCCTAACCCTCTACCCTAATCCGCATCCTCCACACCTTCCTATCAAGGGTCATGTCCTCTGTAAGCTGTAATTGCTCCATGTCATGCCTAATCACCTCCCTCCAATATTTCTTCGGTCTACCTCTAGCCCGTCTAAAACCAATATTTTGAAAGAAGCAAGTGCATCGTAATTCTACTTAAAAGCATGTCGCTTAAGCATACTTGTTAAAGGGGCAACAATCAAACCGTAATTCTTGATGAACTTACAATAATATCTTGTGTCAAGCCTAAGAATCCCCACAACGTTGTTGTTGATTGTGGTTGATTCCAGTCCATTACGGCCTCAATTTTGCTAGCATTAGCTGACACACCTATGTTGCAGACTGTGTGGCCCAAATAAGCTACTTGATTTTTGCCAAAGGAACATTTGGATTTTTTTCTAAATAGAAGTGATGAGCTTGCAGCAACTCAAAGACGAGTCGAATGTGTACCAGATGATCCTTCCAACTCTTGCTATACACACGGATGTCATCAAAAAGTACAAAAACAAATTGACGTAGGTACCTTCGGAATACCTTATTCATCAATGCTTGAAAGGTAGAAGGAGTATTAGTCAACCCGAATGGCATAGAAAAGAACTCAAAATAACCATGATGTGTTCTGAAAGTCTTCTCAACATCTACAGAGTCCATGCGGACTTGATGATAACCCGAGCGAAGATCAAGCTTGGTGAAAAATTGTGTTCCATGCAATTCTTCAAGTAATTCCTCTACCACTGAATTGGGAATTTGTCCTTTACTGTTTTGGAATTTAGCTTCCTATAATCCACGCAAAAGCGCTATGTTTCATCATGTTTTCAGACCATCAGTACAGGTGATAAGAATGGGGAATGACTAGGTCAAATAATGCCTTGCTGGAGCATTTAATCACACTATTTCTCAATCTCATCTTTTTGAAAATGAGGGTATCGATAGGGCCGAACTACCACCAGATCAGTTCTCGATAGTAAACATATGCGATGATCACAAGAACGCATAGGAGGCAAACCTACAAATTCTTGGAAAAGCTCATCAAATTCGGCTAATACTCTCGAGCTCACCTTGCTTAAAATCCTACAAATGATATAGGTGAGGCTGAAATAATTGTTGTTGTCCATATAGAATGATCTGCTTTCTTTTTACTTGAAAGCTCATGGTTAATAACGCAAAATCCCACAGAATAGGACCGAGTGTTTGCAACCACTTGATACCTAGGACAATATCAAAAACATCTAAAGTAATCACATATAAATCAACACTGAAGAAATGGTTAGCTACAAAAAATTGCACTGCCATGCAAATGCACAAAGTGGAAAATGTCTCTCCATTTGCCACTGAGACATAGAGATTTCGTCGATGTTGGATAGGCAAATCTAAATGTTGGGTAGCCGTAGAGCTAATAAAATTATATGTATTGGGTAGCCATAGAGCTAATAAAATTATATGTACTTCCTGAATCAACTAAGCTAAGAAACAACTTCTTATTAATTGCAACCTACAACTACATAGTATCGGCATATTGTTTGCCTATGATAGCATGGAGTGAGATGGTAGGCTCTCCACTATTCGTTGGTACATCTTTAGGTTCCAACTTCTTATCACTTGCAGTTTGCAACTACATATTATTTGCATGTTGTTTGTTTGTGATGGCATGGAGTAAGATGGAAGGCTCTCCACTATCTGTTGATATACCTTCAAATTTTGCATCCTCTATTTCCAGCCAAAATAACTTCTTGCACTGATGCCCTTGAACATAAGGATCATCACAGTTGTAGCACAACCCTTTTGCTCGTCGTGCAGCTATCTCGGCATGAGTCAACCTTTTCACAAAAGGATTAGTAGAAGTTACCTTAGCCCTTGGAGTTACTGCTGCAGCGACAGTCCTTGAGGTTGAATTATAGCCCCTTTGTGTGCTAGAAGAAATTTGTCTCTTCTTCTCAAATGCTCTCGCCAAACTCATTGCTTGTACTAGGTTAGATGGGTTCTGTATTTTAATATCAAGACGAATCAAATCAACTAAACCTGCTATAAATATATCTACTTGTTGGTCTACACGTACAGATGATGCACGAGCCAACATCCTTTGGAAGTCCCTCTACTAATCTTCAACAGAACCAGTTTGTTTCAAGTTGATCAATTCCCCTAATGGATTGCTTTTCATTGGCGGGCCAAAATGAAGAGTACAGTATTCTTTGAAGACACCCCATGTTAAATTTGGTTCCTTCAATTCTAGTTGATGAACCCACAATTGTGCCTCCCCTACCATATGAAAAGCAGCTATGCCTACTTTTTCTTAGTTTGTGGTACGCTGGTTAGCGCAAAAATTTCTCACAACGATAAATCCAAATAAGAGGATCTTCACGTCCATCACAAGTAGGAAAGTCTAATTTAGTGTATCTGGGAACTATACCTCTTCCTCTATTATTGTCATTAGTCCCAAGGTTGTTGTTATTTCTTCCTCCTAGACGCACATCTAGTTGTTTGCCTGTGTTACTGGTTTGTTGGACAGAAGCAGCACTATTGTCTCCAACTTCAACTACCTTTGCACGTGTCGTGGTGCGGATTAAGGTTTCAATTTGTTGCGATAGTTGCTGGAATTTGGCATCCATCCTTGCTTCCGAAGCTGCTACTTTTGCTTCAGTCTGAGTTTGGGCTTCCAGTAACAGACTTTGCAGTCATGCTTCTACAGTACTCTCGTCCATGGTGACAAGCTCTGATACCAAATTGTTATGGCCCCTAGTTCTTGATCGAGTCGCTGGACGACTAACGTGGAAGTCAGACCTAACGTTATGGTCTAAGCCCTTATTTTTGTTTCGTCACTTGCCTATGACTGCTGAATTTTGCAGTTCGGGGAACTGCTGACCTGGGAACTTGTTTGAGAAAGTACTGACTCTTTTGATAAAAATTCAACTTGTTTTATTAATAACGTCAACTCTCTTAAATAGAGGTTTACATTAGCGAAGAGTCCTATTAATCCTAATCTACCAAGGGGAAGTTCTATTCTACTAACAAAATAATTCAAAAAATAAACATCATTATCAATCCTATTAATCCTTGCGTATGGAATATTGTTTTCCGATAAAAGCATCAATAACAGTGTTTCAAGTACTTCTCGAAGAAAATATGTTAGCATTGTAAAAGTAAATTTTGACGCTTTATAGCATACCATGATCTTACATGGCACCTTGCATAATATAAAAAAAAAAAAAAAAAAAAGTGGCAATTTTGTACTTCATCTTGTTGATGCCACTCTAAAGGCTGGTGTTTTCAAATGGTCCATAAGGATCATTTTCTGGGTTTCAGTGGAACATCTTCAATAGAATGAAATTCTATACCTGTTGCATTTTCTATCGCATAATCTATACAAAAAATCAGCAAACATGTTGCGCTCTCTTCATTGCTATCAATGTAGTGGTAACATTGCTTAACATGAAATTCCTTTTTCTTATCACAAAGTTCACATCCCTGATTATTTCGGGACAATCCTTTTCCTTCTCAAACATGTGAAATGTCTTTTTAACTAATCATGTAGTTCACTACTGCTCTGTCAATTTTATGATTGTAGAATAATATTGGTAATATGGATTCTGATCTGTCCTAAAATCAAAGAAATATTGAGAATTTCATTGTTTGCTAAATGAATCAATGCCACTTTTCAATACCAAGGTTTTGGGTGAAATTGATATCTAGATGACGAAAGGTCTAACTTTAGTACAGGAATAACAAATGATAGGATTGAGGGCATGCACGAGCTGAAGATAGGAATTACTTTAACAAAACATGTAATGTCGAGTTGAATCTGCAACTTCCCCTTCCAACATTAGAGATAGGCAGGACGGATAAAGGACAAGGGATGGTTGGCTACTAAATCCTCTGAAGTTGAACCCACCATAGCTCATCGTCAACACTCTCACTGGAGTTCAGGTCTTGTCCTGTACACGTCTTTCCTGTTGGTTTATATTCAGGACTTTATGACCTTAAACAGAATATGTACATAGAGGGTTTATGCAGAGTAATATCATAAGGGCAGTGATATGCAATGGCCGATGGTTCAAATATTATTGATGAGTTCAGTATCAAGCAATATTCTGCGTTGGCCTAGCAATAAAACTTTGTTACAGAGGTATGATAATTCAAATTGTTAGGTGAGTGATCCATGATTTGGACATCTGGTTTCTAGTATTTTACCTATTGCAGTTTTAGAGAGTCAAAACTGCCGAGTGTTCAAGCGAAACTAAAAGAGGTTGTTAAATAGGGAGGAATGGATAACTCACTTGAGGAATGTGTATACTCCTTACAATAGAACCTTATAATAATATCCTCTAACATAATAATTTCAATTTCGTACTTCTTTCGGTTAAAAAAAAGTTAAATAATATCCCCTCCACAAATGTGTTTTTATGCACAAAAATGAAAAGAACAACTTATTAAATTTATGCCAGAGTACCATCTATTTTAGTTGGTACTAGAAACTAGAAACTGAGGCAACTCCCCTTGTAAGCTATTGTTTTCGTGACAAATAAGAAGCAGTGAGCACAAATCATCTGAAAATAATTCTCTTGAAAATTTTAGTTGTGGTTTTGCTCTTGCTTTTTGTCTGTGATGATTGGAGTCTTTAATAATTCAGGTTTGAGCTGGACATGTTATTGGAGTTGGTGGGTTCAACTGCTAAGTGTGTAGACGAATTACTGAATGTGGTTAACGATAGTTCAATTTATGGTCATGGTCCAATCCGTAGTGAGGACCACTTTACAGGTTTGTCAATGTTGACTTAAAAGTTAGTTGGTTGCTCTCACCACGCCCATATCTCCATTAATTCATAGGTTAACACACACGAAAAATCAAAATAATCCTCAATTCCTATTATTAAAAAAGCTCTATCCGCTTTTCCAAAGCATTGATCAAACTACTCTCGAAAATTCAAAACATTGATCATGGTAACTATTTTTAAGAAAATACTACTCAAAACAATAAGTTAATAGAAGCAATTAAGTTACTTGAACTTATCACATAGAAAATTCAAATGAAAGATAACTTAATTGCTTCTATTAACTTACCACCCCGAGGCCTCACAGATCACCCCTCCCACCTCTATACTATAGTTTTTTGCTATAGAGGTACAGATTGATAGGTACTTCCAGATATATAATATTCAACATTCTTTTGAAGATTGGAATAATTAAGTTAATTTGAACGATGAAAATGCCTTAAGAATTTAAACGTTCAACATTACTTATGGAGTATTATGGAATATAGATAGTAATATTAGACTACAAAAAATTAAAATTTCAAAGAAATTTATCCGATAAGTTTGCACACATTTTCCTATATGAAAATAATTACATTTACACTGTTTTTCATGCAGACGTGACAAAACTTAGTTGTCCAGATGGGAAATGACATACAAATACAACCTATCAATTTATACTCTCAAGTTCTCTTCCCTTTCTCTTTCTTCTCCAAAACTTAGACTTTTCCACTTCCATAGGGAAACAAAATTGTTTCTCTATATATATGAATCAATTTGCTTTGTTTTCGTAATTTTTGTTGGATTCTTTCAAAACATAAGCTTTATGGCTATACGACTAATTTTTATTTGATTCTGCACAGTTATGTTCTTCGTGTTCTTTTTTATTTTCTAGTGTTTAGTTAAGTAAGGAAAAAAAATGTTATCTTCAGAACATGAAGACAATGACTTTCTTAATTAAAGTGGAGAAAATAAGTTCTATAAGTGACACTTTATGTTTATTGTATCCTACCATCCACCCAATCCTCTCAACCCAACCCCTTGATCATCCCAGCTTCGCCACCCCGAGGCCTTACAGACCACCCCTCCTACCTCTATAGTATAGCTTTTTACTGCATTACATATTAATGTTCTGAAGATAACTTTTTTTTTTTTCTTATACTACATTTCTAGTGTTTGGTTAAGAAAAAAAATATTATCTTCAGAACATTAACGCTTATGCCTTTTTAAACTAAAATTTAAAGAAGGATAGTAAATTAAATAACATAGATTATCTTGACATGAAGGTATAGCAAATTGATTCATATCTATAGAGGAACAATTTTATTTCTCTATGGAAGTGGAAAAGTCTAAGTTTTGGAGAAGAAATAGGAGAGAAATTGAGAGTACAGATTGATAGGTTGTACTTGTATGTCATTTCCCATTTGTAATATGGACAGCTAAGTTCTGTCACTGTCACGTAATAGGAATTGATAAAAATTTTAAAGCTGCATGAAAAGCAGTGTAAGTATAATTATTTTCATATAGAAAAACGTGTACAAACTTATCAGATAAATTTCTTTGAAATTTAATTTTTCGTAGTCTAATATTACTATTTGTATTACATAATATTCAATAAGTAATGTTGAACGTTCAAATTAACTTAATTATTCAATCTTCAAAAGTAATGTTGAAATTTTTTTTTCCATTTTTACCTTTCATTTGAATTTTCTATGTGATGAGTTCAAGTAACTTAATTGCTCATTAACTTATTATTTTGAATAGTAATTTTTAAAAAATAGTTATCACGGTCAATGTTTTGAATTTCCGAAAGTAGTTTGATAATAATTAAAAAAATATCTAAGTTATGTCTTAATTTTCTTTTCTTAATAAGTGTCTATTATCTCAACAAGTCCCTTATTATGAAATAGAGAAAGTACTTATCAATTACATTTGTTAAGTTTCTCATTATTCTTGGAAATTTTGTTGCTCCTTAACGTACTTTTTGTAGTTCATATTTCTTTGAGTAAATACATAATTACCCCACTGATGGAGATTTTCAAAAAGACACCTAAACTTTGAATTTGATCTATTACCCCATGATTCTTACTTAATCCGTTGCAAACACATCATTTTGACCCTCTGCGTGTATACACGCGCCACAGGCGCGTGAAAGGGCTTGAATTTGACTTTTTTGACCAATCAAAAGCTACCACATGTAAAATAATTGATATATAATTTATATTCTTTTTTTAAAAAAAAAAATATTTATTTATTTTATAAAACTATCCCTACCCCTCTCCGCCCTCCCCCAACCCACCCATTCTTTCTTCTTCAACTCAATTCACCATTAAAGCTTCCATTGAAGCTTTTTTTTTTTTAAATCATTCATTAAAGCTTCATTTTACAATTAAATCATATCATTTAACTACCCACGATTTCTTCTTCAACACAATGTCTTCTTCAACACCATTAAAGTTCTTCAACACAATGTCACCATTAAAGCTCCTCCATTGAAGCTTTCTTTCTTTAAATCATATCATTAAAGCTCCATTTTTCAGTTAAATCATATCATTTAACTATCTTTAAAACTCAATTCAATCATAAAACTTTCAATTCAATTATAAAACTATTTTTTGAAGTGATTTGAACCAAAAAAAAAAAAAAGAACGAGAATGCATGCTGACGAAGTGTGGGAGATGTTGATGGGGGTGGGGGTGTTGAATGGGGGTCGGGGTTGAGGGGAGCTGCTGACGCGGGGGGAGGTGCTGGATGGGATGGGGGGAAGAAGGGGTGGGTAGGGTGTTAAATTAAATAAAAATAAAAATTTTATTAAAAAAAATATGAAACTAAACGTAGTTGACACGTGGTAGCACCTGATTGGCGCGTGTTTTCACTCACTTTGTTGTGACTGAGATTCAGCGAAAAATAGTGCATTTGCAACGAAATAAAGAAGAATCGTGGGGTAATAGGTTAATGTTAAAGTTTAGGTGTCTTTTTGAAAATCTCGGACAAGATCAGTGGTTTAATTATGTATTTACTCTATTTCTTTTTGCTGGGAGTGTTCACATTTTGGTTAAAAATCAAATCGACTCATGGATCAAATCAAATCGATTAGAACATTGATGTTTGATTTGGTTTATTAGGATTTAATTTAAATATTAAAAGTCAATAATGTTTGATTTAGTTTTGTTTTTACTAAAAAATGATAAAATAAATAACTAAATCAAATAACATGCATTTTATAATTATTTGAATAATGACATTAGTTTTTCACAAGTAATAATAAATATTGTATATCTTTTAATCATTAATTTAATTTTAGTCAACTTTTTTCACATGCATACAATACTTTTAAGTTTTATTTCTTAAAAACTATGTCCAACCCAACACTGTAAATCTAATTGTCTATATGGTGCGGTTAATTTCCGATGTTTAAATTTCTTTATTAAGACATCCATCAACTTTTCAATGTCTTGCTCTATTTATTTTTGTATGGTTAACCATTCTATTTAAAGTTATGATTCCTGTCGATTTCTTCGAGGCTGATGTTGAGAAGGAAGTCTAAAACATCAACATTTGTATGTTTTCCTAGTTTCCTTTCCTTTAGCCACTCATCAATCAGCCACTCATAAGTTGAAGAACCTTAGTAAAATGATTTGTCATGCGCCTATATGAGCGAGATAATAGGAATTGAGGATTATTTTAGTTTTTCGTGAGTGTGAATCTATGAATTAATGGAGATATAGGCATGGTGACAGCAGCCAACTAACTTTTAAGTCAACATTGACAAACCTCTAAAGTGGTCCTCAATACGGATTGGACTATCACCATAAATTGAATAATCACTAACAACATTCAGTAACTCGTCTCCACACTTAGCAATTGAACCCACCAACTCCAATAACATGTCTAGCTCAAACCTGAATTATTCCACCACCCCCTCCCCGTCGGGACCACACCAGGGCCACCACCACCCTCCCCACCGGGACCACACCCAGGACCACCCCCCTTCCAGCTTGGTCCCGGGACCATGCCCAGGACCCCCTGCCCTCGGCCTCCGCCTGAAGCCGAAACCACGTCCAGGACTAGGACCCCCTCCCCCGCCTAGACCCGGACCATGCTCAGGCCTAGGATCCCCCGCCCCTGCCCAGACCCGGGATCATGTCCTGCCCCAAGACCTCCCTCCCCCGCCATCTCCCCCGCCTGGACTTAGGACGACGTTGTCCTAGGCCCAGGACCCACCACCACCCCCTGCACCCGAGACCTTTTTTAAATGTTTTCTTTTTATATTTTATATTAGCAAACCTAAAAAAATTTCTTAATTATCCATCTCTTTATGTTTCATCTTCTCCCTCGCCCCCCCCCCCCTCAGGACCCTCCTGCCTCGAGGCCCGAGACCATCTCAAGCCCAAGGTCACCCCTGCCCCCGCTCGGGACCACACCTAGGACCCCTTCCCACCTAGGCCGGGACCCTCTTTAATTTTTCCTTTTTATATTAGAAAACCTAAAAATTATTTCGTAGTTTCATTCATTTCATTATCCATCTTATATTCTTTATCTTAATCATTTACACTTTTAATTTCACACAGTTTGCCCAATTAAAAGTCTAATAGTTTTGACTCTTTTTTCCCTATTTAATGTTATAACATAATAGCAACGAAACTAAATTGAAAGAAGTATATTTTACCTACATAGTTAACATTGAGAACTGAACCTGAAAATATGCAACTTCTGTGCAGATCTGGAACCACCACAAGCGGTCAGAAGTATCTCTGTTTCCAGCAGAGTTCGTTAGATTTTCCTGATCGTATGTTCTGACGCTGACCCCAAAAGTCTAAATGTAATATTCCTTTGCATAGGGGGCATAAGCATTCTGCAGATAAGAAATACAATAAACTATTAAAGAAGCATAGCATTGGCTAGCTCTTCCGCAAAATGTAGTCTTTTCTTTCTTTTTGAATGATTGGATCTTTTAACATGATGTTGCTGATCACAGATTATGGAGTTGCAATTAAGCTTTAGTCCTTTTTTAACTGCAGAACACAAACAAACACAAAAGGAAAACTTCCTGGAAAGCTAGCATATGTATAACAGGATATCAACAAGGAAAAACTGACACAGATAACTTGAGACATATCTACTTATGTTGTTTCCCAGTGAAATCTCATAACTGGGGTCTAGGGAGGGTTGAGTATACGCAAACCATACCACTACTAGATGGAGGTAGAGAAGGTGTTTGCGAAAGACCCCCGGATCAAGTGCAGTAGATCCAAGTAAGTGCCACGCTCCATGTCAACCACAACCGACATAGAAAATAAACAATAAATGCCTTATCAGCTCCAAATAACGCTTTAAGTTCCCTGCGATTTGATGCAAGTTTTGCTTATACTAGTTGGGTAATTTCTTGCAATGCTGCTTTACATTCTGGACCAGCAGATTCACCAAACTGTAGTAGGACAATCAGGAGTCCAACTGATCCTTAGGAACTTGTGTCTGAAATATCCACAAACATCAGACATTCTCATGTAAAGAAATAGACCTTGGACCTAACTCGACCCCAAACCCCAAAAGTCAGCTCATGCGGTGAGGATTGCCCAAAATCATAAAAAGGAGACCAGGTCTTCCCCCCTCAAAAAACAAAATAAGACAAGAATAAACCAGAAAAACTGTTTGGCAATCCAAAAATCCACCTAAGAAATATAGAAAGACAATGAAGAACATCCAAAAACACTTCCTCTGTGTAAGAAACTATTCCTGATAAGAAAAAAACTGCAAGTATTAACAATCAAAGTAGCACAATCTTACCTGCCTGTCAAACTCTGAGAAGCAGTAAACTGTTTGAACTACTGTTGAGCTTGCAAGGCTTCCACAAGCTAGGTGAGGAAAGGTCAGGCAAAACCATGCACTAAGTGCTCCTGCGTATGAAACACCGAAGACAAACTATGGGTTTTCAATATTGGATCTGTTGAGTTTCACGTTCAAGGACTCCTGCAACATATTAGAAATATTACATACCTAGTGTAGCCCCACAAACATACAACAACAACATACCCAGAATAATCGCACAAAGTGGGGTCCGGAGAGGGTAGAGTGTACACAGACCTTACACCTACCTCATAGGTAAAGAAACTGTCCAATAGACCCTCGGGGCTTAAGGGAAAAATAGTCCAAAGCAGTCCAGAAAAGAAGTAATATAAGTGCAAGAAATAGCAGATATTAACAGAAAGAACAGCTGGTAAGAAGTGGAGTTGGGAAGTGGAAAACAAAATCAGTGATGTAGCATGTCTTATTCGTACATACCTGAATTTGATGTGGTTAGCTTTAATGTGCCAACAAAAAAAAGGCTCATCAATTCAAGATTCCGTTAAGTTAATTATTTCGCTGTCTTTTTGAATTACATAAGAAGCATTTAACTTACAAGAAGCAGACTATCTGCCTAAAATATGGGTTTTCAGATTTTATATTAGTTCTAGGCCGAGTGCTATAATCCCAAGGCATGCTATCTACAGTGCCACAAAGTTGGATGTTGACTTATCCAGTTATCTTACTAATATCATGATATCAGGTTAGTGATAGCAGTTAGGTAACCCATGAGCTATCGAGCTAGATTGAAGAAGCGATGTGCTTTGAATTGATAAGAAATTACCATGGATAAAGGAAATAGGATTAAGATGCCAACCTGATAGAAATTCCTGAAAGCCGCTAAGTCAAAAAGTGCCTGTTTTGATGACAGATATTGCAGATTCCCAGTTGTTAAAGACTTAAAGGGTGAACTCTTCCCATAATACTGATGCTTAAGAGTAACGATAGCAGCTCCAAACTTCTTTGCTAAAACCTGTTAGACACGGGAGGTTCAGAAGTATTCTTCACCAGAAGTACATCTCCTCTTCCTACACGACAATTGATTGTCACGGCCAGAGCATGTTTCTATGTGCTTGTTGTGTCAGTTAACCAGAATATTACAAACTAGAAATCGATGCCGAGGTTTTTTGGATTCAGAATAACCTCGGTATAAAATCTACATTACTACTTGGGTGCTCGGTTGTCATTTTTGTGTTTCATAAAATAGAATCACGTTCCATGAAACTTATGTCAGAAATCTTGTATTATTTTACACCAGGCATGACGTGAAATACGAGTACTTTGTATTAGCAAAAGATACTAGCATCTGAGATGACAAACATATCCTTACACTTTAATTATAAAAACCGTAATCGTGATTATATTAGATAGTAAGAATTTCTAATAATTTTGAATTTAACGGTAAGTTAAAACTTGTATACTGCCACTTCTTGACTCTTGCATCAGAAAGATTTTATTTTAGACGTATTTCAAAAACTGGACCATTTTGATTAAAACTTTAATCACCAACCAAAGCCTTACAAGCTTGTGTTACGGTGATTACAGAAAGGGACACAATCTTCAAAACCTTAATAAAAGTTTCATTTGACAAAAAGAAGAAAGTGTGAAGAAGGTTACTGTTACTTCATTGAGTAAGATTTTTCACTGAACATAGTACTTTAAAATGATAAAAAAGGATATGGCATATAACCACAACTCAAAAATGGCTCCCAACAACAGCCTTGAAAAGAAGTACATCTTCACGGAGGCACCAAGAGGGGAGGGGAAAAAAAGAACAAAAAATACACTACCATCATGCAAAGATACCTCAGCTCCCCCACCCCCTCTTATCATGGCACCAAAGATATCACTAAATCAATAACCGACACTCCCGTGCTGATTGATGAGACGCGGGGGGGGGGGGGGGGGGGGGGGGGGGGGGGGGGGGGTGAATGACAAATTGGAGGTTTGGAGGCAAACCCTTGAGTCTAAGGGGTTCAGGGTGAGTAGGTCCAAGACGGAGTATTTGGAATGCAAGTTTAGTGACTTGAGGCAGGAGGATGAAGTAGTGGTGAGGTTGGACTCCCAGGATGTTTGTAGGAGGGATAGTTTCAAGTATCTTGGCTCTATAATTCAGGGGAATGGTGAGCTTGATGAGGATGTCGCTAAACGTATTGGAGCAGGTTGGATGAAATGGAGGCTTACCTCGGGAGTGTTGTGCGATAAGAAGGTGTCCCTCAAGCTTAAAGGAAAATTCTATAGAGTGGCAGTCCGTCCGGTCATATTGTATGGAGCGGAGTGTTGGCCAATCAAGCACTCTCACATCCAAAAATTGAACGTAGCGGAAATGAGGATGTTGCATTGGATGTGTGGGCTTACTAGAGGGGACAGAATTAGGAATGAGATTATCCGAGAGAAGGTGAGAGTGGCTTCGGTGGAGGACAAGATGCGGGAAGGAAGGCTGAGATGGTTTGGGCATGTGATGAGGAGGGATGCGGATGCCCCCAGTTCGTAGGTGTGAGAGGCTAGCGTTGGATAGTTTCAGGAGGAGTAGAGGTAGGCTGAAGAAATACTGGAGGGAGGTGATTAGACATGACATGGAGCAGTTGTAGCTTACTGAGGACATGATCCTAGATAGGAAGGTGTGGAGGTCGCGGATAAGGGTAGAAGGCTAGTGTGAGTCTCGATTGTAGCTAGCAGTCAGGAGAGACCTGGTGTAGCCGAGTTAGTAATCCTAAGACTGTGTACATAGGTGTCTTTGGTTTGTGAGTGTATGTTACTACTAGATGGGTGTCCTATTCCTTATTTCTTAGTTCCTATTTTCTTATTTCGTGTTGCCCGCACAACTCGTATTTTGTATTGCTTTGATTTCTATTTTATCATTTCTTACTCCTTATTTCTGTTATGTCATCCATCCCTTTGTTTAGTATTCTTTATCTTGAGCTGGGGGTCTATCGGAAACAGTCTCTCTACTTCTTCGGAGGTAGCGGTATGGACTGCGTACATCTTACCCTCTCCAGACCTCACTTTGTGGGAATACACTGGATTTGTTGTTGTTGTTGTTGTAGTTAAGATCCACTTTCTATCAGCGGGAGCATGTCGAATTCTCCAAAAGTAGTGTATTTTTGGAGAATGTGAAGAGTCCGCACAACTTAATGAGTACAATGCAAAAAGGGGTGCATAAATGCCCTCAATTTAAAATCAAGAACATCACCCCCCCCCCCCCGCCCCCTTTTTCAAGAATTGCTCTAAAAATGAGTGTAATACAAAAGGGGTTGCATAAATACCCTCAATTCAAAATCTTGAAATCACCCTATTTTCAAGAATTTCTCTAAAAATGAATGTACTAAAAAAAGGATTGCATAATTACATTGAATCTTGATTGGGGTACAGGAATCATAATCTTCCTCCATCAATGTATTTCCTAAATCCCTCCGTCAATCTTCCTCCGTCGACGAAAAGGGATCTGCAAAAATACAGAGATAAGGTACAAATCAATGTAAAAGATGAGACCAATTTGTGTTGTGTGTGTACAAATTCAAATTTCTTACAGTATTTGGCAAATTAGATCTTCTTCTTCTTGTTGTTGGAAAGAAGCAACAATTGGCAGTATTTGGTGTCAAGTAGTTTGCAAATTACAACGGCTCATTTTGTGTTGAATAAGGGAAATGCAATTAAAAGGGACAAAGGTTTCAAGTTTTAATAGGCAAATGTGATAAATTCTTTTTTTTTGTCATAATTAGAATTGTTGTAATTTAATAGCCTAGTAATTATGATGATATACATGTTTGTCACAATATAATTACAGTATAATTATTAGTTTCTATTGAATTTCACAAGTGTAATCACATAATCATATTAAACTTTAAAAATAAAAATTAATATTAGATAAATGATGCTCTGATACCAAAGAAAAACTGGATCGCTTCACTATTGCACTTGGTACCTTTATTACATGTTATTAAGCCTTAGTCACGAGCCTAATTTTAAATCAAGCCTTAATTACGGCCTTCTACGCCCACCTAGCTAATTGACCTTTACAGGAACATCCGGTATAAATGTCAAGATTGGACTCATAACTGTAGCATCTTAACATATAGATTTCGGCAATAATGGAGGTTTACAACTCTTGTTTTCATAACAAAATACCATTTCATACATGTAACATATTCTGTTATAGTTCAACACTAGAGATTTAGCCCATCATAGGCTAGCAATAGTAAAAGGTAAAAATAAAAATTAAGATATAGAAATTTAAAATAACCTTAAGGTGGATGGATTGTGCTCAGAAGCAATGGGCTTTTATTAACACTCAGAATATTTTTACAAGAGAATATGCTAGAGAGAGAGGGGTTCTGAAAAATCTGTCTCCCCAAATGAAAATGAGCTCCTTATATAATGAATGCTCCAGACAAAAGACAAAATAATAAATGGCCTTTACTATTCATATTTGGCCTCTACTATTCACAAACGACTCTTGCTTTTTCAGAAAGCTAAGTGCCTCTTACTGTTTGCTTTTTCATAAAGTTACTTTTTACTTTGTCTGTCATTATGGTTGTTGTATCATTAATGGTGGGGACCTCCATTTATGCCATTTTTCCCTTTTGTTTGTTTCAGTGCTGAAAGATTCTTCCATGGTTGATTGGAATTTTCGTAAATATTCATCCAGATCTATTTCTTCATCATTCTGGATATCCTGTGACTCACCAGCCAAGCAATCCCCTACAGAAGAGATGGACATATCTGAAGTGCACTCCTGATCAAGATTTTTCAATAAATCTTTTTTAACTTTCTCCATATACGATGTCAAAATCTCAGCTTTGGTCATTGTGCCCTTCTTCATTTGAAGTTTTTTAGTGATGTTCTTGAAAGTGCTAAGCTCTTCCTGTTCATAAGAAGACTCCATTTTCTTTTGTTGTCTATATTTTGCAATAGTTATCTTTATTAACTCAATCAATTAGTGACCATGGACATTACCATCACCAAATTGCTGGTTTAATTTACTCCAAAATTTAGTAGAATAAACTCTCATTAAACATGGTAAATTATCAATATTTAATTTTACCTCTATGGACCACTTCAAGATCCACAGAATTGAATTCAATGAAGAAATACATCATAGATATTCATTTAATTTTACCTCAAAATAAATATTATCTTTTTGCATTTTTAGAAGTATTGGTGATACTTCTATCCAGTCCTTGTATATACTTTTAAATGGCTCAGGCAATATTTTTGGTGAAGGACCATGCAAGATCCACCATTTAGCAAACCAATTTGGTATGCTTTGTTTGTGCACATTTGCACATATTTTTACAAATCATGAATGAGATCTCTCAGGATTCTCACACAAGAAAACCTTATCAAAGCTTTTCATATAATCCCAATAATTATATTTTACAACAATATTTTATTGTTCGGAATGTATATATTCTTTTTCTTTTAGGGTACTCAAGCCTCATTCTTCATGAGTCAAAATCTGTTTGATTATAATTTTAGAATAACTATAATCTTTTCCGACGGCTACATTAGCATATAAATGTTAGATTTCTGCAGATCCCATTATAGATAATATGGTCTCATAATGTTTGCGGTATTTGTATGATACCATAGCGTAAAATGTATTATCCAAATACCTTTGCATTAACTGTCAGGGATTATCCTTCCATCGAAGGTCATGATTTTCTAGAAGAATGATTATCTCCTCTGTTTTGTTGCGTTCAAACAACTCAGTATCCCTATTATCATCTTTGAGAATACTTGAATATGAAGGGACTTCATTATCCTCCTGTTTTTTGGACTTGGATTTCATGAATTCCAAAAAGTCCTAATATATTTGTTCATCTGTATTCAGATCAGAAGAACTTGAGCTTGTAATGCTCGAGGATATCAGCTTTTGATTTTCAATTTGGGCGAGGACATTACCTCTGCCTCTTATTGAAGAATTTTTTTCACCTCTTCCCCTAAATGAAGAAATAGATCCTTGTGATGCCATCCTGAAATCCATAAAAGAAAACATCAGCTTAAAAATTCACGAGTTAAAAAATCGGGTATATTATCTGACCCTTTTAAGTATTATATTTTAAAATCAAATGGAGCTAACAAAGTCTATCATCTTGCAAACATTTGCTTAGAAACATCATGTTTAAAATCTTTATTAAAGATAAATTTTGCAACTTGGCAATCAGTTCTTATTAAAAACTTTTGATTGTAAAGATCGTCTTGAAATTTTAGAACACATTTGACTATAGCAAGAATTTCTTTTGCTACAATTGCATAATTTTTTTGACTGGCATTCTATTTTTCAGAATAAAATTGAACAATATAAACTTGTTTATCTTTTGGGGAATATTATTTAAGAATTCCACCATAATCAATATTTGATACATCAGTATCAATTATTTTTGGACAATTGGGATTTGCAAGTGTAAGGCAAGGTAAATTATTGACCTTAGCCTTAATATTTCTGCCTGCAATAGTATGACTCTCAGACCATGCTTTAGGATTTTTCTTCAGCCTATCATACAAGATAGTTGTATCCTTTTTCAAATCCTCCACAAAAGGAGATATATAATTTAGACTACCCAAAAATTTTTGCAAACAGGTTTTGTTTGTTATATCATCAGAAAATTTAGAAGCAAATTCAATACTTCTATTTATGAGAATAATCTTCCCTCGATCAATATTATGTCCTAAAAATCTGATATTTATCTGGAATAAAAACATCTTTGACTTCGAAATTACTAAGCCGTTTTGTATAATGATCTCTTTGAAAAGATCCAGATGTTTAAAATGTGTCTCTATATTTTTTGAGAACACCAGAATGTCATCAATATAGACAATAATAAAATTATTGTATGGCATAAAAATATCATTCATGATATTCTGAAATTCCGAAGGAGAATTCTTCAAACCAAAAGGCATGACATTTTATTCAAATTATCCCATTAAAACATTAAATGCAATTTTATATTTATCAGTTTCCAAAATCTGAATTTTCCAGTAACCTGATTTCAAATCAAATTTTGAAAATATTAGAGCGTCATACAAACGATCTAATAAATCTTTCTTATTGAAAATTGGATATCTAATCTATTTGAGAACTTTATTCAAAGGTTTGTAATTAATAACTAACTTCGAAACTCCTCTTTCTTGTTTTGCATGTTTATTTACATAAACCAGTGCATGACCATGGAGATTTAGAAGGTCGAATAAGGCCTTTATGCAAAAGAGATTCAATTTTTTTTTTACATAATTCTAAATATTCAGAATTCATTTGGCAAGGTCTGGCCTTAGTAGGTATATTACCATCTTGGAAATCATTTTCATATGGAAGACTAACAACATGTTGTTTTCTCCGGTAAAAAGCATTAGGATGGTCTCCACAAATTTAAAGTGACAATTGGCTTTTCAAAAGCTCATTTTTTTCAATTAATTTTGAATTTTGAAGGGTTTCATTAATAGTTAAATTGCAAATTTCATTCTTTAAAAAATTCATTTGTTTATGTTTTGAAAGAATTTTTTCTTTAATCAGATTTAAATATCTAGTATAAGGTGGATCACACCATTCAAATTGAATATGTTTATTTTCAAAAGTACCAATGATTCCTTTTCATCCCAACGGACTAAAGGATACAAATGTAGAAATCATGATTTCCCTAAAATAATTTCATCAGAAATGTCTTTAACTAAAACAAAGGTTTCAGGAAACAGACTCTGTCTTTACAAATATAAGCTTTAGGAATTTTATATTCTACCCTCATTTTTTGACCACTTGCATTTCTCACGATATTAGTCATTTTTACAAAATATCTGAAAGGTATCATACCTTCTTGAATGCAGTTACAGCCTGCCCTACTGTCAATGAAAGCTGTAAATTTCTTCTTATAATTGTAATCAATTAGAAGGGTTACTTTAGCATAGAAGTGTTGATAGACAACTTCTTCTAAAGTTTTAAGAAAATCTCCTTTAGGGGGAGTTTGACTACCCTCAGTGAGTAATAACCTTGGGTTTTCTAAAGCAGAAACCCTTTGGTCTAATGCCAAATTATGACTCTTAAGGAAGGATATTACCTTCTTGAGTTTATCAATCTCGTTTTTAGGTCCTGGGTTGTTGTTGGAATAGCTTTAACCTTTTGTCTTTCTTTTAAAAGTCGATTAACCTAGAAAATCATGACCTTCGATGGAAGGATAATCCCTGGCAGTTAATGCAAAGGTATTTGGATAATACGTTTTACGCTACGGTATCGTACAAATACCGCAAACATTATGAAACCATATTATCTATAATGGGATCTGCAGAAATTCAACATTTATATGCTAATGCAGCCGCCAGAAAAGATTATAGTTATTCTAATGTCATAAAGTTGTTAAATTATTTGACAAAAAGATAATCTATTAATTTTAACTAAAAAGTTAATGGCGTGCAATGTGAACTACCAAGTCAATACTACTAAAACAAATTAATTAAAATTGAAAATATAACATAAGTTCAAAATATAACACAAAAGAGTAAACATATAATAATAATCTTATCTCAAATTTCAACATAACTGAACATAATATGATTCAAAAGAAAAGAAAAACGTGAATTTATAATTTTATTCAATAATGAATTCTACTTCAATTTGAAAATAAAAATACTGAAAAAATAAATATAAAATAGATAATATAAACAATTGCATGGAATCACAAGAAATAAAGGTTGAGAAATGAGAATTAAAGAAATGAAATATAAATAATTGAAAATAAAAAAATATATGTTTTTAAAAAATATTAGAATAATAAAAATAAAAGGATTTACATTAATGGAAATAAAAATAAATTAAAAATAAAACAATTTTTAAAAAAAGACTAAAAAGTAAATGCTTGTAATTACACTATCTAATTGACAGCAATTCACAAGTTATTTTTTCTTAATAATTGTGATCTCCTGGCCAACTAACTAAATTTACGTTTACCTAACACTCCTGCCAGCAACAAACCACAGATATCACTGTTTTTCTTTATAATTGATTCTTGTTTTTCCTTAGTTTTTTGCAGCTTTGAATGCTGAAGATCGTGCTGGTTTGGTAAATAGAATCAAGGTCCATCCTTATCTCTCTCCTTCATTATATTTTTGTTTAATTTTCGCCTCCTTTTTGTGTGTGTATTGCAGTAGTTTTTCCAAAATTAAATTTGGTCTTCTATTTGGAAATGTGTAGGATAAGCTTTAGATTTGGTTGTGGACAATTGGAACATACTTGGGACTCTATCACCACAAGTTAGGAACCGCATTGATGCTTTGAGAGAGCCTCAGGTTTATTACTCATATTCATTTCCTCTGTCTTTGTTTGTTTCATTAAATTTTTATATGATTTAATTCTCTATTAAGTTCACATATATCACCTCCGGTCAGCAACAATCAACAGATATCACTACTTTTCTTTATAATTGGTTCTTGTTATTCTTTACTTTTCTATAGCTTTGAGTGTTGAAAACCTCGTTGGTTTGGTAAACACACTCAAGGTGACTTCTCTCTCTCGTTCGTTATATTTTTGCTTAATTTAAGAGAAATGGGAGGATGAGATGTGTCTAAGTGAGGGTGCATGAACTTTGGAAAAAATTAGACCTTGTTGTGCTATGAACATATATTTCACTAGGCATGGTACAAACAAATTGGGTAAAACTAGGAGGCCGCCTAGTTTTGTACTAGCGAAACTCATGGTACAAAGTAGAGTTCACAACCATCACTCCTCAATGAAACTTTTTTCATATAAAAGTTATTTAATTCATATTTATACGTTACTATATTAATTTTATAGTTCTACGTTTAATTAAATTATCGCACAAATTGATATTGAGTGACAACATATGCTTTAAGACTAACGTGTATTTTACGCATTACGTCATCTTCAAATTTTGAATCGGATAAGATTAGATTTTTGCAGGGCCAACTAATTAACTAAACTAAAGAGGACTAGAATGAAAGAAATAAACTATATAATTGGCCTCAAATCCCGCAACTTGCTATCAAATCTTATTAATTAACCTAATTGGCCAAACTGCCTAAAGAAACTTCAATTTCAAATTACATTTCCTTTCACGGCTAGGTACCTCCTTCCCAGCTACTGGTACAACTTCCACAAGCTTGAATCCGTTAGTTTATATTCTCACGAAATGTGGGCCCCACCAAATCTTTTTGAAAATCTCTTTTCAATTTCCCTCATTTTCATCCTCCAAAGCTCTCTATATATTTTGGGACTTAGGGTTTAGCTTTCATCACATTCAATATGAGTAATTTGAACATATATCAGTTCAATCTTTACCCGTTCACTGCTGATGCCGTCGGTAAATCCCTAATCCAGGCATTTTAATTTATTTATTTTCCAATTGTTGTGTTTGTATAGCAAATATAGGACACAAATTAGGGTAGAAGATTAGTTAGATAGTTAAGTGTTCTCTCGCTTATTCTCTTGTATTGTTAGCTGTACTGTTAGTCGTAGTAGTTATTTGTAATTGGCTGTTGATTTATCTTATTATGTCTACTGTTCAACATGTGATGTGTCAGGTTGCGTATAGTATTTTGTCATGATTTCTTTATTTAAGTTATTTTCTTTTCTCTATATTGCTTTAGACTATTTTTTTCCTTGAGCTAAAGGTCTATAGGAAATAACACCTTTCCCTAGTTAGGGGTATGGTCTACGTACACTTCACTCTCTCCAGACCTCACTTTGTGTGATTACATTGGGTTTGTTGTCTAGGGAAGGGCCGGACCACAATGGTCTATTGCATGTACGTAGCTTTACCTTGCATTTATGCTAGAGTCTGTTTCCACAGCTTGAACCCGTGACCTCCAGTCACATGCCAACAACTTTACCTGTTACTCCAAATCTCGCCTTCTTGTTGTCCATTTATGTGTTCGCATAAAAATTCTCCAAGGCTTTTGGCTCGAAGTGATTCTTATTTGTCTTAATTCTCTGTAGCTTCATATGCTGCATACCGTGCTGAGATGGAGATTGAACGGAAGGTTGGTTCTTTTCTTTAATTTTTGGTTTTGTACATATGCATTCTATTTTAGTTGAAGTATTTGGCTTTCTTTTCCCCTTCGCTGTAGTAACTTTTTTTATGTTACGTTTGTGTTTTTGGAAATGTGTAGGAAAATATTCGGAAATTATATGGGAGTCCCTTGGTTAAACTTAAGACTTTGTCACCACAAGTTAGTAAGCGCGTGAAGGCTTTGAGAAACCTTCAGGTTTGTTATTCAGTTATTCATATGTTTCAATTTAATGTGATTTTGTTTGAACTGTTAGAACAATAATGATAATTGTACAAGAAATTCAAAATAAACTTTCTTGGCTTAGAGGCACGATTACGCTTCTTGAAGATAGTTGAAGTTTCACCCATGAGCAAACGGAAGAATTAGTAACAACTCTATCTTCGGGATTCAACTAAGCCACAAAACATGTAGCATTCAAGAATGTTGATCTTCTATTCTGGAATTGGTGATTTCACCTTTAGATCAATTTCTCTCAAATGTTTTTCAAGGGGAAAGTAATTTTTTTGAGTGCTTATCTTTTCAAACAAAAGAAATTGCTATTTATAGGATAAAAGTTTCATGTAAAAGAAGTATTAATTAAATAATAGTTAACAGGTTCATGAACAAAAAATTGTCTTTCTTTCAAGAACCTAAAACGTAAATGAATGAATTGTAAATTCACATTCATCTTCTTTGTAACTCAAAACTTCAAGTGATGCATTTGTTTCAAAACTAATTGAAACATAACTCTTAAAAATCTTTAACCGAAGTATTTGTTTCAAAATTTATTGAAACATAAACTTAACAATCCCCCACTTGTTTCAAGAAATTTTATAAAACACAAAATTCATTTGAGATATCAATCTAGCAACATGCATCAATAATGGTGTCTTTTGGACTTGAACCATTAGCTAGTGAAGACTTTCTAAATCATTGACTACTTAGTGAACAAATCTTGAACTAAGTGGTTAATTGAATGAAGTAGAAAAATACTCCACGCATATTGCTATGTTCCGGTGAAAATCAAAATCCTTTGACACCTTACGGCCATGTGTCCTGAATCCTTTTAGCTAAGTGCTTTAAGATTCCCTGTTAAAATCTTATTGGAGCGACCTCTACTTCGCAATTAGTGTGGTGAATTCATCAAGAGTAACTTTGCATACTACGACCAAATAGTCTATGAATTTCATTAAGACAAATTAATCTCATCCTCCTTTATAAAAATGTATCAGTAAATCTATCAAGAGTGTTCCTACACACTCCAACCAAAACCGATGTATAGACTTATTAAGAGAATATAATCTCATTCTTTTCTTCTGTAGGAATACTGTCAAATCTATCAAGAGTATTATTATTTACTCCAACTGAGATCAGTCTTATAGATTTATTGATACAAGACAAACAAGAGGAACATGAAACAACCACAAAAACAGTCCAATACACTCTCCAAAACAGTCCACAAATCACAAAAAATCGTGGACCAAATGGAGACCTCACTCGGATTCGATAAATACAACAAGAATACAAGAAACAAAGGTGTATTTGACACCCAAAACAGCCACAAATCGTGAAGAACAAGATGACAACAAGAACACAAATTTTCGAATTCAACAAGACACAAAAACAGTCCACTACAAACAATAATAAAATTACAAGAATAAAAGGATAGATAGTGAGATATAATTTGTTACAAGACTTAGGAACAAAGCGTGATTCAAACACTAAACCCCTAATTAATGTAACAACAACACCACACTCTTACGGTGACCGCCAAGGGAATCACTCACCTCAAGATCCACCGTTTCCAAGCAAAGAACAATAGTGGCTTTTCCAAGCCCTATACTAAGGATGAATTCTCCAAGCCCTAACTAAGAACTATACTAAGGTGTTGCACTCTCCAAAGAGAGAATAAATCTTTCAAATGTTCATCATTCATTAACTAAAGAGAAATGACCTAAAATAGACTATATATAGTATATTACAAAAGAAAGATAAAATGACTCCAATGCCCTTAATGAGGTGGGTGGAAATGGAGTGTCATTTAGACAAGGCTAAAAGACCAAAATGACCTTGAGGATAAATGACCAAAATGACCTTAATAAAAGGGGCCAAAACCGTGAACCATCAAATGTAGTCCAAACCCGTGAGTCCTCTAGTCTTCAAGGCTCCAAGCAATCTTCCACACACGGGTTTGTTTGATGGCATGCTCAAAATAACCACTACAAGTATGATCTTGTGCCCTCCATGGGACCAAAGCTTGATTCTTCACGTAGTGACTTTGAATGATGCCATCGAAAGCTAAGGAGGCCATTTCACTTGTATCATTCTCCCCTTCTTGAAAAGGATTCGACCTCAAATCTGTACCTTGCAAAATAAGAGAAAGGACAAACAAGCACAACATCTTCATGGCATGAGGGTTAGGGTTAGCACAATAATAAACATCATCACGCCAAGGAGGTACATACTTGAAGTATAACCAAGAATCCTTTGAAGTGAGTATTAAAAACTCAATGAAAGATGTACGAAGGATTTGGTTATGGGATACACCAAGAGTGATACTTTGCTTGTCATGTAGACCAAGCAACAAGTTGGGTGCACCAACATTACTATTTCTACATTTGGTACCGGGGTTAAATGGGAAAAGTGGCCATAGACACGGGTCTAAACAACACTCCCCTTTCCCGTGGTTTACTCCCAAACTAAACGCCATACTCTCTATAATAGCATACATATAATCCAAAGAAAATAGAGAGTAGATAAAGTTATCACTCAAATCGACTTCTACCAAGGTGCCCTCATGTGTGTACTCCCTACTAGTTTCCCAATAATAACCATGAGTACTCTCAACAATAAAGTCACACAAAGTAAAAGAAGTAACTTCCGCAACTATACATTCGTTACCCCTAAGAGTACTCTCATCTTCCAAGAAGATATTTCCATCTTTAGGAGGAATGTTGTCACACCAAAGTGGGTTAGCATATAGGCTATAGCTTCCAAGGCAAGCTATACCATCATTTTCACCAGTAGCTTTATTAGAAGTGTTTAAATCATCTTCAAACTAGACATTACACCTAAAGAGAGTGTGATCTACCTCACGAACAGATTTGGAATAAGCAAGTTCCTCATACTCTAAATGATCAATATCAAGTTTCAAGGATGTTCCAAACACAAGATTACCCCAAGAAGAGATCTCGGGTTCACTCCCACTTTGTTAACCAACATTTTCAAATACTTCACTCACTTGAGTTCTATTAAGCACATCACACACATACTCAAGTAGGGGATAATTTTCACAAACAAGTTGATCAACACCAATTACACAAGATGATGTACTTCCGTTCAACATATAGTCTTCAACACTAGGTGGACATAAATTGATCTTACAAGAAGAGTCAATTTCGTCATCAATAGGATCAACTAGTGTATTCAAACTCATAATATGTACATCATCAACAAGAGGCAAAGAATCATTAGACTCATAAATAAGTAAGCTACTACTCACACTCAATGGCTTACTAGCCACACAATTGTCATTCACATGCACTAAAGTGTAAGAGTTAGCTATTTTACCTTTAAGATCTTGAGTAGACTCTTCCTTGCCGTGAGGTGAAGGTCCTCCACAAGTTTGGGCAGCTACTTTCTTTTGGCATTGTTCGCCTTCGTTTGCCATGTTGGTACCTACACAAATGTTCTTAGAAATGGAAGGACAACCAATGTTAGCACTGTTTGGTGGCAATCCCCTCACTTCGCTCCACATATCCTCTCTTTTTTCCATTCTCAAATTACCACCTTGCACTCTCTTACTTCTCTCAATCTTTTATCTCTCATCATAAATTGGATTGGAGTAGGTAAGCATTTCTCTTTGCGGTTTGGGTAGCAAGTACGTTATGAGGCGATTTCCCCATTGGTCTCTTACAATATTTGATATAAGAATAATCACGGATATGGGCTTATGAGAGTACGCGTTGGACCCGAGACTTGGTGTGTGCAATTAAAGAGACAAAGAGGAATTAATTATGCACCAAAAACCGTCCATACACTACACTTGGACTACACTCCATAGGCGCCTTTTGTCTTCCCTTCATTAAGGGCGTTTTGGATATTTCACTTATGTTGTAATAAGTCTATAAATAGGCTAGTATTAGGTCTTTATTTCTTTAGTTGTTTATTGATATTGAAAGTTGTAACACTTGAACCAAACTCTCTCTAGTGTGAGGAGTGTACCACCTTAGTTTAGGGCTTGGAAAAGCCACCAAATCTGAAATGAGGGTGATGCTAGGGTGGAATCGCTAGTATTGCCAAACATTGTTAGAAACCTTAGCGCTTGAGTGGTTCACGCCCTCTTGTGTTATTGTAAGAGTATTGGTGTTTCCAATTACAAGTATTAAGGGTCTTAGTGTGTGACATACACTTAGGTTCTTAGTTCTTATGAGAGTTGATGTCTCACTTCCTATCCTTACACTTCTTATAATCGTGTTTGTGTTCTTCTTCTAGTAAAGTTGTGTATTGTTGTTATCTTCTTGTTGTTGTCTTATCATCTCGTATTCATCTTGTTGTTGGTTGTTTTTGGTGTAAAGTACACCTTGTATCATCTCGTTCTTGTGGTATTATTGTTGGCCGAGACTTGTTCCCCTTTTGATCCTCGGTTTATCTTGTGTTTTGTGTCTTGTTTCCATATTGTGGGTTAATTCCGTTATCAACATTAGGCCAATTTTGCACTTTAGGAACTTGATGTCGTGCAAACCAATCGGCACCTAAGCTCATATAACCGTAGGTTAAGGAAAAAATATGGCACCATACCTCCTCATGGTAATCAAATTGGGAGAAGACAACTTTTACCCTCTCGGTAACCTTGAACTCGCCCACGTAGTATGGAACAAGTAAAGTCTCTCGAAATAACCCCAAGCAGTCAACCATGGACGGAAGAATGTAGTTTCCATAGTACCTATCATTCAACACCATAAGGTATCCCGTTATACCACAAATAGTCACCTTTCCGGAGTGTACACTCCTCCTTGGATCAACATTATAAGGCACACGAGTACCCGTCATTTTTGGAGATGTTTGCCCTCTTCTTCTCATGGGACAACCTATACTATAGCTAGTATAACCAATCACACCATTTTGACCTTGATAAAAAGTACTACAAGGTGAAGAATATGATCTTTCACACTCCACACGCGTACTCTCATCATAGCTCTCATAAGTTTTGCGAATGAAAGGGTTATATCTAACACCAAATATAGGTTCAGAGTGGGAAGTATAAGACTCCTCACATGCCCCAACTTCATCATAAGAACCATCACAAGGTCCTACATCATCTCCAAATTCACCATAAACACTAGGCACATAATTCTCCTCATTTTCTCCCCTAAACCCGAGACCCTCAAATCTGCCCAAGTTTTGATCATGGCTATTTTCATAGCCCCCACAATCTCCCTCAACTTCATAGCCATAAAAACCGTCACTACAATCATAGTCTCCCATGTTGTAGGCACAATAATCACCGGTTATCGAAGACATGTTCCCCTTATATCACCTTTGTACCTATAGAATGAACAAACAAGATTAGTAGTAAAGCTTCTTACTAACACTCGTATACACTCACCTTTGTGATTCTCACAATTGGAGCGACGAATATTAAAAGTTGCTTATACTCCGGTAGTCAATAGAATGTCAATTCTACTTGGCGGTCGAAATAGATTCTTGTTTGATCGACTCAAGACACAAAAATAAAATAATCCACAAGACGTTGTATATAACAACTGTATTTCTGCAGGACACATACTGTTATAGGCCACTCTTTTCTCCCCATCTTCCCCGGTCCCAGCAAAAGATATTTAATTTGCATGACTACGTTTATACATGAATAAATTTTCATAATAATGATTAATTTGCTTTACTTCTTTAGTTTTTCGGGTACACACAATCTGTATTTTCGCAACACTATTTCAACACTAGTTCAAGTTTAAAACAAGAACACTATGAAGTACAACAACACCCTCAACACAAGATCAAAATAATCTTTCAAAGAAATGTGTCTTATTTTTCAGAAATTAAGATGAAACAAAAATGGCCAAGTCCTCCGAATTCACGGAGTGTCCTTAAGGAAATAATTCCCCTCAAGTACCCGAGGTTGTGGAATTTTCCTTTCAGGATAAAATGGCCAAACAAACCAATTGTAGTGGTACCTTAAACAATTGGAATCTCTTGGAACTCACTCAACGATTTGATTGATCACACGGAATGTTTTAAAGACAAGAAGAGTTTGTATATTCAGAAAACTTTTCATGCCTAAACCTGTGGATAAATACAGGTTTATATAGCCATCAAGTGTCCCTTCCCAAAAGTGGATATGGTTCATCTGAAAAGGTGTATCCTTTGGAAGAGTATGTCTGTTCATTCGAAACATTATGTCTTTTTCTGAACAGACACAACTATCTGAATAGTCACTCTTTTTTCAAAACAATATATTTTTTCCTCAAAGGTTATGTCCCTTCATTTTCCATTCACACCTTTTTCATACATATTGAACCCAACAATCCTCCACATGAATGGGGAATGACTATTTTTTCGTAAAATTTTACGGACAAGTATGTGATCGTCAAGCAAAGACTGATTGCATCTGGATAAGTGGGTTTTCCTTTCAACTTTCTGTAGTGAACATGCATCGGATGCACTCGGTCAATCGGTAGATTTGATATCTTTGAACCGTTGAGCTTTAATGTAAGCCTAGACAACACATGTCACACAACCAGCCTTTTACCATTTATGGTTCTCACGGTTTTGTTCCTTTCATCCATGAACACGTCCCGGATTCATGAGAGCTTAGAGAATAGGCCTTTACTAACATTCTCCTTGAAGCGGCTTCTACTTCGCCCTCACATAGGTGATTTCTAAACTTTCAATCCCATAGATTAAACTATTTGGTCAAATCTGCCAAATTTAGATAATCATTAAAAGACTTCTCACCTTAAGTCTTATCCTTATTTACTAAACATTGTCTACATCATGAGAATGGGTTGGTATTGTCAAGAATGAACTTTGGGTCTAACTCAACCTCAAAAGCTAGCTCAAGAAGGGAGGATTGCCCAAGTCCATATAAGCAAACCACTAGTTCATTCCCCAATCAATGTGGGACTTTTACCAACTCTAACACCCTCCTCACGTCCAGGCCCAACTGGCACTGGCAAGTGGATCAAGAGCCCAAAACGAGGATGGACCTGGCTCTGATACCATGTCAAGAAATGGACCTTGGGCCTAACTCAACCTCAAAAGCTAGCTCAAGAGGTGAGGATTACCCAAGTCCATATAAGCAAACCACTAGTCCATTCCCCAACCAATATAGGACTTTTACCCACTCTAATACCCCCCTCACGCCCAGGCCTAACTGGCACTGGTGCGTGGACCGGAAGCCCAAAACGAGAATGGAATTGGCTCTGATACCATGTCAAGAATGAACCTTGGGCCTAACTCAACCTCAAAAGCTAACTCAAGAAGGGAGGATTGCCCAATTCCATATAAGCAAACCACTAGTCCATTCCTCAACCAATATGGGACTTTTACCCACTCTAACACCCTCCCTCACGCCCAGGCCTAACTGGCACTGGTGCGTGGACCGAGATCCCAAAATGAGGATGGACCTGGCTTTGATACCGTGTCAAGAAATGGACCTTGGGCCTAACTCAACATCAAAAGCTAGCTTAAGAAGGAAGGATTGACCAAGTCCATATAAGCAAACCACTAGTCCATTCCCCAATCAATGTGGGACTTTTACCCACTCTAACACCCTCCTCACGCCCAGGCCCAACTGGCACTGATGCGTGGACCGGGAGCCCAAAACGAAGATGGAACTGGCTCTGATACCATGTCAATAATGGACCTCGGGCCTAACTCAACCCCAAAAGCTAGCTCAAGAGGTCAGGATTACCCAAGTTCATATAAGCAAACCACTAGTCCATTCCCCAACTAATATGGGACTTTTACCCACTCTAGCAGGTATTTTGACAATGTTGAACCTGTCAGACACAACTTTGTTTGATCTCCTTGAACCTAGCTCTTGGGATCTCCAGTCTGCTGGGTAGAGTTACCGCCATGCTGACTTGTCCTAGGCCTTAATCCCATTCCCTTGGATGTTCTTTCCACTCCTTTTCTAGATAGGCCTTTTGTAAGGGGATCCGACACATTATCCTTTGACTTTACATAGTCAACACTGATAATTCCACTAGAGAGAAGTTCCCTAACGATATTATGTCTCCGTCGTATGTGACGAGATTTACCGTTGTACATCATGCTCCCTGCCCTACCTATTGTCGTTTGGCTATCACAGTGTGTACATACTGGTGTCACTGGTTTGGGCCAATAAGGAATAGCTTCCAAGAAATTTCGGATCCATTCTGGTTCTTCACCAGCTTTATCCAATGTGATAAATTCAGATTTCATTGTAGAGCGAGCAATACAAGTCTGTTTGGATTATTTCCAAGAGACTGCTCCTCCACCGATAGTAAATACATATCCACTTATGGATTTTACTTCGTTCGACCCGGTGATCCAATTTGCATCACTATATCCTTCAAGTACAGCGGGATATTTATTATAATTGAAAGCATAGTCTTGAGTGTATTTAAGATACCCTAAAACTCTTTTCATTGCCATCCAATGAGTTTTGTTGAGATTACTCGTGTACCAACTCAATTTACTAATAGCGCATGCTATATCTGATCATGTACAGTTCATTATATACATTAAACATCCCAATATTCTTGCGTACTCCAATTGTGAGTCACTTTTATTTTCATTCTTTCGAAGAGCAAAGGTCACATCCAATGGAGTCTTGGCAATAACGAATTTCATATACTTGAATTTGTTAAGTACCTTTTCGATATAATGAGACTGTGACAATGCCAACCCTTGTGGAGTTCTATGGATTCTTATACCTAAGATCACATCCGCAACTTCAAGGTCTTTCATATCGAACTTGCTCTCGAGCATTCGTTTCGTTGCATTTATGTCAGAAATGTCTCAACTGATGATCAACATATCATCTACATATAAACACATAATGACTTGGTTATTTGGAGTGTCTTTAATATAAACACATTTATCATATTCATTTATTTTGAACCCGTTTGCCAACATGGTTTGATCAAACTTCGCATGCCATTGTTTAGGTGTTTGCTTTAGTCCATACAATGACTTAATAAGTTTACACACCTTATTCTCCTTTTCTGGAACCATAAAACCCTCAGGTTGTTCCATGTAAATTTCTTCCTCCAATTCTCCATTTAGGAATGCGATTTTCACATCCATTTGATGGATTTCAAGACCATATACTGCCGCCAAGGCAATTAACATTCGAATCGATGTTATCCTTGTTACTGGCGAGTATGTATCAAAGTAATTAAGGCCTTCTTTTTGCTTGAAGCCTTTTACTACAAGTCTTGCCTTGTATTTGTCAATAGTACCATCCGCTTTCATTTTTCTTTTGAAGATCCATTTAGAACCTAAAGATTTATTTCCTGGAGAAAGATCAACCAATTCCTACATATGGTTGCTTAAGATTGAAATAATCTCACTATTGACTGTCTCTTTCCAAAAGGATGAGTCTAACGATGACATTGCTTCTTTAAACGTTTGAGGCTCATTTTCTAAGAGAAATGTTACAAAATTTGATCCAAACGAAGTTGACGTTCTTTGACGTGTACTACGTCTTGGATTCTCTTTATTATGTACATTCTCACTTGGTCCATCTCGAAGTCGTTTAGATCCTCCACTTGACTGTTTGTGTCTAATTTTATACGGGTAAATGTTTTCAAAGAGTTCAGCATTATCTGATTCAATTATCGTATTTTCATTTATATCCGGATGTTGAATTTATGAACCAAAAACCGACATGCTTTACTGCTTTTAGCATATCCTATGAATACGCAGTCCACTGGTTTAGGTCCTATCTTAACCTTTTTAGGCATAGGAACCTGGACCTTTTCTAGACACCCCCACACTTGAAATATTTCAAGTTGAGTTTCCTTCCTTTCCATTTTTCATAAAGAATTGATTGTGTCTTGCTATGAGGAACTCTATTGAGTATAAAATTGGCTGTAAGGATAGCCTTTCCCCATAAGTTTTGCAATAAACTGGAACTTATAAGTAAGGCATTCATCATTTTCTTTAAAGTTTGATTTTTTCTTTCCGCAATTTCATTAGATTGAGGTGAATACGGGGCTATAGTTTGATGGACGATTCCATTCTCTACACATATTTCAGCGAAGCGAGATTCATATTCTCACCCCTATCACTTCTTATTATTTTTATCCTTTTCTTTAACTAATTTCTACTTCAGTTTTGTATTGCCAAAATGCATCTATTGCTTCATCCTTACTATTTAGCAAATGGACATAACAATATCTAGTGCAATGTCAATAAAGGTTATGAAATACTTTTTTTCACCACGTGATGGTGTTGACTTCATATAAAAAATGTCAGTATGTATTAAGTCTAAGGGATTGGAATTCCTTTCAACGGACTTATAAGGATACTTTGCATACTTTGATTCCACACACGTTTGACACTTTAATTTATTGCACTCAAAGTTTGGCAAAACTTCTAAGTTAATCAGTTTTCGTAACGTTTTGTAATTAACATAGCCTAAAAGTTCATGCCACAAATTATAAGACTCAAGCAAGTAAGAAGAATTTGAACTTTTATTGATTTCAACATTCATTACATTCATCTTATAAAGGCCCACGGTGAGATAGCCTTTTCCTACATACATTTCTCCTTTGCTAATTATAATTTTTTCAGAAACGGTTACACATTTGAATCCGTTCTTGTCTAGAAGTGAAATAAAAATCAAGTTCCTACGTAATTTCGGAACGTTCAAGACATTGTTAAGTGTCAAGACCTTTCCTGAAGTCATTTTCAAGCCCACTTTTTCTGTTCCTTCTACCTTAGCCGTAGCGGAGTTAGCCATGTAGATCATTTTTCTACTTGAGATGGAGCGAATGATGAAAACAACTCTTTATTGGAACAAACATGGCGAGTGGCACCAGAATCCATCCACCACTCGCGAGGATTCCCCACCAAATTGCATTCTGAAAACATAGCACACAGATCATCACATTCTTTGCTGGACTCAATCATATTTGTTTGGTCCTTTTTCTTGCCTTTCTTAGGGGCACGACAATCCGTGGACTTGTGGCCAATCTTGCCACAGTTGAAGCACTTTTCCTTGAACTTCTTCTTGAGTTGATTGCTTCCTCTTCAACTTTCTTCCTTTTCTTAGAATTATTTTGGTCATTTTCTACAATATGTGCTCCATTAATTGTAGAATTCCCTTTTGACCTTCTCTCGGCAGCTTTATTATCATCTTTAATACACAGTCGGACAATAAGATCTTCGACAATCATCTCCTTGAATTTGTGCTTCAAGTAGTTTTTGAAGTCTTTCCACATATGTGGTAGCTTCTCAATTGTCGCTACTACTTGAAATGCATCATTCACAATCAAAACTACAAAATAGTTTATGTGAGTACTTAGAACATTTTCAATTTGTTCAACTAAGGTATTTTTCAAAGATATATCTTCCGCTAGGAGATCGTGGTTGATTACTTGCAATTTCTGCACTTGAGAGACAACCGATTTGCTATCTATCATTTTAAAGTCCAGGAACCTTGCAACAAATAACTTCTTAATTCCCGCATTCTTTGTCTTATATTTTCGTTCTAGTGCCCCCCACAATTCCTTCAATGTCTTAGTTTCACTGTAAATATTGTAGAGGTCGTCTTGGAGACCACTCAATATATAATTCCTGCAAAGGAAGTCCAAGTGTTTCCAAGCCTCTACAATTATGAAACGCTCTTTGTCCGAAGTTCCCTCGGACACCTCAGGAGCATCCTCACTAGTGAACCTTTGAAGACATTGTGTTGTGAGGTAAAAGAACATCTTCTGCTGCCATCGCTTAAAGTCAATGCCCGCAAATTTTTCTCCCCAGGTGCCATTGGTTGCGGAGCATTTGCTTGACTTGTTGAGGCAATACTAGTTGCCCCCGCAGTCGTAGCCGCATCTTGCATTTGACTTTCATTAGTCATTTTTTCTATCACCACAAGACAATAAAATTTAGTATTTTCAGAATACTACTTATAAAGTTAAGCAACTTTAAATTCTTCTTCTTGTTTCTAGTTAACGATGAAGTTTTTATGACTTTCAATCGTCAACCGAGTGATCTTTAACTTGTGATGAAGATTTTATGTCTTTGAATCACCAGTTACGTTTAAACGGAGTAGAAAGCTTAAAGCTTTAAACTCCAAAAACAAGTAACACAGATTCTGGAAAAAAAAAATTAGTGAAAAGAAAATTTCACCAAACAAGAAAAAAATATATATTTTTTTTCTTTTTCCAAAGTTATTTTCTTAAGATTGTAGTTTTTCGGGTACGCACAATCTATATTTTCGCAACACTACTTCAATACTAGTTCAAGTTTAAAACAAGAACATTATGAAGTACAACAACACCCTCAACACAAGATCAAAATAATCTTTCAAAGAAGTGTGTTTTATTTTTCAGAAATTAAGATGAAACAAAAATGGCCAAGTCCTCCGAATTCACGGAGTGTCCTTAAGGAAATAATTCCCCTCAAGTACCCGAGGTTGTGGAATTTTCCTCCCAGGATAAAATGTCCAAACAAACCAACTGTAGCGGTACCTCAAACAATTGGAATCTCTTCGAACTCACTCAACGATTTGATTGATCACATGGAATGTTTTAAAGACAAGAAGAGTTTGTATATTCAGAAAATTTTTCATGCCTAAACCTGTGGATAAATGCAGGTTTATATAGCCATCAAGTGCTCCTTCCCAAAGGTGGCAATGGTTCATGAAAAGGTCTATCCTTTGGAAGAGTCATGTCTGTTCATTCGAAACATTGTGTCTTTTTCTGAACAGACACAACTATCTGAATAGTCACTCCTTTTCTAAAACAATATGTCTTTTCCTCAAAGGTTGTGTCCCTCCATTTTCCATTCACACCTTTTTCATACATATTGAACCCAACAACTTCTAAGTCCTTATTTTCAATGCCGCCTTTTTGGTCCTTGGATTTCATGTCACATTCTGTTGCCTGTATTAGATCATCCAACATGTTGTGTTTATTTTCACTGCTCTTGCAAAAGGAAGAAAGAGAGATTGACAGAATTTTCTGTTTGTAGAGTGAACGTGATGAGCTAAAAGCTTTATTTTTGAAGGAGCTGCACTTGAAGCTAAATATGAGAAGCTGCATGAGTCATTGTACACGAAGGTGAAACGGATAATTCAACTTGTGTCTTGACAATGTATCTGCTCGGCGCTCGCCAGCAACTTCCCGATTCCCACCCCAAATAAAAAAGAAAAAGAGTAGATAGGAAAGTAGAGAAGGAAGAAATACTTCTATTTTGTAGAAGTTAGTTACCTTGCAGCTGTTTTGACTCAAATTTCATTGGATATCCATCGTGGTTAATCATTTTCTGGTTTCTTCCAGAGATATGAAATAGTAAATGGCATTGTTGAAGTGGAAGGTGATAATAAGGGGACAGGAGATGGTAAACTTTGACATGCTGTTTCTTACATTCATGCAGAATCAGTTACAGACGGGCTTTTAATCTTTTGTTGTGAACTTTTGGTACAGTGAAAGGTGTTCCCAACTTCTGGCTGACTGCCATGAAGGCCTTTGAGGAATACGAAGAGGAGGTAAATAACTAAAGTTATCATCGTTTCTTGCAGTACTCCATACATTGATGATTGAACTGACTGCAAAACACTCTGTTGCAGATGAACATCTCACCGCGGGATGAAGAAGCTTTAAAATTCCTCAAGGATATCAAGTGTTTCAGGGTCGATCATCCAAAGGGTTTTAAGCTTGATTTCTTCTTTGATGCAAACCCTTTTTTCAAGAATTCTATATTGACAAAGACCTGTCACAAAAGGGTAAATAAGGATATGGCAAAAAACATAACATGGTAAATTCTGCCATCTTTTTACTTTGGTTGATATGTTATGATCCTTTTTCTGTTGGAAAGTTTGATGTGTGGGACGTGTTGCAGGACGGATATTGACTGGTTTCCAGGAAAATGCTTGACAAAGAAGATGGTAAAATGCAATCCAAACGCTAAGCTAAAAAGTGCTAAACCCATGATCAAAACTCTGGATTGTGAAAGCTTTTTAAATTTTTTCAAACCGCCACCGGTACCTAAACTTTAGCTTATTAATATATTGTTAAATGTACTAACTTTACATCTGATGTCATAACTTAGCCAAATGTATTTCTGTCAGGTTGCAGGACTCCAGCATGATATGCAAGAAGATTATGAAATTGGGTCTGTAGATCATTTCTTCATCTCTTGGATTGTGTCTTTTGTACTAATTTACTTTTATTTTATCTTTGTCCTTTACAATTCTACTTTTTGTTCTGTGCATCATAAGTTGCTATTGTTTGAATTCAAAGAGTAATGTGATGTTATATTTTCTGCTTCCATTTGCAGCTCAATAATTCGGAACAAAATAATTCCTAAAGCAGTGTTGTGGTTTACCGGTGAGGCTGAAGAAGACGACTCTATATTTATGGAATTTGATATTTGAAGCATACGAGGATACAAAAAGGTATTCGGACTGTGATATTCCTCGTAGACATGTAACGAGGCATTACAATGTTGAAAATGATGATGAAGATGAGGATGAATATGCACATGTAACTGATGATGATGATGATGAAGATGAAGATGGAGATGGAGATGGAGACGGAGATGGAGATGAAGATGAAGATGATGATGACGATGACGATGACGATGATGAGGATGAATATGCTGAGAATTATGATGGGGAAAAAGAAGAGAAGAAACCTGAAAAGAAGGTGACAATTGTTTTCCCTGCTTCTACAAAGTGATTCAACTATTTTCCTTGCCCTATAGTTTTCTCTACCCTTAAAAAATGGAAGAAGTTCTCTTCATTTTCTTTCAGATTTATTCTCCATCGATTTCTATCTCCCTTTTACTCTTTCATCTCCTCCATTTTACTCTTCTAGAGTTCTCCCTATTGCTTTTCAATAACAAGAGGAGATAGAACTAGAAAAGACCAAAAAAAGGGATATCATTTTTGTTTTGGAAGCTTTTGTGGGCGCCTAATTTTTTTTGTTGTTCTAGAAGGTTCTGAGGATAATTATGCGCAGATTCAGGTGCAGCATCGGAGTCCAGTGGTGAGAGGAAATGGTGTGGCAGCAGCCGCCAGCATAGCTGCTCCAGGTGGTATTGTGAACCAGTTCAAGCCGACGTCTCTGTATGTCGGGGACTTGGACATCAACATGACTGATACACAGCTGTACGAGCTGTTTAACCAAGTGGGTCGGGTTATTTCGGTTAGGATTTGTAGGGACCTTAGCACTCAGAGATCCCTTGGCTATCGCTTTGTCAACTACAGCAATCCTCAGGATGCTGCAAAGGCAATGGAGATGTTGGATTCGACTCCTGTTAACGGAAAGTCCATTAGGGTGAAGTACTCTCATAGGGATCCAAATTTCCCTAAGAGTAGAACAGCAAATCTATTTGTCAGGAATTTGGACAAGTCAATTGACAACAAAGCTTTACATGACACCTTTTCAAGCTTTGGCTCCATTGTTTCTTGCAAGGTAGTCACTGATTCTAATGGGCAGTCGAAGTGTAATGGTTTTGTACAATTCGACAACGATGAATCTGCTCAAAGCGCCATAGATAAGTTAAACGGTATGGTCATCAATAATAGGCAATTGTATGTTGCACATGCTCTTCGCAAATAGAAGAATGGATGAGCACAAGCAATAGTAGTTTGTGGTGGTTGCACACTAGGCTAGCACCAGTTTTGGAACCCTTGGTTGGTAAATTTGCCTTTGCCTCGTTTTGGTATATGTTCACTTTGCCTTTGTGTCTATTTCTTTTCCCATTATCCTCTTTAGTCTTTACTTTGTTAGCAGTGATTTTGTGATCTCTCAGGGGGTTTTTTGGCTGCCTATTCTCCGGTTTTTGTTATCATGGTATGTATGTTTGGCTTTCTTCCCCGCCTCTTGCTATCACCCTCCTCTCTACCGTCCTATGAAGTTTGTTACAACAATTTTTGTATATATATTCTGAGTTAATGTCTGTTTATAATCCCATTTCTGGTTATGTAAATATGTTCTCCGCTTGTGTGTTGTTACTACTCTTTATTAATGATGGAAATACTGCAAGAATGAAATTCTTAAGCTAGTGTAGCCTAAGATGTTGCAGAAGATCTGAGATAAAATTACAGCAGCAATACATTTCAATGGATGTATATCTTGCAATTGTTTGTAAGCTTGATATGTTTTCTACCATTTCAAATTACTTTAGATGATCTAGCAGCCTAGGTCATGCGCATTTATTTTTTTCTCTTTCATTTGCTTCTGTGGTCATTCCTTGTTGATATATATTGTGAAGGGTGGTCAGTTGAACACTCTTTGTCGAAAACTCATTGTAACATATAGAAAACTATACACTATCAAATTGCCTTTCGTACTTATATATTAATTGTTGATTCGCCACTGAATGGTAATGCTTTGGTTAAACAAGAGTGAGAAATACCCTGATATTTGATTAGCTTTCACATACGGTGTGATTGTGATATGCCTTTCTGGTTTCCCGTGAGCATGAGTACCACGAGGGGTCCCCATTGTCTTTGTGTGTGTGTGTGAATTTGAAACTAAAAATTGAGGGCTGGCATTGACTTATCACGTCCATTACTATACTATCAATTTATAATCTAAAAGGCAAATGGCATGTTGACACTTGTTTGGTGAGTTTGAGTTGGTAACTTGGAAGTTGGAAGAGACGTACTATTTGTCTATATTATGTGAAGGAGTTTGATTCATCATAACGCATAAAGAAATTATTTTTTCAAGCATGTAGCATGATATTTCCATGGTTAGATTCATGTCATTATTGATGGAATGATAATTCGATAAAAAAATATTTTTTATATATTGAATATCGTTATTTTTTTTTGGAATAGAAAAGTGTCACATGATCAAATGAAAAAAAGAGAGAGTAATATGTCACTATTACCATCCACATTGATAGTGTAAAAAAAAATTATCTAACACGTAATTTTAACTTTTTAACGAGAGAGAAAAAACATGCCCGAGCCATGGGCCATAGAGGGTTGTGTGTTGTCTAGGTCACGGATGAGTCTAATTCATGTGTCTCCATCAGCCAGCCCGTTTACTTCATTGGGTCTCCTTTGCTACTTCTCGCAAGTTGTGAGTAGAATTTTTCTCCTCAAATTTGGTGTGTCTGTACTTTCTAAGCATAAGAAAAAAAAAATGTATACTTTTTTTTTTGTTTTAGAATTTATCCGGAATTTCTTAATTTATTTAAGTTCTGCCATAATTGTATTTTAATTTGAAAATATTTTCTTATTTTTCAGGAAATAATCTCTTTCATAACTGCTTAACTCATTTTTGGAGGATAAGTTTTGCACTTCTATAAATAGAAGATTCTTCTTCTCAAAACACAACACAATATCATCCAAAATGTAGTTTTCAATATGTAGGCTTGTTGGCCAATCATATCAAATACTATGCTTTTTAGAATATATATTTTTGTCATTTGAATTATCATCGTCTTGATTTGCAACTAATAACTTTCGCATGATGTTCTCTCGATTTCGAACTCAACATTTTCGATCACTCTTACTTGTCACATTTCACTTTGTGAGAGCTAAATTGAATAACATTAATTCAATATTTTAAATTTACAACTTAGATGTTCGAAAACTATAAAATACTATACAAGTTGCAAAACATTCTTTTTCATATTAATATGATGAAAAAAATTATATTTTAAAATTTTAATCAAAGATTGTACGTAACAAGTACAAATGAACGGAGGTAGTAATTGGCATTTCCCACAGGTTTTGAATAATTTGTTCATTCTTGAAGAAAAGACATAAAGGCACCATTAAAGTTGTCCTGAATCCGCAAAAAGACACTTTAACTTTGTGGGTGTCCTACTACCCCACGAAATCAATTCTAACGATAACAAATACACACTTTTTACTTCAGTTGTGTTCTTGTGCTAGGTGTGTGTGTCTCACCTCCTATTTATCACTTTTTTCTACCCGTTTGATAAAGGGTCGGGTAAAAACATAATTTCTTCACATTTTAACTCATTTCACTCTCCATTCTCTTTTCTTTCTCCGACGAATCTCACCGGTAAAAAAATTTCACTCTCGCCTCTTTTTTCTTTCTCCAATGAATTCCACAACTCATTTCACTCTCCCCTCTTTTTTTATTTTACTGCTTTTTTTCTTCAATTCAAGCTCTTTGATTTAGGTATTTCGAAAATTTCTTCAATTTCTTTACTTTTCCGGCACAGTGATATGTTTTGACTTTTTATCCCATTTTAGAAGTAGAAAGTGACGTTAATTTTTTAACATAATGAATTTTAGTTAAAAATTTATTTCGTTTATAATTCAAGTTTCCTTTTGTTTTTCCCAATTTTAGTGCTCATATATACACTTTGTTTTCAATTTTGATTGTGTTTAAGTTGGGCATTTGCATTGTTTTCTTTTTATCGTTTGTTGTTGTGTTTGAAGCAGATATTGAGATCCATTTGTAATTGAAAATTGATGAATTCTTTCTTTCTTCTTGTTTGGAGAAGATAGTTGCTATCAATGGAGGTTTTGGGATTATTAATGAAAGTTTTGAGGCTGTAGAGACAGAGGCAGATCCAGGATTTTAAACTTATAGGTTTCCAATAAAATAAATTAATATGCAAAAATAATTTGTAAAAAAATGAGTAATCAAATATTTTTAATATATAGTCTTAAAGCAACAACCCGTTAAACACGACATATTTAAAAACATTATCATTATAATCGTACTCGACGACTTGTCATGTTTTGAAAACGATCAATGATCGCTTCATTATGTAGAGTTTCAAATACCTCATCTTCTATATAACAAACTAAACAATCATTCAAAAATTCATCACCAATTCTGCTACGCAGGTTATTCTTAATATATTTTATCGAAGAGAAAGCTCTTTCCACCATTGCAGTCGCCACAGGTAATATCAAACTCAACTTCACAAGCAAATATACAAGTCTCCAAGTCTTGTGCAAATTTGTTTTCACCAATGTCTCTGAAAGATCCCCAAGTCTTTTCAACTTAGAGAAATCACTATTCCCTTGTCGCACATATTCAATATAATTGTCAAGCTCAAAAATAAGATCCTCAAGCATGGAAGCACTAAACTCATCCGGATAATAGGTAGCAAGTTTTATAATCCTGTTTTTATCATAACTTACAAAAGAGTTATCTAAACTCAAACTAGCCATACCAAGAAGTAGATCAGTATTCACTTCATCAAAACTACTGTTAAGCTCACCAAGTTGCAAATCAATTACAACATTAAAAATTTCAACATGCAAATAACGAGAATATGTGATACTTGAAATCTTACGCTTTGACTTTCCAAGAGCATAATTCTTATTCATTTCGGGAATCACAATATCATGTTTGGCACAAAATAAAGAAGGAAAAAAGCATCATTTTCACCCCATACTATACAAGAAAAGTTTATTATATAAGTGATCTATTACACACCTTAACTATATAAAAGTGATATTATTACCTACCCGCGACCCCCATTCTAAGGCGTGTGTGTTACACTTATTTTAGGCGCGTCCAGCCTATTAAATAACAAAAGTAAACGGCTAAAAACATTAAGGGAAAAGGCATTGTTTCCACCCCAAACTATAGTCGAAAAGTCGAATCCACACCTAAACTATATAAGTGACCTATTACACACCTTAACTATAAAAAAGCGATACTTTTTACTGACGTGGTGCTGACGTGGCAGCGCGTGTAAAACACTACACCACATGCAAGTGGTGGTAGGCTGACAGGGTGTAAATAGTTTCACTTTTTTATAGTTTAGGTGTGTAATAGGTCACTAGTATAGTTTATGTGTGGCTTCGACTTTTCGGGTATAGTTTGGGGTGAAAACGATGCCTTATCTCAATAAAGAAACATCCTTTACCAAAGAATCCCATTTAGAATCTCTTATAGATTGCAGTTGTCTCTTTGTGAAACCAATAAGGTTCGTAGCAGTAACGATATCTTGATCTTTTCTTTGCAAAGCCATATTCAAATCATGTGTAATTGCCAACACTTTTAACATCAAATGTAGTGTATACACAAACACATAAGATCTTATGTCATCTACTAAACTCTTTGCCAATGATTTCTCTTGGTAATTTGAACCCCCCTTAGCAAGAACTTCTAGTACATGAATAATTGAGGAGAATAATTTAATAAAGTTACTCGTTGTTTTAAAATGAGAACTCCAACGAGTATCTCCTGCCCTTTGAAGTTCAAGTTCTTGATTCAATCCGCTTCCTGTATGAACTTCACCGAGCATCAATAACTCTTCTAATTTTTCTGTTTGATCATCTCTAAGAATCTCCCTGCGCTTAAAAGATCCTCCAACAACATTCAAAACATTAGCAAGAATATAAAAAAATTAATCTACCTCATGATGCTTCTTTGCAATAGCTACAAGAGTCAATTGTAACTGATGAGCAAAATAATGTACACTATATACCGAAGGAGTATCTTTCATAATCAAAGTTTTAAGACCATTGAATTCTCCCTGCATATTACTAGCTCCTTCATAACCTTGTCCCCGAATATGAGAAGAATTCAAATTATGCTCTAAAAGCAAAGAACATATAGCATCTTTCAGTGACCGTGCAGATGTATCTTTAACATGAACAACACCAAGAAATCTCTCAATAAGCTTACCCTTTTTGTTGACATATCACAGAACAAGGGACATTTGTTCTTTATGAGAGACATCTTTAGACTCGTCAACTAATATTCCAAAGTAATCTCCATTTAAGTCTTCAACAATTTCTTTCAAGGTTTCTTTAGCACAAGAATTCACAATGTCTTTTTGAACATTTGGACAAATCATGATATCATTTTGTGGAGCATTTTCTAACACAACTTTTTTCACATCTTCCTTCCTATCCGCATACCACTTTAAGAGATCTAAAAAGTTTCCTCTTCTTGTAGAAGTTTCACTCTCATCATGACCTCGAAAAGGCAATCCTTCTTTCAAAAAATATCTTGCAACATAAATGGAAGCATTCAAACGAACTCAATATTCATTTTTTGTTTTCTCATATTACTTGTCAAAAGAATCTAATATAGATTGTGCTTGATTATCTAAATCAAGCATCATCTTGAAACACCGATTGTGAACACTATTTACTTCACCCATATGCTTATTAAGTCATTCTATCCCTTTATTCCAACTTCTAAAGCCATCTATTGTAAAAGAATCACCGACTCTTTTTCCATATCCACCAATCTCATTTTTAAACAAGTAACAACGTAAGCAAAAAGCTGCATCTTTTTCAATACTATATTTTATCCATCCCGAATATGAAGTATCAAACCATTCAGGATTAAAATGATGCGATTTTCCATCAAAATCTGTTATTGGAAAAATAAAATGCTCACCAGGTCTGCAGAGCCCTTTTTTAATGTAATATCTCCTTACTCTATCACGCTGATTAGGAGTATATTCCGAAATTTGTTTTCTTTTAGCAGGATCAGATTCAAGAAAATCCAAATTCAATATTCTATCTTTATCTGATGGTTGAGAAGGATTGATATTGTCAGAAATTTCAGTATGTAAAGGAGAACTTACTGAAGGAGAATCTGGAGTGATTTTAGGCTTGAAAAATTTCGTAAGCATCTTGAACTAACTTCACAATTTCAACCTATTTAATTTTTTTAAAAAAAAACTAACAAATAATAAGCTACAATGAAAGCAAGGCTGAAATTAGGGGCTTAAGAGAGTAAAACAGAAAAAATTTACCTATTTAAATCAAGGCTAAAAAGTGTACCTTGTTTAAAAAATAGTTGGCCTTCTAAAATTAGGAGCTTAAGAGAGACGAGAGTCTTTCAATGTTCATTTCTTTCAAATTCCAGAAGCTAAGCTACAGCTACTCTTTCTATTTCTTTTTTTAGTGTTTAGCTTTAGTTTAACTATTTGTTTTTAATTTTATTTTGTCTTGATTTTTGTTGTTATTGGACTTGGTCAGTTGGTCTTTCTTGTTGGGCCGTCTATTTTGTTAATGTAACGACCCGATTTTCTGGAACCGAAACGTCACACGGTGTTCATGATCTCGAAGGACCCCAAGCCAACCCTCTACTAATATATGTACCTAAACACTACATAATATAGATAATAAATGCGGAAACTGGCCATAAGGTTTAAAACTTTTAAAAATACTCAAAATTGAAAATTGAATACTGATACATCTGTCTGAAAAGCCTCTAAACTATCTGAACTACGGATTTGATGGGACATGTCCCCAACTAACTCCGTCTACTAAAAATAAACAAAGTCTGAGGAAATAATAAAACAAGGATCATCCTCGAATAAAGAGGACTCACTTCTACGTCTACTACTGCTGACTGGGACTGAACTGCTGAGGGAACTCTGGATCTTGTGCCTCTGAACATATGGTGTCAATTAAAAACACCATAGCGCAAATGCGTCAGTACGGAAATGTACCGAGTATGTAGATGAGGTAAGGCTAAATGCAGGGTTCATGCATGAATAATTACTTAACTGAATAATCATGAGAGTACCGAACAAGAACACATACATGAATGCACAAACCATAATCACAATCATCACAACTCTAAATACTGAAACTTGGGTACCACTTTGCTGTCATCTGAACTTACTACTAACACTGATATATTGAATCACTGAATCATCTGATACTGATAAATGAGTACTGAAGTTGAGATCAGTCCTATCTAGTGAGTGATCTCAAAATTTGAGAATACGGAACTGATTAACTGAATATACTCACATCAATGACTGAATTCTGAGCTCACTACTCTCGACTGACTCAATCGAAGATCAACCTCTTTAACGGATGATTCTGGAATCTATTATCAATGATAAGAAAATAATCATGTCCGAACCTGACCACAAGAATACTCAACTGACTCTGAGACTGAGATCAAGCCTATCTATCGGGTGATCTCTGGATCTGATAATGAGATTACTCAACTGATTCTGAAATTGAGATCAAGCCTATCTATCGGGTGATCTCTAGATATGATACTGAATAACTGTATATGAGACCCAACCTATCTGACGGGTGGTCCATGAATCAATGAAACTATCGGAGTTCCTCACTGAGATAGATGAATGTATCTGACGGTCCTGATTTCTGAAGATTGATACTGAAACTGCAACTGTGGGAAGTAGTTACTTAATCGACATACCCCGACCTCCCGCTGGTGGGGTCCAACCTGTAACCCCAGCTGAAAGGGTGTCAATACCGTGCCACGGGTAAAGACCTCTCTAGTCAAGCTTCTCTGGTGGTTGACCCTCACAGAAAGTTAGCCCAAGGCAATATAATAGTCAAACCTCTCTCTACGGGTGACAACTTCTACTAACGGTGACTCCTGCATCCTGCGCTGGCTACGCAGTTATGGAGTTTAGGGATTGCTCTTAACGACTCGGCCTCTCTCTCTGACGGGGAGCCGTCATCCCTTCCCTCACTCAGTGCTAGCTCCTACTCTCAACTGAAAGACTCTGAACTGAACACAAACTGAACTAAGTCTGATACTGATCACATTTCTCAAATGATCTGACTGAGTAAAGCTGAATTCACTTGGTTCCGTATTTGACGGAATACTTCTGAATCACGGTATCTGATTAACGATACAGAGTTTTAATAGAGTACTCATTTACTACAGGGATTAGAACTGAACAATTGACTACTACTAGATCTGAGTTATGTACAGAACTGAGGCTAGATTACTAGCGATACTGAGATCACGGAGATTACTGAGATTTCTTAATTCTTGTATCTGTCTGAGGATACAGAGTTTTATAATTCACTGAGTTCTGAGAATCATGGCCTGACTGAGATTATCGTGAAAACTGACACAGGCTCTAGACAACAGCTAAATTATCGGGTACAAATACCCCCAGGACTCGATAACACAAAAGTAAAACATAACCATACTTGACTAGTCATAACCACGATCATTCATTCATCATCACAATCCCTAAAGCATCTCTTTAAGCATTTAGGAATCATAAACATGTAATAGCGTAGGGGGAACATGCTATTGGATCATACTCCATTCAACAAGGTCTTGCATCAAGTACTTCGCACATAGGTTAGTCTTGGCATATATCGGATAACACATGATTGGGGAAACTTCATACTATCATGTCACAATTTACTCGTCAAGCACTTGACATATATTAGAGGCTTAACATATATCAAAGAGCACAAAATTGGGGAATTTCATACTATCATGTCTCAACTTGTTCACTAAGGCTTTTCAACAAACACTAGGCATGCATGGGTTTACACCTAATTGGGGATTTCATGCTATCATATCACAATTTATTCACTAAGGCTTTTCAACAAACACTTGGCATGCATAGGCTTACACACAATTGGGGATTTCTAATCAACATGCTATAATGGCTCTAATTTATTCACATAAGCATTTTATCAAGCATATAGGGAACATGTTTTGTTTATTCAACAATTTCTACACTTAATTGACATGAACACACCACTTAACAAGCAACTTGAAGAGGGTTTAGCATGAACATCACATGAATACCACATACTAGGGTCAAAGCTTGAAAACCTTGTAAACAAACATGAATCACGACTCAATAATAGCATGAACATCAATCTCAACTCACATGAATCATGAAAACTCATAAACATAAAAGCTTTGAAATTTAGAAAAGGGTTCTTGAGCTTCTTGGATGAAAGGGACCCAAGAATCAACATCTACATACCTTAGAGAAACTCTTTCTTGAAAGCCCTTGGAGAGATTCTTGATTTCTTGATTTCTCTTGAAGAAGAAAGAAGGGTTTTGATTTTGTGGAAACCCTAGCTCTTGTTCTTGAACAATTTTGAGAGAAAACAATGATACTTTGGGTGAAATGAGGTCAAATCCCGGGTTAAGGAGTATATATATGGGTTGGGAAAAGACCTTTTTTGCCCTTGAAATTAAATTGAAAAATTCCGATTTTACATGTTGGCACGACGCGCCATAATCGCGCCAGCTCACTGGAAATTGGACAATCGAGAAACTGCTTGATGGCGCAACGCGGTGGAATCGCGTTGCCACCTTGGTTGCGAACTGTAAAGGCACCGCGACACGGTGGAATCGCGTTGGTGCACTGGAAATTGAAAATTCTGAAATTAAGCCTTGGCGCGATTCACCATAATCGCGGAGGCTCACTGGATTTTGACGATTGACATTTTGGTTGCTCTGCAATGCGCTAAAGTGTCAGGTGGCACACTGTCTCACTAAAATAGCTCTAACTCTTTGGCCGAGTGTCGAATTTGGGCGAATTTGGTATCGACGGAAAGCTTATTCAATTCTCTACATGATAAAAAGTCGATATTAGGGCAGAGGACCTTGTGCCATTTTTATTTTTTTTAAAGGAATTTAAAAGCAAGGCTTAAAAGCTGAAAAAGGAATTAAATAGAAAGCGCGTCCAGGGGGATTCGAACCCGCGTTGGAGCGCCGGACACACATACTTATGGGTTCCCTCTCATTTAATTATATGTCTTACGGTAGCAGTTGTGGGTTTCCGGGAACCCACAACTGTTGTTGTATATCCGCCCCTGTGTAGAAAGAAGAAGAAATTTTTTAATTGATAATGCCACGTGGAAGCTTTCTATTATTTTGGGGTATAATTTAATGCCACGTGACAATTTTATACTGATTTGCGGAGAATTTAACTATCCACTCGGCACTTATTTATTGACATTATACTTGCACTGAAAATGCATAAAAATGATATATTTATTGTAGTTGAAATTAGTTTTATGCAGGTAATAGGATCCCATAAATTTTAAGGGTACTTGCAAATTCAAAACAACTTTTTCAGTGGTATCTTTATGTCTGTTCTGTTCGTTGCTAATTTCTTCAACTCAACACCATCTAGCACTTAATAAACATTTCTTTTGATCTCTTAATCATAAGCGATCATATTATAATTTAAATAGGTCTTGAATTATTTTGGAATATTATAATGGACCCCACCCACTGCTTTTCCTTTGCCACCTCGTGAACTCACAACAGAATTGTCCTACGTACATCACTACTAGGAATAATATTTCTCTGTGTTTTTCTTTTATATATTCTATTCTTTTTGCAATAGTTAATTACTTGATCGGTTTCGGTTTATTTGTTTAATTTTTATTTTGATGAAATTTAAAATAATAAAAAACATTTTTTAAAATTTTATAATTTTAAATTAAAGATATATAAAATGTATTAAAATATTTTTTATTAATTTGTGATATTAAACATGATCGGTGAAAAGTTAAAATTATGGGTGACATGACAAATAGAGGAATACTAATTGCTCATCACTTGGTCAATGCATACTTGTCTTTCCATAATAAGCTGCCACGTTATCTTTTCTTATTTGGCGTCTTGAAGAAATAATTAAGAATAAACTCAAAATTGTGTGATTGCAATTAATAATCTGTTGAATGAAAATGATATACGTAATATATATTTCTATAAAAATAGTTGGTTTATTCTAATGTAAAGAAGTCAAAAAATGATCACAGCAGCTTAAGCAAGTTGTTTATCAACAACAACTTTTTTGCAGGGGTTGAACCGTTGAAGTAAAGCAAAGCAAGAAGTTTATTTAAACTGAGAGATTATTTTATAATACGTACAATTTGTGACATATTGATCAAGTTTAATAACAGGATGTACTTGTCAAATTTAATATTGTTCTTGCTCTTTTTCCTTTTGTTGAGTAAGTAGGACTGAAACCAAGGAAAATCAATTTGATATATGGCCAAAAATATTCTTAATTATCTAAAGTTGAATAGCTATCGATCGATCTATCGACGTATTTCACAACACATGCATGGTGTTTTATTATTTTATTCTTAACGAGAGTCCTCGAGTTTGAGTTGAGTGATGTCATCTTTGATAGAGATGTTTTTTTTCCCAAATAAAATTTTCTTACACAAATTTAAATTAGTTGAACTTCATAAAAGGTACCAAAAAATGAAAGAAGAAAAAGGAAACACAATTGTGGGAGAGGAAAAGGGGCACCTATAAATTAATTATACAAATGAGTGGAAAAACTGGCAGAAGTTCTGTGCACGCTGTTAGAAAAGTAGTTATGAGGTTGAATGACAATTGACAACGAAAATACAAAATGAAAAGTTACATTTACAAAAGACGAAAATTTAAGATTGTCAACTTTTATCAAGATATATAAGTATTTCCTAAGTTTCATCCAACTTTGACTTGACACACTCTTTAAGAATATTTTAATTAAAAATATACTTTCTCCATCTCAAATTATCTGATACATTGATTAAGAAAAATAATTAATAACATGTCTAGTTTATCATAGTACCCCTATTAAATGATGTTTACATTTTAATTTAAAGAAAAAATAATTAATACAAAGGGTAAAACATAAAAAAAAAAAAAATTGTCTCTTCTTGATTTATGAAAAAGAACAAATAAAATGAAAAATCAAATTAGAAAATTTGAGACGAGGGAGTATTTAACTAAATTAATCTTATTAGTGATGTTTTGAAACTCTAAATTTAACTATTACTCCATCCGTCCCAAATTACCTGTCCCAAATTGAGATGACACATTGATTAAGAAAAATAATTAATAGCATAACTAGTTTACCATAGTACCCCTATTAAATTATGTTTATATTTTAATTTGAATAAAAAGTAATTAATGCAAAGGGTGAAACGTGGAAATTTTTTTTGTCTCTTCTTGATTAATGAAAAAAGGCAAATAAAATGAGAAATCAAATTAAAAAATTTGAGACGGATAATTTAGGACGGAGGGAATATTACTTATGTAATTATTTAATACTAAGAGAAAAAGGAAAAATGTAATAAATGGTAGGAGCAGATCCTGCATGTTTGTTTGGATTAATTAATCAAAGATTCAATCATGCAAGTCATTGTAAATACTACATAAAGTTTGCATTGATTAACAGAGGGGTCTACTCCTAATGCCAATAATGAATCTAGTACTACTATACCAATCCCATTTTAGCTTTTTCGTTTCAATTTATATGATATATTTTTATTTTTAATCTGTTAATAATATATTTGATATTTTAAACTAGTTAGTTTAACTATTTATAGCTACAAAAGTATAATTTATTTTAAATTGTATGATTTTCACTAAAAGTTTTTTTTTTCTTATATAAATTTGGCATCGACGCTTCACATGCAATTCAACGTCTCCGTCTCTTTCAATCACTTTCTTAGTCTCATTCAATCAATACTCTTCTTCAAATACAAATCAAACACTCTCTTTTTGGATATTATATGTTGAATTTTCGAGCTACTTTATTATGAGAATGGAAAAGTTGGTGCAATTAGGCATACGTTTTTATTTTAAACTCAAGTTTAATTAAAGGCAACAATATATATATTACTCTCTCCATCTCAATTTATGTGACATAATTCGAACTTCGAAAGTTAAATAATTTAATTTTTATCATAAATTGAAATATGAAATCTATATAAAAGGCGTACTATAAGCCATACTCCCTTTGTTCCGTTTTAGTTGTTACATTTTGTTTCTCGAGAGTCAAACTGTATGAAATTTAACTAACATTTTAAGATGAATTTTTCATCATATTAATATGAAAAAGATTGCAACCTACAGTATTTTTCATATAGTTTTCAAATAGCTTAATAAATATAGAGTAATTCTAATTCAATTTAGCTTCAAATATTAGTTAAGTTGACTCACAGTCACACGTAAAATAAATTGTGAAAAAAAAGAAGGGAGTTTATATTTACATATTTGAAAACTACGTAAAAGATAGTATAAGTCAGAATAATTATCTATATGTCATCAAAGAAAGAAAGTCAGGAGCTGAAAGGGCTGATTTTTTGATCGAAAATTTCGCAAGGGATAATTGATCTGGAAAGAAATCAAAGGGAATAAAACGCTCTTGGTTGAGCAATTTGTCCCGTCCCCGGACAGTTCTGGGCGTGTTAGGCAACGCTCGCAAAACGCTCTTGGTTGAGCAATTTGTCCCGTCCGGGGACAGTTCTGGGCGTGTTAGGCAACGCTCGCAAAATGCTTGGTGTCCAGCGTTTTCTGAGTTACTTGGTGTTTAGTGATTTGCAAGTTACTTGGTGTCCAGTGATTTCCTCTTATTTTTTTTCTTTAAATAAGTTGTTTCATGTTGTGTTTGAGTTATTCCTTCTCGTTTAATCTCTACATAAATTTAGCTTACTCTCGTTTCTTGTATTAAAAAAAAATGAAGATACAGTAAAAATACATTTATATTGGGGGCGATAAATTTAAAAGGTGTCACATAAATCATAAAAATAATGAAGTACTACTATACTAGAATAAATAAAGAAATATTGAGATATTTCTGGGTAGGGGGAAGAGATCGAAATGATAAAAGACATCAGAGCGTTTGTCATAGAGAGAGAGGATTACAATAGCCCTTTGTCATCCACATACATCTCTTTAATCTCTTAATTTTCCTTTCTCTTCTTCTCTTGTTTCTTTTTTGTTTACCCAAAAAAAAAAAAACAACAACTAAATTAACTACTAACTTGTTTGTTTGGGTGATGCCAAAGGGAAGAAGAAATTAAACCAGCATCTGTTGAAGGTATTAAGGTTCAAACAAATTTCAAAAAGAATCTATAGATTGTCTATTTGTTCACTTACTATACTATATCTATGTATACTTTAGCTTTATCTATGTTTTTTTGTTTTGTCTAATTAATTAGATCTACTATACACTTATCCTCTTAATCTCTAATTAGTTTTTTGTTCTATTTTTAAAGCAGAAAATTAAGAGAGCCATCAGGCTATATATATAGCTAGCTGAAAAAGGTTTTGATATTGATTCAACAAACATGTCCATTTTAACTAGTGAAGAAGCTGCTGCAAGTTTATCTTCTTGCAACATGAATAATGATACTAGTACTGGAGCCTTTTGCTATCCATCTCAGCAGCACTTAGCTACTCCCCAATATCAAAATTCACCACAACAAATCAAGAAAAGGAGAAACCAGCCAGGCAATCCAGGTATATTCATATCTTAGTTATTAATCTTTATCAAAATATAATTTATTTTTATATTAAGTTATTAAAACATAACTCTTCATTTTATCTTTCAAGTTTAAGTTACATATAACTATATATATATAGGTAAAACTCCTTGAAATGTGAATTTTTTATTGTTATAGATATGTAAAAACTCCTTATTTTGATGGTGTACAATAACTTTTTTTTTTCTTTTTTTTTTTTAAATCTAACTTATATTCAACGATAGCATAAATAGTTTCAAACGAACCTATGTTAGCTTACAAATTTCACCAATTACGGACATGCATTTTCGACGTATATAGATGTTAAACTCGTTTAATAATTAATCATCTGCTCAATATTTTTGAAACAGATCCAGAAGCAGAAGTGATAGCTTTATCACCCAAGACACTAGTGGCAACCAACAGATTCTTTTGTGAAATTTGTAACAAAGGATTTCAAAGAGACCAAAATCTACAACTCCATAGAAGAGGTCACAATTTACCATGGAAGTTAAAGAAGAGAGAAAATAAAGAAGTTGTAAGGAAGAAAGTGTATATTTGTCCAGAGTTGAGTTGTGTGCACCATGACCCATCTAGGGCATTAGGGGACCTTACTGGAATTAAGAAACATTATAGCAGAAAACATGGTGAGAAGAAGTGGAAATGTGAGAAATGTTCAAAGCGTTATGCTGTCCAATCCGATTGTAAAGCTCACTTCAAGACTTGTGGCACTAGAGAATACAAATGTGAATGTGGTACTATTTTTTCAAGGTACGTAACAATATTACTGAAGCAGATTCTGAATTTGAAGTTTTTTTTATTTTTGATAAATTATTTATATATATTAAATGATTTTGTAAATATAGATATATATATATAGGATTTTGGACAAAATTACTAGATTTTGTGGAACCTGTAACTTATTTGATGGGCCATCAATCCCTTGGTAACGAACGAAAAAAATACTTGAAAATAAGGCAAATTACTTATTAGTTATACCATTGTCAAATCTACAATGCAATTTATGGCTTTACATGCATCCATGTAATTTTCGCAAAATTAGATATTTTATGTGTATATTTTTTAGAATTAATCTAATATTATCGATGAAAATTGAGTTAGTATTTACCTCGAGAAACAAGTATTAATTCTCATTTAATATAATACATTTTTTCTCTCCTTTTTTGGTGAAACTTCTAAATTCGCCTCTCAATATAACAACGGATAAAAATGATTTTGCCCTATAGATGGATATTAATTAAACTGCAAAAGCATTGCTATGCTACAAGAGTATGAACACGAATATGAGTCCGTCCATGAGAAAAAACAAACATTTCTAGACTCCAATCATATATTAGTAGTACAATAGTACTCTCTCTTTTCATTCTATTACTTTTTTGAATTTTGAGTTGTAGCATCTTTTTGTGATTATATGTGGGGTCTAATTAAGTGCTTTGGCGTGTAAAGTGATAATGGAATGACTAAATAATGTAATTAACATGGATATATCAGTATCAATGTATCATATTTCCACCCATTATCATAAGGAGACAAAATGTATATGAAAAACAACTATTGGACATTTAATTATCTTTTGTGCTTAATGTATATTAATAAGCCATGTTTTTTGGGATGTGAAAGTTTGTGCATTTTCGTGACGATATGATAGTCTCTCTCTCTCTCTCTTTTTTTTTTCAATTGTCGTGAGAGTTTCATTCTCGATCTCGTCGTATATTTCAATCCTACTTTAATTTATAATGTTAACCTTTTATCTTCTTTGTTTTTTGGTGATTGTTTATTTCAGACGAGATAGTTTCATCACACACAGAGCATTCTGCGACACTTTAGCTGTGGAGAATGCAAGAATATCAGCATCAATAACTGGAAATCCAACAATTTTACCATCTCAAATGAACCTCCAGTTCCAAAAACCTCACTACTTCAACAGCCATGACCAAATTCCAGCTACATTTTCAATGAAAAAAGAGCAGCCTACTAGTGATTTCAGACATATTGATATTCCTCCATGGCTAATGATGACTACTAACTGTCAACCATTTGCTGGAGATGGAGCAGGTTCTGGGTCTACATCACAAAATAATTTTAGCTCATCTTCAATATTCTTCCCAGCTGCTACTAGGTTAGATCAACAATACACGCACAAAGATTTAAATGATCTTCATGACAACCCAAACCCTAATCTCCCAGGTAATTATGATCTTTTTAATCATCTCATTTAAAAGTTTACCTGAATTTTTTCATGGCCAAACAAGTGATCTGATATTATTACGGAGACATATTGTATTTGCTTATTATTTTAAGCAATCATGAGAATTGAACCCATGACCTTTTTTGCCTGCTTTTGGTGGTTGGGTGACAAGTTGTTAGTTTAATTGCAATATTGGGATTAATAATGCAAGAATTTAGTAATGTGTGTGAATTACTTCTTGTTGAGTGTTTACTTTTATATATTACAAATTAAATTACAGTAACATGAAATATATAATTTAAAATATTTGAATACTCTTTGAACAAAGTAGAAATTATCTTATTATATATAAGGGATATTTTTGTCATATAGTAGTATTTTTAAGCCAAACGTTTACTAATATACCTGCATTCTTAATTTCTTATTTCACAGATAGATCAATGCTCTCGTATGTATAGATGTATTACTTATAATTGGAAAAACAAAAAGAAACAACTACCTTTTACTACAACTTAATCTTGATTTCGATGTCTCTAAATCCCCTAATACATGATTTATTTAATTTTGATGATTATTAATTAACTCATGTTATATTATTTAATTATGTTACTGTTGGACAGCAGAACCTACGTCAGGTTACCATTCAACAGGAGAATCAGCTGCAGCCTCTCCACACAATATTTCTGCAACTGCATTGCTGCAGAAAGCAGCTCAGTTTGGTGCTACAATTAGTAACAAAGCAAGTGCTGTCGTCTCTGCTGCTACTTATAACACAGGTCCAACCTTGTTGATGAGACAAATACCCCACAATACTCACGTGTCTGTTACTAATACTACTGATTCTGCTACCAAACAAATTCATCAGAATAATTTGTCATCACGTGAAGAGCTGATGATGACAACTGGCACTACTATTACTACTACTACTGGACCTGCAAATATAAGTGGCATCATGACATCTTTTTCTAATTTTGCTAATGGGTTTGAAGGGTCAACGACGTTTGAAGAAGATGCCATATTATTCGGTACTGGATTTACCAATTTGAATTCCAAGAAAGAGGATGATGATCATCAGCTGTATGAGGAGGATATGACTAAGGATTTCTTGGGTTTAAGACCTCTTTCTCATACTGATCATGACATTTTCAACATTGCTGGTCTTGTTAATAGTACTACTGAACATGATGATGATCAGTTTAAAATTCATAAAACTTGGCAAAGTTAATTAGCTCAATTAGAATAATTATTCTCTTTTTGTTGTATATATTGTACACCGCAGACAAATTAAAAGATTAATTCTTGTTGGTGGTATATTTTGTTGATTCGCGTGTTACACATTTCTAGTTTTACAGTAAATTAGTAGGAGGAGCTAGTTGGTCAGTATGCTAGGCTACTAGCTTGTCCCTTTCTACCAAATTACCTGTCATGTTTCTTCTACAACATTCGTAATTTATAATACTTTATAAGTATTTTTTTAAATATCTAAATTTCTATGACAGAATAATGAATTATATCTAATTTAATTCAACTTTTGAGAATTCATCAAATTAACTTGTGAAAAGTAAGACAACAATTATAATAAAGTGGGGAGAGAGGGAGTAGCACGTACTTTGGTCAACGTCCTTTTTACTCTCTAGGGGTATTGATTATGTTCGTTATCTCTTGCATGGTACGCACGTACATTTTGAATGAAGAGCCTTAATTTGTTATTACTAGCATTAATTCTATAGGATAGTGACTAATTTCTAAGTCGTTAAAGCCCAGTTCAGGATTTTAATTATTACTAGTACTACTAAATCCGAGATTAACTATAATCCACTGACAGTGCATTTTTTTTACACAGTCAACTAGTCAAGCTACTTTGACTGACAGTAACCGGTAAACATTGCTTTTAATTTCCATATATATGATGAATTGAATGGTGAGTGATCACGACTAATTAGTGGTATCGAGATCATCATATATACACACTATTAAATATGATTCCGACTGTAACATTCTCCCAAGGAAAAACGTCTTTCCACACGTGACATCAGTACATTATATCATGTAGGCTGTAGCAGACAAATTAAAGGGAAGAGCGGGGTATTAAGCTCTCCTGTGAACGAGGTTCGAAAAAAGATCACTTGAACTATAAAAGTCTATTGTATGCAATCTAATCAGGTACTTCTACTATCGATTATTTTTACATTTTAAATCGGTGATCTTTTAATTATATAATTACAATGTTATCAGTTATATCAAAGTTCGATCCTTCGTATTTACGTAGCAGCCGAGCATTGAGATCCGCTCATCTACTCTTAGACGGAAAATGTAAAGTTATAGTATACGATTATATACCATTAATGTTAGTTATAGTATAGATAACAAAAGTGTTTGATGAGAAAAGATAACATGAAGAGATCTGCCTTTGCTTTTCTTGTTTTCCATAATTAAAATTCAGTTTAACGAGTTGATTTCTTACTTATTTTCTTATGTTTGGTTGGTGAGTGAAAAATATTTTTCAAAAAACATTTTCTAGTGTTTGGTTGGTGAATGAAAAAATATTTTTCAGAAAATACATTTTAGTATTTAGCTAAAGAGTAAAAATACATTTTAGAAAAATATTTTTTGACCTAGAAAAATACTTTTTTTTTATAGGATGTGCTCGATATGAAGGAAGGAAAACGTTTTCTAGAAAAATAAGTTGTTTCTTACTTATAATCTTATGTTTGTTATGCAAATTGGGTAAGTACATGTTTTCTAATAGTATTTCTATATATTTAACAAAAATAATGAGAACGAATAAGATAAGAAAAAAGTTTTGAATTTTTTTAAAAAAAATATTAATTTTTTTTTTTGGGGGAGGGGGAGAGAAAGAGGGGTTGATAGGTGAGGGTTGGAGTTGTCAAAATAGGTAGTAGGGATGGAATAGGAAAAACTAATAATTTTTTTAAAAAATAAATTAATATTTTTTTTTATTTTTTTTTGGGGGGGGGGGGGTAGTAGGGGTGGAGGTCGGGGTAGGGAAGTGAGGGTGGGATAAGAAAAAAATAATTTTTTTGAGGGGGAGGTTGGTAGGGGTGGGGGGTAGGGTAGGGGGGTAAGAAAAAAATTTGATTTAAAAAAAAAAATTAAATATTTTTTTAAAAAATAAATATATTTTTTTTTAAAATAACTTCTTTTTTTTTGTAGAGGGAGTAGGGTTTTGAGTTTGGGGGTAGGAGATGAGGTAAGAAAATATTTAAAATATTTTTTTGAATGGGGGTGGTAGTCGGGTAAGGGAGTGAGGGTGGGATAAGGAAAAAATTAAAAAAAATTAGAATATAAATTAAAAAAAAAATTATTTTTTTTTTTGAAGGGGAAGGAGGGGTCGAGTAGGGGGAAAGTAAGAAAAAAGTTTGATTTTATTTTTTTAAAAAATAAATATTCTTTTTGGAGGGAGGAGGGTTGGTAGGGTTTTGGGTAGGAGATGAGGTAAGAAAAATATTTGAAATATTTTTTTTGTATGGAGGGTGGTAGGGGGTAGGGGATTGGGATTCGAAGTAGAGGTGAATGATTTTGAGAGTTGTACGAATATTTCAACTTAAAGTGAGGTTGAAAGAGAGTTTTGAAATATATTTTCTTCACTTTTTGAAGGGAAATCATTTTTCTTAGATTTGAGGAAAATAAGTTTATTTGAAAAACATTTTCCAAAACATTTAAACCAATCAAATATGAGAAAATTGAATTATTTTTTTCAGAAAATGTTTTCATTCGTACCAAACACACTCTGAGTGAAATATTTTACCTAATATAGTTGTTAGGCAAAATGGTTCGATGGACCCTTGTACTATATCCGTTTTGTAATATGAATATTCATACTTGCATGTTTGTCATCTGGAACCTTGAACCCACTAAAAGCAACATTTTAAATATTTTTTTGGTGAGTGTAACACACTCGGCCCACGTCAGCTGCCACGACTGCCATGTCTGCCACGTCAACTTTCACGTCATTTTCAGGTATTACATTAAATTTCATGTCATTTTTAAAATGATACATAGGAAATTAAATATTAAAATAAATTTGATTAAATAAAAAAATTATAAATTGTAGAAAAATTTAAATAATCATGTTTTTATTTTTGCTCTCAAATTAAATATCAAATTGATTCCAAATAATTAAAATTCTTCTCCAACTAATTTAAATTTTTAATTATAAATGCATATGTACAAACATAATGAAATTTGATTTTTAAATTTGAATATCTTTAACAAATTCTCAAAATCTTTAGTTTTTTTCAAGCTTATTCATGAAATTTACTAATTTTTCAATATTCACTATCATTCACTTTCAATTTAAATTTAAATTTTAATCCCCCAAAAATATGAAAAGATTTCAAATTAAATTTTAATCCAAAAAAAATATGAAAAGATTTAAATTGAGAGGAAAAATTCAAAAATAAAATAAAAAGTGAGGGGTGAGGGGTGAGGGTGCTGGACGGGGGCTGGGGTGGGGGGAAGGGGACTGGATGAGGGTGCGGGTGGGGGGTGGCTGGACGGGAGAGGAGGCTGGACGAGGGTGAGGGGTGGGGGTGGCTGGATGAGAGGTAGCTGGACGGGGAGGGTGCTTGGGGAGGAGAGGCTGAATGGGGGTGAGGGGTGGTTGGGGAAGGAGGCTGGATGAGGGTGAGGGGTGACTGGACGGGGAAGGGTGCTTGGGGAGGGGGGGCTTTTTATTTCTAAAAAAAAAAAAATTTAAATTTAAAAAGATGGAGGGGGAAAATGCTCCTTTTTATTATTTTTTTTAAAAATTAATATTATTTTAAATTTTTTTAATTATTTTAATATAAAATTGACCCTCACTCGCACCCTAGACGCGTGTCTGCACGCATGTCGTCCTAGTTAGCCATTTTAATGCCACATAGGTCTAGTCAAAGGATTTAAAATATTGTTTTTTAATGGGTTCAAGGGTCCAGATGACAAATGTGTAAGTAGGAGTATCCACATTATAAAACGGACAAAGTATAAGGGTCCATCGAATCATTTTACCTAGTTGTTAATTAAACAACTTTTAAGCACTTTTTGAATGAGGAACAAACGTGAGAAAAAATGATTCTTTTAAGAGATAACTACATAACTTAGCAAACATAAACTCCTAATTACCCTATTTAGCTTAAATTTCAATTAATTACAATTCATAGTCCCTCTTGCCTATTTTTTCATTTTTTTCCTTATTTTTATTTGTGCGAACTAGCAAACACAATTACAAGTGCGAATTATAAAATACAAATACAAATACAAGTGCGAACTATAAAATACAAATACAAATGTGAACTATAACATACAGATACAAGTGTGAACTATCATTTTGAATTTTTCAATTATTGAAAAGGAACGATTGATTTTCTTTCTATGAATACTTATTTGTATTTATTGATATGAGTTGTATTTATTGATACAAATAAATACAATTCAAATTTTTATAGAAATACAATATATACAAATACATATTGTATTTGTATTTATAAAATTATTTGGTTCATTTATTTGTAATTGTATTTGTATCAAGTGATATTTTTTTATTTACAAATACAAATGATAATTTTGACATATATACAAATACAAAATGGTACATTTGTATCAAATGATACATTATATATTTATATATTTTAGAATTAAGAAAATACAATTAATGCATTTACTTATTTTTATACAAATACAAATGATAAATTGTACACAATCACGGCTAAATACAATATGCAATCAACTTACAAATACAAAATATTTTTTTAAAAATAAAAAGATATCAACGAAAATAGAATAAATATACAAACACAATAAAACTACAATATAGAAATAATCTAATATAATATACAGTCAATTATAAAATACAAATACAAAACAGTTCTTAAAAATACAAGTGTGAATTATATAAAATATAAATGACGGTGCCAAGTAAGAAATACAAATACAAGTGAGAACTATAAAATACAATTATAAATGTGAACTACAAAATACAAACACAAGCGCGAACTTTAAAATACAAATACAAATACAGTTGTATTAATGAATACAAAAATATAAATAACGGTGTGACTACAAATACGATAAACAATTATGGTATTTCCGTTATCATCCATGACTTGTGCTCGAGTAGTCATGTTTTTTAAAAATACAAAAAATATAAAATAGAACTAAAAAAAAGTACAAAATAGAAAGCAATAAAAAATCAAAGAAGGAAACAAAAGAAGAAAGATAAATAGAAGTTAGAGATAGAAGAGAGAAAAAAATAAAAATAGGAAAGAATAGAAAAAAGAAGAAGAAAAAATGAGGAAGATACGAAAAAAAATATAAAAAAATGATAGTGTTTTTGACGAGACTAAATATATAGTGTATTTATATTTTTTTATGAATACAGATCACTGAGTAAAAGTGAATACAAAGGTTGTGAAACGAATACAACGGCTAAATAGGTACTATATTTATATTTTATATGAATATAGACTATTGATAAAATCAAATACAACGGATGTAATTTGAATATATCAACTATAAATAATAATTATGTAAAATATGATTATGAAAGATAAGTTTTACAGTAAAGTATAGTTATTTATGAAAGATTCCCTTATTTTTAAACAGATCCACAAGGAAATCATAATTATGAATTTTCATTTTAGAATCTTGTTAATCTGTTTTTTTTCTTTTTTAAGGAATTTAGAATACTCTTTTCCATATCCACTCATGTCTAAAAGAAAGATTATTTTAAAAAATAAAAATAAAAAAATAATCACGATTGTCCCTTTGTTTTCCAAGGTGAAAACAAATAAGTAAAAGTTATTAAGCAGTTGAGTGGATTAATAGTAGCGAAGAATATGCGAAAAATATCTATATTTAGGTGAAATTTACAGTTACGCATCCTGAATTTTGTATATGTTCTGTGACTTCTTAAACTATTTTTTATCGTATTTAACTGACATATATTTGTCCCTTATCAAATATTTTTTCCTTATGCGCTTAATGTGCGTGAAATATACGTAGTGATCCAAGTGCCAAATATATATTAATTAAATACGATAAAAAATAGTTTAGGGAGTCATAGAACCCCCGCAAAATTCAGGATGCGTAACTATAATTTTTTTTTAAAGTATATGTATTTTCACACTTTTTTTTCTTAATAGTATCAACAACAAAATACCCAATAAAATCTCATGAGGTCTGAAAATGTATAAATAACTATTCTCTCTATTTAAAAAAGAATACCTAATTTGACTTACTGTGGAGTTTAAAAAAATCAAAAAGACTTTTGAATCTTCTAATTCTAAATTAAAGTTATGCTAAATGTAGTAAAGTAACCTTTAATCTTGTGGTTTTAAATATGACACTTGAAAAGTTAAAATTAAAGTATTGACAAAAAAGAAAATAAGTAACTTTTTTAAAAACTGATTAAAAAGAAAGTAGATCATTTTTAAAAAAAAACAGATGGAGTGTAAATCTACAAATATTATTATGCCTATTATGTTACTTCAATTTTGTGATCAGTTTATTCGAAACCTTTTACTCCCTCTGTCCCATTTTATATGTCGCCATTTCTTTTTTGGTCCGTTCAAAAAAAATATCATATTTTTTTATTTGATAATTATTTAATGACATGATTCTCATTTTATCCTTAGTGGATCTTGCTTATTAAGAAAGACAACTAAAAAGTAAATATTAAAAGACGCAATTTTGTAAACTTTACAAAGTCATCACTTATTTCTTAAATTTTATGCCGATTAAATGACGACACATAAATTAAGACGGAGGTAATACTACTTTATCCATCTTAATATATATGATGCATTTGGATCGGATATAAAAAAATGTTTTACAGGAAAAGTTTTTAAACTCAAGATATAGACACCTGTAATATTTATATAATTTATAAAATTATTGTATTAAAAGTAAAATAATAAATTCAATTCCTTTTTTGCACGTAGTAAAAAAAAAGATTAGGATAAAGGGAGTACACTAGTCAACATTTCGGTTGACCACCATTTACTACCTTTCCCTTTTAACTGCCTGGTCTCACAACGATCGAATTCTCTCTTTATAACTTTCAATGAGTACAACAACAGTGAAGAAAAACGGGATTTCCAGTCTCCGATTGGCGGCAATGGCGAAAAAGCGACGCGTCGGAACGACGATCTTCATGCTCCTGTTAACTTTCTTAGCATTCGGAGCCTTTGCACCTGCCTTTGCTCCTCTTCCTTCTCTCTCTTCTTCACGTTCGAACCTCGCAAGGCTTAATTCTGTGGTATGAGTGTGAATTTTTCTGTTTCTTAATACATAATTCAAGTTTTTTAGGAAAATTTAGAGAAGAGTGGTTGTACTACTACTTTTAGTTGAAATGTTGGTTATTTAAAATTTGAACTTGTATAGAATTATTAGGAGTAATTTTTTGTTTACATTTAATTTGTATTATTCAGTGTAGTAGTAGGTTAAGGATCAGCAAAACAGTAGCCTAATTATGATGAATTTTGATTGACATCCACAATATGAACTTGTATAGACTCATTAGAAGTAATAACTTTTATTTGCAGTTAATTGTATGTTCAGTGTATTAGTAGGTTAAGGATCAGCATAAAAATAATTGAATTATTATGAATTTCATAGGGCAGGAAGGACACAATGTCTATCTAGACTAGTTTAGGATTGACGTGTATCTGATTGATCAATTGCACTTAATTTGTATATTCTGTGTGTAAAAGTAAGGATCAGCGTAAAAATAGTCTGATTGTGATACATTTTATAGAGCAAAGGTTTATCCAGACAAGATTAGGATTGATGTGTAGCTGATTGATCAATTGCTTGAATACTAAAAAAAATAAATGGATTGGACATTTGATCTCTTCGCTGAGATAAAGGCACTTAATTTGTGTATTCAGTGTGTAAAAGTAGGTTAAGGATCAACATAAAATGTTTTAATTATTATGAATTTTATAGAGCAGAAAGGATACAAGGTCTATCTGGACTAGTTTAGGATTGAGGTGAGGTATAGCTGATTGATTAGTTGTACTTAAATTGTATATTTTGCAATAAGGCTCATTCAAAAGTTGTATGCTTCTTTAAATTGGCAGGGTGATGAGAACAAATTTGAGATTGCTGATGACATGTTCTGGAAAGATGGGAAGCCTTTTCAGATTATTGGCGGGGACTTGCACTATTTTCGGGTTCTTCCAGAGGTACTTCAGTCTATGGGGTATTCTACTGATAAATAATCATAGGTGTACAATCTTCTGATCATAGTGTACTCCTGAACATAGTGTATAATCTTGTTCAGACACACACAGACATAAAAGTTAGAGTGCTCCATTGAAGTAAAGCAAACTTAATTGATAGATAACTTCATAAGCTCTTGAACTCTATATTTAAAAAACTCTAGTACTGAAGTAATCTGTCTAGAGTAACTAATTTCGTTTGGTGCAGATTCTGCATAAATCTATAGTCTTTCCGTTCCAATTTATGAGACATACTTTCCAATTTCAAAAATTAATGTGGCATATTTCCCTTCTTAATGTGTCCCAAAAAGATATACCGTATTTCCTTATTTGGAGAAAAGTGTACTTTAAACTTCTTAGAACTTGTTTATAGTCACACAAATGTCTAGAACTTGTTTTAGTCACACAAATTGCAAAAGCCTTTCTTTCTTAAAAACCAAGAAAATCCATGCCATGTCAAACACTGGTACATAAATTGAGGCAGAGGGAGTAGATGCCATGATGACAGTCAGTCATGCATACAGAATTTCCCCTACGTGAAATTTGACACGTTCTCTCGTCTAAATGGAATTCTGTTCTTTCCATTTAATTGTTCTTTGAAATCTATTAGTGTTGTACAAGTTACCTATAAAACAACACCATAAATGCCTTTCTGAGTAGCTTCTGTTGTTGTACATCAAACACATCAACAAAAGTTGTAGTGATAGTTCATGGGCGTAAAGTCAAACTTCCATTTTATGTCCCTTAAAGAGTGGTGAAAGCTGACACTTCTTTTTTCTTTTTCTGTAAGCAATGTTTTCTTTTGTAGTTTGATAATGTTGATTTGAATTGAGACGTTGATATATAAATACTCTCTCAGTACTGGGAAGATAGACTGCTAAGAGCAAAGGCATTGGGCTTGAATACCATTCAAACATACGTCCCATGGAATTTGCATGAACCAAGAGAAGGCCAACTTGTTTTTGAAGGAATAGCAGATATATTTTCATTCCTCAATCTTTGTCAGAAATTGGATCTCCTGGTGATGCTTCGAGTTGGGCCTTATATTTGTGCAGGTTAGGAACGACTTCTACAAATTTGAAGATTCCTAGTCATTTTTGAATAAAATTTTTCATAAAGTTCATCCTCCGCGAATTAGTTGAATACCTCAGTTCTCATAAATTATAATTGTAGTGGCCATAAGTTGTTTCACTTGTGAAATGTTGGAGGAAGATTAAGATCCATAAAGTTCATTGGGAAAAAAATAAACATCTCCGCTGTCTTTGAGTGAATATCTCACTAAGTCTATGCAAGTTCATAGAATGTTAACTCTTTTGAGTATAGGGAACATGTAGCATCTTTCTTTATCTATGTAAGTTCGTATAATGTTAACTTTTTTGAGTATAGGGAACGTGTGAAATCTCTCTTTAACTACTGCAGCAGTAGGTCTAAGGAGTTCTTTTACCATTTTCTATATAATAGCTTTCTCTTACCATTATCTATATAATAGCCCAGGAAAAAAACATAAAATTGTGGTGCAAAGAAGTCCAATATATATTGCAATTATAGCTATGCACGGCTCAAAGTTTTCAAGTATCTTTAACCAAGAACAAAATTCTGTTACGCCTTTATCAAATGGAAAAATACCAAATTTGGCTCAAAAAAAGAGAAGGAACTTCTAGATCTATCGGAAAGGGTTCTCTAATCCATCAAAACAGCCTCCAATCTCCTTAATTTATATAGACCATAAAAGGCTTATGGAGAAATTACTTATAAGCAAAAGGCTTAAGGAGGTATGGATGGGCATCAAAAACCATACCGTACCTGCTTCATTATAAAGGTGGATTGACAAAGTGGCTTTTTGTTTATTAGCTATTACAATTATCTCTACTAAAATTTCTAATTAAATGTGTGCATGTTCTCATGTATAAACTTCAATAAGCAGTCCATATGTACTTAAATAAATAAGGTAGGTAATAATTGGATCTCATTATTTTACTTTTTCCATCTTTTGCTGCATAAGCTTATCAGGAAATCTTTTGGAAATGTTTATGATGTGTTTTATGTCAGGATATTTTTTGCTTCTTTCTGCAGAGTGGGATTTTGGGGGTTTCCCTGCTTGGTTACTTGCAATTGAACCTGCTGTAAAACTAAGATCATCAGATCCTGCTTTCATTGATTTGGTATGTTTTATAATAGGACACATTCCAATTGATTTAGTTGCTTATGGATTTCTTTGTGCCCTTATATGCTGCCAAGACTTGCAAAATCCCACATCGACAAGTCAGTTGCTGATCTTTGTGGTCTTATATAAGATTAGTCTTATATAGGAGTTCACACTCTTTTTGGGATGAACGATGCATTGTCCAAGGGATTCCAAGTGTACAATTGTGTCACCAAATAACTTCCATAATTGCTTTTGTGGCTGGCCTTTCTTCTATCAATATAGAGTAACATTTTATCAACGGTTCGTCAACTGTGTTTTTGATGCAATGAATAAACAGTAGTGTGGCTCTCCTATGTCTAGAAGAAAGAAGATAAAGGAGTAGCTTTCAAACAACACTTTTTCTTTCTATTATTTTGTGACTCAATTTCGAGAATTTGTAGATGGCATCAAGTGGTCGCTAATTTCTGTTTCATGACTTCTTTTTCTTTTATTAATGAGAGTTATGCAAGCCTATTCAGCTCAACATTAGTGGCAACTTTTTTTTACATTCAACTTCATTTGCTAAATTTGGTGATATTATACGTACTTATTATTGATACAGGTTGAAAGATGGTGGGGAATTTTGTTGCCGAAGATAGTCTCTTATGCTTATAAAAATGGCGGCCCTATCATAATGGTCCAGGTGAATTGAACTTTATAAAACTTACTTCAATATAACCTAGCTGCTTATCCAGATAAATGCAACTCCACATCTAGGGTAATAGGTTATAGCAAATTGTAAAAGCATAGCTAGGTGCTGTATGTTCTTATAAATATGATCTATTATCTTGAATTGCTGTGATCTGCCCTTCGAATACCTCACTTTGACATTGATCAAAGATCATCAGAGCCTTAATATGTTGATAGTCAAACATAAACAATTACGGAATGTCTTTTACAGTCATGGAATTGCCTTAGTTTCCTGTAATGGAACATTTTTTTTGCCGAAGTTGGAATCTACAGAGATAAAATATGGCATGTATTCAGCCAATATCTGAAACCCCATTGCTTTTCTTAATAAGTGGTACATTTGAAAATCCATCTGTCACATTGGTCCTTAATTTTGAGTAACAGGATGTGTAAATTCCAATCCAGTGAGGAGATATGAATGTTATGTACTTTAATGTTTGCCGGGTTTGGTACTTGATTCCTATATTTGGATTCAGAGATATTAGATGAATACTAAAGATATGACATCTCGCATTGCTTTTTTTTTCTGAAAGAAAAAGAACTTTCAAACATACTGAGGATTGATGGTTCACATTTTTAGTGACCTACATTACATATCCGAATGTCAGATTTAATCTAGCAAATGATTCTTTGGGTATTCTTTTGTTAAGATTATGTAACATGCTGTTAAGGATTATATGGAATTCCTTTGAAGCGCCAAAATCCAGATAAACTTGGAGGCCCTATGCTTAAACTGTGAGCTCCAACTTATTACTCGAATACTCGTGAAAACTTGTAAGTTGAGGAGTTTGCATGTTCCATACTAGTCTTACCCCATTTTACTTTACTTGATACTTTTGTCTCTGTCCAGCTTTCTTAATATATTGCAGTACCTATTATCTCAGGATTTTAAGATAATTTTTAATTACGTGACCACCTCATCTCAAAGTTTAAAAGTGGGTACACTTTTTACTTTGTTGTGTTCTCGACATGGCCTAATTATTTTTTCATGATCCAAGTATGGGATTTTTTTTTGAATAAATAGTGACGTGAGATTTGAAGTCAGGAGCTATGCCTACTCTAGTACCATGTTGAATGAGTGAACCATTAGAGATTGGATGCTTTTATTTATTTCTTTATGTCTTGACATGTATCCTTCATGTGCGGGTTTGATCCTTTCTTCATTTGTAGAAATAGCTTTTTAATAGTGGATAGGGATGAGAGTTGAACTCAACATTTTACCTGATATGATATAACTCAACACCCTCCCCCACATATAACCCAATTTTTGGGGTCCACTTGTGAACTATGGTGCCAGCTTGCAGCTGCTGCCTGCTAGAACATGTTGCAAAAGGTTAGCTCTGATACTATATTGAATTGTGTGACCGTCTCATCCAAAAGCTTAAAAGAGGACACTTTTACTTTCTTGATTATGTACTTAACAACAACTTTTATTGTTTTACCTAATGTTATTTGTCTTTGAGATGACATCACTCAAAAGATCAGCCAATGTTCCATTAAACATTTGAATTATCATAGTAACTAAGTAGCCAGTCCATAATTTTTAACATGCATGGAAGTCTAATGCCATTATGATGGAAGCTCTATTTTATCACACGACGGAGTACTTGGCATTCCATGATATGCTTTCTATCATGTTTCAGCTTTTATATAAGCCAATACATGTAGATTACACTGAATGGTGAAAATGGGACAGATAGAAAATGAATTTGGTTCATACGGAGATGACAAGGCCTACCTGCATCACTTAGTGAGAATAGCCCGCAGACATTTTGGAGATGATGTTATTCTGTAAGTTTATGCTATGCACTTGGTTGTTTCCTATCTTCTTCTTCTTCTTATTTTTGGATAAAGGTAACATTGTGTTCATCAGCACCAAGTTGGTGCTGGTATCAACATTTACAATTACACAATGTCTTGTTCAACTTACAAGAAGTCAAAAAATGTTTCTGCATCCTCCACATAATTTTTCTTGCACCAGAAATGAGAAGAAAAAAATCAATTCATCTTGGTTATTTCCTCTCTTTTGATTTAAACCTTCTCAGAATTGTAATAAAGTTGCTTGGTTGCTGGCCTTTCAATTTATTTCTTTCCATATGTGGGTGTCTGATTTCTCCCTGAATGTAATGTCATTTCTTTCACCAACATGCTTGATACAGGAGATATCTTTTATGGCTTGGTTTCAATATATTATACGTTACCTCTATTTTTGTTGTGGAGTTTAGCATATTCACTTGCTGATGTTTAACAGATATACTACAGATGGAGGTTCAAGAGAAAATCTTAACAAAGGGACTATTCCTGGAGATGCTGTCTTTTCAGGTAGCAGTTAATAACAACCTGTAAAACTTAACAATTTAACCAAGTAAAGGTGCTATCGTCTCCATCAATGTGGCTTGTCACATGATGATATTTACTTGATAATTAAATTGATAAAATAGTAGGATATTATGTAGCAGCCTCGAACAGTTATGCGAGGATACTTTAATTGGTAAAAATATATTAGATTATTTGTCTGCCTTTCTCTTTAGAAGTTTCTTGGTTGGTTGCTTTGGTTCTAATCATGGATTCTTAATTTTAGCTGTCGATTTTTCAACTGGAGATGATCCATGGCCAAATTTTATGTTGCAGAAAGAGTTCAATGCACCAGGGAAATCGCCACCTCTTTCATCGTTAGTGTCTTTTTGCTTCTTCCTTTTGTAGCTCACATCAGCTGCTACAGATGATATTGATAAGTTTGGTATCTAGGGAGTTCTACACTGGTTGGCTCACACACTGGGGAGAGCATATTGCAAATACTGATGCAACTGTTACAGCAACTTACTTAGAAAAGATCTTGTCAAGAAATGGATCAGCTGTGCTCTATGTGAGTACTAACTCTTCTGTTACTATAGTGACATACCATTTCTTGATACCAAGCTGATTTATGCTCTTTCCCCTAGATGGCACATGGTGGAACAAATTTCGGGTTCTATAGTGGTGCAAATACTGGTGCAGATGAGACTGATTACAAGCCTGATCTTTCATCATATGATTATGTGAGGAAGTTCCTAATATTTTTCGGTTAAAATTTCTTGTTCTATCATAGTAATCAAACTGAAAACAATCTTGTTCAGGATGCACCTATCAAAGAATCTGGAGACATAGACAATCCAAAATATCAAGGTGTACTAATCTGAGTATATACATGTACTCTTGCTTTAATTTGTCATGAGACAGTTTTTCCCTTTCCATCTTTTAACTTATTTTCTCTGAAATTGTACCAATGGTGGATAAACCATTGGGTCATGGAGCAACCTCTATATATTTAGCAGTTCCTATTTTACTGCTAATTGGCCTAATGTGCATTTGGAGTTCTGTTTTCCCATTCCATGGAATTAATTTTGCGCTGGTGGATGGATGGAGTTTTACTAGATTAAATGATTAAAGGGGTGTAAGGGACTTCTACTTATCAGTTTGGGACTCCTTTTCTGTTCTTCTTCTTTCTTTTTCCCCTAGAAGGAAGAAAGACTTCTATTTTCATGGACAAATAACTATCATGGAAAGTGAATGACGACTATCTTTCTTCTCTCAGATAATCAAATTGTTTTATATCTCATCAATTGTTTCCTCTTAGTAGTGTAACCAAGGGTCTAGACATTTTAAAAAGAAGTATTCCTTTGCATTCCATTCCCATGTTCAGTGCATTCCATTATAGGATAGGAGAAAGAAGAATCTGGCCGCTTTAGACTTTGAATTTGCAGGAGAAATATGGCATATGTTCCTATTGGAATGACACGTGCATGCCACACACTGTAACAGAGTACTGCCAGGCATGCATTTGTCACTTATGAGACGACACAAACAGTCTGAAGCAGAACATTCTTAGGACATTGTTTGGAGCTAACAGGGAAAAAATAAATTAGATGTCTGTTTAGAGTATTTGGGTCCATTGGCAATTGGTCTAGTTGTCATTTCAATGAAGTGGGATGAAAACCGATATCTACTAGGGTTCAAATCCTAACATAGGCAAAAAGTTTTAAGTGATATCTTTCCATCCGCCTAAGCTACCTGTATTGGTCGGAGGAAGCAAGTACCCGGTGGATTAGTCGAAGTGTGTGTAAACTGGTCCAGGCACCACCGTTATTTAAAAGAAGAGTTTTGGGCTCATTGCAGCTTTAACTTTTGTTTTTAAATTTGAAGTAAACACCACCTTTATATCCCTTATGGCAAAAGAAAGTATCACTTGATTTTTAAACATAAATGATTCGCTAACCTTCTCGAGAATTCTTTCTCCATTTCCAACTTTTATTTTAAAGAATGTTATTTTTAGCTGCCTAATTATCTATTGTTAATGAACTTTCAGCTCTTCGGAGGGTGATTGCTAAATATACTGCAGCGCCTCTTGCCTCAGTTCCTTCCAATAATGAAAAGAAAGCATATGGACTTATTAAGTTGCAGAAGACTAAATCGTTGTTTAACATAGTTGATACCACAGACTTTGATGGTATCACTGAATCTGAAAACCCTCTTGCAATGGAGTCTTTGGGCCAGGTATAAAACACTCCTGTCATTGGATGCACTTTTGATAGTTCCGAGTTTGTAAAAGTGCCAGTAGGATATAATCCACCTCTTTCAATGTTCTTTTTCAGATGTTCGGCTTCATGCTTTATGTTTCTGATTACAAAGCAAAAACTAATGGAAGTTTGTTATTCATACCAAAGGTAAGTGGTTCTGTCATATCACTGGTAAGCTTTCTTTCATGCGAGTATGTTTTCTTGAGCTTATTGATAGTTTTCATCCGATTACTACTGGTAAAGGGTTTTCAGTTAAACAACTGTATTCTTTTCAACTTCCACTTTGGAGATTCACAGATGAGAATAGTGCTATCCCTTTGTGTCTCATTCATGCAGGCAGTACCTGAATTTCTTCTCCTTACTATGAAGCTGTATCTCTGTGCAATAGAACTGTGTTGCTCGGACTCTCTAAAATTGTTACTGCACCCGTGTTGGATTCTCCAAAATGCACTACTTTTGGAGTATCTGACATGCACCCGTTGACATTTTTGAAGAGTCCAAGCAACATAGCAATAGAATAATATGTTTTGAAGAGTCCAAGCAACATAGCAATAGAATAATACGTTCAATGTACTTTGACCATCGTGTAATAGGACAGCTACCTCATCATAGCCAATTGGTAGGGGCAACCTTAGTAGTCATTTGAACATGCAATTTCATCTCGTGATTTGAAATCATGAGATGAAATCAACGTTTGGACGTGTGATTTCATCTCATGATATAAAATCATGAAATGAAATCCCAAATTCTCAAAAAACCATGATTTATGGTTCCAAATCATGATCTTTTAACTTTTTTTTTAATACAAAATTTGGCCCACATAAGTTAACATTTTGTAAAAAAGAACCCATCATTTTAAATTTTGTAGGAAAGACTCATGCTCGGAGTGAAGAGGTTGTACGTACCACGTGAAAAAATTATATCAAAGAATAACTAGTTACTATTATTGTGGATTAGTGGATCTTTATGAAATTATTAAAGCAACTACTGCTGAACAGAGAATGAGAAGATCCATAGTTTGTTCATCAGTTAATAGAGAATATATAGGCTCTAATACAACGCTGAGTCCTAAAGGAATACAACAGCTAATTACAGTCCTAAAGTGATATAATAACTAAGTACAGCGGTACAAGCAGATGACTAATGATATAATTACAAATTATTCTCATATATCTCTTTTAGGCCCCCGCAAGTTGGTGTTGACGTCTACAATACCCAACTTGTCAAACATACGACTGAAAGAAGCATGTGGAAGTGGCTTGGTTAGGACATCAGCAACCTGATCAGCAGCATGTAGGTGCTTGACTTCGACCTCTTTGCGTTGCACCTGCTCACGGACAAAGTGGAAATCGATGGCAATATGCTTCATTTTACTAGGAAAGACTGGATTCTCGCAGATGTATGTAGTTCCAATATTATCACAGAGTGTGCGGAATGCAAGCAAAGGAATAACGAAGCTCACGCAGGAGGTTGGTGATCCAGTTGGTTTCTACGAGAGCAGCAACTACAACTCTGTATTCAGCTTCAGTGGATGACCGAGAGACGGATCGCTGCTTCTGGGAGGACCACGGAACTGGCGTACTTCCAAGGTATATAACATAGCCAGTTGTGGAAGTTCTGTCTATAGGGTCACCAGCCCAATCAGAGTCAGAGTACACCATAATTCGACTATCAGTCGCACGGGTTATTTGAATCCCAAAGAAGGAGGTCTGTTTGAGATATCGAAGCAATCGCTTAACAGCTTTCAATGATTAGCTTGAGGACAATGCATAAACTGGGAGAGTTTATTTACTGTAAAAGCGATGTCAGGTCTGGTTAAGGACAAATATTGTAGTTTGCCAACAATTTGTCGAAAGAGAGAGTCATCAACAATAGGATCAACTTGATTTACACTAAAACCAGTAGAGACCGACATAGGAGTGGAAACGCCTTTGCTGTCTTGCATATTGGCTTCCCGGAGAAGGTCTTCTACATACTTTTGTTGAGACAACAGAAGACCACCTTGATACGACAAAACCTCAACACCCAAAAAGTAGTTTAAGTGGCCAAGGTCCTTGATAGAGAAACGTTGAGCAAGGGCATTGATAATTTTTCGAATACCATGTTCTTAATTTTCAGTAACAATAATGTCATCCACATGTACAAGGATATAAATAGTGAATCCTGAATGATGTAAGATGAACAAGGACGAGTCAGATTGTGATTTGAAAAAACCTTGTGTTACTAGAAAGTTCTTGAGCTCGGTGTACCAAGATCTAGGTGTCTGTTTGAGACCGTAAATAGCTCTGTGAAGTTTGCAGACATGATTGGACAAAGTCGGATGCTCAAAGCCAGGAGGTTGTCTCATATAAACTTGTTCCTCTAAATGACCTTGCAAGAATACATTATTTACGTCAAGTTGATGCAAACGACAATTATATTGAACAACGATTGCGAGAACTAGGCGAATAGTTGTAGGCTTGACTACCGGACTGAAGGTGGAATGGTATTCAAGTCCAGGCCGTTGAGTGAAGCCTTTGGCCACTAATTGAGCTTTATACCTGTCAATAGAACCATCAGGTTGATGTTTAATGCGAAATAGCCACTTACAGTCTACTACGTTCTTCGAAGGATCGTTGGGAACCAAAGTCCACGTTTGGTTTCGACAATTATATTGAACAACGATTGCGAGAACTAGGCGAATAGTTGTAGGCTTGACTACCGGACTGAAGGTGGAATGGTATTCAAGTCCAGGCCGTTGAGTGAAGCCTTTGGCCACTAATTGAGCTTTATACCTGTCAATAGAACCATCAGGTTGATGTTTAATGCGAAATAGCCACTTACAGTCTACTACGTTCTTCGAAGGATCGTTGGGAACCAAAGTCCACGTTTGGTTTCTCACAAGGGCATCAAATTCAGCTTGCATAGCAGCTTTCTAGTGGGGTTCACACTGAGCTTTCTTGTGGGAAGACGGCGTTTTTGGACTTGGAAAGTGAGCAAGAAATTTAGTTTGATGTTTGGGCTTAAGGATGTTATTTTTGGAACGGGTAACCATTAGGTGACTTGGCATTGTGGTGGAAGGTGCGGCTGAAGTGATTTGGCTTGGTTGTGTGTTTGCGGGGGTGATGATAGCCGACAAATTTGGAGTAGAAAGAGCTGCAATAGTGGAAGGTACGGAAGGTGGCAAATGTATGGTTTTACTAGATGAAGGCAATGATGGATTGTTTGTTTGAAAATGGGTGGTTTGCTTCGTGGAAGAAGGTCTAGAAAGGTTGAGCGTCTGCCTAGAATTTGAAGAGGAAATCACAGCTTCATTAGATAAAGAATTCTGAGTAGAGTTGAGGATCATACCTGAACCTTGAGATTGCTCTCTGGTTGTGGTGATTCGTATGGGCAAACTTAGTGGGCAAGGTGCACACGCAATAGCAGGAAGAAGTTCCATGTTTAACTTTTGAGCTTCACAGGTGATTTGGTTGTTTTTCTTTTCAACTGTTTCCCATGATTTAATTTGAAAATTTGATAAATGAGAGAAGATACTTTGAAAAGGAAAATTATTCTCAAAAAATAAAACATCTCTGGATAAATATATTTTTGAAGAGATTGGATCAAAGCACTGATGGCAATAATATTTGTTGGAAAAACCCAGGTATACACATGGAGTTGAACGAGGCTCAAACTTATTTTTGGTGTATGGTCGCAACCAAGGATAACATAAACACCCGAAAGTTCTTATGGTTGGCTGGCTACCTTGTGAGGTATTACTTCCTTGCTTTCGATTGTTGTTGTTTCTTGAAGGTGCTTGGTTGTTTCGTTGAGCAATTGCAGCAGTGATTGGTGGTGTCTGTTTGACATCTTCCTGCTTAAGAAAGACCTCATGATCAAGAAGTTTCTCATAGAGTTCTTCATAGGTGATCATTGTTTCACGTGACCGGATGGCTGCAGAAATAGCGTTATATTCAGGATCAAGGCCTTGGAGGATTCGCACGGTTAGTTGCACATCTGTCATTGGCGCTCTACCGATTGCAAATTCATCGGCAATGGAACGTATGTCATGTAGATAGTCAGTGACAGACCTAGAATCTTTGGTGATATGGGCTAATTGATCTTGGAGACTGATAATTCTAGTATGTGATTTGTTTGCGAAGGCAGTGTGCAGGGATTCCCATGCTTTGTTTGCCATTTTGGCTGTTGCAACAGTGGTTGCAGTTGTAGGTTCCACCGATGCCAAGATGGCATTCTGAACAAGCTGATCTTGGTGAAACCAGTTAGTATAAGCTGGATTAGGAGTGCTTTCATTGTGTTCTGTAAGTGTTGTCGGAGGAGCAACGATTGTGCCATCAAGGTGACCGAAAAGGTTGTGTCCATGCATGAGCATCGGCACCTGTGCCTTCCAAGTAGTGAAGTTGTGGCTGCCTGCAAGTTTGATGGGTAGTTGAGATGCAGGATTAAACTGTACGATGGTAGTGCTGCTGACATTGTTATCTGCATTGACAACAGTGGCTTTAGTGGCCATGTTTTTGCGTGAGGCAGTAGGAGGTAGGGTTAGAGAAAAAAATTAGGATCGTACTCGTGTGAGCTTTAGAGCCTTGATACCATAAAGCAACTACTGGTGAACAGAGAATGAGAAGATCGATAGTTTATTCATCAGTTAATGGAGAATATATAGGCTCTAATACAACGCTGAGTCCTAAAGTAATACAACTAATTACAGTCCTAAAGTGATACAATAACTAATTACAGCTGTACAAGCAGATAACTAATGATATAATTACAAATTATTCTCGTATATCTCTTTTAATTATGTATACTTGAAAGTTTGTAATATATCACAAACATTTATATATAAAAGAAACATGGAAATATGCAATTTAGCAATGCACTATTTAGCATATTACGATATCCTATTTATGATTGCTCATTTGCTAACATTATATAAGAATTGGGGAAAATTTAATAGTTTTCACAACTTGTGGAGTTTTCATGTTTATTAGAAAACATAAAACTTAAAAAGTCCAAATTGCATATCCAAACACAACTTCAGCTTCATCTCAAATGATTTGAGATCATGATTTCATATCGGATGGCCAAATGGGTCCTTAATGTGTCTGTTAATGTCTTTAGATTTTGGTTTGAGCTTGTAAATTTTATTTTAGGAGGAAAGGAAATTTGATGTAAGGAACTTTTATTTATCTTTTCATTGTCTCAACTCTATGAAGGAATGACTCAATATGATTTTGCAGGTGCATGACAGGGCGCAAGTATTCATTTCATGCACTTCAGATGACTATGAAGAAAATCCAAAATATGTAGGCACTGTAGCTAGATGGTCAAACACTTCAATCAGGCTTTCTAATACTCGATGTACTTCTGATAACAGAATTTATATACTGGTACATATACTCTCTGTTCTTCATTTCTAGCAATGCTTTTGAGTTTTGCTGCAATCCTTTCTGGTGGTAGACCTTAGTGTAACTTACTGTTAGAATATGAATAGGAATAACATATTGAATTCTACTTGGAAAGAGATTGTAATGTAGTGTCCTATTAGAAATAGGATTGGAATGTAGTGTCTATAAATAAGGTCTCAATGTAATAATTTAGAGACAACAATTCAATAATATTTTTCTCCATTATTTCTCACACTTACAAAGATGGATTTTTATTGATTTTGCTAAAAATTTAAGCAAGTTCTTTCAGAAAATTAGTGCATGGATCCACAACCAGTGCTGCGTTTTTAGAGGATTGTAATGAAATAGAGTGAACTGGTTTAGAATGGGTATACAATTAAAAGGACGTTAGAAAGGAAATCTTATCTATGAATCTTATCCAATCATCTATAATGCAATAATCTTTCTGTGCTCCAAATAGAAAACAAAACAATGACACAGTCCTCAGGATTAGTAAGATTATCATTTATATACACGTAAGAATTTCCTTTCATACCAACTGGTGCTCTTCTGCTGTTATTCCCAAATTATGAAGCAATATTAGGATTAGGAATAAATAGGGTGAAATACTTTAACACCGCCTGAAAATTCCTCATCCTGGCACCTTTTTCAGTGAGTGTTTTTCTTGAATCAATTTACCCCCCTAAACTCTTTGAAACTAGGTTTAGCACAGCTCTTCTTCTGTTTTCAGTGAAGTAGCTGGCAGAAGAATGTCCCTTCTTCATCTCTCCCTTCACCTCCTTGGTGTCCTCAGCGCGTTCCCTAATATGTCCTATTTATATTGTCAGGGAAACATAAAGGAAAATGATTTATTTTCATAAAATTCCATTGTTTTTTGGGGTTCTTTTAAGATAATTAACTATGAGAGGTCCTACTCCCAGTAGCTTCCTTTTTAACTTTGACTTATATTTTTTTGTCCCAATTTCCCTATTGACCTCTTTTCTTCTTCTTTTGTGCTTGGTCTACACTTTTCCTCATGTGTAGTGGTTATGAAGCAAAAATAAAAATTAAAGGAATTCCACTAGTTGGTGGAAGGAGATTCCAGCCAGAGTGGAGAGTGGGGAACGGAGTTTGAGAAGTATTGATGGAGAAAGAACAGGAGAGAAATCTCTTAAAAAAAAAAAAAGGAGGGAGGAAGAGTGGAAGGGGAGATGAAACAGTGTGAAAAGGAAAACAAGAGAAACTAGATGATGGGTGTAGGAGATGGGGAATGAGAAAAAAGAGGAGAGGAAAATATGGTCCATTGTGCCACTGTAACTTGGAAAGATACCTTTAACTGTTCAACCTGTACATGTAAGTAAACTTCAATGAACAGGAGCAACTGCATTGTTTCTGTAACTGGGTCATTTCTCCAAAAAAATGGAAAAGGAAAACACAAAAATGAATGAACTGTATCATTTTCTAAAGAAATTGCCATATCTAGTAATTTATTCACATTTCAGTTTGCTACTAATGGTGATGGCAGCAAATCTCGTCTTCCTAACTTATCTGATTATTTTGTCTGCTACTTTGTTATTCCCTTGTCATACAGGTAGAAAATATGGGGCGTATAAATTATGGACAATACATTTTTGACAAGAAGGTAAGTTCAGAATAGTTTGCATTTACTTCCGCAGTCATCTGAGGTATTGGGGGCACATTAAAATTTGTACATTTGTATAAATGAACTATGAAGCAACTTGTCTCATTAATGATTCAATCATGGTACAAAATATGGATCTTATAGTCTTGCTGGATTTGAGATAGGTTCTGCATAATCAGGTATAAGCATCACCAAAGTGTGCTACTTAAGAAAAGCTTGAGTTGTGTAACTTTTGCATGATTGAGCTATGAGAACACTTTATTTGGATTCTGTATGTGAATATGGACCATGTATTTAATGCTAAAAGTTCATGAGGTAAGAATTCCTAGACTGCTTATGGAGGTCACAACCCTTACCTTAGCCAGTAAGATCTAACACCCCTTTACTCTCAGGCTGAACATTTGTAGCGTGTATAACATTAACATAGACGATGAATAAGTGAAGTACAAACTGTTTCATTATCCAGTTCCTTAATTCAGAAACTCCATTTTGTTGAGGGAGTATATGCACAAGATGATAGATGCAAAATTCCATTGGAAGACATTGAAGACGAGAAAGGTGCTAAATACACTCGGGGTGCATTATCACTGATTAACTTATCTTAATATAAATACCAAATCGATTACAAATTTCAGCACAAAAGCCGTGAAAGATGAAATAACTCAGCTATATTTCATTAAAAATGACCAAATGTAAAAAAATCTGTGTTGCTGGCATATGGGGTTGGGAACCCGACATGGGAAGGGATACCACACCCATATCTAAATAATCCTTTACAAGAATAATATAGTGCTTTTGTCATTCCAATATCGGTACTATTAGTCTGCTTCAGCACATTTTCCTTTCATTTTTTTAGTTTCAGCAATTTGCTTTGCTTTCTGCCCTCTTTTCTGGCCTCTTCCTCATCACAAAGGTATAAATTTTGAATTTGATTTGCAGGGTATACTGTCTCCTGTTTATTTAGATGGCGAGCCGCTGCAGAAATGGAAAATGTTGCCAATTCCTTTTCACAACCTGAATGAGGATCGAAAGATCAATTCTGTTGTTTCAGATGCATACATCGACATTAGAAAACCTGTACAGAATAATCTGAAAAGCAAAAGAAGTAAGTTTTGGACTTATTAATAAGAAATATCAGCATATAGTAGAGTTTTGTGTGCAAGTGCTCATACAGATGGAAGATTCACTGCACTGCAATAAACCGGTGGATAATGACACTATTCATTGTTTGCAGATTATCGTCCCGAGCCATCTTTCTACACTGGTCATCTTTCAGTTGATGAAGTAAAAGACACTTTTTTGTCATTTCGTGGCTGGAGTAAAGGGGTTGCATTTATCAATGGATTTAATATAGGAAGGTTTTGGCCGGTAAACTCTTTTATCATTTCATTGATATTTCTTTCAGTGATCAGATAATAAAATCCCAAAATTCTTTCATTTCTCAAAACCGAATTTTCTCTGTGTGGCTCTATTGCAGTCCTTTGGACCCCAGTGTAACCTTTATGTTCCTGCTCCAGTCCTGCAAGAAGGGAAAAACCTCTTGGTATGTTATGATTTGTGTAATTCCTTTTGTATTTATTCTCCCGATCTCGTATTAAAGGTAACACAGAATAATATGGCAAAAATAGTACTAGTAAATTCCTGCCTCTATTTTTTTCCTGATAATCAGTTTGATTTTCCAAATTGAACCTGCTTTCGTTCCCACATTATTATTTAGCCTAGTTACACTAATTTTTTCAGATCCCTCTATTTCGTAGATGTTGTAAGATGAATAAACCTCCAAAATTACTCATGCAATTACATTTCTTGTCTTACATCTAGGTTATTTTCGAATTAGAGACTCCAAATGCTGAGTTGTTTGTGACCTCAGTTGACCATCCAGATTTCACATGTGGTTCTTCCGCAAATTCACAAGTACATCAAATCTGACATCATCATGTCTTATCCAAACCTGGGATGCTTGATTATCTTCATCGTATTAGCTGACTATGTGTCCATCCATTGGTTCCTAAACACCATGAGGACGTGGTCTGGAAACAATGAGAAAGGTAGAGAACCTGAGTTTGGAGTAAGCATCTTTTGGGCATCAACCGTTGTATGTGAATAGTTTGTACTCTTAGCTTCCTACTCAGTAATGTCAGTTTTACATGGAGAAACATAAAACCTTCTCTCCCCAAAATGTTGGCGGAGATAGTGAAGAGCTCAATGAGGTGAGATGATGTTGAATGTTCATGTGTAAATAGTGATATTATTGTTGCATATTGATCCGTACCTGTTTGAGTTCTTCACATGTTATAGAGTACTTGTTTTGATTTGTTAAGCACCTTTGCTTTGATTTAAAATTGTTTCCTTGAATGACACTTACATACATGTTGAAATGGTGGGTAAAAATTTTCAACCTTGAGTTATAGAACCATATAGCAACAATAAAGCCACAAGTACTCTTTATTTATAAACCAGATTTACATTCCCAGGATACTATGTACAAAGTGATAACAAAAAGCTCTTCACTTCAACAATTTCCTACATCCATTTGTACAGAACCAGCAGCCAGGCCTCAATTACATAACCTACTTGATCAATTAAAGAAACCATCCAATTAGCAACCCCACTAACCTATAGCTTATAGTTTGTCCTAAAATATACATTATATTGAAGGAAAAAGATCACAAGCTGAAATGGGGATCACTATCTCTACACTGATCTACATATAGATCATCATTTTGATGACTGCTGAGAAGCTGTTTTCGCTTCTTGCCTGGATCCTGAAAAGGCAGCAGTTGCTGCAGCACTCATAGCAGCAGTAGCTGCGCCGGCTTTTACACCTCCTACAGCTTTAACAGCACCACCGATTTTGGAAAATGCAGCAATTCCTCCAACAAGGATGGCCCTCAGGGCAATTGCTGGCTTTACCTTAATAGTCATTTCTCTTCCTATAAAAACAGAGCACACTAATAAACCTCACGATCAAAAACAAAACAATGATATTGCTAAAGTAGCAAATAAAGTCACAAGTTTGATAGTGCCTATCAAAAAACATCTTAAATTTTCTTATGGACGTATTGAATTGAATGTTTGTATATATAGTTGAAAAATGCTTAATAATATTTATTCGATCATACATGCTGCATCAGTAATTTGTTGAAATTTCTCCCTATTGTAATAATTTTCATATTTTATTCATGCATCGACTTCAAATGTACCTGCCAAATTCTATGAGATTGCTATACAATTTCAAAATGAACGTGAATAGTACTTGCAAAAATACACTAATACTCAAGAACATTTTCTCGCGAATACAGACTTGTATGCATAAATTTTGGTTGACCATATATCATAAAGGTACATACATAGTTTTAACGTTTATGTAATTAAAGCAGCTTAGAAATCCAAACCTAAGCCTTCAATATTAAAGAATCTCCAATTCCAATCCTTCAAAGATAGCACTTCCTAGCTTTTTCTTCAACCAAAAAGGTTACTTAGTAGTATTATATAATATGATTATAGGGTGAATAATGAGTTGATTATATGTATGGTAGGGTTCATTTTTGAATTGAGAGCAAAACCACTAGTGTGGAACGTCTTACGAACAACCTCCCTCAACGCCTCTCTTCCCCTTGTGGCTCTCCACCCTCTACATTTTCAATATTTTAAATAAATGTTAATAATATCATATTTAAATTGGAAAAAAAAAAACTTGTCCCTTTTCTGTTCATGGACACATAAAGAGAGTTTGTCGTTGGGGAAAATTAAGATGAAAAAATGAAGTGGGTTTAAAATATGAGATCTCGGGTTCAAATTTTAGTAGGGACAAAAAACACTAATGACTCTTCCCACTTGTCCTAGTTTTGGTAGATAGAGTTGCATGATATTCATTGTTGGTGGGAGGAGACAAATATTTAGCCTTGTTGGACAGAGGCGGATCCAGGATCCGAACTCTGTGGGTGCCAACTGCCAAGTAAACTTATCGATCAAATAACAACAAAGACAATATGCTGCATCTTTCTCCACACTATACTCCAACCAAGTCGAATGTGAACCTTTAAACCAACTTGAAGCAAATTGATGCATTCTACCTCCTATTTCACTTGAAGGATATGGTTTCAAGACAGGTTGACAAGACCCTTTTTTTAATATAATATTTTCTCACTTCATCTCGTATTTGAGGATCATAATCAGAAATAGGTCTTCTTTATCCCGGATCGGCTTTAAGTGAACCCAAATTGAGGTCAGTTATAAGATAAGAACGATTGAGATTGACATTACTAGAACTTGATTGAGAATAATTAACCTTCTAGAACTTGATTGAGAATAATTAACCTTCTTGAAAAAATTCTCCATCTCAATTCATAAAATTAGAATACTTTCTCCTAAATCAAGATAATTTCAAATTTGAATTTCTAAGCTCAAGAAAGAGAAACAAAATAATTTTTCAAAACAACATACAAAGAGGGCAAGAAGCAACCAGAGAGAGAGCAAGCAGAGCAGCAACAACAAACCTCAGCAGTCAAGAACAAGAGAGCGTTTTGATTTGCTCTGATTTGGAAATAGCCAAATAGATTTTTTTTGTTTATTTTAATGTGAGATACTTTATTAACCTTTTTAAACAATTAAATTAAAAAAAAAGTCAAAAACTAACATTACTTTTCTATAAAAGTTAACTGATAAGACGCCTTTATTAGGTGTAAAGTATCCCTTTTTGTTGTTGCCTTGTTTTAATGAAACAATTGTTGTCTAGTGCCACTTGCACTAGACAATACTTTGTTATTGTGGGTGACAGATTTAATATATAACTATATTCTTATATATATACAATGTTTTCGTCAAAGTTTGCGGGTGACGTGTCACCCCCACGGACCTTAATAAATCCGCCCCTGTTGTTGGATATGATATTTATTGTTGGTAAGAGGTGATAGATATCTCAAAACTTATTCAATGTGTGCGACACCACGGTTATTAAAAAAAAAATTAAGATTAAAAAAAAATAAAAGAAGAAGAGAGTATGTGTGACATCCATTAATTGACTCAATTATTGAAAACCACCAATAATCCTAAATTATTCTCAACTATTTATTGGTCAAGGATTTAGATGCAAGAATAAATGTTCCACCTATAGTACCAATTATCTTGTCATAGCTATATAAAATTTCATCTCTTTTATTTAATTACGTCTCACCCCTTAAAAATCTCTTATTTCAAGTATTGTATTCAAGATAGTAATATAATGTATCTGAAGTGTAACACCCTGTACTTTCGGACTAGAATTTAGACCATCGTTTCTACGCGTATAGATCCTAACTAAATTATTACTTGTTAATGTATGTGTAGTGATCACTCCTATAGTGTGGGAAAACCTTTGAATATGAATTGAGGTCACAAGAATCCCCTAACTCTAAGACGAGTTGAAAACAATTCCATCGATTAAGTTTTAGAGGATACTTCAACATGGGTCAACTTTCGTCTACCATAACTTCTGTTATATAATGAACTGGGTGGCCTGCTATATATCAAATGAAAGATCTTTGAGTTCTCTTTCCAACGCAACTGATTTAGTCCAAATAAAACGTCGGAGTAAAAAGTTATACCCAATTTACTTCAGCATGTCAGTCTGTCAACTGAGGAACTGTTACGACTTTTTTTTTGTTTCCTTAGGGGTATTTTAGTCTTTTATACTCGACCCAAATCGTTCAAACCACATAATATCAGTTCTAAAATAGCATTTTTAGCCCCAAATTCATTTCCCCAAATTGAAATCATCCGCCCTTTCTCTCAAGAACTCCAAGAACAAGATTCAAGTTTCCTTCTCTTCTAAAGATCAAGAACTCATCCCTAAGATCAAGAATTCCAAGAAACGGATCAGGATTCGGGTTCCACCTTTCAAATTCTATAATCTAAGGTACATGGGATTTTTCTAAACTACATGGGCATGGTGAAAACGTTTTTAATGATGCTTTGAATATTGAGAAATCATGAATTTGTAATGGGTTTTGGAATTATGTTTACAATCTTGCTTTATGAATTATCTAGTGATATTATTGTTTGGTTTTGAGGCCTTTTTTCCTAAATTGATTTGTACTTGTATATATATATATGTATGAAATTGAGTTTGAAGATTTGGTTGAGAGCATGAAAATATAGAATCCCTCTCTTTCTATGATTTCCCATTGTTTTCATACGATATGAATTGCTTCAAAATGCATTTTTGAGAAACAGGATACAAAGGTCTTGATTATTGCTTATGACTTGATCATGGTTTTGAATTGAAAAGAGAGGGTGATTCTTGCTAATATAAATGAAAAGTGATGATTCAAAGAGATTGCATGGGTTGTTACAAAATACTTTACCACCACATGTTTATTGAAATGTCTAAAAGAGAGAGCCGTGCATAATTTTTACATATAATTGAAATATGGATTCTCTTGAACTATTTGAATGATATGGTGGTCCAAACTTTATGTTTTGAATGAAAAGACTGTAACATGATATTTTATGGCTCAGAATTATGACTTGCAAGTCTTGGTATGACGATACCAAATCAGATAAAGCCATGATAAAACTCAAAACATAATACAGATTTCATTTTAGATTTTAGATTTTGAATTCAGAAAGATGCATATTTAGAATGGGTTAAAACTGGGCACTAAGAGAGTTAGGTGGTTACCCGAAGAAGGCACGAGTCATATGATTTATTGCCCGAAACCGTGTTTTACCGATATGGGTATATTATTGTACGCTGGCCTAGAGCCCTGGGGCGTATCAGATTCAGATACTTCAACCCTTGAGGCAAACTTGGGTTGGGGGCTTGACCGTCGAGTTAATGACGGATCCCATATTGCTCGTGGGAAACTTTCAGATATGTAGGGTGTACCACCTAGCTCAGAAGTAATACAAAGAATGACATTGCATTGACAAGATTGTTTTGAGATCTTTTGAAATGGCCCATGTATTTTAAACTATTTCACGCATAATGTTTTATGACTTGCTCTCACCTATGTTATATATGTATAAATTCATTATTTTGGATTGCTCTGCGTACCAGTACATCTGTATTGACCTCCCTCCCTCTCAGGATCCGAGGCAGAGTCCCGTAGTCCCACACAACAGTAGATTCGTGTGTGTCAGAAGTTTGTAGCTGGTGAGCCTGCTTTACTTCGGAAGGCCTGTATTAGAGCTTGTTATTGTTGTTCCATTTTGATTCATGGCCCGACTGGGGGCCTTGTCCCAGATTTCAGACACATGTCATTTTCAGTTGTTAGAGATTTCGCAGACTGATGTTTAGAAGTTGTTTCGAGGTTTATGGTTTCCATTACAGATTGTTCAATTAAATTATGATAGTGATCATGATTCCGTATTGTTTTATATTTCCGCATTTTCCTTCATATTATATGAACGTGTGTATGATTGCCAGATAGAGAAGGGCGTTCGGGCCTTCACAGTTCGGGATGCCCGTCACGGCTAGGACCCCGGCTCGGGTTGTGACATGAAGATAGTATGTATCCGAAGAAGTTTAATTAACATATCCGAGACAGTATGTATGAGTAAAACACAAGGTATCTGGACCAATGCAGTGTATACAAAATTTCAGATTTTTGGGCAACGAAATATATCGGGACCAATGCAATGTATCCGAGATTTCAAACATTTTGGAATTTTTAACAATGAAAAGAGTTGGAATATAGATTAGTTAGCTATAAGTGATGGAATTTATGTTGTTTATACTTTGTTTTTTAATTTTAAATAAGATTTAACCACCTAACGAATGGAGTACATAATGTCATTATATGTCTTCATTCTATTCACAATGGTCTCACTAATCTTAACCAACAAGGAGAAACCTTAAACTGAGAACAATTGTCTCCACAAAATGTACGTATCTTCTGTTCATACAAAAGTTTTACAAGTGAATACTAAAGCTAAATTTTTTTTATATTTTTTTGTAATAGTTAATTCACTATGAGTAAACCATGTGTTAGTTGTCCAAAAAATACACAATTTTAGCACAGGAAAATGATAGTGTTGTCATCACATCATCATTTTATCACTATGTACATGCATGCCACGTGAGGAATTTACTGTCATGATAAGTCATAATCTATCTTTTAGATATAAGTGTTTGTCACCTGAATTTTATTGATTCAATCCTAAAAAATTCGGGTGTGATTTTTTGTGGGGCCTGTGGTAGTAGTGGTTGGGCTTAGGATTTATTTGTACGCACGTATTATATAAGTGCGTTTAGTGAGTTGTTTTTGGACGTGTTTACATACGTCATTGAGACTATCGTCTACTCATTATATTCCTCTCCATTATAGTGAATTCCTCCTCCTCTGCCCGTGATTTTTCCCGTTAATGGTTTCCATGTAAATCTGTGTGTTCATCTTGTTTTTCCTTTTCTTATCATATTTCTTATTCCTATCCGTTCATAACTATAAGCAATTAACGAAACAGTAAAAATTAATAAGAAACAAACCAAAAGAAGAGGGGACAAACAGGAAAAAATAGCAGAAGAATAACCAAGTAGCAATGAAGGTTTGCCAAAAGAGAGCTCCAACAATTAGAAACACTAAGGTATTATATTATAGTATGGCAAAAATAAATGAGAATAGAATAGTCATGGAACCTTCAATCAAGCTTAACAATTGGTCTCGTGTTGCACATATACTCACGGTATTAAGAATTCTATTTGTGAATATGGAGTATTGTTTATTAGAAATATAACGTAGTATATGCATACTTAATTTTTTTATTTTTTATTTTTAAAAAGGACAAAATGTGCATGGTCTTTGGTTCCATAATTATATTGTTGTTCAAGTTATTACTCCCTTCATTTTGGTGGGTTGGAAATTGAGAAGCCGCCATGGAGAAGCTAACAGTTTGAAGACGATAAAGACAAATATACTAAAGAACATATTATTGATATGATTTGGCGAATTCATCTAAAAACTTATTGGGGAGAATAATCTTAATCTCCCCTTAAACAAGACTTTTAAAGATTACATTGTGTTCCTATTGTGTTATGATATAAGTAGGAAGATCTTCAAGCTTATAGAGGTACAAAATCCTTCCTTCAAAAGAGATTAATCAAATACGAAAGAGATTTATATTTTCCTTTTAGAAAATGTAAAAATAATTATGGTATTACTTTTATTTTCCTTTTAACCGATAAAAACTCGTAACATATTTTTTTTAGTTGTCATATTTCATTTTTTTCAGTGTTTATTTGACTAATTTTTAAAGCTAAATTAGATCAGATTAATAGAGATTTGAAAATTAAAGTTTTGATATTAATTTTGACGAAAGTTTATATCATTTTACTCTTAAAGAAGGAAGATATGACAAGTAAAAAGTAATGAGAAGTAATCACATCCACAAATCACAATAAAGCCTTCCCCTTCTATACACACTTCATGATATGCATTGAGAACCCCTAATATAATTTGACCATTTCTTTTTTTTCATTTTATCCATTAATATTACATAATCAATTTTTAATTATGTGTGTAGAGAGAGAAATAGAGATTAAACTACAAAAATACACGTTATAATATAATTATGTGAAAAGTTTATGAGCCTCTCATTTGGTGTAAGTTGGTTACATTGGCTAAAGAGAAAAGAAGGGAGAAAACTCAAAAAGAAAAGCAATCTCTAATCTAATCCTTTTTCTCCATCCCCGCCGGAGACGCAGCACAAATCTCCCTGTCAAAACAAACTTAGTAAAAAACTTATAATTATAATTACAATATGCAGAATCAAATGACCTCCTTTAGCACATCCAATAATAATAATAATAATAATAATATTGCTATTCATCATCATCATCATCAAACTCCTCATACTTTCATTAGTGATCATAATAATCTCAATCATCATAAGTATACTAAACGTGTTCATAACAACAACGATAACAATCACAAGAACGTTCTTCTTCGTGTTAGTGGTGCTGGCCAAGCCTGTGCTGCGTGCAAATACCAACGTCGAAAGTGTGCCCCTGATTGTGCTCTTGCACCTTATTTTCCTCACGATCGCCAACGCCAGTTTCTGAACGCTCATAAATTGTTTGGTGTCAGCAACATTACCAAGATCATTCGCCAACTTGATCAGCCGTTGAAGGACGAGGCAATGAGGACCATCATCTTCCAATCTGACGTTCGTGCTAATGATCCTGTTGGTGGTTGTTATCGTATAATCAGAGACCTGCAACGCCACATTGATTATTGCAAAGCAGAGCTGGATATCGTTCTTCATCAACTCGCTTATTGCAGGGCACAGGCTGTTGCTGCTGCTGCTGCTGCTGTATCAGAACAACAACAGATATTAACAGATCATCATGCAGCTGATCAGGAATCATTCAATGATAATAATTGTGATGGTGTTGTGAATCAGGCAGACCCTTTGGCGAATAACAATAATGCATCTCCATATGAACAACAGCCAATAGATCAATACCATCCTCATGATAGTTATTACAATCATCCTCGTGATCAGCAACCGGAAGATGATCAGCAATATGATGAAATTCAAGATGGTCAATTAGATTTAGCAGATATAAACTTCCCTTGGAGTTTGCATGAACAAGAATCCACGTCTACATCGGCTCCCAATTCTATGTTGAAGCAACTATCTGTTAATGACCAATGTGACAATATCAAGGAGCCTATTCTTGAGGGGATTTCAGGTTTCGGAAGTTTTGAACAGGACCAAACATTTGATCAACACAGGTCAGTTATTGCACTTTGTTCTCTATTCTTTGATTATTTAGGTGTTTTGAGTTTAAGCATTTAAAGGATCTCAAAGATCGAATGATGAATTTAAATAACATATAAATCTCTGATTTTCATTTGTCTGTTAACATAACTTACTCTGTTTTAAGGAAAAAGAACAGATTATGGCTTCACGCCTTCAACAAAGATTTCTTTCTGAATGGATCTCTTCATGGCATTGCCAGAGTAGTGTTGCACATTGTAATATAGTCTACAATACATATAGAAATGGTATTCACAATTATAGAACCTAGAACATAAATGCGGATCTTGTTTCTATAGTTATTTTAAAAAAAAAAAAAACTACTTTAAACTCAAAACCACTCTAATTATTCCCCGACGAACCCTAGTATGGCCATTAAGAAGAAAAGATAAAAAACCAAAAGGAAAACAGGTTATAGCATAGTAAGAGTTGCTCTTCTTTTTCGTTGATTCTTTCTATATTTTGGACTATAGTTGTGACACTTGCTCATTTCATAATGATGAAGCTATTCAACAAGGGAACAGACTCCCATCGAAGGAAGAGGATGAATCCATCCAAAATGCTGGAAGATCAAGATCTAAAGGCGCTGCTAATCTGTTTACCTTCACAAATGTTACTGCGCTGAATTTTTGTAGTAGAGAGATCCGCAAGAGGAAATTTCTAAGAGTCAACTGACTTCACAATTTTGCCCGAACTCCCAACGAGCAGTGTATATTTTGTTCTTCCTTTCTTTGAAGTGTCAACCAATCAATCAGTATGCAAAACTAGCTTCCATTCGTCTGCTGAGGTCTTCACTCATCGTAAAGCTTATGCAGTTCGAATCCAGATGGTTTTACTGGAAAAACAAAAGCTCATAATTTTAGATATGTGAGTAATAAATAGGCAGCAAGAAAATTAGATTTGCTTGTTTACTTGTGATTTCATGTGCCAAATTATAGTGATGGTGTACATTCACTATTCTCATTTCTTGATACAAATAGTTTAACTGGGAAAAGAAAGGTATCATGAGTTTAGGTTTGCAGAGTTACTAGATGTTTCATGGGTCAAATGCTAGTTGTACTTTGTTTTCACTACTCTAAAGCAACTTCCCTTGATACATATTTCACATTCTTCCTTGTCTGTGACAAAACCGAGGTACAAAGACGGCCAAGCTTCATTATTTTCACCATTTCCAGCTCATTAAAAACATCATTTCCTTCATGTGCAGCTTAAAATAAACGAGATTTAGTTCTAACGGTATCCAATCACCAATTTGTATAAGAAACTAAGGAATCAGCATACTTACAGCAACCATGAATGACTCCCTACCCAACTTTTCCCATTGCTCCTTTTATAATTTCCCAGTTTCTGCAAGCTCATAGCTCCTTCCCACATGTCAACTCAAGCCTGGATAAATCAAACAGTGAATCATAAATGTATCGGTTCAATCCAACTATTCCTTCCTTTTTGTACGAAAATACAACCGAATCCTATCCATCATGAAGGCTCATCAGACTTCGACCCCGATTCAGCAGATTAGCGAACAATTAATACTCTTAAAACCTGCATTGAGACTTCAAAAAATAGTAAATACAAAATTATAGCAAGTAAAAACATATCAAGTTGCGACACCTTTTTCCTGGAAAATGCGATCGTAAATACCTGAGTAATGAAGTAACTGCACAGTAAACTCGTATATGGCTGACCCGTGAAATACATAGACAGAAGGGAGGTCAGCCGTTCAAATAAGTTTGACAAATGGCTTTGGGCAGGTCTTTGGTTATCAGAAAATGGCTTCGGGCGGGTTTTGAGATCAGGTCATAGTTTTTCAGCATTAGGCATAGACATAATTCTTCATGATGTCTAATACAGAAATTGTTCTTGTTCTTCTACACATTGCAAAGCAAAGCTCTTTTGAGGTGTGCATCCTTCCCTAGACATATGAAGGCTTAGAATGTTAAGCATTACATGAACATCTTCCATCTCTGAGTCCATAGGTTGTCCTGCTAAGAACATGTAAACCTTCTTTTTCACCTCAATCCAACTTTGTCCGGGAGCTTTTTTCAAACCCTGAGTCTTCGCTGATATCCTCACATTTGCTGAATCCTTCCACCTTCCATTTACAGCATACAAATTACAGAGCAACATGTAGCTCCCCGTCATCCCAGACTCAAGGTTGAAAATCTGAGCAGTGGTTTCTTCTGCGACTTCCGTGTTTTTATGCATTTTACAAGAGTTGAGTAGTGCTCCCCAGACACAGGCATTGGGACTCATTGGCATATTTTGCACCATTTCACTAGCCTGCTGCAACAGCCCAGCACGGCCAAGAAGATCTACCATACAAGCATAATGCTCCATTTGTGGTTCAATTCCAAACACTTCCTTCATCTGATTGAAAACTTTATACCCCTCATCAACAAGGCCTGCATGACTACATGCAGAAAGAACTGCAACGAAAGTAACTTCATCTGGCTTAGTTCCAGTGCTAACCATCTGTTCAAATGTTTCTAGGGCATTAGTACCAAGTCCATGCATTCCATATCCAGAAATCATTGTGTTCCATGATATTAAATCTTTTTCTCCTATTCTTTCGAATACTGTGTTCCCTTTCTGCAGACTACCACACTTCATATACATATTAACCAACCCATTTCCTACCAAAGTGTTTTTATCCATTAGAAACCTTATTGAATAACCATGGATTTCCATACCAAGATGGAAGTTTGAAAGCTCAGAACAAACTGATAAAACACTTGAAATTGTAACATCATTGGCCAGTATTCTATTAACTTGCATACTTCGAAAGATTTCTAAAGACTCCTCATGCCTCTCAGCGACAGCAAATGCCCCTATAACAGCACTCCAACTTATGACGTTAGGTTTCATCTTTGGATCATCTAACTCTTGCAACTGCAAAAATAAAGAATATGCCTCGTTACATAAACCTGATTCTGCATAACAAGATATTAAGGAATTCCAGCTCACTATAGTCTTAAATTGCAATCCGGAAAACAGACATTCAGCCTGTCTAACACCACCACCTTTCCCATACGTACACATTAATGAGTTTATCACAATAGAATTATTCTCAAATCCCCCCTTGATAACATATCCGTGTACTGTCTCACACTTATCAATCGCATTGTCACCAACACAAACTGATATTACTACAGCAATTGCCTCAGCAGTAGCTTCAACTTGTTTCTTTCTCATCAAAACAAAAATCTTCCATGCATCCTCATGACGTCTACACCTAGCAAAACTAGATAACAACGATGTCCAAGTCACAGAATTCGGTTCAAACCCCTGAGTTTCCATCAGCACAAACGTCTTGTAAGCAGCATCACAGTCAAAGTTCTGCGCAAAACCTGAAAGTACAATGTTCCACGATATTTGCGTTCTCACAGACATTCCATCAAACACTTTACGTGCAATATCCATATGCCCAATCTTTGCATACATATTCATCAATTCATTACCAACATAAAGATGATCTCTAAAGCCCATTTGCATAACATGACAATGCACCATGCTGCAAATTTTCCGGTCACCGAACATACCACATGCCCTAATAATCAACGGAAAACCAAACCCATCAGCCAAATTACCACATTCCCGCATTCTCCTATAAAGCTTTACAACTTCTTCACATTTCCCATTTGATACATTAGCCCTCAAGATCGAATTCCACAACAACAAATTCGAGGAACACTCAGTTGGGCAGTTTTCAAATACTTTCTGAGCTTCATTAACAAGCCCAAATTTCGCATAAATTGATATGAGTCTTGCAGCTATAAAAGAAGAATTTGATGAACAACTGATGACGATCTTTGCATGAATTTGCTTCAGTTGTTGAAGATTAACGCCGCTCTGTTGAAGTAAGTTGTCCAAGAAATCAACAAGCTGATTTTGGGTTTTGTATGAATGATTGGGTGATGAGTTACAGTGAAAATAATGTGTGAAATTTGAAAATGGAGGCAGCGAAATGACACGCCTTGAACAACCCGACCAACAACTTTGAAGCATATCCTCGTCGGAAAAAATGTTTCTTTACATGAACAATAATCTTCTTCTAACACATGTATAAACCGTGTAATTGGAGGTTCCATTGAACCCGCTTCTCCCTTGACACTATATATAGCTTCGGGCCTATATATTTGTGTATAGATATGTATAGTACATGTATAATATATGTATATTTGAATTTTTGACCAAAATAAGTCATTTTTTAAAATCAATTCAGCCAAGTAACATGTTCTTTTGAAAATTTTACAAAACTAGTATCAAATGTTTTTGGCACTAACGTATTTTAAAAAAATGAACGGATCAAAATGGTAGTAAGTAAGAATCGTTACTGACACTAACATTTTTGACTTAAAACGTACATCACTCTTCATAGTTGGATTTGGCAGAGTGACGAGTCTGATGTGGTAAAGTTGCAAAGTTTCATTACCCTTGTGGCAAAGTTGCAAAGTCTCGTTACCCTTGTGGCAAAGTTGCAAAGTCTCGTTACCCTTGTAACATTTAGTAACGATTCCTATTTAACGTCATCTACCTTTCATTTTGGTCCGTTAATTTTTTTAAAACCTAATATGCTAACAACGTTTACTAGTTTTGTAAAGTTTTCAAAAAGCATATTACTTTACTGAATTGATTTAAAAAATAACTTATTTTGGTCAAAACTTCACGTATATTTAATATAACATAAAGTACACACTAAAGAACAAGAGGCGGTAATTTTCCTACAATTTAATTTTAATGGTGTGCGTTCTTTGTTAGTAGGTAGGAGGACTTTGTTATCCGTGTTAGAAGCTTTACTTGGTGAATCTTGTCTATGGTATTTTTGGGTATGGTAATTTCTCTTTTACTATTTCTTTTTTAGATTGTTTAATGTTGTGTCAGGTGTCTATTGAAAACAACCTCGCTATCTCACCTCCGAAATGGTGGTATGGACTTTATACACTTACCCTTTCCAGACCTCACTTCGTGGAAGTATATTGGGTTTGTTGCTGTTGTTGCGTTCTTTCTAGCCTGCTTTGGTTAAAAAAAAAAGTAATGGCAACTTGCTTGGAAGTTTGATGTTTAACTCATCATACCCTGACAAAACTCACAATGGAACTACAAATATATGTTACTGCAAATTGGATTAAATTCAAGAAACAAGTTTTCATTGAAAAGAAAGAAAGAAGAAAGATAATCTAAGACGTGACTTTAGAAATCTCCTTGTATAACAAGATTTCATATACATTACTTATGGTGACACACCTAATAAAAAACTTACTTTGCACCGGATATTTACATAAAACCAATAAACACACGACTGATGGGATCGGTTACCTTCCACACTCACTGTTGGGTTCAAGGTGTATGTGAATGGAAAATGAAGGAAAAATGGTGGAGAGAAGGGAGACACTAATTTGGAAAGTGTACTCCCAAATAGAAAGTTCACTCATTTCTCCCACATTGGTGGGAGAAGAGAACTTGAAAGTGTTTATAATGAGAAACACTAACTCCACATGGATAGTGAGGCAAGAACTAGGTGATGCCTCGCGCCGTCGTCGTTGCTCGCTTGGCTTGGCTTCGGATCTGGATTAGGATTTGTCAATTGATCAATAAGATCTAATTTTTTAGACAAAATTTATTTGAAACTTGTTTGCAAGTGATAATTTAATCCAAAATTCCAAAATCTAAATAGTATTAATTTTCTCCAAATGTGGGCGCATTTCAGGCGCAATTCCAACGCATACGCATATTACGAAGGGATGCGACCCTTCGAGAAGAGGCACACTGTTTTGACATGCGGTCGTAGTTCAAACGCAGATAAAAAACTGCGGACACAGTTCCAACGCAGGTGCTCAGTGAAATGTACAAAATATCATCTGCGGCCGCAGTCCTGGCGCAGTTCCAGCGCAGTCTGGGCGCAGATACATGACTGTTACAGAAAAGTGCCTTTCTGCTGAACCAATACATCCTTTCTGAAAGGATATACTTAAGGCTATAAATACCTGCTATGTTTCTCAGGTATGGTAATCAATTTTGACAGCAAAAACACTTCTATACTTAACAAAAACTCTGTGTGATCATTAAGTTGTTGAGTGAGTTCGTAGAATCCGATAATTTGAGGTACCGCTATTGTTCGGATTGTAGGCCATTTTATCCTGGGAGAAAGATTCCATAACCTTGGGTACAGTGAGGGAAATTATTCCTTAAGGACACTCCGTGAAGTCAGGGGACTTGGCCTTAAATTTTGTTTCATCTATTTTCTGAAATCTAACACACTTCTTGGATAGATTATTAGTAATCTTGTGTTGAAGGTTTTAAAGAACTTCAAAGGTGTTCTTGCTTATACATGAACTATTGTTGAAGTTGGTGTTGTATTTATACAGATTCTTGTACCCGAATGTAAGACCCCGCAAAATTCTCTCGTAGAATGAGCCTTAGGGTGTGCCAAGTAAGGCGTAATTCTGGCCCTAAAAGATTGAGAAGTGACTTTCTAAGTGAGTATCGTGTTAACCATATAAAATTTTCCTAATTTTGACTTTTTATCACATGAGAAATTTGATAAGCTTTTCGTCGATATAAGATTCGCCCAAATTCGATATCCGGACAAGAGTTATGGCTAATTTAAGTTCTAGTCATAAAACAACATCATTTTAGTGCTTGGCGCATCGCAGAGAGGGTCTATTTGGCAATTGTCAAATTCCAGTGGAACTCCGCAATAGTGGCGCGTCGCGGAGGACCCCAATTTCCCAATAGTCAATTTCCAGTGGCCTAGCGCGATTGTGACGCGTCGCGCTGAAGTTACAGGTCCCAACCAGTGGGACAACGCAATGGTTGCGCGTCGCGGTGACTCTCAGATTCCCATTTGTCAATTTCCAATGAGCCACCACGATAGTGGCGCGTCGTAGTGGCCCATAAAATCGGATTCCCGGTTCAATTTTCCAGCTTCGTACAGAAGTAAAAAAGGACACTTTGGACTTTTTTCAAGCCTCTTAAACCGTGCAAACATCAGAATTTAGGGCCATTACAAGCATCATATGAGATTTTCTCACAATTTCCCTCAACCAAAAACCCTAAGAATCTAGATCCTCTTCTAAGAATCTCAAGGATTCACCATAGATTTTCTAAATTTAGTTAAGATTCAAGGTTCTCAAGTCAAAGGCTTCAAGAACCCTCATTCAAGAGTACGAATAGAGTCCCAAAACGAGAATTCATCCAAAGCTTCTAATTCGAGGTATGTGGAGTTTGAACAAGAACACTATTTTCTTTTTTGTGCCCAAATTGTTGATTTTATTAAAGAATTTCATATTTTTGCAAGTGGGTTTATACCCAAATTACTTTATTTTGAGATTACGAGTTGTTCAAGTCTTGATTTGCATGATTATTTCACTATTTTATGATATGAGTTGAGAAATTATGTTATGAGTTTCACATCCTTGTATCGATTTGATGTTCCCAAGATTGATGTCATGATTTAAGCTTTATTATGAAATTGAGATTAATTGAGCATGAGTATAAGTTTTAAATCAAGTATGAGTTTTGATGTTTCTCGAAGAGGATGTTGTTTAATATGATTCAATCAACAAGTACTTTGATTTTAAAGAAAGATTACTTTTGAGCTTGAGTTAAGACAGGATTCCACATTATTCAGTCCTTATGATTTAAAGCTAAGAGAATTATAATTTGGTCTTCACTATAGACCCTTGAGATGTTTTGAGGTGGATTTCCTAAGAGTTATGAGCTGAGTATGGGAGTAGTATTTAGCACCGAGTTGGGTATGATTCCGAGGTCTCATACCCCAGAACTACGTGCCACCGTAGGACTGAGATTTATGGGCCCGAGGCCAAGATAGTGATCACTGAGTTGAGGTTATACTCCCTGGAAAGAGTATGACGCTTCTCCCCAAAGTGAGATTTCTTCCTTAGAAGGACAAGACGTTGGACTCCATGTAGCTCACATAGTTTAAGTCGGTTAGGAGAAACTCCCGAGTGTCCAAAGTTATATAATCCCGACTTCTAAGTGTCCCGAGTTTAAAAGAGTTCTAGAGTTCCTAAGTGTTGAAGGTTCCTAAAAGTTCTAAGTCCTTGAGTTTTAAAGAAGTTTTACTCTCCATGAGATAAAAGTAGGAGTTTGAAAGTATTGTTTAAAGTTCCTTTAGCCTTCAAGTATTGAGAATAAGAGGAGAGTAGAGATTTTAAAGTTAAGTATAATGACTCACGAGATTTGAATTTCATGTTTCACTATTCACGATTCATGAGAATTATATTTCAGATTTATTCAAGACATGTGAGTCATTCATATATGCATGCATGATTTTATAAAGAGTAATGATAATGTTTATTTAAATGCATACACCCCTATATACTCAGTACATTCCCAAGTGCTGATCCACATATACGTCTATGTGCTACATTGTCTTATAATATAGGTTCAGGTGCTCAGTCCCAGCCTCGTCAGTGATTTTTGAGTACCTTTGTCTACATCTCCAAAGTGGTGAGTCCTCATGGATCAAGGACCTATCTTCAGACATTTCAGTATTTTAGTAGATATATTATTTCTTTCAGTTCAGTTTGAGTCAGTTGGGGGCCTGTCACAATGGCTCTCTAGTCACGAAGTAGTAGAGGCTTTGTTCGACTAGTTATCAGATTGTTAGTAGGATTGAGATTTTCAGTATTGTGGTCATTTGGACCGAGTATTTTCTTCGTATTTCCTATCATTTGATATGACAGTACCAGTGTTTTGTTTATTTCATCTCGAAATAAGTTATTTTATGTAGTAATAGGCTCAAAGGGTTAGCTTGGGGCTACTTGTAGCCTTAAGCACCGTGTGACGTCTTGGGACCCGTTTTTGGGGCGTTACACCGAAACTACATAAAATAACAATCTTAAGGAATAAACTTTGCAGAATCTGTATTGCTTGTTTTTGGAGATTAAAACTTTAAGCTTTCTACTCCGTTTGAACTTAACTAGTGATTCGAAGATATAAAATCTTCATCACAAGTTAAAGATCACTCGGTTGATGATTGAAAGTCATAAAAACTTCATTGTTACCTAGAAACAAGAAGAAGAGTTTAAAGTTACTTAACTTTATAAGTAGCATTCTGAAAATACTAAACTTTATTGTCTTGTGGTGACAGGAAAAATGACTAACAAAAGTCAAATGCAAGATGCGTCTATGACTGTAGGGGCAATTAGTATTGCCTCAAAAAGTCGAGCAAATGTTCCGCAACCAATGGCACCTGTGGAGAAGCCCAGAAAATTTGCGGGCGTTGACTTTAAGCGATGGCAGCAGAAGATGTTCGTCTACCTCACAACACTATGTCTTCAAAAGTTCACTAGTGAGGATGCTCCTGAGGTACCCGAGAGAACCTCGGACAAAGAGCGTTTCATAATTGTAGAGGCTTGAAAACACTCGGACTTCCTTTGCAGGAATTATATATTGAGTGGTCTCCAAGACGACCTCTACAATGTTTACAGTGGAACTAAGACATCGAAGGAATTGTGGGGGCACTAGAACGAAAATACAAGACAGAGGATGCGGGAATTAATAAATTCTTTGTTGCAAGGTTCCTGGACTTTAAAATGATAGATAGAAAATCGGTTGTCTCTCAAGTGCAGGAATTGCAAGTAATCATCCACGATCTCCTAGCGGAAGGTATATCTTTGAAAAATACCTTAGTTGAACAAATTGCAAATGTTCTTAGTACTCACATAAACTGTTTTGTAGGTTTGATTGTGAATGATGCATTTTAAGTAGCAGCGATCATTGAGAAGCTACCACCTATGTGGAAAGACTTCAAAAACTACTTGAAGCACAAACGCAAGGAGATAACTCTCAAAGATCTTATTGTTCGACTGCGTATTAAAGAGGATAATAAGGCTTCCGAGAGAAGGTCAAAAGACAATTCTGCAATTAATGGAGCACATATTGTAGAAGATGACCAAAATAATTCTAAGAAAAGGAAGAAAGTTGAACAAGGAAGCAATCAACCCAAGAAGAAATTCAAGGGAAAGTGCTTCAACTGTTACAAGATTGGCCATAAGTCCACAGATTATCGTGCCCCTAAGAAAGGCAAGAAAAAGGACCAAGCAAATATGATTAAGTTCAACAAAGAATGTGATGATCTGTGTGCTATGCTTTCAGAATGCAACTTGGTGGGGAATCCTCGCGAATGATGGATGGATTCTGGTGCCACCCGCCATGTTTGTGCCAAAAAAGAGTTGTTTTCGTCATTCGCTCTAGCTTAAGTAGAAGAAATGATATACATGGCTAACTCCGCTACTGTTAAGGTAGAAGGAACAGGAAAAATGTACTTGAAAAGGACTTCAGAAAAGGTCTTAAAACTTAACAATGTCTTGTACGTTCCGGAGTTACGTAAGAACTTGATTTCTGTTTAGCTTCTAGACAAGAACGGATTCAAATGTGTAACCGTTTCTGGAAAAATTGTAATTAGCAAAGGAGAAATGTATGTAGGAAAAGGCTATCTCACCGAGGGCCTTTATAAGATGAATGTAATGAATGTTGAAATCAATAAAAATTCAATTTCTTCTTACTTGCTTGAGTCTTATGATTTATGGCATGAACTTTTAGGCCATGTTAATTACAAAATATTACGAAAACTGATTAACTTAGAAGTTTTGCCAAACTTTGAGTGTAATAAATTAAAGTGTCAGACGTGTGTGGAATCAAAGTATGCAAAGCATCCTTATAAGTCCGTTGAAAGGAATTCTAATCCCTTAAAATTAGTGCACACTGACATTTGTGATATGAAGTCAACACCATCACGTGGTGGAAAAAAGTATTTCATAACTTTTATTAACGATTGCACTAGATATTGTTATGTCTACTTGCTTAATAGTACGGATGAAGCAATAGATGCGTTTAGGCAATATAAAACTGAAGTTGAAAATCAGTTAGAGAAAAGGGTCAAAATGATAAGAAGTGATGGGGGCGGAGAATATGAATCTCCCTTCACCGAAATATGTGTAGAGAATGGAATTGTCCATCAAACTACGGCCCCGTATTTACCTCAATCTAATGGAATTGCGGAAAGGAAAAACTGAACTTTGAAGAAAATGATGAATGTCTTACTTATAAGTTTTGATTTACCGCAAAACTTGTGGGGAGAGGCTATCCTTACAGCCAATCGTATACTCTATAGAGTTCCCTATAGTAAGACACAATCAATTTCTTATGAAAAATGGAAAGGAAGGAAACCTAACTGGAAATATTTTAAAGTGTGGGGGTGTCTAGCAAAGGTCCAAGTTCCTATGCCTAAAAGGGTCAAGATAGGACCTAAGACGGTGGACTGTGTGTTCATAGGATATGCTAAAAGTAGTAAAGCATGTCGGTTTTTGGTTCATAAATCCGAACATCCGGATATAAAAGAAAATACGTTAATTGAATCGGACAATGTTGAATTCTTTGAAAATATTTACCCGTATAAAACTAGGTATGAACATTCCAGTGGGAGGTCTAAATGACCTCGAGATGAATCAAGTGAGAATGTACATACTGAAGAAAATTCAAGACGCAGTACACGCCAAAGAACATCTACTTTGTTTGGATCAGATTTTATAATATTTCTCTTAGAAAATGAGCCTCAAACATTTAAGGAAGCGATAGCATTTTCGGTCTCATTCTTTTGGAAAGAGGCAGTCAATAGTGAGATTAATTCAATCTTAAGCAACCATACGTGGGAATTGGTTGATCTTCCTCCAGGAAATAAACCTTTAGGTTCTAAATGGATCTTCAAAAGAAAAATGAAGGCGGATGGTACTATTGACAAATACAAGGCAAGACTTGTAGTAAAAGGCTTCAAACAAAAAGAAGGCCTTGATTACTTTGATAGCCAGTAACAAGTATAACATTGATTCGAATGTTAATTGCCTTGGCGGCGATATATGGTCTTGAAATCTATCAAATGGATGTGAAAACTGCATTCCTAAATGGAGAATTGGAGGAAGAAATTTACATGGAACAGCCTGAGGGTTTTGTGGTTCCAGGAAAGGAGAATAAGGTGTTTAAACTTATTAAGTCATTGTATGGACTAAAGCAAACACCTAAACAATGGCATGCGAAGTTTGACCAAACCATGTTGGCAAACGGGTTCAAAATAAATGAATGTGATAAATGTGTTTATATTAAAGACAGTCCAAATTACCAAGTCATTGTGTGTTTATATGTGGATGATATGTTGATCATCGGTAGAGACATTTCTGACTTAAATGCAACGAAATGAATGCTCGAGAGCAAGTTTGATATGAAAGACCTTGGAGTTGTGGATATGATCTTAGGTATAAGAATCCATAGAACTCCACAAGGGTTGGCATTGTCACAGTCTCATTATATCGAAAAGGTACTTGACAAATTCAAGTATATGGAATTCGGTATTGACAAGATTCCATTGGATGTGATCCTTGCACTTCGAAAGAATGAAGGTGAAAGTGACTCACAATTGGAGTACACAAGAGTATTGGGATGTTTAATGTATATAATGAATTGTACATGACCAGACATAGCATGCGCTATTAGTAAGTTGAGTCGGTACACAATTAATACCAACAAAACTCACTGGATGACAATGAAAAGAGTTTTGGGGTATCTTAAATACACTCAAGACTATACTTTGAATTATAATAAATATCCCGCGGTACTTGAAAGATATAATGATGCAAATTGGATCACCAGATCGAATGAAGTAAAATCCACAAGTGGATATGTATTTACTATCGATGGAGGTGCAGTCTCTTGGAAATCATCCAAATAGACATGTATTACTCGCTCTATAATGGAATCTGAATTTATCGCATTGGATCAAACCGGTGAAGAAGCAGAATGGCTTCAGAATTTCTTGGAAGATATTTCTTATTGGCCCAAACCAGTGGCACTAGTATATATATACTGTGATAGCCAAGCGGCAATAGGTAGGACAGGGAGCATGATGTATAATAGTAAATCTCGTCATATAAGATGGAGACATAATACCATTAGAAAACTTCTCTCTACTGGAATTATCATTGATGACTATGTGAAGTCAAAGAATAATGTGTCGGATCCACTTACAAAAGGCCTATCTAGAGAAGGAGTTGAGATGATATCCAAGGGAATGGATTTAAGGCCTAGGACAAGTCAGCATGGCGGTAACTCTACCTAGCAGACTGGAGATCCTAAGAGCTAGGTTCAAAGAGATCAAACAAAATTGTGTCTGACAGGTTCAACATTGTCAATTACCCAACCCATTCTCATGATGTAGACAATGTATAGTAACCAAGGATAAGACTTAAAATGAAAAGTCTTTTAATGATTATCTAAATTTGGCAGATTTGACCAAATAGTTTAATCTATAGGATTGGACGTTTAGAAATCACCTATGTGAGAGCAAAGTGGAAGCCGCTTCAAAGAGAATGTTAGTAAAGGCCTATTCTTTAAGCTCTCATGAAATCAGAACGTGTTCATGGCTAAAAAGAACAAAACCATGAGAACCATAAATAATAAAAGGTTGGTTGTGTGACATGTGTTGTCTAGGTGTACATTAAAGATCGACGGTTCAAAGATATTAAATCTACCGATTGACCGAGTGCATTCGATGCATGTTCACTATGAAAAGTTCAAAGGGAAACCTACTTATCCAGATGCAATTAGTCTTTGCTAAATGATCACATGCTTGTCCGTAAATTCTTCAAAAGATAGCCATTCCCCATTCATGTGGGGGATTATTGGGTTAAAGGTGTATGTGAATAGAAAATGGAGGAAAAATGGTGAAGAGAAGGGAGACACTAATTTGGAAAGTGTACTCCCAAATTAGAAAGTTCACTTGGCGGGAGAAGAGAACTTGAAAGTGTTTATAATGAGAAACACTAACTCCACATGGATAGTGAGGCAAGAACTAGGTGATGCCTCACACCGTCGTCGTCGCTCGCTCGGCTCGGCTTCAAATTTGGATTTGGATTTGTCAAATGATCGATCGATGAGATCTAATTTTTTAGACAAAATTTATTTGAAACTTGTTTGCAAGTGATAATTTAATCTAAAATTCCAAAATCTGAATAGTATTAATTTTCTCCAAATGTTGGCGCAATTCCAACGCATATTACGAAGGGATGTGACCCTTCGAGAAGAGGCACACTGTTTTGACATGCGATCGCAATTCAAATGCAGATAAAAAACTGCGGACGCAGTTCCAGCGCAGGTGCTCACTAGAATGTACAAAATGTCATCTGCGGCTGCAGTCCTGGCACAGTTCCAGCGTAGTCTGGGTGCAGATATGTGACTGTTACAGAAAGGTGCCTTTCTACTGAACCAATGCATCCTTTCTGAAAGGATACACTTAAGGCTATAAATACCTGCTATTTTTCTCAGGTATGGTAATCAATTTTGACAGCAAAAATACTTCTATACTTAACAAAAACTCTGTGTGATCATTAAGTTGTTGAGTGAGTTCGTAGAATCCGACAATTTGAGGTACCGCTATTGTTCGGATTGTAGGCCATTTTATCCTGGGAGGAAGATTCCATAACCACGGGTACAGTGAGGAGAATTATTCCTTAAAGACACTCCATGAAGTCGGGGGACTTGGCCTTAAATTCTGTTTCATCTATTTTCTGAAATCTAACACACTTCTTGGATAGATTATTAGTAATCTTGTGTTGAAGGTGTTAAAGAACTTCAAAGGTGTTCTTGTTTATACATGAACAATTATTGAAGTTGGTGTTACATTTATTCAAATTCTTGTACTCAAAGGTGTTCTCTTTCATATGCATTTTTATCACTTCACCTCAATCTACCACTTGACCGTGATAAACTAACGTAGTTACATCGGGTGCAGGTAAGTTTTTTCAATCGTTCTAATTACTCTTCTTTTTATGTCAAGCCAAACTTTACAGACTACATATATCTGCTTGCTAAAGAATTAAAATAAAAAAATTCATACTTATGTCTCAGTTCCCTTGCAAAAAGAAACTAAAAAATGGACCAATAGAATCTTTATAAACCAGTTGCTCTTCCTAATCTTTCCCTTAAAATCTTTACTCCCATATACCTGCATCAAAGAAATCAATTAGTATAATTAACTATTCAATCCTCTTCAGAGTACTTGTAAGATATGAATGATTTTTACCTGCCCATCATCATCACTGTGGCTTGAGGATTGGTTCCTGGCGACTCGGTGAATGTCAAACCATCAAATGACTCGGAGCCTGTTGACATTGATAACCCTGTAATCAGGGCTTACGACCTTGCCTACGTGACAACCCCCGTGATAGTGCCATATTGTGATCACAATGTCTTTGCAGAACTGTTCAAGTGATTCCGTATCATTAGTATGTTTCGGTATAAGATTAATATTAGCTTGGACACTCATGTTTAGCAACTTATCCAGTGTCTCCTTGTCGCACTACGCGTAGTCAGTGAAATGTTTTGATTTCACAATCTTCTCCACAATGCGTATTCCATCTACACATCGCATATATGCAACACCCTAACTTAGGAAGGAGTCCCACATCGGCAAAACACACCCCACTCGATGTGGGCCAGAGTTTAAACTAAGTTTAGGCAAATCCCGTCAGCAAAATACGGGAGGGATGTAACTACTTATAGTTCAAACTGAGTGTAGGCAAATACCATTGGCAAAACACAGGAGGGATGTAACTACTTACTCTTAAATCACATCGGCAAAACACAGGAGGGATGTAATGAAGAAAGCCTTACTCTCTACTGACACATTTTAAAGTCATGCGGTCCTGGACGCTGAGTCTATAAGGAGTCCCACATATGTAACACCCTAACTTAGGAAAGAGTTTCACATCAGCAAAATACACCCCACAACTTAGGAAGGAGCCCCACATTGGCAAAACACACTGAGTCCATAAAGGGGTATGTAACACCTCAACTTAGGAAAATGTAAGTAAGAAAGTCTTACTCCCTAGTGACGCATTTTACATCCTTACGGTCCTGGTCCCAGAGCGGACAATATCACTAGTGGGTTGGGAAGTTACAAGGGTCTCTCGGGCCTTGATGGTTCAGGATATCCGACGCGGCTAGGGTCTGGGTCGGGTCGTGACACTTCTCCCTTACCCTATATATAACTTCATGTGTATATATTTGAATTTTTGATCAAAATAAGCCATTTTTAAAATCAATTTATCAAGGTAATATGTTTTTTGATTTTTTTATAAAAATCAAAACGACATTAAAGTAGGAATCGTTACTGACAGTAACATTTTGGCTTAAAACGTTATCAATAGTAACGAGACTGTGCAACTCTGCCACATCAGACTCTGCAGAGTTGATTTGACAGAGTCTTGTTACCGTTGGTAACGTTTTAAGCCAAAAACGTAACTATTAGTAATGATTCCTACTTTAACACCATTTACCGTTCATTTTGATCAGTTAATTTTTTTAAAACCTAATACGTTAATGCCAACAACGTTTACACTAGTTTTGTAAAGTTTTCAAAAAAATATTACTTTGATGAATTGATTTAAAAAATGACTTATTTTGGTCAAAACTTCACGTATAGTTAGTATAAAGTACCCACTAAAGAACATGAGGCGGTAATTTTCCTACAATTTAATTTTAATGGTGTGCGTTCTTTATTAGTAGGTAGGAGGACTTTGTTATCCGTGTTAGTAGCTATAGTATTGGTATTATTTTAGAAAGTTGTATCGTTTGTTGTTTTACTTGGTGGATCTTGTTTATGATATTATTGTGTGTGGTGATTTCTATTGTATGTTATCTTCTTACTATTCCTTTTTTAGATTATTTTATTTTGAGCCGGGGGTCTATCAAAAATAGTCTCTCTATCTCACCTCCGAGGTATTGGCATGGCTGCATACACTTACACTCTCCAGACCCCACTTGGTGAAATATACTGGGTGTGTAGTTGTTGCTGCGTTAGTCTGCTTTGGTTAAAAAAAAAAGTAATGGCAACTTTCTTGAAGTTTGATGTTTAACTCATCATACCCTGATAAAACTCACAATGGAACTACGAATATATGTTCTGCAAATTGGATTAAATTCAAGAAACAAGTTTTCATTGAAAAGAAAGAAAGAAGAATGATAATCTAAGATGTGAATTTAGAAATCCCCTTGTATAACAAGATTTCATATACATTACTTATGGTGACACACATAGTAAAAAAAACTTACTTGCATCGGATGTTTACATAAAATCAATAAACACTCGACACGTATCTTTCATATGCATTTTTATCACTTCACCTCAATCTACCACTTGACCGTGATAAACTAATGTAGTTACACCAGGTGTAGGTAAGTTTTTTCAGTCGTCCTAATTACTCTTCTTTTTATGGCAAGCCAAACTTTACAGACTACATATAACTGCTTTCTAAAGAATTAAAATGACAAAATTCATACTTATGTCTCAGTTCCCTTGCAAAAAGAAACTAAAAAATGGACCAATTGAATCTTTATAAACCAGCTACTCTTCCTAATCTTTCCCTTAAAATCTTTACTCCCATATACCTGCATCAAAGAAATCAATTAGTATAATTAACTATTCAATCCTCTTCAGAGTACTTGTAAGATATGAATGATTTTTACCTGCCCATCATCATCACTGTGGCTTGAGGATTGGTTCTTGGCGACTCGGTGAATGTCGAACCATCAATGACTCGGAGCCTGTTGACATTGATAACCCTGTAATCAGTGATTACTACCCTGCCTACGTGACAACCCCCGTGATAGTGCCATATTGTGATCACAGTGTCTTTGCAAAACTGTTCAAGTGATTCCGTATCATTAGTATGTTTGACATGACCACCTTGCATCATTGGATGTTTGACAAAGAGAGTTGCATACATGTGTTTACATGAGTTTTAGAGAAAGAGTTCTTTGAAATGATTTATTGATATGGTGGTCCCAAATTTATGTTTTGAAAACAGAGATTGAAATATGCTAAAAATGGCTTAGAGATGTGACTTGCAAGTCAATGGTATGACGGTACCATATAAATGTATGCCATAACAGAGTTAGAGTTTTCAAAGTATGTTTTCAGAGAATGCATGTCTTAAAGAATTAAAAATGGGCATAAAGAGAGTTAGGTGTTTGCCTGAAGAGTTAGAGTTCAAATAACTCTTAGCCTAAAGCCGTGATTTTCTAATCCGGATATATTATTTTTACGCTGGCGACGACCGTGTGGCATAGCAGAGTCAGAGAATCCAACCCTTGCGGCACACTTGGGTTGGATGCTTCCCCACCGAGTCAATGGCGGATTCCATATAGCCCGTGGAATTTCAGAGTTGTAGGGTATACCACCTAGCGCAGAAGTAAAACAAAGAGTGTTACAGAGTTCAGATGATTTTACAAAGTCTTTCAAAAATGCCCATGAGATTTCTTACTATATGATATGTTTATGAACTGTTTTAAATTGCTCTCATTAATGTTGAATATAAATTATTATTTTGAATTTACTTTGCATACCAGTATATCTGTATTGACCCCCTACCTCTCAGGTTCGGAGGCTCAGTCCAAGGGTCCGGCTAATCAGTAGAGGATCCCAAAAAGAAGTGATTCGTATAGTGGTGAGCCTTTTTTGTTCCAGAAGGCCTGTTATTTCAGATTATATTATTCCGTTGATTTGGTCTACTGGGGGCCTTGTCCCAATTTTCAGAACAGTTTTGAGATGTAGTAGAGATTTCGCAGACTGAGTCAGATCTTATTCAGATATTTTGAATTGCAGCTTTCGTTCTTATGTCTTGAATCTCAGAGTTAATGTCCATGTTTTCGTATCAGATTGTATTTCTGCATTTTTTCTTATTATATGAATATTGTGCATGACTACCAGATAGAGTAGGACGTTAGGGTCTTCATGGTTTGGGATGTCCATTACGGCCAGGCCCTAGTTCGGGTCGTGACAACATGTCTCCAACTAACTCCATCTACTGATACTGAACTGAAATAATAAATAATAATAAAGTAATCATATCATTCTCGAATGATAAGGACTCACTGTAAATCTACTGCTACGGGAATCTGAAATGCTACTGATGCTCTGGAGCGCGTGCTTCTGGACCTATCGCGTAAAGTAAAACACCATTGCACAAATACATCAGTACGTTGGAATGTACTGGTTTGCCAGTGAGGTAGGCTGAATACAAGGGGTTCATATGCATGAACAATACTAATTGACTGACTAACATGAATGTGAGAAGACATGCATGAATACGTAACTGTATCTGACATCGTGATAGGACTAAATACTGAGTTCTGACTACTGAGTCTACTGATAAAATTGATTTACTGATATCCGAGTTTACTATTACTGGAATACAGATTTACTATACTATTGGTAGGCTGACAACTGAGTTTACTGATATAGATATCTAAATAATTATTTCTGATAGTTCTGATTATGAAGAACTAATCTGATTGACTGTATCTGACAATCCTGAATCTGAATACTAATAACATGAGTTTCGTATAACTAGTATACTTATACTGAGCGACTGTATCTGACAGTCTAAGCTCTGAAGAAACTAGCTGAGTTTCGTACTGTATTGAGTGACTGTATCTGACAGTCCTGAAATCTGTAGAACTATCTGAATTCTATTACTGAGACTAAGACTATGGGAGCTAATCATCTAACCGACAAGCCCCAAAACTGAACTGGTGGGGTCCAACCTGTAGCCCCAGCTGGAAGGGTGTCAGTACCGTGCCATGGGTAAAGACAAGCTGTGAGTATACCCTCTCTGACAGGGAGCTCTTCCGTCAACCCCTCCTAGTAGGTAACTCAAATGAGATGTATAAATCCTTAAACGCGTAGGGTGCATCTCAATCTACGCTGGCTACGTAGTTTTGGAACACAAGGACTGCTTCTAAGGATCACACCCTTCACTGAATAACAGGTGAGTCCCCATCCTTGGGTTCACTCGGTGCTGAATCCTACTCCCAACTGAATAGACACTGAACTGATTAACTGAACTAAACTGATACTAACGGTATTATTTAGCGGAGCTAAACTGAGTTCACTGAGTTCCGTTGACTGACGGAATGCTACTGAGATCTGAGGACAGACTGAGAGTACTGAAGTTACTGAGATTTACTGGGAAAACTGAGGGTACCGAGATTACTGAGATTACTAAGATTTTTTAAGATTTTTGGGTTTTCGTGAGTCACATGAATGACTGAGTTCTATGGATCATGGCTTGACTGAGAGTGTCATGAAAAAATGACATGGCTCTAGGCACACAGCTAAATTGTCGGGTACAAGTACCCCCAGGACTCGATAGAATGAAACTGACAAGGCTTGACACTTTTGATCACATGACCAATATCAACAATTCATAATTTCATAGTTGGGGATTTCATAAAGTATATAATTATCATAACGTTGTACATGAATAGTAATGCATATAAATATGGCATAATTTCATGCTTCTAATCTCATGAACATCTCATCAAGCAATCACAATGCATAGGTTTAGCATGAGAATCATCTTAATCAAGTAGGTATAACATAACTTAAGAGACATGACATAATATTGACACATGGAAACTAAGTACTTGCTCATTATTCATTCTTTGGGGCATATTATCAAACGCTTTTTATGCACACTTAGGGCATAGGTATGATCATCAATTTAATACTACATGGTTCCACAATTTAACTTAATTGCATGAATTTCAACCCTATACTAACATAGTTTCATGAAAATATGATATAGATGCAATCTTGGCAATCATACAACAATAACAACATGAACATAATCAATTCAAAGCAAGAACATCATGACATATAGTTTAAAATAGGGTTCTTGAGCTTCATGGACGAAAGGAGTCCATGAATCAACACTGTGCATACCTTAGTTCTTGATTTAATGAAGATTGGCGGGGAGATTCTTGAAAATTGATGGTGAAATCCCTTGAAATTGAACCTTCTATGAAAACCCTAGGGCTTGTTCTTGAGAGTAACTTGAGAGAAATAATATATTTTGGGTGAAATATGGCTGAATCACGTGTTATTGGGTTTATATAGGGGTGAGAAATTGACCCTTGTAACCTTTGGACGCGTATTTTAATTCTGTGAAATTTTTTTGACTTGGACCCCTGGCGCGATCGCGCCGTGTCACTGGAATTTGACAACTGAGAAATTGGGAAATGGCACGACGCAGAGCCATCGCGTTGCTACTTCTTTTACGACCTGGAACTTTGGCGCGACGCGGAGAAATCACGCTGAGACACTGGAAAAAGGACAATTACCATTTTCGCTTGTGGCGCGGCTCACCACTGACCAACATGGCGTTGTTTTACGATGGGGACTTGAAATAGTCATAACTTCTTATCCGGTTATCGGATTTGGGCGAATCTTATATCAATGGAAAGCTTATTGAATTTTCCATATGAAAAAAGTGAAAATCTTAAAAACACCACATGTATAAAAGTGGATTCATCTTTAAAACAAGTCTTTAATATTTCTGGGATAAATTTTAAGCTAAGTAGAAGTACGGGATATTACAGCCCGTCGCGGCTAGGGCCCTGGCTTGGGTCGAGACAGAATGGTATCAGAGTTGCTCCTGTTTCAGCCCTATCGATGTGGTCCAGAGTTCAAACTGAGTGTAGGCAAATACCGTCGGCAAAACACAGGAGGGATGTAACTACTTACTCTCAAATCACATCGGCAAAACATAAGAGGGATATAAATAAGAAAGTCTTTACTCCTTAATGAAGCGTTTTAAAGCCGTGCGGTCCTGGATGCCGATTCTATAAGGAGTCCCACATATGCAATACCCCAACTTAGGAATGAGTCCCACATTGGTAAAACACACCCCACTAGATGTGGGCCAGAGTTCAAGGTAAATCCTATCGACAAAACACAGGAGAGATTAACTACTTAGTTCAAACTGAGTTTAGGTAACACAGGAGAGATGTAACTACTTAGTTCAAACTAAGTGTAGGTAAATCTCGTCGGTAAAACACAGGAGGGATGTAACTACTTAATCTCAAATCACATCGGCAAAACATAAGAGGGATGTAAATAAGAAAGTCTTTACTCCCCAATGACGCGTTTTAAAGCCGTGCGGTCCTGGACGCCGATTCTATAAGGATTCCCACATATGCAATACCCCAACTTAGGAATGAGTCCCACATTGGTAAAACACACCCCACTAGATGTGGGCCAGAGTTTAAGGTAAATCCTATCGACAAAACACATGAGAGATGTAACTACTTAGTTCAAACTGATTTTAGGTAACACAGGAGAGATGTAACTACTTAGTTCAAACTGAGTGTAGGTAAATCTCGTTGGCAAAACACAGGAGGGATGCAACTACTTACTCTCAAATCACATCACCGTGCGGTCCTGGACACCGAGTCTATAAGGAGTCCCACATATGCAACACCCTAACTTAAGAAGGAGTCCCACATCGGCAAAACACACCCCACTCGATGTGGGCCAAAGTTCAAACTAAGTGTAGGTAAATCTCGTCGGCAAAATACGGGAGGGATGTAACTACTTATAGTTCAAACTGAGTGTAGGAAAATACCATCGGCAAAACACAGGAGGGATGTAACTACTTACTCTTAAATCACATCGGCAAAACACAGGAGGGATGTAAGTAAGAAAGCCTTACTCTCTACTGACACATTTTAAAGTCGTGCGGTCCTAGATGCTTAGTGTATAGGGAGTCCCACATATGCAACACCCTAACTTAGGAAGGAGTTCCACATCGGCAAAACACACCCCACAACTTAGGAAGGAGTCCCACATTGGCAAAACACACTGCGTCCATAAAGGGGTATGTAACACCTCAACTTAGGAAAATATAATTAAGAAAGTCTTACTCCCTAGTGACGCATTTTAAAGCCTTACGGTCCTGGTCCCAGAGCGGACAATATCACTAGTGGGTTGGGAAATTACAAGGTCTCTCGGGCCTTGATGGTTCGGGATACCCATCGCGGCCAGGGGTCTGGCTCGGGTCATGACACTTCTTCCTTACACTATATATAACTTCGGGTGTATATATTTGAATTTTTTATCAAAATAAGTCATTTTTAAAATCAATTTACCAAAGTAATATATTTTTTGAAAATTTTATAAAAATCAAAACGACATTAAAGTAGGAATCGTTACTGACAGTAACTTTTTGGCTTAAAACGTTATCAATAGTAACGAGACTGTGCAACTCTGCCACATCAGACTCTGCAGAGTTGATTTAACAGAGTCTTGTTACCGTTGGTAACGTTTTAAGCCAAAAACGTAACTATTAGTAACGATTCCTACTTTAACACCGTTTATCGTTCATTTTGATCCGTTAATTTTTTTAAAACCTAATACGTTAATGCCAACAACGTTTACACTAGTTTTGTAAAGTTTTCAAAAAAATATTACTTTGATGAATTGATTTAAAAAATGACTTATTTTGGTCAAAACTTCACGTATAGTTAGTATAAAGTACCCACTAAAGAACATGAGGCGGTAATTTTCCTACAATTTAATTTTAATGGTGTGCGTTCTTTATTAGTAGGTAGGAGGACTTTGTTATCTGTGTTAGTAGCTATAGTATTGGTATTATTTTAGAATGTTGTATCGTTTGTTGTTTTACTTGGTGGATCTTGTTTATGATATTATTGGGTGTAGTGATTTCTATTGTATCTTATCTTTTTACTATTCCTTTTCTAGATTGTTTTATTTTGAGCCGGGGGTCTATCGGAAATAGTCTCTCTATCTCACCTCCGAGGTAGTGGCATGGCTGCGTACACTTACGCTCTCCAGACCCCACTTGGTGAAATATACTGGGTGTGTAGTTGTTGCTGCGTTAGTCTGCTTTGGTTAAACAAAAAAGTAATGGCAACTTGCTTGAAGTTTGATGTTTAACTCATCATACCCTGACAAAACTCACAATGGAACTACGAATATATGTTCTGCAAATTGGATTAAATTCAAGAAACAAGTTTTCATAGAAAAGAAAGAAAGAAGAATGATAATCTAAGATGTGAATTTAGAAATCCCCTTGTATAACAAGATTTCATATACATTACTTATGGTGACACACATAGTAAAAAAAAACTTACTTGCATCGGATGGTCACATAAAATCAATAAACACTCGACACGTATCTTTCATATGAATTTTTATCACTTCACCTCAATCTAATGTAGTTACACCGGGTGTAGGTAAGTTTTTTCAGTCGTCCTAATTACTCTTCTTTTTATGGCAAGCCAAACTTTACAGACTACATATAACTGCTTGCTAAAGAATTAAAATGACAAAATTCATACTTATGTCTCAGTTCCCTTGCAAAAGAAATTAAAATATGGACCAATAGAATCTTTATGAACCAGCTGCTCTTCCTAATCTTTCCCTTAAAATCTTTACTCCCATATACCTGCATCAAAGAAATCAGTTAGTATAATTAACTATTCAATCCTCTTCATAGTACTTGTAAGATATGAATGATTTTTACCTGCCCATCATCATCACTGTGGCTTGAGGATTGGTTCCTGGCGACTCAGTGAATGTCGAACCATCAATGACTCGGAGCCTGTTGACATTGATAACCCTGTAATCAGGGCTTACTACCTTGCCTACGTGACAACCCCCGTGATAGTGCCATATTGTAATCACAGTGTCTTTGCAGAACTGTTCAAGTGATTCCGTATCATTAGTATGTTTCGGTATAAGATTAATGTTAGCTTGGACACTCATGTTTAGCAACTTGTCAAGTGTTTCCTTATCGCACTGCGCGTAGTTAGTGAAATGTTTTGATTTCAAAATCTTCTCCACAATGCGTATGCCATCTACACATCGCTTCAGGTCGTGTGGATGGCTAAAGTAGTTGAAGGTGACGGAAGGACTGTCATCAAACTTGTTGCTCTTCAGGCTAAGATGCCCTGTTGATAAAGGTGTTGCTATCTTTTCTAATATAGAGCCTCCCCTGAATACTTCTCGTGGAACATTTTTCTTGTTTCTTTTGTGCGCTTCAATTGCTTCGTGTGTTCTCTGCTTTGGAGGAATTGTGGAGAGTTGTCCTATCTGGTTATTCCAAAACGTTAAACGTATGTCAGAAAAAGGTTTGAATGTCAAAAAGAGTTCAATGGAGTGTCATGAGAAAAAACTCGAGCGCCCACGTGTCCCAGAAGCCCTGTTGGCTCTGGCCACTAAAAGTTATCAGTTTTAGTACGTATACTAAAGAGGATATTTGCAACAACAACTGATTGTTAATTTCTCAACAATGCTTGAAATGAAGTTTTTATCACTAACCTCAGCTGAGGCGATACCATGATTGCGATGAATGCTGTCTTCGGATTCTCCATATCCACTACTAGCTTCAATATAGACCCCCATCTTGGTAATTCCTACAGTCTGGATCAGGGACTGCTGAACAGGCCTATTTGTGGGAACAAATATGGTGTTTAAGGGGTTATCTGACATGCCTTTACCAACGAATTTATTGTCAAGCACCACTGATATGTTCAATTTTTCCAATTCAACCTTTGGTCCTATTCCGCTGAGCAACAGAATTTGAGGACTTCCAATTGCACCAGATGACACTATAATTTCACTTCCCTTTCTCTTTGAAAGAAATGCCTTGTGTTGGTTCCCCTTTTCGTCTTTGAAGATAACTCCTACTGCTCTTGGCTTCTTTCCTACACAATTTTAAATTGCTATCATCATACTAGTTTAACTACTCAATCTAGGACTAAATGTATTAGACTGACTTGACATGTAATACCTGATGTGTCAAACTCAACCTTTTGAACTGTCGCGTGCACCAAGACATGAAGCTTCCCAGGGTTGCCTGAGGTGAGTAGTTCAGCTGCAGTCTTACGATGACCAAATCTGTCGAAAATAGTTCCTCCAAACTTGGTTCCATATATGTGATCATATGTGAATCCATTAAAAGGTAATATACCAACTTCTAGAAGACCTTCGCTTACAGCTATCTGCCATGGTGCTAAGATTGGTCTATGAACAATTTGCTTCTCAATCCAGGGGAATGATTCATTCACCAGTTTAGAATCCCAACCTACTTTCTTGATATAGCTGCAAGTTCAAAGAATCATAGCTTCAAATGATCTACCTTCCATCAATTTGTACCTCAATGCAGCAATATATAGTAGAGTAGTAATTATGTGCCTAGTGCATGCAAGATTCTATAATCATACAAATGTACATAATTTTCATGCATTTTAGAAACTCCTAACAAGGAGCAATTTTCCTCTTAATGGGTCCTAGCTATGTGATAAATCTAAGTGGATTCAAGATTTAAAGTTTATGGGTTCCTACAACGACCTCAAGTTAATATACAATAATAATTGGATTCACAATCAAATATTTGCAAATATTTTGTTAATTTTTATACATAAATGCACAGTTTGAACAAAAGCTATTAGGTTCACACCCGTGGCGCCATGCTACATAGGCTAGATCTGCCCCTGTGGCAAAATCAGATCAGTGGGTTCCATATACAAATTAAAGGAAAAAAGAAAATAGTACTTATTAATCAAACACCTACATTTCTGTTTCATATTTTTGTTTCAACAACCATTCATACTAAACAGTAAGATGATTTATAAGCGACCATCATAAGAAGGAAATTAAATTCATTAGCCTTAAATGGTAAATACAATAAATGATGATACAAGGCTGGTGGTTGGGATGTTGCAAGTGTGCAGTAGGCTCAATTTTTTGGGTACATATATAGCTTGACAACCAACCATGTCTTGTTATTCTTTTAAGTCATTTGTGAACTATCAGTACACAAATATTTTACACTATCAAGTAAACTTGACCTGTTATTGCAGGTTACTCAATTTTCTACAAAAAAACTGAAAAAGAAAAAATTGGTTAACTTGCACTAGCAGGTCAAATTTACCTGATAGTGTAGAATATTTTGTACGCTAACAACAGTGCACAAAAATTAAATTCTTATTATATTCGCTACCAAATCTTTTATTTCAAGCCGGGCAAAGAGGACCACAACCACAACACGGAGACATAGGACATTAGCACAACTATTCAAAAGAGAAGCTACAATACCCTACAGCATTGGCGGAGATATCCTTGTTCAAGACGTATCAATTGACACTCCTTTATTTAAAAATTACATTTGCATATATAGGTTAAATTATTTTGCATGCGTATATATACTAATATATTGAATGCCCTATCCCATCTCAGCCGCCCAAGAAATCATATACTGCTAAATGAACAGTCACTATCAATGCCTTCATTAATGTAATGTACTTTAAAGTCTTAAATTCCCATTTGTCCTTTTTAATTGCAGAGAAGCTAAACTGATCCGATCCTCACAAAACAAATTACGAAAACTATTTGAAAAATTAAATGTTATACTTATTCCTAGTGATTTCTACTTTGCACTTCAAAATATTTGAATCTGGTACCTAACTTAACGAGTGGCTATTTTTTTTTTTAAAGTAATTGGAAGAGGACAAGAAAGTAGGAGTAGTATCATTTAAAGACAGATGGACAATTAATCTTAAGAAGTAGACAAGGTATATGTAGGGAATGCAGTTTGTCAGCTTATGGGCTCATTCAATTAATTTCAGCATACTCAAGCTGATTTGCCTTTTTAAACAATCAAAGTAGTGAGTATGTTGAAATTAATTGACAAATATAATTAATGGAGTATGCTGAAATAATTCAATTAATTTTAGCATACTCAATTAATTATTGTACTACTCATTAATTTCATTGATGGTCACTCACTGTATTTTATTGCATTAAAAATAAAAATAAGGCACTATACTACTAGTTTCCTATCAAAAGAGGTCATTCATTGTTGCCAAGAAAATTTTCTGCCACCAAAAAGTAATTCAACTTTAATTTGTCAAACTATCATATATAGCGTTTCCTAATTACTTTGTGATATTTGAGCAAATTGAGTTGAAAAACTTTTTACAGCAAATTTCTATTGATTTGCTAAAATGAACAAATAAAGTGAAATGGTGGGAGTATGCTTTCTCCCAATATACTAAAAATGACAAGGAAAAGTGAATGTTTTCTTAATATATGTTTTTCTCTCGATATATTAAAAAAAAAAAAACAAGGAAAAGTGAATACTCCTATATTTTTAGTATAGTGAACATATAAAAGTGAGCAGGGGGACGATAGAAATGAGATGAAATCAGGTACCTTTCGCTAGCACGACTGTAGAAACCAGCATTAATGCTAGTGCCTCCGCCCAAGACTTTAGCTCTTGCATTAAACACACCATCAGTTGACACAAAAATTTGTGAAGCAGAAGTTGGAGAAGTGTCAGCCAAAGATATATGAAAATTTTGCATTAAGGAAACATTAAAATTGTCAAATGGAACTCCTCCTCTTTCAAGCAACAACACATTGTATTTCTGTGATAAAGTTGCTGCTAAAGGGCAGCCAGCTGTGCCTCCTCCAACTATTATGTAGTCATAATAATTATATGCATTGTTGCTCCCACTGCTCCAAGCATTTGATGATGATGATGATGATGATGAGAATGAACTTGCTGGTTTTATGAAGGGGTATTTATCTTTCCATGATTCCCATTTTCTTGCTGCTTTACATATATCACAGAGTACTCTCACTGTCAGAAACTTTATTTAAAACTGATACTATATATTAAAAAGAAGTGTGTGGAGAGATCAAAACTTAGGTACCTTGAGTAAGAGTGAGAAAAGAGTTAAAGTTGAGGCATAGGAGTAGTAAGGAGAGCTTCACAATCACAGGCACAAGTGCACCAATTACCGCTGCCATTGAACTCATCTCTCTCTCTCTCTCTCTTTAATATAGTTATGTAGCACTATCTTACATTCTTATATATACTCCCACTTTGATTCCCTTACACCTTATACACAGCTCCGCAACTACAACATTAATTGCTCCCAAAAACAAATACGACTCTCCTATTTAAAAGTGTGAAGTAACTTATAAATGTTGTTAAAAAATTTTGTCCTGAAATTGTCATTTACTAATTTTTATCTCAAATTATTGTCATAGCCAAGGTCTCACACCTCCGCACTGGCTCATCAGAACCCCTCCTCATCACGTGTCCGAACCAAGGTAGTCTCACTTCTCGCATCTTGTCCTCCACCGAAGCAACTCACACCTTCTCCCGAATAATCTCATTCCTCACCCTATTTTTCCTGGTATGGCCACATATTCCTCACCCTATCTTTCCTGGTATGGCCACATATCCATCACAACGTCCTCATCTCCGCCACCTTCAACTTTTGGATGTGAGAGTTTTTAAATGAGCAACACTCTTGCTCCAGACAAACGAATGGACTGCTACTCTGTAGAACTTACGTGTGTAGTTAGAAATCTCCTTTTGATAATTCTCCTAAATCAAGGACTTCAAAATCAATAAGATTTGTGTAATACATATACAATATAGCCGGTTGGACTGCTACTTTGTAGAACTTACGTTTGTGGTTAGAAATCTCCTTTTGATAATTCTCCTAAATTAAGGACTTCAAAATCAATACGATTTGTGTAATACATTCTTGTACGTGACCTTTTTAACCTAAAATTTTCAAATATTTACTATTAATTCCCTTAATTGTAGGTGTAGAAAAAGTTCCGTGCAATTTTTTCCACCTAATTTCACCACTTTAAATTATTTGTGGATCTAGGTTTTTGTTTGTGTGTATGTGTGTTTTAGGTTAATAGAATTAATTTGTTTTATCTAGGTTAATAGAATTCAACTTTTCTTCCATTCCATATTTTAAGGATTAGAATCCTTAATTTTTCTTCTCTGTCTTTTTCCTTTCATATATTAAGAATTAGAATTCGTTTAGATATAAAATTTATGTGATATTTTCATTAGGTTTTCTTTTCATATTTTAAGGATTACTTGTTATTAGTTTGAATATGACTGCATCACGTGTATGAGAAGGTAAGAAAATCAAATCAAAAGTAATGACTAATTGCTCCCACAAAGAAGTTTAATGTAGAAAAGTTAGGCGTACTACTTTGGTTTAATTTTTTGTTCAGAATTGTGATTTTCATTTTCTTCTTATAAGAAATACATCAATTCGTTGATGTCTACTTAGAAATATCTTAACTTGTTCTTGAAGTTATATAATATATAATTCATTATGAGTTAAGAATTCAACGGTTATCTCATCGTAGGAACTTGATTTTTAGTCATTAATTGTTACTTACAGCTGAGCTTTATCGTCGTTGATTTTTAGTGTTTCCTTAGGAAATAAATAAAGATGCCGGTATATTTTTGTTTTGTACATATTGGTTCACATAAAATTCTAATGTAATTTTTGTTTTCTTCATAATAGAAATTTATCAATTCATTGATGTTTGCTTAGCAAATAACGAGACCATTAGATGATTTCGAGAATTACTTCTTATGGTTTAGAGTTATTATATCTTTAGTTTGTTCTTGAAGTTATATAATATATAATTCATTATGAGTTTTTTTTTTTCTTCATATTAGATATTCATCGGTTATCTCATAATAGGGACTTGATTTTAATCATTAGTTGTTTGTCTTATGGTTAAGCTTTTTGTCGTTGATTGTTAGTGTTTTCTTAGAGAAAAAACATGCCAGTATATTTTTGTCTAATTTTTGTTCATATTTTAAACATGAAGTCCTAATGTAACCTTTATTTTCACCATATTGGAAATTCATCAATTCGTTGGTGTTTACTTAAAAGATAAAGAGAGCATTAGATGAGTCCGAAAATAATTTCTTATGATTTACGGTAAATTTATTATATCAATAGTTTGCTCTTGAAGTTATATAATATATAAATCTTTATAAATCTTTTTTTTTTTTTCATATTAGAAATTCATCAGCTATCTCATAGTAGAGATTTAATTTTTAATTATTAGTTGCCTATCTTACGGTTAAGCTTTTCGTCGTTGATTGTTCGTATGGTTAGGAATAAAGATGTCGTCGGACGATTTCAAAAATTTCTCCGAATGATTTGAGGTCAACTTTTGTACCCCCAACCTTAATTTCTATATTTCCTATCTTATAGGCTCTCAACTTTTAAAATATATATAGAAGTTTTATGATAATCAAAAAGGACAAACGTGCAATGCACGTTCTCATAAACTAGTTATATTAGAAGTACAATGCACCTTTTTCCCCTATTGCCAAAGGATCTCAAGATTTAAATTGCAGTAACTTTAAAAAGAATTATTTTAGATCATATTTTTCTTAATCACATTAAATTAATACAATTAAATTGAGACAGATCGAGCAACAAAAGTTTACTTGTCAGACTAAGTTCAAACAAAGATGATATTTGATGTCTCTTCTAAGGCCCTTAAGAAGGGAACTCGGAACCAAAATAAATCAAGTTATGAATAAAGTGACCAAAATAGGTCACCTATTTAATAAGTTACCAAAATAGGTTAAATCTTCTTTGGCAGAGTCTGATACGGACTCATTTTCTTGCAGATGGAGACACATTCCTGAAGGAAAAATTTGTGAGATTTCCTCTTAAAATGAATTCTCCAGAAGTTGTTCTTCGTCAAGCACATGGGCAACCGACGTTTCTTTCTGAATTTCTGCATGAATAATGAAAAACTAAGTTTGACATACATTTTACATAAAACGTAACTTTTTCTTATGATGTGTCAATTTTTTTTTTTAAAAAAGAACATAAAAGTGGTGATGTGACAAAATATTGACTTATTTTTTTCGATTTTCGTGTAAGTCGTAATAATTTATTTCGTTTTATATTTTTTTTTGATAAAACGTAATAAATTATTACGTTTTACAAAAAGTCAACTCCGTTAATTGATCATTAAGAAAAAAGAGAAAAACGTAATAATTTGTTACGTTTAGCCTATTTTGATAACTGATTCAATAGGTGACTTATTTTGGTCACTTTATTGGCTTTTGGCTTATTTTTATTTAGAGTTCTTAAGAAGGTTGTTTATTATCTCACACTCTTCAATCCCACACGTTGCTATAAATCTTTCCCGCTCGTAATTTCTAACCCCCTGCTTAAATTTTGAAGGCAACCTTCTCCTCATCTACATACAAGAATACCTTCATCAACGTTATATTATTATACACCATAACATCTACGAGATATAATCTATGAACATACACAGTTATAGTAATTAACATCAACAAATTATCATACCACTATTAACTTAAAGAAAGACGATAAAATATTATATTGAATGAAGAAAAATTGAATCAAAAATTAAAAATAAAATAAAAATGAAACAACAAAGAAAGAAGAAGAAGAAACAACAACAAAGATTTGCAAAAGTCACTTAGATAATTCTCAATTGACTTCAACTATGATTCTACTAAAGATATACTACAAAACGGGTACACGTACTCTTTTACCATATATATTAATATATTAATTTTGCTACCATATATTAAGATTCTTATTATTTAAAATATATTTTTCTGATTGTATGATTTAGGACTTCATATTTATTACCATATATTTTTTCCTTACCATACATTTAGGGCACCTTAATTTTAATTACATTAATGAAAAAATATTATATTTCATTAATTCTTATGACTTCTAATAAGGAAAGATTTTATCATAAATGTATTTAATTTATTTTTAATTCTTAAATATTAGAAATAAATAATGAAAAGACAATTTTGTCTAAATCAGAGGCTTTTAACGAAGGGCAAACAGTTCAAACGACATTTCTAAGGCCCTTTACACTTTTACTATATTATTACATACATTATAGATTATAGATATAGATATAAATATAGATAGATAGATTATAGAAGTAGATTATAGATTATAGATAAAGATTATTAAATAATTAACTTTATAAATTAATTATAATTTTTAAAAATTGAGGAGGAAAAAATATATGAAAAACTAATGTTTCTTTACATGAACAATAATCTTAACACATGTATAAACCGTGTAATTGGAGGTTCCATGAACCCCTCGACCGCTTCTGTAACACCCCAACTTAGGAAGGAGTCCCACATCGGCAAAACACGGGAGGGATGCTGGGTATATAAGTAAGAAAACCTTAAACCCTAATGACGCGTTCTAAAGCCATACGGGCCTGGGCCCAGAGCGGACAATATCACTAGTGGGTTGGGGAGTTACAACGATCTCTCGGGACTTGATAGTTCGGGATGCCCGTGTAACGCCCCGAATCTGGTACCCGGAACGTTACACGGTGCCCATGACCCCGAAGGACCACAATCTAATCCATGGCTGATATCTGTAACTGAGCATTGAATAATATACTATAAATATGCGGAATATAAGTTGTAAGGCCATAAGGTTCAAAACTAAATAAACATCTGATAAAACACAGTCTGAAAATGGTATAATAATACCAAAACAAATCTGAAGTAATTGTCTGACATGCTATAGTCTGAAAGCCTATAAACTTAACTAAATAAGGAGTTGAAGGAACGTGTGTAACACCCCACATTTTGGACTAGAACGAAAACCGCTATTTCTATGCGTAGATAATCCAAAAGCCATAAATCCTATGCAAATTTTTCATGTTAATCAATGATGTAGTGTGAAAAATTGAATGTGCTTTCCGTCGATATAAGATTCGCCTAAATCCGATACCCGGGCAAGATGTTATGGCTAATTTAAGTCCTAATCATAAAACACCATCATTTTGGTGCTTGGCGCATCGCAGAGGTGGTCTATTTAACAATTGTCAAATTTCAGTAGCCTAGCGCGATTATGGCACGTCACGCTGAAGTTTCAGGTCCCAACCACTGGGACAACGCGATGGCTCTGCGTCGCGGTGAACCCAAGAATCCCATTCGTCAATTCCCAGTGAGCCACCGCGATAGTGGCGCGTTGCGATGACCCATAAATTGGGCTCCCAGTTATATTTTATTCCGTCTCATTAAGGGTATATTGGGTAATCGCCCCTGTCAGCTTAAACACGGGACTTTTCTCCTAAGTGGTCACATTATTCATATTTTCTTCAAAAATTTATAAGAACACTCTCTAAGGTTTCAAACTAAAAACCCAAATAACTCAAGATTCAACCGTGGGTTTTCGAAACTGATTGAAGATTTGGAATCCCCAAACCGTAGGCTTCAAGAATCATCCATCAAATTTCTAAATTGGGGTACGTGGGGTTTATCCTAAAACTACATGGGCTTGTTGAAAACACCCAATTATGATTTTAAAAATCATCAAGCATGAATTTGTTAAAGGAGTTTTGAGATCCATGATTTTATTATGCTTTATGCATGTTTAATGATATTGTTGTTTTGGCCTTTAGGTTTTATCCCCTTAAATTGATTTACCCATATAAGTATATGTATGAAACTTTAAATTGAAGATTTGTTTGAGAGCACAAATAATGAAAATCCCTCTCTTGTGATAACCTTATATTTATGATCTTATGGTGATTGATTGAAATGTATGATTTACGGCTTGAAAATAGTTTACTCAAATACCATGGTATTTTGAGAACGATTTAGAGATTTAAGAGAGGGAGTTTCTTGATGTAAATATATTTTGTTAAAAGAGAAAGATTTGTATGAGATTAAGAGCTTTGACATGACCACCTTGCATCATTGAAAGTTTGACAAACAGAGTTGCATACATATGTTTACATGAGTTTTAGAGAAAAAGTTCTTTGAAATAATTTATTGATATGGTGGTCCCGAATTTATGTTTTGAAAACAAATATTGAAATATGCTAAAAATGGCTCAGAGATGTGACTTGCAAGTCAATGGTATGACGATACCATATAAATGTATGCCATAATAGAGTTAGAGTTTTCAGAGAATGCATGTCTTAAAGAGTTAAAAATGGGAATAAAGAGAGTTAGGTGGTTGCCTGAAGAGGGCTAGAGTTCAAATAAATCTTAGCCTAAAACCGTGTTTTGTCGATCCGGGTATATTATTTTTACGCTAGCGACGGTCGTGTGGCGTAGCAGAGTCAGAGACTCCAACCCTTGCGGCACACTTGGGTTAGAGGCTTCCCCACCAAGTTAATGGTGGATTCCATATAGCCCGTGGAATTATAGAGTTGTAGGGTATACCACCTAGCGCAAAAGTAAAACAAAAAGTGTCACAGAGTTCAGATGATTTTACAGAGTCTTTCAAAAGTGCCCATGAGATTTCTTACTATATGATATGTTTATGAACTGTTTTAAATTGCTCTCATATATGTTGAATATAAATTATTATTTTGGATTTGCTCTGCGTACCAGTACATCTGTATTGACCCCTACCTCCTAGGTTTGGAGGCTCAGTCTAAGGGTCCGGCTAATCAGTAGAGAATCCCAGAGAGAAGTGATTCGTGCAGTGGTGAGCCTTATTTGTTCCAGAAAGCCTGTTATTTCAGATTATGTTATTCCGTTGTTTTGGTCTACTGGGGGCCTTGTCCAATTTTCAGAACAGTTTTGAGATGTAGTAAAGATTTTGCAGACTATGTCTGATCTTATTCGGATGTTTTGAATTGCTGTTTTTGTTCTTATGTCTTGAATCTCAGAGTTAATGACCATGTTTTTGTATCAGATTGTATTTCCGCATCTTCTCTTATTATATGAATATTGTGCATGACTTCCAGGTAGAGTAGGACGTTCGAGCCTTCATGGTTCGGGATGTCCATCAAGGCCAGGCCCTAGTTCGGGTCATGACAAACTTGGTATCAGGGCATGGTTCATGGTCCCAGGGTGTCTGCAAAATTGCGTCGGATAGAGTCTTGTTTATGGGTGTGTAGTGCGCCACACTTATAAGCAGAAGGCTACTAGGCATTTAGGAATGTTTCCCTTTCTTCATGTTCTAGTTCGTGCTATGAAGTCAAAATGTCCCTCTTTCATACTCTAATTCATGCTATGGTGTCGCCCATACGAAAGTAAGGTCATCCCAGTTCTTTTCTTACTTTGATGTGCTTATATGTCTCATTGTTGAAGTGATTCAGGTGCAGAAGTCTAGAATCTAAATGGTATAGTCCTTTCTGATTGAGCCATATAAGATTTTAAAATTGGGCAAGGACTTGTGAAGATTCCGTAAGTGCCTCAGAGTGTATTAATTCTAGTGTGAATTTTGATTCTGATGAAATTATGCTTTTGAGCTTGCGGTATTAAGTGTATTCAGTCCCTTTCAAAAAATTTTATGTTGCAGATGTCATGCTTAAGAGGGAATGATGTGTAGCAGAATGTTGGAACCGTATTTCCACCCAAGTAGTAGTATAAGTTAAAGTGTCGGTGTCATGACCTATTGGTAGTGAGATTAAACTAAGAAGTTGGTGATAGAAGTCACAAGGTTAGAAATCAGAGTGAGGATACTTTCATGTAGATAAATGTGTTTAGTTGAATAATTGATGTTTGAGGATGATTTACCCCTTTATAGTGATAGACTAATGTGGTAGCTAGTAGCATGTGTGGATTGTATGGTAGTTTGTGGGGGGAGTGTTTGACTTAGATTTTTATTCATACAGAGTAAGATATGTATTCTTAGATCATTGATTATTATGTGTCAAGTTTCTATCTCTTGTAACCTTGTTATCGTTGTGTTGTTGAAACTCAAAGTCTAGTGGTTCCGTGTGGGGTCTATTTTGATTCACTAGCAACTTGTTGTTCATCTTGTTGATTCTTGTGTTGGTTGGAACTGGGGGGCTTAGAGGCGTAATGGCAAGAAAAGTGGTAAGGGCGATTTATTGAATGTATGTATAGCCGAACCTTTTTGCATGAGATTGAGTTGGAATTAAAGTAATACATCCTTGTGTGTTAGTTTAGTTGAAGGTAGAGAAGGAGTTATTAGCTAAGGTGAGTTGTTGTTTGCTCAAAGTATGAAAATGGCTAGATTAGCCAGTAAGTTATAATTATAGACACAAGGTTATTTGTGGAATTTGAAGGTAGTCTAAATGTACGCTTGGGTAAGTAAGTGTGATGTGAGAAAGACGTATAAGTAGATAAGATTGTATGGGGTTATAATATAAGATTAAGGTCGACCATGTCTATTATGTGACTCTACCCCTCCCCCCCCTCCCTGACCTTCTTTTCTTTGGTAGTTGTGAACTAGTACTATTTGTGAGAAGGTATGTAGTAGATTTTGTGGCATAGGAGTGATGTCATGAAGGTATTGGTTATGGGTTGTATCTAAATATAATGTGATATTTAGGTAGAATATCCCAATTTGATGGACTAGTATATTATGTTGCATTCTTCATTGGTGGTAGATGATTGATGCTAGACTATAGGCTTGATGTGTTGAAATAATGTGTGTTAATGAATTATAATAAGGAAAACTGTAAGGTCATGATCGATTATTGTGGCTACGGAGTTCTAGTGTACTATTGTTTCTTGATGTTTTATTTCATAGTTTCCAAGTGAGAATTGTCTGTAACGTTGGGTTGTAAATCATGTTTAGCCTTAGACATTAAGTTTGAACAATTGATGGCCATGAAAGTGGATGTGATTATTTCTTGGTTAATGATACTAGTTTTATGGAAGTGATCTAATAGGCTTGAACAGTGCATGCAAGAGCTTAAGTTTATTTGATTCGAAATGAAGTATGATGTTGTATGTATGAAGTAGAAGTATGCCAAGGTGATATGAGGTTACGGTATTTTTCTAAGGCTATTACATGTTGTGTGAGGCTAGTGGTACCGTTGAGTTGCTAGGTGAAGAAAGACTAGGTAGATGGTATATGGTGTTCTAAATAGCCAAGTTAAGGAGTTTTGATAGATAATGTTAAGCCTTTTGATATGAACTTGATTCTCATAGTAGAGAGATATAAGTTTGGAGTCATGATGCTGGTAGACTATGACAGAAGTGGTATGGTCCGTCAAAGGTTTGGAGATATCCATGTTTAGTGTTAGAAAAATCTAAGTTGGTGAATGTTTAAGATGTTATATGAGGACTTTTGGGGCTATAAAAACCTAAGGGTTGAATCTTAGAAGGAGGTATTAGCATTGGTTGTTATACATAAAGATATCGTCTTACAGGGTAAGTTAAGTTTAGTTTTATGTGTATTATTATATCCCCGACTCTAGAGTAAAGTGATTTTATTTTATACCAGAGTGTATATAGTGGTCCACAGACTTGGAGTAATGGCTTAAATCTAAGGGAAAGATGATAGAACGAGTAACCCAGTCAAGTTTTCAGATGCTAATAGATATGCTAGTAAGTTGTGGAATTGGCCGTGAGAAAGAATGATGCTCAATCTATTCTTATTTCGGCAATTTACCTCAGTTATTCTGACACATACTCATGCTTTATGTTTCAGCTTCATGATCATAACTCGTGTTCATGTCTATGGTAAGGAATCATGTGCTCTCCTAGTTCATAGTATGATGAGTTCCCAGTTTGTTTAGCAGTTAGAATCGTTTTTCGTAAGTTATGAATTCCAAAATTCAGATCATACAGTTCATGACTCCTGTACACATGTGATACTCTTAACGATCAGTGAAAATTTAGATTTATATCAGGTACGTCCTCAGATTAGATCTCTTTAATGAGTCCATGCCGTGAGTGCTCTATTCCTCACGCCTCAGTAGGGTATCAAGTTATGCTTAGTACTCCCTTTATGTTTCGAATCCCGATATTCCAATTTGCAGTGACATTTTCTCTTAGGTCGAGATAGTGATGATGAACAGTTGTTTAGATGGGAAAGAGTAAACATTTTTTGTTGATGAAAGATGGTTATATGTTTATTTGAGTTAAGGCGGTAACTGTGGAGTAATATTGAGGCTGAGTCTTTGATACGTGTCAAGGTTAGTTGAAGTTTTATGTGTTATATTTGGGAAAAATTATTGTGGGCTTGTTTTATGTGAGTTTATAAGTTGAAAGAATTTTGAGGTGATGTTTCGTGTATGGCTTGGTTAGTTGAGAATATTTTATGTGTATCATCTGAATAGTGTAGGGAAGTTGTTATGGATAGAAGTATTAGAGAATATGAGAAATATGCTTTATGAGTGGTTGTTTAGAAGTGCATATGTGGGTATGAAGATAGGCTTGAATGTCATGTTTGTATGCATATGGATGGATGCCTTGAGTGTTTGTGAATGTCTAATACGAAGTTGAAGGTGATTGCTGGAGTGGCAGTAAGAATTATGCAGGAGATGAGCAATTGTGAAATGCAGGGTGTGCTAAATTCATGATTCAAACTAGTACTACAGTATTATGTGGTGCGTCTTGTGATTTTGAGTTAGGCTTGAAGATGATGAGGAGATTTAGTTCAGTTTAGACATTAGTAGATGGAAATATCAGCGGCCATGTGAGAAAAATAAGTGGAATCAATGAGCATGGTGTTTAAGGGGAAAGTATAGTTGAGAGAGTATTTTAGAAGTGTGGCTAATGTTGAAAGTAAGAAGTTGCAATGCCTAAGGTTTGGTAATTCTATCCTAGTTTACGAGTTATATGTTTATATTCCATGCTATAGAGTAGTTTCATTGTTGTGATTCCTTAGTTGGATGTCTTGTGTAACTCATGTCAGAAATTCTTTGCTCCCTAATGCTACTAGAACTTCTTTAGAAAGAGTATTGAAGAGATACTCCAGTTAAGTATAAGGGTCTAGTATAATTCAGTCTAACGGTCAGGCAGACAAGTTACTATGGTTTTCCACCTTTTCACTCAGTCCTACTATCTGAAGTCCAATGCGTATGACCATCCCAAAGATAATCTATTCCATTCGTGTAAGTTGCGAACTCAATTCAGTCCAACCATCATGTTTTAGATTCAGTTATTTAGTCATGAATCAATTCAAAAGAGTTCAACACATAATCTCAAATTTTTCCAGCTATTTTAGCTCAGACAGTGTAATACCTTTGTACGATCTAAATCTTGTTGCCTCATGATTCATACTTACCGAAGTTATCACTTCTAAATCCAATGTGTGTGATTTGAGCATAAACGCTTCTAGGGAAACCCTAAACTCTTAACACGAATCAGCTCTTTAAAACAAGTAAGGGCAAGTCAGCTCAGAATTCAGTTTCATGATAGAAGTTTAAATGGTTTAGATCAGTTATATCCTTTCTTAGAAGACATATCAGGTCTGCGTTATTCCATACCTTTAAGCTTCAACGTTTCTACCCATCATTCGAGGACGAATGATCCCAAGGGGGAGATAATGTAACACCCCGCATTTTGGGCTAGAATGAAAACCGTCATTTCTATGCGTAGATGATCCAAAAGCCATAAATCCTATGCAAATTTTCCATTTTAATCAATTATGTAGTGTGGGAAATTAAATGAGCTTTCCGTCGATGTAAGATTCGCCCAAATCCGATACCCGGGCAAGTTATTATGGCTAATTTAAGTCCTAGTCGTAAAACACCGTCATTTTGGTGCTTGGCGCGTCGCGGAGGTGGTCTATTTAACAATTATCAAATTCCAGTAGCCTAGTGCGATTATGGCACACCCCGCTGAAGTTTCAAGTCCCAACCAGTGGGACAACGTGATGGCTCCGCATCGCGGTGACCCCAAGAATCCCATTCGTCGATTCCCAGTGAGCCATCGCGATAGTGGCGCGTCGCGATGGCCCATAAAATCGGGCTCCCAGTTATATTTTATTCTGTCTCATTAAGGGTATATTGGGTAATTTCCACCCCCCTTGTCATCTTAAACACGGAATTTTTCTCCCAAGTGGTCATATTATTCATATTTTCTTCAAAAATTCATAAGAGCACTCTCTAGGGTTTCAAACTAAAAACCCAAATAACTCAAGATTCAACTGTGAGTTTTCGAAACTGATTGAAGATTTGGAATCCCCAAACCGTAGGCTTCAAGAATCATCCATCAAATTTCTAAATTTAGGTACGTGGAGTTTATCCTAAAACTACATGGGCTTGTTGAAAACACCCAATTATGATTTTAAAAATCATCAAGCATGAATTTGTTAAAGGGGTTTTGAGATCCATGATTTTTTTATGTTTTATGCATGTTTAATGATATTGTTGTTTTGGCCTTCAGGCCTTATCCCCTTAAATTGATTTACACATATAAGTATACTAGTTTAGGTGTACGCGCGTCACGCGTGTACTTCACTTTAATGAGTTCAAACGTTACACTAAATAAAAAAATTGTTTAAATAATAAAGATGAATACAATAATTAAATTAAACATCTTTTGAATATGTAAAGATGGAGAATTTATTTAATTAAACCTAACCTTTACCGAAAACGATTCTCAAAGTTGATCGACATTCATCTACCACCTGTAAACTGTAATAAAATAATACGATAATAGAGACATTAAATGATACAATTAAATCTAACTTTTACACTAAAATTTCCTCAAAACGTCTAACACTCATCTACCACATGCTAACTATAACAAAATAATACGATAGTAGAGATATCAAAATAATATAACTATACCTAATCTTTATACAATAAAAATTCTCAAGTCGGATATATTAAAGCAATACAGTTAAACTTAACCCTCACCTAAAAAAAATCTTCAAAATCGACCGACATTTATCTACCACCTACAAACTACAAAAAAATAATACGATAAAAAAGATATCAAAATAATACAATTAAATTTAAACTTTACACACAAAAAATTCTCAAACTCGATCGATATTTGCCCACAACCTGTAAACTACCATAAAATAATAAACTAATTGAGATATTAAGACAATACAATTATTATACAAACTAATAATAAAAAAAATTATTGAATTTATTATACAAAGCCTGATGGCTTGTATATATTTATCCATACATTGATTAAAAAAAAAAAAAAAAAAAAAAAAAAGACAATACTTTACAAAATAAAAAAACCAACTACCTAACATCTGAGCAATGCAAGTGAATCAATAGATAACTTAAAAGACAAAGAAAGAACACACTCATTCATCAAAAAAGAAAAGGTTAGAGCACATCAATTCCATATAAACCTTAATGTATATAAACCGACAATCAGATCTATATTATTAAAGATTTGATTTGGGAAAAACGTAAAAAAAAAAAGGCACGCATATATGTTATTAAAAGACCTAAGCATATTGTGTGCATAAATTAATATAAATAGTTATTCTCTAGATCTCAATATTTATAGAAGTATTTCCTTAATAGAGTTTTATTTTAGGAGTATTTTTTTAGTTGATCGAAAATATTAGTAATTGAGTATCCTTCCATATATTTTAGAGTCCCATATATTTTAGGAGTTTAGTATAATAAAATATAATTAAATAATAAATTGAATAAAATAGTGAAAAGACAGTTTTGTCTAAAGGAGAGTATTTTAATGAAGGACAAAAAGTTCAAATCACTTTTCTAAGGGGCTTCATACTATTAATATATTATAGATGTACGAAACTTGAAATTGAAGATTTATTTGAGAGCACAAATAATGAAAATCCCCCTCTTGTGATAACCTTATGTTTATGATCTTATGGTGATTGATTGAAATGTATGATTTACGGCTTGAAAATAGTTTACTCAAATAGCATAGTATTTTGAGCACGATTTAGAGATTTAAGAGAGGGAGTTTCTTGATGTAAATATAATTTGTTAAAAGAGAAAGATTTTCATGAGATTAAGAGCTTTGCCATGACCACCTTGCATCATTGGATGTTTGACAAACAGAGTTGCATACATGTGTTTACATGAGTTTTAGAGAAAGAGTTCTTTGAAATGATTTATTGATATGGTGGTCCCAAATTTATGTTTTGAAAACAGAGATTGAGATATGCTAAAAATGGCTCAGAGATGTAACTTGCAAGTCAATGGTATGACGATACCATATAAATGTATGCCATAACAAAGTTTGAGTTTTCAGAGTATGTTTTCATAGAATGCATGTCTTAAAGAGTTAAAAATGGGCATAAAGAGAGTTAGGTGGTTGCCTGAAGAGGGCTAGAGTTCAAATAAATCTTAGACTAAAACCGTGATTTGCCGATCCGGGTATATTATTTTTACGCTGGCGACGGTCGTGTGGCGTAGCAGAGTCAGAGACTCCAACCCTTGCGGCACACTTGGGTTGGAGGCTTCCCCGCCGATTCAATGGCGGATTCCATATAGCCGATGAAATTTCAGAGTTGTAGGGTATACCACCTAGCGCAGAAGTAAAACAAAGAGTGTCACAGAGTTCAGATGATTTTACAAAGTCTTTCAAAAATGCCCATGAGATTTCTTACTATCTGATATGTTTATGAACTGTTTTAAATTGCTCTCATAATTGTTGAATATAAATTATTATTTTGAATTTACTCTGCATACCAGTACATCTGTATTGACCCCCTACCTCCCAGGTTCGGAGGCTCAGTCCAAGGGTCCGGCTAATCAATAGAGGATCCCAGACAGAAGTGATCCGTGTAGTGGTGAGCCTTCTTTGTTCCAGAAGGCCTGTTATTTCAGATTATGTTATTCCGTTGTTTTGGTCTATTGGGGGCCTTGTCCCAGTTTTTAGAACAGTTTTGAGATGTAGTAGAGATTTCGCAGACTGAGTCAGATCTTATTCAGATATTTTGAATTGCAGCTTTCGTTCTTATGTATTGAATCTCAGAGTTAATGACCATGTTTTCGTATCAGATTGTATTTCCACATCTTTTCTTATTATATGAATGTTGTGCATGACTCCAGATAGAGTAGGACATTTGGGCCTTCATGGTTCGGGATGTCCGTCACGGCCAGGCCCTAGTTCGGGTCGTGGCAACATGTCTTCAACTAACTCCATCTACTGATACTGAACTGAAATAATAAATAATAATAAAGTAATCATATCATCCTCGAATGATGAGGACTCACTGTAAATCTACTGCTGCTGGAATCTAAAATACTACTGATGCTCTGGAGCGCATGCTTCTGAACCTATCGCGTAAAGTAAAACACCATTGCGCAAATGCATCAGTACGTTGGAATGTACTGGTTTGCAAGTGAGGTAGGCTGAATGCAAGGGGTTCATATGCATGAACAATACTAATTGACTGACTAACATGAACGTAAGAATACATGCATGAATACGTAACTGTATCTGACATCGTGATAGGACTAAATACTGATTTATGACTACTGAGTATTCTGATAACATGGATTTATTGATATCTAAGTTTACTATTACTGGAATACAGATTTATTGTACTACTGGTAGGCTGACAACTGAGTTTACTGATTTGGATATCTAAATTTTTATTTCTGGTAGTTCTGATTATGAAGAACTGATCTGATTGACTGTATCTGATAGTCCTGAATCTGAATACTGATAACATGAGTTTCGTATAACTAGTATACTGATACTGAGTGACTGTATCTGACAGTCTAAGCTCTGATTGAACTAGCTGAGTTCCGTACTGTATTGAGTGACTGTATCTGACAGTCCTGAAATCTGTAGAACTATCTGAGTTCTATTACTGAGACTAAGACTATGGGAGGTAATCATCTAACCGACATGCCCCGAAATTGAACTGGTGGAGTCCAACCTGTAACCCCAGCTGGAAGGGTGTCTGCACCGTACCACGAGTAAAGGCAAGCTGTGAGTATACTCTCTCTGACAGGGAGCTCTTTCGTCAAGCCCTCCTAGTAGGTAACTCAAATGAGATGTATAAGTCCCTAAATGCGTAGGGTGCATCTCAATCTACGCTGGGTACGTAGTTCTGGAACATAAGGACTGCTTCTAAGGATCACACCCTTCACTGAATAACAGGTGAGTCCTCATCCTTGGGTTTACTCGGTGCTGAATCCTACTCCCAACTGAATAGACACTGAACTGATTAATTGAACTAAACTGATACTAACGGTATTATTTAGTGGAGCTAAACTGAGTTCACTGAGTTCCATTGACTAACGGAATGCTACTGAGATTTGAGGACTGATTGAGAATACTGAAGTTACTGAGATTTACTGGGAATACTGAGGTTACCGAGATTACTGAGATCACTAAAAAATTTTGAGATTTTTGAATTTTCGTGAGTCACATGAATGACTGAGTTCTATGGATCATGGCTTGACTGAGAGTATCGTGAAAACATGACATGACTCTAGGAACACAACTAAATTGTCGGGTACAAGTACCCCCAGGACTCGATAGAATGAAACTGACAAGGCTTGATATTTTTTATCACATGACCAATATCAACAATTCATAATTTCATAGTTGGGGATTTTTCATAAAGTACATAATTATCATAACGTTGTACATGGATAGTAATGCATATAAATATGGCGTAATTTCATGCTTCTAATCTCATGAACATCTCATCAAGCAATCACAATGCATAGGTTTAGCATGAGAATCATCTTAATCAAGTAGGTATAGCATAACTTAAGTGGCTTGACATAATCTTGATACATGAAAACTAAGTACTTGCTCATTATTCATTCTTTGGGGCATATTATCAAACGTTTTGCATGCACACTTAGGGCATAGGTATGATCATCAATTTAACACTACATGGTTCCAGAATTTAACTCAATTGCATGAATTTCAACCCTATACTAACATAGTTTCATGAAAATATGATAAAGATGCAATCTTGGTAATCATACAACAATAACAACATGAACATAATCAATTCAAAGCAAGAACATCATGACATATAGTTTAAAATAGGGTTCTTGAGCTTCATGGACGAAAGGAGTACATGAATCAACACTGTGCATACCTTAGTTCTTGATTTAATGAAGATTGACGGAAAGATTCTTAAAAATTGATGGTGAAATCCCTTGAAATTGAACCTTCTATGAAAACCCTAGGGCTTGTTCTTGAGAGTAACTTGAGAGAAATAATATATTTTGGGTGAAATATGGCTGAATCACGTTTTATTGGGTTTATATAGGGGTGACAAATTGACCCTTTTAACCCTTGGACGCGTATTTTAATTCTGTGAAAATTTTCCGACCTGGACCCCTGGCGCGATCGCGCCGTGTCACTGGAATTTGACAACTGGAAAATTGGGGAATGGCACGACACAGAGCCATCGCATTGCTACTTCTTTTGTGACCTGGAACTTTGGCACGACACGGATAAATCACGCTGAGACACTGGAAAAAGGACAATTACCATTTTCGCTTGTGGCGCGGCGCGCCACTGACCAACATGGCGTTGTTTTACGACGGGGACTTGAAATAGTCATAACTTCTTATCCGGTTATCGGATTTGGGCGAATCTTATATCAATTGAAAGATTATTGAATTTCTCACATGAAAAAAGTGAAAATCTTGAAAACACCACATGTATAAAAGTGGATTCATCTTTAAAACAAGTCTTTAATATTTCTGGAATAATTTTTAAGCTAAGTAGAAGTACGGGGTATTACAGCCCGTCGTGGCTAGGGACCTGGCTTGGGTCGAGATAGAATGGTATCAGAGTCTTTCCTGTGTCAGCCCTATCGATGTGGGCCAGAGTTCAAACTGAGTGTAGGAAAATCTCTTCGGCAAAACACAGGAGGGATGTAACTACTTACTCTCAAAACACAAGAGGGATGTAAATAAGAAAGTCTTACTCCCTAGTGATGCGTTTTAAAGCCATGCGGTCCTGGATGCCGATTCTATAAGGAGTCCAACATATGCAATACCCCAACTTATGAATGAGTCCCACATTGGTAAAACACACCCCATTCGATGTGGGCCAGAGTTCAAGGTAAATCCTATCGACAAAACACAGGAGATATGTAACTACTTAGTTCAAACTGAGTTTAGGTAACACAAGAGAGATGTAACTACTTAGTTCAAACTGTGTGTAGGTAAATTCCGTTGGCAAAACATAGGAGGGATGTAACTACTTACTCTCAAATCACATCACCGTGCGGTCCTGGACGCAGAGTCTATAAGGAGTCCCATATATGCAACACCCTAACTTAGGAAGGAGTCCCACATCGGCAAAACACACCCCACTCAATGTGGGCCAGAGTTCAAACTAAGTGTAGGCACATCCCGTCGGCATAATACAGAAGGGTTGTAACTACTTATAGTTCAAACTGAGTGTAGGAAAATACCATTGGCAAAACACAGGAGGGATGTAAGTAAGAAAGCCTTACTCTCTACTGACGCATTTTAAAGTCATGCGGTCCTGGATGCTGAGTCTATAAGGAGTCCCACATATGCAACACCCTAACTTAGGAAAGAGTTCCACATCAGCAAAATACACCCCACAACTTAGGAAGGAGTCTCACATTGGCAAAACACACTGAGTCCATAAAGGGGTATGTAACACCTCAACTTAGGAACATGTAAGTAAGAAAGTCTTACTCCCTAGTGACGCATTTTAAAGCCTTGCGGTCCTGGTCCCAGAGCGGACAATATCACTAGTGGGTTGAGAAGTTACAAGGGTCTCTCGGGCCTTGATGGTTCGGGATACCCGTCGCGGCCAAGGTCTGGGTCGGGTCATGACACTTCTCCCTTACGCTATATATAACTTCGGTTGTATATATTTGAATTTTTTATCAAAATAAGTCATTTTTAAAATCAATTTACCAAAGTAATATGTTTTTTGAAAATTTTATAAAAATCAAAACGGCATTAAAGTAGGAATCGTTACTAACAGTAACTTTTTGACTTAAAACGTTATCAATAGTAACGAGACTGTGCAACTCTGCCACATCAGACTCTGCAGAGTTGATTTGACAGAGTCTTGTTACCGTTGGTAACGTTTTAAGACAAAAACGTAACTATTAGTAACGATTCCTACTTTAACACCGTTTATCGTTCATTTTGATCTGTTAATTTTTTTAAAACCTAATACGTTAATGCCAACAACGTTTACACTAGTTTTGTAAAGTTTTCAAAAAAATATTACTTTGATGAATTGATTTAAAAAATGACTTATTTTGGTCAAAACTTCACGTATAGTTAGTATAAAGTACCCACTAAAGAACATGAGGCGGTAATTTTCCTACAATTTAATTTTAATGGTGTGCGTTCTTTATTAGTAGGTAGGAGGACTTTGTTATCCGTGTTAGTAGCTATAGTATTGGTATTATTTTAGAATGTTGTATCGTTTGTTGTTTTACTTGGTGGATCTTGTTTATGATATTATTGTGTGTGGTGATTTCTATTGTATCTTATCTTTTTACTATTCCTTTTCTAGATTGTTTTATTTTGAGCCGGGGGTCTATCGAAAATAGTCTCTCTATCTCACCTCCGAGGTAGTGGCATGGTTGCGTACACTTACGCTCTCCAGACCCCACTTGGTGAAATATACTGGGTGTGTAGTTGTTGCTGCGTTAGTCTGCTTTGGTTAAAAAAAAAAGTAATGGCAACTTGCTTGAATTTCATGTTTAACTCATCATACCCTGACAAAACTCACAATGGAACTACGAATATATGTTCTGCAAATTGGATTAAATTCAAGAAACAAGTTTTCATTGAAAAGAAAGAAAGAAGAATGATAATCTAAGATGTGAATTTAGAAATCCCCTTGTATAACAAGATTTCGTATACATTACTTATGGTGACACACATAGTAAAAAAAACTTACTTGCATCGGATGTTTACATAAAATCAATAAACACTCGACACGTATCTTTCATATGCATTTTTATCACTTCACCTCAATCTACCACTTGACCGTGATAAACGAATGTAGTTACACCGGGTGCAGGTAAGCTTTTTCAGTCGTCCTAATTACTCTTCTTTTTATGGCAAGCCAAACTTTACAGACTACATATAACTGCTTGCTAAAGAATTAAAATGACAAAATTCATACTTATGTCTCAGTTCCCTTGCAAAAGAAATTAAAATATGGGCCAATAGAATCTTTATAAACCAGCTGCTCTTCCTAATCTTTCCCTTAAAATCTTTACTCCCATATACCTGCATCAAAGAAATCAATTAGTATAATTATTCAATCCTCTTCAGAGTACTTGTAAGATATGAATGATTTTTACCTGCCCATCATCATCACTGTGGCTTGAGGATTGGTTCCTGGCGACTCAGTGAATGTCGAACCATCAATGACTCGGAGCCTTTTGACATTGATAACCCTGTAATCAGGGCTTACTACCTTGCCTACGTGACAACCCCCGTGATAGTGCCATATTGTGATCACAGTGTCTTTGCAGAACTGTTCAAGTGATTCCGTATCATTAGTATGTTTCGGTATAAGATTAATATTAGCTTGGACACTCATGTTTAGCAACTTGTCCAGTGTCTCCTTGTCGCACTGGGCGAAGTTAGTGAAATGTTTTGATTTCACAATCTTCTCCACAATGCGTATGCCATCTACACATCGCTTCAGGTCGTGTGGATGGCTAAAGTAGTTGAAGGTGACGGACGGACTGTCATCAAACTTAGTGCTCTTCAGGCTAAGATGCCCTGTTGATAAAGGTGTTGCTATCTTTTCTAATATGAAACCTCCCCTGAATACTTCTCGTGGAACATTTTTCTTGTTTCTTTTGTGCGCTTCAATTGCTTCGTGTGTTCTCTGCTTTGGAGGAATTGTGGAGAGTTGTCCTATCTGGTTATTCCAAAACGTTAAACGTATGTCAGAAAAAGGTTTGAATGTCAAAAAGAGTTCAATGGAGTATCATGAGAAAAAACTCGAGCACCCACGTGTCCCAGAAGCCCTGTTGGCTCTGGCCACCAAAAGTTATCGGATTTAGTACGTATACTAAAGAGGATATTTGCGACAAGAACTGATTGTTAATTTCTCACAATGCTTGAAATGAAGTTTTTATGACTAACCTCAGCTGAGGCAATACCATGATCGCACTGAATGCTTTCTTCAGATTCTCCATATCCACTGCTAGCTTCAATATAGACCCCCATCTTGGTAATTCCTACAGTCTGGATCAGGGACTGCTGAACAGGCCTATTTGTGGGAACAAATATGGTGTTTAAGGGGTTATCTGACATGCCTTTACCGACGAATTTATTGTCAAGCACCACTGATATGTTCAATTTTTCCAATTCAGCCTTTGGTCCTATTCCACTGAGCAACAGAATTTGAGGACTTCCAATTGCACCAGATGACACTATAATTTCACTTCCCTTTCTCTTTGAAAGAAATGCCTTGTGTTGGTTCCCCTTTTCGTCTTTGAAGATAACTCCTACTGCTCTTGGCTTCTTTCCTACACAATTTTAAATTGCTATCATCATACTAGTTTAAGTACTCAATCTAGGACTAAATGTATTAGACTGAGTTGACATGTAATACCTGATGTGTCAAACTCAACCTTTTGAACTGTCGCGTGCACCAAGACATGAAGCTTCCCAGGGTTGCCTGAGGTGAGTAGTTCAGCTGCAGTCTTACGATGACCAAATCTGTCGAAAATAGTTCCTCCAAACTTGGTTCCATATATGTGATCATATGTGAATCCATTAAAAGGTAATATACCAACTTCTAGAAGACCTTCGCTTACTGCTATCTGCCATGGTGCTAAGATTGGTCTATGAACAATTTGCTTCTCAATCCAGGGGAATGATTCATTCACCAGTTTAGAATCCCAACCTACTTTCTTGATATAGCTGCAACTTCAAAGAATCATAGCATCAAATATAATGATCTCCTAACAAGTGCCTAGTGCATGCAAGATTCTACAATATATAGTAGCAATTGTGTACCTAGTGCATGCAAGATTCTACAATCATACAAATGTACGTAATTTTCATGCATTTTAGAAACTCCTAACAAGGAGCAATTTTCCTCTTAATGGGACCTAGCTATGTGATAAACCGAAGTGGATTCTTGATTTAAAGTCTATGCGTTCCTACAACGACCTCAAGTTAATATACAATTATAATTGAATTCACAATCAAATATCTACAAATATTTTGTTAATTCTTTAATATAAATGCAGAGTTTGAACAAAAACAACTAGGTTCACTCCCGCGGCCGGCCCCGTACTGCATAGGCTAGATCTGCATCTACTGACAAAATCAGATCATTGGGTTCCGAATACAAATTAAAGGAAAAAAGAAATAGTACTTACCCAAATTCTGTATCATATCTTTGTTTCAACAACCATTCAAACTAAACAGTAAGATGATTTATAAGAGACCATCATAAAGAAGAAATTAAATTCATTAGCCTTAAATGGTAAATACAATAAATGATGATAGAATGCTGGTCGTTGGGATTTTTAATGTATGCAATAAGCTGAATTTTTGGGTACATATATAGCTTGACAACCAACCATATGGTCTAACCATATGATACAGTCCACAGAATCCTATTGATTTAGAAAGGTTATGTACGTATAGTTTTGACTGCTAAATGAACTGTCACTGTCAATGCCTTCATTAATCTATTGTACTTAAATTCGTGTTTGTCCTTTTTAGTTACGTACAGAGAAGCTAACTGATCCGATTCTCACAAAATAAATTACAAAAACTATTTGAAAAATTAAATGTTATACTTATTCCTAGTGATTTCTTCTTTGCACTTCAAAATATTTAAATCTGGTACCTAACATAAAAAGTGGCTAATTTTCTCTAAGTAATTGGAAGAGGACAAGAAAGTAGTAGTAGCAGTAGTACCATTTAAAGACACTGCCATTTAGTCTTAAAAAGAAATAGTCAAGGTATATAGGGTATGCAGTTTGTCAGCTTATGGGCTCATTCAATTAATTTCAGCATACTCAAGCTGATTTGCCTTTTTAAACAATCAAAGTAGTGAGTATGTTGAAATTAATTGACAAATATAATTAATGGAGTATGCTGAAATAATTCAATTAATTTTAGCATACTCAATTAATTATTGTACTACTCATTAATTTCATTGATGGTCACTCACTGTATTTTATTGCATTAAAAATAAAAATAAGGCACTATACTACCAGTTTCCTATCAAAAGAGGTCATTCATTGTTGCCAAGAAAATTTTCTGCCACCAAAAAGTAATTCAACTTTAATTAGTCAAACTATCATATATAGCGTTTCCTAATTACTTTGTGACATTTGAGCAAATTGAGTTGAAAAACTTTTTACAGCAAATTTCTATTGATTTGCTAAAATGAACAAATAAAGTGAAATGGTGGGAGTATGCTTTCTCCCAATATACTAAAAATGACAAGGAAAAGTGAATGTTTTCTTAATATATGTTTTTCTCTCGATATATTAAAAAAAAAACAAGGAAAAGTGAATACTCCTATATTTTTAGTATAGTGAACATATAAAAGTGAGCAGGGGGACGATAGAAATGAGATGAAATCAGGTACCTTTCGCTAGCACGACTGTAGAAACCAGCATTAATGCTAGTGCCTCCGCCCAAGACTTTAGCTCTTGCATTAAACACACCATCAGTTGACACAAAAATTTGTGAAGCAGAAGTTGGAGAAGTGTCAGCCAAAGATATATGAAAATTTTGCATTAAGGAAACATTAAAATTGTCAAATGGAACTCCTCCTCTTTCAAGCAACAACACATTGTATTTCTGTGATAAAGTTGCTGCTAAAGGGCAGCCAGCTGTGCCTCCTCCAACTATTATGTAGTCATAATAATTATATGCATTGTTGCTCCCACTGCTCCAAGCATTTGATGATGATGATGATGATGATGAGAATGAACTTGCTGGTTTTATGAAGGGGTATTTATCTTTCCATGATTCCCATTTTCTTGCTGCTTTACATATATCACAGAGTACTCTCACTGTCAGAAACTTTATTTAAAACTGATACTATATATTAAAAAGAAGTGTGTGGAGAGATCAAAACTTAGGTACCTTGAGTAAGAGTGAGAAAAGAGTTAAAGTTGAGGCATAGGAGTAGTAAGGAGAGCTTCACAATCACAGGCACAAGTGCACCAATTACCGCTGCCATTGAACTCATCTCTCTCTCTCTCTCTCTCTCTTTAATATTTGAATTTTGATGTGCCTTTCTTTGATATAGTTATGTAGCACTATCTTACATTCTTATATATACTCCCACTTTGATTCCCTTACACCTTATACACAGCTCCGCAACTACAACATTAATTGCTCCCAAAAACAAAGTGTTGTATATAAAACATGATAGATGTCCATGTGTCCAAAATAGGTGTGGTGTGGTTTTCTTCTAATTAGGCACAAATTCAAGTCATCCCCACCCCTTTGAATTGAATAAGTTTCCATTTTGTTAACCTCTTGGCTTTAAATAGCATGTCCATATTTGAGAAGAGGTTAACAATATAAAAAGACACATATTTCTCTTGTTACATTGTTACTTTCTTAGATAGTTTTATATCACGTTATCAGTACAAGTCTCTGTCATCTTAAGAAAAGACTTTTCAACGATAATAAAGATAAGAAATTTTAAGAAAAGACCACTAACCCAGTTGTCGCTGTGGTCGTGATAGTAGTCGTGGCCGTGGAAGAAATTTTAATCAGGGTGATCGTCTTGCACTAAATAATGACCCTCATCACCAGCAGTGTAAAAAGAAGGATGAAAATATCGAAACAGTGCAAAGAAAAAATTCAAAAAATAAATGATATCAGCGATGTGGAGGAAAGGGGCACTGATCACGTACTTGTTGTACGCCAAAGCAGCTGGTTAATCTCTATCAGGCGTCCCTCAAGAAAATGGGTAACAATATAGAAGCAAACTTTATTTACGAAGATAATGTTGAGTCTGTAGATGTAGATGTTGTAAATTTTCTTGCAATCCCTGAAGGAAATGTTAGTTACCTTGTTGGTTACGAATCTGCAATAGTCTGATTGTATTTTATTTTTCTACTGGTTGTATTAGTTTATATTTTCGTTAGTAATGTTTCACTAATCTTGTAAATAAATAAAGTTTGTATAACACGTTATGATCTAGTAATGCTATAATATTTACTTTGTTTATCTTATCTTGAAGAGTATATGGATACTTCTCAAATTATTTGGATCTACAATCGATCATGACGATATTTGTATAATTGATAGTGAAACAATGCACGCCATATTTAAAGATGAGAAATACTTTTCCTACTTAGTTAGGAGCAAAGCAAATGTTACAACAATCTCTGATATTTCAAAATTAATTGAAGGCTCCGGAAGAGCTACTATATTTCTGCCTAAGGGGACAAAACTAGTTATAGAAAATGCATTGTTCTCTTCTAAATCCCCAAGAAATTTATTGAGTTTTAAAGATATACGCACAAATGGATATCATGTTGAGATAATAAATGAATTGAATATTGCATATCTTGGCATTACCAACAATGTCTCAAGCCAAAAATATGTATTGGAGAAATTATCAACTTTATCTTTCGGCTTATATTATGCATAAATTAGCACAGTTGAAGCACCCTCTATCGAGAATCAAAAGTTTATCGGTCTAAATACATTTGTGATTTGACATGATCGAATAGGTCACCCTGGCTAAATAATGACGAGACGAATCATTGAAAATTCAAAAGGGTACTTGTTGAAGAACCTGAAGTTTCTACAAGTGATGAATTTTCATGTGTTGCTTGTTATCAAGGCAAACTGATAACTAAATCATCGCCACTGAAAGTTGGAATCGAATCTCCTCTTTTTTTTTAGAATATATATATGGGGATATATGTTGACCCATTCACCCATCCAGTGGATCATTTAGATATTTTATGTTCTTAATAGATACATCTTCAAGATGGCTCGTGTGTGTCTCTTATAATCTCGCAACCTAGCATTTGTAAAATTATTGGCACAAATAAGATGATTAAGGGCACAACTTTCAGATTATCCCATTAAAGTTATTTGTCTCGATAATGTTGGAGAATTTACATCTCAAGCTTTTTATGATTACTGTATATCAGTTCGAATAAGAGTTGAACATCTCGTCGCTCATGTTCATATACTTAAAATGGTCTTGCTGAGTCATTTATTAAGCGCCTACAATTGATAGCAAGATCACTACTTATGAAAACGAAATTGTCCACTACTGTCTGGGGTTATGCTATCTTACATGCAACATCACTTGTTCGTCTCAGACCAACTCATTATAATAAGTACTCCCCGCCACAATTGGTCTTGGTCATGAGTCAAATATTGCTCATCTACAAATTTTGAATATATTGCATATGTGTTAGTTGCACCACCACAGCGCTCTAAGATGGATCCCCAGAGAATATTAGGAATATATGTTGGATTCGAGTCACCCTTCATAATTCGCTATCTTGAACTATTGACGGGAGATTTGCTTACTGCTTGATTTGCATGATTGTTGATTCAACGAAATAAGGAGGAGAGAAACATGAACTTAAAAGAAAAATTACGTGAAAAGTTTCATCATTATCTCATTTGACCCACGTATCCCCATATGTGAAAACGAGGTCCAGAAGATCATTTACTTACAAAAACTAACAAATTTATCAGACGCATTAACTGATTTGAAAAAAATAATGAAGTCACATATTCCTGCAACGAATGTGGCTATCCGAAGTGTAGTCCCAAAAGGACTATCTACTAATGTCATAACTTCTGAATCACAAATACGTTTGAAGCATGGTAGGTCATTAGGTTCAAAGGATAAAAATTTAAGAAAAAGAAGCGCGAAAAATGATAAAGATAACATTATAAACTTGAGAATGAAATGAAAATCCAATAGGGAGAGTAATACTCCCTTCGTCCCATTTTTAGTTGATCATCTTATTAAAAAATAAATGCCTCATATTAGTTGATCACTTAATAAATTAGGATAGAATTAATTAATTTTTTTCTCATTTTATTCATACAGTTAGTAGTATTTGAACAATTATAATTTCACTGTCCAATCTCATGTCCAATAATGAGTAATGGATAAAATAATAAATTTCACCATTCAATTTATGATTTTTTAATCACCGCATAAAATAAAACATGACCAACTAAAATGGACTGACAAAGTAGTCATTTAAGGCGAAATGAATGCCTACGGTTGGCTCATCTGCTTACCTTCCAACTCAATTAATTAATTAATCTCTAATGAAAATTCTCATCATCTTCATCTTTGTGTTGACCCTCTGATCTGGTACTTTCCACAGCTCACTATTGATAAAGACACATAAATAGCCAGCATAATACTATTAAAGGAGTCGTTTGGTACATCGAACGAGATAAATAGAGATATTTCAGGAGATTATTTTATCTCACACCATATATATGGGGTTACATCATTTTAGTACAAATAGTCTCTGTACTAGTTAATACCTGATACCAAATATTCCCTCTGTTCTATTTTAGTTAGTCATCTTACTAAAAAAATAAGTGTCCCGTATTAGTTCATTACTTACTAAATCAGGATAAAATTAAGTAATATATTTTTTTATTTTACTCCTACAATTAATAGTATACACTAAATGTGAACAATTACTATTTTAATTTCCAATCCTATGCCCAATTAATATCATTAATATGAGTAAAGAATAATATAGTAAAATTCATCATTCAGTTTATAATTTCTTAATTACCGTATAAAACAGAATGTACCCAACTAAAATGGAACGGAGAAATTATGAGGTAAAGCTAATCTCAAATTTTATTTTCGGATTATCTTCCTTAGCTTACACAGTGAAACGACCCATTATTTACTCCACTATATAACCACCAAGCACAATGAATTTGACCCCAAAATTAAACCCAAAAATTATGTACGAGTAACTAATAAATTTGTTAATTCATACCAAAATCGTATAATTAATTAGGACCTAGGTCGATATGGTTATATTCTTGTTATCTCATATCGAAGATTTGTTACTTTCTTTTAGCCACTTATTTTTATTTATGTGGTACTTATGTACCGACGTTAAAAGTGAGTAATGAAGTTGAAATTTGCTTTAAACGTTGTGCATGCATGAGACAAATATACAAATTATACGTACCATGGTAAAAAGTCCAAAATTACACTAGTAGTAAAGCATCTATAATATATTGAATGTTTGAAGACTCTTAGAAAAGTTATTTGAATTTTTTACCCTTCATTAGAAGGTTTTTCTTTAGACAAAACTGTCTTTTCGTAATTCTTTAATTTATTATTTAATTATTTTTTAAATTTCCTAAAATATATGGGACTCCTAAAATATATGGAAGAAGAATTAATTAATATTTTATTTTCTATTAAACTTCCTAAAATATATAGGACTCATAAAATATATGGTAGGAAAATTAATTTATAATTTTCTTTTTACTAGACTTTCTAAAATATATGGGACTCCTGAAATATATGATAAGAAAATTAATTAATATTAATAATAATTTAAGAAAAATAGTGAAAGGATGATTTGGTCTGCTTCTACCCACGACACATTAATTTTAATTAAGATATGCCGTTAAGCATAAGGTTTTAGAGGAAATATAAAGATTTGCTTTTTAAATTTCTCTATCACCAACTCTTTAATTTCTTATTGTTATACTTGCAGGTTTCTTAATTTCTTAAATTTCGATTGCATGTCTAGATTGTCTAGATTGATGGATGCTTGATTTTCTAATCCTCAACGTCTTTACTGTTTTGTCAGCATAATAGAATTCAATATGTGTGTATATATATATCTTTTTTAATTTGTTTTCATACAAAATCATTCTTTAGGATCAAAATTTTCGCTCAGTCAAGAATTAATTGGATCAAAATCAAAGTTTTGCGATCACTATTATAATTTTTTTATAGTTTACAGGTCATAGATGAATGTCGGTTGGCTTTGAAGAATTTCTTGTGTAAAGGTTAGGTTTAATTGTATTGTTTTAATATCTTTATTATCTTATTATTTTATTTTAATTTACAGATGCTAGATGAATGTGGGTCGTCTTTGAAGATTTTTTTTAGGTAAAGGTTAGGTTTAATTGTATTACCGTAATATCTCTATTAGTTTGTTATTTTGTGATAGTTTACAGTTCGTAGATGAATCTCGATCGACTTTGAGAAATTTTTGTGTGTAAAATTTAAATTTAATTGTATTGTTTTGATATCACTTTTATCGTATTATTTTGTTGCAGTTTACAGGTGATAAATAAATGTTGGTCGGCTTTGAGAATTTTCTTTTTACGTAAAGGTTAGGTTTAGTTGTATTATTTTGATATCTCTGTAATTGTATTATTTTGATGTCTCTATCACTGTATTATTTTGTTGCAATTTACAGATGACAGATGATGTCGATCGACTTTTAAAAATATTTTTGATAAATATTAGGTTTAATCTATAAATTCTCCATCTTTACATACTTAAAAGATATTAAATTTAATTATTATATTCATCTTTATTATTTAAACAAATATTCTATTTAATGTAATGTTTGAACTCATTAAAGAGAGGTACACGCGCAAGGCGCGTACACCTAAACTAGTAAAACTATAAACATAGAATAATCTTAACGTAATACGTGAAGTAATTTCAACACTAGGTACTTTCAAAGTTACTTTTTTTAAAAATCCATTTTATTTGACATTTAGAATTATTGATTCAATCAATTAATTCAAATTGTTGGGAAGCATTTTCTATTCTCATGGTTTAAATCTAAGTCCTCTAATTAAAAGTGAAGGAATCTTATTCTATCTCTTTGTTTTTTACTTATTCGTTTTAGAAATCAAGAATAATTTACTTCTATTTTCTTTCACTGGTTCCTTATCAGTAACTACATGAAGTACTAATTGTCCAACTTAAACTTTCAATGCATAATAATAAAGATAATTTAATAAGACAAATCCCTAACTAATTTTATTTTCAAAAGAAAATGCGAAATTAATAAGGGACAAGTAATTAAAAAGAAAGAAAGGATTGTAATAATATATAAATTGCATATATAGGGGAACTTTACTGACTCATTAATTGATTGAGTACCTAAACTTTCACTTGTTAGTGAATATTTGATTCCTACCTTCTAATTCTCTTTTCAATCACCATTTAAAGGGGAAAAAATTACATCAAATGAAATGACGGTACATAACATATATCACTTATCCCGAATCAAGCTAGTTAGTACCATACTTAAACATTTCAATTTTGATTTCAGGCCAAATACATCGTTAGACGTCTAAATTTGACATGAATTTTCACTTTCACATCTAAAGTGGACATCGTTCACTTTTGAATAGTAATTTAGGTGTATAAAATGAATAACGTCCACTTAAAATGTTAAAAGTGAAAGTTCGTGCTAAGTTTAGAGCTCTGAAAATGTGTTTGGCCTTGATTTCAGCTGTGACTATGGTGAGTGAATCCAAGAAAATATTTTCAAGCCAGCCAATATAAGACGACTTCAAGCCAAGCTTGACCATTATAACATTCATTAACGTCCATACAATTGGAACATGCCATGCATGTGCATGTGGCCATGCACAGCAGATTCTGTTTTTTTATTTTTTCAAGTTCACAACTTTAGGACAGCAATCCAACTGCGATCTCCACTTGTAAGTTGGATATGAATTGAATATGTTTGTTTATTAGTTTGGGGGAGTCAAAAAAACAAACATATAGTTGTTCAATCATTACTAAGAATATTTCTTGGAATTATGGCATGCAATGAAAAAGATATAACTGCACAAATAAATAAATAAATAAAAAGAGCCAAAGTAAATGGAAATGTGCATGTGCATTAAATACGTGGCAGTTGGGAAGGTTGAGCCCCAATCAGACTTGCTATTTCCATTTTTTTCGTTTTCTTCCATATGAATATTAAAACCTTTGCCAGCTCATATATAGAAAGATATGCAATATTGAGTCAATAATGTAGGTGGAGGTTCGTAAAGATATTGCATTTGGATCTAATCCAATTTTAAAACTTAGGTCATAAACGAAGGATTGCTCAAATTTATATAAGCAAATCACCGGTCTATTTTTCAACCAATGAATTCTAATCCACTCTAACGCCCTTCTTCACGCCCAAATTCAATCGAAGCATGGATCGGAAGCTCAAATAGGAATGGTTAATATCATGTAAAAGACATGACACTTGAATCTAACTCAACTCCAAAATTTAGCTCATAAGGGAAGGATTGTCCAAATTCACATAAGCAAATTACTAATTCATTCCCCAACCAATGTGAAACTCTAACAAAGTTCAAACTCAATGGGTAGGTGCGCAGGTTCGAATCATGTTGTCGGCGAACCAACTTAGATAGAGTTACCTGATACATATTCTGGTGAGATATAGAAGGTACTCTGAGAAATTAGTCTAGAATCTAAATGCGTGCAAACTGGCCCATGCCCCATGATTATTAAGAAAAAAACAGTCTTATATTCAAGCTAAGCCAACTAGCCATTTGGAAATCAAATGGACATTTTCTGCTGTATTTTTCTTTTTTAGACGAAGGAAAAATTGAACTTTTGCAATATTTTGCAGGCAGCTGCCAATTCCAGGCCACATGAGGTGTAATATATCCACCAAATAATCAGAGCTCTCTTTTATAGCCTATGCGTCATGTACATTCTTCAACATGAAGATATTTTTATTTATTTTTGGTACAAGAAAGTATAAGGTAAATGAAAATGTACTAACAGTAGAATAAAAGCTGGAGGAAATGAATAGGAGATGAGAAGATGTTAAGAATTCGTGTCCTACTGATTTTTTTATTTTCGCCTAACTTTTGTTTATCGATGGAACGTGTTGCCTGACGTGTTCCACTGACGTGTTTCAAGGAAGCAGTAAACAAAAAGTAAAGAACACAATGATTTTTACGTGAAAAACACCCGGCTCAAAAGGTGTAAAAAAACACGACCTGCACCTCTACAGAATTTAACTCCAACTTCACTAAAAAACTCTGAGCCTCAACAACGACTGATTACAAAACTCTTGTAACCAACAAATAGGAATTATAAACTCTAATTCCTATAACTCAACAACTAGGAATTATAAACTCTAATACCTATAACTCAATAACTAGGAATTAGCACTTCGTGAAGTCAATCTGTCGATTGAGCTTTTCTGTTTTTTTAAGTGCGTGAATTATTTTGGCTGTTGCATCTTCTATTTAAGCACAACTCTCCAAAGAGTCATTCTTTATTTCAAACTCCTACTTTAATTAGAACTCTCATTGCATAGAGTCATTCTTTATTTCAAACTCCTACTTTAATTAGAACTCTCATTGCATAGAGTTCTACTTCAAGTGAGACTCCTTCTTCAATTCCAACTCTTGTCTCCTTAGTGTTGTAGTAAAACTCCAACTCTTTTGAATTCTTCTTCCACACATTGGACTCTTAAGGATATGCTTAGAAGTGAAACTCCTTCTTCACATAGGACTTCTTTTTCAACTCAAATTGTTTTCCTTTATCATTAAGTGTTTGAATCAAATTCAACTTGTTATATTCCCCACATGAGCAGTAACTTGAGTATATCAGAATTAGGCTTGTTTATTCGTTCTTGTCTTTAAGCAATCTTGTCTGCATCTATCAGTGAAACTGAAAATCTGCTTTCCTATCCGTGGACCAACTCAAGTAACATGTTTCATTCATGTGTCAGTTTGTCAATCATCAAAACTACATAGTACCCAACAGAAGACAATTACATAGGAATAGATGAAAAAGCAGAAACACATGCAATCCAAGAATAGCCTAGTTTGTTATGCCCATTGACAGATACTTATAACAAACTCCACAACCTTTACATGTTGTCCCAACACATTTCTATGGCAGCAGTCCCCTCTTCCTTTTCACATAAGAAATCGTAAATCTCTTTAAATAGTATTGATGTGCTCTTGGAGTTTTGATGATCTACAAATTATTTCACAAAGGACCTGATCGAATTGCTAAAGTCAATATCTATGGTACCTGGTCCTACACGAAGTTGCTCTCAGATGATCATGACAACTGAGTAAGCTGTACTTTTTGCAATAGCTTGTCTAAGTCTTAGTTTGAGTCGCATCAGTCAGAGTTAATTGATTGAGTCACTTTGTATTTAGTTAAGCTTCTTTTTCACTTTGGGTGGTGTATTGTCCTGTGGGTAGAGTTATTTAGGACGGTTGACTAGAGTTAGTCAACAAAGGGCGTAGTAGAGTTACTACATTGGTCTTGTAGTAGAGTTATTATAAGAAGTTAGGATTAAGAGTTTAATCCTTGTCATTATTGGGGTCTGTCGTCACTTTGTTGCTTGAAGTTAGTGGAGAGATGGGAAATCCTGTGAGAAGATCGTGTTTTTTCATCCCTTGAGCAAGGAGATTTCCACGTAAACATAGAGTGTACTGTACCTTTCTGCATTATCTTTCTTTGATATCTATATTACTGTGTTTGTTGATCAAGGGAGCTGATCCCCTTGCACTTGATAGACTCCTACATTCCGTCAAGTATTGTCACAGCAACAGGTAATAATACTCCTAAACAAGAAGAAATGAAAACTATGCGCCGCCTCCATTTAAGTCGATGTAATGCTCATGCAGAAACTTAAACATGTACAAAGGTGAAGGTAAACAGAACAGGACAGTAGCTTTATGACAAAAAGATCAGGGAAAACATTTCAGTAGCATCTCTTTGATCTTGAGATTTTGTCATATGAATTAAAATATAGTTATTGCTAATCCTTCAGATATTAAAAGAATATCTACTTAAAAGGGGCACCTCAAGTCACAAAAATTAGTGCCTTTAGTTTCTGAATCTTTACCTGCTTGCTCTAAGGTGAAAGCCAGAGCAAAACTGTGCACCATACCACATTGTGTGAGCATGAAAACTTTCTCTGATGAAACATAAGAAGAGTGGTCTATAAACAGGATTTATTTCATTTTATCATGTATAGAGGGGCTAGAGTATTCTGGTTCATTTTCTGAATAGTTCAAGTTCGAGGAAGCACATGACGACACAGCACTATGATCATTGGGGTTACTGCTGATACTCTTTAATGCAGGGGCAGGAATTTCGTTGAGGTTCACCATATTGCGTGCCTTTGTTCTGCTTCTGCTAGTCGTCTAAGAAGGTTTGTGACAATACATATATCGAATATCAGTTCCCTAAATTTTTTTTATAAAGGTATCCACAATGCGAGTTAAGTAATGAAATTAAGCAAATCAAACTTGGTTCCAGCTTCAACACTCTTTAGTCTAAGAATGTTTCTCCCGTCGTTTGGTAGAGTGCATTAGAAAACTAATGCATGCATTAGTTTAATGTGTATTATTAGTACATTGTTTGGTTCATTTTTTACCCTATGTATAACTAATGCAAGTCTATTGTATATTGTGGAGTGCATTACTAATGCCACCTCTTTCCTATGTATTAGTAATACAAATGAATTCAATGCATGTATTAGCTTGATTAATGACGTAACTACCCCTCCAATCCTTTTAAAATATTTTTCAGTTCCTTCTCTGTCTTTACCGATGCAACAACACAGGTATTTGAGATGGCAAAATTCAACTCAGAAGCGATCTTATGTGTGTGCTTGGTGAAGAGTTCAACTACTCATACTATTGCCTTGTTCCTATTTTCAAATTTAAACACAAACTTGATATCTGGGAGCATCTAGGAACGGTTTTTTTTTTTTTCTAAAAAAAACATGTTGTAACCCAAAAGCTGGCTCTAATCCATGGAAAACATTACGATGGCAATTTTCCTCGAGAAACTTGAAGCAATGCTAATAGGCAACAATTATTTACATCCATTTTGGGGGAAAAAAAAAGAAGTTTTCAATAAGAAGTTTACAAGGTTAAAGAATATAAAGGGTATTTTTGTAAATAAATGTTTTTTAATAGAAATTATATAAGATATATTCTTTTTAATACATTAAACCAAACACTATATAACAAATAATGCAAGCATAACTAATACCAGCATTACTAATGCAATCATTATTAACACATCATATTCAGCATTATTCTTATACACTCTATCAAACGAGACTAGATTAGATTGAATAACAGTTAATTGGTCAAATTGCTTGTGATGAATAGAAACTAAAATAATAGGAATGCAGATCTGATACTTACAGCACCATTGCGGAATTCACGGGAGATGTCCAATAGCACCCAAAGGGCTTTCAGTAGTAGAAAAACAACTAGTATAACACCCAAATACAAAGGATTTCTGGAGAAAAGGTAAATGCAAACATAAGTTATGCGATCAACGGCGGATGCAGACGCACCCTGCAAGTGGGAATAAAACCTGAATGTATCAAGATTAGGGGGCATTCTGATTATTTATAAGCGGAAAAGGTATCTTAAAAGTGTCATGAATTCATCAAAAGCCAAAACAACGAAAGGACCAAATGATTACACTGCTTATACAGTTATCACTCATACAGTAGCTTTGAAACTGCAACATCAACTGAAGGGGGTGAGGTTTTGTTCAAAAATAGGATTTTTAAAGGATTTTCAACTGCAATTATCACCACTTACAACCAGCAATATTACACCTACCGTGAAGAATAATCAATTTTCAAGCACCAATTATGATTACCCAGACAGTAATCCAGACATGTATTATTCAACAACGTTAATCCACCTTAACCAAACCAAGTATAAAAGGATTTCGCTTCCAAAAGAGGACTGAAGTTATGTGTAATAGCATCCAAAAAATTCATGCCTGAGCAGCAATGGCTTGTGTAACAGTATATTCAGTCTCAGATTTAAATTGCCTCCACAAAGATTTGCACTGGACATGTGTGGTCAAAGTTTTTGATGCAGGGACCTGCAATAAAATATTGTCATAAAGCTGATCAACTGGACAGCTTGAAGGATAGCAGGTAAAGCAGTCGCAAAACATCAGAGGTACAGTTTCTAAAGCTGAACATTTGTATGCATATTTCCAGTATTCTCAGGCCTAGGATCTACACCAATAAAAGTATATGTGCAAACCTGAAACCAAAGTGGTGACTAGTGAGGTTATTGTATTGTGTATATATATGATGGATCAGACTGAGAAAATTCAATCCAGAATTTGACATACAATATTTTAGCCCCCCGGAGTTTGGTTCACTTCTAAGGATGCATCACAGGTTGGATGACTTGGGTGCGCCTCCGGAGTTCAAATCCTTCCACTGACACAAAATCTAGTATTTATATGGGGAACACTGTAGAGGGGCGGGAACATCTAGCTAACTCACGAAGATTTCATAGTTATATATATAAAAAAATGATTACATAACATGGTATATGGGCACATTAACAATGATGACGTCTTATAGGGAATCCAAACTTGCCGGTATACAGAGGCGGATTCACGATTCGTAACTCTCGGGTGCCAAATTGTCCACTGAATTAACAGGTCGGTTTTTAAAATTTTGAGTTACATTTCAAATTATTTATCTATTTTTATTTTTATATACTAATTAATCGAATATGGATATTTAGTTATATTCTCTTTCAAGATAGTCTGAGATTCAAGATACCTAATTAGATCAACTTTTTTTACGAATCAGAGAAATTTACTCTAAAATTCTGAGAAAAAAAAATCAAGATACCTAATTAGTTCAACTTTTTTTAACGAATAAGAGAAATTTACTCTAAAATTTTGAGAGAAAAAAATCATGTTAAAAAATCAAACTTTGTATAAACCATCTAATATCGTTACTTCAACATATTCATATTCCATTATCTTTTTATGTTGTTATAGATATATAATTGTGAAGGAGTAAAAATTATAATTTCAATATAGTCATCTTCACTTAGCGTGAACTTTGATGAAAGATTAAACTGATCTTTAAATTTAAAAAAACTTTAGCATGATAATAAATCATTTTTAAAACCTAAGTTTTTAAAACAATTTACTATTTATATATATTTTTATTACAGACAATATAAAATTTAGTGCTCATTGATATAGAATACACATAATACTCGTATCAAGAGATTAATAGTAATTATCAAAAGAGAAAATTAAAAAAAATTAAGAATCAATTAAAGCAAAAATTTGGATTAGTAAAGAATAGAGGGCTGAAGCCCTTCCTAAGAAAGGACAACATAAAAACGAAACAAGAGACATGCTCCAGATGGGATTCGAACTCAGATATGGAATACACATCAAATTTAAAAAAACTTTAGCATGATAATAAATCATTTTTAAAACTTAAGTTTTTAAAATAATTTACTATTTATATATATTTTTATTACAGACAATATAAAATTTAGTGCTCATTGATATGGAATACACATAATACTCGTATCAAGAGGATTAATAGTAATTATCAAAAGAGAAAATTAAAAAAAAATAAGAATCAATTAAAGCAAAATTCCCCTTGCCAGTGGCACTATCTAGTTGATTGTTATTAAGGGTGGCAAGCTTAATTTATATCTAATTTCTTCTATGTATACACATATATATACGATGTTTCAATCGAGGTTACCGGGTGTCGTGGCACCCTCATCCATATACATAGATCCGCCCCTGCCGGTATACCCCTCTCTCCCTTCCCCCTCTTTGATCACTGTTTCTGCTTCTTAATAACTTCTAAGACACAAACCACATAATCTATTAAGATAATTACCTCATTCCAAGTGCTAGAGGCTAAAGGATCAACTGATGTGGAGCTCTTTCTGGTGGAAGCGCCTGATTGTCCATCCACAAGCAAGGGATGGTGTCTTCTCTATACTGTCACCTTCATCTTCCAAACGAATCACAGCCAAAACTGACAGGAGCTTCAGCGACTGTAAGAACATTGAAAGGAGTCAACAGACTGAAATGTAATATTCAATCCCAAATCAGGAAGCTTAATTCATTATACAGCTGATCTAGCAGTTCTGGTAATTGCTCGGATATCTTTTTTTCAGGTCCAGATTCGTGGCATTAACTAAGAATCATCGCTAAATAATGTTAAAAACCTGTCATTTATTTTCAGGTCAGAAACCCTTCTTCATGCTCCAACTATCGCATCACAAAAAAGTGAGGATGAAATAACTCAATTCAGTGTACCTGTAACACCCCGCATTTCGAGCTAGAACGAAAACTTTTATCTCTACGCGTTGATGTTCCAAAAGCCACAAATCCTATGTAAATTTGGTATGTTACTCAATTATGTAGTGTGGGAACCTATTTGAGCATGAATTGAGATCATAGAGGTCCCCTAACTCAAGGTCAAGTTGAAAGCTTTCCTATCGTTCGAGTTTTAGTGAGCGTCGAAACTTGGGTCAACTTCAATCGACCATAACTCTCTGTATATATTGAATTAGAGAGTCTACTATATATAAAATGAAAGGTCTTCGAATTATCTTTCCAACGATACCAATTTCGCCAAAATCCGACACCCGAGCAAGAAGTTATGGCTTTGCAAAGTGAAGTGTTTCGCCTAGCATAAGGTGAGCGACGCACGCCCTAACTTATGCCATAAGGTGTGCGACGCACACCCTAATGTGTGCAATAAAGTGTGTGTTGCACAACCTATCTTATGCGATAAGGTGTGCGCCGCATACATTATGACCCAAGTGACTTAAACACTCTATTTTTGGGGCAAAATGGTCCTTTCCCCATCTTTATTCAGCCATAAACACGAAATTCAGTCCCCAATTCTCCAAAATACATCCACATTCTCTCAAATTCTGTCAAGAACACTTCTTAGGGTTTCAAATTAAAAACTCAATTAACTCAAGATTCAACCGTGGGTTTTCGAAACTAATTGGATATTTGCAATTCCCAAGCTGTAGGCATCGAGAATCATCCATTATTTTCCAAAATAGAGGTACGTGGGGTTGTCCTAAATTTCATGGGCATGATTTGAAAAGAATTTGCACAAGACTTTAATCTTTATACATATATATATGTTATTACAAGTGGGGATTTCGTTGTTATACCAATAACACGTGTTGTGTCATGATTTTGAAAGAATAATGAAACTTCATGGGGTTGTTTGCTTGAATATATTTCAACTGTTGAATTGTGGACATGTGATCTGAATTTTGAAAGGATGTGATGTATATGAATTGTAATTCTTTAAATCCCCCATGATAATGTTCTATGCCCATATGATACTTGTGTTAAACTATCGAGAGCATGAGCTTTTTTTGTTGTTTTTATGATACTACTCATAAATGATAAAACTTCTTGAATTATTATATGTGAGAACCATTGTGCATGTGTTTAATGTGTGTGGAAGTCTTATGTATATGCATGTTGTGAATAATATAAGAAGTTGGAGAAGTAATGTGATACTGATGACTTGCATGTCAGGGTATGACGATACCCTACAGAGTATGATATATGTTTTATCTGGAATCAAGCTTAAAGCTTAACTTTATATGAGTTAGGTGGTTACCCGAAGAAAGCACGAGTCAAACTCTATGCTGGAAACCGTGAATTGCCGACACGGGAAACTTGGTACCATGCTATGTGATCTTGTGTACCTCGTATTGTGTCATCCCTATTCGGGACTAATGGTTAGGACCCTGCTTTGTGATCTTGAACCCAACCCTGACATGTGGACTTGATTGGGATGGAGACACCCTGCTGTGTGATCTTGCGTGTTCTTCTCCCCTCACTAATACTCCAATCTTGGCGGCAACCGAGATTTGGCAGTTGGTGAAAAATTGTAGGGTGTACCACCTAGCTCAGTAGTGTTGCATTTGTTGTTGAAAAATCCTTATACTATGCCCATGTGTTTTCAAACTATTTTTCGATAAAGTGTTTTATAGCAGCTCTCATCTATGTTATATAAAAATTCTATTTTTGTTTTTGGATTACTCTGCATACCAGTACATCTGTATTGACCCCCCATCCCCTACCTCTCAGGTTCTGAGGCTCAGTCTAGGGGTCCAGATAAGCAGTAGATAATTCAAACAACAGATCTGATTGTGCAGTGGTGAGCTTTCTCCATTTCAGGAGGCCTGTCCTTTCAGATTATATTATCTATTACAGTTTTGGTCTACTGGGGGCCTTGTCCCAGTTTTTAGATATTTGTTATTGATCATGTAGTAGAGATTTCGCAGACGGTTTTTCAGAGGTTGTTAGATGATTTTGGATTGTCATTTTTTATTATCGAATTTATATCAGATTTATGACCATGAGTTCGTTTTGCTATATTTTCTGCATTTCCTTAATTGTGTATGAATAGTGTATTTGATTACAAGTTAGAAGGGTGTCCGGGCTTTCTCGATTCAGGATGCTCGTCACGGCCAGGGCCTCGGTTTGGGTCGTGAAAAACTTGGTATCAAAGCACGGTTCATGGTCCCAGGGTGTCTGTGAAATCGCGTTGGGCAGAGTCTTATTTATGGGTGTGTAGCGCACCACACTTATAAGCAGGAGGTTACTAGGCGTTTAGGAATGTTTTCCTTTCTTCATGTTCTAGTTCGTGCTGTGAACTCGGAATGTTCCTCTTTTATACTCTAATTCGTGCTATGGTGTTGCCCATACGAAAGTAAAGTTATCCCAATTCTTTTCTTACTTTGATGTGCCCAGATATGTCTCATTATTGGGGTGATTCAAGTGCAAAAGTTTAGAGTCGAAATGGTATAGTCCTTGCTGGTTGAGCCACGTAAGAGTTTAAAATTTGTGCAAGGACTTGAGAAGAGTCCGTTAGTACCTCAGAGTGTATTGATTTTAGTGTGAACTTTGATTCTGATGAAATCATGTTTTTCGTCTTACGGTATTAAGAGTATTTCGTCTCTTTTCTAAAATTTATGTTGCAAATGTCATGCTTCAGGGGGGATAATGTGTAGTAGAATGTTGGAACTGTATTTCCACCCGATCAGTAGTATAAGTTAAAGTATCGGTGTCATGACCTATTGGTAGTGATATTAGACCAAGAAGTTGGTGATATGAAGTCACAAAGTTAGTAGTAAGATTAGACCAAGAAGTTGGTGATATGAAGTCACAAAGTTAGAAGTCGGAGTGAGGGTGACTTTTGTGTATGTAAATATTTTAGATGAATAACCGATGTTTGAGGATGATTTACCACTTTATAGTGATAGACTAATGTGGTAGCTTGTAGCATGTGTGGATGGTATGGTAGTCTGTCGGGGAAGTGTTTGACTCAGATTTTTATTTATCCAGAGTAAGATGTGTATTCTTAGATCATTGAATATTGTGTGTCAATTATCTATCTCTTGTAATATGTAATCTTGTTATCATGTTGTTTTTGAAAAATCAAAGTCTAATGAAGTCGTGTGGGGATCTTACGATTCACTAGCATAGTTGCTTTGTTATTCATTTCATTTTTTGTTCAAACACAAAAAAATCAAAGTCTAGTGAAGTCGTGTGAGGCCTATTTCGATTCACTAGCAACTTGTGTGTTAGTTTAGTAGAAGGTAAAGAAGGAGTTTTTAGTCAAGGTGAATTGTTGTTTGCTTGAAGTATGAAAATGGCTAGATTAGCCAGTAAGTTAGGATTATAGACTCATGGTTGTTTGTGAAATTTGAAAGTAGTCCAAATGTATGCTTGGGTAAGTAGGTGTGATGTGAGAAAACCTTATAAGTAGATAAGATTGTATGGGGTTATAATATAAGATTAAGGTTGACCATGTCTATTATGTGACTTTACCCCTCTTGACCTTCTTTTTATTGGTAGTTGTAAACTAGTACTACTTGTGAGAAGGTATGTAGAAAATTTTTGAGGTCTTTGGATAAAATGTCCAAATTTGACGGACTAGTATATTATGTTGCCTTCTTCATTGGTGGTAGATAATTGATGCTAGACCATTGTCTTAAATTTAATGTAGGATATAGATGTAAGAATAGTGGCATGAAATTAATGATATATGTTTTGTGGGAATAAATTAGTAGGCTTGATGTGTTGAAATAGTGCGTGCTAATGAGTTATGATAAGGAAAACCGTAAGGTCATGATCGACTATTGTTGTTATGAAGTTCTAGTGTACTAGTGTTTCGTGATGTTTATTTCATGGTTTCCAAGTGAGAATTATGCGTAAGGTTGGGTTGTAAATCATGTTTAGCACTAGACATTAAGTTTGATTAGTTGATGGCCATGAAGGTGGATGTGATGATTTCTTAATTAATGATAGTAGTTATATGGAAGTGATCTAATAGGCTTGAACAGTGTATGCAAGAGCTTAAGTTTATTTGATTCGTAATGAAGTATGATAATATATGTATGATGTAGAGGTATGCCCAAGGTAATATGGAGTTGCGATATTTTCTAAGGCTATTACATGTTATGTGTGGCAAGTGGTACCATTGAGTTACTAGGTGGAGAAAGACTAGTTAGATGGTATATGGTGTGCTAGATAGCCAAGTTAAGGAGTTTTGATTGATAGAGTTGAGCCTTTTGATATGATATTGATTCTCATGGTAGAGAGATATAAGTTTGGAGTCGCGATATTGGTATGCTATGACGGAAGTAGTATGGTTCGTCAAAGGCTCGATGATTTCCATGTTAAGTGTTAGAAGCTAATTTTGAGTTTTTGAAGATTGAACTTATAGAAATAAGAGTTGAAGCTCTAGAGGGTGTACACTTCGACTATGGGGATACTCATGAAGATTCGAAGTTAGTAAGTGTTCAAGTATTATATGATGACTATTGAGGGCTATAGAAAGATAGGAGTGTGTCTCAGGAGGTAGGATTAGCAGTGGGTTTTCCCTTCCACGTGTAGCCATTCGGGTTAAGTTCTATTAATTGCATGTATTGTCGTATTCCAGACCCCAGAGTGCAGTGAGTGTAGTTCAGTTTAGAGTCTAGTAAGGAATCTCTCAAACTTAAGATGATGGCTTAAAGCTAAGGGGGAGATCATAAAACAAGTGACCAAGTCAGACTCTCGGATTCTAATAGTATTGCCAGTATGATATAGAACATCAAAAAGTGAGGGTGGGACTCAACCCATTCTTATCTCAGTAATTTTTTAGTTATCCCAATACCTACTCTTACCTTACGATTCAATTCTATGGTCATAGTTCATGTTCATGCATATGATTGAGAGTCATATACTCTTCCAGTTCGAAAATGAGGAATTCTAGTTCATTCAGTAGTCGGAATCACATTTCATATGTTATGAACTCCAAATTGAGGTCATGTAGCTCATGACTCATGTATTTACGTCTTATAATATGCTCAGTTTCCATAACTCATGCTTTACTCCAAATGATTGGTGAGAATCAGCTTATAGCCATGTATGCCCTTAATTCAGATTTACTTTGATAAATCCCTAATGTTGATTTGTTATTCCTCAGGCCTCAGCTAAGTGCCAAGTCTCATATAATATCCTTTCATGCTTCAAGGTTTTATGTTCTAACCTTTTGGTGACTCCTTATGTAATGATAGTGGTGATGAGTGAATGGTTCTTGTTGATGAAAGATCTTTGTATGCTTGTTTTAGATGAGGCCATAAGTGTGAAGTAAGATTTGGGGCGAAGTCTTTGATACATGTGATGGTTAGTAGAAATTTGTGTGTGTATGTTCTTGGGGTAGCGCGTGGGAGTTGTATTAATGGTGGTTTAGAGAATATATGAAGTACGTCTTGATTAATGTTGCCTTGAAGTTCATATATGGTTATAAGGATAGGCTTGAATGACATGTTGGGATGTAAGTGGAGGAACGCAATATACGCTAGTGAATCCATAGTAAGAGTTCAGAGTTAGTCATTGAAGTGGTAGGGCACATTATGCTTAGGATATGATAAAAAAAGAAATATAGAAGGTTGGATCATATAGTTTAGAATAATACCGTGGTGTAGCGTGTTGTATTTTGTGATTTAGAGTTAGGTTTGATCACGGTGAAAGGATTTAAGCTACTTTAGATATTAGTAGAAAGATTTATCGATGCCCATATGAGAATTTTAAGCTGAATTGAATGAGTATGGTATTTAAGGGGAATAGTATAGTTAAGGGAGTATTCGAGAAATATGCTAAGCTTGAAAGTAAGAGGTGGCATTGCCTAAGGCCTAGTAATTCTATCCTAGTTTATGAGTTATATGTCTATATTCCATGCTATGGAGTAGTGTTATTTTTGTGATTCCTTAGTTGGATGTCTTGTGTAACTCATGCCTAAGATTCTTTGCTCCCTAATGCTGCTAGGACTTCTCTAGAAGAGTGTTGAAGAGATACTCCAGTTAAGTATAAGTTTCCAGTATAATTCAGCCAATATAACAAGCAATTCAATTTGACAGACAGGCAGACAAGTTACTGTGTTTTTTCACCTTTTCACCCAGTCCTGCAATCCGAAGTCTCATGCGTATGGCCATCCCCAAGAGATAATCTATTCCATCCATATAAATTGTGAATTCAGTTCATTCGAAGCATCATGTTTCAGATTCAGCTATCTATTCATGACTCGGTGCATAAGAATTGATAGCGCAATACCCTTGTACGATCTAAGTCTTGTTGTCTTATGACTCGCACTTGCATAAGTTATCACTTCCCAATTTCAATATGTATGATTGGATCATGAACATTCCAAGGGAATCCTAAATTTTCAGCACCAATCAGCTTTTTGAAGCAAGAAAAGTCAAGTCAGCTCAGAATTTATTTTCATGATAGAAATTTAAATATTTCAGATCAGTTATGTCCTTTCTTAGAAGTAACATCATGTCCGCGTTATTCCATACCTCTAATCTTCAACAAGTTCCTACCCATCATTTGGGGACGAATGATCCCAAGGGAGAGATAATGTAACACCCCGCATTTCGGGCTAGAACGAAAATCGTTATTTCTATGTATTGATGTTCCAAAAGCCACAAATTCTATGCAAATTTGGTATGTTAATCAATTATGTAGTGTGGGAACCTATTTGAGCCTGAATTGAGATCATAGAGGTCCCCTAACTCAAGGTCAAGTTGAAAGCTTTCCTATCGTTCGAGTTTTAGTGAGCGTCGAAACTTGGGTCAACTTCAATCGACCATAACTCTTTTTATATATTGAATTATAGGTCCTACTATATATCAAATGAAAGGACTTCGAATTATCTTTCCAACGATATCAATTTCGCCAAAATCTGACACCCGAGCAAGAAGTTATAGCTTTGCAAAGTGGAGTGTGTCGCCTAGCATAAGGTGAGCGACACACACCCTAACTTATGCCATAAGGTGTGCGACGAACACCCTAATGTGTGCGATAAAGTGTGCACCGCACAACCTATATTATGCGATAAGGTGTGTGCGCCGCATACATTATGACCCAAGTGACTTAAACACTCTATTTTTGGGGCAAATTGGTCATTTTTCCATCTTTATTCAGCCATAAACACGAAACCCAGTCCCCAATTCTCCAAAATACATCCACATTCTCTCAAATTCTCTCAAGAACACTTCTTAGGGTTTCAAATTAAAAACTCAATTAACTCAAGATTCAACCGTGGGTTTTCAAAACTAATTGGAGATTTGGAATCCCCAAGTTGTAGGCGTCGAGAATCATCCATTAATTTCCAAAATAGAGGTACGTGGGGTTGTCCTAAATTTCATGGCATGATTTGAAAAGAATTTTCACAAGACTTTAATCGTTATACATATATATGTGTTATTACAAGTGGGGATTTTGTTGTTATACCAATAACACGTGTTGTGCCATGATTTTGAAAGAATAATGAAACTTCATGGGGTTGTTTGCTTGAATATATTTCAATTGCTGAATTGTGGACATGTGATCTTAATTTTGAAAGGATGTGATGTATATGAATTGAGATTCTTTAAATTCCCCATGATAATGTTCTATACCCATATGATACTTGTGTTAAACTATCGAGAGCATGAGTTTTTTTTGTTGTTTCTATGATACTACTCATAAATTATAAAACTTCTTGAATTATTATATGTGAGAACCATTGTGCATGTGTTTGATGTGTGTGGAAGTCTTATATATGTGCATGTTGTGAATGATATAAGAAGTTGGAGAAGTGATGTGATACTGATGACTTGCACATCGGGGTATGACGATACCCCACAGAGTATGATATATGTTTTGTCTGGAATCAAGCATAAAGCTTAACTTTATGTGAGTTAGGTGGTTACCCGAAGAAAGCACGAGTCAAATGACTCTATGCTGGAAACCGTGAATTGCCGACACGGGAAACTTGGTACCATGCTATGTGATCTTGTGTACCTCGTATTGTGTCATCCCTATTCGGGACTAATGGTTAGGACCCTGCTTTGTGATCTTGAGCCCAACCCTGACATGTGGACTTGATTGGGATAGAGACACCCTGTTGTGTGATCTTGCGTGTTCTTCTCCCCTCACTAATACTCCAATCTTAGCGGCAATCGGGATTTGACAGTTGGTGAAAGATTGTAGGGTGTACCACCTAGCTCAGTAGTGTTGCATTTGTTGTTGAAAAATCCTTATACTATGCCCATGTGTTTTCGAACTATTTTTCGATAAAGTGTTTTATAGCAGCTCTCATCTATCTTATATAAAAATTCTATTTTTGTTTTTGGATTACTCTGCGTACCAGTACATCTGTATTGACCCCCCTCCCTACCTCTCAGGTTCTGAGGCTCGGTTTAGGGGTCCAGATAAGCAGTAGATAATACAGACAACAGATCTGATTATGCAGTGGTGAGCCTTTTCCTTTCCAGGAGGCCTGTCCTTTCAGATTATGTTATCTATTACAATTTTGATCTACTAGGGGCCTTGTCCCAGTTTTTAGATATTTGTTATTGATCATGTAGTAGAGATTTCGCAGACGGTTTTCCAGAGGTTGTTAGATGATTTTGGATTGTCATTTTCTATTATCGAATTTATATCAGATTTATGACCATGAGTCCGTTTCGCTATATTTTCCGCATTCCCTTATTTGTGTATGAATGGTGTATTTGATTACAAGTTAGAAGGGTGTCCGGGCCTTCTCGGTTCGGGATGCTCGTCACGGCCAGGGCCTCGGTTCGGATCGTGACAGTAACTATCCGTCATGTGAATCAAAAATCTTCCAGCTTCTTCATTTGCTTTTGCTTCAACCACTCCCTGTGCATAAAGCTTCAATCTAGAAACCATATCATCCCTAGCTTCTTCATCCATTTTGAATCCAGAAAGTGGAGCAGAGAAACCAGAGACTGCTGTTTCAGTCCCATGCTGAACCAGCTTTCTTATTGCTGGGCACTGGCCATGCATCATCACCAGCTCCATCTAAAAGAGCCTCAACAGGTCCAGCTAATGCCTCGTTCAATTTTCTCTGAAAAAAATCTCCAACCAGTGCCAGCATAATTACATTAAAAAGATCAGTTAAATCTAAAATTAGTAATCATAATTTCTTGCTATTATCTAAAACTCATTAAAAGCAACCAAAATTTCATGGATGTTCCAGCAGCAGTCCAGCTCTCAACTGCAGCTGAGTGATAAAGCGGAAATCTAGAATTCTTTTTTTTTTTTTTTCCCTCGAAAGATAGAGGGGATAGGCCAACGACAAATTATTTGGACGTCAAAAGGCGACAAGAAAGCACTACCAAATAAATAAATGAACTTCGCTTTTTGATAGGTACCATAATGACTAGAACAGGTTGTCAAATTTCATATCTCATAGAGGGTTGTTACTTCAGCCAGCTTGGCACAACGAACTTCAGTTATATGAGCATCTACGCCACGCTTGATCTTATCCCTTACTCTAGAGGAGTTCCACTTTGCTTTCCCAATAACAGCAGCTGCAAAACCGTAACTAGTCGTCAAATAGCAATAACTGATCTGCTCGGACTGAGCACAATATTTAATGCCTGCATAATATCGGTCATTTAAACTTTAAACCTTAGGCTCATCATTAACAAAGAGATGAGCAAGATCCTAGAAAAGGAAATGTAAATGAGGACTTCCTACTAAGCCTAAACATCAGCAGATGATGCACCCATGTCTTTGCCCCATTTCTTCTTTTTGATTGATATGCCAAGCAGGATAAGTGCTTTACATCAAAAGAGAGGAAAACCACCAAATTTTCCATTGCCATGGCAGTTTAAATCAAAAGTATACAACAAAGATATTGGAAAGGGTTACATTGAGCAACAAAAACAACTGGCCTTAAAACCCTTCCCTCCCGGGGAACTTATTTATTCAAGTTATGTTTGCTGCTGCACTTATGATGTCATACTTAGTTCACCTTTCAATCCCACCTTGGACCCCTTGGAGTTATGTACGAAGAACAGTTCAATAGCAGGGTTGAACAGTGTATAAAAGAACAGCACCTTTTCTATAACGCTTGCGCTAGAATTTAAAATCCAGAAGATCAAAGTGAGTGCTTAACTCTCAGATAGTTTTAACTGTATTAGCTTCTCTTTGGAAAAAGTTGCAGGCTTCCCGATGTTCATGGGCGTCTTAGATGCAGTTTTGTTCACCAGAGCGTACAAGAAAAGATAGAACTTGGTAGATGTCGGAAAATATACAAGCACACAGCTTTAAAAAAAAGTTTGAGAATGGCAGGCTGGATACTACCCCAGAAACCATTATCCTCCTGAGGCAGCATTTCCTTAGACGAAAAAACCCCTCCAGTAAACGTTTTTCACATTTGATTCATGCCTGTGAAAAGCAGCCAATAACATCTGCAGGCCATCATATAGAAGGCTCTCCATCAAACATCAATTCTCAGAGTCATTTCTGCAGATATCCAGCAAGGATTCATGGTGAACAGGAGCAGGAATGCCATTCTCTGTTCCTCAATTTTCTCAACATTGGATGGTTAGAAGCTTTAAAATATGGACCCCCTGTTAAGACCTCAGTTTTGATAATGGACAGCCTAATAGAGGGACCCGGTCCCTACGAACTGTGTTACTGGCACCGTGATTGTTAGAGTACGACCCCTACTAATTGCCTATCTGTGGAACAGGTAAGTAAACGTGGTTTACAGAAGTAAAAACGGAACACAGTGTTTTTACGTGGAAAACATCCGACTCAAAAAAGGTATAAAAAAAAACACGACTTGTACCTCTACATGATTTAACCCAAACTTCATTAAAACACTTGAGCCTCAACAATCAACAAAATTACAAGACTTCTTGTAAAGTAGGAATTAAAACTTCTAACTCCTATAACTATAAAAACACAAATCTTCCCAAGATTAGTGTTCCCAAGTCTTCGAGTTCCCAAACTTGAAGACACAACTTCTAACTCATTTTATAGATCACTGAGACTAGAACAATGACTCATTACAATTCAAAGAACCTATCTACTACACACAAAGCCTACGACTTGCTAAGTAAGAGACTAAGTTCTTCTTCAAGTATGTGAACTGATATGCTGGTTGTTGATTATCCTTTTTAGTGCTTGAGTGCTTAATTGAATGCAGCTTGGCGTATATAAGCACTCCTTCTGATGCAGTCCTTTTTTCTCTATTCTTCTATCTTGTGTAGGACTCTATCAAGTAACTTTACTTCTTGTTGTAGCCGTCTCTCTCTTCTAGATTAAGTAGAACTTTTTTGCTTTTTCTTTTAGCCTTATTGCTAGACTCCTTGATCAACCCATCTTCATGTTTCTCTTCATCTTGACTAGGACTCTTGTGCAGGACTTCTTGTTCCACTCAACTTATACACTTTTTCTTTTTCAACTCAACTTCTGCAAGTCTTCTTTTACAACTCAACTTCTGCAAGTCTGCTTTTTCAACTCAACTTCTGCAAGTTTTCTTTTTCAACTCAACTTCTGATGTGATAAATGTTATCCACTTCTGTTTGTATGTCAAGTCATCATATCATGCAGGGTTTCATTTTCCTTCATTTTGAATGTCTCATACTCAGTGAAAAGAAGAGAGATTCTGAACTTTCTTACTTGAGAAGTACCTTCGTGGGCATTCACCAGTGCATCCCAAATTTGCTTAGCAGTAGTGCAGGCGGATACTCTGTTGTATTCAGTAGGTCCTAGTCCGCAAACCAAGATGTTCTTGGCCTTTGCATTTTTCTTCAAAGCTAACAAGTCATCAGGAGTAAATTCACTCCTTATTTTCTTGACTTGTTCACCATCAACTATCTTCATTGGAATAGTAGGACCATCAGTAATCTTGTCTCATAATTCATAGTCTTCACCTTGAATGAATATTTCCATCCTTGCTTTCTACCAGATAAAGTGAGAACCATCAAAAAGTGGAGGTCTAGTAGTTGACTGACCTTCACTGTGACCAGTAGGAGGTACGAAATTCATCATGTTGATCCTTTTCTTAGGTGCTATCCTTATTTAAGACAACCTCGCTCTGATACCACTTGTTAGAGTACAACCCCTACTAATTGCCTATCTGTGGAACAGGTAAGTAAACGTGGTTCACAGAAGTAAACATTGAACACAGTGTTTTTACGTGAAAAACACCCGGCTCAAAAAAGGTGTAAAAAAACTACGACCTGTACCTCTACAGGATTTAACCCAAACTTCACTAAAACACTTGAGCCTCAACAATCAACAAAATTACAAGACTTCTTGTAAACTAGGAATTAAAACTTCTAACTCTTATCACTACAAAAACACAAATCTTCCCAAGATTAGTGTTCCCAAGTCTTCGAGTTCACAAACTTAAAGACACAACTCCTAACTCAGTTTATAGATCACTGAGACTAAAACAATGACTCATTACAATTCAAAGAACCTATCTACTACACACAAAGCCTACGACTTGCTAAGTAAGAGACTAGGTTCTTCTTCAAGTATGTGAACTGATATGTTGATTGTTGATTATCCTTTTTAGTGCTTAATTGAATGCAACTTGGCGTATATAAGCACTCCTTCTGATGCAGTCCTTTTTTCTCTATTCTTCTATCTTGTGTGGGACTCTATCAAGTAACTTTACTTCTTGTTGTAGCCGTCTCTCTCTTCTAGATTAAGTAGAACTCTTTTGCTTTTTCTTTTAGCCTTATTGCTAGACTCCTTGATCAACCCATCTTCATGTTTCTCTTCATCTTGACTAGGACTCTTGTGCAGGACTTCTTGTTCCACTCAACTTCTGCGCTTCTTCTTTTTCAACTCAACTTCTGCAAGTCTTCTTTTTCAACTCAACTTCTGCAAGTCTTCTTTTTCAACTCAACTTCTGATGTGATAAATGTTATCCACTTCTGTTTGTACGTCAAGTCATCATATCAATAACCCATCTGCAGCTGATCTTAGTTCAATTGGATGGAACATCTTTCACCACATGTTTCATTCTCATGTCTATCATCAAAACTCCACATGCTCTAACAGTGATGATAACAAACCACCTTGGAACCAGGTTCACTTCTTGCAGCACCTCGGCAGTCAACATCGTAGTTGTAACTTTTACTTATTTGCAGAAAGCTGGTGGGCACGTAAGAATGGGTTCTGCAGTGTAGGTTGTTCTAGGTGCTTTTATAGTTCTTTCTCTTTATTCAAAGAATATGTTAGCTAGAGTTAGTTGACATTTAGGGCTAGGAGTTGGCCAGTGTTTGAATTTAGTTGTTTCAGTTGATAGCGACAGAGTTACTGTTGTGGAGTTTTGTAATAGAGTTATTGCAAGAAGATTAAGGGTTAAGAATTTAATCTTTACAACTGTGGAGTCTGTATTCAACGTTACTTGAAGATGGTGAAGTGGTTGAGAAATCCTACGAGGTAAGTCGTGGTTTTACTCCCTTGAGCAATGAGTTTTCCACGTAAACATATTGTGTTAATATTAACGAAAAACGTGTTCCTGAATTGATATATTACATATTAAGAAGAGAAAAAAACATCAAACAACACCTATAGGAGAAAAGGAATTCTGTACAGCTCTACATTGATGCAGAAGCTGCTCAAATAGTTTTAATTGTATTAGCTTCTCTTTGGAAAAAGTTGCAGGCTTCCGACGCTCATTAGTGTCTTAGATGCAGTTTTGTTCACGAGAGTGTACAAGAAACGATAGAAATTGATAGATGTAGGAAAATATACAAGCGCAGCTTTAGAAAGTTCTCGCTACAGTAGTGCATGAAAGTATGCACATACTCTGACGGACAAGTGTCTAAAATTGAGGTAAGCTTCCTCCCAAAGCCCTCCACAGGATGAGACTGCACTGCCTCTTTTAATTGACACCATCCCCAGGATAAAGATCAAACGCGTCAATATCCCTCATCTGCATTGAATAAAGTACATCTTTAATGGGCAATTTCATCCAATACAGTCAATTGAATATAAGGATGCATAATACAATAAGCTAACCTCATTTCCCGTAAAAGAAGCCTATTTTTCATGGGCAATTTCTTCACAGCGTACAGTAGCCACCATAACCTGTGATTAGATAAGCGTTAAGCGGAATAACAAACTATGGAAACATAACCGGAAACTTCAAACATAATCAAATTTTTACCTTATGGGCAGGCGCAGGTCAAGGTCCCTTGTTCTCCTTTCTATTCTTCCATATCTCTTGAGCACTAAATGAAAAGCCTGAAGCAGGAATAACTGCTTGCATATCTCCTGGAAGCCCACCTGATGCAATAGAATGAAAGAATCACTGTCTTAGGCTATGAAGAAAATGAGAATGATTAACAGAAATAATCAACTCAAAGCCCACCAAACTGAAAAAATGAAAAGAAAAAAAAACATATGGTAAAGCAACCACTTGTAAGAATTCAAACTTTCAAAGAGAATAAAAGAAAATATTATAATGTTCATTTTTTCACAAAGTTACTTTGAATTGTTCTTCCTTTTCTTCATGACTAGAAAGAGCAAAAATTAAGATTTGAGTCTACAAGAAGAGACATAAATAGAAGAATTGTGCATATAGTCCAAATTCTCAAGTGGAGTCTACAAAATTCAATTGGAAAATCAATTGGCTCATTCAAGTCTTTGTGCAATTTGCAGTTAAAACGTGGGCAGACTATTTATAAGAGAACAAGGCACTAAATAACCCTTGTTTTATCACGTATAACAAACATCAATGTCATTTTAAGAGGACTAAATTAAATTTAACCGCATCATCATGACCTGTTTAAAATAAGAGAATCAGTATAAAACATTTATCCAGGACATACAACAAATAAATCACATTTGATTTGAAGCTAACAGTTAAGGGGTCACACTTTTGATTGGATAAAAATAAATCAACTTATTAATACTTCTTTTTGAACTTCAATCGTAAGCACCTATATTATTCTAACTGTAAAACATCCATGGTAGCAACCCAATAACATTAACTAATTTCATCATTTTTTTGTTATAAATTGATTCTCCTCCCTTACGAGTAGTCGTAGGATTACTCTCTGTAGTTTTTCGTTCCTCGATTTTTGTTACTATGATATATTGTTTTGGTATAGTTCAATTATAATATTATTTTGTTGTAGTAGCGTTGTGCCACTCTTCTGTTGTTCTTGCCACACTTGAATAGGAATATTCCCTCTAGAATAGTGAGAGTAATAGCATAACAACAATAATAATTAATCTGTTTCTCTCATATCCGTGTCGTCTGCTTTACTAAATTGTCAAAAAAAAATTAAGAAATAAACTAGTAAAATTATTTTTTTTATTTATGATTTACTAAGACTGTCAAGTAAAAAATGATCACTAAACTAATAGAAGGAAGTACTATTTTAGGCAATATATGGATAAACAAATTTTATGGATTTTCTTTCTTCTTTTTAATTTTCCGGAATAGTAGGCACGTAAGTTGTAACGTAAAATCAAATATTAGGACCAGTGATAGGTATGGAAACCTAGGTGTAAATCTTCAGGCTTAGAGGGAAATAAATAATATTTCGCATTATCTAATTAAATATCTCTCTCTTTTGAGAGGGAAGAGAATATAGAGAATTAATTATTGATAACTTAGATTTCACTAATCACATAAATCTTTTTGGGTGATATTTGGCTCAAGAATTTACTTAGTGAACATCTTTTGCTAAACAAAGTTTCTTTTATTTGTTTTTGTAAGAACTTTTTTTTCTTATTGTTATTGACTTATTGTGGTTGATAGCCGCTATTTTTTTGGAGAACATAGGATAATCAATCAATTGTAATAGCCCACAAATTATGCCCGAAGCTAAAAGGGTTATTTTTTGAATTAAAAATATTAAAGAATATAATGAATGTTGGAAAAAATCAAGTAGGATGAGTCGCTAATGGACCAGTGACTTGTTTTATCATAAAACAAAGAATTGAAAGAGAAAGGATTAACTCAAACAAAACATAAAAAAGGAATTTAGACAGAGAAATATTGGGAGTAAATAAAAAAATTAAAGAAAGTCCCTTGCGGGTCAGCGACTTGAAAATCGTTGTGGGTCCAGCGACTTACAACTTTTAAATTCCAGGACCAAGGACGTTTTGTCCCATTTGATTTTCTCCAACGTTCGTTGTCCACTTTGATATTTTTACTCTAAAAATTAGCCCTTTCAGCTTCGGACTGCACAAACTATACTCTCTACTATAAACCAATAAATATTATGGTGGGATGGTAAAGAGTAAAATATTTTTACCATCCAATGTAGGATCTTTTGTAGCAAATTCAAATTTAATCGGGTTTCTATGCAGGGACCGCACACCAAGTTTTCAATTTTTCTCCACAAATTATTGTCAAACAAATGGAAAAAATGCTATTTTGGAAAAAATTTAAAAACTATTAAAAAAAAAAAAACAGTTATAATTTCATATACTTTCTCCAAACTTTTAGTACTACCAAATATTGACCAAAGGGAAAAAAAAAAAAATTAAAGAAGGTGGAAATATCAAAAAGGAACTTGGAAATGTGCAATTGCCTTGGACCTCTATATATAAAAAAACTTTGTCTCAAAACCACTAAAACTCTTCTACCATTTGTCTCTCTCTCTTTCTCTCTCACTGTGCACAAAGAGTTGAAAATGGGTCGCGGATTATCCGGCCGGCTCACCGTCATCTGCTTCTCCCTTGTCTTCTTCATCTCGTTAACCAACTCCTTCTATCTCCCCGGTGTTGCTCCTCGCGATTTTCAAACTGTACACTCTTTAACTTCCATTTTATCCTTTTTTTTGTAGGATTTTTTTGGATCATAAACTAATTTAATTGATGTTTTTTTAGTTGTTTGAGTATTTTGATTGTGGGGTTTGATTAATTTTTGTAGTTTTGTGATTTATAGAGTTCTTTTGACTGATAAATGATTGGATCTATGGTTTTATGAAGTGGGGTTTTTGTTATCTGTTTGATCTGGCGTTTGGGGTGGATAAAAATGTTTGCTTTGTTTGACTTGAGTTGATGGGTGGAATTGTTTTTCTTGAGTTGTTGGTGGACTGGTTCTAAGTAAGTCAACTGAGGTAGACTTGGTAGAGAAGTTATACTACTAGTATTTTGTCTGTTTGGGGTTGGAGTAGGAGGATCAAAAGATTGGGATAGAGGAAATTAATCAGCAAAGCTTGAAAATCTAAGAGAAAGATACCGTGAGGATCTGCACCCAAGGGCGTGGCCTAGTGGTCAATGTAAAGGGTTGAGAACCATGAGGCATCAAGTTCAAATTCCAACAGAGTCAAAAACACTAGTGATTTCTTCCTATTTGTCATAGTCTTGGTGGACAGAGTTACTTGGTACCTTTTGTTGGTTGGATGTGGCAGGCATCCTGCTGAATTAGTTGAGGTGCGCGCAAGCTGGCCGGGACACCGTGGTTATCAAAAATAAAAAAAGATACTGTGAAGATCTTTCTACTTAAGAGATCACTCCAAGTGGTGCTTTTCTGATTGACCTTGTTTTACCTGAAGTCACCAGATGTTTGTCGACCGGGTTAAGCAGAATGTCGTTGGATCTATGCAACGTGTACTAGGCTTGTATTTGACTAGTTGTTAGGACTTCCGAGTTTTATTTTTCCAATTCAAGACTTTGGACTGTTGCTGGATAGAATCTATTAGGAAAGAGAATCAGTTGAATAAATCCATTGGGGTGTTATGTTTTGCTATATGTTCTTTGTATCTGTTGATTTTGATTATCCCTCTTTATTAAAAAAGATTGTGTTACCCTAGCAGCTCCTTGCATTCCACTGTCTCCTGTGTTGTTTAGTTGTTTCTAATAAAGCTTCCTTTTGTATGTTCTCCTGCTTATCTAACAGGGTGATCCACTTGATGTTAAAGTGAACAAGCTGTCATCTACTAAGACACAACTTCCCTATGACTATTACTACTTGAAGTACTGCAAACCTACTAAAATTTTGAATAGTGCGGAGAATTTGGGGGAAGTTCTTCGAGGAGACCGCATAGAGAATTCAGTTTATACTGTAAGGATATATGCTCTTATGGTTGATGGTTATATGTAATGTGTGTGCATTAGCTAAGTGGATCTATATTTTATTTCATCTGTTCACAGTTTCCAATGAGACAAGAACAGTCATGCCAAGTGGTGTGTCGGCAAAAACTTGATGCTGAATCTGCAAAGAACTTCAAGGAAAAGATTGATGATGAATACAGAGTTAATATGTAAGAGTAATGTCTTTTCTGCATTGTTCCCTCTATATTTTGTTCACTCCAGCCGTGCATGGTGGTTCTGCTCATGTTTTTGCACAAAAATGAAAATTCAATATTAAATCATGTGGTGTTGCAGGATTTTGGATAACCTTCCTGTTGCGGTTCTTAGACAAAGGCGTGATGGAATTCAGTCAACTACATATGAGCATGGTTTCCGTGTTGGGTTCAAAGGGAGTTATGCTGGGGTTAGTGCTTGTTTCTGACTTGTCAGATACTGATAGCTTAATCTTCTCAGATTAATATAATGTTTATGCATTTTACTTGCTTCTGCCAGAGTAAAGAGGAGAAATATTTTATAAACAATCACTTAAGCTTTCTAGTCAAGTACCACAAGGATCCTGAAACTGATACTGCTCGCATTGTTGGGTTTGAAGTCACTCCAAACAGGTTTAGATGCTTAAACACCTATCACTTGTGTATTTGTTTTAATTCCTCTCACCCAGGGGGCAGGGAATTGTAGCTCTAGCCTATCTGTTTACTTCTGATAATTTTATCAACAGCATTAATCACGAATACAAGGAATGGAATGACAAGAACCCTCAAGTGTCAACGTGCAATGAGAATACAAAAAAATTGATACAAGGTAGTGCTGCTCCCCAAGAAGTGGATACAGATGAGGAGGTTGTATTCACATATGATGTTTCTTTCGAGGTATTCTCTTATAGAATCCTTAACCTTCCTGCTTCAGGCTCCAAGATATTTTTCACTTCTTATTCGCTATGATCTATTTGTCTCCAGAAAAGCGATGTGAAGTGGGCTTCTCGTTGGGATACATACCTTCTCATGAATGATGATCAGATTCACTGGTTTTCCATCATAAATTCTCTTATGATCGTTCTCTTCCTGTCTGGTATGGTTGCCATGATCACGATGAGGACTTTGTACAGAGATATTGCAAACTATAATCAATTGGAAACGCAAGAGGAAGCTCAAGAAGAAACAGGATGGAAGCTTGTTCATGGAGATGTTTTCCGTCCTCCAATCAATTCTGGATTACTGTGTGTTTATGTAGGCACTGGTGTTCAAATACTGGCAATGACAATAGTCACAATGATCTTTGCTCTGCTAGGTTTCTTGTCTCCTTCCAACCGCGGTGGACTAATGACTGCCATGGTTCTGTTATGGGTTTTCATGGGCTTGTTGGCTGGTTATACTTCTGCACGCCTGTACAAGATGTTCAAGGGAACAGAGTGGAAAAGGATTACCTTGAAGACTGCTTTCATGTTCCCTGGTATACTTTTTGCCATCTTCTTCGTATTGAATGCACTCATCTGGGAAGAGCGATCTTCTGGAGCAGTGCCATTTGGAACCATGTTTGCTCTTGTCTGCTTATGGTTTGGAATCTCGGTTCCGTTAGTGTTTGTTGGAAGCTACCTTGGATATAAAAAACCAGCTATTGAAGACCCTGTTAAGACGAATAAAATCCCTAGGCAAATACCAGAGCAGGCATGGTACATGAAACCATCTTTTTCTATACTTATTGGGGGTATTCTCCCATTTGGAGCTGTTTTCATTGAACTGTTCTTCATCCTGACCTCCATATGGCTGAACCAGTACTACTACATATTTGGCTTCCTTTTCATCGTCTTCTTGATCTTGATAATCACATGTGCGGAGATATCCATTGTGCTCTGTTACTTCCAGTTGTGCAGTGAAGATTATCATTGGTGGTGGAGAGCTTATCTGACTGCTGGATCCTCTGCTTTATACCTGTTCCTCTACTCCGTCTTCTATTTCTTCACCAAGTTGGAAATCACAAAGTTGGTTTCAGGAATCTTCTATTTCGGCTATATGTTGATTGCATCATATGCTTTCTTTGTGGTAACGGGGACAATCGGATTCTATGCTTCCTTCTGGTTTGTTAGGAAAATCTACTCATCTGTGAAGATCGACTGATCAAAAGGGAGTCTCATGATCTGTTGTTACTATAGTGAAAATGATCTGCATTTAAATGTGTCAAACTCAAGACTCGATAAAAGTTGAAGGGTTTCTAGCTTCATAGGACATGAGCCAAAGAGAGGAAGTTCCCAGGCTACCATTGACCAACTTACTTTCTGGTATTAGCATAGGCTTAGTTGTATCTTATGGTCATATACTTTTCCTCAAAACGGTTTCCCTGCATTCTTGATTGTACTTTCTAGCTATACAATTCAGTGGAACTTGATAAAATTTTGATCTTTTTGGAATCGTATGATGTTGGATCAATGAATTTATGAGAATTTTGAACATGGGGCTTAATTGCTTGTAAGCCTTATTGACAGAGAAGTCTCTTTATACCATATGAACAGGTGGAATATATATATGCCAAGAACTTTTACCAGAGATCAAATGAACAAATTTTAAATTCATTTAGCCTTCTGGTGTACCTATTTTCTTACAAATGATTTTTGTAATATTGAGAATGCTTAACGGCTTATCTTACTCTCCATCACCAGTCTGAATAAAATTGATATGTTTGTCACAATAATACCTAATTTGGGATAAGAATCCATAGATTTTCAAATGCATTGGCAGGTTGAGGACTCATAATGGTTAGGTGTGCAGGTTGTCAATTTAAACAAACTAAATTGGATTTCACAGGCCAACTAAAGCTAGAAATACTAAGGAATACAAGAATTATATTGACAGTCCAGTTGCCAGAGAGCTCAGTGCTATTGCAATGTCGTAGGAACAAAGCAATGAATGATTGCTTCTTATGTAGAGATATTACAATGTTGAAATTCCCAGGAGACGAGGCTTTTTAGATACTACCGCTATAAATATCTGCACATAGCACACGGCTTCATCAAGAATCATGTCGATGAGCACTTCAACCTACTCAAATTCTTGTTTCACAGTTGCAGGTGCACACCAATGTTATAGTAGCTAAAAACAGAATATACAGAATCTTTCCCATCTTTTCCAATTGATGTGAACTTTGTATCTGTACAGCTTCACCCGCGGTGAAGCCAAAGAATGATTGTGGTGATTCTTGGAGAGTAATTAGAAAAAGAATACTTAAACATTGCTAGTGAAACCTTCCTCGTTTACTTATCCTCAGTATCAACTGCAGATAGCTTCAACTGAGAGTTTCTTCATAACACCTGGACATGGATCACCACCAAATATTTCTGGTGTCACAGGTACTGAACACGACTCTTGCCCAATGCAATACTGCAAAAAATAGAAACAAAGGAAAATGCAATTAGTTCAGTCGGAAAATAACATCCTTCAGTAGGGGCGGTGCTGCTTATATAAATCATAGGAAGAAACAGGTCAGATGATTCTTAACAGATCTTGGCGTGATTAGGTCCAAGGGTATAATGCTATAGAACACATCATTTTCTAAAGGAGTATAAAAGAAACTGGCATATATACCGCTGAGTCTCTCCTGCTTATACAAATCCAATTTCAACGGCTACAGCACAGTTATAACTGTGAATTTTCACCAAGTTATTCTGCTAGAAATATGGAGGCGAAATCACGAGCTAGATTTAATACCTTTTCAAAGGCATCGTACGAGTGGTGGGCATGACAACTTCCTTCCCTGAAACTTCCACAGGCTCCCACTGGTGTCCCAAAGCTTGCAAATTTGATTGAAGTGATCTTTTGACCAGGAGCACAACTGAGGTGCGCTTTAGGCCTGAGGGGTCTGTCAACTGCCCCAGAAGCTTGCATCTTCCAATTCACTAACTGTGGTTGCCATTCATTTATATCAGCACAGACACTTGCTAATTCTCTCTTGACCAAAGAGATTGCGTTGGGATCTCCTCCCCATTCCTCAAATACAACTAACAAGTTTCCAGTAGGATGCAGCCAAGAACGTGGCACGTGATACCTGAAACATGATTCTCAGTTAGTAGGAGCTTCTTGTTACATCAGAGGAAAAGTCCGCAAGGTTTGTGATTACTCACCATCTCTGTGAAGCCTCTCCGCAGTTACTTAAGCACTTGTTCTCATTAAAGAAACCTGCATAGTTACAGGCACCACACGTACCAGATGCTTTATATCCAGGCCAGTAACGTCCAAGGCTTTGTCCATTTATCCACATTTGACCTTTGCCCATGGTATTCATATCTAAAGCCAAAGGCTCATTACCAGCTGGAGCGTTGAAAGTGGTCTGGAAAAACACCAGGTAATGCGCTTTTAAGGCTGTGAAGGACTAGAATTTTTATTTTTTTTGAGAAAGTAACTTTGAAGGACTAGAAATTTGAAGAGCTTTGTATGAAAATTGTTATTCTAAAGTAAAACACTTCACCATACAGCTTACTCTAATGCACTGAACTTAACTAAATATTCATTAACCAAAAAGGCATAGATATTAGTTATGCACCTTGAACCATGTGAGAGGCTGTCTTTGAGTCACCAAAGAACCCTCAACCCACTCAACAGATGAGCTGCCACTGAGTGAATGAAGATTCAAGGCTTCTCCTTTTAGACCAACCTGGACAACAAAGCTAAAAGTCAAATAAACTGCAGTTAAAGCAAGATCTGTCGAATGTTTCAAAAAGACAAACCTTGTAAGACCACTTCTGCCATGTTAAGTCTCTTTTCCCCTCATTAAGACCACTGAGTGAAACTGGCCCAAGAACACCAGTATTCCATGTCTCAAAATGTGGGCCAATATTCTGAGCTCAAGTACAAGTAAAACCAAACCAAGTGAATATGTGTATTCAAAGAACCAAAGTGTGACCACGAAACAAGTTCTATGTGTGTGCAGTCTTTAAAGCCATGCAATTGCATATGAGGATATACATAATCATATGGACGGCAATAGAGAAAGAGTGGGAAGGTGCGACACGACAGACCGGAAGACCAACAGCAATGCTTAGCAGAGAAATCTTGTTTACACCAGCTCTCAGATTTACTGCTTTATTGAAAGTAATTTTCTGGCTTTTTAAACTTCCATATACAGTTCCTGCAGAAATGAAAATTTAACCGACTGAGACATTTATTATTATCACATAAATTATTTAGTCGCTTGGGGGCTCCTGATGACACCAAATGGTTCTCACCTCTCGGATGTTTAATATTTCATTGCAAACAGATATTTTTTCAATCGACATAAAGCAAACAGAAATGTAATGGTTTTCATCTTTTTTCCTATTTCCTTCGAAGGTACTATTTGAAGGATCAGCGGATAACTAAAGATGAAAGTGTAAAGCTCATGATAAAAAAAGATCATGTGACACACCTGCTAATTGATCATTCACGAAAACATGCAAAGCAGGACCAGCTGAAGAGACGCTAAGCCAAGGCCATTGTCCGCTCCTCAAGAACCCTTCACTTGGATCAATCTTGACACTGAAAATACATAATGAATGATCATAACCTTGCGTGGAAGTTAAAGTAATTGAATTGTTATTAATTTTCCTACTTTTGACATGTGAAGCAGCAATCAGGAATTATCAAAAGTTACACAAGCACTTACTCAGTCATATACCACAAATAATCAGACACGTCTCTTGTGGTATTTATCTGCTCCAGTAACCCAACAACCGTGAAAGTATTGTCTTCATAAGATGCTGGCTCGTCATTGTATGACTGCCAAGAAAATCCTCTATCTGCTGGAGTCATCTTCATCAGAGCACTTTGAGCACCAACCTTCACATGGAATTAAGAAAACTGTCAGTTGCAGTATGCATATGAGGTAAGGCATTCTCTTTTTCACAAGTCATTAATGTTTATTTAGACTTTGAGATGCAATTTCACTGTTATGCATCAAACAGTACAAATATTTAATGGAGAAAATCTCTGTCTCACCCTTGCAGTGTTATATACGGTGTTCTTGCAATCAGGTAGAATGCTGATAGACCAGGGTGGCAAGTTATAATGCCTGTTCCCAAAGGCCACTGTAGCAAAAGAATGCTGGTTGTAGTTTGCAAGGAATGCAGCACACACTCCAAACTTTGCCGTAAAAACGTGGGCCTGCAGGAGAGTGCAATTAATTTCACTTCAGATTTAGTCTTATAAGTAGACTGTTCAAGCATTGCAAGAAATCTTACTTCTTGAAAGTTTCCAAGGGATGTCACAGTTGGATCGCCAGATACTAAAGCTGGTTCACAAAGCTTTATTGCTCTATGCAGATCTTTCAGATGACCCCACTTAGGCTGCCGTAATAATCCTACAGATCAAGGAACTTCACGTTAGTATTTAAACAACATACTTCGTTGAAGAGTTCACTTTTCCGTGGGCATGAAATGATAGGGATGGTCGTCGTACAAAGTTATACAAAGAAGCATAATCAAAATGTTGGCTAAAAAAGAAAAGAAAAGGGAAGGACCAAACAAGCAAAAGAGTTGACATAGATAGTACCCTTTTTTCTTAAGGAGTTGAGACAGAAAATTGCCACTTCAACCAATTCAAACACAAGCAATTATATAACATAGACTTCTGATGCTTATCCTTATTGCATGAATATGTTTAGTCCAAACTCAAATTTAAAGAAGTGCATACCAAATTCATCAAGTGGTGCATCATAATCATAACTAGTAGCAATAAATGGGCCACCAGCAGTCCTGCCAAAGTTTGTTCCTCCATGATACTGAACCAAGAAAAAAGATAAACATCATAAAACAATGTTCTTTGATTCAGATATTATAATAACTCTTAAACAAAACAAACATTATTAAAGAACACTCTATATACCATGTAATAATTGATGAATGAGCCCCCCTTCTGTATGAAATTAGCAACTCCAAAAGCCAAGTCCTCAACAGGACGATATGGAACCGGGCCTCCAAATTCAGTAAACCTTCAAAAATAATCAAATTATTCCATCATATACTGTTGCTTATGTAAAATAAGAAACTGATCATCATCTATTGCTTCTTAAAGATGTATTTGCAAATTTACCAGGCAGTCCATGCTTCAGTCCATATCTTTGGTTTATAAGCCTTATTTGGTGAGAAGTAGTCACAGTAGAAACCATTGCAAGTATTTATCTACACAAAAGGGAAGGAGATACATTGGAGTAAGATACTAAAGGAAGTAACATTAGAAATAGTACTAATTACTTAACAAAAGAATTGACACTGTTAGTATTTGGAAGATCAAACAAATTAACTTTGACATCTTTTCAAGAATTTTTTAATTTTTTTACTTATAAGGTTGTGCTTTAGAGTACTTCCATATAAACTTCCTAAAATATACAAATTTTAATTTGAAAAAAATAAAGATTTAGATGTCCAATTCACACCCAAAAGAAAAAAAAATTACATCCATTTGCTCTGCCTCAACTTTGTTTGTTCACTATTACTCCCTCCGACGTCTTTCGGATTTCGAGATTTAAGGGGGGGAAAATTTCATATATCCTCCAAATAATTTGATTAGTCAATTAGCTCACTGTGTGGGAATACATGAGTTTGTTGTTGTTGTTGTTGTTGATTAGTCGATTACTTAAAGTACTTTTTACATTATTTTCAAATATATAATTTTTATTTTAAAAAAATTGATGATTTTATGCCCGTATTTATAATCAAAATCAAATAATTTGAATCTCGAAATTCGAGATGTGGCATGTAAATTAAAACACTGGGAGTATTATATTTGTCTTAGTTTGACCGGGTACGAAATCTAAAAATGAAGGAAAACTTTTAAATCTTGAGATCTTAAATTAAAGAGGTGTGAAGAGTGAAACTGTGATACTAAATCATATGATCTTAAACATGTCAGGACGTTGGAATTGAAACTCGCCAAAAAATTGAGTAATTAAATGCATAACAAAAATAATTTCTTTATTGTAAAAACAAGAAAACAAATTACTAAATATAATTCACCCAAGTATTTCTACTTTATAAGCAGACTGCTCAAAGATGTGTGTGTTCATATTTCATAAAAAGACAAATAAACATCATGGTCTCAAGTCGGTGATTCAAATAGTGACACATACCATTGAAATTTGATGAAAAGACAGGACAGCAGAAAGGACTTTGTAAACAAAAGACACCCCATGTGCAGTAATTAAAGTATTCTAATCAATTAAGAATGTTGAAATTTTGTAGGAAATAATGAAAAACGACAACAGGAAAGAGCAAATTAAATGAGTTGGTGGAAAAAGGTGCAAAGCTTACAACAGGATCTGGAGCATCGTCTTGCTTGCACATGACCCATGGTACACCAGTACCAAGATCCAGTGCCATTTTTGCTGCCCATTCTGTGTAAGATTTACCTGCTTCCCCTAGTCTCTTCTCAATTGGCCCATATTCATTCTCAATCTGTCAAATGAGTTATCATGAAAAGATACAAGCTTTCATCAATTTACCTCTCATTTTAGAGACTATGTTGCGTAGAATCTTCAAAAATGTTGCCGCACAAGTGTTGAAGGTAGGATCCTACACGCATACTTTGGAAGAGTCCGAACAACATAGTTTAACAGAACAGTACAACACAACAATAATATAACCAGTGTATTTCCACAAAGTAGTGTATGAAAAGGGTAAAGTGTACGCAGTCCATACCATTACCTCAGATGAAGTAAAAGAGATTGTTTCTAATAGACCCCGACTCAGGACAAAAAACAGTATAACAAACATAAAAATATAAAAGAAGCATAGTTTAACAATAGGGGCCAAGAAAAAAACATAGCTTTTTGTCCTATAAACAAATTTCACAAAGTGTACTGGAATTGAGGAAAGTAGAAAGGAATTAAGGACTATTTTAACAACCTGGGATAGTATTATAGGACCACCCTGAGATTCATACAGCCTTTCTGCTTTCATCATATTAACAATCTTGGTAGTGAACTTTTGCATTGCAGCCTTCATTAGCAAGAAAAGAATTAAAAGCAAAATTATAAAACAATAACTTTAAAGTAACACAAGTTTAGAAATAATGCCATAAAGATTCTTTTTTTTTTTTTTTGGTTATCTAACCTTGAAAGGCTCATTATCTGTTCTGAAACTGATACCTGGAACATACTTCAACCAAACAGGAAAACCCCTAAAATTGAAACAGACAAAGCAAGAATTTAACTTTATTTCAAAATGGGTGTCACAAATTTAGCAGATAGGATATAAGAAGTTTGAGCCATTACCCAAAATTCCATTCAGCACAAGCATAAGGCCCAACCCTTAGATGCACATAGAGTCCTGCTTGATGCACTATCTTAATGAACTTCACTAAATCATACCTCTCTTCAAAATAATACTGCAAAAAAAAAAATTGAATATCAGTAAATCATGAAAAGGTCTCATTTTTTATACACACAATTGTATTTCATAATTTATGAAAATTATCACCAAAGGTCTCAACTTTTAACAACAACATTCCCACTGTAATCCCACAAGAGGAGTCCGGGGAGGTTATGGTTTGTACACATAGCTTACCCCTACCTTCAAGAGGTAGAGAAGCTATTTCCGGCTTAACTTTTACTCACAATCTATTGAACATCAAGTAAATTTAAGAAAATTATCAGCAAAGGTCTAAAATTCTACTTACTTTGCCTTGTTCAGGCTCATGCCCATTCCAGAAAACATAAGTCTGAATCACATCAACTCCTCCTTCTTTCGCCTTCTGAATAAGATCCGGCCACATCTACACAACACCAAAACAAGAAAATCAAGAAAACAACCTTACAAGAGAACTCATTTCCCCTGAAAGAACAAATAACCAATATATTGAACTGCATTTCACAAAAACGTACCTCAGGAGTACTTCTTGGATAATGAATAGATCCAGAAACAAGAATTCTCCTTTGTCCATTCACAATAATAGCCTTGTTGTCATATGACACAGAACACATTCCAGGAAAAACATATGAACCCAATAATGCTAACAATATCAACAACACATTTGACATCGCTAGCCTTCTTGAAACCATTTTCTTTAACATCAAGAACTCAACTCCAAGTTTCAAGATTATGCCTTTACAAGAAAAAACCAAGACCCTTTATCCCACCCCCCAACAACCACCACCCACCCACCTTATCCCCTCCCTTTAATATCCTGTTTGCAACTTTATTCTACTAGCAAATGTGAAGACAGAAAGAAACACATTCGAAGCGGGAAAGTGAAAAACAGCTGTGTTGAACCTGAAAAATTTGCTTTTTTCCTTCTTTTTTATTACTAGTTCCGTTACTTTTTTTCTTGGACAGAGTTAACAAAACACAGTTCAGGGGGAGTTTGAAGAACTGAGGGACTTGGGACTTTAGCGCAAAAAATATGGTGCTTTTGCAGCTGCTTTTAAACACCCCAAAACAAAAGGAGTCAGGTGCACTAATAAAATGACTCAGTCGGAATTTTCAACAAAAAAAAATATTAAAATATGAAAACAAAAACAAAAACTAACAAAAAAAGGTTCAATATTGATAGTTTTTTTACAAAAGCTGGAGCAGCGGGTTAAAATTACTCCCAACGAATTGAAATGACTTTCAATAACTTTCGGGGGCTTTAAATAGCCACATTATAATATAAAAATCAATATTATTTGAAATTCAAAAGCCTAAATTATCTCACCAAATAAAATAACTTAATTTAAAATTCAAATTCATCTTATCTAAACAACTTGTCAGTTAAAAATACTGCATTAACTAAAGTAAATTCAACAAATATCTATTATATATAATTAATTTTAATTATATATAAACAATATTATATTTCGTACCAAAAGAAGTTGAGATAAGCTAGTGTCGCTCCTATTTGGATCAAGGATTTATGATACTCGTAAAAATTATGAATTAATTACAAAGTGAGAGTATATGGGGTCCCATTTTGGCGTTACCTACGCTTTTCCTAAAGTTCATCCAACTGCAAAAATTAATTATAGATCTGTTTTGTGATGTATGTAGAAAGGAAAATTAATACTATTACTCTGCCAACTGCTGAATTGAGATAAAGATATGAAGTAATTAGTAATAATTAATGATGGTAACACTTATATAAAGAACACGTATTTTCTTGCTGAAAGTTTCCTCTGCTTGCGTTGGTAAACATTTTTAAAAAGATGTATCTTTGTTTTTTTGTTTTTTTTTTTAAAAAAAAAAAGGGAAAGAGGAAAGGAAAAGTCACTTCTTGAAAATTATTTTCTGATATTTAATTGGCAAGCAGAAAGTGTTTCTTAAAAAATAACTATTAGATTAATGATAATATTAGGGGAAGGTATGTGTATACTTTACCCATCTTATATCTCACTTGATAATATTAGCAAACTGGATAGAATTTTAATAAAGAAAAAGAGTTAAAATTATCTCGGAATTATTTAAAATAAGTCAAATTTATCCTTCGTTATGTTTTTTTTGGTTCAAAATTTTCCGACCTGTACATTGTCGACTCAAAAATGCACTTCAACTAGTCAAATGTTCAAAAATACTCTCTCTCTACTAACGATTGCTCCACAACGAAAAATGTGTGAAATGAAGAACATTGAATACTAATTGAACTAATGGGATCATTCTAACTGTACCCAATCTATGATTCTAAATGACTTTGAACAAGAAGCAACAAAGGTGTCAGGTATAGACATTACTAAATGCAAAGAGATTACTCAGAGGGAGAATACACAATCAATCAACAAGAGGATTGAGAGGTCCATTGAGTTGGATTGCGAACAAAGAAAATGATTTTTGGTAGAGCAAAGAAAATGACTTCAACAGTAACAATGAGTTGGATAAATTATTTGTCCCCTTTTTTTCATATCCAACAACGTGCCCATACATTTAATTAGACCTCACCAGATGTTTGGCTCTAATTTTTCTTTTTATACATCTTTGTTTTAATTCTGTTAGAAAAAAAAAAAAAAGCAAAATATAACACGGCGTTTAAAGCAGATGTACAAAGATTCTCAACTGTTCCTGCCTTATCGGCCATTCTCGGACGCTTAAAACGCACGTCTAATTGTCGACGCATTAATATTTAGATACACCATTTTGCTTTCATTTGTCACTATTTTCTTAATTTTATTTATTATTTTTGACATATCAAGAAAAGGCAAAAAAAAAAATATATATTTTACCCTTAGAATTAAATAATTATTGTTCAAATAATTTTTGAGACATATTACTCTAGACATTAATTAATAAGAATAATGTTGTACTATAATTATATATAAATGAACGAAGGGACGGTGAGTTTCACGTCTTCTTCTATAAAGCGGTATGCTACAAATTCTTCTAGGAAAGGACGCTGTAGTTTTGTAATTGGCCTGTCGTGTGCATGGTTTGGCTAAAAAAAACAAATTGAGTAATACTCGCTTTCTTCGTCCTATCTTTTTATTTTAAAATTAATTTAGGTGTACGCGTGTCGTGCGTTTACTTTATTTTAATAAATTTAAATGTTAAATTAAATATTTTATTTATTTAAATAATAAATATAAATTCAATAATTAAATTCAATATTTTTTGAATATGTAAAAATGGAGAATTTATTTAATTAGTTATATAGTATTTGTAGATAGCTAAGATACAAATAAGGTAGGTGGAATAAATTAACAACTACGTAAATTACGATTGATGTGTTCAGTAAGTCAATAATTAGTGCTTGTTAATCCATGAAGTTGCACAATTTGACTTAGTTTCATCATTCCTGCAAACTTCTTAGCACTTAATTTCTCTTTTTGATCAAATAGTCGGTATAATTTTTCTACTGCTTCAAATATAGCCATGTTTTTTCTTATATAGACTATGAATTGGACTTTAAAATAACTTTGAATTGAATTGAAATTGTTGAAATAGAAGATTATAATGGTGAATTAATTCTTCAATACATGACTTCTATGTTGCAGCAAGCAAATGTCATATCCATAGAAGCTGGGGTCTCTCTCAAACCACATTGTTGCTTAAGCTTTTGTAATTTTCTCTACATGCATCTTTCTTTTCAGATGGTCAATTAACCGACTGTAGCGATGTAGTCGAAATATAAATTAGTCCACACCAATATGAATTTAAAAGCTTCCAATTTGAATCCTAGGCCTAAAATAAAGAAAACCCTAAATAAAGAAATCCAAATAACCTAAACACAACATTACAAAATTCTAAACAAAGAAACATAAAGAATCCTAAAATATGGAAGAAAAATTAACCTAATGAAATTGAATAATAATTTAAGAAAATAGTATATGATAATTTTGTCTATTATATCGTCTTGCTTCACACTTTTCAATGTATTTAATAATATGATATAATAAAATTCAAGTAACAACCAAAACAAAAATTTATTTGTTAACTAAAAACACAATATAATGTACAATACATAACAACCATCCAAACACTTCTAAGTGTTAAATGATCTAGGCTAATCATCAATTTAGAGTCAATTCGAGAGAAAGTTACAATAATTCATTATCAATCCAAATAAATTGTTGAAATTGAAAATATAATGAAAAGTAAGTTGCAAAAAAAATTGATAAAGAGACGACAAAACAAAAGAAAAAATTAACTAAACATACCTTTTATTTCTTGTGACAATTCAACATCACCACACAAAACAACTTCTTTTATAGAATGAGTATTCATAAACCAAAAAGGATTTGAATTTGAGTTATAGTAGGACATAAAATGACTTGTGTTATAAAAAGAAAATTCACCATGTTTTAATTGCAACCATTTATTTTTCTAAAAATACGTCCACTTTTTATTTTGCTAAAACAAAACTCTCACGAGCTTTGCTTAAAATAAAATGTATTTTTTATTTTTTAAAAAATATTTATTATTAGTGTTTATGTATAATTATAATTTTAGAAAAATAGTAAAAAGACGATTTTGTCTATTGCAGAAACTTTTAATAAAGGGCAAAAAGTTCGAATCACTTTTCTAAGGGTCTTCACACTTTTAATATATTATAGATATAGATATAGATAGATTATAGATTATAGATATTCAACAATATTTATTTGATTTATAAAATTAATGAATAATTTATTTATTTTTATTTATTTTATTTTTAAATATAATTATTATTTAGTATATTTTTTGAAGTATTAAATTTATTATATTTAAAGAGTAATATGGTAAAATTACTGCTATCATTTACTATTTTTTTAATTCTTGTGTCAATAAAAAAATAGACAAATAAAAATTAATAGACTGAGTATAAACTTTTATTAACTAAATAAATACTCTATGTCTCAGTTTACGTGTCACTTTTTAGATTTTAAGTTTCAAATAAATTTATTTTTGAATGTGATATTTTCTCCTTTTTACTATTTAAAATTATTAATAATTGTGACTTCAAGTACTTTTTACGTAGTTTTCAAATATATAAATTTTATTTTTAAAAATTTAAAGGTTTCATGTATAGATTTACGATCAAATGTAAACTTATTGACTTTTTAAAAAATAAAAAAATGACACATAAATTAAGAAAGTAATCTAATAAAATAAGGTGGCGTGTTGTTTTGATTTTCTTTTAATAATGACTACGAATCTCTTCCAGTAGTAACTTTTAAATTTTTTAGAGGTTCGAGTTCGATCCCCACCTCTGGTGAATGGAGAAAACTTTGTGGCCAATTTCCTACCGCTTAATGCGCGGATAATGGAACGGAGGATTAGTCTCACGGCTGCCGGCTGTGGGGATACCTTGGGAAACCAAAAGAAAAAAAAAAAAATTTTATTAGGACCAGAGATTCAAATATTTTGGTCATAGCCTGAAAATTGTGTTTAGAAACTTCCAATTAGTATTTGATTTTGTAAAAATACTTAAATTAAAACTTAAAACACTTACCTAGTATAAATTATAGGCCTTAATTAGCAATAATCGTACTTGGAGAAAGGTTTAGGTGATGATTAATTCCCCCATTTTCAGGTGAATGGTTTCCCTTAAATTTATACTCACTCCTTCCTATAAAAGAAATTGTCTGAAAATAAGTATAGAATTTAAGACAAAAAAATATTACCTACTCACAAGTCACATGATTTGTGAAATTAGGAACCTCCCACTTCCTCCGCCCTACATTAGTTGAACACTTTTCATTTTCCACGATACTTAAACTTAAGAAATCATAAGAAAGTAATGTTACTAATTCACGTAAAACAAAAAAAAACTTCTTGTAAACTTTAAAATAAGTGTGAACACTTTCAATGCTTTTCGTTTTCCATGGTGCTTAAGAAATCATAAGAAAGTAATGTTACTAATTAATCCCTTAAAAAACTTCTCACAAACTTTAAAGTACATGTGAATACTTTCAAAAAAATTAATTGCTAGAGTAACATAAAAAAATATAATTAATATTTTCTTAATTTAATAAGGTGGTTAAATTATTATGAGATAATATAATCAACTAATATGAGACGGAGGAAGTAACATGTTACACCACGTAATTTTCACTTCTTTTTCTCACTCTGAAACTAAATATCGTGAATTATACTGTGACAACTACTTTCTCCGTTCCATTTTACCCGTCCCAAATTGGGATGACACAACTATTAAGAAAACAATGATTGATAATGTAATTTTACCATTTTACCCTTTTTAATTGTGTCTTGTTGTTAGTTCCAATATTGATGGATGGCTAATACCAAAATACCATTTATATTCTTAATGGTACTCCTCTTTGCAACATTTTTCAAGAATGCTAATAATAAGGAGTAATCAATTACACTAAGGGTATAATGGGGAAAAAAATTGTTTTGTCTTGATAAGTAAAATGGGACAACAAATTAGAAAATTTGAGACGAGTAAAATGGGACGGAAGGAGTATAAAAGATAAGTTTAATGCAGTATTGGTTATGCTAAGTTATTGACGTTTTCATGCAAGTAGATAGGCCTATCAGGTCTCCTTTCAATGTCGAAGTACAAGTATTTATTTTTCAACAATCTAGTGTTATCCCTTTTAAATTCAAACACGACAATTAATATAACCTAGTATTATATATCCCTTTGAATTCAAACACAACCAGACAGCTTATGATACATTATGTTATGATTTGGTGTGATGAATGAGAAATAATAATTTCGAAATAAAATGGAGAATGATTAGTCATACGGTTATTTATTCATACTTTATAATATAATAATGAAATAAGTTTTTTTTAATGACGGTGGAATAAGTTATCACATAAATTTATATAATAAAATAACCAGTCCTTTGGGATATCCCAATCGATGTGATAGCTTTGTGTTAAGTAATGAATTGATCACATGCTCTTAATCATCTTATTATTAATAGCTTAAGTCTCTAATATGTTAAAGTTAGTTACAAGTCACAAAGTTAGTTAAAGGTTAGTTATCACCTAGCTGTTAGATCATCATATAGTTGTTAGGAGTTAGTTATCACTATATTCACTACAGTATATACATCACTTATACATTACAAAGAAGAACCAAGTAATGATAATCATTCAATCCTACTCTCTTTTCTCTTCTCTCTTCTCTTAACTCTACTTACTGCTTCTCTTCTTCTCTGTACAATCAAGTGTTCTGAGAATTACTCAAGATCATTATGTTGATCTTGTGATAATCAACATGGTATCAGAGCCAATCACCGGATAAAGTTCAGTGTATATCGATCAAGATTGGGGTATCTCAATCACAGTTTGTGATTTCAGTCATACTCGAGTCAAGAATCACTGTAATTTCTGCAGTTAGTGATAATTCTGGTTGTTCTGCAGTTCTTTCTTAAGATTTCTCTGTGCTTCTGCAAATATTATTCTGTCATAGCGATTGGGAATGAAAATGGAGAGACTCCTAGTCACAGTCGAGAGAATACTTCAATTGCAGGGTAAGGAATCAACACAACTATTGATCAAAATCACCCTCTATTCCGAGCTTCTACTGATGTAAGTGGTCTAACTGTGATATCTTTCCAACTAAAAGATAGTGAGAATTACATTCAATGGAGTAAGTCCATGAAAATTGCCCTCTTAGGTCGTGATAAACTAGGATTAGTTGATGGTTCTTGCAAAAGAGAGTCGGATCCAGTGGAGCTATGGAGGCAATGAGAAAGAGTAAATGCAGTTGCTCTATCTTGGCTTATGAATTCTGTAGCTAGTGATCTAATTGGGGGTGTAGTATATGCATCTAATACACATGTTGTTTGGGAAGACTTGAGGGAAAGATTTGATAAACTTGATGGATCAAGAACCTACAATCTTCATCAAGAAATCTCTCAAATTAAGCAAGGAATCCAGTCAGTGGCTTCATACTTCTGTAAGCTAAAAGCATTATGGGATGGATTTGAGTCAATGGTTCTCTCACCTGCTTGTAATTGCCCTCGATCTAAAGAGTTCTTGATATACTTATAGAGACAAAAGCTTTATCAGTTTTTATTAGGGTTAAATAAGTCTTTTTCACAAGCTAGAAGTCAAATTTTGTTGATGAGTCCATTGTCTGCTGTGAATCAAGCCCACTCAATAATCATTAGTGATGGGAGTCAAAGAGTCGTGTCCCATGGTGCTAATCATGCTGGAGTATTAGGGATTGCACCTGGGATTTCTGAGTTTGCATTATACTCAAAGGCTGATTTTCAGAGGGATAAGAGACTCTACTTCTCATCATATAATTCAAATGTCACTTGTGAGCACTGGAAGCTCAAAGGTCATTCTAAGAAAGAATGTTTTAGGCTTATAGGTTACCCTCCTGGTCACCCTAAACATGGTGATCACAAGGGGATGGACACTACAAAAAAAAATATGAACCAAGATACAAGCAGCAAAGAAGAAATGGTTCAAGTGCATATTCTGCAATTCAAGAATGGTCTGCTTCTGATATGAATCAGCAGACACACAACACTCAGGCTTCTCAGATGTCTCATCCTGGCGATCCTAACTATATAAGTCATACACAAAATACAACTCAAGTTATGCCTTATACTAGTTATTCCAGTAGTAACATGCTGATCACACCAAGGTTCACTCAAGAGCAATTTGAACACATCTGTCAAATGCTGAAACAAGATGAATCCAAGACCTCCAACACAACAGTGGCTAGCATGACAGGTAACATTAGAATACTGAATATTGTCAATGACTCACAAGAGTGGATTATTGACACAGGTGCTACTAACCACATGACCTCAGATATTGAGCTTTTGAACAAGAACTCAATAACTCAACTTGAGATGTCTAGAAAGGTGTTCTTACCAAATGGTGATATTGCACTAGTAAAACACACTGGTACAACTGATATATCAGATCAAAGCACTTTGCAAAATGTATTATATGTTCCTCAATTCAAATGCAACTTAATGTCTGTCTCTAAGGCAACTAGACAACTACAATGTTCTGCTACATTTTTTCCTAACTTTTGTATTTTTCAGGATCTTTACAATGGAAAGAAGAAGGAGATTGGTAGAGAAAGAAATGGACTTTAAGGAGATTGGTAGAGAAAGAAATGGACTTTACTTCCTAATAAGACAGAGGTTGCCAGGAACAAATGTACTTCAGTCTGGTTTTAGTTTTACTGCCAAGTCTTATAGAGACAAAGATGGTATTAGTCTATGACATAAAAGATTAGGACATAATCCATTTAAGACCCTTACTTTCTTGTTTCCCGGAAATAAATCTCAAATTATTGATATTCTAGATAAATGTAGTATATGTCCAACTGCAAGACAAGCTAGAATTGTATTTCCTACTAGTTCTTCTGTGAGCAATAAAGCTTTTGATCTTGTTCATTTTGATCTTTGGGGAACCTATAAAGTAGCTAGTTATGATGGTTTTAGATTCTTTTTATCTGTGGTATATGATCTAACAAGGATGACATGGATTTTTCTATTAAAACATAAGTCAGATGTATCTACCTTACTTCAACATTTCATTACTTTTGTGAAAACACGGTATGATACATGTATTAAGATAATAAGAAGTGATAATGGAACAGAATTTGTGAACAACTTCACATCAGATTTATGTCTTAAGTATGGTATAATCCACCAGACATCTTGTGCTCATACCCCACAACAAAATAGCTTAGTTGAAAGAAAACATATACATATTTTAGAATTACCAAGGGCTATCAGGTTTCAAGCTGGCATACCTCTTAAGTATTGGGGTCTATGTGCAAAAGCTGCAGTATATCTCATTAATAGGATCCCTTCATCAGTCCTAAATGGTATATCACCTTATGAGAAATTACATGGTAGAAAGCCTTCACTTATACATTTGAAAGTCCTTGGTTGTCTTTGTTATGCTAAAATTATCAACGAAACTGACAAATTAATTCCTAGAACTAGAATGGTTATTCATATGAGCTACTCAGAGACTCAAAAAGGGTACCTTTTGTATGATATTACTAACAAGTTATTCTTTATCAATAGGGATGTTACATCCAGAGAAGATATTTTTCTATTCAGATGTGCAGACCTGCAAACCAGCTCACAGAATCTGTTCCCTTCACCTGATTACAACTATATGCATACAAAACTGGACCCTCTTGTGATATCTTCTCATAATCCTAACATGGATCCCTGACAACTACCTGGACAGGAGGAGTAACATGAGATCCAGCATCTTGCACCTACTCAGCAACCTGAACCAGCTCTGCAGCCCAACCTTGTGCTCAATCACAGAGTGCAATTACCATATCTGTTTCTTCTAACAATGTTCCAATTAGGAAATCTACAAGAGCATCACATCCACTAAGCTGGATGAAGGATTTTGTATCCTTAAATAAGTATGAAAACATACCTTATACACTGTTTAACTATATTTCTTATGATGCCTTAAAACCTAACTATCAAAATTATTTAACTTTCTTCTTTAATGACACTAAGCCTTCCTCTCATGCAGAAGTTGTGAAAGACCCAAGTGGATAGAAGCCATGGAAAAGAAAATCACAGCATTAAAAGATAACAAGACCTGGAAGGTGGTTGATCTACCCTCGAATAAGAGACCTATTGGGTGTAAATGAATATACAAAATAAAATATAAGGCTACATGGGAGTTTGAAAGGTTTAAGGCAAGGTTAGTTGCCAAGGGATATAGTCAAAAGAAAGGTATTGACTATCAAGAGACCTTCAGTCCTGTAGTTAAGATGGTTACTCTAAAAACTATATTAGCTATTGCAGCTTCCAAGAACTGGCACATCCATCAAATGGATGTGTTCAATGCTTTCTTACAAGGTGATTTTCATGATGAGATCTACATGGAGCTTTCTCAAGGATTCAAGGGTCAGGGGGCAAGCAAGTATGCAGACTTCTTAAATCCTTGCATGGATTAAAACAAACACCTAGACAATGGAATGCTAAGTTATGTGAAGCTTTGGTTAAGTGCAACTTCAAGCAAAGTCAGTATGATCATTCTTTATTTAGTAAGAAAACTAATTCAGATATGATCATAGTGTTAGTTTATGTTGATGACATCTTAGTTACTGGAGATGCTAAACCAAATAATTGAGACAAAGGCTTCTTTACACAAAGGCTTCTTTACACAAAGCTTTCAAGATAAAAGATGTAGGTGAGCTGAAATATTTTCTGGGAATTGAGTTTGCCAGATCAAAAAGAGGGATCATGATGCATCGGAGAAAATATGCACTTGAACTTATATCTGAAACAGGTCTTAGTGCTGCAAAGCCTGCCAATACTACTGTGGACTCAACTATCAAGCTAACAACAAGAGAATTTGATGAACAAAATAAGAACATTGCTGATCCAAGTGATGAATTAGTAGAAGATCAGAACAAATACCAACGGATCATTGGCAAGCTGTTATACTTAATTGTAACTAGACCTGACATATCTTATAATGTTTAGGCTCTAAGTCAATTCCTACAGTCTCCAAAGAAATCTCATATAAATGTTACATTGAGGATGATCAAATATGTCAAAGGAAATCCTAGATGAGGTATATTATTATCTAGTTCTAATATTAATAGTCTAACTACTTATTGTGATGCAGATTGGGTTGTATGTCCCTTTTCAAGAAGATCAGTAACATATTTTGCTATTAAACAGAGAGAATCATTAATATCCTGGATATCCAAGAAGCAAGCTACTATATGAAGGAACTCAACAGAAGATGAAAATAGAAGCCTATTGCAGCTACTGTGGCAGAATTAACTTGGTTGAATGGACTAATTAAAGAACTAAATGTGCAGATACAACTTCCTATAACTGTGTTTTGTGACAGTAAAGTTGCATTGCAAATTAAATGACTGCCAATCCAATTCATCATGAGAGAACCAAACATATAAAGATTGATTGTCACTTTGTAAGGGAAAAAAATACTTCAAGGCTTGATAAAAACTGAATACATCTCTACACAACATCAACCAGCAGATGTTATGAAGAAGGGACTCACAAGAGTATAACATGAACATCTAATTTCCAAACTTGGCATGGTTAACATTTTTATCACACCAAGTTTGAGGAGGAGTGTTAAGTAATGAATTGATCACATGCTCTTAATCATCTTATTAATAGCTTAAGTCTCTAATAAGTTAAAGTTAGTTACAAGTCACAAAGTTAGTTATCACCTAGCTGTTAGATCATATAGTTGTTAGGAGTTAGTTATCACTACATTCACTACTATATATATATCACGTGTACATTACAAAGAAGAACCAAGTAATGATAATCATTCAATCCTACTCTCTCTTCTCTTAACTCTACTTACTGTTTCTTTTCTTCTCTGTACAATCAAGTGTTCTGAGAATTATTGATCTTGTGATAATCAACACTTTGTCAATCTCATCTTCTAACTAAAAGTTTGATGAAATATCCTTTTTTTCTGGCAAAATGACCTTCTGGACCCCTCTACTATGTCAGTTTTGTAAATTGGACACTTCTACTTACATGTTTATCATCTGGACCCCTGAACCTACTAAAAAACAACATTTTAAATCCTTTTTTGGTAAGTGTAACACATTCTCTCCCACGTCAGTTGCCACATCTGTCATGCCTGCCACGTCATTTTAAAAAATAAAAAAATAAAAAAATTAATTTAATTAAATAAGAAAAATTTATAAATTGTAGAAAAATTTGAATAATCATGCTTTTAAAATTTGAAAAATTTGAATCATTATTTTTAAAATAAAAAAATAAGAAAAAAAGTATTAAATTAAAATTAATTAAATATTAAAATTAATTTAATTAATTAATTAAAATTTTAAATTTAAATTAATAAAAAATTAATTAATTAAAATTCTTAACTAATTCATTTATTTAAATTAATTTATCAAATTTAAAATTCTTACCTAATTTAAATAAATTTTACTTAAATAATTAATTAATTTAAATATGATTTACATATTTAAAATATTTAATTTAAATTAATTGTTGAGGGAGGGGCTGGGGTGGGGTGGGGGGCTGCGGGAGGGGATGAGTGGGGTGGGGGCTGGGGGAGGGGGTTGCGTGGGGCTAGGTGGGGTGGGGTTGGGTGGGGGCTGAGGGAGGGGTCGGGTGGGGCGGGGGGCTGGAGGAAAGGGGTTGGGTGAGGTGGGGGCTGGAGGAAGGGGGTTGGGTGGGGTGGGGGGCTGGGGAAGGGGTTGCGTGGGGCTGGGTGGGATGGAGACAGGCTGGGTGGGGTGGGGGCTGTGGAAGGGGAAGGGGTTACATGGGGCTGGGTGGGATGGGGAAGAAGGCTGGGTGGGGCTGGGTGGGGTGGGGACGAGCTGAGGTCGGGGTGGGAACAGACTGGAGAGGGAGGTGGGGTGGGAAAAAAATTAAATTTATTATTTTTAAATTTTTAAAAATATTTTTAAATTAAAAAGGAGGGGTTGGGGGGTGTGGGAGTGGGGACGGGTTGGGTGGGGTATGGGGGTGGGGTGGAGAGGGAAAATAATATTTTTTAAAAATATTTTTAAAAATATTTTTAAAATGATTTTGTATTTTTAAAAAATTTTAAAATATTTTTAAATTAATAAAGAAGGAGGAAAAAAATGATCCTTTTTAAATTTTTAGCAATATTTTAAAAATATTGTTAATTTTTTAAAAAATTTAAAAATATTTTTAATTTTTTTTTACATTTTTAAAAATATTTTTAAATTTAAAAAGATGGAGGAAAATAAAGAACCCTTTTTTATTTTATTTTTAAAATTTAATATTATTTTATTATTATTATTTTAATGTAAAATTAGCCAAAAATTGACCTCATTCGCACCCCTAGGCGAGTGGTTACACTCTCTTTGTCTTAGTCACCATGACCTTACCACATAGGCAAGGTCAACAGTCAAAGGGTGCAAAATATTGCTTTTTGATGGGTTTAAGGGTCCAGATGACAAACATGTAAGTAGAAATGTCCAACTTACAAAACTGACATAGTAGAGGGATCCAGAAGGTCATTTTGCCTTTTTTTTTCTCTTCAATATCTCACTCAATATCTCTTCAATATTATATTAAATTAAAGATATTATATAATATAAATAATAATATAATAATAAAAAAGTAATGCATCTCCATATTAGAAAAGTGCTATTCATCTCTCCAAATATGAAGTATAGAGAACAATTTAAAGGGTGATTGGAGTTGATCAGCTACTGCCTACTTGGCAGCTTTTTCTAGCCTTTGACTTGTTATTTGCAATGGTTTGGTACAGTTGACTGCAGGGGAAAATTGTTCAAAATATTTTTTATAATTTAAATATACAACAAATAATTTTATTAAAAAATTAAGTATATTTTATCTTTTAGATCTTCTACCTGTAAAGATAAAGATTAAAGAGTGAATATACATACTATCATACGAAAGAAAAAAATGTCGTACATGTTATGAAGTTATGTGATAAAACACGTTTAAATTATTACTATTTTCGTAAATTTTATATCTCAATTATTAGTTATTTTATTTACCTATCTAAGGTATCATCTCTTTTATTTTAAAACACACCTCGATACTAAGTTGGTCAAATATTTATTATCAATAAACAAACGTGTGTATAGGTTAACTCAACCTCAAGCGAGATGTATGTTAATATGAAGAGTGATAGTTTAGCTAGGTAAATTAAACAATGGATAATTGTTTAGGTATGAAAATTGCAAAATGATGATACTCCCTCTGTTTCATATTAGTTGACCCTTATAGACTTGACACATCCATTAAGAAAAAAATTAATTAGGGGGTCTATTTTATCAAATTAGTTTTATTAATTATGCTTTGAAAATATAAATGTGAGTAAATACATTTTGTTTAGTCATTTAATGTTAAGGGTATTATTGGAAGAACATAATAAAATTCTCTTAATTTCATAAAAAAAATAATTAAATTGAAACAAATATTTTTAGAAAGAGGGCCAACTAAAACGAAACGGAAGGAGTAATTTCTTTATCTTTTTTTTTTTTATATATAACCATTAACTCTATATGAAGGGATAAGTTTAAAATAGTTCCTGAAATGTAATTTTGAGAAATTTTAATTTTGCTCTCTTTAAGTTTTCCAAAAGTAAACTCCAGAAAATATTCAACAAACTTTGGTTATTATCTCCATTTACTTATTTTCATAAATTAAAATATAGACATAAGATCTGAAATAAGATATATATGTCAAAGTCGGACAAAATATTATCATTACTCCCACTCCATCCGCTAATTACTATTTTTTTTCTTATAACAAATTAATTATGTAGAGTTTGAATATTTGATCTCTAAAGTTTCAGTTACCTTTTTCCTCGTGGAAAATGAATGCACCTTTTAATTGAGTTCATATGCTAATACTAATGGATACTCTCTCCATTTTTATTTTTTTTAAATTGCTACTTTTTTTTTTAAATCAAACGATATAAATTTTGATCAACATTTTAAGATGTATTTTTTAATTGAATTAAAAGAAATTATATTTTATGATAGTTTTTGAATATCTAAATTTTAATTTTAAAAAATTAAATTAATCTAACCTAATTTAACTTTGAAACTTAATCAAATTAACTTACGAAAAATGAGAGTAGAAAATAAAATAAAACGGAGAGAGTACTATACAATAAACTTATATATATATATATACACACACACACGCAGGGGCGGAGCCACCTTATGGCTAGGGGTTCATCCAAACTACCTTCGACGAAAAATTATGCTATTTATACATAATTAATATTATTTTTTATATATGTATAATTGACGTTAAATCCCCTTCGATTGATTCGTATGCTTGCTTCTTTCGATTTAAAATATCCTTAGTTAAAATTCTAATTTCGCTACTATATACATATATGGTTAGACAAAAAAAATGAATTTCATGTGAACTCATTTGAGATATAGATCCATGTCTTGTACCACCTAACTACTACATTATACTCGGGCACTATATTTTTATACACACAAAATATAACAATTATTCCACAAAATCTTTAATGAGTGCAATGATACTTCACTCATTTTTTTTGTATCTTCTTGGCAAAATCCCCCACATGTCATTAGATCCAGATTGAACTTAATTAAGAATTTTTTGGCCTTCAATAATAAAATAAAATTGATAAAAGATTTCATTTGTTGTGTGATTGATTGGTGTATTTGGGTTGGGTTAAATATTTGGTCACATGTGCATGCCATTAAACTCCAAACGAGTCTTTTATTTCTAAAAATTACATAAATACACAACTTATATTTTTAATATTATAATAAATCTCAACTCCCTAAACATATTACAAAAATCTCACATATACGCAGAATATTATGTATATATCGGCTATATTATGTATATTAATAAGGAGAGAGAGTAAAATAATTAAAAAAATAAAAAAGATTGTAATTACTTTTAAAAGGTTGATATTTATGTTATTTATACTTAAATAACATTGGCTAGTTGAAGTGTTCCTTTTATGCTTTAAAGTTTCCAACAATATAAACTTACACCCTCCCTTTTTTAAATAAAGACTCCTTTTAGTTTGGCCACAACTTTTAATAAATTATTCACTCTTGAAAAATAAAAATTATTTTATCAACTTATCTCTAATTAATAATTTTATTTCTTTTCAAATTGACATTGACTACTATATTTAAATTCAAAAACATATTAAAAAAATAATGATTAAAATATTTTTGAAGATATAACATGCACTTATTTAGGAACAAATCACAACCCCCAAAAATATCACTTAAAAATATGGAAGAAGTATGCAAATAGTAATATAATCTTCTCTTGTCTTGAGAAAAGCCATTGATTTCTCATTTGCTTCCTCCAAGGTGAATGTAGGATTTATAGAACATGGTGTATCAAAAGTGTATTATTATGCTTTCTTATAGCATGTGTATTAGAATATAAAATTATATAATTTTAAATATATATATATATATTTAATATCTAATTTTTCGAAAAGACGACAAATTTACTTGCCCAAATTTTATATGTAAATTCGCCGTTGGCTTTTACCAAATACAATATTAACCTCGTCACTTTTATCTTATTATCATTCATTTCTAAGTTTTTATTTGAATGAATAATTTGATTTTATGGTGCAGTACCCATTATGAAATTGTAAAACCCTACGTAAATGCTATCATCGATGAAGCAGTGTGCAATAACACCTGTAAACGGTGTAGCTCACTGATCGGGGGTTAAAAACCCATCACAGCTACTTGGGATCGATTCCTAGGTAGGGCCTTTGAGTTGAGCCCGTCGCATCGGGCTTGCCTAGTGTGGTTGTGTGTCATGATCAAATACTAGAAGAGTAGAAGGTAAGTAGTAGTTATCATCTTAGTAATGGCCTGTTAGGCCTAGTGGATGAGGGGGCCTATTAATTAATTAGGCTTTTGTTGGAGCTTAGAAAGAGGTGTATAAGGATGTATTTAGGGCCCAAATGTTGCACACTTTTTCAGATTATATTGGAGCAGAGGTGTCAAATTGGTTCTTTTTAATTGGAGATTTGTATTTTGGCCAAACAACATAAATCCCAACAGTTTAGAGTTAATTAGTTGAAGAAAATTTCGATATCTGCATGATTACTGAAATTCCAATTTTGGATTTGCGATTATCGAGATACATAATTAGCTCTCGATACATCCAACGAAGATAGATTTCTTCCTTTGTAAAGATATATAATTAGCCCCCAATACATTTTTTCAATTTTGGGTCTATCAAGATACACAATTAGCTCCCAATACATCCTACATAATTAGTTGAAATTCTTATAATTACTTTGTAAGAATAGGAATTTGTGTAAATATAATAGTAAGTTAAGGTGTATGTTTACGTTATTTTAAATTTGAAAAATGTATTACAAACCGACAGTTTAATTTTTTTGGTAGATGTGATTTTTGTGTTACTACTTACTACACTCAAATTTTTGTGTTAGACAGCATATTGAGGGGCTTTGGTTTTAAAAAAAGTGATTGTTTTGTTATCATCAATGAAATTTACCCTCACTCTAAATGAAATTGCAAATTAACTACTTTTAATGCATAAAATAATATTTGGACAAAGTATCCCTAGTAATAACAACAACAACAAACTCAGTGTATTCCCACATAGTGAGGTCTGGAGAGGGTAAGATGTACGCAGTCCATACCTCTACCTCTAAAGAAGTAGAAAGACTGTTTCCGATAGACCTCCGGCTCGAGACACGGAATAATAAACAAATTCATTTCTCCTCGTATTCAAAGCTTGACAAGTTGTGTTGGAGTTCAAAAATTTGCTGGAATTTCAAATTCTATGAATGATTCATAGAGTTCAAACGTTAAGAATGATTCACTGAGTTCAAACAAATAATATTTGAATCCCACCTGAAGTTTATTGAATTTTTTTCGTGTTTTAACTATCTGTGGAAAATAATTTTATTGTATTTAAATCCACAAGAAACTCGAATTATATAAAGCTCAATATAAATATTACTGACTATACATTTGAATTAATTGTTTTTACAATACATATGAAGTCATTGGGCTTCAAATGATGAAGTCAACTTGTTAAGTGAAGATGACATCTTATCATAGAGCCCAGTTTTGGCGTCATGATTACACAAATACACAACTTATGTTTTCAATATTACAAAAAATTCCAATTCCCTAAACATATTACAAAAATCCCACATATACATAGAATGCTATGTATATGTCGGCTATATTATGTATATTAATAGGGAAAGAGAATAAAGTAATTAAAAAAGTGGAAGAGAGTGTAATTACTTTCAAAAGGGTTGGTATTTATGTTATTTATACTTAAATAAATAGCGGATGAAGTCGAATAAAAGAGTCATTCGAATTATCTCACATGTCAAAGTAACGTAACATACCTAATCAAATCAAATCAAATGCCAATAAAAATATACTGTCTATACCGTTAACATGGTCCAACCAATCAGTCGTACTATAAGGATTTAAATGATACAAGTCTCAGTTAAAATGTCCAGATGAAAAACGATGTCAACTTTAAATGTCTTCCTCCTATTATAAACTAGTAAATTGATTCGTGCTTTAAACGATTATGAAAGAAGATAAAATATCAATAATATTATTAAATATAATCTAATTAGAAGAAATGTTTGGTAGACTTCTAACATATGTATAATTGATTTCGTAGCAGTAAATATTTGGTCAGTAATTTACAAACTTTCAACAAAGTCATAAAGCTACAGTTTTAAATCATATAAGAAAATAAATAATGTGACTCATTTTTACAACCTCAATCATTTTTACAATGTAATAAGTATTAGAAGCATAACAGCTTTAAAAAATAATGCGATCATTTCTAAAAAATTTTAATTTTTTTTTACGGTACCTCTGTTTAAGGACTAATAATTAACACTTCATAATAAAAGAAATACGAAGAAGAATACTTGACAACCACATACATGCCCGTGTGTATTCAAACTTGTTTGTTTGTCTATATATTTTTTTTATTATATGCTGAAATTGAATTCTGAATTTTAGTATTAGAATAATAAAAGATAATAATCGGTAGACATGTGAATGGGGGGTCATCACACTATTAAATTCACATTTAAAATTTAGAGATACATCACATCACCTTTTGGTAGGAATAGCAGAGGCAAGCATTAGGATATATTGTTTGCTGAACTCTCAATAGTTAGATGATCAAATTGGAAGAGAAAAGCAAAGGAGATTAGCGGTGAAGAAGTCAAAGTGGAGAGAAAACACACAAAATTGTCCAACGAATAATTTAAAACAATACTGGAAGGCAATCCCCAGAAATGAATCCTACAAACAAACATAATTGTCCAATAGAAGCTGAATGAACTGAACGCTCCATCTCTCTGCATAACAGTACAACAAGGTTCAAGATGTGAGACTCAAACTTCCAACAACTAAGTCAGCCTGCCAATAGGAAAGAAATTAGGTGAAATGCTCCAACAAATCAGCCTGCCAAAATATTACAACATGAACAAAGGAGAAGGGTTAATAGAAAATTTGGAAACAAGACTTGGTAAGAATTTCCAACCTAATAGTGCATTGCATCTTGACTCCATTTCTGACATTAACTTCTCATATTCGACGACCATTTCCTGATCGATCGAGCTGAGTACATGAACCGCCATTTGATATCTCCATCAAAATCGACATTGAATTTATTTAATTTGAAGCTTAATAATTCATCAATTGTTGGTCTTTCTTACATAGCTAGATACACTGGTATTCTACGTAAGCCCTGGACTGGCCTTGTATTTGCTTGAAATCCCTGTCTAAAACATACAAAGATATTTCGAGTAAACACGACCTCACGCACAAAGCATCCCATGTTAGTAGAATTCGCACAAGGGCCACATTCTAAAAATTATGAGTAAAGACGGCATGGTGCACAAAGCATCCCACATTAGTAGGATTCACTGAAGAGTTATATCTTATTAGTGGCTATTTTCACGGATCAAATATGTAACTTACAGATCAGACCAAGACAATTTCACCGTTGTTTCAAGACTCCCTTCGATCCGAGTGTTTTGCCTATATTAAAATCAGAGTTACTTATGATACTTACATCACGAACAACACTCCTCAATGCCATCATTTGTTCCATGGAAACATTCTTTGACTGAATTAGCCAATAAATAATATAGTCAGTATAAATGCAAATTAAGATATCTTCTCCCTTTTTTCCATTTTATAATTTTCATATATAAAGTACTTATATTGAGAAAGGCAGCGCGATACACTAAAGTCATTGTACGCAAGAGTTGGACTATCAAGAGTTTATTATACGCAACTTCACTTTACATTTCTGTATGCATATCCAAAATTAAGTTCTGATTTTTGTTTATTGATCTTTCTGCTATTCGTTTGGCCGTATCAATAAAATAGCAAGAGCCCGTGTTTGATTTGAAAACCCAACTTTAATTAAGGGTCTTGCTTTTAGAAACTAAACATCAGGATTAGTAGTTTCCCTTACTAAACTGTATTGACACTTGGACTCTAATGACGTTCAGCTCTTTAGTTTTTACAACTTGCATGACGGCATGAGTTATGTTTAGGATAATTTTTCTGCACATGAATGGAATGCTTCTTCCTGCTATTCGATTCTAACCTTGTATAATAGCAGTTTATTAAGTATCACATAAAACTATAGAAAAAAAAATTCTAAGAAGGAAAACATAGGACAAATATGAACTATTAGTAGCTTAGTAGGAGTATTTCAGCACCTTAACAACAATATCTACCGTAGAGTTGGGACTTGAGTTGTTCCTCCCAGAATTACCTTCAGCAAAGTATTCATCAGAATTTAATCATATTACACGACAAAGATTAACAAATCTGTAGATTTAGAAACCATGAAAAGAAAATACAAAATGGCAAAAGTATATATGTGGTTTTGTTAGCCAATTGTTATGGCTACCAAATGTCCAGAATGATGCAAAAATACTTTTTGGTCCCAAGCGTCCAACACATACATGTTACGGGTCGTTTGATAAAGTGTACAAGAATAACACTCAATAAAGGTGTATTAATAATGCTTGCGTTATTAATGCTGCAAGTAGAGGTGTACAAACCAAACCGTTAAGTCAAACCGAACCGATAAATCAAATCAAACCGAGGAAAAAACCCGACTTATGGTTTGGTTTGATTGGTTTGGTGTTGGCAAAATAAAACCGATCATTCTTGGTTTGGTTTGGTATTAGCAAAAATAAAATCAAACCGAACCTAAACCGAACCGATATAATAAATATATAATTTTAATTGTTTATGCGTAAAAAAATATTACTTATAATCTACTTTCTAATTACTTTTATTACTTTTTTATATTCAGAAAATAGATATATATTCTTGGGTCTTTAATTATAATATTTATCCATTAATAACAAATTAATACAAAGCCGAATATTAATATAAAAACCTAAAACTCTTCAATTGCTTCACTTTACATTTTACTTTCCAAGTTTTCAGAGAGTTCTTATTATTTCCTCATTTTATTTTTCTCATTCTGCTCGTTCGTCAAGTTGTGATTTAGGTTTGTTTCTCTTCTTTCTCTCTTTTTTTATGGAATTATGTTATAGTTAATTACATTATAGAGTTAAGTTTTTAATACGTTGTCTCAAATTCTTCATTCTTTTGTATGCTCACATTTTATGTAAAGGGAACTTTCAGACAAGCTACTGTGACTAGTGACTTAGAAATTGAACCACTGGGTATCCACATAATATTACTTTGAGAGATAGTAGTTTAGACGTCTAGTAATTTGCCAACTTAATTTTAATTGAAACTACTCTATGCCCATAATTTTTTATCGTTTTAGTGAAAAAATTTAATTTTTTTTCTCCAATCACATTATAATTGTAAAAAAACTGAGAAAACCGAAAAACCGAAAAAATCCGACTAAAATCGAAACAAAAAAATCGATTGTATATTGGCTTGATTTGGTTTGTAGATTTAGAAAATCGACATTATTGGTTTGGTTATATTTTAATGAAAAATCGAACCAACCCGACCTATGTACACCCCTAGCTGCAAGTATTAGTAATGCTGGTATTGATTATACGTATATTATTTTGACTTGATGTATTAAAAATAATATATATTTACATAATTTCATTAAAAAAATACATTTATTCATCAAAATACCTTCTTATCATTAGAAGCTTCACACATATCTCGTGGTAATTAAAAAAATGACAACATCTGCCTACAAATTCACTCTCCGTGTAGGAACCGTCAACAACAACAACAGCGACAAACTCAGTAGATTCCCACATCGTGGGGTCTGGGGAGGGTAGATGTCACGCCCCAAAATTCCATCGGGCCGGACCGGCACCCGAAGCCGAGAAGGTCCGGGAGAACCCGTTCAAATACCTGTACTTTCACTTACATGTCACCAAAAATTTGGACAACACTTCGTTGCATATAGAAGAATCTAATTACCTGTATCAGCACAACACGCAAAAATATATATATATATATAATACTTGGCCGTCGGGGCCACCACATATACAAATATAACATGACTATATAAACTTCCATGACTTTACCCTTCCTTATGTCTACAAAGCCTCTAGGATATACATGACATAACTAGGGTCGGGACAAACCCCCGCCCACACACGACTCCTGTACAATGACAAAATATAAGGAACCGACTCGGAAAGCTCTGAAGCAAACTGGAGCTCACCAACAATAGCTGTATGACCTGGCTCCTATCTATGCTGTGAGTGAGCTGAAGCACCTGTGCCTGCAGCATGAAATGCAGGTCCCCCGTGAGGGACGTCAGTACGAAATATGTACTGAGTATGTAAAGCTGTAAATAATCATATGTGATATGGGGGATCAAGAAAATCAGACGCAAGTGAATAAATCATAATAGAAGTGAACCACACTTCATAAACACTTTTAGGATCATGTACATTATCATTAATCTGAATTGGGTTCTTGAATTCAAACACATTTGTGGAACGGTATACATTCGTTCATTTCATTCTTTACAATTATCATTCGCCATTACCTCCTCCTCCCGAACCTCCAACCACCTAACAATAATCAATACTGTACCGTACTGTGACCATTAGGCTGCCTCCAGTACATATCAACTGGGATCGACCCATGCTAGGCTTATGCCCCTGGGATACCACCCATAAACACAAATAGGGATCGACCCATGCTAGGCTTATGCCCCTGGGATACCACCCACACGTATATCAAGTAACACACATAAGAGATCTTTCCAATAACTTAGTTCAAAAGCTTTTGAGATTATTACATTAGTGTTCATGCCAATATAGTACTTTTGGAACAATGATACATCAATAGGAATCAAGTAATAAACCTTCTATACAATAACGATGTTATAAAGACTCATTGGTACATCAACAATGTGTTTCAGAATCATCAATATCACAACAATGAAATAGGAGCCTTTTGGTATATCAATGAAACATTTTTACACTTTATAGAATGGAAACAACTTCGTTGGTAATGTAGAACAATACATGTTTTTGGACAACCTCGGAATCTTATTTGATGGAACATTGGTGTTTTCATGCCAAAGAACATTATTAGAGTATGCTTTACATACCTCGTTGTAGATTCGGATACCAATTCAACACAACTTCCCGCCTTTACAAATCACTTATCTACAATGAAATGTTTGGCATCTAGTATTAGCAACCCAACACCACAATTCTCTTCCATAATTCCATACAACCAATATTCGCAAAACATTCCAAAAACCAACTTGAACAATAGGTTTATGTGTGTGTATATATACATATATATATATAATCATCATTTCAATACCACATCATCAATACCAAATCCCTTCACAATTCAACATAATCCAACCATGCACAAGAATAATCCAACATCATTTCCCAATCATCTTTCAACAACAATCAAATAACATACTTCTTATGCTCACATGCATATATATATATATATATACATATCCATATAAATAACACCAACAGAATTTACATCCTTACCATAAAATGGCCCTTTTGGTTTCGAAGTCCTGTTGGCACAAATAAGGGGTGCTTCTCGAAGCCCTCGAGACGGTGAACACAACTACGGAATCAATTTGGATTTTCTACGGTTGAATCACAGGATAATTGGAGTTGAAATTAGGCTAGGGTTTCTTATTTTCAATAATTTGATGATAATTGATGGATATGAGACTAATTATATGTATATAATGACCAATTTTCGTCCATGAGGTGATGGAAAATGACCATATTGCCCTTAAAAATTTAAGTAAATCCGAATCTGTCCATGGTGGACTGTTTTGACAGGCTAAAGTAAATCTGCCATAACTCGTTGCTCCGATATCTGATTTGGGTAAAATTGGTATCGTTGGATAGATAATTCAAAGGGATTTAATTTCATATAAAGTAGGACACCCAGTTCGTCCTGTACAAGGAGTTATGATCGTTTGAAGTTGATCCTAAAAAACTGTTTTGAGAGGCTGAAGTAAAACGAGTATAACTCCTTACTCAGACGTTGGATTTGGATGAAACTAATTGAATTGGAAAGAAGACTCAAAGATCTTTCTTTTGATATGTGGTATATCTCCCAGTTCATTATATTAAGGGAGTTATGATCGTTCAAAGTCGACCCAAAAAACTGGCAGGCCTCAGTAGTTTGTGTGCAGGAAATTTTCCTGCACATTTACTGTTCACAACATCCCGGCCACCATTTTATAGTTTCGAACGTGCTCGATTATATCCGAAACTTATTCATTTTTGGAAATCTTTATATCGTCGGAAAGCTTATTCAATAACCTTCGTATGGAACCATCGACGGGCAAATTCCGGTATAAATAAAATAAAAAATTAATTCCATATAAATAAGACCAATCACGTACTTGAATACGCCAATACATATACTTGAATACGGGTACTTGAATACGCCAATACATGTACTTGAATACGGGGTGTTACATCCTTCCCCCCTTAAGGACATTTGTCCTCGAATGTGAAATGTAGTTATTTAGCCGAAACAAGTTCGAATTCATAATTGATATTCACGCCATCATATAGATATTATGCATATGTAAAAACTTACTTGTTAGTGTCCTAGTTCCACTCCTTGCACTTCTTTTTCACCTTTGAACAAATAAGGGTATTTTGATTTCATTGCTTCTTCCGCTTCCCATGTAATCTCTTCCCTTTGTTGATTTCTCCAAAGTACTTTCACCGATGCTACTTCTTTATTTCTCATCTTCTTAACTTGACGATCTAATATAGAAATAGGCATCTACTCATAGTTAAGATCTTCTGTTACTTGCACATCTTCAGTAGAAGTAATAAGGGACGGATCTCCGATGCACTTTCGAAGCATCGATACATGAAATACTGGATGCACTGATGAGAGTTCCTGGGGTAGCTCTAATTCATAAGCAACTTGCCCACGTCTTCGAATAATCTTATACGGGCCTATATATCGTGAACTCAACTTTCCTTTCTTGCCAAATCTCATCACCCCTTTCATTGGCGATACCTTCAAAAATACCCAATCGCCTAACGAAAACTCTAGCTCTCTTCTTCTACTATCCGCATATGACTTGTGTCGACTTTGAGCTGTTTTCAACCGTTGCTGAATCACCTTGACTTTTTCTATGGCTTGATACACAAGATCCGATCCGAACATAAGAGTTTCACCCGCTTCGAACCATCCTATTGGTGATCTACACTTCCTCCCATATAAAGCTTCATATGGTGCCATTTTGATACTTGAATGATAGCTATTATTGTAGGCAAACTCAATAAAAGGTAAATGATCATCCCAGCTGCCTTTAAAATCTATAACACATGCTCGTAGCATATCTTCAAGTGTTTGAATGGTGTGCTCTGCTTGTCCATCCGTCTGAGGGTGAAAAGCTGTACACAGATTCACTTGTGTTCCCAAACTCCATTGGAAAGACTTCGAAAAGTTTGCGGTAAATTGAGTTCCCCGATCCGATATAATAGAAGTTGGCACTCCATGTAATCAGACTATTTCTTTAACATACAGCTTCGAATATTCTTCAACTGTGTAAGTGGTCTTAACGGGTAAGAAATGTGCGGATTTAGTAAGACTATCCACAATCACCCATATAGAATCAAATTTTCAAGCTGTACGAGGCAAACCTGTAACAAAATCCATGTTGATCATGTCCCACTTCCAAATTGGAAGATCTATGCATTGCATATAGCCTCCGGGCTTTTGATGTTCCACTTTAACTCGTTGACAATTTGGACATTCAGCTACAAATTCTGCGATGTTCCTTTTCATGTCATTCCACCAATACATATCTTTCAAATCTTGATACATTTTGGTTGATCCTGGATGAATGGAATACCTTGAAAAATGTGCCTCTGTCATAATCTTCTTTCTTAGCCCGTCTACATTCGGCACACACAATCGGTTTTGGCACCGAAGTACTCCTTCTCGCGTAAGCTCAAATGCCTTGGTCGCACCACTCCGAACATTCTCCTTAAGCTGTAATAAAATAGGATCTGCATCTTGCTTCTCTTTCACCTCAGCTACTAATGAGGATTCCGCGACATTATGCACAATAAGCTCCTCGTTCGGAGTTTCGAGAAGACGAACTCCTAGACTAGCTAATTGATGAAGATCTTTAATCATACCTTGCCTTTCTATAGGTGCCATCATAGCCTTACGACTCAACGCATCAGCTACTTTATTCGCTTTCCCTGGGTGATACAAAATATCAACATCATAATCTTTTAATAGTTCAAGCCATCTCCGTTGCCTTAAATTTAGATCTTTCTGATTAAAAATATATTGCAAGCTCTTATGGTCAGTATATATATCAACATGAACCCCATATAAGTAGTGGCGACATATCTTTAAAGCAAAAATAACTGCTGCCAGCTCAAAATCGTGTGTAGGATAATTTTTCTCATGTGGCCGCAATTGTCTAGAAGCATATGCTATTACCTTACCATGCTGCATCAATACACATCCTAAACCAATTCTGGAAGCATCACAATACACTGTATACCCTTCGGTGCCTTCTGGAAGTACCAACACGGGTGTAGAAATCAATTTGTTCTTTAAATCTTGAAAACTCTCCTCACACGCATCATTCCATTGGAACTTGGATGCTTTATGCGTTAGCTTGGTTAAGGGTGCTGAAATGGAAGAAAAGTCTTTAACAAACCTTCTATAATAACCGGCCAACCCGAGAAAACTACGAATCTCCGTAGGCGTTGTGGGCCTTGGCCAGTTCTTCACAGCTTCTATCTTTTGAGCATCAACCTTTATCCCTTCACTAGATACAATATGACCCAAAAATGCCACCGACTTTAACCAAAACTCACATTTAGAGAACTTTGCATAAAGCTTACAATCACGAAGAGTCTGCAATGTCTGTCGTAAGTGATTGGCATGGTCCTCTTCTGATCTAGAATAAACTAGAATATCATCTATAAAAACTATCACAAATACATCCAGGAATGGCTTAAACACCCTATTAATCAAATCCATAAAAGCTGCAGGTGCATTTGTTAGCCCAAATGACATTACTAGAAACTCATAATGACCATACCGTGTTCGGAAAGCTGTCTTGGGTATATCCTTCTCTTTGACCCTCACTTGGTGGTAACCTGACCTCAAATCAATCTTAGAAAAGCACTTGGCGCCCTGTAACTGATCAAATAAATCATCAATTCTTGGGAGAGGATATTTATTCTTAATAGTCACCTTATTCAATTGCCGATAATCAATACACATCCTCAGCGAGCCATCCTTTTTGCATACAAATAACACTGGTGCTCTCCAAGGGGAAATACTAGGCCTAATGAACCCCTTTTCTAGCAAATCTTTCAATTGCTCTTTCAATTCTCGTAATTCTGCTGGGGCCATTTTATACGGAGGAATGAAGATTGGTTGGGTGCCTGGTATTACATCAATACCAAACTCTACTTCTCGTTCAGGAGGCAAACCTGGAAGATCTTCAGGAAATACATCAGAAAATTCATTTACCACCGGAACAGCGTGAAGAGTTGGTGGCTCCGCTTCTGTATCCCTTACTCTAACTAAATGATTTATATATCCCTTGGAAATCATTCTTCTCGCCTTAAAATAAGAAATAAATCTACCTCTTGGCGCGCTAATTTCACCTTTCCATTCAAGGACTGATTCATTTGGAAAATGGAAATATACTTTTTTCGTGCAGCAATCAATTGTGGCATAACAAGACGCCAACCATTCCATACCCATTATAACATCAAAATCTACCATTTCTAACTCCACAAGATCAGCCATCGTATCACGACCACAAACAGTTACTATGCAGTTTCGATAAACCCTTCTAGCTATAATAGATTCCCCGACCGGTGTGGACACTTCAAATGGCTTAACTAACAGTTTGGGTATTCTTTCAAACTTTCCAGCAACCAATGGAGTAACATAAGATAATGTAGAACCGGGATCAATTAAGGCATATAAATCGAATGAAAATATAGAAAGCGTACCCGTAACCACATCTGGGGAAGCCTCTAAATTCTATCGATCCGCTAGAGCATACGTACGATTTTGAGCCCCGCTAGAACTCGTGGCTCCTCTATCACCTCTAACACGACCCATTGGCTGTGCACTCCTTCCTGAATAAGGCATCGATGATGATGATGCAACAAATGACCCCGTAGGTCGTGCCATACCCCCTATGTCCCTTCGTGGGCATTCCCTCATCATATGCCCCGACATACCACACCAAAAGCAAACATTGGTCCCCAGCCGACATGTGCCCAAATGATACCTTCCACATTTATTGCATGACTCTCGAGGAGGTCTCGATTGGCTCATATTCCCTTGCCCTTGGTAACCCACTGATCGCGAACTATGACCCTCACTTCTTTGCCCGAATTGACTGCCTCTGAACCCCTGATGCTGTGGTGGAGCACTAGCTGCAGAATAAGAAAATAATGGCCTAGGTGGTCTAGCAGAAAATTGAGGTCTAAAACCTCCTTGTGGCGCCATAAACTGCCCTGTAGATCTGGCCCTCTTAGAAGATCCGCTTTCAAATTCCTGTGTTCTTTTTCTTTGCCTCTGATCTTCCATTTTCTGTGCAAATGCTTGGATCCTAGCTATATCCATGTCTTTATTCAGTGAAGCAATAGTACAATCCCTAACCAAATACGGATCCAATCCAACCACATACCGATGAACTCTGTCATCCATAATAGCTATAACATTAGGAGCATATCTGGACAAAGAATTAAATCGAAGACTATACTCCCTCACACTTGTATTACCCTGCCGAAGATTTAAGAACTGATCCGCACGGGCCTGACGAGTCTCATATGGAAGGTAATGATCAATAAATGCCTCTTTGAACTCTTTCCAAGTAGCTGGGGGTGCATCAATGCCCCTTGACCGTTTCCAGTCTTCATACCAATATATAGCTTCACCTTTGAATCTATACGCGACTAACTCCACTGTCTCTCTGCCCGATACATGCATCACCTCTAGGGCCCTTTGGATCTGATCAATAAAGTCCTGCGGATCTTAGTTAAGATCGGATCTGGTAAAAGTAGGCGGATCCATCTTAAGAAAATCCTGTGTTCGAAGACTAGCCGCCCTATCTATACCACTAGGACCTGCAGTAGGAATAGCTTGCCCTTGATCTTCCCCAGCAACTATACGAGTCAAAAGTTGCACTGCATTTCTAAGATCTTGATCAACAGCATTAATAGGTGGCTCTAGGGATATAGTTCTCCTCCCCCTTATTTCTTCCGGACCGGGGGAAGTTTCTGATGCATGCTCAGCTGGAGCCTCACTTTGATTAGCTGGTATAGTGGGTGACTTACTAGTCCCCTCTTCGGCAGCCACATCTACTTGCTTACCGGTATTCTTGCTTCTGGTAACCGGCATCATTACTATAATAAGAGAAACAAACTGATTCAGTGGTCAACTATGACTTCATATACAATATAAGCTCTATCGCACGATCTAAGACATGAAGAAAAGAAACAATTCCTAAATGTCCATAGCCTCCTGTTTATAGATGTGGTGCACAACACACCGATAAACAAGACTCTACGTAGACACGGCTTTGTAGACTCACTAGGACGAACCTCTCTGATACCACTTTTGTCACGCCCTAAAATCCCATCGGGCCGGACTGGCACCCGAAGCCGAGAAGGCCCGGGAGAACCCGTTCAAATACCTGTACTTTCACTTACATGTCACCAAAAATTTGGACAACACTTCGTTGCATATAGAAGGATCTAATTACCTGTATCAGCACAACACACACAAATATATATATATATATATATATATAATACTTGGCCGTCGGGGCCACCAAATATACAATTATAACATGACTATATAAACTTCCATGACTTTACCCTTCCTTATGTCTACAAAGCCTCTAGGATATACATGACATAACTAGGGTCGGGACAAACCCCCGCCCACACACGACTCCAGTACAATGACAAAATATAAGGAACCGACTCGGAAAGCTCTGAAGCAAACTGGAGCTCACCAACAATAGCTGTATGACCTGGCTCCTATCTATGCTGTGAGTGAGCTGAAGCACCTGTGCCTGCAGCATGAAATGCAGGTCCCCCGTGAGGGACGTCAGTACGAAATATGTATTGAGTATGTAAAGCTGTAAATAATCATATGTGATATGGGGGATCAAGAAAATCAGACGCAAGTGAATAAATCATAATAGAAGTGAACCACACTTCATAAACACTTTTAGGATCATGTACATTATCATTAATCTGAATTGGGTTCTTGAATTCAAACACATTTGTGGAACGGTATACATTCGTTCATTTCATTCTTTACAATTATCATTCGCCATTACCTCCTCCTCCCGAACCTCCAACCACCTAACAATAATCAATACTGTACCGTACTGTGACCATTAGGCTGCCTCCAGTACATATCAACTGGAATCGACCCATGCTAGGTTTATGCCCCTGGGATACCACCCATAAACACATAAATAGGGATCGACCCATGCTAGGCTTATGCCCCTGGGATACCACCCACACGTATATCAAGTAACACACATAAGAGATCTTTCCAATAACTTAGTTCAAAAGCTTTTGAGATTATTACATTAGTGTTCATGCCAATATAGTACCTTTGGAACAATGATACATCAATAGGAATCAAGTAATAGACCTTCTATACAATAACGATGTTATAAAGACTCATTGGTACATCAACAATGTGTTTCAGAATCATCAATATCACAACAATGAAATAGGAGCCTTTTGGTATATCAATGAAACATTTTTACACTTTATAGAATGGAAACAACTTCGTTGGTAATGTAGAACAATACATGTTTTTGGACAACCTCGGAATCTTATTTGATGGAACATTGGTGTTTTCATGCCAAAGAACATTGTTGGAGTATGCTTTACATACCTCGTTGTAGATTCGGATACCAATTCAACACAACTTCCCGCCTTTACAAATCACTTATCTACAATGAAATGTTTGGCATCTAGTATTAGCAACCCAACACCACAATTCTCTTCCATAATTCCATACAACCAATATTTGCAAAACATTCCAAAAACCAACTTGAACAATAGGTTTATGTGTGTATATATATATATATATATATATAATCATCATTTCAATACCACATCATCAATACCAAATCCCTTCACAATTCAACATAATCCAACCATGCACAAGAATAATCCAACATCATTTCCCAATCATCTTTCAACAACAATCAAATAACATACTTCTTATGCTCACATGCATATATATATATATATATATATATATATATATATATATATATATATATATATATATACATATCCATATAAATAACACCAACAGAATTTACATCCTTACCATAAAATGGCCCTTTTGGTTTCGAAGTCCTGTTGGCACAAATACGGGGTGCTTCTCGAAGCCCTCGAGACGGTGAACACAACTACGGAATCAATTTAGATTTTCTACGGTTGAATCACAAGATAATTGGAATTGAAATTAGGCTAGGGTTTCTTATTTTCAATAATTTGATGATAATTGATGGATATGAGACTAATTATATGTATATAATGACCAATTTTCTTCCATGAGGTGATGGAAAATGACCATATTGCCCTTAAAAATTTAAGTAAATCCGAATCTGTCCATGGTGGACTGTTTTGACAGGCTAAAGTAAATCTGCCATAACTCGTTGCTCCGATATCTAATTTGGGTGAAATTGGTATCGTTGGATAGATAATTCAAAGGGATTTAATTTCATATAAAGTAGGCCACCCAGTTCGTCCTGTACAAGGAGTTATGATCGTTTGAAGTTAACCCTAAAAAACTGTTTTGAGAGGCTGAAGTAAAACGAGTATAACTCCTTACTCAGACGTTGGATTTGGATGAAACCAATTGCATTGGAAAGAAGACTCAAAGATCTTTCTTTTGATATGTGGTATCTCTCCCAGTTCATTATATTAAGGGAGTTATGATCGTTCAAAGTAGACACAAAAAATTGGCAGGCCTCAGTAGTTTGTGTGCAGGAAATTTTCCTGCACATTTACTGTTCACAACATCCCGGCCACCGTTTTATAGTTTCGAACGTGCTCGATTATATCCGAAACTTATCCTTTTTTGGAAATCTTTATATCGTTGGAAAGCTTATTCAATAACCTTCGTATGGATCCATCGACGGGTAAATTTCGGTATAAATAAAATAAAAAATTAATTCCATATAAATAAGACCAATCACGTACTTGAATACGCCAATACATATACTTGAATACGGGTACTTGAATACGCCAATACATGTACTTGAATACGGGGTGTTACAGTAGAGTGTACGCAGACCATACCACTACCTCTAACGAAGTAGAAAGACTGCTTCCGATAGATCCCCGGCTCAAGACAAAAGACAGTATATAAAAACATCAAAAGCATGGAACACGATAAAAAATATAGATACGCCATCCACAAAAATATGCAGCACTGCCAAACAAAAGACACCCAAGCCCTCCTACCTACTGACTACGACTCATTCACCCACCTTAACCCTCTATCCTAATGTTTTTCCTCCATACCTTCCTATCCAGGGTCATGTCCTCAGTCAAGTCAACTGTAACTGCTCCATGTCACGTCTAATCACTTTCCTTCGGTATTTGTTAGGTCTACCCCTACCCCGCTTGAAACCATCCAAGACCAATCTCCCACACCTACGAACCGGGGCATCCGCGCCCCTCCTCATCACATGGCCAAACCATCTCAACCTCACATCCCGCATTTTATCCTCCACCGACACCACTCCTACCTTCTCCCGAATAATTTCATTCCTAATCCTGTCAGCCCTAGTAAAACCACACATCCAACGCAATATCCTCATTTCCGTCACCTTCAATTTTTGGATATGAGAATTCTTAACCAGCCAACACTCAGCTCCATATAACATAGCCGGCCTGACTGCAACTCTATAGAATTTTCCCTTCAGCTTGGGGGAACCTTCTTATCGCATAAAATTCCCAAAGCGAGCCTCCATTTCATCCAACCTGCCCCAATACGGTGAGAGACATCCTCATCTATCTCTTCATTCCCCTGAATCGTCGACCCAAGATACGTAAAACGTGTAGGAACCGTCAACTCCAATTAATGTTGCTTCTCCTTATCAAATTTTGGCAAAATTGACCAAGATGATGATGGTGTCCTCTGTCTCCAACCTCGGAGAGCAGTCTTCTAGTACCAACACTTCTGAGTTTTTGGCATCCTCTGTTGATCCTCCGGCAATAGTAAGGATATCACCTATGTTAATCCTAAATGGATATATGCTCAAACAAGTGGAGGATTTAATTGAAAGATTAAGATGAGATTTGAGGGGTAATTTAGAAATTTATCAAGTTAATGCATGTGTTGAAACCTTTGTATTACTAATACATAGAAAATAGATAGTATTAATAATATACACCTTAATACACAATAGAATGTTATACATAGGGTGAAAAATATAAATACCAAACAAGATACTAGTTATATACATTAAACAAATGCATGCATTAACTTTTTCAATACACTCTACCAAACGACCCTAGTGTGATAAAATTTGGCAATTGGTTCACTGTATAGAATATTAATGAGCAATGTTTGATTTGATATTAAGTACATATAGTTTGCAAACAATGTTACCTGATACTTCGGTGTCGTGGAACACAAACAAATTAGTAAGTCACTAATAACCTAAAACTCAAATGAAAAGGGTAGACTACTTTAGATCATGTCAATCTACTTTTAAACTATTACAATAACGTCATAATCTTTTTGTTTTAATTTGACGCAAATGCGATTTTAAAAGGTTTAATAGATATTGGCATCACATGGACTCCTTAATTTTAGTCCACGTGCGTATATCTCACTTACAATATGGTGACTCCTTACAATCAATTTAAAAATTTGAAAAGTATTTTTAATAATATTTTATCAAAAGTGATACAACTTGCAATAAAAACTTAATTTTATAATTATGAAAAAGCAGACGTATAATCTGCAAACTTTCTTAAAAGTATATATATTTCGGATAAATTTCACTTTCAGATAATACTGGAGCTTAAAAAGAGGTGTCTGATTCTTTTTTTCAGTTGAATTTGTATTTACAAGACTAAATTTTTTTTTAAAAAAAAAAGTATTACGATTCGGAAGTTGGAATTTTTTAGTAGATGTGGTTTTTGTATTATTAGACTCAATTTTTTGTGATTTTTGCGTTAGAAACTATAGTTAATTGATTCTGGTACCAAAAAGGAAAGTGAGAGTTTTGTGATCGTCTATGAAATTTACCTCCATTCTAAATGTAATTGAAAAATAACCACTTTTAATGTAGAAATAATATTCGGACAAAGTACCCCTACCTTGGCCAAATATAGTTTAAGTATGAAAGATTGAAAGTAATAATTCGTGTCAAGCTTAGAGTGTCTTTAGGTATTGCTTCAAAAAGTATCGAATGAGTTTGCTAACTCCAACAAAGATTGTGATAGAGCGATAAATATTCCTTCATCTTTAATGAGGAGTCTCGCGTTCCCTTACTGGATAGAGAGTCAGGTGTCTTTGTTAGGGAGTGCATTCCTTCCAATGCGAGATTTTTTAATTAGAAATTAAATTTAGTCAAACTTTAATACGAGTTTGAATCATCTTTAAACTATCGCATCAGGCTGCGGAGCTTAATATTTGATTTCTTCTAGCAACATACTACAACTTAATGTCATTACATGAAGCTACATATTTCATTTTGAAAAGTTTGTGTTTGATGTGGTATTAGAAATATTTGTTTGGATTTACTTTTTGCTTTACTGTTTTCTACTATTCATATGAAAATATTTTGGTTAAATAAAAAGACCGGTCATGTACTTTGTTTTGGTTTGGATCGTCATTTTGGTTTGTACCACTACCTCAACGTAAGATATAGAGATGTTGTTTTCGGTAGACCCTGACACAAACCATACAAATTCGATCGTGAATTTAAGTCTAGCTAGATGCAGTTGAATATTGTTGATATTAGTCATGGATCTAAAAGGTTTTGGTGCGAACTTTGCACTTCAGATAGTAGTCGTTTAAGCTAAACAACCATATAAAAAATTTATATCTAAAATTACGAAATGCTGAGTTTCTAAATTAACACTGGTCAAATAAATTCAATAAATTTAGGGTGGACATAGTTTGGGTAAATCATAATTTAAGTTTATGGATTTTTGGTTTGGATTTTCGGGATTTTGGCTGGATTTCAAATTTAACTTTTCAAAGTTTCAAACTTCGGATTGAATTTTGAATTTGATAATTCTAAAATTTTATAAATATTTGTCCATAGACTCTGTGCCCTATCAAATCAGTTGATATATCCTACTACCTCCGTCTTGAAATACTCATAGAAGTTCAAGACAAAATTTAGTAGGCGTTTGACCATGAAAATTGAATTTTTTCTAAAGTTGAAGTTGGAGTTGCGTTTAGCCATGTTTTTTTGAAGAATTTTTTTTTAAACTTTTGAAAAGTTTTTTTTTGAATATAATTTTATGCCCTCAATTTTTAAAAACTGTCAAATAACCCAACTAACTAATTTACCTACTAACATACAACCAAATGTGATTTAAGGATCCAAATAATTTTTATTATGGTGTTATCCCTTTTGTAATACCAGCTAACCCAGAGGCGGACCTACATTGAGTGTAAGGAAAAAGTTTTTTTTGAATATAATTTTATGCCCTCAATTTTTAAAAACTGTCAAATAACCTAACTAACTAATTTACCTACTAACATACAACCAAATGTGATTCTTAAATGATGAGAAGGATCCAAATAATTTTTATTATGGTGTTATCCCTTTTGTAATACCAGCTAACCCAGAGGCGGACCTACATTGAGTATAAGGAGTGCACGTGCACCCGCTAGCCTCGAGAAGAACTCTGTATATATAGTTCGTATATTTATATATATATCAGGGTGTTATGTTAAATATATGTCGTGCACCCACTAAAACAACTGATTTGGCTGGTGAGATGATTTAGTTTGCCACTTAAAAGTTGCTCTTTTTACCTGATTGCTCAGGTTTGAACCCTAACAACAACGTTTCCTTATTTGTTCCTTTTTCCATTTTCCAAATTACACTGTCTCTGCAGCATTATTGTGCAAATGTATATATTTATCTTTTGATTAAAAAAGAATTCCTACTTAGTAGTCATTTATTTTACACCTTTTTTTTTTTTTTATGTATTGTGGATATTATTGACCTATTTTTTATTTTATTTCAAAATACAAGCTTCTCTTCAACTTTAAAAGGTAGATATTCTCTCTAGCTTATAAAGTATAATATTTATTTTCTTTAATCTTTTGATCATTGAGTTATTTTTTATTTTAAAAATTAACAATTTAAAGTTTGAGATAGGCTTAAATCGAACATTACCCATTGCAACCATCTGGCAAATAAATCTCTCGAATTTCATATTTTTCAAAAACTCTCTATTATTGTTCAAAATATTAAAGTGCGTTAAATTTAAATACGGTGAATAGCACACTTTTGTCATATTAAATCTAATAATTAATGATATTCAATAATATTAAAATTTTGCTTATAAAATACTATAATTAACAAGTTTTCAAAGAACTGTATGTCGAACTTTGACACTATTAATTACTATATTTAAATATAGAGGTGCACCCGTCAAGTTTAAATCCTGAATTTACCTCTAAGCTAACCAAATAACTATACAATAGCAAACCAAATAACCAAATAACAAGTACATCGCTTTAACAGGTTAACTGCATCAATTAATTTTCCTATATCAAGATCAAAAGCTCTTAATTTTCAATTCTAAATCTAGGCCAAATAATAATTAAGTTAAACAATCTGCAAAGATAACAAATTGAAGATATTAAACCCCGTGAATGATCTAGCAAAAACATAATAGTAAATCAAGCATTCTCCAATGTAGTAATCCCACAACGAGAACAAGAAACCATTTAAGAAACATATTAGTATCCACTATTTTTATGTAATAATAATAATAATAATAATTGAGGTTATATGTAATAATAATAAAAGTTGAAATTGGAAAAAAAAAAAGTGAAAATAACAAAAAGTTATTTTCACTTTTCAAAAAACAAATTTGAAATTATTTATGAAATTTTAAAATTATTTTTGAAATTTTCATGGCCAAACACCACAACTTTTATAAAATAATTTTTTTTTTCAGAAAAAAGAAAATATTTTTATGGCCAAACGGCCTCTTAGTATTGTTTTTCATTTAATTATTTTATCCTTAGCAATAGTTGTCCTTACAAACATCTCACAATGACGCATAATAAATAGAATAAATATACAATGAATATAAATTATAGTATAAGACAAAATAAAGATAAAATAATCAAATAGGTCTCCTTATTAAATCCATAAAGAAGCATATTATAGTTGTATAATAATTAGAAGGAGAAACAAGAAGATATCTTACTTAGGATGATTATATTACTATATATAATAAGTGGCAATAAGCAGGCACGTCGAACTGCTTGCTTCAGCTGCTTCAATCATAATTTTACTATATTACCTCTAATTAATTACTGTATAAGTTATTTTACTACATATAATAAGTGGCAATAAGCAGGCACGTCGAACTGCTTGCTCCAGCTGCTTCAATCGTAATTTTATTATATTACCTCTAATTAATTACTATAAGTTATTTTACTACATATAATAAGTGGCAATAAGCAGACACATCTTCAACATGTCTGCTTGTGCTGCTTGCTTCAGCTGCTTCAATCGTAATTTTACTATATTACCCCAATTTTTACTAATAGTAATAAGTGGTAATAAGCAGGCACGTCTTCGACATGTCTGCTTGTGCTGCTTGCTTCAGCTGCTTCAATCATAATTTTACTATATTACCCCTAACTAATCACTATAAGTTATTTAACTATTAAAAAATTTATAATATTAAATAAAAATATAAAATAATCGACATGCCTACTTGTGTTGCCTACTTCAGTTGCTTCAATCGTAAATTTACTATATTACCCCAAATTTTACTATATATAATAAGTGGCGTCTTCGACATGCCTGCTTGTACTGCTTGCTTCAGCTGCTTCAATCGTAATTTTACTATATTACCCCTAATTAATTACTATAAGTTATTTAACTATTAAAAAATTTATAATATTAAATAAAAATATAAAATAATCGACATGCCTACTTGTGTTGCCTGCTTCAGTTGCTTCAATCGTAAATTTACTATATTACCCCAAATTTTACTATATATAATATGTGGCGTCTTCGACATGCCTGCTTGTACTGCTTGCTTCAGCTGCTTCAATCGTAATTTTACTATATTACCCCTAATTAATTATTATAAGTTATTTAAGTATTACAAAAAATTGTAATATTAAATAAAAATATAAAATTATCGACATGCCTACTTGTGTTGCCTGCTTCAGTTGCTTCAATCGTAATTTTACTATATCATCCCAAATTAATTACTATAAGTTATTTAAGTATTAAAAAAATTATAATATTTAATAAAAAATATAAAATTGACAAAAAATAATAAATTAACTTTTGATTTTTTAAATTAACTTGATGTATTTTATGATGCCTATTTATACTTTTTTCATAAGTATTTTTATAGTAATTTTATTATATCACTTCTAATTAGTTATTATAAGTCATTTAAGACATGAGTTCTTCACTGCTTCAATCGTGATTTTATTATATCACCCCTAATTAATTATTATGATCGCATTAGAAAATTAATAATATTTCATAAAATAGACACAAAACGATATGTCAACATAAAACATTTGATTGACTATCGAAATTATATTACTGCCACATAAGTTAGCTTTTGAAATTATATCAGTGTCATTTAAATTGAAATAGAAGAAATAATATTATAAATCACAATAATTAAAAATTAAAATTATTTTAATAATTAATTATCTAAATTATATTTGTGTCACATAAATTGAGATTAAAAAAATAAGGAAAAAAGACAAAAATAACATCTAAAATAAATTAATTCTACAAAATTAGCACTCAAATTTATAATATCAATAAATAGCCACTCGCTACTTGCATAATAAACCCGGCAAATAGCCTCTTTCTCAATCACGTATGATTAACTATAGGGAATCACAATTCGGCCCTTCCCAATTTATTTACTGGCCGACTTTTCATCTGTGACTCAAAAAGTATGAGCCACTCTTCATTAGCTTCATGTGTGAGACTTGCTACCAAATTATTACACCTGGATTGACTCCAAGTCCCTACCACTTTCTACATTACAACTTTCAAGATAATTAGTAATAATATTAGTAAAGGGGAAGAGTATTTTGAAGAAATTTATTGTACAATATTCTTTTTAAATAATTGAGTATTTTTTTTTTAGATTCTTTTGCATTCACCAATATTATTAAAATAACATACTATTTGTTTAGTTTAGTTTTACCTATTTGTACAATAAAATACAATATCATATACTTTTAATATAATACAATTGTTAAAGATATATATTTATATGTAATAACGAAACAGTTTCTATACATATACATATTCTATATAATAATTATAGTATTTCTATACACATTCTATACAATTTTTAACTACAATTATTATTTAGATACATATTTTATACGACTCTGTATAGTTTCTACATGCATTCTAAAAATGTATCAATCTAGTATAAGAGAGTATCAATTGAGTATATGGACACTGCAAGTGTATCAATGTAGTATAAAAGTGTATTAATGTGGTATAAAAGAGTATCAATTGGGTATAGAGACTGCATGTGCTTGCATAGAATTTCTTTTCTCTTTTTTAAAAAGTATATCAATATAGTATAAAAGTGTATCAATTTGGTATAAAAGTGTATCAATTGAGTATAGAGACTGCATGTGCCCAATTGGGCCAAATGACAAAAAAGAAAAATTACTTTAGCCGACTGGCTATAGCATGTCCACCTTTTCAAATGTAGGCCATTTTTTTTTAAAATGGTCATACCATGTCCTTTTCCCTTTATAACATATATTGGGCCTATGCTAGCATGAGCCCTTCAATGTCTAGTGGTATATATAAGGAAGTAGTAAAATCACAGTTTCTATAATATAGAAGCAACGGTTTTGACGTGTCTTCTTCGGCTGCTTTAATCGTGATTCTACAATATCATTCACAATTAATTATTATAAGTCATTTATAAAATTAAAAATTAATAATATTTAATAAGAAAATAGATATAATATCTGTTTTATGCTTCAGCTGCTTCAATTGTAATTTTACTAAATATCACTCCTAATTAATTATTATAAGTCATCTAGGCATTACTCCCTCCATTTTGAAATAATTAAATTATTGGGGGTATGACACACCCCTTGTGAAAAATCTCGTAGGACATAAATTATAGGTTACTTTCTACTATTATCATTTTAATTATTCATAAATTACTTTCCTAGAAAATATAAAGTATTTAAGAAACTCAATAAATGAAAGAGTAAAATTGAAAGACATTTCCAACATGTCTCTTAAAAAATGAACAATTCATTTATTTTAGACATAGAAAAATAGTTCAATAATTCATTTATTTTGAAATGGAGGGGTAAGAAAATTAATAATATTTAATAAAAAAAGATAAAATAATATAAAATGATAAATTAACTCTTGATATTTTAAATATTTTGACGTCTTATATAAGGTCCACTTAAATCTTTTTTTCACAAATCCTTTTTATAGTAATTTTGTAATATCACTCTAATTAGTTGTTGTAAGTCATTAAGAAATGCACAATTTCAATCGTGATTTTACTATATCATCTCTAATTAATTATTATGGGCATCTAAGCATTGTGCCACTTAAATTGACATTTGTAATTTATTACCTCACTTATAAAGGAAAAGCAGGCAATAGATCGACATATTTCCTTGGGTTGCCTGCTTATATATTTTCTTTTACTAGTTTAGGTGTACGTTCTTTGCGTGTGTATCTCATTTTAATGAGTTCAAATATTACACTAAATAGGATATTTGTTTAAATAATAAAGATGAATATAATAATTAAATTTAATATTTTTTGAATGGGTGAAAATCATTTTCACCCCCCAACTTTGATAAAAAAATCAAACTCTCCTCTCAACATTGAACAATAATCATACTCCCCCCTTTATCCCATGCAATGTCCATTTTGTCCTTATAATTTTAATTTTATATTTATGTAATATCTTTTTATATTATATGTAATGAACATTTTTTTAACATGGATATTTGTAGCATTTTATTTAAGTTTATTAACTTTATACGCAAATTAATACATTTTATAAATTTATCACAAAATTTAATGTTATTTTTTAAGATCGTTATTTTAGTATTATATGTATTAAAGAGTCGTTTGGCGTGAGGTATAATTATAATAATTCAGAGATAAAGTTCATGATTATTTATCCTGCGTTTAATTAGATGTATTAGGTAGTCTCAAAATTATTTGCCGCACCATTTAAACCACAGTGATGAGATAAGTTATCACACATACATGTTAGTACAATTTATTTTGTAATAACTAATCCCGGAATAACTTGTTTTCAACCAACCCACCCCTAAGTGTGTATATATACATATGTATGTACATGCATGTGCGTATATTTTTGTGTTTTATCATTCTCTTACTAAATTCGTTTCGTATTACTTAACTTTTTGTTGATATAACACAGTCCTTAAGAAAATTTTACGTAAAGGTATATTTTGCTAAATTAACCTTATTAATGATAATTTGAAACTTTAAATTTGTCTACACTGTTACTTTATATAGTTATTTAACACTAAAGGATAGAAAAAAAAACATAATACAATTCTCTTGATTTCACAAATTGAGCAGATAAACTAAAACATTTATTTTTAGCATGAGGATCAAGTGATAAGAAACGATATTATCTATTGTCTATATCAGTAAATAAGTTGTGATTGTCATTAATAGAGTATTAGATATTTTATAATTTATATAAATAAATATAATCTTTAAAATTTGACCTTATTTTTATTCGAGAAAAACATCTAGTATCCCCGAACTATGACCAAATTTGCTACGACACACGTCAACTTCACGGGGGCCTTATTACCCCTTAAACTAAATTTTAGCGTATTTTTGTCAATCATTTTAGCTAACGTGATACCTTTTGTCAATCGTTTTAGATGGTGTGACACCTTTGATATGAGCTCCATTTTATGTAATAAAGGTGCCACATTAGCACAAAAAAATGATAAAAATACGCTAAATTTGAGTTCAGGGGAGAGTAGGACCCCTGTGAAGTTGGAGTGTGTCGTAACAACTTTGACCATAATTCGGGGTGGTACTAGAGGCCTATCTCTTTCATTTATTGTTTGTATTTTCTGCATTGAAATATGTTTATAAAATTAGTAGTACTTATTATTTTCACTTGTTAAAATAAATATTATAGTTTTGATTATTATTAATAAAACTAATTTTCTTATGTTAATTTACTTCATAAAGATCATCATTAGCTTATATATTTCTTTTTTTTTCTTCTAGAGGATAATGTTTATGTTTTTATGAAAATTTTGTTATATGAATAATGTTTATGTTTTTATGAAAAATTTGTTATATGAATTTTTTTAAAAAATGAAAATATGATGATTTTAAAGAAGTTAAAAAAAAAGAATAAAAAAATTGGTGATAAAGGGTAAAATATAAATTTTAAAAAGTCAATTAGGATAAAGAGGGGAGTATGATTATTGTTCAAAGTTGAGGGGGGAGTTTGATTTTTAAGACAAAGTTGGGGAGGGAAAATGATTTTGACCTCTTTTTGAATATGTAAAGATGGAGAATTTATTTATTAAACCTAATTTTTACCAAGAATATTTTTAAAAGTCGATCGACATTCATCTACCATTTGTAAATTGCAACAAAATAATACAATCATAGAGGCATTAAAATAATATAATTAAATTTAATCTTTACACAAAAAAAAATCTCAAAGTCGTTCGATACTCATCTACCATTTGTAAACAATAACAAAATAATACGATAATAGAGATATCAAAACAATACAATTAAACCAAACCTTTACACAAGAAATTCTTCATAGCCAACCGACATTCATCTATGATCTGTAAACTATAAAAAAATAATATAATAGTGATCACAAAGCTTCGATTTTGATCTAACTAATTCTATTCTGAGCGAAAGTTTTAACCCTAAAGAATGATTTTGAATGAAATTAAAGAAGATATATATTTACACATCATGTTGAATTCTATTATGCTGATAAAAACAGTGAAGAAGTTAAGAGTTAGAAAATCAAGCATCCACTAATCTAGACATGGAATCGAATCAAGTTAGATGAGAATCAATCATATTCTCCCAATAGGCAAACCGGTTTGTTCTCTAGTTCAACGTACATCTCAATATTTATAGAAGTATTTCCTTAATAGAGTCTTATTTTAAGAGTATTTTTCTAATTGACAGTAGAAAGAAAAATATTAATTAATTCTCCTACCATATATTTTAGAAAATATAAATTAATTCTTTTACCATATATTTTAGGAGTCACATATATTTTAGGAAATGTAGTTAATATAATAAAAAATAATTAAATAATAAATTAGAAAATAGTGAAAAGACAGTTTTATCTAAAAAAAGTCTTTTAATGAAGGGCTAAAAGTTCAAATTACTTTTCTAAAGGTCTTCACACTTTTAATAGATTATAGATAGATTATAAATATAGATTATAGATGCTAAGAACATTTCTTGTCAGTTGATTTTTCAATACGTAACAAACAAAATAGATGCATCATTGCATCTTTTAATCACATCCAACAATTATTAATGATTAATAATAAACACTCATTGTGTAAGAAATTCAACTTCTCGAACCAAAACTTCGTTCAACTAATTATATATTTCTCTTAAAACAAAAGGGCTTTAGAAGTCGCACAATTAATCCTAATCAGATATATATATATATATATATATATGAATATAAAACAGAGAACACACTAAAAAGAATAATATTACAAAAATCAAACAAGGAAGATAATTAAGGACCTCTAACCCGCTCAACATATAAATACACCCGTATAAAAACACAGTGGATTATTATAGAAATAAATAATTAATAATAATAAACACCTACATTCAAAAAAAATTATTTGAACAAAGAAATAAGAAGTATAGAGATAAACCTTTAATTTTTTCGGCTACTTCATTCGGCAACATGCTTGTTACGTTGAGTTTTTAATCTGAAATTTTCAACTGCAAGAAAAAATATAAGGAAAAATTCACTGTCAATTGTTCATTATGTATAATGCATATATAATCAATCTTTAAAACTATTAGAAAAATAAAAGGCAAAAGAATGAACATAGTGAATGAAAGAAGACGCCTTGAATCAAATAAGAAAAAATATAAGTAGAAGAAGTTATGTTTCTTGTAAGTTTGATTTAAAATATTACTTAAATAAAATTGTAGATTTTTTTTTTTTTAGCATAAGGTAAAGTTTTAATAATTTAAAAGTGTTAAATATAATGAATGTTTACCTATTAAGGACTTGAATTAATTTTAAAATCAATTAAATAATAATTATTTTATAACAAAAGTTACTTAAAAAATATTTATACGTTTTAAGTCATATTTAATATAGAGTTGTTTGCTTAATTAGAATCCTAAGTTTGGTATGCTTTTTTTTTTGGTAATACTAATTGTGGTATGCTAATAAAGAAGAAAAAAAAGAAATTTTGTGTTTGCTTGTCTTGAAATTTAATCCCGTTTGTTTTAATATTTTTTTCCTTAAAACCAGTCTACTGTTGATAGAAGGAAATCTAAGAAATTAAAGATATTAATTACTTATAGCCGACACCTAACAAAATTTTCCATAAAATTTATTAAAGTCAATATTCAATATTAATAATAATTATTTGAGGAAAAAAATAAAAAGACGATTTTATCTATTATGAAGTCTTTTAATGAAGGGCAAAAAGTTCAAATCACTTCTCTAAGGGTCTTCACATTTTTAATATATTATAGATATAGATTATAGATATAGATATAGATTGTAGATAATTATTTATTTTACTTTTTTTAATTTGTTGTGTATTTGAAAATTATGTAAAAAGTATTATAAATCATAATAATTAACAATTTAAGATAGTTAAAAAGACGTAAAAAGATTTAGTTGACTCTGTAAATTTTAACACTGCCACGTAAATTGGGACAGAAGAAAAAGTACTATAAATCACAGTAATTAATAATTTAAAATATTTAAAAAGTAAGTGAAAAATTTTGTTAGCTCTTAAAATTGTATCAATATCACATAAATTGAGATAGAGGGTGTAACATATATTATTTAAAAATTACGTAAAAATATTACAAATTACAATAGTTAACGTAAAAATGTTCTTCACGTTAGGCCCGTGCTAACACGAGCCATATCCCCCTAGTAGTTGTAATGCTAATGAGTCATTTGATACGCGACATTTGACTGATAATATAAATTTATTTTGAGATAAAATTTATATGTTAATTAAATATAATATAAATTTTATCTCAGCCTTAGTCAAGAAATATATCATCTTATCTTAGTTAATTTGAGAGTACTTTATCTCATCTCACAGACGAACCATGTTTTTCAAGATTTTATAATCTCAAAATAATTTAATTCACGTACCCCATGATACCAAAGTACTATACATGCAATTTTTTTATTTTTGTAAAGCTTACATAAATCCCAACAAGTTTACCTCTAATTACTCTATATCCTCACTCATTGCAATATTACAAATAATTCCTTATTTTATAATTTTTAAATGCATAATTTTGAAATTGAGATACATAATTTAAATTACTGAGATACATCTATTTTTAAAACTATTTGATCGAGATACATAATACATTAACTAAACCAAAGTGAGATATATAATTAAAATTACGTATTAAAAAATTTATAAATTTATGAATATATCCGATATTTTTTTGAAAATAAAAATTTAGGTGATAATGCATGCAATTTAGATTGTGTATCAACTTTTATCTTATGTCAATAAAAATATTGAGTAATTTAGTACTTAAAAAAAATAGACCGATAGATTGAAAGAAATCTATTTATTTTGCTCTCTATTGGGATTTACTTAACCAGCAATTCAGATACTCTCTATTTCAGAATCATACTATTTATATGTATTATAGAAAATCAATATAAATGCATTATTGAATCTGCGATTTTCTACAGTGATCCTAAATTTATAATCGAACTCTCTCAATACTTGAGTGGGCAAGTACTTAATAGAAAATTGAATTTTTATGCTAGGAGAATCCTATTTATAGAGATACTATTCCAGTTCAAGGAGAAAAAAAAACGCACACCCCTATTTCTACTTAAACAAGAAAAAGACAGTGACTTTTCCTTTTTTTCATAAAAAATAGAATTTCGAGTTCTAGTTTAATATGGACACTGTAAGGATCATAAAATTAATTACCGAGACTCCCTATTATGGAAATAATTCAAAATATCAATTTGAATTATTCTTATCATAATAAATTACAAATCACTTCACTAAAAAATCGTAATTGCACTCCTCTATTTTTATTTTGAAATTCCCCCTAAACATCTATGTAATTCCCCATGTTAAGATTACAGATACTAATCAATAAATTAATTTACTTACGAATTTAATGTAGGGGAATGAACAAGAATAGCCACTTGGCTAAAAGGATTGCCGCCGAGTGGCCATTAATTTTGAATTTCCAAAATATAGCTATTTAGGCCATTTTTTGCTACTGTCTTCATGTTGTTGGTTTTTCCTTGTCTTTTAGCTTTTTTTTTTAAGTTGCTGCTACACTTTTTTAAAAAATTCATTGTTTGTCCTCTTTTTCTAAAAAAATCTTTTTATCTTTTTTCCATTGTTTTTTCGCAGCTTCATTTTTTTTTTTAAAAAGCTATTCTTCTAATTGGTGCAGTTTTTCTAACAATCAAATACGATTTTATAACATTGTAATTGTTGCTCTTCTTTTTTATCAATCAAATACAATATTTGATATCAAATACATGAATCTTTGATACCAAATACAAATACATATTTTATACAATAATTGTATAAAAGTGTATCAATGTGGTATAAAGTATATCAATGTGGTATAAAAGTGTATCAATTGAGTATAAAGACTGCATGTGTTCAATTGGGCCAAATGGCTAAAAAACGAAAATAAATTGGTCCGACTGACTCCAATTGTTCACATTTTCAAATTGTGGGTCATTTCTTTTCAAAGTGGCCAACCTATGTCCTTTCCCCTTTAATATATTGATTAATTTTTTTTAGAGCAATGCTTAACTTTTTTCATATGTCAGATTCATAAATACACTGGTTGGATTTATACATGAAAACTTAGAAGCTTTTCACAAAAAATGTATCATCAATCTCTATATCGAGACATGAAATCCATCAACTAACTTAATATTTCACCAATATATATTATTATCATCCAATCTAACAGAAATATTGACTCATCTCAGAATCTTATTTTTAATAAATCAAAATGATAAATTATATATATACAACTCATAATATTTATATTAAGATTGAGAATATAAGTACATATAATAGTGTAGAGAATATGTTTTTATCAGTCAGTCTAAAACAACTATCTTTACTCGGTCCAGTTCAATACATATAAAATGCACTAGCACGAAAAATTAGAACTATACCATTCTCGTAATCAAGAGAAATTACATTTAATCTTGTGCTACAATTATTCTGATGATTTGTCTAAATTTTCATCTATGATTCAACAAAACTTTATACATCAAATCATTTACTCTATAAGTTGAGAACCCATATATGACAGTGATCTATTCAATGCAACAATTTTATTGAAATTGAATAAATAAATATATAAATACGTAATCGTTCAATAAAAATAATACATCAAAACACACAGTTTATAGTATATCTTTTTAATACCCTCTAAAATTTATTCTCTATATTTGGAGAACACCAACTCCAACTCACAACTCTATTTTACACTCCAAAAAAGAATCTTCTTCTCTCTTTTCAATATTTATTATTATTATTATTATTATTATTATTATTATTATTATTATTATTATTATTATTATATTCATAAAATAAATTCTTTTATTTTTTTTTATATATAATCACCCTATAAAATGCATATTTTTTTCAAAATCTTTATGTAATATAAAATTATACCACAAATATATGTTTTAACTTTTACAAAAGATAACATAAAAATTGAAAGTAAGAATAAAACATGTAATATATCTTGCTTGAAGTTGAAAATGCTTTGACCCCCCTGCCACACCCCTTTTTCGTACTCCGAAAAGATTCGGTTTTAAGTTCGAAAGGTTTTTTTTATTTTTAAAGTGACAAAACATAAAGATTTGTTTCGAAAAAGGATTATTTATAATTAAACTCAGAGTCGCCACTTGGCATAATCTGGTGTGCCAAGTCACCTTTGAAAAATCCATTTCAAAACGATTTTTGACTCTTTCAAAACTGGTTTGCGAACAGAGATTCCGGCTAAGGAATTCTGTAGATCGAGGGGAGGGTATTAGGCACCTCTCGATCCCGTGGTTCGACCATAGTCTCTTGGTGGAACATATCGGCTAATTCGACACTAAAGATGTATAAACCACACAAACACACAACAATCAAACAAACAAACACAAACCAAAACAAATCCCAAAACATAATGTTCAATCCAATTATACAGTCCAAAGTAAAAAAAATGATAAAAATATAAATTCTATTCTAACCTATATTAATCCTAAATTATGCTCCCATGTTGTTCCCGATGCCTCGGGCCTTCGCCATGGACGTCCTCCGAGTACAAAATACTTCAGGGCATTTCCCGGTGAATAAGTACAATAAGCCTTCGGGGCATTCCCCGGTGAATGAATACATCTAATCCAAACAAGCACTAAAACCAAACCATTCAACACAAATTCCATATTGAAACATTCAACAAGAAAACACTTATTTCCTAAATTTGCCTACCCGAACCTAAACTTTGACTATCCATTTCAACATATCATAAATCTATCACATTCATGCTTATTCTGAATTAAACAAAACGACAACAAATCAAAATTAATCTACATTCAACTTTTATCAATTTCTCCATTCCCGCCCCAAATCAACAACTTTAATTCTCAAGCAGATTTTCTTCATCACATAATTCATAACTAAAGAACCAACACGAGCAATAGTTTACCAGCAATAAAGATCAATCAATCACACAAATACTCGATTCGATGCACCAACTATAATAAATAATGAAGTAAAAGAGGGGAAGATTAGAATTGGACCTCAACGTGGAGATTTCAATATAATGGAGATAGAACCGTGTCCGTAAAACTTCAATTCGAACCTCAACAACGAGCTCGTCCAACTCGGAATCGAGAATCACAAAATAGAAAAATCTGGATCAGATTTCGGCAAACCTACCCCAAGCTCGAACTGAAAATTGCGAGGAAAAGATAAATCCGAACAAGATTCCGACAACTTGGATGAAATCGAAAGTAAATAAAAAAAATTTGCCCAACTGTTTTATATAGTCGGAATCTTATGAACTCCAGCGATGACTGAAGACGAGCGAGGAACACTAGATATGACGTTCTCCTGTGGGTCTGAACAGACTCGAGCTGGTGTTGACGCGTTTCCGACGAACCTGTCATCGGAACAGTAACCAAAACCCCCAAATCTTTATTCTCTCTCTCTCTCTCCGTGTTACCCTCCTATCTCAAATCTTTTTTTTTATTTTCTCCGTATCTCCCTCTCTCTATCGATTCTATGTGTGTGGTGTTTTCATTGACTTTTTTGTGTGCACGATGGTGAAAGGGTGGTGAGTATATTTGGTTGTTTTCGCTGTGTTAATGGTGTGCCCCTTAGCTGAGTATGTATTGGTGTCTTGGTCCGAATCAAAGCCACAAAGTAATATGTCTATCTATTCAATTCTGTAGAAGAAGATCTATCCCCATGATGATGTGGGTTCTCTGTGTATATTAAGATGAGGTAGTGGGGTAGGGTAGTGAGGTAAGGGTAGGGGTAGGGGTAGGGTGTGGTTGGGAGTAGGTGATTAGGATAAAGTTTGTTAGGATAAACTAAAACAAGATAAAATTTGTTAGGGATTTTGTTAAGGGTTTTCATTTTTGTATTTTTGTAGGGTATGATTATATGGTTGAGGGTACATGGTTGGATAAGGTAAAAAATGAAAAAAATGCTTTTGGGGAGTGACAAAATTACGTGTCTACATAATGCCCCTCTTTGCATGTAAACACAAAGTGTTTTCATACAAAGAAGTAGACAACGAGCAGAATTTTGACCCTACATTTATTCAATGGGAAGAAACAAAAAGAAGAAGAACAATCGAGTTGGAGAGTCGAGTGAGGTCCCGTCGAGGCTCCAGTCCGCAGCTCTATCATTACAACAAAAAATAAAAATTACAAGTTAAAATCATAAATGAAATTACAAAATCCTATCTATACAGCTTCTCTGGACTTTTGACTTGAGTTTCATCACCCTATTCTTCAGGCGGGCTCCTGACTTGCAATTTCTTCAACTTGTTGCTTGGTTTTAAATTTTTTTACCCTGTTCTTCAGGCGGGCTCTTGACTTGCTATTTTCAATCTATTAACTTTCAATTTCTTCACCTTGTTACTTGACTTTCCATGTATTCGCGTTGTTCTTCAGGCGGGCTCCTGAAATCACATCAAAACTAAAAGAAGATTATCCCAAACAGAGAAATACATCTTCTATGAGTTAATTGGAATGACTCGACTAAATGGTACGTCTTCTAGGGGTCAAGAAGAATGACTCGACTAAAAGGTACGTCTTCTAGGGGTCAAAGGGAATGACTCGACTAAAAGGTACGTCTTCTAGGGGTCAAGGGGAATGACTCGACTAAAAGGTACATCTTATAGGAATCAAATGGGAATGACTCGACTAAAAGGTACGTCTTCTAGGGGTCAAGGGGAATGACTCGACTAAAAGGTACGTCTTCTAAGGGTCAAGGGGAATGACTCGATTAAAAGGTACATCTTATAGGAATCAAAGGGAATAACTCAACTAAAAAGTACGTCTTCTAGGGGTCAAGGGGAATGACTCCACTAAAAGGTACGTCTTCTAGGGGTCAAGGGGAATGACTCAACTAAAAGGTACGTCTTATAGGAATCAAAGGGGATGACTCGACTAAAAGGTACGTCTTCTAGGAGTGAAGGTTTAATTTAAAAAGTGTGTCACCTAGCAAATGAAAACTGAAATTCCTGGACAAGAAAGTGCGTCTCCGAGGGATGTAGGATGATGATTTTTACCATGATTTGATTATCAAACCTGTGCAGCAACTTTGCTTTCTGCATTTGTAGAAGTGAGGCATTGCAATCCTTGATATTATGCTCTGAAGTCCTTGCTTTTAAGGTAATATGTTTCCTGTTTCATTAAAGAAAACTTGTGAGTTTAAAACATGGTGGCTGGTTTGTGGCTTTAACTTTCGCGGCGATCGCTCTTGCCCTCGTCACACTTAACCTTACTTCCAACCATTAGCATATATCATTGACTTGATGAATCATTGACCCGAACTCAGATTATTAAGAGTGACTAAAACAAACATAGTATCTCTATTTTGCCATACTTCTCAGATAGACCTTTTGAACCTTGGTATTTTCATGAGTTCCCTGACTTCTCTGTTGATAAAACTTTCTGCATGCCCTTTTTTTGCTCACAATCATGTCTCTTTCATGTGCTAGCTTTTGTCTTGCTTTGTGCAATTAAAGAAGCTGGTAGCCAGTTTTGAAATCTTTTCACTTGTTTTGACATGGACTTGACTCAAAGACAAGAATCGAAAAAAAAAGAATGACAATTTTTGTTTGGATAACTGACTCAAGAAAGATAAAATAAAAATAAAGAGAAGAAAGAAAAAACAATGAATTTCCCCTTTTGAAACAAAGAAACAAAAAATTCATCTAAAAATGACAGTCAACACTAATGATTATGCCATGCATTTTGGATTAAGCAGCTTGATCTTTTCATCCAAACTTTCTACCCATTGTTGTTGAGTTAATGGTCTTGAAACTGAGTTGCTTCCTTAGGTCAATTGCATTTAAGACCCTATTCGGCTAGTGGCGCCTTGAAGGGTTTTCGCCAACAAGCTTCTCTCATTTTCTTTTCCTCAGCTCACCATTGCCTTATTGTGTCTTAAGGGGTTTCCACTAATGAGACTTTCTTATCTTCATTTACCTTAACTCACAGTTGTATTACAGTACTCGTGAGAGTTTTCACTGATAAGACTCTCTCAACTTACCATCGTCTTACGGTGCCCGTGAGGGTTTTCACCAATTAGACTCTCTCATTTTTATTTATCTCCTGATTTCTTATGCTGAGGAAGACAAGTAGTTCCCAAATGCATCATTATATCCCTTGCATGCTTAGCCTTAACATCCTCAAAGATTGATCTGAAGGTCTTTCTTTGGTTGTAACTTGGCTTCTGGATAGGGTTAGAAAGAAAGGATGGCATGAGGCCCAAACGACACTTGAAGTGGGGTAGGACTTACAACTTTTGAAATCGACTCAAACAATAAGGATTAACTCATGCCTCAGTTTCTTTTGACTTGGCAATTCTAAACTATTTATTTGGTTGGACCAAGCCCAGAGTAGGGCAACCTACGTATCTCACCCCAAGAGAGGAGAATCAGGTCATGCGTAGTTCTAGCAGCTTGTTCTTTTGATTGATTCTGATTTTTTTTGTTTTTCTCTTTTATTGACTTTTTTTCTCTTTGAAACTTTCTGACTCTATTTTTCTCAACACTCTTCTCTTTTCTTTCTTTTTGGTCATATTTTTTTTTTCTTTTCTTCCTTTTTTTCTGAAGTTTTTCTGACTCTATTGCTTTTCTCAACACTTTTCCTTTGAGCTTTGCTGACTCTATCTTGATTTCAAAAAAGGGGTATGAAAAAAAATAACACTAAGGCTCAAATGGGGTAAACAAAGAATGTCACAATGTTTGAATAACAGAATGAAATGCCTTCGTCATATCAATCCTTGAAGATGCTAGTACACAACATGCAATGTAAAAGTACACGATCAATATCACTTATGACATATTTTACAATACTAACTTGCCCCGAGCATATGTGCCACTTTTTCTTCTACACTTGTCGAACATACAACTCCACTTTTGTGGTACATCCCTCACATTGAATGACTCATGCTTTCGTGGAGTTGATTTTCTTTGTGTTCCTCTTAATAGGATCGCGCAGACACTGTTTGACCTAATTAAGACATTTCTTTAAATTGATGACCAAGTTATTCTTGTGATTCTCAAAATAATTGCCTTAATTTTCAAAGAAGGCTTGAACTTGTCACCAAATGTCTCAGCATTCTACCTATTTTCTCAGATGCTCTCTTTTCTAACTTTAACACTCTGATTCAATGTTCATGCTTAAACTGGATTTTAAGATCTGCCTGAAAATTTCGCAGGCATGTCATATCACTAGAATTAACATAAAATGTATTGTTATAAAGAAAACAAACAAACAACACATATTTGAAACATAAAAGGAAAAGGGACACTTCATTTAGTTGAAATAAAAGAGAAAATGATTTGAACATAAACGACAAAGGGACAAAACAAGATAGATCCCGAACTACAACCCTGAAATAATTCAGAAAATAGAAAAGAAAACAAAACAAACTATCAAACCTCTTACTAGTAGGGAGAGGTGTGACTCCTCAATTGCTCAACCTGAAAACTTAGCCACTAGTTTGCATATCAGCATGACTATAGATTCCCTTACTGTCAGTGTTTCGTACCATAATTAATCCATCTTGAATCATCTTTTCTATTTCTCTTTTCAAAGCACGGCAATCTTTAATACTGTGACCCTGTGAATAAGAAGAGAGTTGAATATATGGATGTGCACAGTATACTAGATATAGAGGTGGGGAAATAGATTATAATGGATTTTGGGAGGAATTGTAGAAATCTTGGGTATGAACTTGGGCTTGAGACTGACGGTAATGACAACGTCGCCTTCTTGGATGTGCCTGTTCTCCAACTACATTGGCAGTTGCATATTTCTCATTCTTTTTCCCTCCAGTTTCCCTAAATTGATTGCAATATTATCCCAAATGTTCCACGAATTCCCCATGTCTATCTTGCTCCTCAAATTTTGACATCTCAAGGATTGAAGGAGGGTTAGCGCTTGAAGACATGCCCTAGTTTTTGTATGAAAGATATTTTTCGCTCGCAAGTCTTGGGGAACTTTTCACAGCATTTCCTGCACTTTTTATTTTTCCATCCATTTTCTCTGGCTCTTCTGGCACACTAGGTTTCTTGTTAAGAAATTTCGGTGGTCCAGTTGGCTTGAAAGTAGGATCAGGAGTATAATGATGATCACCAAGAGTACTCACGTGAATACCAGTATATTCAAAGTACTGACGTATTTGCGCTATGGTGTCTTATACCATAGGTTCAGAGACACGAGCTCCAGAGTAGTAGTAGATCCCAGTCTCAGCAGTCAGAGTTAGAAGTGAGTCCTCATCTTTCTAGGACATGATTATTTTTATATTATCTCATTAGTAGTTTATTAGTTGGAGTTAGTTGGGGACATGTCCCATCAACTCCTAAATAAGACAATTTCTGTCAGTTAGAGGCTTTCTAGACTATCATGTTTCATACTTCAGTATTTTCAATTTTGTTTTGGGTATTCTATTACCCCATACAGATGTTTTATTATTCAGATTATGTTCAGCTTTGAACCTTATGGCCTTTCAGTTCATATTTCTGCATTATTCAGTCTTTTATGCAGTATACAGGTACAATTATCAGTCATGGGTTAGCTTGTGGTCCTTCGGGGTCATAGCACCGTGTAGCATTATGGGTACCAAGTTTGGGGCATTACAAACTTGGTATTATAGCCTAAGGTTCAGTAGAGTCCTAGGAAGTCTAAAAGCTACATCTAGTAGAGTCTTGTACATGGGTGTATTACACGCCACATTTATGTATAGGAGGCTATGAGATGATTTAGGAATAGTTTCCCCTCTTTCAGTAGTTATGTCGTGCCTGTGAGTATAATCTCAAGTCAATCTCTCAGTCTAATCCTTTTTTTCTCTTTAATTCAGAACATGCCTCCCAAGAGAAGAACCCAGCCTTTCCAAGAAGATCCCTTGGATGGTCTTGTTTCTCATACGAAGTTCAGGACCATATTCACTAATCTTTCTCAATCAGTTGCTTCTCAGAATGAATGACCAACTGTCGTTTGGGCCAACCTAGTGGCTAATTCAGCTACAACCAGAATTCAAAACTTCACCTGAATGAATTCTCCAACCTTTCTCGGGTCTAAGATAGATGAGGACCCTTAGGAATTTCTAGATCAGATGCAGAAGGTGAAAAATATCATGGGGGTGACTACTGTTGAGAGTGTTGAGCTAGCTGCATATCAGTTATAGGATGTGGCTCACATGTGGTTCAAGTAGTGGAAGTCCGAGAGGGCAGACGATGTAGGGTCAGTTGAGTGAAAGGAGTTTGCTTCAGCTTTCCTTAATAGGTCCTTTCCCCTAGAGCTTAGGGAAGCTAAGGTGCTAGAATTCATCAACCTCAGGCAGGGCAATATGACAGTAAAAGAGTATTCTCTTAAGTTTATTCAATTAGCCAGATATGCCCCTCATGTGGTTGTAGATAGCAGGGAAAAGATGAGTAAGTTCATTTCAGGGGCGAATAATAGCGTGGTTAATGAGTGCAGATCCGCCATGCTAAATAGTGACATGACTTTATCTAGGATTATGACTCATGCTCAGCAGATAGAGGAGTAAAAGATTAAGATTAGGGAGAAGCAAAATAAGAGAGAAAAGATAGGTAGTTTCAACTTTGCTCAGCCTAAATCAGAAGGAGAAAAACGTTCTTAGTTTCGTCCTAAGTCATTAGTTCCATCTCTTTCGTCAGCCATTGCTCCAGTGTTAAAATTCAGAGATGGAAATAGAGATAGAGCGCCAGGCTCTAAATCCCAGGGCAGTGTTAGTAGTGCCCGAACTAATCCTCTTTGTCAGACTTATGGTAAGAACCACAAGGGTGTGTACAGAGCTGGCAGCGATGTCTGTTTGGCTTTTGGCAAGTCAGACCCAAAGTTATAGACTGCCTTCAGTCAGGTTACCAGAGTCATCTCCGCTCTTCAGCTCAGTCCGGTCACCCATATCAGTAGGGTTCCACCTCCAGTGCTACCAGTGGCAGCGCCCAAACAGACTTTATGCTCTCTAGTCCCGACAGGATCAGGAAAATTCTCCTGATGTGGTTACTGGTACGTTACAGATCTTTCATGTACATGTTTACACTTTGCTAGATCCAGGTGCTTCCTTGTCTTTTGTTACTCCCTACATAGCAGACAATTTTGGAGTCAGTCCCAAAATTCTAGTAGAGCTCTTTTCAGTCTCTACCCCAGTGTGTAAAACCATCATAACTCGGCGGGTATACAAGAACTGTCCAGTTATGATATTTCAGAAAGTCACTTCAACAGACTTAGTCGAATTAGAGATGACTAATTTTGATATCATTCTCGACATGGATTGGCTTCATTCCTGCTATGCCATAGTCGACTACAGAAATAGAGTTGTCCAGTTTTAATTTCTGAATGAACCTATCCTAGAGTTGAGGGGTAGTACTTCAGCGTTTAGAGGTCAGCTTATTTCCTATATTCGGGCTAGGAAAATGATATCTAAAAGATGTGTCTATCATCTTGTTTGAGTTAAGGACACTAGTTTCAAAACTCCTAGTCTTGATTTAGTCCCAGTTGTGAATGAATATTAAGATGTCTTTCCTGAAGACTTTCTAGGAATTTCTCCCAAAAGGAAAATAGACTTCGGCATTGATCTTCTTCCAGATACTCAGCCTATATCTATTCTGCCATACAGAATGGCACCAGCAGAACTCAGAGAATTGAAAGAGAAGTTGAAGGATCTCTTAGATAAGGAATTCATTAGACCAGTGTGTCCCCATGGGGAATGCCAGACTTATTCGTGCGAAAGAAAGAATGTTCTATCAGAATATTCATTGATTACCATCAGCTCAATAAAGTCACGATCAAGAACAAGTATCCTCTTCCCAGACTTGATGACTTATTTGACAAAATTCAGGGTGCCAACTATTTTTCTTAGATAAACCTCAGATCCGACTATCATCAGCTCAGAGTCAGAGAATGTGACATTCCGAAAACAACTTTTCATACTCGGTATGGTCACTTTTAGTTTTTGGTCATGTCCTTTGGTCTTACCAATGTCCCAGCCGCTTTCATGAACTTGATGAACCGGGTGTTCAAGTAATACTTGGATATATTCATCATAGTCTTCATAGATGATATTCTGGTCTATTCCTACAGTGAGCGTGATCACGCAGACTATCTCAGAATCGTACTTCAAACTCTCAGAGATCATCAACTGTTTGCCAAATTTAGTAACTGCGAGTTTTGTCTAAGGTCAGTAGCATTTCTTGGCCATATCATTTTCGATGATGGCATTAGAGTAGATTCTCAAAAGACCGAAGCAGTAAGAAACTGGCCCAGACCTGGCTTTCCATCAGATATCAGGAGTTTCTTGGGTTTGGATGGCTACTACAGATGATTTTTTGAGGGATTTTCTTCTGTTGCATCCTCTATGTACAGATTGACTCAGAAGAAAGTCAAGTTTTATTGGTCAGATCCTCACGAGAAGAGTTTTCAGGAGTTGAAGACTCGACTCACCTCAGCTTCAGTTTTAGCTCTTCTAGATGGGTTCGTAGTGTATTGTGATGCATCCAGAGTAGGTTTGGGTTGTGTCCTCATACAACATGGTAAGGTTATAGCCTACGCCTCCAGACAACTTAAACCCCATGAGAAGAATTATCCTACTCATGATCTTGAGTTAGCAGCCGTAGTATTCACCTTAAAGATTTGGAGGCATTATCTCTACGGAGTTCATGTTGAAGTCTTCAAAGATCATAAGAGCCTTCAGTATGTCTTTTCTCAGAAAGATCTTAATATTTATCAGAGAAGGTGGTTAGATCTCTTGAAAGATTATGACATCAGTGTCCTTTATCATTCAGGCAAGGCCAATGTTGTGGCTGACACTCTCAGTAGACTGTTTATGGGTAGTGTTACTCATGTTGAGGACAGTAAAAAGAAGCTAGTTCAGGAAGTCCATCAGCTTTCCAGACTAGGATTTTGCTTTGTCGATATAGAGAAGGGTAACATATGGGTTCAGAGTAGTTCAGAATCATCTCTAGTTTACGAGGTGAAAGAAAATCAAGATAGAGATCCCAGCCTTGTCAAGTTGAAAGAGTCAGTCAAGGATCAGAAAATAGAGGTTTTCTCCCAAGGGGGAGATGGTGTTTTGCGTTGTCAGGGTCGTCTGTGTGTTCCAGGTGTAGATGAATTAAGGCAACAAATTTTTGTAGAAGTGCATGGTGCGTGCTGCTCTATTCATCCAGGGGCCATAAAGATATACTGCGACTTGTGGGAGATCTATTGGTGGAGTGGGATGAAGAGAGATATTGTAGAGTTTGTGGATAAGTCCTCTACATGTTAGCAGGTTAAGATAGAGCATCAGAAACCTAGTAATTCCATGCAGGAGTTTAGTAGTCCTACTTGGAAGTGGGAAGAAGTTAACATGGACTTTGTGATGGGTTTGACTCGTACTCATCATCAACATGATTCAGTTTGGGTCTTTGTAAACAGGATGACCAAATCAGCTCATTTCCTTCCAATCCATACCTCTTATTCAGCCGAGGATTATGCCAAACTCTATATCAGAGAGTTGGTTAGATTACATGATGTTTCGTTGTCCATTATCTCAGACAGAGGTACCAGTACACCTCTTATTTCTGGAAATCATTCTAAAAAGGTCTTGGTACCCAAGTTTATCTTAGTAGAACCTTCTATCCTTAGATAGATAGTCAAGCAGAAAGGACCATTCAGACCCTAAAAGATATGCTAAGGGCGTGTGCAATTGATTTCAAGGGAAGTTGGGATGACCACTTGCCTTTGATTGAGTTTGCATACAATAACAACTATTATTCCAGTATTCAGATGGCTCCATTCGAAGCTCTCTATGGTAGGAGATATAGATCTCTAATCGGTTGGTTCGAAGTTAGTGAGGCCTCAGTTATAGGGACTGAGTTATTATTCGATGCCTTAGAAAAAGTCCAGTTGATTAGAGAAAGATTCTGGGCTGCTCAGAGCCGACAAAAGTCTTATGTAGATGTTTGTAGAAAGGATCTCGAGTTCGAGATTAGTGATCATGTCTATCTAAAGATATCTCCCATGAAGGGAGTGGAGAGATTCAACAAGAAAAGAAAGCTCAGTCCCCGATATGTCAGTTCCTTTAAGATTCTCAGTTGATTCGGCAAGGTAGCTTATGAGGTCAAATTTTCTTCAGATCTAGCCTCAGTTCACCCAGTCTTCCATGTCTCTTTGCTCAAGAAGTGCATAGGTGACCCATCAGTTGTAGTCCCTATTCAGAGCATAGATGTTCAGAATAGCCTCTCTTATGAAGAGATTCCAGTCAAAATCCTAGACTATTAGACTCGTAGATTGAGGAACAAAGAAGTCCCTCTAGTTAAAGTTCTTTGTCGAAATCAATCCATTGAGGGAGCTACTTGGGAAGCAGAAGTAGACATGTGTACCAAGTATCCTCACCTCTTATTCGCAAATTCTGATCAAACTCAAGGTAACAGTTCTCCTTAAGCTCACTTAGTTTCATGTTCAGTGTTCATCATAAACTTGGTATCAAATACCATTGCATATTCAGTCATGCATTTATGTATCAGTTCAGTTATATAATTATGCACCAAATATGCATTCTCATTGTGAGAAAACTTAGTTCATCAGAACACTCTGTTATGCATTCATGAATCAGTTACGTATGCATCAGATATATATGTTCAGTTCATATTCAGCTTGTTGTTTCCCCTATCAGTCGGTCTTATTCGAGGACAAATATTTTCAAGGGGGAGATATGTTAATACCCGTGCTTTTTTCTTAGCTTGAAATCATCTCAAGGATGTTAGAACTTGCTTTGAAATATGAATCCACTTTTGTACACATGATATTTTTAATATTCTCACTTTGGAAAATTGAATAAGCTTTCCATCGATACCCATTTCATCAAAATCCGATATCGGAGGAAGAAGTTATGGTCATTTTACGGAAGCTGTTCGGACTGCCCAGAACCGACGGTCTGGTCAACAGACCGTCACTAGCTCGACGGACCATCGGAGCCTGCCATCGTATTGAGACAAGTGACCTACTTTCTGCCCAGGGACGACGGTAGTAGTCGACGGACCATCGCTAGCTCGACGGACCGTCGAAGTCCGCCGTCACACTAAGGCAGTGGGACTAGTTTCTGCCCAGGTTCGACGGTCAGGACCTACGGACCATCGCAGTTCTGACGGACCATAGCCCAAGCCCGTCGCACTATACGTTCAGTATTTTTAGGCCATTTTTAAAAGGGTGTTTTGGTCTTTTACCACCCACTTATATATACCTAATTATATTCTATTTCAGCCATTTATTCATTATTATTTCACAACACCAAGATAGGGTTTCTCTCAAGATTAAAAACCAAGAACTAGGATTAAATCCTTCTTCAAGAAATTCAAAAAAATTCAAGAACCAGTCTAGAGATTCTCCAAGAACCTTCAAGAGTCTCAATCCAAGTATGCATAGTGTTCATTCATGGACTCCTTTCGTCCATAAAGTCCAAGAATCCCTTTTCCAACTTCAAGTTATGGATTTTCTTTATGATTTCATGATTGGGCTGTTCTTGTTCATATTGATAAATGAGAAATTGAATTCTACTCCATGTTGGGTGATAATTTCTATGTGGGTTTAATTATTATAGATATAGATTCATGCAAACTTATGACTAAACCCTTGAATGATGAAATTAGAATGGGACCATGATGTGTAATTGTTGTACAATAATGTTTACATGTACTATGCCTACAATATGTTTGATTAAAGTCCTAGATGAAGGAAAAGTGCCTAACTAGCATGATATCATGAAATCCCCATGTATGTACAAGCTTATGCCTATCACATGTTTGATGAAATGCTTCAATAAATGTATTATGGATTATGATGTTAGTCATGTGTTCAAGTAAGTCATGCTTTGTCAGTTTCCTTCTATTGAGTCCTGGGGGTACTTGTACCCAAAATATTAGCTGTGTGCCTAGAGCCATGTCATGTTTTCACGATACTCTCAGTCAAGCTATGAATCCTTAGACTTCAGACAGTCTTATAAGTCAGGAAATTTCCATGATCTCATGAACTCAGTCAGTTGTCAGATATCAGTAGTATTCCATCAGTCAATAGAATTCAGTAACTCAGCCCATGTTCAGTTCAGTAAATCATGATCAGTTTCTATTCAAATGGGAGTATAAATTAGTACCAAGTGAACCCAAGGATGGGGACACACACTATAAGATGAGGGTGTGATCCTTAAAAACCATCTTACGTTCCAAAACTATGTAGCCAACATAGGTTGAGATATTAAAACTGTCTGATGAGGGTTGATGAGGTGGATAACCACTGTCAGATAAGGGCCCTACCATACTCTTTTGGGGACACTATCAGATAAGGGTCACCCACAACTTGTCCTTACCAGTGGTGCGGTATTGACCCCCTTCCAATTGGGATTACAGATTGGACCCCAACTCAACCATAGTGGCGTATTAGGGGCATGCCGGTTAAGTAACTACTTCCCAAAGTTTCAATATCAATCTCAGTAAAAGAACTCAGAAAGTTTTTCAGATTTCAGGACTGTCAGATAGAGTCAACTCAGATACAGTACAGAACTCAGCTAGTTCTATCAGATTCAGGACTATCAGCTACAGTCACTCATGTTATCAGTTATATCAGTTATCAGTATATCATGTATCAGTATTCAGATTCAGTAATCATGTTGTCACGGTATCAGTGTCAGTTATTATGTCTCATGCATGTATTCTCACGCTCATGATAGTTAGTCAGTTATTATTATTGTCCATGCATATGAACTCCATGTATTTAACCTACCTCACATTCATACAAGTACTTTCAAAGTACTGATGCATTTACGCTATGGTATCTTATACCATAGGTTCAGAGACATGAGCTCCAAAGAAGCAGTAGATCCCAATCTCAGCAGTCAGAGTTAGAAGTGAGTCCTTATATTTCAAGGACATGATTATTTTTATATTATCTCATTAGTAGTTTATTAGTTGGAGTTAGTTGGGGACATGTCCCATCAACTCCTAAATCAGATAGTTTCAGTCAGTTAGAGGCTTTCTAGACTATCATGTTTCAGACTTCAGTATTTTCAATTTTGTTTTGGGTATTCTATTATCCCACACAGATGTTATATTATTCAGATTATGTTCAGCTTTGAACCTTATGGACTTTCAGTTCATGTTTCCATATTATTTAGTTTTTTTATGCAGTATACAGGTACAAATATCAGTCATGGGTTAGCTTGGGGTCATGAGCACTGTGTAGCATTCCGGGTACTAAATTTGGGGTGTTACAACATGCCTGCAAAATATTATATATATTTATTGGGATCGGAGTGCATGCCTGCACAGTATATTTATTGGGATCAGAGTGCATGCCTATATAGTATATATATTGAGAGCGGAGTGCATGCCTGTATAATATACATATTGGGATCGGAGTACACGCCTGCACAGTCTATGCATTTGCATTGCATTGCATCGCACTGCATTGATTCATTTGGTTCAGATTTGTTAAAGTATATTTATTGACCTTGTTTTAATTGTATATGTGTTATTTATTTCACCAGATTGAGAAATTCTTGGATTGTGGTATAATATTCTTATGACTGTTAAACTTGACTAGTCAGTTAGATTAAGGTGGTCTTTCTTACCGCAGGTTGTGTGTTTGTGTTTAGATGATTTTATGTGGTGTCACTCGTCACCACTTTGAATTATGGTCGGTCGACGATGCTTGCTGAGTACACGTGGTTCTGTACTCACTCTTGCTTTTTTTGCACCCTAGCAGGTACGGATCTGATGACCTCTGGATATTGATCCCTGTGGTTCCTTCTTTGTTAGCATCATCGAAGATTCGAGGTAGTTGCTATTGGCTTTAAGGACTACTGAAATCTCCTTCAGCCTCGTTCTTATGCATTTTTAGCATTTTAAAAGACTCGAACTTTCTTTTGGTTCTATATTTTAGTGGCTTGTATTAGTGAATTTCAGACCCGGGATCATCCATGAATTGATTTTACTAGTCTATTAATCTACTTATGAGGTTATTCAGGATTGGTTAAATTCTTATTTTTCTTCAGTTTCTATGAGTTTGAGACACTGTTCTTGGAATTGGGTTTTTGGCTTACCTATCATGGAGGATGGAATAGGTGCCATCACGGTCCCGAATTTAGGACGTGACATACAATCCATGGATAAATATGAATAAAGACAAAAATGCCCTTAAATTCTTTTAAATGTTTTCAAAATCTATTTTTATTCATTTAATGTGAGTTTTTTCTTTTTAATTTTCAAGATGGTAATATCCCTCCAAATAATTTTAGTCATAAAAAAAACTACTCCATTAACTTAAAAATTCTTATTGGTCAAAGCCCGAAAATAAATTTCATGGTTGCATAAAGTTTTAATTTTGTAAATGGAATATATCACAAATAAAAATAATTCTTTTGCTCAGATTTAACACTTTACGGAACATAATTTTATATTAACAACAATTCAATTGTCTCATCAAATGTTATACGTATCCCCCTTCAACTTATAACATCAAAAGTATGAACAACAAACAAACGATGAACAAATAAAGAAAAGATAATGAAAAAAAATTCTTGTAAGTGAATGATTAAATCTTAAAATTTCAAAATAAGTTATTACTTGTAACGCCCCGAGATCCCATCCCGAGAGGTCACACGGTGCTTATGGACCTGAAGGACCACAAACTAACCCTTTACTGATATTTGTACCTGTACACTGCATAATATCTGAAATAAATGCGGAAACTGGCCATAAGGTTCAATACATCTGCACATACTCAAAACTGAAAACTGAATACTAATACATCAACATTCGTCTGAAAATCCTCTAAACTGTCTGAACTGTGGAGTTGATGGGACATTTCCCTAACTAACTCCGTCAACTGAAAATATAAACAAAATCTGATGCAATAAGAGTAAATTGAGATTCATCCTCAAAAGAAGAGGACTCACTGCTACTGCTGCTGACTGGGATTGAACTGATGGGGATACTCTGGATCCTGTGCCTCTGAACCTATGGTGTCAAATAAAACACCATAGCGCAAATGCGTCAGTACAAAAATGTACCGAGTATGTAGACGAGGTAAGGCTAAATGCAAGGGCTTATGCATGAACATAACTTAACTGAATAATATGCAAAAGCTGGATTAACATACATAAAGAATCTGTAATTACTAAACATACTGCGCATACTGTCACTAAGCATACTCGGAATAACTCTGGTAATTGATACTGAATATACTGAAATTCTAAAATTTCTGGACATACTGAGATTACGAGTATCTGAAGCTTCTGAAACTGATAGCAACCCTATCTAACAAGTTGTCTCCGAATCTACTAATAATAAAAATGATTGACTGAAACTGAGATCAACCCTATCTAGCAGGTAGTCTCTGAATCTGTGGATAATAGTACTACTTGATAACTGATTTTGAGATCGGCCTATCTAGCAGCTAATCTTCTAATTTGCAAATAATCATACTTGATGGCCTGTATCTAATAGCCTTGCATTTTGTACACTGAACTGAGCTCTTTCTTAATGTCTGAGACTGATTCTAAAACTGAGACTGTGGGAAGTAGTCTTCTAACTGACATACCCCGTCTAGCTAAGTCAGGGTCCAACCTGTGCCCTAGTTGGAAGGGTGTCAGTACCACGCCACCGGTAAAGACAACTTTATGTGACCCTCATCTATCAGGTACTCAAACAAGAATGGCAGAGCCCTCATCTAAAAAGTCAAGCCACCTCATCTACCCTCAACTAACAGGTATGATGTCTCAACCTATGCTGGATACGTAGTTCGGGAGCGCAAGGATTGCTTCTAAGAATCACACCCTCAACTAGTAGGTGAGTTCCCATCCTTGAGCTCACTCGGTGCTGAATCCTACTCCCAACTGAAAGACACTGATCTGATTCTTAACTGAACTTAGACTGAGCTGAATCTGATACTGATCATATTTCTCAAGAGATCTGACTGAGTTACGCTGAGATTACTTAGTTCCGTATCTGACGAAAAAAAAGTATTGAATCATGGTATCTGACTGACGATACAGAGCTTGAATAGATTACTCAAATCACTTCTGAGATTAGAATTAAATCATTTGAATACTATTAGATCTGAGCTAATTTACAGGAATGAGGCTAGATTACTAGCGATACAGTGATTACAAAGATTTCTGAGATTACAGAGTTTTTTTATGTTCTGCACTTGTCTGAGGATACAAAGTTCTGTAGTTCACTGAGTTCTGAGAATTGTGGCTCGATTGGAATTATCGCGAAACTGACACCAGCTCTAGACAATAGCTCTATTGTCGGGTATAAATACCCCCAGGATTCGATAACATAAAAGTGAAACATAATCATGCTTGAATCATCATGATCATCCATTCATCATCACAATCATTCATTCATCAACACAAGCATTCAAACATTTCTCCAAGTAATTAGGAGTCATAACATCCTTTCCCCCTAAAAAATCCTTAAGGCATCGCATCAAGCATTTAAGAAACATAGGCCTCTATTCATCATCACAATCACCAAAGGGTCGCTTTAAGCATCTCGGAATAATAATCATATAATAACATAGGGAAAACATGCTATTAGATCGTACTCCATTCAACAAGGTTTTTACCTCAACTATTTCATACCTATATCAGTCTTGACATATGTTTGGGTATCACATGGCTTAGGGAAACTTCATACTATCATGTCATAACTTACTTGCTAACCACTTGGCATGTATTAAAAACTTAGCATATGTCAAAGGGCACATAATTGGGGAATTTACTTCTATCACATCTGCACTTGTTCACTAAGGTCCTTCAACAAACACTAGACATGCATAGGTTCACACTTATATGGGGATTTCATCCTATCATGGTACAATTCATTAACTATGGCATTTCGTGACACTCATAGTTCACAAAGTCTTATACATGGAGGGGAGTGCATATAACAACATGCTATACGTCCATCGACCTAGCTTCACGAACATTTCATCAACAACCATAACACATAACAATATCTTAAAAGTCATTATTTTCATAAGGGTGTAGCATGCATTTGTCATTAGATCACAATTTAACTACAATGCTTGATTTCTAGTCTCTTAGACATTTTATCGAACACCTCACATGCACAACTTAGGCATAAGTATAATAACCCAACTACTCATCATGAACAACCAAATTTACATGTTTCCAACTCATATATTATCATAGATTCATACAAGCCACATAAATATCCCATCTTGGAGATCATTCAACATCAACAACAAGTACATAATCTATTTACCACACAAATACCATATACTAAGGCCAAGACTTGATTCTTGTAGACAAACATGAATCACAACTCACAAGAATCATTAAAAATTCATAAACATAAATCTTGGAGATTTAGAAAAGGGTACTTGAGCTTCTTGGATGAAAGGGACCCAAGAATCAACATCTACATACCTTGGGGAAACTTCTTTCTTGAAAGTTCTTGGAGAGATTCTTGATTTCTTGACTTCTCTTGATTTTTCTTGAAGAAGAAATAAGGTTTTTGATCTTGGAAATAAACCCTAATTTGATGTTTTGGATGAAGGAGATGTTATGAGCTTTGATTTGGGGTGATTGGGTATTAAATAGGGTGAAAAATGACCAAAAAATCCCTTTAAAACGGTGCTTCAACTGTCTCGGACAATTCTGACGGTCAGAGTGACGGACCGTCACTCTGGTGACTAACCGTCACTCCCACCTTCACTTTTGGTCCATAAAAGGCCCTCACTGCTTCAGTTCTGACGGCCAAAGTGGTGGGCCGTCACTAACTTGACGGTCCGTCAGTTTGTTCGTCACTCCTAGACAGCTCCGACAGCTCTCAGTAAAGCGACCATAACTTCTTACTCCGATATCGGATTTTGGCGAAATTGGTATAGTTGGAAAGCTAATTCAACTATCTATCTTTTGGAAGGTCATGAGATCAAAAATTATTTGTATAATGGGAGATATGCTCGTTTGAAGTTGACTATGTCAAAGTCCTTCTCAAGAATTCAATCGGTAAGGGATGTTTTGATTCGTCTAATAGCTAGGACGTATTTAAGGCCTTAATACACATCAAACTTGATCATAAAACTACCAAATCACTAATATTTATTTAACATGAGCTTGAATCATGGTTCTACTATCGGTTGGGATTCTCGGGGTATTACATTACTATAGTTATATTATTAATTTTTTATTTTTAAAAAAGAATAATAAAGTTTTGCAAAGTAAATATGCAAAGTTATTATGTCGAGGGTATTTTTGTAAACAAACAATATTCTTTTTAAAATATAATAATATATATTATTTTCAATTCATTAAAATAATTCCAACATTATTAATCCCAGTATTACTAATCTTAATACTACTAATCCCAACATTACTCATACAGCCTATTCAGTATTTTCTTATACACTCTACCAATGACCCCAACTTGATTATAGAAGGCTAACAGAAAGAAGTATTAGAAAGGTTGACATTCTAATAAGGATTATCTGAACGATGGGATAATCTCAGTGAGTACAACAAATGGGTTCTTGCTAATGAACAAAATACTAAAGGAGGAACCAGCAGCACCAGGTGAAGCTAAGGTTCACAAATCACTGGAATAGCCAGCGGGTGACAAAAAAAAGGGGGTGACTTTTTTGTTCTCCTTTTCCCTTCTAGGGAGATGTGTGTGTGGTAGTGGTGAGGGTGGGGGTGGGGGTAGTAGTAGGGGTAGGGTGGGGAGGGGACCACACACAGTGGAATATCAATAGAAGTATTAGTAGAAAACTATTAGAGTTTGTGACTCGAATTTTGTTGATTCACCCCTAAAAAGTTTGCGGTGCGAATTAACCCGATCCCTACGCTACCACCATAGAACCTGTTGGGGGTGTGGGCAAAGCTCCGCGGTAAGTACCTATATATTTTTGGGCTTAGGGCCCATATTATAAAAGTGCGTTTAGTAGGTTGTTTTTGGTTGTGAAAAATTACATCATTGAGACTTTCGTCTCTTCCATTGTACTCCTCTCCATTATAGTGAATTCCTCCTCTTCTGCCCGTAGTTTTTCCCGTCAAAGGTTTACACGTAAAATCTGTGTGTTCTTCTTGCTTTCTTTTATTCGTGGTATTGCTTGTTCCTGTTTGTTCATTACATAAACTTATTTTTCCTCAAAACTATAAGCAAGTTTCCCGGTCAAATATCAACACAGTTTTTGCTGCAATTTGTACATGTACGACTGGAACCAGATTAAACCACCCAGTCCCTAGGCGGGAGAAAAGGAGAAAACAGTCGTGCTTCATCCAATCAGGTAAGATCAAAACAATGTTCAGACTGAACAAGTAAGAGGAACAAATGTCAAGTATAATGAATCTTTAAGGCTTGAATTCCTTGGTTTTACACTATTCTTGTTGAAGTTGATCAATTGCATATAACTTCCGCTTTATCCAATGGCAATAATTTGTCTAACAATCACAGATAAGTAAAGAAGCAAAAACCATTAAACAGTCAACAAAAAATGTTTCCAAATAGGCTAAATACCTAGGTAACCCCTTAAACATGTCACACTTTGTAACTCAGATGCTTTAACTTATGTATGGCCAGATAGACATTTTAACTTGACAGATTATCACTTGAACACAAGTTTATGATATGGCAAATGTGTGAGAAATCAACTTTGCGTCAAATGATATGACATGTCAAAATGGGCCCTTTTTACACATATTTCATTCATTGTTTTTGTTCTATATATGAAAAAAGGTCCTAAAGAGTCGATCTTCTAGAAAAATGGCCACTCCGGCTAATAATAGAAATTTTTGTAGATGCGGTTAAGCTACTCTACTTGTGTCCTCCTTATCCACTGGTCGTAATGCTATCACCATTTTCAATGGCTTCATCTATATTTCTCCATTACTTCCGAGACCAAGAGACAAAACACAACAAAATAACATTGAGTTTCAAGGTTAAAATACTCAAAACCAAAACAAAAAGCTACTTCAGATTCAGAGAGGCATATGAACAGAAATACAAAAGCATCAACTATCAATCTGAAAAAAGAACAACCAGATCAAAAACAATTATGGAAGAATGAGTTACCCACTGATAGCTGGCTGATTTTGTAATTAAATTGCATAGGAAAGATGCTCTGTCGGAGATGTAGTTATTTAAAGGTAGGTCTAAATTCAATTATTTGATTCTTCTAGAGTTTTCCTCGTTATTTAGAAAAGTAAAATAGAGATATGACACCTATTAGAGGAATAGGTACAATTATATGGAAAAAGATATTGAACAAAAGAGAAAATAAAATGAGCAAATAGATAGTATTGAAAAAAGAAATGCAGGTCGTCAACGAATATGTAGGGATTGAAGAAAAGTGGAATTTGTTTAAAGATCTATCTAGGTATTAAGATTTCCGATTGTTTTGGGCCAACAATGTTCATATCAACAACTTTTAATGGGAACTATTTTGAAGTTCCAACCTCTTGCCCTTTTTCGCTTCCTTCAATCCAAGCATACTTTAAACTTCTTATTAAAGCAGCAGATCTTTATTACATTAGGAGCGTCCAAGTCAACAGCAATCAAATTGTCACAACCACATATGCACAGTTCTTTGAGGCTATCACTTGCGATCTTCATACTCTTCAAGGTTTTGCAATTAGTTAACTCAAACTTTTCAGGATTTTGTAGGCTGTAAAGCAGTTCCTCTATCCAATTATCAGTGATGTTGAGGTACAAACTCTTGAAGGCTTTGCAAGCAGTTATTCTAACAACCTTTATATGCCCATTAAGGTTGTTGATCCTAAGGTCTTCGAGGTTAATTGCTGCAATATCAACCAACTGGAGTACCGAACGGTGACGTTCCAAGGGTACCAAGTCGATCTTTTTCAGTTTAGGTAAAGTCTCACCAACTTGAAAGCTGGTGAGTCCCTTGAAATACTGCAAAGACAGATGCTCTAAATTGCAGCAGCTTGTGCACATAGCCTTAATAAATTGCTCATCCAAAAACACAAAAGTGAAGTGCAATTCTCTCAAAGATGATAACTTTATCGTACCATTATCAGCGGGCAATTCAATCTTAGATCCATACAAACTTAGAACATTTAGTGATTTGGCAGCAAAGATTGCCTCGGGCAATCTGCTGTATACCATGCTGCCCTGATAATCACGTTTGTCTACTCTTAGGTTCAACTCTTTGATAGTACAAGCTATGAGTATCTTAATCCATCTGTCGACATAAGAAAGACGATGATAATGGCCTAACCATAGAGAGAACTTTTGAATGGAAATCTTGTGCTTTTTCCTACTTGCTAGAGTTTGATCTATAACAACATTCAGATCTTTTGACCACCAGTAGAAAATATCATCAAAATTTAAGTAGGGGAGTGAATTCCAAGCGCTATCCGAAACCTTGGACAATGTACTCATTCGAGCCGCATCAGTAACATGTAGGAAAGACATGATGTGATGCAAAATTGGCTCTGGCAATTTCGAAATTCTATCATCAGATGTTGCATCACTATTCCCTTCCATTGGTTCCAAATTTGTTCACTGACGTTTGGAAACCCAAACTCTAAGGGTGTAAAAATATTTATAAGAGTGTCTATCATTCTGTTATCCTAAACCTAACCAACTTACCGAAGGAGTCTACACAAAAATTGTTACTCCGTCCATCCCAATTTTTGTGTAATGTTTTCTTTTTTCGTTCGTCCCAAAAATGTCATATTTGTTTATTCAACTATTTAAAATTTAAATTCAAATATTAGAATGTCTAATTATAAAATAAAATAGAATAAAATAAACTTTTATTTATATTATATATTATAAAATAAAGGAAAGAGTTCATATGGGATGAGGAGTTTGAGTTAAATTTAGCAGTCAATGTCATCTATCAAAGTTGATGGTGGAGGGGAGAAGTAATATGGAAGCAACAGATGGATTTCCGAATTGCCAGAGCCAATTTTGCTGCACATAATTTGTTTCCTTGTTGTTAAAGATGTTCGAATGAGTACATTGTCCAAGTCCAAGATGTGGAACAGTGCATGGAACGAACTCTCCTACTTAAATTTTTCCCCAACTCATCAGAGTCGGAAGACACAACAAAGCTTGTGAAGGTTGTGGATCAAACTCTAGCAAATTGGTGAAAGCACAACATTTCTGTACAGAAGTTTTGGATATTGTTGCCATATATGCCAAAGCATGAGATCCCTTGTGTGGATGATTGGATTTTAACACTTGTAGCTTTAAATATCAAAGAGTTGAATCTAAGACTAAACAGAACTATTAATGAAGGGGAACATGATTAAAACAGGCTGACTGAGACCTTTTTCAATGTCAAAGCACTAAACATGCTGAATTTGAATGGATTTAAGGTTAACTTGCCTCTTAACGGTGTAATAATGTTTTCATCTTTGCGAGAGTTTCACCTTTGTGATGTGTTTTTGAACGAGGAATTTATATTTTATATTTGCTGCTGTACTTTATGAACAAGTTGTCCACGCTTTGGACGCTTTCAAGACAAAAGCTTACATATTCAAGTGGAGAAGGATAGAAGAAATGCGATCACATCATTCACCAACTTTTCAAACTACAATGTACGTAACAGCCTGAAATTTCTTGGTTATTAAAAAGACAATCTCTAAGAAACGATGCATATATTTAGCTTTTCAAATCCTTTTATCAAATGTATTTTGACAAATTGCAGAAAATATGACTTCAAGTTTCAACATCTCACTCATCTTGTTTGATTAGGCAGTATTTTTATAATCCCTTTAAACACAATGATCTATCTATGTCTGTTCACTAAGAGAAAGACAATGGTGAGCTTTATTATAATGCACCAGTTTGAATCAAGTGGTTGGAATTATATAATTGGTCTTTCTCACTTTACCTTAACGACAACGACACATCATCTCAAGTGCAGAATATTCAATCTGAGGTATTATAGATCCATATCATATGATCTACTAAAATTGCGAGCTAACAACGTAAATCCTGACAGTTTGGAGCTTAATTACAGAAAATTCTAATTATTTTACATAATTATTGAAATCCCGATTTTCGGTCTGTCAAGATACATAATTAGCTCCTGTTACATCCACCGAAGATCCATTTTTTTCCTTTGTAAAGATACATAATTAGCTCTTTAAATTTTGGGTTTGTCGAGATATACTGTATATGAAACACCCTGGATTTCGGTCCTTGAAAATTTCCTGAGCTTTGACCTCACTGCCCTGTTGGCGACTCATCATAAGAGTCGTATGGTGTGGTTACGGGTCTAGGGACCCAAATCGTAACCAAACAAGTGTGTAATTGACTAAGTTCTGCTCGAGTACGAGTGACTCACTACGAGTCGTAAGACCTTGGTACGAGTGGTAGGGTTGAGTCGTATGTTTTCCATTGTCTAACCCCTTTTGGGTACTGTGTTGGTTACGACCAGACCTTACAAGTAGTAGGGTCATGTTACGAGTGGGATCATGGAGTCGTAAGGTGGACAGTGTATGCGTGCCCAACTCACTGTCTAAGGTATGACTCAAATTATGCGGTGATGAGTCAGTGGGTCAACTCGTAACCAAGGACGTTTTTTCACAGCATTTAAGTTGAAGGCACTTGGATATTTTCCACTATAACCCCTTGGACCCCCATGACTTAAAACCTTCCTTGGGACATCATTATCACGTCATTCTCAATAAAACACTCCAAAAATTCTCTCTCAAACTCTCTATTCAAGTTAAGTCTAGCGTTTCAAAAGGTTGATTAATCGGGGTTCTTGTAACACCCCACAATTTTCGGGTTAGAAATCGAAGCGTCGTCCTACGCGTATAAATCCAAACTATATGATTCCTTGTAATATATGTGTGGTGATAAATCCTACAGTGTTGGAATATCTTTGGATACGAATTGAGGTCACAAAAATCCCCTAACTCAAAGACGAGTAGAAAACAATTCCATCGATTTAGTTTTAGTGGACACTTCAACTTGGGTCAATTTTCATTGAGTATAACTTCTTTTATATAGAGAACTGGGTGACCTACTATATATCAAATGAAAGGTATTCGAAGTAGCTTTCCAACGATACCAATTTCGCCTAAATCCGTCAATCGAGCAAAAAGTTATGACCATTTTCGTGAGAGGCAGTAGTGTATTTTTCTGCAGTCAGCTCCACGTTTTCCAGGGGCATTTGGGTCAATTCCACCCCTATTAATTCAGCCTAAACACTGAATTTCAACCCCAAAATACCACATGACTCATATTTCTCTCAATTTTCTTCAAGAACACTCCCTAGGGTTTCAAACAAGATTCCCAAATAACTCAAGATTCAACTGTGGGTTTTAGAAGATAATTAGAGATTTGGAATCCCCGATCCGTAAGCTTCAGGAATCATCCATTATTTTCCGAAATATAGGTACGTGGGGTTTATCCTAAAAACTACATGGGCTTAAAACCATTAGAGCATGATTTTAAGGTTTTGATGCATGTATTTTATGGGGGTTTTGAAAAACTATATTGTTGATTATGTAATTTGAAAGTTTCAATGTTGTTATTGTTTTGACCTTGTGGTCCTATCCCCTAAATTGATTTACATGTATACGTATATGTATGGAATTCGAGATTTAAGATTGTTTGAGAGCATAAATTATGAACTCCCTCTCGTGTATCGAATTAAGGATTATGGTTTTGTGATTTGAAAGATGTTTTCGCAGTATTATTGCATTTGATCATGCTTTGAAATTGTGAGAGGGTGGTTCTTGATATGTATATATGTGTTCTTGTGTTTAAAATAAAGAATTGCATGTGAATTGAGAACTTTGGCATGACCACCTTGTACTGTACTATTGAAATGCTTGACAAAGATGAGTTCCTTGCATGTGTTTTAGATGAGGTTTGAGAAAGAGTTTCTTGAATTGAATTATTGAAATGGTGGTCCCAAAACTTGTGTTTTGAAAACAGAGATTTATGGCAGACTAATTATGGCTCAGAGATGTGACTTGCAAGTCAATGGTATGACGATACCATATGTATTTATGCTATAACAGATTATGTTTTCAGAGTATGTTTTTAGAGCATGTTTTCAGAGTATGTTTTCAGAGCATGTTTTGATAGAGCTTTAAAAGGGGGCTTAAAGAGGGTTAGGTGGTTACCCAATGAAGGAGCGAGTTCAAGCAACTCTTAGCCTGGAACCGTATTTACCGATACAGGTAGATTATTATTATATGCTGGCAACGACCGTGTGGTGTAGTAGAGTCAGAAACTCCGACCCTTGCGGCACACTTGGGTTGGGGGCTTCGCTGTCGAGTTAATGTCAGTTTCCATCTATCTAATGGAATTTTTCAGAGTTGTAGGGTATACCACCTAACACAGATGTAATACAGATTTCTCAGAGTCATGATGATTTTCACAGAGTCTTTTAAAATGCCCATGTGATTTCTTACTGTATGACATGTTTATGAACCATTTTAAATTGCTCTCATATATGTTGATTATAAATGATTATTTTGGATTAGCTCTGCGTACCAATACATCTGTATTGACCCCACCTCCTCCCTCCAGGTTCTGAGGTTCAGTCTAGGGGTCCAGATAAGCAGTAGATATTTCCGACAGGTGATCAGATTGTGCAGTGGTGAGCCTTCTCTATTCCAGAAGGCCTGTCTTTTCAGATCATGACACTTATTTCAGTTTTGGTTTACTGGGGGCCTTGTCCCAATTTTAGACCGTCGTCAGATTTTCATGTAGTAGAGATTTCACAGACTAAGTCAGATAATGTTTAGATATTGTTGGAGTTTTCCTTCATTGTTAAATTAATTTCAGAGTATGACCATGTTTCCGTATTCAATGTATAATTCCGCATTTTTTTTGTATGTGAATGTTGTGCAAGATTTCTAGATAGAGAAGGGCATTCCGGGCCTTCCTGGTTCAGGATGTCCGTCACGGCCAGGCCCTAGTTTGGGTCGTGATAGTTCTCAAGGGCGATTTCTCTCTGTACTTCTTGGTGTTTAAGGCATGTTACTCTTTCCTCATTTGATTTTTGGAATGTGGAATTTGGTTAAATAAATGAGAATGTGTGCTGCTTGTTTTAATTGCGCTCTGATAGAGTTGTGTAGCTGAGTCGTGAAAGTGGAGGTCCAAGTGACCGATATTGAAAATCACATTTGCCGACGTGAGGGTTAAAGTGACCAGGGGGGTTCAAGTCCCCTTTATTATATTTCATAATTAGGGGGGTTCGAGTCCCCATAAATGTTATACCCCATATTTCCCTAGCTTAGTTTAACTCTCAATACGCGAGTATCTTTATATAAATTTTTCAAAATACTCAGAATTTAAAGTTTAAGACCTACCATAGTGTAGGAAATTCATCCAGCTTTCCAACGATATAAAATTAGCCCAAATCCGATACGCGTATGAAGAGTTATAGCATTTTTAGTAAAACAGTATGTCAAAGTGGCAAGCACCGCAACGCGGTAAGGGTCCAAATAAAAATTTTCATTTTCTAGTATGCCATCGGTATAAGCCCACTTCGCGCCAATGTTCCATTTCCTGTTTGGCATTTTCTAGTGAGGCAACGCGATGCCACCGCATTGCGTCAAGGGCCATTTTCCCAATTGTCATTTTCCAGTGTATCACCGTGATGCCACCGCATCGCACCATAAGTCTATTTCACGCTCATCCTTTTCTGAACAGTGACAGCCTAATTCCAGTGGCTCACCATGATGCCACCACGTCGCGGTGAAGCCCAAAATCTGAATTTTCAGTGATGAATTTTAATAACTTTTCAGGGATAATTTGGTATTTTTCCACGGCCCTAATCAGTTCTAATCACAAAATCAAGATCTAAAAGAGCACTAATTGCTCATTATTTCATTATTTACTCAAGGATTAAATCATTCTCTCTCAAAAGGGCAAAACCCTAGCTTCAAGAATCAAGAATAATCCTCAAGAATTCCTCCAAGAACCTTCAAGAATTAATCTTCTCAGGCATGTTAGGTGTTCATTTATGGGTTTCTTTCACCATGGAGTCCAAGAACCCTATTTTAACATACAAGTTTTCAGATTTATGAATTCAATGCTTGAAATTGTACTCATGTTCATGATATTAATTGAGTTTCAATCCATGATTTAATTGCAAGTTTCATGAAATTGAATACCATCTGTGATGAATATGTGATTATCTTGGTAAACCCTTGAATTTACAAGTTAGTATTGTATCCATGATATTTATATATGTTTATTTTTATGTGAAATAATCATGCTCCCCAAGTGTTCGCTAGAATGCCTAAGAGAATTGAATAGTAAAATCATGACATGTGATTATGTGGTCCCATTCATGTACAAGTTCATGTATATCAAGTGTTTGACAAAATGTCTAAATGAGTGCATTGTTAACAAACAAGTATTGTTATGTTTTTATGATCATGCTATGCTTTACTATCAACGCTATCGAGTCCTGGGGGTATTCAATACCCGAAAATCTAGTTGTTTACTTAGAGCTACAATAGTTACAGAATAATCTCAATAATGTCACGAGCAGTAGTACTCAGTCAGTTACAAAACTCAGTGAAATTCAGTATCAGTCCAGTTCAACTCAGTATAATAATTAGTGTCTTCAGTTGGGGGTAGGATTCAACACCGAGTGAACCCCAGGATAGGGGCTCACCTTCCAGTAGAGGTGTGATCCTTAGAAGAAGTCCTTGCATTTCTGAACTACGTAGCCAGTGTAGGTTGAGATATCAACCTACCAGTTGAGGGTTGATAAGGTGTTTTACCTGCAAATTGAGGGTACCACCATTTTCATTCAGGGCACCTGCCAGATGAGGTGACTCTTCAGCTTGTCTTTACCCGTGGCACGATACTGACATCCTTCCAACTGGGGTTACATATTGAACCCCAATCTATTTAGAGAGAGGCATGTCGGTTAGATAATTACCTCCCACAGTTTCAGTTTCAGTCTCCGTATAGAACTCAATTCAATTCTACTGAATCAGGACTGTCAGACAAAGTCACCCAGTTATCAGTAATTTAGCTAACTATAATCTCAGATATCAGTTACTCAGTTATCAAAACTCAGTATTCAGCTTCAGTAAAAGTTCAGATACAATATATATGTATATGCACAGTATTGTATACTTAGTACTTACAGTAGTTTCAATTATCCATGTACTCATATTCAGTTATTCCATATCATTCAATCAGTTACCATTCATGCATATGAGCCCTTTCATTCAGCCTTAACTCACCTAGCATACCAATACATTCCACGTACTAACACATACTTTTTTTTTTGCGATATAATGTCTCATATCATAGGTTCGGATGCTCAGATTCCTGACCATGCTTAGACAGATTCAGTCAGCAGTCGCAGATTCAGTAGTGAGTCCTCATCTATCGAGGATATTCTGTTATTTTAGTATTTTTAGTAGATTAAGTATTTCATTAGTCGGAGTTAGTTGGGGGCTTTTCCGATCAACTCCACATTCAGACAGTTCAGTTAGAGGCTTTTCAGACTAGACTAGTTCAGACAGTATTCTGTATGTCAAATGTTATTACCAGTTGCTATTTATCAGTATTCAGATTATGAACCTTAAGGCATTTCAGCCTATGTTACACATTATTTCAGTATTATTATTCAGTGCTTACAACAGGTACAAGTCATGGGTTAGCTTGTGGTCCTTCGGGGTCGTAAGCACGATGTAGCGTCCGGGGTGCAGACTCAGGGCATTAAAGTAAATCATTATGTTATACGGTGCTTAAGTCACCTTGGTATGTGTTGGAGGGTTCGAGTACCCCATGCTCATATATATGATATTATTCTTCATTTGTGCGGCTACACGCACTAGGACCTGACCGGGGGTGAGATCTAGGGCCCATATAGCGCGTGGATACTATTATATGATGGTTGAGCTACACAATCCAGGATAAATTTTGAAACTCCTGTTAAGCCTTATTCCCTATCCCAACATGTGATATATATATATATATATATTTATGTATGTATATGTTGATGGATTTGATCATGTGCACTGACTTTGAATGATTTTAAACTGTGATCATATCATTATTTTATACTTATCCTCGAGTTTCATGCTAGCGTTCATCCTGCTAGTCATCTTCGGATGCTGTATCCCTACGCGATACAGGAACTGGCCATATTTCTACTCTTCCTGCTCAATGACTTGGATTTGGGATCAGCTAGCGAGTCAGATCGAAGTGATGAGCTTCCATAATTTGGAAGACCTCATTTCATGTTTATTTCTTCCTTTATATTTTGACTATATTTTTGGATTTAATTTTTGGCTATGATTGGGGGCATGTCCCGACCGAATACTCTTTGATTTTGATTAGAGGCTTTGTCAGACTACTGTTGGTATGGGTGGTGTCGGTAGTGATATCGGTGTTGATATTGGTATTGGCATTGATGCCAATATCAGTTAGTTTTGGTTGGGGATTTACTTTAATGTCCTTAAATTAGTAGACTTTTATCTTGTTATATGTTCAAAATTTATCCGACTTTGGAGTGTGTTGTGTTAGGTTGATTTGGTGAAGGGGGTGATCTCCGATCCACGCGGAACTTGAGATACCCGTTACGGCCAGGTCCTGATTCGAGCCGTGACAATATATTTAATGAAGATATATTTTTTTCTTTATAAATATAAATAATTATCTCCCGATGTATTTTTTTTTAATTTTGAATGTGTCTAGATAAATAATTATCTCGCGATACATCTAACAAAGATACATAATTAGTTAAAATTTTAGTAATTACTTTGTAGGGCAGAGATTTATGTAAATATGATAAGTTACGGTGTACGTTTATATTATTTTTCCTAAAATATTGCAACAAAAGTATCAACCTCTAATTTTAAAGCTAGAGATAAGGCACAAGTACCTTCTTGTAATACCCCGCATGTTTCTAAGCTAGGAAGTTAATAAGTTTTCTTACGTATGAAACCTCCTATCCTGTGAGTAGCATTTTAGTGCATGAATTACAATGAATATCCTAGCGATAGGATATCTTGCGATGTCTTAAGCATGCTCATATGAGTCGCTTAGAGTGATGCAAGCTAAGAATTTTTGAATCCATCAAGTCTTAGTGTTTGATTTTGCAAGGGTCATCTTTGAACCAGAATAACGTGATTGATATGTGACATTTTGGAATATTTATACCCACCAAATTATATATAATCGAATTAGCTTTCCAACAATACCAATTTCATCAAAATCCGACACTCGAGCAAGGAGTTATGACCTTTCAAAGTAGAATGCGTCGCCTAACCAATCGCACATGGCCACTGGAAAGCATAGGCGATATCATATGCGGCGCCTATGTAAATATAGGCGATATAATATGTGGAGCCTATGTAAATATAGGCGATATCATATGCGGCGCCTATGTATGATTTCAGCCACGAAAACACTTAGTTTATGAGTTATTTCGAGGGTAGTTAAGTCTTTTAACAGTCCTTACATGTCCCTAAACCTAACCTCACGAAATTTATAGTTTCTAAACACATTAAAACCCTATTAACATCTCAAAGATCATTATCCAAGAGCACCATAGGGGAAAAACAACTAGGGTTGCACAATCAAGCTTGAAGATCAAATTTAAAAGAAATTCCTCCGTCAATCATCAAGAACCTCCCTTCCAAGGTATGCGTAGTGTTCATCCATGAATTCCTTTCATCCATGGAGTTCAAGAATCAATCTTTAAAACACAAAATCTTGGTTGGTTGTGGTGATATGATCATACCCATGTTGATGCTTGTTTGTTTTGCTATATAATAGTATCGTGACTGTATATCTCATGAAAGTTATGTTGTTAATTGAAAAACATGATCTTTAGATGGATTGATAGAATGGAAGTATAAAATCCACCTATACCTTAAAGAATGCATGCAAGGTTGTGACTCAGGAAAACCTCATGATCTCAGTCAGTTATGTGACTCAGGAAAACCTCATGATCTCAGTCAGTTGTCAGATATCAGTAACATTCCACCAGTCAAAAGAATTCAGTAAGATTAAGTCATGTATAGTCAGTTATTCATGTCCAGTCCCTCCAGATGGGAGTAGAGGTTAGCACCGAGTGAACCCAAGGATGGGAACTCACCTGCCAGTTCAGGGTGTGATTCTTAGAAGTAGTCCTTGTGTTCCAGAACTACGTAGCCAGCGTATGTTGAGACATCTTACCCTGTCAGATTAAGGTTGATGAGGTGATTTAACCTGTCAGTTTAGGGTTCCCACCATTCTCATTGAGTACCTGCCAGATAAGGGTCACTCACAAGCTGTCCTTACCCGTGGCACGATATTGACACCCCTCCAGTCGGGGCAGAGATTGGACCCCAGCTTACCCATAACGGCATACATGGGGCATGTCTGTTAAACACTACCTCCCACAGTTTCAGTATCAGTCTCAATAAAAGAACTCAGGATGTTCTTCAGATTTCAGTATATACAGGACCGTCAGATACAGTCGTTATGTTCTTTAGATTTCAGTATATACAGGACTGTCAGATACAATCATCCATGTTATCAGCTTGCAGTATCAGTCATAACAGTTATCAGTAAACCATGTATTAGCTTACAAGTCTTGCTATCACGCATTCACGGTGCCAGTTTCTATATATGTATGTTTGCACTCCCACGTTCATATTAGTCAGTCAGTGTTGTTCATGCATGAAATCCTTTATGTTCAGCCTACCTTCCTCGTATTCTCAGTACTCCAGTTATATTGACGCATTTGTGCTATGGTGCTTTCTTTTCATGTTACACCATAGGTTCCGAGACACGAGCTCCAGCCCAGCAGTAGCGGTAGTAATCCAGTCACAGAGACACAGTGAGTCCTCGTTAATTCGAGGATAATATGATTTGATACATTTATTTATTTCTTCAGTTCAGTGTTACGGAGTTAGTTGGAGACATGTTCCTTCAACTCCTTACTCAGATAGTTTAGAGGCTTTCAGATTTATGCTTAATTTACGTTCAGACTTAGCTTTCAGATTGAGTTGTTTGGGTATTTTCACCCACATAGACGTTATGATTTTCAAACATGGTTTTATTCAGTTGAACCTTATGGCCTTACAGTTTTACGTATTCCACATTATTATGTCATGATTTACATTATACAGGTACAGATATCAGTCATGGGTTAGCTTGTGGTCCCTCGGGGTCATGATCACCGTGTAGCATTCTGGTTCAGCAAATCGGGGTGTTACAAACTTGGTCTCAGAGCCTAAGGTTCAATAGAGTTCTAGGAATATTGAAAGCCACATCTAGTAGAGTCTTATACATGGGTGTGTTGCGCGCCTCATTTATGTACATGAGTCTATAAGATGTTTTAGGAACAATCCTCTTTTTTCAGTCAAATCCATTCTTCTCTTATTCAAGACCATGGCCCCAAAGAGAAGAAACCAGCTAGCTCCTCAGCCCGAAGATCTTTTGGTAGAACATGTTTCCCATGCGGAGTTTAGAGCCATATTTACCATACTTGCTCAGTCCGTGGCTGCACAAAATGAACGGCCACCAGTTATTCTGTCTAATCCAGCGGCTAATCCCATAGCATCTAGGGTTCGGGACATCACCCGGATGAACTCTCCATCTTTCCTTGGGTCTAAGTCTGATGAGGACCCTCAGGAGTTCATTGACCAAGTCCAGAAGGTCATTGACATCATGGGTGTTACTTCTATTGAGAGTGTCGAGTTAGCCACCTACCAGTTACAGGATGTTGCTCATGATTGGTACAAACAGTGGAAGTTTGAGAGGTTAGATGATGCAGGCCCTATCGAGTGGGAGGAATTTGTCACGACCTTCTTAGATAGATTCTTTCCCCAAGAGCTGAGGGAATCCAAAGTTCTTGAGTTCATCAACCTCAGGTAGGGGAATATGACGGTTAAGGAGTATTCTCTCAGATTTACTCATCTAGCCTGGTATGCTCCTTATGTGGTTGCAAACAATAGGGCTAAGATGATTAAGTTTGTGTCAGGGGTCAACGATAACGTGGTAAATGAGTGTAGGTCTGTGATGCTGATTGGTGATATGACCTTAGCCAGACTCATAACTCATGCCCAGCAAGTAGAAGAGCAGAAGGTTAAGACTAGGGAGAGGAAGAACAAGAGAGCAAGGTCAGGTAACTTCAACTTTGCTCACCCCAAGTCAGATGGAGGAAACCGTTCACATTTTTACTCCAAGTCAGCCGTTCCATCCCCTTCCTCTGCCAGCGCTCCAGTGCCGAAGTTCAGAGATGGCAATAAAGACAAAGTACCACGCTCTAAATCTCAGGGTAGTGTTAGCAGTTCCTGAATGAATCTCCTTTGTCAGACTTGTGGTAAGAACTATAAGGGCATTTACAGAGCTGGTAGTCATGTCTGTTTTGGTTGTGGAAAGCCAGGCCACAAGATTAGGGAGTGTCTGCAGTCAAGTCTTCAGGGTCAGCAAAATCATTCTGCAGCTCAGTCCGGTCACCTAAACCAACAGGGTGCCGTTTCTAGTGCTACCAGTGGGCAACACCCAAACAGACACTATGCTCTTCAGTCCCGGCAGGATCAGGAAAATTCTCCTGATGTCGTTACTGGTACGTTACAGATTTTCCATGTCCATGTTTATGCTTTGCTAGACCCAGGTGCATCCTTGTCTTTTGTTACTCCATACATAGCAGGCGATTTTGGAATCAGTCCCAAAATTCTAACAGAGCCCTTTTCAGTCTCTACCCTAGTGGGTAAAACCATCATAGTACGGCGAGTATACAGGAACTGCCCGGTTATGATATCTCAGAAATCCATGTAAACAAATTTAGTTGAGTTAGAGATGACTGATTTTGATATCATTCTTGGAATGGATTGGCTTTATTCCTTCTATGCCACAATCGACTGCAGAAACAGGATAGTTCAGTTTCAGTTCCCAAATGAGCCAGTCCTAGAATGGAAGGGTAACATTTCAGCGTTCAGGGGTCAACTTATTTCCTATCTTCGGGCAAGGAAAATGATTTCTAAGGGGTGTGTGTATCATCTCGTGCATGTTAAAGATTCCAGTTCTGAATCTCCCAGTCTTGAAACAGTCCCATTTGTTAATGAATACTCAGATGTCTTTCCCGAAGATCTTCCAGTCATTCCTCCCGAAAGGGAAATAGACTTTGGAATAGACCTTCTTCCGGATACTCAACCTATTTCTATTCCACCATACAGAATGGCACCAGCAGAACTCAAGGAACTGAAAAATTTGTTGAAGGATCTCTTAGATAAGGGATTCATCAGACCCAACATTTCCCCATGGGGTGCGCCAGTATTATTCGTGCGCAAGAAAGACGGTTCTCTCAGGATGTGTATTGATTATCGTCAACTCAACAAGGTCACGGTCAAGAACAAATATCCTCTTCCCAGGATTGATGATCTATTCGACCAACTTCAGGGTGCCAGTTACTTCTCCAAGATAGACCTCAGATCAGGCTATCATCAGCTCAGAGTTAGAGAATGTGACATTCCGAAGGCAGCTTTCCGTACTCGGTATGGTCACTTCGAATTTTTAGTCATTTCATTTGGTCTTACCAATGCCCCTGCATCTTTCATGGATTTGATAAACCGTGTGTTCAAGCAGTACTTGGACATGTTTGTCATAGTCTTTATAGATGATATTCTGGTCTATTCTCGCACAGAGCATGATCATGCATACCATCTCAGGATTGTTCTTTAGAATCTTAGGGATCACCAGTTATTCGCTAAGTTCAGCAAATGCAAATTTTGGCTAAGATTAGTAGAATTCCTTGGCCATATTATTTCCGGTGATGGCATTAGAGTAGATCCTCAGAAAACTGAGGCAGTAAAAAACTGGACCAGAACCGAATCTCCATCAGATATCAGGAGTTTCTTGGGTTTGGCTAGCTATTACAGACGGTTTGTCAAGGGATTTTATTTTATTGCATCTCCCATGTACAGATTGACTCAGAAGAAGATTAAGTTTTAGTGGTCAGATTCATGCGAGAAGTGATTTCAAGAGTTAAAGACTCGACTCACCTCAGCTCCAGTTCTATCTCTTCCAGATGGTTTAGACGGTTTTGTAGTCTATTGTGATGCATCTAGAGTGGGTTTAGGTTGTGTCCTCATGCAGCATGGTAAGGTCATAGCCTACGCCTCCTGACAGTTAAAGCCACATAAGAAGAATTATCCTACTCATGATCTTGAGTGAGCAGCGGTAGTTTTTTCCTTGAAGATTTGGAGACATTATATCTATGGAGTTCATGTAGATGTCTTCACAGACTATAAAAGCCTCCAGTGTGTCTTTTTCCAGAAAGATCTCAATCTTCATCAGAGAAGGTGGTTAGAGCTCTTGAAGAATTACGACATAAGTGTTCTTTATTATCCGGGCAAGGCCAATATTATGGACGATGCTCTCAGTAGACTCTCCATGGGTAGTATTTCTCACGTTGAGGGTAGCAAGAAAAAAATGGCTCAGGAGATCCATCAGCTTGCCAGAATAGGCGTTCGCTTAGTTGATTCTTCAGAGGGTGGTGTATGTGTTCACAGTAGTTCAGAGTCATCTCTAGTTTTAGAGGTAAAAGAGAAGCAAGGCAGGGATCCTAGCCTTGTCAAGCTTAAAAAGTCAGTTCAGAATCAGAAAGTCAAGGTTTTCTCCCAAGGGGGAGATGGTGTTCTTCGTTGTCAGGGTCGTCTATGTGTTCCAGGTGTAGATGAATTGAGGTAGAGAATTCTTACAGAAGCGCAGGGTGCACGATAATCTATTCATCCAGGGGCCACTAAGATGTACTGCAAAATGCGGGAGATCGATTGGTAGAGTGGGATGAAGAGAGATATTGCAGAGTTTGTGGCTAAGTGCTCTACATGTTAGCAGGTTAAGATAGAGCATCAGAAACCTGGTGGTTCCATGCAAGAGTTCACCATTACTACTTGGAAGTGGGAAGAAGTGAACATGGACTTCGTGACAGGTTTTCCTAGAACTCGTCATCAACATGATTCAGTCTGGGTCATTATATATAGAATTACCAAGTCAGCTTATTTCTTTCCTGTTCATACTTCTTTTTTCACCGAGGATTATGCCAATCTCTATATCAGGGAGTTAGTCAAGTTACACGGTGTTCCACTATCTATCATCTCAGACAGAGGTACCCAGTTCACATCTCACTTTTGGAAAGCGTTCCAAAAGGGTCTCGGTACCCAAGCCTATCTCAGTACAGTATTTTATCCTCAGACAGATAGTCAAGCAGAGAGGACCATTTAGACTCTTGAAGATATGCTAAAGGCGTATGCAATTGACTTCAAGGGAAATTGGGATGACCACTTGACTTTGATTGAGTTTGCATACAATAATAGCTATTATTCTAGTATTCAGATGGCTCCATTCGAAGCTCTCTATGGTAGGAGATGTAGATCTCCGATTGGTTGGTTCAAAGTTAGCGTGGCCTCAGTCATAGGTCCTGACTTATTATTCGACGCCTTAGAGAAAGTTCAGTTGATTAGAAAAAGAATCCGGGCTGCTCAGAGCCGATAGAAGTCCTATGCATATGTTCATAGAAAGGATCTCGAGTTAGAGGTCAATGACTATGTCTATATTAAGATCTCTCCCATGAAAGGAGTGAAGAGGTTTGGCAAGAAAGGGAAGCTCATTCCCCGGTATGTCGGTCTCTTCAGAATTCTCTGTCGCTTCGACAAGGTAGCTTATGAGCTTGAGTTGCCTTCAGATCTAGCCTCAGTCCATCCAGACTTCCATGTCCATGTCTCTTTGCTAAAGAAGTACATAGGTGAACCAACAGTTGTTGTCCCTATTTAGAGCATTGACATTCAGAACAACCTCTCTTATGAAGAGATTCAAGTCAAAATCTTAGATTATCAGACTCGTAGATTGAGGAACAAAAAAGTCCCTCTAGTCAAGGTTCTTTGGCGAAATCAATCTCACGAGGGAGCTACTTGGGAAGAAGAAACAGATATGCGTACCAAGTATCCTCACCTCTTCCCCGCCAATTCATATCAAGCTCAAGGTAACAGTTCTCCTTAAGCTTATTCAGTTTCATATTCATGTTTCCAGTATAAACTTAGTACCTATTAACCGTTGCATACTCAGTCATGCATTCATGTATCAGTTGTCCGTGCATCAGATATGCATGAGTTCAGTATGTTTAGCATATTAGTCATGAGATCAAGTTTCAGTTCTTCATGTTCAGTTCAGGTTCTGTTATCTTGTATCACCTCTCAGTAAATTCTCATTCGAGGACGAATGTTCCCAAGGGGAGATATTGTAATACCCCGCATATTTTTAAGCTAGGAAGTGAATAAGTTTTCCTACGTATGAAACCTCCTATCCTGTGAGTAGCATTTTAGTGCATGACTTACAATGAATATACTAGCGATAGGATAGCTTGAGATGTCTTAAGCATGCTCATATGAGTCGCTTAGAGTGATGCAAGCTAAGAGTTTTTGAATCCATCAAGTCTTAGTGTTCGATTTGGAAAGGGTCATCTTTGAACAAGAATAACATGATTTATAAGTAACATTTTGATAGATTTAGACCCACCAAATTGTAGAGAATCAAATTAGCTTTCCAGTGATACCAATTTCATCAAAATCCGACACCCGAGCAAGGAGTTATGGCCTTTTAAAGTAGAATGCATCGCCTAACCAATCGCACATGGCCACTGGAAAGCATAGGCTATATCATATGCGGCGCCTATTTAAATATAGGCGATATCATATGAGGCACCTATGTATGATTTCAACAACGAAAACACTTAGTTTTTGAGTTATTTCAAGGGTAGTTAAGTTTTTTAACACTCCTTACATGTCCCTAAACCTAACCTCACGAAATTTATAGCTTCTAAACACATTAAAACCCTATTAACATCTCAAAGTTCATTATCCAAGAGCACCATAGGATAAAAACAACTAGGGTTGCACATTCAAGCTTGAAGATCAAATTTCAAGGAAATTCCTCCGTCAATCATCAAGAACCTCCCTTCCAAGGTATGCGTAGTGTTCATCCACAGATTTCTTTCATCCGTGGAGTTCAAGAATCAATCTTTAAAATACAAATGCTTGGTTGGTTGTGGTGATATGATCATACCCATGTTGATGCTTGTTTGTTTTGCTATATAATAGTATCGTGACTGTATATCTCATGAAAGTTATGTTGTTAGTTGAAAAACATGATCTTTAGATGGATTGATAGAATGGAAGTATAAAATCCACCTATACCTTAAAGAATGCATGAAAGGTGTTCAATAAAATGCCTAGTATGTTAGAACTTCATATTTACATGATTTCATGATATCTAAATAACAAGTTCATGTTATTCATACACTCCAATATGAATTTCCATGCAAATTATGTGTTGTTATTGTTTTGGTATAAAACAAGTATGATAATGGAGATATAAATTATGTACACAAAATGTATCCATGCTTTTCCTATCATGTTTGAAATGTTGAATAAATACATGAAGTATACTATTCTCTGCTTATTATGATATTGTGAATTGTTGACTCAAATCTTGTGATCAAGTCGTGTCATGTGTGTCAGTTTCCTCCTATCGAGTCCTGGGGGTATTTGTACTTGAAAACTATAGTTATGTGCCTAGAGCCATGTCATGTTTCACGGTATCCGAACTCAAGCTATGATTCCATAGACTTCAGTCAGTCATGTGACTCAGGAAAACCTCATGATCTCAGTCAGTTGTCAGATATCAGTAACATTCTGCCAGTCAATGGAATTCAGTAAGATTAAGTCATGTATAGTCAGTTATTCATGTACAGTCCCTCCAAATGGGAGTAGAGGATAGCACCGAGTGAACCCAAGGATGGGAACTCACTCGCCAGTTCAGGGTGTGATTCTTAGAAGCAGTCCTTGTGTTCCAGAACTACGTAGCCAGCGTAGGTTGAGATATCTTAACCTGTTAGATTAGGGTTGATGAGGTGGTTTAACCTGTCAGTTTAGGGTTCCCACCGTTCTCATTGAGTACCTTCCAGATAAGGGTCACTTACAAGTTGTCCTTACCCGTGGGACGGTATTGACACCCCTCCAGTCGGGGTAGAGATTGGACCCCAGCTTAGCCATAACGGCATACATGGGGAATGTCGGTTAAACACTACTTCCCGCAGTTTTAGTATAAGTCTCAGTAAAAGAACTCATGGCGTTCTTTAGATTTCAGTATATACAGGACCGTTAGATACAGTCGTTATGTTCTTCAGATTTTAGTATATACAGGACTGTCAGATACAGTCGTCCATGTTATCATCTTGAAGTATTAGTCATGACAGTTATCAGTAAACCATGTATTTGCTTACAGGTCTTGCTATCACGCATTCACGGTCCCAGTTTCTATATATGTATGTTTGCACTCCCACGTTCATATTAGTCAGTTAGTGTTGTTCATGCATGAAACCCTTTAAGTTTAGCCTACCTTCCTCATATACTCAGTGCTCCAGTTGTACTGATGCATTTGCGCTATGGTGCTTTCTTTTCATGTTATACCATAGGTTCCGAGACACGAGCTCCAGCCCAGCAGTAGCGGTAGCATTTCAGTCGTAGAGACACAGTGAGTCCTCATTGATTCAAGGACAATATGATTTGATACATTTATTTATTTCTTCAGTTCAGTGTTACAGAGTTAGTTGAAGACATGTTCCTTCAACTCCTTTCTCAGATAGTTTAGAGGCTCTCAGATTTATGCTTAATTTACGTTCAGACTTAGCTTTTAGATTGAGTTGTTTTGGGTATTTTCACCCACATGGACGTTATGATTTTCAGACATGGTTTTATCCAGTTGAACCTTATGGCCTTACAGTTTTACGTATTTAGCATTATTATGTCATGATTTGCAGTATACCGGTACAGATATCAGTCATGGGTTAGCTTGTGGTCCCTCGAGGTCATGAGCACCGTGTAGCGTTCCGGTTCAGCAAATTGGGGCGTTACACTTCTTAACCAATATCCGAAGTTGCTATAACACAACTAAACTTTATGGAGGTCTGTTACCCCTGCACTCATTTTTTTGTACTTTTGTGCTCTTTTTGTGCTGACATGACTACCAAGTCAGTACAAACAGAGCAGGCAAATATTCTGCTACTTGGTATCCACGTCAGCAAAAGGAGCACAAAAGTATGAAAAAAAAGATTTAGTGCGTAATAGGATTTCGTAATAATTAGATGTGTCATAACAATTTCATGTATATTTTGAGATACTAGTGTATTATCTCTTAAAGATATAATACGTTTAATGTTGAGAATCTTAAATATTGAACCCATAAAATATGAATCCTCAATTCATGTTAGTTGTGTCAATATATTTGTAATACCCCAACTTATTATTACTTTTTTAATAAAAGGTTAATTGGTAATTTTAACCAGTTATTAATGTTAATTAAGGAAATTTAAAGAATCTAGCCAAAAGCCTTCTTTAGTTTCACGCTACTAATGTCAAGCAGAATACTTGGGCTATATACTGCTTCTTTTATTCTTGGAAGATATCAGTTGACAGCATAGGAGAAAAACATATAGGTTGGAGAACACCGCAGTGGGATTGAAACTTTTTAGTTGTTAAGTTAAGAACTTGTTCATTGTTCTTTGGCATGGAAATTAAAATACACGTACAATAGGGCAGTGTCTACTCATGATATTAGTGCAAGTATTTGTTTATGCTGTTAAGTGATTGAATAGAATTAATTGGGGCTTATGATTGTTCTATAGTGAAGGGTTATGTTTTTACAGTAATAATTTCCCAAAGAAGAAGTAAATTAGGTCTTAGCTTTGGTTTTGATAGCATGAGAAAACTATAATTTTCAACTTTGGGAGCTATTGGCAGTAAGCAAAGCTAAAGCTTGTTTGAGAATTTTTTCCCTATCGTTGGTATTATGTTTGGACAGTTGTATTGAAATATTATTGTTAATTCAATATATATGGTGTGAGATATTAAGGTTTACCTCTAAATTTAAAAGTTAGGGATATTGAGACTTGTCCCGAAATAGCATAATTAATATTGTCATTTAATATGTTGTTTAAATTAGTTCCGTTGATCGTTGTTTGGTTGATGTCCTACACATTGAAAAGTTGGAAATTTGTCATTATCGAGGTAAGTAAGACTTTAAACTTTGATGCTTGCTTTTCAAACCGCTTTATAAAAATAGATATATATTTTCTGCCTAGTCCTGTGTTGGAACAAGCGTGTGGCTTGGTAGAATCGGTGGTATTGACTAGTTATAGATAAGTATTTGTAAAGTCTAGTGAGAACTTCTTAGTGATAATATGTGAGGTGATGTTGAGGCGTTGAATATATTTTTTCGCTGCCGTTATAGTCCCTAGGGGAAAACATAACTGCCGTAATATGTTAGGGGCATACTTATGCCGCCGTAATTTGTTATGGGCTTGTACATGCTGCCGTAGAAGATTTTGGGGCATTATGTATGTTGACGTGGACTTTTTGAGGTGTTAGGCCGATCACCTTCACTGCCTTTTATGACAAGTCGTGAGAGTTGGTTTAGTTGAGATACAAAGTGGCTTTTTAAACTTCCTTTTGGATCTTATTGACATTAACTTATGAGAGACATTATGTACATATTATTTAAGCATTTTGTTGTGCTTTGTATTTTTTAACACTTATTTCAGGGGTATTAAAGTAGCGGGTCGAGGATCTTACTTGGTTATATTTATATATAGCTCACTCCTTACTTGCATATCTGTAGATACGGTTGCAGATGGAGAGACTTGTAGTTGACTATCTTTAAGTGTGGATTCTGTCACTGAGGTGTGACTCTGCATTGTTTGTGAAGGTTTTCATCCAGCTTTAGTTATTTTTATCTTATATTCTTTTCGTTGGGTTTGCATGCCCAAAAGCTGAACTCATGTAACTCTGTTTAGATGCTCCATGGTCTTAGTGTGGGATTTGAGGCTAGAGAATTATTATCTAAGTGTTATTGTTTTCATAAATTGTATTAGGCTAACTGGGTGTATAATTAGTTAGCATTTAATAATTATTTAATGCATTTGAAGTTGCACATATTTTTATATCAATGTTTGTAGACATTGTGATTTTATGAAAAATTGGTTCTCCCGGCAAGTGATATTAGCATGTGCCATTCATACCTAGGGGTTATTTTGGGACGTGACAAAGTTGGTATCAGAGCCTAGGCTTTAAGTCCTGGGTCATGGAGCAGTGTTTAGTAGATTCTTGTTCAGGAGTATGTAGGCGCCCATACTTATGAACTTGAGGCTACAAAACATCTAAAAAGTTTTCCCTTTTCCCTTCATTATTTATGTGTTGAGTTGAATTAAGTCTAACCTTTCAATATTTTTCGTAGATGGTTAAGAGACGTGGTTCTTATTTCTCTAGTCGATCTAATGCACCTGCTGGGCGTGGTGTTGGACAGGATTTTACTAGTGTTGGTGGTCGAGTTTGGTTTCATCCAACTAGGCATCAAACTAGGAAGCAGATCGGTGCTCAGCCTGGAGTTAGAAATGGGGTCCAGCCCCATGTTGTTGTTCCTGAGAAAGTGTAAGATCAGGTTGATCGAGATACTCAAGCTACAGTGCCAGTTTCTACACCTACTGTTGTATTGCCTGCAGACACAGTGGTAAGAATGTTAAATGTACTTAAGGCATTGGTGCCTAATCAGGGTCAAACTCCAGCTCCTCAGGTTACTTTGCATTCCCAAGTATAAGTTCAGTTAAATTTTGCGAATTCTTAGGCACCTCAGCTAGTTGATCATTCGGTTGCAGCTGTGGGGCAACCCAAGAATCTTAAGTCACAGGAGTTTGATGCTACACCATCTTCTATTGAGCCTTCAAAGTTTATAGACCGTTATGAAAAAATATTGACTTTTTTGGGATTGAAGGAGACTTGTGGTGTAGAATTTACTACTTTTATGTTCTTAGGGTCCCCGAGGTGTGGTGGACTTCCATTTTGAGGTACAGACAAGCAGGGCTACCACCGATCACTTGGTCAAAGTTTTCAGTTATATTATGGATTGATTTATTCTATTAAGCAAACAAGATAACATGAGACACCATTTTAATAATCTGCGACAAGGATCTATGATAGTCATTGAGTAGGAAGCTAAGTTCATTGAGTTGTCTAGGTATGTACCATATTTGGTTGCAAATCATAGGGAGAAAATAATATGATTTGTAGATGGACTTGAGGCTCGTTATCGTGGTCCAGTTATACGGGATGTACGTAATGGATCCTACGCTGAGGTGGTTGACATTACTCTCCGTTCTGAATCTTATTATGAGATGGAAATGATTAATCAAGAAAATAAAAAGGCGCATAACTTAGGTGGATTTAGTAGTGCTCCATCTGGGAGAAAGTGGTTTTCATTATGGTTAGTCTAGGCCTGTGCAATCAAAGTCTGTGGACTAATCTTTAAGGAATAATTATCCCGCTAGACAGGGTCAATAGTAGATGCAACAAAAGAGTAGCGGTTCTTTTTAGTCCGGACAACATCCAAAATGTTCTAATTGTAGCAGAAATCATAGTAGACATTGTTTTAGAGTTGGTGCTCCTTGTTATACTTGTGGTGAAAGAGGGCATATTGATAAGTTTTGTTTTAAGGAAAATTCTAGTTCTAGTCAAACTACTACACAGGTACAACGAGATGTTGTAGGTGCTCATGCTTACGCTCAGCCAGCTACGATTGCTCCACAGGGTGCTCGTGGACAAAGTTGACAAGCTGCTCAGGGTGCTCAGATAGCAGGTGGACCACCGAGATTCTTTGCTAGGGCTAGACAGGACATAGAGGCATCTAATGTAGTGGTCAATGGTATTATCACTATAAACTCTCAAAAGGCATATTCTCTTACTGATCTTGGTTCTACATATTCGTATGTGTCCCCATCTTTTTCTTTATTCTTAAAGAGAAGGATTGAGACTCTTATTGAGCCATATATTATTACGACCCCAGTGGGGGAGACCTTATCGGTGGATAAAGTGTATAAAGAGTGTGTGATATCTGTTCAGGTTAAGGACACCATAGTTTATCTATTTGTGTTGCCAATGACTGATTTCGATGTGATTATGGGTATGGGATGGTTTGTGTCATGTTACTCCTTGGTTGATTGTTATGCTAAGCTTATACGTTTTGATATTCCCAGAGAACCACCTTTAGTTTGGAAAGGTATAACTCCTATGACTCAAAGGAATATAATATCCTATGTAAATGACCGCTAAATGATTAACCATGGTTGTTTGGATTTTATTGCTACCGTTCATGACACTCGAGAAGAGGAAGTTTTTATTAACAATGTTCCCATTGTTTAGGAGTTTATTAACGTGTTTCCAAATGATTTTCCCGGGCTACCTCCGATGAGAGAAATTGAGTTCAACATTGATTTAGTGCCAGGAACTCAACCTATCTCTATTCCACCTTACCGTATGGCTACTACTGAGTTGAGGAAAATTGAAAGTTCAACTTCAGGAGTTTCTTGAAAAAGGATTCATTAGGCTTAGTGTGTCACTTTGGGGTGCATCTGTGTTATTTATGAAAATTAAAGATGGCACGATGAGAATGTGCATTGACTATATAGGAAGTTAAATAAGGTAACAAACAAGAATAAGTATTCTTTGCCCCGAAATGATGATATATTCAATCAGTTATAGGGTGCTACTCATTTTTCTAAAATTGACTTGAGATAGGGTTATCATCAATTGGGAGTCAAGGCTGAAGACAACACTAAGACAGATTTTCAGATTAGGTATGGGAATTTTGAATTTGTAGTGATGTCGTTTGGATTGAATAATGCACCTAGAACATTTATGGACCTCATGAACAGGGTATTCAAGCCATACTTAGACCACTTTGTGATTGTGTTCATTGTTAACATTTTGGTTTACTCTCGGAGTGAGGTATAACATGGACAACACTTGAGAGTTGTGCTGCAGACACTTAGAGAATAAAAGCTATATGCTAAGTTCTCAAAATATGAGTTTTTTTTTGGCATGGTTTCCTTTTTGGGACATGTGGTGTCAAGAGATGGGATTCATGTTGATCCAAAGAAGATTAAAGCAGTTCAAGATTGACCTCGACCTAGTACTGTTATAGAGATACATATTTTCTTGGTTTTAGCTAATTATTATAGGAGGTTTGTTGAAGGCTTCTTAAAGATAGCCACTCCATTGACTCGCTTGAATCAGAAAAATATGGGTTTTCAATGGCCAGATAAATGTGAAGAAAGTTTTCAGAAATTAAAGACAACATTTATTTCGGCTTCGATTTTGACTTTACCTACGACAGATGGTGGTTTCACAATTTATTGTAATGCATCTCGAATTGGATTGGGTTGTGTTTTAATGCATAATGGTAAAGTGGTGGCGTATGCTTCTCGACAACTCAAGGTCCATAAGAAGAATTATCTGACTCACGACTTAGAATTGGCCGCAGTTGTATTTGTACTTAAGATTAGGCATCATAACCTTTATAGTGAGCCATGTGAAATCTATACTGATCACAAGAGTCCACAATACTTATTCAAGCAAGAGATATGAATCTGAGGTAATGACGGTGGTTAGTGTTACTTAAGGATTATGATTTCACTATCTTGTATTATCCTGGAAAGGTGAATGTAGTAGCAGACGCTTTGAGTAGGAAGTATATGGGCAGCTTGGCCCGATTTGTTGCTGAAATGCGACCTTTGGTTATGGATGTTCAGTCTTTAGCCAATCATGGAGTTCGAATTGATCACACAGTGCTTGGCAAGTTACTTGCAGTTATGGTGGTTTAGTCGTCCTTAGTTGGGCAAGTTAAGACTTACCAATATGATGATCCCTACCTTGTTGGGCTTGGATATCGAGTGCAGGATGTGGTGTTAAGTCTTTTACTATCAATGGTGAATGTGTGCTACATCATCATGGAAGATTGTGTGTTTCCATTATGGGAGATGTGAGACATTTAATTCTTGATAAGGCTCATAGCTTGCGATACTCTATCCATCCTGGTGCAACAAAAATATATCAAGAATTGCGCGGGTTGTAATAGTGGAAAGGTATGAAGGTTGATATTTTAAAACATGTCACTAGGTGTTTAAATTGTCAGCAGGTCAAATATGAACGTCAAAACTTGGTCGAATGATGCAAAAATTGATTATCCCGGAGTGGAAGTGGGAAAGTGTCACGACCCAAACCGGGGCCCTGGCCGTGATGAGCATTCCCAAACCCGAAGGCCCGGAACACCCTCTGCCTATCTGGTAATCATGCACATAATTCATATGATCAAAGTAATACGGAATAGACACGATAATACAGAAACAGGGCCAACAATTTAAAACAGTTAAAGACCTGAAAACATGCCCAAAAATATTTAATAAACATCTGCAACAGTCTGCGAAATCTCTACTGACATATTATCTGAATAATTGGGATAAGGCCCCCAGCAGACCAAAAACCACACTGAAATAAATACCTAAATGACTAGTCCTTCCGAAGAAAAGAAGGCTCACCAACTGAACTCTGAGACAACCCTGTCTGTAGACTCTACTGAGGATCTAGACCCCTAGACTGCGCCTCAGTACCTGGGAGGAAGGGGGGGTCAACACAATTGTACTGGCACGCGAAGCAATCCAAAATATAGTAATTGAAAAAATATATATATATATATATATAATACGTGACAGAAAATGTTCATCAAACATTATGCATAAAATAGTTTCTAAAAAACACATGGACACCTTCTGAAAACATGTAACCTGTCTGTAAATCTCAAACTCTGATCTGTGTATTACTTCTAAGTTAGGTGGTATCCCCTACAAGTCTGATATTCCACGGGAGATATGGAATCCGCCATTGACTCGGAGGGGAAGCCTCCAACCCGAGTATGCCGCAAGGGTTGGAGTTCCTGAATCTGATACACCACACGACACTTAAGTCAGCGTATAATAATATACCCGGGTCGGCAAACCACGGTTTTAGGCAATGAGTTGCCTGAACTTAAGACCTCTTCAGGGAACCACCTAACATCTTTGAATGCCCATTTTAAACCTTTTCTGTACATCCAATATTCTGAATGTCTAAAATCATGATAGTCTGAAATATCTATCAGTCTGAGTCTGATATGACATTGGTATGAATTGGTATCATCATACCAAGAATTGCAAGTCATGATTTCTGAGCCATAATATATTAAGCTAAATCTTTCATTTAAAGCATAATTTAGACCACCAAAAACATGCAACTGATATAGAAGATTTCGTGTTTCGAAACTCAAGTCAAAATCATGCAAAAACTTCATCAACATATGGTGGTCTAGTGCCTTTAGCAAATCCATGCACTCTTTCATTACATGCATTATGAACATTAAAAATTCATGCTAGATTCCCTCTTTAGTAATTTAAAACCACCTTTAAATCATAACAAGAGTTCAATCATTCCATATAGTGCTTTTCAAGGATGCATTGCAAAACAATTCATATGCTATGAGAAATCTGAAAAATTCATAATAAGAGGGAATTCACCGAAAATCATGCTCTTAACAAAATTCATTCTTAAATACATGGTTTCATACATTCATATTCTCAAATCACTTTGGTAAAGGTCAAAAGACCAAAACAATGATGTTAAAACATTTAATACATGAATATATACGTAGATTCAAAAACCCCATTCTAAAACATGATTTTTCTATGCCCATGAGAATTTAGGGAAACCCCGCGTACCTCTATTTCGGAAAATAATGGGTGCTTCTTGAAGCCCGTGGATTGGGGATTCCGAATCTCTAATCAATTTTGAAAACCCACGGTTGAGTCTTGATTTATTTGGGTTTTTAGTTTGAAACCCTTGGGAGTGTTCTTGAGAATTTTTAGATGAATATGGATGTATTTTGGAGAATTGGGGACTGAATTTCGTGTTTATGGCTGAATAAGGGTGGGAAAAGGACCATTTTGCCCCCAAAACGGAGTGTTTAAGTCACTTGGAACCATAAGATATGCGCCGCATATGATATCACATATATTTACATAGGCGCCGCATATGATATCGCCTATATTTACATAGGCGCCGCATATGATAGCACCTATATTTACATAGGCGCCGCATATGCTATCGCATATGCTTTCCAGTGGCCATGTGCGATTGGTTAGGCGATGCATACTACTTTGAAAGGCCATAACTTCTTGCTCGGGTGTCGGATTTTAGCAAAATTGGTATCATTGAAAATTTAACTAGAAGACCTATCATTTGACACATAGTAGGCTCTCTAATTCGACATATACAGAGAGTTATGGTCGATGGAAACTGACACAAATTACAACGTCCACTAAAACTTAATCGATCGAAATAGCTTCAACTCTTCCTTGAGTTGAAGGACCTCTATGGTCTAAATTCATGCTCAAATGGATTCACATACTACATAAACATGCCAAATTGGCATAGGATTTAAGGCTCTGGGATTATCAACACATCAGAGTCATAGTTTTTATTCTAGCCCGAAATGCGGGGTGTTACAGAAAGGATTATTATGGATTTCATTGTGGGGATTCTAAATACTTTCAGGAAGCACGACTCAATTTGGGTGATAGTGGATAGAGTTACAAAATATGCCCATTTCATACCAGTTGGGTTACTTATAGCGTGAAACTGTTAGCAAAAATTTACCTACGGGAGATAGTTTGGCTTCATGGTGTGCCTGTTTCAATCATATCTGATCGAGGTGCATAGTTCACTGCTGAGTTTTGGAGTTTTTTTCAGAAATCATTGGCTTTGCACGTTGAGTTGAGTACAACCTTTCATCTGCCGTCCGACGGGCAGTCTGAACAAGTTATTCAGATCTTGAAGGACACGCTTAGAGCCTGCACAATTGATTTTGGTGGCCATTGGGATGACCAGTTACCTTTGACAAAGTTTGCTTATAATAACAACTACAAGTTGAGCATTCAAATTGCACTGCCATGAGGCTAGCGCAAGTGTCGTTCACTATTTGGCTGGTTTGATTTTGGCAAAGCACAGTTATTAGGTCCAGATTTAGTTCAGCAAGCACTGGTGAAGGTTGTAGTGATATGGGATCGACTCAATACATCACAAAGCAGATAAAAGTCCTATGCAGATAAGAGGGTCCGCGACTTGGAGTTTGCAAAATGGGAAAAAGTTTTATTAAAAGTTTCTCTCATGAAATGAGTTATGCGATTTGGCCGAAAAGGTAAACTAAGTCCTAGATACATTGATCCTTATGAGATTTTGTATCGGATTGGATTGGTGGCATATAGGCTTGCTTTACCTCCTAGATTGTTTGCAGTTCATCCCGTGTTTCACGTGTCAATGCTTAGACGGTATGTTCATTATGATAGTCATAAAATTCAACCAGAGGATGTAGAGCTTGATGAGAGTCTGACTTATGAGGAAAGCCCGATAGCTATTCTTGATAGGCAAGTGCGACAGTTGAGATCGAAAAAGATAGTTTTAGTCAAAGAGTTATGGCGTAATCATCCAACCGAGGAAGCTAATTGGGAGTCCGAAAAGGAGACGTGAGTTAGATATCCCCACTTGTTTGACACTTCAGGTACGATTCTAGACTCGTTCGAGGACGAACATTATTTTAAGTGGAGGAGAATGTAATAGACCAACTTATTATTATTTTTTTTATAAAGGGTTAATTGATAATTTTAACCAGTTATTAATGTTAATTAAGGAAATTAAAAGGATCCAGCCGAAAGCCTCCTTCAGTTTCACGCTACTAACATTACAAGCAGAATACTTGGACTATATATTTCTCCTTTTATTCTTGGAAGATATTAGTAGGCAGCGTAGGAGAAAAACATATAAGTTGGAGAACACAATAGTGGCAGTTGTTAAGGTAAGAACTTGTTCATTGTTCTTTGGCATAGAAGTTAAAATACATGTATAATACGGTAGTGGCTGCTCATGATATTAGTGCAGGTGTTTGTTCATGATGCTAAATGATAGAATAGACTTAATTGGGGCTTATGATTGGTCTATGGTGAAGCGTTGTGTTATTACAGTAATGATTACTCAAAGAAGAAGTAAATTAGGGCTTAGCTTTGGTTTCATTTGGATGAGAAAATAATAATTTTTAACTTTGGGAGCTATTGGCAGTAAGCAAAGCTGAAGCTTGTTTGAGAATTTTCTTTTCCTTATCGTTGGTGTCATGTTTGGACAATTGTATTGGAATATTATTATTAATTCAATATATACGATGTGAGATATTAAGGTTTACCTCTAAGTTTAAAAGTTAGGGATATTGAGACTTGGCCCGAAATAGCATGATTAATATTGTTATTTAATATTTTGTTTAGATTGATCCCATTGATCGTTGTTTGGTTGATGTCCTACACATTGCAAAGTTAGAGAATTTATCGTTAGCGAGGTAAGTGAGACTTTAAACTTTGATGCTTGCTTTTCAAACCACTTTATAAAAATAGATATATATATTTTTGCCTAGTCCATGTGTTGGAACAAGGGTGCAGCTTGGTAGAATCGGTGGTATTGACTAATTATGGATAAGTATTTGTGAAGTCTAGTGAGAATTGCTTAGTGATAATATGTGAGGTGATGTTGGGGCATTTAATATATTTTCTTCGCTACCGTTATAGTCTCTAGGGGCATACTTATGCTGCCGTAGAAGACTTTTGAGGCATTATATATATATTGTCGTGGACTTCTCGGGGTGTTAGGCCGATCACCTTCACTGCCGCTTATGACAAGTCGTGAGAATTGGTTTAGTTGAGATACAAAGTGACTTTTTTAACTTTCTATTGGATATTATTGATGTTAACTTTTGAGAGACATTATTTACATATTATTTGTGTATTTTGTTGTGCTTTGTATTTTTTAACACTTGTTCCAGGGTTATTAAAGTAGTGGGTCAAGGATTTTACTGGGTTATATTTTTATATAGCTCACTCCTTACTTGCATATCTGCAGATACGGCTGCGGAGAGAGAGACTTGTGGCTGACTGTCTTTACATGTAGATTCTGTCGCTGAAGTGAGCCTTCTCATTGTTCGTGAAGGTCGACATCCAACTTTAGTTATTTTTAGCTTATATTTCTTTTTGTTGGGTTTGCATGCCCGAAAGCTGAACTCATGTAAATCTGTTTAGATGCTCCATGGCTTAGTGTGTGACTTGAGGCTAAAGAGTTATTATCTAAGTATTGTTGTTTTCATAAACCGTATTACGATAACTGGGTGTATAATTACTTAGCATTTAATAATTATTTCATGCATTTGAAGTTGCACATATTTTTATATCTGTGTTTGTAGACATTGTGACTGTATGAAAAATTGATTCTCCCGGCAAGTGATGTTAGCGGGAGCCAGTGACGCCTAGGGGTTATTTTGGGACGTGACAATATCGTATAAAAGAATTTAAGTTTTGTGCATTATCATACAAAATATTCTACACTATCAGTAAACTTGACCTATTTTTGCAGGTTATCTAATTTTTTATTTTTTAATTTTTATATATAAAATTAGGTAATCTGCAATAGCAGATCATGTTTACCTAATAGTATAAAAATATTTTGTACAATGTCAAACAACTCGGTGGATGCAAGGGAACTGTGTTTTTTCACATTAACTTTGTACCTTATCTCTCTTCCTTGGATCACTTATACTCGTCTGCCCATTAAAGCTAAGTACTAAATTCCAATCACGAAACGAAATGGTTCCCTTTTCTCACGTTGCCTATTCTATAGAATATGCCTCCTGGAAGTGTTTGGTTCTTTTCAAGGTAACACTAAGTTTTGTGTAGTATGGTACAGTTTTCAGTATGTCTATGAATTTGATGCGTGATAGAGTGCTTAAATATTTTCTTAAACACTAACTGAAAAATGAAGTTTGACGTGCAATGTTGAAATGCGTGACTATCTTATCTAAAACTTAAACAACTAAATAGAGTATAATTTTGTTTACTTAATTATATTTTCAACATGCAACATGTCTATAATAAGTGTTGCTCATCAATCCTACTTTCTGCTAGGTTGAATTTTGATTTTGAAGAGTGACGTACTGTTGCATTTACTGCTAATTATCTAGATTGTTGACGTTAAATCCATGGCTCACAATAATTTTCCATTGTTCTAGTCCTTAAAACAACAAAGGAAACAGTGAATACCAGAATCTGTTAGCATAAAGCTTTAATTGTTAGGAATAGTCAAATTAGCTATTCCGAAATGTCTGCATTTGCGATAAAGTAGTTTCTCAACCACTCTTACTCCATACATGTAAAGTTATGCAATTCGACTTTCTTTAGCTTACGGCTCTAGCATTTCCAGGTAGAGCTGCACAACTTCATCTGATGCATCTTCACATATGATCTGTCAAACAAAGGAAAATTAGACAGCATTAACTATTAAGTATGAACAACAGGAGTAAAGGTGAAAAAGATTTGCGTTATACAGAATCAATCATGAAAGCAGTATTAGAAAGGATAACATTCTAGTAAGGATTATCTGAACGAAGGGATCATCTCAGTAAGTACACCAAATGGGTTCATGCTAATGAACAAAATACTAAAGGAACCAGCAGCACCAGGAGGAGCTATGGTTCACAAATCACTGGAATAGCTAGTGGGTGACAAATAAAAGGGGGTGACTTTTGTGTGTGGTGGCGGGGGAGGACGGGGAAGGGAAGGGAAGGGACCGAACACAGAGGACTATCAATAGAAGTTTCAGTAGGAAACTTATTTTTTCCTCAAAACTATAAGCAAGTTACCCAGTCAAATAGCAAAACAGAGTTTTTGCTGCAATTTGTACATGTATGGAACCAGATTAAACCACCCTGTCCCTAGGCGGGACAAAAGGAGAAAACAGTCATGCTTCATCCAATCAGGTAAGTCCACAACAAGGCTTTGCCATCGGGTCTTTCAGTCGTACATCTAGTTTTTCATGTTTTTGTGTTGAAGAGATAGCATCCAGATGATTCGCAAGTGAGGAGCCTATAGCTATTTTGAATAGGCAGGTTAGGAAGTTGAGATCCAAGGAGATAGCCTCTGTGAAATTGCAGTGGAGGCATCGTCCTGTTGCTGAATCTACTTGGGAGGTTGAGTCCGACATACGGAGTAGATGTCCGCATCTCTTTGATAGTTCGAGTACCTTCTTTCTCTTTACGTTCGAGGACGAACGTTTGTTTTAGTGGTGGATGATGTAACGGTCCTATAAATTTATTTAATAAATTTGTCCTATTTTAACCCATCTCGTAATTTTTAGTCATTATTTTATAGTTATGGAACAAACTGATATTTTTCTTAACTCTTGAGACCTAAGTATAAGAATAAAAATTTTAGTGGAAAGGAGTTACCTTATTTATTAATACCATCCGTAAGTTAACTGAGACACACAAAGGAGCAGTTTTTTTTTTCTTCTTCTCCATCGCAGCTTTTGACAAAGATTTCAACAACCTTGATAAGCCACTTTGAATAGGCATATTCTTAATATTGTATTTGTAATATTGTGGGGGGAGTTTGAAGTAGGCAGAAGTCATGATTTCGGACGATTTATTAGTAAATTATTGTGGAATTAGTATAAAGCCTTAACCATAATTAGGTATCAATGATTAAGGCTTAATTTGTTAATGATTAGTGGTCACTGTCCTTATTAAGAATTGAGAGAATTAGTAAATTGGGTTGGTAGCACTTTTGTCCTCATTGAGGATTAAGAAACAGTTGAATGAAATTGTACTGTTTCATTGGTTTCGTCTTTTAAACTTTAAGAATTGTAGTATTATTTTCTTATCGTTTTTATAATTATAATTGTGATACAATTTAGGTTTTAGTTCTAGAATTTTAGGAGTATGAATTTATAAAATGGATGTTACTAGATTCTTATTCATGCGAGAAATATATATTTGAACAGATTTTGACCACTCGGAAGTTTTACGTAAGGGCGTTTGTTGATTGACGATTGAGCTTCGGTTTGAGGCAAGTTGAGATTTTCCTTAGACTCTTTTTCAAAATGCTTATGTGAATATTTGTTAGGTATGTGTAATGAGAGTAATGGGAATAGGGGATCCGTATAGATGATTGTGACGAGCATCTATGCGGGTACCGGTGTTGTTTGAGGGAATTAAATAAGTTAATTGTATGTTTAAATAATTTTTCCCTATTTTCTAGCCTAATGGACTGATTTTTTACGGTAAATAAATTATTGAAAAAGCTAGCTAATGATGATACTCCCACTTGATAAGTTGATTTGACTTTGAAATCGATGTCTGATCTGGTTTAAGACACGAAGTGCTTTGCTTGACTTTATTGATGATTTGGGTCGTAGTTGCACGCTTGCACATCATTATTTATTGGGACCAGAGTGTACACCTGCACAGTATTATATATATTTGTTGGGATCAGAGTGCACACCTGCATAATATGTATATTGGAATCGGAGTGCACGCGTGCACAATATATTTATTGGGATTGGAGTGCACGCCTGCACAATATATTGATTGGGATCGGAGTGGACGCCTGCACAGTACATAGACCTTGTAAGTTCCCCATGGGTCCTGACCTTGAAGCCATTGCTCGGTAGGTGTGTACACAACATATGCATTGCATTACATTGCATTGATTCATTTGGTTCAGATTGGTTAAAGTGTATTTGTTGACCTTGTACTTATCGTATATGTTTTATTTGTTTCACTGGATTGAGAAATTCTTGGATTGTGTTATGATATCTGTGTGTCTGTTAAACTTGACTATTCATTTAGATTAAGGTGGTTTTCCTGAGTGCAGGTTGTATATTTATTTTTAGATGATTTACGTGGTGTCACTTGTCACCACTTTGAATTAGGGTTCGATCGACGATGCTGCTGAGGACACGTGGTTTCGTTCTCACTCTTGCTTTTTCTACACCCTAAGTGTAGGTACAGATCTGACGGCCAGTGGATATTGATTCCTATGGTTCTTTCTTTGCTAGCATCATTGGAGATTCGAGGTAGCTACTACTGGCTTTAGAGACTACTTAAATCTCATTCAGCCTTATTCTTATGCATTTTCTGCATTTTGAAAGACTCAAACTTTCTTTTGGTTCTATATTTTAGTGGCTTGTATTAGTGACTTCCAGACCTGGGATTATATAAGAATTGTTTTTTACTAGTCTACTAATCTACTTATGAGATTATTTAGGATTAATTATATTCTTATTTTTTTCTACTTCTATGAGTTTGAGATGTTGTTCTTGTAATTGGGTATTTGGCTTACCTATCACGGAGAATTGAATAGGTTCCATCACGGTCTCAAATTTGGGCTGTTACAGAGGTTATCAGAGCCCCAGGGTCATTGGTCTCACAAATACAAGCTGCATCTAGTAGACTCTCACAGATCGGTGTGGAGACGTCCGTCACTTATCTTTGATCATGCAATTTGGGCTATAGGACTTTAGGAAATATTCATTTTATTCTCTCTTATCATGCAATATTGATCTTTTAACTTTAAATACTGAAATTCTTGTCTTATTCTCTCATAGATGGTGAGTACTTGTGCACCTCGGGATCGTGGTCAGGAGCCCCCACTAGACCTCAAGCCGATTGCTCGAGGGGGTATACCTGGATGGGGTAGTAGATGCGGTAGAGACAGAAGTTGTGGTAGAGAGGGAGCTCGAGGAGATGCTCTCGAGTTTGAGTTTGAGGTAGGTGATGATGGTATTCAGGTTCCAACTGATAATGTGGGCCCAAGTCAGGCACCACCAGGGTTTGTTGTTGCATCGCATCTTCAGAATACCTTGGATAAAATGTTGGCTATTTTGGAGACTATAGTTCAGGGAGGTGGATCACTTGGTACTCCGCAGGGTTCACATGTTAGGGTGGGGCTACAAATCCCAGATCAGCAGCCTATTTCGATCTATCAGGGTACAGTGGTTCAGCTAGCACCGAGGTATGATGGTATGCCATTACCAGGGGTGGGAGCTAACGATAGAGGTATGTCAGTTATGTCTGATAAGGAGCAACAACGGTTTGAGAGGTTTAGGATTATGGACCCACCACAGTTTCAAGGTGATCTGCGTGAGGATGCTTATGAGTTTTTGGTCAATTTCCATGAGAGGCTTCAGAGTGTGGGATTGGTTGACTCCCATGGGGTTACTTATACTGCCTTACAAATGCGTGGTCTTGCCAAGCAGTGGTGTCGCTGTTATATTGACACTAGGCCAGTAGGTTCTCCATCGATGACTTGGTCTATATTTGCATAGGCCTTCCTTGATAGATTCATTCTTCTAGCTTGAGGAAGGAGCGTAGGCACCAGTTTGAGAATTTAACGCAGGAGGGCATTTCTGTGGCTGAGTACGAGATACTATTTTATGCCTTATATCATTATGCTATGGTGATCCTTCCAGATGAGGCCGAGATGATCAGGAGGTTTATAAGGGGTTTGACACTTAGGATTAGAGAGGCCGTATTTTCTATAGCCCAATCTGGGGCTTCTATTCAGAGGGTGGTTGAATCGGCAAAGGAGTTTGAATTGATACATCGTGAGGCGTATGGTGATCTAAGGGACAAGAGGTCCCGCACTTTAGGTCGATTAAGTGGTACCTCATTGGGAGGTAGGGGTTCTTTCAGAAGAGATTTTCACCCTCAGCATGGTAGGCCAGTTCAGCCAGCGATGCAGACAACAAAAGGTTACTATTCAGGTCGGAGTTCTTATGGTTAGGGAATGGCTCATAAGGTTTATCTCAGTGTTTTTCAGGACGGGTTGGCCATACCGGATATTCAGGTCCTTCTTGACAGCTGGTGGCTCCTAAGTCTTGTTCTAAGTGTGGTAGTCAGGATCATTTTTGGCGAGATTGTCCAGCATACAATAGAGGTGTCCACAATAGAGTTATCAAGCCTCTATTAGAGCAGCACCGCCCCCAGTTAGGGGTAGAGGCAGATCTCAGGGAGGTAGAGGTACACCACCAGCTGGTAGGGGAGGTAGTAGAGGTGTGACTCAGTCGATGGATGACAGATCTCATTGTTATGACTTTCCAGGAAAGCCCGAGGCAGAGTCTTCTGATGCAGTCATTACAGGTATTGTCTCTGTTTGTCATCGACCTGCTTCGATATTATTTGATCCTGGTTCTACTTTCTCCTATGTGTCTGCATACTTCACTTTCAGCTTTGATATGAGTTGTGAGTCTATGGCTGTGCCTATTAGTATTTATACTCCAATAGGTGATTCCTCAGTGGTGGATTGGGTATACTGATCCTGCATTGTTTCTATTTTAGGACGTGATACCTAGGTAGATTTGATTATCTTGGATATGGTTGACTTTGATGTAATTTTAGGCATGGATTGGCTTTCTCCTTATCATGCTCTCTTGGATTGTCATGCCAAGATCGTTACTTTAGCCATCCTTAATCTCCTTATATTAGAGTGGAGCGGTGTTGAGTTCATATCATAAAAAGGTGATTTCATTCATTCGGGCTCAGCGGTTAGTTGAAAAGGGTTGTCTATTATATTTGGCTTTTGTTCATGATACTAGTACCGAGGAACCTTCTTTAGAGTCAGTGAAGGTGGCCAGAGAGTTAAAAAAATATATTTCCTACTGAGCTTCCAGGTGCTCCTCCTGATAGAGATATTGATTTTGGTATTGATCTGGAGTCGATCACTAAGCCCATTTCTATTACTCCTTATAAGATGGTGCCAACTGATCTGAAAAAATTAAAAGATCAGCTTCAGGACTTCTTAAGCAAGGGGTTTATTCGACCAAGTGTATTACCTTGGGGTGCTTTGGTGCTATTTGTGAAGAAGAAGGATGGGTCTATGAGAATGTGCATTGATTTTCAACAGTTCAACAAATTGACAATTAAGAATAAGTATACTATACCGTATATTGATGACTTGTTTGATCGTTTTCAGGGTGCTTCTGTGTTTTTGATGATTGACTTGAGATCGGGGTATCATCAGTTGAAGATTCGAGCTTTGGACATCCCAAAGACTATTTTTCGGACTAGATATGGCCACTATGAGTTCTTAGTTATGTCCTTTGGCTTGACCAATGCCCCAATAACATTTATGGAGTGGATGAATAGGGTGTTTCGGCCTTATCTTGATTGTTTTGTGATTGTGTGCATCGATGACATTTTGGTATATTCTAAGAGCGAGGCAAATCATGCAAAATATTTGAGGATTGTACTCCAGAGATTGGGGCTCAGTTCCGTGGCATTCTTGGGACACGTGGTGTCCAAGGATGGTATTATGTTAGATCCGACCAAGGTTAAGGCAGTTAGGAATTGGTCATGACCTACTTCACCTTCAGATATTCAGAATTTTATTGGGTTGGCAGTCTATTATAGGTGATTTATGCAGGGTTTCTCTTCTATTGCAGCTCTTATGACTCGATTGATTCAGAAGAATGTGGCTTTTCAGTGGTTAGATAAGTGTGAGGAAAGCTTTCAAAAGCTCAAGACTGTATTGACTTCAGCTCCTATCTTGACCCTACCTATTGAAGGTGAGGGTTTCACTATGTTTTGTGATTCTTCTGGCATTGTCTTGGGTGGTGTGTTGATGCAGAGAAATAAGGTAATGGCATATGCTTCAAGGCAGTTAAAGCCACATGAAAGGAACTATACCACTTATAATTTAGAGTTACTAGCGGTTGTATTTGTATTGAAGTTGCGGCGACAGTATTTGTATGGAGTTCATTGTGATGTGTACACTGATCATCACATCCTTCAGTATATCTTCAAGCAAAAAGAGTTGAATTTGAGGCAATGTAGATGGATGGAGTTGTTGAAAGATTATGATATGACTATCCTGTATCATCCGGGCAAGGCGAATGTAGTGGCGGATGCCTTGAGTAGGAAGGCAGTTAGTATGGGTAGTCTTGCTTTGTTGAGTGTGGATGAGCGACCATTAGCCAGGGAGGTTCAATGGTTGGCTAACAATTTCGCACGTCTTGATATTTCTAAGTCAGGTAGAGTTTTGGCATATGTGGAGAAGAGATCCTTGTTATTAGAGCAGATTCGAGATTGCCAATTCGAGGATGAAAATTTGTGTATTATCAGGGATAAGGTGATGCGAGGTAAGTCTAAGGAGGCAATTTTAGACCAGGAGAGTGTTTTGAGGATTAAGGGGCGGATTTGTGTTCCTAGAGTGGGTGATTTGATTGGATCTATCATGGAGGAGGCCCATTGTTCGTGCTATTCCATTCATCCAGGTGCGGTGAAGATGTAGCATGACCTTAAACAATATTACTGGTGGTGTGGGATGAAGAGAGATGTAGCAGAGTTTATGGCTAAGTGTTTGAATTGCCAGCAAAAGAAATATGTGCACAGGAAACCAGGTGGTTTGCTTCAGAGGATGCCCATTCCCGAGTGGAAATGGAAGCGTATAACTATGGATTTTGTAGTTGGATTGCCTCAGACCTTGGGGAAGTTTGATTCTGTTTGGGTGATTGTGGACAAATTGACCAAATCAGCCCATTTTGTGCCTGTGAAAAGGAGCTATAATGCGGAGAAATTGGCTAAGATTTACATTCGTGAGATAGTTCGATTGTATGGCGTGCCTGTTTCCATCATTTTAGATAGAGGTACTCAGTTCACTTCAAACTTTTGGTGTACTTTACAGGGGAGTTGGGTACTCAGTCGGATATGAGTATAACATTCCATCCCCAGAAAGATGGTCAGTCAGAGCGGACTATTCAGGTGTTGGAAGACATGTTGCGGGCTTGTGTGATGGATTTTGGGGGTCATTGGGATCAGTTTTTCCCCTTAGTGGAGTTTTCTTATAATAATAACTACTACTCTAGTATTCAGATGGCTCCGTTCGAGGCTTTGTATGGTAAGAAGTGTAGGTCCCCAGTTGGAGGGTTTGATTCTTTTGAGGTTAGACCTTGGGGTACTAATTTTTTGAGAGATTCCATGGACTGAGTGAGATTGATCCAGGATCAGCTCTTGGCGGCTCAGAGTAGACAGAAAAGTTATGTTGACAGGAGAGTCCGTGACTTGGAGTTCATACAGGGTGAGCGGGTTTTGTTGAAGGTATAACCCATGAAGGCTGTGATGAGGTTTGGGAAGAAAAGAAAGCTCAGTTCGAGGTTTATTGGCCCTTCTGAGATTCTTCAGCATGTTGTTCCAGTTGCTTATGAGTTGTTTTTTCCACCAGTTCTTTTAGCCGTGCATCCACTTTTTCATTTTTCTATATTGAAGAGATACCATCCAGATAATTCGCAAGTGATTCAGCGGGACTCAGTGAGTCTAGATCAGAACTTGGTATTTGAGGAGGAGCCTATAACTATTTTGGATAGGTAGGTTAGGAAGTTGAGATCCAAGGAGATAGCCTCTGTGAAAGTGCAGTAGAGGCATCGTCTTGTTGTTGAATCCACTTGGGAGGTTGAGTCCGACATACGGAGTAGATATCCGCATCTCTTTGATATTTCAAGTACCTTCTTTCTCTTAACGTTCGAGGACGAACGTTTGTTCAGTGGTGGATGATGTAACAATCCTATAAATTTATTTAATAAATTTGTCCTATTTTAACCCATCTCGTAATTTTTAGTCATTATTTTATAGTTATGGACCAAACTGATATTTTTCTTAACTCTTGAGACCTAAGTATAAGAATAAAATTTTTAGTGAAAAGGGGTTACCTTATTTATTAATACCATCTGTAAGTTAATTGAGAGAGAGACACAAAGGAGTAGTTCTTTTTTCTTCTTCTCCATCGCAGCTTTTGATAAAGATCTCGACAACCTTGGTAAGCCACTTTGAATAGGCATATTCTTAATATCGTGTTTGTAATATTGTGGGGGGAGTTTGAAGTAGACAGAAGCCATGATTTCAGACGATTTATTAGTAAATTATTGTGGAATTAGTATAAAGCATTAACCATAATTAGGTATCAATAATTAAAGCTTAATTTGTTAATGATTAGTGGTCATTTGTCCTTATTAAGAATTGAGAGAATTAGTAAATTGGGTTGGCAACACTTTTGTCTTCATTGAGGATTAAGAAACAGTTGAACGAAATTGTATTGTTTCATTGGTTTCGTCTTTTAAACTTTAAGAATTGTAGTATTATTTTCTAATCGTCTTTATAATTATGATTGTGATACAATTTAGGTTTTAGTTCTATAATTTTAGGAGTATGAATTTATAAAATGGATGTTACTAAATTCCTATTCATGCAAGAAATATATATTTGAACAGATTTTGACAACTTGAAAGCTTTACGTAAGGGTAAGTTTGTTGATTGACGATTGAGCTTCGGTTAGAGGCAAATTGAGATTTTTCTTAGACTCTTTTTCAAAGTGCTTATGTGAATATTTTTTAGGTATGTGTAATGATAGTAATGGGAATAGGGGGTCCCGTATAGATGATTGTGACGAGCATCTATACGGGTACCGGTGTTATTTGAGGAAATTAAATAAGTTAATTGTATGTTTAAACTATTTTTCCCTGTTTGCAAGCCTGATGGACTGATTTGTTATGGTAAATAAATTATTGAAAAAGCTAGCTAATGATGATACTCCCATTTGATAAGTTGAATTGGCTTTGAAATTGATGTCTGATCTGGTTTAACACACGAAGTGCTTTCTTGACTTTGTTGATGATTTGAGGTCGGAGTTGCACACCTGCAATATTGCATTGTATTTCATATGGGATCGAAGTGCACGTCTGCACAGTATTATATATATTTATTAGGATCGGAGTGCACGCCTGCACAATATATTTATTGGGATTGGAGTGCACGCCTGCACAATATATTGATTGGGATCGGAGTGCACGCCTGCACAGTACATGGATCTTGTGAGTTCCCCATGGGTCCTGAACTTGAAGCCATTGCTCGGTATATGTTTACACAACATATGAATTGCATTACATTGCATCACATTTCATTGATTTATTTGGTTCAAATTGGTTAAAATGTATTTGTTGACCTTGTACTTATTTTATATGTGTTATTTATTTAACTAGATTGAGAAATTCTTGGATTGTGTTATGATATCTGTGTGACTGTTAAACTTGACAATTCAGTTAGATTAAGGTGGTTTTTTCGATTGCAGGTTGTATATTTGTTTTTAGATAATTTACATGGTGTCACTCGTCTCCACTTTGAATTAGGGTCGGTCGACGATTCTTGCTGAGTACACGTGGTTCTGTACTCACTTTTGCTTTTTCTGCACCCTACGTGCAAGTACAAATCCGACGACCATTGGATATTGATTCTTGTGGTTCCTTCTTTGCTAGCATCATTGGAGATTTGAGGTAGCTGCTACTGGCTTTAGAGACTACTGAAATCTCCTTCAGCCTTATTTTTATGCATTTTTCGCATTTTGAAAGACTCGAACTTCTTTTGGTTTTGTATTTTAGTGGCTTGTATTAGTGACTTCCAGATCTGGGATTATCTATGAATTGATTTTTACTAGTCTACTCATCTACTTATGAGATTATTCAGGATTGGTTATATTCTTATTTTCTTTCGCTTCTATGAGTTTGAGATGTTGTTCTTGGAATTGGGTATTTGGCTTACCTATCACGGAGGATGGAATAGGTGCCATCACGATCCCGAATTTAGGCCGTGACACTAAGTGAAATTTTCACTTTCCCTCCAAATTATTGTTCCCTCCATTTTCCATTCGCACATTACATTTGAACTTAACAAATCAAACTCTAGCAAATCGGTGAAAGCACAACATTTCTGTACAAAAGTTTTGGATACTGTTGCCATTTAGGCCGAAGCATGATATACCTTATGTGGACGGTTGGATTTTAAAACTTGTAGCTGTTAATATCAAAGAGTTGAATGTAAGAGTAAAGAGACCTATTAATGAAGGAGAAGGCAATTAAAACAGGTTGACTGAGATAGTTTTTAATGCCAAAGTACTAAACATGCTGAATTTGAATGGATTTAAGGTTAACTTGCCTCTAACGGTGTAATAATGTTTTCATCTTTGTGTGAGTTTCACCTTTTTGATGTGTTTTTGGATGAGGAATTTATATTTTACTTTTGATCCTGTACTTTAGGAACAAGATGTCCACTCTTTGTAGTGTAATGTCACAAATTTGGACACTTTCAAGAAAAAAACTTACATCATTCACCAAGTCTTCAAACAACAATGTGACAGCCAGAAATTTCTTGGTTATCAAAAAGACAATCTCTAACAAATGATGCATAGATTAAGCTTTTAGAATTTTTGGTTTCCTTTTGTCAAATCTATTTTGACAAATTGCTGAAAATATGATTTCAAGTTTCAACATCTCACTCATTTTCATGACCCGAGCCGAGACCCTGGCCGTGACAAGCATCTCGAACCATGAAGGCTCGAGCACCCCATTCTATCTGGCAATCATCCACAATGTTCATACAATGTAAAGAAATGCAGAAAGTTAACAAAATGGTAGAATGGTAAATTTCTAAATTCAACTGGGCAATACGGAATGAGGTTCATAATATTCAAAATACATGACACCAGTCTGCGAAATCTCTAACAACGTGAAATAATTTCTGTCTGAAAACTGGGACAAGGCCCCAGTCGGACCATAAACCAAAATGAAATAACAAAGTCTAATAACCAGGCCTCCCGGAATAGAGAAGGCTCACCAACTGCAAGTCTCGGACACACCGATCTACTATTTAGCGGGACTCCGGGACTATGCCTCAGATCCTGAAATATAGGGGTCAAAATAGATCTACTGGTACGTAGAACAGTCCAAAAAAAATGCTAATATGTAAAGTAAGTGAGAGCATTTCATGAAAAGTATGTCATCATCAAAGATTTGAAAATCCATGGGCATAGTAAATCGGCTTTTAAAACATTTCTGTAAATCTCAACTCCACATCTTTGTCTTAGTTCTGAGCTAAGTGGTAAACCCTACAAGTTTGATATTCCATGGGCTATATGGAATCTGCCCTTGACTCGGCAGCCAAGCCCCCAACCCAAGTTTGCCGCAAGGGTTGGGGTTTCTAATTCTGATACACCATAGGGCACTAGGCCAGTGTATGATTCCTCTTGGGGACATAATAACTCATATTGAAAAAACACGGTTTAGGGAAATGAGTTTTCTAAACTCTTGCCTTCTTCGGATAACCACTTAACATCTCTTAAGCTAATTTTTAAACTTTTCTGAAGATGCATCTTTCAAAATTCAAATTCTGAAAATCTAATTGAAATTTAACTTCTATTCTGTTCTAAGTTTGTTATGGTATTATCTAATTTTGGTATCGTCATACCAAGACTTGCAAGTCATACATCTAAGACATATCATAATCGTATCATAGTTCTTTCACGCAAAATAATGTTCAGACCACCAAAACATTCAAATAATACAAGAGAACTCATATTTCAAAACATATGTCAAACTATGCAAAGACTCTCTTTTCAGCATTTGGATCAATGATGGTCAATTTCTCAAAATGATCATGCAATTCCCTTGATTATTACATTTTTCATTTAAAAATAAGAAAATATCCCTTTCTTCAGTTCACAACCAACATAAATTTCGTAATTGATAGTAAAACCCTTAGCTCATGCTTTAAGTTATGCAATTGAATAACCCTTAACTTGGAAATCAAAAGTTACACAATGAGAGAAGAAATCCATTCTTCATGCTCTCAATTCATACTTCAAAACTTAAAACACATTTATACATATACACAAGTAAAGTTCAGATTTAACGTAAGGCCTCAAGACCAAAATCATATATCATTGGAAGGATTTACAATACTTAATTTTTAATGTAATTCATTCTCTTCATGAAAACATGAATTATCAACATTCAAAACATTAATATAATGATTTATCCATTCCCATGTAGTTTAGGAAAGCCCTACATATCTTAATCGATAAAGAATTCGCAAAAAAGTTGACCCCTTGAGCTTGAATATTTAACCCTAAGTTATTTTTCTCCTATTGTGTTTTTGAAAGATGAACTAGGGACTTAAGAGAGTTAAAACGTTACTAGTGACCCTAATTTTATGTATAGATATTTAGGAACGATTTTGGAACGTAAAAAGACTTGGTTGCCCTTAAAATAATACAAAAACAAAGTGTCTACGTCGTTTGGCCATAGGGTTTGCGTCGCACAACCTATGGTAAACCTTAAGGTTTGCGTCTCACAACCCATGGAAAACCTTGAGGTTTGCATTGCACAACTTATGGAAAACCCTTTCAAGTGAACATTTGCGATTGTTAGGCGACATACACCCCTTTGCAAAGCCATAACTTCTTGCTCGGGTATCGAATTAAGGCGAAATTGGTATAGTTGGAAAGCTAATTCGATTATCTACAATTAGGTGGGTCTTAATCTTCCAAATTCCATATATACATAAAGTTATACTTGTTCAAAAATGACCCTTGTGAAATCAAACACCAAAAATTGGTTGAATCAAAGGCTCTTAGCTCACTTTGCTCTAAGTGATTCCTATGAACATATTTCACCTCAAAAGCACTTCCCACACTAGGATAATGATCATGAAACTTATATTCATATGGGAAATCATTTATATTGGAGATTATACGCATAGGAACAATTGTTAGAGTTCTAGCACGAAAATACGAGGTGTTACATTATCCCCCCTTGGGATCATTCATTCCCGAATGATGACTTGGAACATAGTAAGCACAATTTCAAATACAAAGTGGAAAGAAAAGAGTAAGATAGGATTTGTAACTTCTATATTGCCATCCACAGTTTCAAAGAGAGTCGGATATCTAGTATGCATGTCACCCTCCGACTCCTAAGTCGCTTCCTCAGCTTTTTGATTCCTCCATAACACTTTCACTGAAGCTATCTCCTTAATTCTCAACTTTCAAACTTGACGATCTAAAATAGAAATGGGATCTTATTCATATGACAGAGAGTCTTTTACATTAATATCCTCCATAGGAAAAACAAGAGAGTTATCCCCAACATACTTCTTCAACATTGACACATGGAATACTGGATGCACCAAGGCCAGACTTGCGGCTAATTCTAGTTCATAAGCAACCCTACCTATCCTTCTCACAATATGATATGGTCCTATATAGAGAGGACTAAGCTTCCCTTTCTTTTCAAAATGTATGACTCCTTTCATAGGGAGACTTTTAGGAATACTCAATCATCAACCTCGAATTCTAAATCTCTCCTTCTAACATCGGCATAAAACTTCTGGCGACTCTGAGTAGTCTTAAGTTGATCTTTAATGACCTTAACCTTCTCTATTGTATGATAAACAAGGTTAGGCCCATATAAGTGAGTTTCACCCACTTCATACCACTCAATTAGTGACCTACATCTCCTCCTATGGAGTACTTCAAAAGGAGCCATCTGTATACTAGAATGGTATCTGTTATTGCAAGTGAATTCTATCATTGGAAAATGATCTACCCAACTACCTTTGAAGTCAATTATGCAAGCCCTTATCACATCCTCAAGGGTCTGAATGGTGTGTGCATCTTGCCCATCTGTCTGAGGGTGGAAGACAGTTCTAAGGTTTACTTGGGTGCCTAACCCTCTCTGAAAAGATCGCTAAAACTATGAAGAGAATTGTGTACCTCAAGGATATAATAGACACAGGAGCTCCATGTAAACAAAATATCTCCCTAATGTACAACTTAGCATAGTCATCCCCCGAATAATCTGTGCGCACTGGAAGAAATGGGCAGACTTGGTCATCCTATCTACAATCACCCAAATGGAGTCATATTGATTTCGAGACATCAGAAGTACTGTAATGAAGTCCATATTGATCATATCCCATTTCCACATAGGTAATTCTATATCCTAAGAAGTACCACTTGGCCTCATATGTTCCACTTTAACTTGTTGACAATTCAAACACTTAGACACAAAATTAGCAATATCTCTTTTCATATTATTCCACCAATAAATCTCTTTAAGATCATGATACATTTTTGTAGAGCCTGGGTGAACAACATACCTCAAAGTGTGAGCTTCATCAATAATTTTTTCCTGTAATCCATCCACATTCGGTACACACTACCTACCTTGATACCTCAAAATTCCATCACCTCCAATTTCAAATGCTATAACCTTCTGCCGACCAACATTCTTCTTATTCTGCATCAAGATAGGATCTTAGGGATCTTAGGCCTGCTTTTCTTTAAACTCAGCACACAGGGAGGATTTAGCTATCTCCTGAACAATTACTCCACCATCTTCAGAATCTAGGAGTCGAACTCCTAAATTTTCAAATTGGTGAATATCCTTTACCATCTCCCTTTTTCCTTCCTCCACATGAAAAAGACTGCCTATTGACAACCTGCTAAGGGCATCAAACACCACATTTGCCTTACCCATATGATAGTGCAGACTCATGTCATAGTCCTTCAACAGTTCCAACCATCGCCTTGCTTGAGATTCAACTCTTTCTGCATGAAAACATACTGCAAACTTTTGTGATTAGTGAAAATATCAATGTGTACCCCATATAGATAATGCCGCCAGATCTTAAATGCAAACACCGCATCCACTAACTCTAAGTCGTGGGTGGTACAATTCTTTTCGCGCACCTTCAACTGCCTATATGCATAGTCCACCACCTTACCATACTGCATAAGCACACACCCAAGTCCCACCCGGGTCACTTCACGGTACACAACAAAACCTTCAGTATCCTCGGGAAGGGTCAAAATTGGCGCAGTAGTTAACTTATCTGTCAGTTTCTCAAAGCTATTCTCATAAGAGACAGACCAAAAAAATTTCACCTTTTTTGGGTCAATTTAGTAAGCGGAGCATCTATGGAGGAAAAACTCTCTACGAACCTTCTGTAGTACACGACCAACCCTAAGAACCTCTGAATATCGGTTTGAGTCATGGGTCTGGGCTATTTTCTCACTGCCTCAACCTTTTGGTCAACCTTAATCCTCTCACTAGGCACGATGTGCCCAGGAAAGCAATTGCACTAAGCCAGAATTCATATTTGGAAAACTTTGCATATAATTTATGGTCTTTGAGAGTTTGAAGGATGATTCAGAGGTGACTGGAATGATCCTTCTCATTCTTCGAGTAAACTAAGATGTCGTAGATGAAAACTATGATGAACAGGCCTAGAAATTGATAGAATGTCCTATTCATTAGGCCCATAAAAGTTGTAGGGGCATTAGTCAGTCCGAAGGACATAACCAAGAATTCATAATGGCCATATCGGGTTCGAAAAGCTATTTTAGAAATATCAGCCTCCCTAACCTTCAACTGATGATATCCCAAACGAAGGTCTATCTTTGAGAAATATTTGGCACCTTGGAGTTGATCGAATAAATCATCAATTCTGGGAAGAGGGTACTTATTCTTGACAGTGACCTTATTAAGCTGTCGGTAATCTATACACATATGAAGGGAACTGTCTTTCTTATGCATGAAGAGAACCAAAGTACCCCAGGGAGAAACACTTAGACGAATAAAGCCTTTATCAAGAAGGTCCTTTAATTGTTCTTTCAACTTTTTCAATTCTGCAGAAGCCATTCTATATGGCGGAATAGAAATAAGATGAGTGTCTGGATCAAGTCAAGGCCAAAATTTATCTCTCTATTAGGTGGTGTCCCTGGGAGATCATCAGGAAAGACTTTTGGGAATTCATTAACTACGGGAACAAATTGGTGGGAAGGACTTTCAGAACTAGAATCTTTGAGTCAAACAAGATGGTACAAACACCACTTTAAAATAAGTTTACGGGCTCTGAGATAAGATATGAACTCCCCACTAGGTTCTAAAGAATACTCCTCCCACTCTATCACTTGTTTATTCAGAAAGAAAAAAGTGACCTTTTGGGTTCTACAGTCTAGTGTGGCATAACATGAATGAAGCCAATCCATCCCCAAGATAGCATCAAAGTCAATCATATCAAGCTCTACAAGGTCTGCCATAGTATCATGATTACAAATGGACACAACACAATTTCTATACACCTTCCTAGCCACAATAGAGTCACCAACAGGAGTAGAAATAGAGAAAGGTTCCAAAATATTTTTGAGCTTAAAACCAAAACTGACTGCCTCATATGGGGTCACATAAGACAAAGTAGACTCTGGGTCAAGAAACACATACACATTACTGTAAAAGATTTGAAACGTACCCGTGACAACATATGGTGAAGCCTCTGCATTCTAGCGGTTAGATAAAGCATATAATCGATTGTGACCGCTCTCGGTAGCTGAAGTAGTACTCTTGGGAGGTGGTGGTGGCGCTGAGGAATTTGCTTGGGACCTAGCACCACCAAAGTTTTCTCTGGCGGAAGGGAAATCTCTCTAAAAATGGACTGACTAACCACAATTATAGCACACCAAGCTGCCCAACTAACACTTTTCTGGGTAATGTTTACAGCAAGTCCCACATTGCAGAAATGACCGATGTGGTAGAGCTACACTACTTTGAGACTGAGTACCCTGCGTCTTCCAACCATTGTTAGGCTGTGGGTTAAAGGACTGCTGATTAATTGGAGGTCTGGGCGCTGGGCAGCTAGCTGATGATAGAGCGTTGCTCCAAAACTTCTTCTTAGACCACCCATTTTCCCAATTACCACCTTGGCGTTGACTGTTATTCTGGTCTACAGATCTAGTCCTCTTAGCCTGCTTGTCTTTCTCCCTTGCCTCTGTGTCATGACCCGAGATGAGGCCCTAGCCATGACGAGCATCCCGAACTATGAAGGCCCAGGTGCCTTTCTCTATCTGCAAATCATGCACACCATTCATATACTATAAAGAGATATGGAAGAGATAATAAATACGGGAACATGGTCAATCACTTAATTCAATTGAACAATATGAAATTTGAGTTCATAACATTCAAAAATATACGACACTAGTCTGAGAAATCTCTAACAATATAAAAATTAACATCTATCTAAAGACTGGGACAAGGCCCCCAGTTGGACCATAAAATGAAATAAATTAAAATAGTCACTCAACCAGGCCTTCCCAAAAAGAGAAGTCTCACTAACTGCAACTTTTGACTCACAAGTCTACTGATTTACGGGACCTCGGGACTATGCCTCAGACCCTGAAATATAGGGGGTCAATACAATTGTACCAGTATGTGAAATAATCTAAAATAACATCTTGTTATTACACAATATAGATGAGAGCATTTCGTAAAACATTACATATAAGATAAGTAAAAAACATGGGCATAATTTAGAATTTTTGAATGCTTTCTTGAAATCAACTCACACTTTACTTACTTCTGAGATAGATGGTACACTCTACATTTCTAAAATCCTACGGGCCATATAGAATCCACCCTTGACTCTGCGGTCAAGCCCCCAATCTGAGTATGCCGCAAGGATTGGAGTCCTAATTACTATTCTAGTATACCAGTGTCTCAAAGACAAGTATACATTAGCATTAGGCAAATCATATCACCCGAATTGGCAAACTCAGTTTCTAGCAATGAGCCCTTACATTCAAACACTTTCTTCGAGTAACCATATTATCATGACCCGACCCGAGGCCTTGGCTGCAATGGGCATCCCGAACCACACAGGCCCGAGATACCCTTGTCACGTCCCAACCCACTAGTGATACTTTCCTCTCTGGGCCCAGGCCCGCACGCTTTAAAATGTGTTACTAGGGAGTAAGGCTTTCTCACTTATATACCCAACATCCCTCCTATGTTTTGCCGATGTGGGACTCCTTCCTAAGTTGGGGTGTTACATATACCCCTCTTATGGACTCAGCGTCCTCGCTGAGGTTTGCCCTACCGAATGGGATTTGCCTACACTCAGGACTAAGGTTTGCCCCGCCTTACCGGGATTCGCCTACACTCAGTTTGAACTCTGTCCCACATCGATAGGGACGACATAGGAGCGGCTCTGATACCATTCTGTCACGACCCGACCCGAGGCCCTGGCCGCGACAGGCATCCCGAACCACACAGGCCCGACATACCCTTGTCACGTCCCAACCCACTAGTGATATTGTCCGCTCTAGGCCCAGAGCGGATAATATCACTAGTGGGTTGGGACGTGACAAAGGTATATCGGGCTTGTATGATTCGGGATGCTCATTGCGGCTAGGACCTCGGGTCGGGTCGTGACATCAATAGTGGGTTGGGACGTGACAAGGGTATCTCGAGCCTATGTGGTTCGGGATGCCTGTAGCGGCTAGGGCCTCGGGTTGGGTCGTGACACATATACCTCTTTTTAGGCCCAATTTTAGTTCTTTAAACAACATGCTTCATATGCAAAGTCATTTCATGCTTAAAATATCAAGGGTATGTCATCACCGAGTATCACATCATAAGAATCATAATATCACAAGAGAGTCATCATTTTGAAATCTCAAGAAAACTTATGCAAATAACTTCTTTTGCAAGACTTAAAACATGTGGTGGTTATGTCAATTTACTCAATCACATGCAACTCTTCTTATTAGTGCAAAAGTATAGTTATAGTAAAGAACTCCCTCTCATCATATCATAGACCATTTCTAACACCATGATGTTGAGAAACTTACTTTAAAATCGTAGTTCATGCTTTTAAAAATCACTCACAATACAAATATACACTTTATTTCTCAACAAGAGAGGGAAATTCATTGTTCATGATCTTAATTAAACATTCCAAACTATATATGTATATACATGAAGGGTCAAGATTTGATTACCACAAAAAGGGTTCAACACAATACATATATTCTCATCAAAACAATTTAATAACATGTTTTTCGAAACAATATTCAAAAACCCTTTCTTGCAACATGATTATAAATTCATAAACTTGATAAAACTGTAAAATCCATGCCCATGGAGTTTAATGATAGTCCCACATACCTTAAGTCGTTTATTTCAAAGGTTAGAGCCTTAATCTTAACTTGTTTCTTCAAATTCTTGACTTAGAGGATGGATTCTTGATCTTAGGGAGGGAAATTAGGGTTTTTTTCTTGATGGATTTGAGTGAATTTGGGCATATTATGACCAAAAGACGTTTTAATTCACTGTTTACACGACTTGGGGACTTTGTGAAAAGATGAGTCTGACCCCCCCCCCCCCCCCCCGAATTTAAAATTTGCAATTGAAATGCCAATTTATCCTTCACCATGATGCGGTGATGCCTTCATTGCTACACTCACCGTGACGCAACGCAATCGCGGAGAGTCACTGGAAACTGACGATTGTTGTTTTTCTCTTCACCATGATGCGATGAAGGTCTCACCGCTATAGTCACCGCGACGCAGTGAAATCACGGTAACCTTCTATTTTCAATTTCCAAACATGCCTCAAACCCCGTCCGAAAAATCCAAAACATACCCGATATTATGTTACTTGCACCCTTGAACATGAGTCAACTGAAAAATTTACGTCTCGAGGTTGGGAAGATCAATTTAGAAATCATTGAAGTTTAGGAGCTTAATATATGATTAAGTCCTTCAACACTTAGGAAAATTTCAGGTTGTTAGCTCTTTATGCATGCTACTAAGTGTGGTATCAAGTCGACAATGCTATGGGGTGTTACAGTTTGCTAGCCTCTTCTTCTCCTCCTTAATATATTGTATATGAATGGACAACTTAGAGAAATCCATTTCTCTATTCAGCATTACTCCTTTGCATTCCAATACCAGATCATCTGAGAGACCGGATGCAAACTTTCTCAGGAGGGTTCTCATGTTACCCACCAATTCTGGAGCATAATGGGATAACTGGTTGAACTTCAATGTGTAATCCTTGACACTCATTTTCCCTTGTATTAAGTTCATAAGTTCTTCAGCCTTTGATTTCCTCAATTCCTGAGGAAAAAAATGATCCAGAAAATCCTCCATAAACTCACCCCACACCGAAGGCTCAACATCTCTACCCTTCAAATCCTTCCATTCATTATACCACTGATTGGCCAAATCTTTCAACTGATAAGCTGACCATTCAACCTCCTCAACTTCATTCGCATGCATAACCCAAAAAATTTCTCCAGTTTATCAATGAACTCTTGGGGGCCCTCCTCATCCCTCGTACCTATAAACTTAGGTGGGTTCAGTCTCATAAATTGACCAACCCTTATAATCTTAGATAAACTAGACACAGATCCCACATCTTCAAACTAACGGGCTTGAGAAGCCATTAACTGAGCTATCATATGCATAGACTATTGGAACTCAACATTGGATACCGCTCTTTGGGTGTTCTAAGTATGGTTGACTCCAAATCGAGGAGCCCGAGGTGGACTAGTTTGAATAGGAGGAACTCCTAGAGTAGAAACAAACTCAGTAGTACGAGCTCTATTACGAGTCCGCATCCCATGGGTAGGGTGGACATTCTCAGCCTAAGCATTCTGTTCGTTAGATTGACGGGGAGGCATGATAGCTTTCTAAAATATAGGAAATCATTGATTAGAGGACATATAGACTCTATAGGACAAACTAAATCATGAAAAGAAGAGAGACATTCCTAAATAATTTGTAGCCTCCCTCTTATAAGTGTGGCGCGCTACACACCATAAATAGAACTCTACCCGATGAGACTTTGCAGACATCCTAGTACCATGAACCATTCTCTGATATCAAGTTTGTCACAACCCAAGCTGAGACTCTGTCCATGATGAACATCTCAAACCATGAAGGCCCGAGCGTCCTTGTTTTATCTGGCAATCATACACAATGTTCATACAATGTAAAGAAATATGAAAAGTTAGAAAAATGATAACATGGTAAATTTCTAAATTCAACTGGGCAATACGAAATGAGGTTCATAATATTAAAAATACATGACACCAGTCTGCGAAATCTCTAATAGCATAAAACAACTTCTGTCTTAAAACTGGGACAAGGCCCCCAGTCGGACCATAAAACAAAATTAAATAATAAAGTCTAATAACCAGGCCTCTTGGAATAGAGAAGTCTCACCAACTACAAGTCTTGGACACATTAATCTACTGTTTAGCAGGACTCCGATACTATGCCTCAAATCCTGAAATATAAGGGTCAATATAGATGTACTGGTACGCAGAATAATTCAAAAAAAAATACTAATATGTAAAGTAAGTGAGAGCATTTCATGAAAAGTATGTCATCATCAAACATTTAAAAATCCATGAGCATAATAAATAGGCTTTTAAAATATTTCTGTAAATCTACACTCAACATCTTTGTCTTAGTTCTGAGCCAGGTGGTACTCCCTACAAGTCTGATATTCCACGGGCTATATGGAATCCACTCTTGACTCGGAAGCCAAGCCCCCAACCCAAGTTTGCCGTAAGGGTTGGAGTTTCTAATTCTGATACGCCATAGGGCACTAGGCCAGTGTATAATTCCTCTTGGGGACATAATAACCCATATTGACAAAAAACGGTTTAGGGAAATGAGTTTTCTGAACTCGTGCCTTCTTTAGGTAACCACTTAACATCTCTTAAGCCTATTTTTAACCTTTTCTGAAGATGCATCTTTCAAAATTCAAATTTTGAAAATCTAATTGAAATCTAACTTCTATTTTGTTCAAAGTCTGTTATGACATTATCTGATTTTGGTATCATCATACCAAGAGTTGCAAGTCATACATCTAAGACATATCATAATCGTATCACAGTTCTTTCACTCAAAACAATGTTCAGACCACCTAAACATTCAAATAATACAAGAGAACTCATATTTCAAAACATATGTCAAAATATGCAAAGACTCTCTCTTTTCAACATTTCAACCAATGGTGGTCAATTTCTCAAAATGATCATGCAATTCCCTTGATTATTACATTTTTCATTTAAAAATAAGAAAATATCGCTCTCTTCAGTTCACAACCAACATAAATTTCGTAATTGATAGTAAAAGTGTAAAACCCTTAGCTCATGCTTTAAGTCATGCAATTGAATAACCCTTAAATTGAAAATCAAAAGATACACAACGAGAGAGGGAAATTAACTCTTCATGCTCTCAATTCATACTTCAAAATTGAAAACACATTGATACATATACACGAGTAAAGTTCGGAGTTAACGTAAGGCCTCGAGACCAAAATCATATATCATTGGAAGGATTTACAATGCTTACTTTTGAATGTAATTCAAGATATTCATGAAAACATGATTTATCAACATTCAAAACATTAATATAATGATTTATCCATGCCTATGTAGATTAGGAAAGCCCTACGTACCTTAATCGATGAAGAAATCGCAAAAAAGTTGATCCCTTGAGCTTGAATGTTTAACCCTAAATTGTTTTTATCCTATTGTGTTTTTGAAAGATGAACTAGGAATTCAAGAGAGTTAAAACGTTACTAATGACCCTAATTTCGTCTATAGATGTTTAGGGACGGCTTTGGAACGTAAAAAGACTTGATTGCTCTTGAAATAACTCAAAAATGAAGTGTCTATGTCGTTTGGCCATAGGGTTTACGTCGCACAACCTATGGAAAACCTTAAGCTTTGCATTGCACAACACATGAAAAAACCTTAAGGTTTGTGTAGTACAACTTATGGAAAACCCTTTCCAGTGAACGTTTGCGATGGTTAGGCGATGCACACCCCTTTGCAAAGCCATAACTTTTTGCTCGGGTACCGGATTAAGGAGAAATTGGTATTGTTGGAAAGCTAATTCGATTATCTACAATTTGGTGGGTTTTAATCTTCCAAATTCCACATATACATAAAGTTATACTCATTCAAAGATGGACCTTGTGGAATCGAACCCCAAAAATTGGCCGAATCAAAGGCTCTTAGCTCACTTTGCTCTAAGTGATTCCGATGAACATATTTCACCTCGAAAGCACTTCACACGCTAGGATAATGATCATGAAACTTATATTCACATAGGAAATCATTTGTATTGGAGCTTATACACATAGGAATGACGGATAGAGTTCTAGCGCAAAAATACGGGGTGTTACACTCATCTTGTCTAATTAGACAGTATTTTTATAATCACCTTAAACACAATGATCTATATATGTCTGTTCACTAAGAGACAGACAATGGTGTGCTTAATTACAATGCAACAGTTTGAATCAAGTGGCTGGAATTATATAATTGGTCTTTCTCACTTTACCATAAAGACAACGGCACATCATTTCAAGTGCAGAATATTCAAACTGAGGTATTATATATCCATATCATAATCTTCATCTCATCCTCTTCAATTAAGAGGATTCATGAGTTTTTCCGCGGTTAATATTAAAACGATACAGAAGCAGATGTGGCTTTTTGATACATAAACCGGTACTTCTGGAGTGATGCATAAATTTATGTAAAATCTACTAAAATAGCAATAAATAGTAGATATGAACCCATAATTTTAAAGATATAATAGGTTCAATTGTGAGAAAACAGATCGGTGGATGCAAGGCAACTCTGTTTTTTCACATATAAGTTTTTACCTTCCCCCTTTTTGCTTCCTTCAACCCACACATACACTCATTTGTCCACACAAAAAGGTTCTTTTTCCAGTGTTGCCTACTCTTCAGGTTATGCCTCCAGGATTACTCTGTATGTTTTGCGTAGTATGCGGCAGTTTTCAGTATGTCAGGTGAATTTGATGCGCGATTGAGTGCTTAAGTATTTTGTTAAACACTAATTGAAGAAACGAAGTTTGACATTCATTCAACGTTGAAATGTGTGACCATCTTATCTAAAAAAGCTTAGACAGTTAAAGAGAGCGCAGTTTTATTTACTTAATTGTATTCTCAATATGCATGGCATCATGTCAAGAATAAGCGTTTAGCCATCAGACTTTCTTTCTGCAAGGTTAAATTTTTATTTTGAGGAGTGATGTGCAGTTGCATTTACTGCTATAATCATCTAGATCGTTGAAGCTCCAAAGCAAAATACTTGTTTTCTCTTCAGACGAAGTATGCCTTATGTCTAACTGAATGTTTAAGTCTACGGCTCACAATAATTTTCCATTGTTCTAGTCCTTAAAACAGCTGAAAAACGAAATTGGCATAAAGCTATAATCGTTAGGTTCTTCTGTAGAAATTTGTTGTCTTGGTTCGAGTTATGGAGAAAAGAGTCAGAAAAAAAAAATCCAAGTGTCTCGTTTACTTAGCAAGACAAGATTATCGTTATCACCACAGAATGAGTACTGTAGATGCATTGAGTCAAGCTGAGGATAGATTAGTGATTGTTGAGTTCTATGGAACATCGTGTGCTTCATATCGAGCATTATTCACTAAGGTGAGTAATCTCATTATGTACGATTTTCTGAGTAATGGTCCATTTCTATTTAGACCGCACAAATAGCTGTCGCAAACATAGTTAGAATATACAAGAGTTGATCCTCACTTTTGTCGCAAGTTTGCAATTAGAAGTGGATGTAAAATGTTAAACGTTATAAAGAATCAATCATGAATGCAGTATTAGAAAGGTTTAGAACTCTATTGGTGTTATCCTATTGCCGCTCGAAATCAAAACATTCTCTGAACGGAGGAATCATCTAAGCGAGTACAATAAACGGGTGCTTTCTAATGGTCAAAGAATAAAATGCACAATACTAAAGGAAGCAGAAGCACCTGATGAACCAAAGGCTCACAATACGTGGGAATAACCAGCGGAAGACAATAGCTAGCAGTGTTATTAGGAAAGTTCTTTTTACTCAAAACTATAAGTAAGTCGCGCAGTCAAATAGCAAACACCCCGCGGACCTAGGCAGGAAAGGAGGAAACAGTCACGCTTCATCGAATCAGATCAGATCAAAAGAATGTTCACTTAGAGAAAGTAAGAGGAGCAAATATCAAGTATAAAGAATCTTTGAGTCTTTAATTCCTTGGTTTTACACTATTCTTGTTGAAGTTGATCGACTCCATGTATCTTCTGGTTTATTCAATAGCAATAATTTGTCTAATAATCAACGATTAGCAAAAATCGTTAACCAATCAATAATCAACGTTTCCTAATATTTTGGGGCAACAACATTTATATGAACAAGTTTTAATGGGCTAATACCAATAATATTGCACGGCATGCAAGGGAACTTTGTTTATTAACTTAAGTTCGTACCCTTTGTCCTTTTTCTCTTCCACCAACACAAGCATACTTTAAACTTCTCATTAAAGCAATGGAACTTTATTAAATTAGGAGTGTCCAATTCAGCAGCAATCAAGTTGTGACAATCAACTACTCTCAGTTGTTTGAGCCTTTCACTGGTGATCTTCATAGTCTTCAAGGTCTCGCAACAAATTAAATTAAACTTTTCAAGATTTTGTAGGCTGTAAAATAGTTCCTCTAACCAATTGTCTGTGATGTTAACACATTTGAGGTACAAACTCTTGAGGACTTTGCAAGTAGTTATTCTAACAACCTTTATACTCTCATAAAAGTGGTTGTTGATGCTAAGCACTTCGAGATTAATTGCTGCAATACCAACCAAGTGGAGTACAGAATGGCGAAATTCCGGGTTTACCAAGTTAACCTTTTTCAGTCTAGATAAAGTTTCACCAACTTGAAAGCTGGTGAGTCCGTTGATATACCGCAAAGACAGATGCTCATGAACAAATTGGTCATCCAAAAACACAAAAGACAGGTGCAGTTCTCACAAATATAATAACTTTATCATACCATCAGCAGGCAGTTCAATCTTAAATCCTTCCAAACTCAAATCAGTTAGTGATTTGTCAGCAAATATTGTCTCAGGCAAGCTGTTGTATCCATAACCAGTCCTTTCCTTTTCTCTTAGACTCACCTCTTTGATATTACAAGCTACAAGTATCTGAATCCAGTTGTCAACAAAAGAAACACGAGGATGATAATAACCTAACCACAAAGAGAAGTTCCGCATGGAAATATTGCGCTTTTGTTAAGTTTCTACATGAGCTAAGATCAACAAGAGAGAAGAATAATCTAGAAGGAATCAATTTCAGTAACTGAATTTGTTCAAGTACATTGAGCTCTATTACATTATTTATAGACTAGTTTGGCTCCTTGTGACAGCTATACATTGACAGCTGTCACTTCTAACTAACTACCCACACACACATGTTTATAGTGTGCAATAATAGGCTTCTACTTCCATCAACTTGATAGCCAACTATCTTAGCTCAACACTCCCCCTCAAGTTGATAGCTTGAAGAGGTTCTTCATTCCCAGCTGGTTGAGCAAATACTCATGTTGGTTTCTTCCCAAGGCTTTTGTGAGAATATCTGTAAGTTGTTTAAGTTGTTCTCCAGAGTTAACATGATTGGTCTTGATCATGTTTTGGTTAATTCTTTCCCTCACAAAGTGACAGTTTATGTCAATGTGTTTTGTCCTCTCATGAAATATAGGATTAGCTTCAATCTGTATGGCCTCCTTGTTATCACACATTAGATCTACTGGTTGTTTGATTTGAACTCCCTGTTCTTGAAACAAACCAAGTAACCATGTAACTTCAGCACTGCATGTAGCCATGCTTCTGAACTCTGCCTCTGCAGAACTTCTGGAGACAGTATCTTGCTTTTTTGACTTTCAAGAAATCAGAGCATGTCCAAACTTTACTACATATCCTGCAACTGATTTCTAGTTTGCAAGCAAGCACCCCAATCAGAGTTGTAGTAGGCAGTCAACTTGTTTGTGGATTCTGCAGGCATAAACAGTCTTAGACTAGGACTTGCTTTTATATATTGATACAAGAATAACCAAGGAACACACAAAACATACTCCGAAAACAGTCCACAAACTACAAGTAGCCGAGGACCTTTGGAGACCACTCTCGGATTCGAACAACAACAAGAACAAGGTGTAAATGACACCAAAAACAACAACAATAACAATAGATAAACAACAACATAACAAGAAGAACAACACTAGGATAACAATAATTCAACAGTTACAAGATTACAAGAACAACAAGAACCAATGGGTTCACTAGACAACACAACTAGTACATTAAATGTAACGATAGAAAGTGAGACATACACTATTACAAGATTAGGAACCCAAAGATATATTAAATCTAAGGACCCCTAAGACTTACAATAGAAAAACCACACCTTTACGAAGACACGAGAGGGATTCCACCACTCAAGCACCAACATTTACAAGCAATACACATTCACAAGTGATTTCACACTTGCTCATGTCCTAGTTTCGGCCTAGGGAGGCTCTCTCTCTCTACAGAGGTGTTCTTTGTGTTCTTACATCAACATTCAACAACTGATGAACTAAAACCCTATATTGTTCTATTTATAGTACCTTACAAATAAAAGGTAAAATGACAAAAAGGCCTTTTAATGACTAAGTAGGCAAATAGGCGCCCATGGAGTGTGTTTAGGGGCGGTTTGGAGCCCTTTTTAACACTTCAACTCGTACACTTCCAAGGTTGCATCCAAAATACTCAAAAACGTTCATCTTCATGATCGTGATTGTATCATCCTCTCCATCTTGAGAGGAATTTGACCTCAAATTCACAGCACAAACCAAATGAAAATGGTACAAAACAGTCCACAAAATAAGAAAAAACCGAGAACACCACATCTTCAAGTCTCGGCCAACATCTTTATTTTGCACCTTGGCTTCCTCTCCATCTTGATATTTACCTTGAATCTCATCCGTCTCAATTGAGCTTAGCCAAAAGTTTCACTACAAAACAACAAATGAGTTAGTTGTAAAGAAAGGTCCTCACACTCTCTCTTTATTTCTTTGTTCTAGGATTCCTCACACTCAATATCACAAGTGTTGTATGCTTGATTGTAATCCGTGAGGTGTTGAGAGGTGAACCCAATGTTTACTACGACTCCAAGGAATAAGAAAGAAAACACACAAGAACGTAAACACGAAGAACGGTCTCAAAACCAACTCACAATCTAGTAAATGGTCACTAACTTGTAAGTTAGTATTGAAATCAATAAACAAAACTAAGGACACAACAAAATGAAACTAAGAGATCAAAATTTGATCTAAAAAATTATCGTGTGAACAGTAAATGATGACGCAGAAGCTGTTAGCATGATGTAAATATTGTATATATTAATGTGACCATATATTGTTGTATATTAGTGTAATTACATAGATTTGATTTTGTAGTTAAAGAGAATAATAGTGGCTTTAGTAGAGCAGATTTGGTGGGATAGAATAGCGGATTTAGAGGGATAGAAAAACTGACCTATAGGGATAGGAAGACGGATCTTTAGGGATGTAATCATTGAATATTTTTTATTTAATGACAAGACTCTCAATATTGAGAGGTATTCAGTAGAAAATTAATATGGTATCAGAGCTTTCTCTTGGTTGTCTTGTCTCGTAGAATTCATTCGTGGTTCTTTTCAGTCATTTTGGAAAATTTTGGTTTTTTGTTGATTGTTCCTCGGTAATTAACACCTTGGACTTTGATCTTGGTCATTTTGGTTATTCTTTTTGTGTCAGTGTTTTTAGTTTTCATGAATATGACTTCATATCAGTTTGAATCATTCAGTGTTCATTTTATTGGAAAGAATTTTTCATCATGAGAGTTTCAGTTTCAGTTATTTGTCAACTGTAAAAGAATTATGGGGCCATATAGATGGAGTCGATCCTGCTCCTACTGATCCTACAAAGTTAGGTGAATGGAAGATTAAAGATGCTCGGGTGATGACATGGCTTGTAGGGTCAATTGACCCTCTTATTATTCTTAATCTCTGGCCTTACAAGACAGCTAAAGCCATGTGGGATTATTTACAAAGGGTTTACAACCAAGATAATAGTGCCCGACGCTTTCACTTAAAGTATGAAATTGCTAATTACTCTCAAGGAGGTCTTTCTGTTCAGGATTATTTTTTTGGATTTCAGAACTTATGGGTTGAATTTACAGATATTGTTTATGCCAAAATACTTGTCGAATATCTCTCTGTAATTCAATAAGTTCATGAGCAAAGTAAGCGAGATCAATTTTTGATGAAGTTACTCTCTGAGTTTGAGAGTGTTCGCTCCTATTTGATGAATTGTGACCCATCTCCCTCCTTGGATGTTTGTTTTAGGGAATTACTCTGTGAAGAGCAACGTTTTATCACACAAAATGCTTTCAAGCAAGTTGATGATATTGTTTCTGCATTTGCTTCCCAAGGTAAAGAAAATGGTAGGGATATAACTAGAATTCAATGCTACAGTTGCAAGGGATATGGCCATATTTCTAGCAATTATGGCAGGAAGTTTTGTAATTATTGCAAACAACAAGGACACATTATCATAGAATGTCTCACACACCCTCAAAATCGCAAGGTTAATGCTTTTCAAGTTGGGACAAATGGTTTCACTATTGAGAACTCATCTTCGGAACAAGTTCATACTCCTGAAATGGTAAGACAAATGGTCATGTCAGCTTTTTCAGCTTTAGGGCTACAAGATAATGATCTTGCATCTAATTTTTGGCTTGTTGATTCCAGGGCTTCCAATCATATGACCAACTCATCTAGTATGCGAAACAATGTTCGTAAGTATCATGGTCCATCAAAAATTCAAGTTGCCAATGGTAGTAATTTACCCATTTACCAAGGTTGGGGATATTACTAAAACTTTCAACAATGTTTTTGTGTCACCAAAGCTCTCCACTAGTCTTATTTCAGTTGGACAATTGGTAGATAACAATTATGATGTGAATTTTTCTCGTAATGGTTGTCTTGTGCAGGATCAGGTGTCGGGGACAATAATTGTGAAGAGGCCTAAAGTTGGACGACTATTTTCTATACACTTTTCCATTCCCCATGTTCTATCATTTGCTTGTACTTCTACACCTAGTAAGGCTGAGGTATGGCATAAGCGCTTAGGACATCCAAATTCTATTGTGTTATCTCATTTATCAAATTTGGGTTTATTGGGGAACAAAAATTAATTTTCCACTGCTTTCTTTAATTGTTCTACTTGTAAATTAGGCAAGAGTAAAATTCTTCCTTTTCCTAATTTTGGTAGTCGTGCTACAAAGTGTTTTGATATCATTCATAGTGATGTTTGGGGTATTTCACCAATTGTTTCTCATGCTCAGTTCAAGTACTTTGTGACATTCATAGATAATTATAGTCAATTTATGTGGGTGTAATTTCTTCATACAAACTATGAGGTATTTTCCATGTTCAAGATATTTTTGGCTTACATTGAGACTCAATTTTCTACTTGTATCAAATTATTAAGATCTGATTCTGGTGGAGAATATATGTCAAATGAATTCAAAAAAAAATTTCTTGACAAAGGAATTGTCTCGCAATGCTCTTATCCATATACACCACAACAAAATGGGGTCGTTAAGAGTAAAAATTGTCATCTTTTAGATGTCACTCGTACTCTATTGATTGAGTCCTCTGTCCCATCTAAATATTGGGTTGAAGCTTTGTCTACTGCTGTCTATTTAATTAACAGACTTCCATCTAAAGTGTTAAATCTTGAGTCTCCATATTTTTGTCTTTATCACAAAAATCCAAGCTATGATAATTTTTATACATTTGGTTGTATTTGTTTTGTGCATCTTCCTCCTTCTCAGTGTAATAAACTTTCTATTCAGTCTACTAAATGTGTTTTTATGGGTTATAGTACTTCACAGAAAGGTTTTCTCTATTATGATCCATGTTCTAATAAATTTCATGTTTCTAGAAATGTTGTTTTCTTTGAGAATCAGTATTTTTTTCCTACTCGTGTTGAGTCATCTCCTGCTTCTCTTCTTCTTCCTACTTTTGAGGATTTATCATCTTCTTCTAAGAGGGACAAACCCGAATTTGTGTACGAACGCTGGTGGCCAACTTTTCCCCCTCCTAAAATTGATTCGCCACCTGAAACTGCACCACAACTAGAATATGAGAATTCTTCAAGGCCAGCTCCCCTTGAGCCCACTCGACGATCTACGAGAGTATCTCGTACTCCTAATTGGTATGACTTTTCATCTTCTTTATCCACTATTTTTGTTCCAACTTGTTACTCACAAGCTTCAAGCATTAATGTTGGCAGATGGCAATGGAGGAAGAACTTTTGGCTCTCAAGGAAAATGGCACATGGGATATTGTTTCATGTCCTTCAAATGTCCATCCAATTGGATGTAAATGGGTTTATTTAATTAAACTTCATTTTGATGGAACTCTTGATCTGTACAAAGCTTGGTTGGTTGTTCTTAGTAACAAGTAGGAGTATGGTGTGAACTATGAAGAGACTTTTGCACCGGTAGCAAAAATGACGACGGTGCCAACTATTGTTGCTATTGCTGCTTCACAAAACTGGACTCTTCATCAAATGGATGTCAAAAATGCTTTTATTCATGGTGATCTCAAAGAGGATATTTATATGAAACCTCCACCAGGTTTGTTCTCATTGCCTACGTCAGATGTATGCAAGTTGAAACGGTCTTTGTATGGATTAAAAGAAGCTCCCAGAGCTTGGTTTGACAAATTTCGGTCTACTTTTCTACAATTCTCTTTTGAGCAGAGCAAATATGACTCATCTTTGTTTCTTCGAAAAATATCCACAGGTTGTATTCTTCTTTTGGAATATGTAAATAACATTATTATTACAGGAACTGATTCTTCACTAATCTTTAACCAGCAACAACAACTTAAGGATTCTTTTCATATGAAAGATCTTAGTACTCTTACATACTTCTTGGGTTTGGAAGTTCATCGTGATTCATCTGGTGTGTTTCTATATCAACACAAATAAACCCAAGATTTGATTTCTTTGGTAGGTCTTCAGGATTCCTCCTCTGTAGATACTCCATTAGAATTGAATGTAAAGTATCGCCAAGAGGAAGGAGATCTTCTTCCTGATCCAACTATATTTCGGCAATTAGTTGGGAGCTTAAATTACCTTACTATTACCAGGCCTGATATCTCTTTTGCAGTTCAACAAGTTAGTCAGTTCATGCAAGCTCCCCGTTATCTTTATTTGGTGTCTGTCCATCACATCATTCGATATCTCCGAGGAACATCTAATTGTGGATTATTCTTTCCTAGTGGTTCGCCTATTCATCTTAATGCTTTTAGTGATTCTGATTAGGCGGGATGTATTGAAACTCGTCTTTCGATTATTGGTTGGTGCATGTTTCTTGAGACTCTTTGATATCTTGGAAGAGTGAGAAGCAAGACCGCGTGTCAAAATCTTCAACAGAGGCTGAATATCTAGCAATTTCCACTGCTTGCTCTGAGATTGTGTGGCTTCTTGGATTACTTACTGAGATTGGATTTCCTCAATCTAATACTACTCCTCTCCATGCTGACAATACAAGTGCTATTCAAATTTCTACTAATCCGGTTTATCATGAGCGAACCAAACACATCGAAGTATATTGTCATTATATACAAGAAGCTATAGATAAAGGTGTCATTACTCTTCCACATGTGTCCAGTGATCTTCAAATAGATGATGGATTTACAAAATCAATAGCACGGCGACAACATCAATTTCTAGTCAGTAAATTAATGCTTCTTGATCTACCAACATCAATTTGAGGGGGGATGTTAGCATGATGTAAATATTGTATATATTAATGTAACCATATATTTTTGTATATTAGTGTAATTACATAGATTTGATTTTGTAGTTAAAGAGAATAATAGTGACATTAGTAGAGCAGATTTGGTGGGATAGAACAACGGATTTAGAGGGATAGAAAAACTGATCTTTAGGGATAGGAAGACAGATCTTTAGGGATGTAATCATTGAATATTTTATATTTAATGACAAGACTCTCAATATTGAGAGGCATTCAACAGAAAATTGACAGCAACCACATATTGGTTGCGGTTTTTAAACAAGTTGTTATTTTCCAATTTGGAAGTCTTGGTCAATTTTCAATTTGGATTGTTGAGATTTGGTTAATGGAGGGAAACTACAAGCCTTGAAACTCTTTTCAATTTTCAAACAAAAGTCTTGACTTGACTTGTACTATTTCCTCAAAAAAAGGGCCCTTGAATCATGGAAAGTTGTTGGAAAGTGGTTGAGATGTGATTGACTAATTTGTGAGTGATGGTAAGTATTTCAAGACTAACAAAGCTTCACCTTTTTCCCTTCACCTTTAAAGATCTAATGCTCTCTTTATGTTTAACAATTTATGAAGGGGTGAAGAATTTCAAGAACAACAACAACCACACCAAGAACAACAACAACAATTCCAAGAACAACCAACAATTTCCACACGGCTATTCCAAAATCTACAACAACAATGCCTTAAATACACGGCCAAGACTACTACACTTCAACATAATGTTCTTAGGCCACAAATTATCATCAAAAATATCACAAGGCCTCACTTAGAACATCAACAACAACAACCAGTGTCTATTATAATCAACAATGTCACCAATACACGACCAAAGTTATGTTCACAATAACAAGATCAACAATTCAAGATCAAATTTAGATCTAGACTCAAGAGTGTTAGTGATGAATAAAACTAACACTAGAAACAACAAAACAAACAAAATGACTTCTAGATCTAGACAAAAAAAAAACAAGTCTCGGCCACAACACAACTTTCGGCCAAGACAACTCAAGAACACTTTTTATTTTTATTTTTCTAGCAAGCCCAAATTGATTTTGTTGGAACAAAATCAACCACAAGATCTGATACCAAATGATACAAGAATAACCTAGGAACACAAAAAACATACTCCAAAAATAGTTCACAAACTACAAGTAGCCGAGGACCTTTGGAGATCACTCTCGGATTTGAACAAGAACAAGAACAAGGTGTAAATGATACCAAAAACAACAACAATAACAATAGATAAACAATAACATAACAAGAATAACAACACTAGGATAACAACAATCCAACGGTTACATGATTACAAGAACAACAAGAACCAACAGGTTCACTAGACAACACAATTAGTACATGAAATGTAAAGATAAAAAGTGAGACATATACTATTACCAGATTAGGAACCCAAGGATATATTAAATCTAAGGACCCCTAAGAATTACAATAGCAACACCACACCCTTACGAAGATACAAGAGGGATTTCACCGCTCAAGCACCAACATTTTTAAGCAATACACATTCACAGGTGATTCCACACTTGCTCATGTCCTAGTTTTGGCCTAGGAAGGATCTCTCTCTCTAGATAGGTGTTCTTTGTGTTCTTACATCAATATTTAACAACTGAGGAACTAAAATCCTATATTGTTCTATTTATAGTACCTTACAAATAAAAGATAAAATGACAAAAAGGCCCTTCAATGACCAAGTAGGAAAATAGGAGCCCACAGAGTGTGTTTAGGGGCGGTTTGGAGCCCTTTTTAACACTTCAACTCATACACTTCTGAGGTTGCATCCAAAATACTCAAAAATATTTATCTTCATGATCGTGCTTGTATCATATATCTTACAACTCTGTAACGCCCCGTAAGAAGTCGTGCATGTATTAACTCTTAGTGGGATGGTCTTAAGACTTGAATAACATGAAAAAAAAATTCTAAGTGTCAAAGGACTTAGACCCATTTTTGGCTCGTAATCTTCGGGGATTTTATTTTCCACCTTCCCGACATTCATTTTTAGATTTTTTTGTTGCGTTGCGATATGGCAAGGTTGCAGTACGTCTCGGGAGAGTTTCAGAATTTTTAGATGAGCCTAAGGTCGTGTTTGGATTGGCAAAATAGTAGCTAAAGGCACTAGGGGGCGCCGCCCAGGGTTCACCCTCGCTCTAAGTGGGGCGCCGCCTTGGTCTCACCCCTGGTGAAAACAAGGTGCCGCCCTGGGTTCTCCCAGGGTCTAAGTAGGGCGCCGCCCTGCCTATTCCGCCCATCCAATTCCAGTGCACTATTCCATCTCATTAAGGGTGTTGTGGTATTTTTAAAAACCCTATCAACTTAAACACGGGATTACACTCCCCATTGAGCATAATATTGATATTTTCACCAAAAATCCTCAAGAACACTCTCAAGGGTTTCAACCTAAAGACCCAAGTAGTTCAATATTCGACTGTAGTTTTTCGAAGAAAATCATATATTTGGAATCCCCAGGACGTAGGCTTCAAGAAGCACCCATTATCTTCTAAATTTGAGGTATGCGGGGTTTTTCTAAATTCTCATGGGCATAGAAATTGTGTTTTAAGAAAGGTGTTTTTGAATTCATGTACATACTCCTGTTTTAGAAGCTTTAAATGATATTGTTTTAGCCTTTTGTCTTTTCCCCAAAAGTGACTTGAAAATTATATGTATATGTATATATGTGTTTTGCCTTGAAATATGAAATGAGAGCATGATTTACATGAAATCCCTTTCGTGATGTAAGTTTCCCATGTTTCACATGATATAGATTGTTTTGAAATACATCTTGAAAATCATGATATGAAATGCTTTGACTTTTGCTGTGTTTGGAATTCGATTTTTTGAACACGAAAGAGAGGGTTGTAAATGTTGAATATACATATAATGAAAGAGTGCATAGTTTTGCCAAAAGTACATGACCCCTATATGTTTGATGGAAGTTTTTGCTTGGTTTTGACTTGAGTTTCGTAACATGAAATCTTCTATGTAAATTACATGTTTAGGTGGTCTGAAATCATATTTTTATGAAAGATCATTCTAAATGTATTATAGCTCAGAAATACGATTTACAAGTCTTGGTATGACAATACCAACTCAGACAAATGCCATAACAGACACAGACTAGTTCAGAAATTAGATTTTATCATACTTGCATGATTTAGAAACTTCAGAATGATACATGTTTAGAAAAGGTTAAAATTGGGCATAAAGAGATGTTAGGTAGTCCCCGAAGAAGGCATGAGTTCAGATAACTCATTGCCTAAAATTGTGATTTGACGATCTGGGTATAGTATTTTACGTTGGCTTATGTGCCGTGTGGCGTATCAGACTCAGACACTCCAACCCTTGTGGCATACTTGGGTTGGGGGTTTCCCTGCCGAGTCAATGGCGGATTCCGTATAGCCCGTGGAATATCAGACTTGTAGGGGAGTTCCACCTAACTCAGAAGTAATACAAAGATCAGAAATACTTTTGACAAGAATGTCTCAGAATGTTCAAAATAATGCCCATGTGTTTTCAGAAAACTATTTATGCATATTGTTGAATGAAAAATTTTCTCTCATATTTTATATATGCATATATGTTCAAAAATTCTATTTTGGACTGCTTTGCGTGCCAGTACTTTTGTGCTGACCCCCCCTCCTTTCAGGTTCTGAGGCACAGTCTAGGGGTCCAGCAAATCAGTAGATGTTTTCAGATTACAGATCAGATCTTGCAGTGGTGAGCCTTCTATTATTCAAAAGGCCTAGTCATGTTAGACTTTTATTATTGGTTATGTTTTGGTCTACTAGGGTCTTTGTCCCAGTTTTCAGATAGCTTGTTTAGTTCAGAGTAGAGATTTTGTAGACTGAGTCATATATTATTATTCAGATACATTTTCAGTTTTAGTATTATGATCTTATTCAGATTGACCATGTTTCAATTTTAGATTTCTATTTCCGCATTATATTTTCTTTTATGAATATTGTGCATGATTACCAGATAGAGAAGGGTGTTTCGAGCCTTCATGGTTCGGGATGTTCGTCACAGCTAGGGCCCCGGTTCGAACCGTGACAAACTTTGTATCAAAGCACGGTTCATGGTCCCAGGGTGTCTGCAAAATTGTGTCAGGTAGAGTCTTATTTATGGGTGTGTAGCGTGCCATAATTATAAGCAGGAGGCTACTAGGCATTTAGGAAAATATTTCCCTTCTTTGTGGTTTAGTTCGTGCTTCAGGGTCAAGTCTGTTCCTAATCAGTGCTCTTTTGTCTTACATAAATAACAGTCATGCCTCCTCGTGGCAATACTAATCAGAGTGCTCAGAATGATGAAGTTCGTCCCACTTATGGGATGAGGACACATAATAGAGCTCCCACTTCAGACCCTGTCCCTACTCTGGGAGTCCCTCCAGTCCTGACCAGCCCACCCCGGGCTTTACGGACCAATTTTAACCGTCCCCCAGCTAATCAGAGAGATATTTGGAATGCAGAATTCAGACAATCCATTCATATGTTAACACATTTGGTGGCTGCACAGACTCAGCGGTTAGAAGATACTGGGTCTGTATCTGTTACTTCTGGAGCTATACGGGTGAGCCAATTCATGAGAATGAATCCTCCCAAATTCACCGGTACTAAAGTAGAAGAGGATCTGCAGGAATTTGTAGATGAAATGGAAAAGATCTTCAAAGTGATGCATGTTGATGAAGTAGAAGGGGTAGAATTGGCCGTGTATCAGCTGAAAGAGGTGGCGATTTAGTGGTACAATGATTGGGAAGATGCGAAGGGCGACAATGCTGAGCCCTCGGTATGGAGTGTGTTTGTAGATGCTTTCCTTGACCGGTTCTTTCCTTTAGAGTTGCGGGAGGCAAAGGCCGAGGAGTTCATGAACCTTAAGCAGGGTAAGATGAGTGTTCAGGAGTATACTCTAAAATTCAATCAGCTGGCCCATTATGCTCCTGAGATGATGGGTAGTATGAGGGCCCGAATGAGGAAGTTTGCATCTGGCCTTTCAGATGATCTGGTGCTTGAGTGACAGGGAGCTATGTTGAATAAGGAGTTGGACTTTTCTAGGCTGACGGTTCATATGCAATAGGTAAAAGAGAAAAAGAAGAAGATTTCAGAGGCTAGGGAGATAGAAAGATAGGTGAAAAGATCCAGATTTTCCGACCAGGGTCACAGTAATCCTCAAAGCGATAAGTGGGGAAATAAATGGAAGAAGAAGAAGAATTGGGGTAATGCATAATCTGCTGCCAGCGCCCCAGCGCCCAGACCACCAGCAGACCGACGATCTCAGAGTTTTCAGACTCATCATGGATCCAGAGCACCAGATACTCAGTCGCAAGGTAGTGTGGCTCATCAGCATTGAACTTTTCCGCGGTGTGAGAATTATGGTAGAAATTATCCAGGGAAGTGTCAGTTGGGCACACTTGTATGTTATTCATGTGGTTAGTCGGGTCATTTTCAGAGGGACTGTCCATCCACTAGGAGGAATGTTGGTGGTGCAAAGTCTCAGGTAAATTCTTCGGCACCACCCCCACCTCAAAAAGGCGCCACATCAGCTGTCGGGAACAATCACAATCGGTTATATGCTTTGACTAACCGCCAGTAGGCGGAAGCTTCCCCAGATGTTGTTATCGGTACGTTACAAATCTTTTCCCGTGATGTGTATGTGTTACTTAACCCCAGGTCTACCTTATCCTATGTGACCCCTTATGTGGCTATTGGTTTTGGGTTTGAGCCCAAAGTTATTGTAGAATCCATCACTGTTTCCACTCCTGTGGGTGATTCTGTTGTTGCTAGAAGGGTGTATAAAAATTGTGTCATGTCTATTCTTAGCTGGGATACTGTAGCAGACCTTATAGAACTTGATATGGTAGATTTTGACGCTATCCTTGGGATGGACTGGCTCCATTCGTGCTATGCCACATTAAATTGTAGGACTCGAAGAGTCACTTTTTCTTTCCCAAATGAACCAATGATAAGATGTAAAGGACATTCATTAGCACCTAGAGGGCACTTTATATCCTATCTCAGACCCCGCAGACTCATTTCTAAGGGTTGTCTGTATCATCTTATTCGGGTTAAAGATTCTAATGAAGAAATCTTCCACTTCAGTCTGTCTCTGTAGTAAATGAATTTCCAAAAATCTTTCCAGATGATCTCCCAGGAATACCACTTTATAGGGATATAGAGTTTGGTATTGATGTGTTGCCAGACACCCGCCCCATTTCCATTCCGCAAAATAGAATGGCTCCCGCAGAACTAAAAGAGTTGAAAGAACAGTTAGCAGATCTCCTAGATAAAGGTTTTATATGCCCCAATGTGTCTCCTTGGGGTGCGCCTGTACTTTTCATGCGAAAGAAAGACAGATCCCTTCGTATGTGTATAGACTACCGTCAGCTGAATAAGGTCACGATTAAAAATAAGTATCCTCTTCCTAGGATTGATGATCTTTTCGACCATCTTTAGGGTGTTAGATGTTTTTCAAAGATAGACCTTCATTCGGGCTATCATCAGTTGAAGGTTAGGGAGTCAGATATTCCTAAAACAGCTTTCCGAACCAGATACGACCATTATGAATTTTTAGTCATGTCTTTGGGTTGACTAACACCTCTGCAGCCTTCATGGATCTTATGAATAGAGTATTCCATCAGTTTCTAGACTTGTTCTTCATAGTGTTCATTGATGATATTCTGATATATTCCAAAAGTGAAGAGGACCATGGCAATCACCTTCGAATTATCCTTCAGACCCTTAAGGATCATCAGTTGTATGCTAAGTTCTCCAAATGTAAATTCTGGCTGAATGCTATTGTCTTCTTGGGGCATATTGTGTCCAGTGACGGGATTAGAGTGGATCCCCAAAAGGTTGAGGCAGTAAGAAAATGGCCCAGACCCACGACTCCAACCGACATTCAGAGCTTTTTGGATTTGGCGGGTTATTACAGAAGGTTTGTAGAGAGTTTTTCCTCCATAGCTACTCCGCTCACTAAATTGACTCAGAAAAAGGTGAAGTTTGTGTGGTCTGACTCATGTGAAAATAGTTTTGAGAAGTTGAAAGACAAGTTGACTACTGCTCCTGTTTTGACCCTTCCCGAAGGTGTAGATGGTTTTGTGGTTTACTGTGATACATCCCGTGTGGGACTTGGTTGTGTACTGATGTAGCATGGTAAGGTGGTAGCTTTGCGTCTAGGCAGTTAAAGGTGCATGAGCAAAACTACCCCACTCATGACTTAGAGTTAGCAGCTGTGGTGTTTGCACTTAGAATCTGGAGGCATTATCTCTATGGAGTACATGTTGATATTTATACTGACCACAAAAGTTTGCAGTATGTTTTCTCGCAGAAAGAATTGAACCTCAGGTAGAGGCGTTGGATGGAGCTTTTGAAAGACTATGATATGAGCCTGCATTACCATCCGAGCAAGGCTAATGTTGTAGCCGACGCTCTCAGTAGGTTGTCTATGGGTAGCCTTTCTCACATAGAAGAGGGGAAGAAAGAGATGGTGAAGGATATTCACCGCCTTGCAAATCTGAGAGTGCGACTCTTAGATTCCGAAGATGGAGGGGTGATTGTTCATGATATAGCTAAGTCATCCCTTTATGCTAAAGTTAAAGAGAAGCAGGTTGAAGATCCCATCTTAATGCAAATCAAGAAAGATATGGGTCAACAAAAGGTAATGTCGTTTGAGATCGGTGGTGATGGTATTCTGAGATATCAGGGTAGGATATGCATTCCGAACGTTGATGGACTGCAGGAAAGAATCCTTAATAAGGCTCACACTTCGAGGTACGTTGTTCACCCGGGCTCTACTAAGATCTATCATGATTTGAAGACCATTTATTAGTGGAATAATATGAAGCGTGATGTGGCTAAATATGTTGCCAAGTGTCTGAATTGCTAGCAAGTCAAGGTGGAACACTTGAGGCTAGGGGGTACTTCTCAAGAGATAACTTTGCCTTTATGGAAGTGGGAGATGATCAATATGGACTTCATTATAGGACTTCCAAAGTCCCAAAACCAGTATGATTCTATATGGGTAATTGTGGATAGGCTGACCAAGTCAGCGCATTTTTTGCCTGTCAGGACTAACTATTCGGGAGAGGATTATGCTAAGTTGTTCATAGCTGAAATTGTTCATTTGCATGGGGCACCTGTGTCCATTATATCCGATAGAGGTACGCAGTTTTCTTCTCAGTTTTGGAAATTTTTTTAAAAAGGTTTAGGTACGCAAGTTAACCTAAGTACAACATTCCACCCTCAGACTGACGAGCAAGCTGAGCGCACCATTCAGACCTTTGAGGATATGTTGAGGGCTTGTGTAATAGATTTCAAAGGTAGTTGGGTAGATCATTTGTCGTTGGTTGAGTTCGCTTACAATAATAGCTACCATGCCAGTATTAAGATGGCATCGTTTGAAGCATTATATGAGAGGAGATGCAGGTCTCCTATAGGGTGGTATGAAGTTGGTGAGACGCAGTTATTTGGGCCTGATCTTGTTCTTCAGGCAATGGAGAATGTGCAATTAATCAGAGAACGACTTAAGATAGCTCAGAGTCGTCAGAAATCCTATGTCGACGTTAGAAGAAGAGAGCTAGAATTTGAGGTTGGAGATTGGGTATTCCTTAAAGTTTCTCCCATGAAGGGAGTTATGCGCTTCGGGAAGAAAGGAAAGTTGAGTCCTCACTATATAGGACCATACCAGATTATAAAAAGGATAGGTGGAGTTGCATACGAGATAGAGTTGCCTGCAAATTTGGGTTCTGTTCACCCGGTATTCCATATATCCATGTTGAAGAAGTGCATTGGAGATCATTCTTTAGTGGTGCCCATTGATGAAATCAAAGTGACCGATTCCTTGTCTTATGAAGAAGAGCCTGTAGTGATTATGGATCGCCAAGTTAGAAAATTGAGGAGTAAAGAGATAGCCTCAGTCAAAGTGTTGTGGAGAAACCAAAAAGTTGAAGAAGTAACTTGGGAATCGGAAGATAACATGAGAAATAAATACCCAAACTTATTCAATCCGGTGATTGATTAAGAAGGTACAACCCCAATTCTATGCTTTCTTTTCCTTTGTCTGATTATGATTCAAATCGTGCGTGACTGTATTTTGTATCATCATTCGAGGACGAATGATCCCAAGGGGGGATAATGTAACGCCCCGTAAGAAGTCGTGCATGTACTAATTCTTAGTGGGATGGTCTTAAGACTTGAATAACATGAAAAAAATTTTCTAAGTGTCAAAGGACTTAGACCCATTTTTGGCTCGTAATCTTCGGGGATTTTATTTACCACCTTTCCGACATCCGTTTTTAGATTTTCTTATTGCGTTGCGATGGGGATAGGTTGTAGCACGTCTCGGGAGTGTTTCAAAATTTTTAGACGAGCCTAAGGTCGTGTTTGGATTGGCAAAATAGTAGCTAAAGGAGCTAGGGGGCGCTGCCCAGGGTTCACCCCCGCTCTAAGCGGGGCGCCGCCCTGGTCTCACCCCCAGTGAAAGCAAGGCGCCGCCATGGGTTCTCCCAGTGTCTAAGCCTATCGCGCCCAGCCAATTCCAGTGCACTATTCCATCTCATTAAGGGCATTGTGGTATTTTTCCAGAATCCTATCAACTTAAACACAGGTTACACTCCCCATTGAGCATAATATTGATATTTTCACCAAAAATCCTCAAGAACACTCTCAAGGATTTCAACCTAAAAACCCAAGTAGTTCAATATTCGACCATAGGTTTTTGAAGCAAATCGAATATTTGGAATCCTCAGGTCGTAGGTTTCAAGAAGCACCCATTATCTTCTAACTTTGAGGTACGCGGGGTTTTCCTAAATTCTCATGGGCATAGAAACATGTTTTAAGAAAGGGGCTTTTGAATTCATGTACATACTCATGTTTTAGAAGCTTTGAATGATATTGTTTTAGCCTTTTGGCTTTCCCCCAAAAGTGACTTGAAAATTATATGTATATGTATATATGTGTTTTTCCTTGAAATATGAACTGAGAGCATGATTTACATGAAATCCATCTCGTGATGTAATTTTCCCATGTTTCACATGATATAGATTGTTTTGAAATACATCTTGAAAAATCATGATATGAAATGCTTTGACTTTTGCTATGTTTGGAATACGATTTTTTGAACACGAAAGAGAGGGTTGTAAATGTTGAATATACATATAATGAAAGAGTGCATAGTTTTGCCAAAAGTACATGATCCTCATATGTTTGATGAAAGTTTTTTCATGGTTTTGACTTGAGTTTCGAAACATGAAATCTTCTATACAAATTACATGTTTGGGTGGTCTGAAACCATATTTTTATGAAAGATCATGCTAAATGTATTATGGCTCAGAATTATGACTTGCAAGTCTTGGTATGACGATACCAACTCCAACAAATGTGATAACAGCCACAAACTAGTTTAGAAATCAGATTTTATCATACTTGCATGATTTAGAAACTTCAGAATGATACATGTTCAGAAAAGGTTAAAATTGGGCATAAAGAGATGTTAGGTGGTCCCCGAAGAAGGCGTGAGTTCAGACAACTCATTTCCCAAAACTGTGATTTGCCGATCTGGGTATATTATTATACGTTGGCTTAAGTTCCGTGTGGCGTATCAGACTCAGACACTCCAACCCTTGCAGAACATTTGGGTTGGGGGCTTCCCCGCCAAGTCAATGGCGAATTCCATATAGCCCGTGGAATATCATATTGTAGGGGAATGCCACCTAACTTAAAAGTAATACAAAGATCAGAAACTATTTTGACAAGAATGTCTCAGAATGTTCAAAATGATGCCCATGTGTTTTCAGAAAACTATTTATGCATAATATTGAATGAAAACTTTGCTATCATATTTTATATATGTGTATATGTTCAAACATTCTATTTTGGACTGCTTCGCGTGCCAGTACTTTTGTGCTGACCCCCTCTCCTTCCATGTTCTGAGGCACAGTCTAGGGGTCCAACTAATCTGTAGATGTTTTTAGATTGCAGACCGGATCTTGCAGTTGTGAGCTTTCTATTATTCAGGAGTCCTATTCATGTGAGACTTTTATTATTGGTTATATTTTGGTCTACTGGGGGCCTTGTCCCAATTGTCAGACAACTTGTTTAGTTCAGAGTAGAGATTTCATAGTCTGAGTCAGATATTATTATTCAGATACATTTTTAGTTTCAGTATTATGATCTTATTCAGATTGACCATGTTTTCGTTTCAGATTTCTATTTCCGCATTATCTTTTGTTTTATGAATATTGTGCATGATTGCCAGATAGAGAAGGGTGTTTCGGGCCTTCATGGTTCGGGATGCTCTTCACGGCTTGGGCCTCGATTCAGGTCATGACAAACTCTTAGAGAAACTTCCATATATGAGGTCTTTGGACTATGTATGTACTGAATTAGTACCTGTACTACAAATGATAAGTCTGGTTTGGTCATGGTAAGATATAGCAATCTTCCTACTAATCTATGATAAATTGTTGGATCCTTGAGGACTGGATCATCTACTGTTTTATTGGGGATATGATCATCATATTCTACTGAGGTTAACTTTATATTTACTTCAAGTGGAGAACCAACAAGCTTTGCTCCACTCAGACCAGCCTTAGAGGTAAGCTCAAGAGCATACTTTCTTTGGCTTAAAACTATTCATTCTTTGGATCTGGCTATTTTTATTCCCAAGAAGAACCTCAAGTCTCCAAGGTCCTTCATTTTGAATTTGTGTTATAGGTATGCTCTTGCTTGATTATTAAGATCATGTTGTTCCCAATAACTAATAGATCATCCATATAGACCAAAAAGACCACTGTGTCAACACCTGACTTCTTAGTGAACAGAGAATAGTTAAAATAACTTTGAAAAAATCCCATTTGTGAAGGTGCATCAGTTAACTTTTTGTTCTACTGCCTGGGGGTTTGTTTCAAGCCATACAGGGACTTGTGTAGTTTGCAGGTCTTCTGAGTCTCCCCTGTCTGCAAAAACCATCAGGAATCTGCATGTAAACTTCCTCCAACAGATCACCATTGAGGAAAGCATTGTGAATATTCATTTGAAAAATGCACCATTGTCTAGAAGCAGTAAGATCAATAAGGGATCTGACAATCACCATCTTAGCAACAAGTGAAAAGGTGTCTGAGTAATCTACCCCCACCTTTTGACTATAGCCCTTGGCTACTAGTCAAGGCTTGTACCCTTCTACTTACCTTGAGGCTTTATACTTAACTTTATATACCTACCTACATCTAATAGGAACCTTTCTATAGGGCAAATCTATAATAGACCAGGTGTTGTTCTCTTCAAGGACTGGAATCTCCACTTTAATAGCCTCAAGGAAGAATGATGGTTCAGGAATAGAGGAATACACTGATAGGGAATGATTGTAATGAGGTGAAAAGTGAGAGTAAGAAAAAAAGGAAGATAGAAGGTATAAGCACCGGTGAGCTGAAGTAGGCTTAGAGGTAATAAAGTCATGCATCCAAATGGGAGGACGTATTGTTCTAGTGGATTTTCTGAGTGTTAGAAGATGAGAGGGGGCTGATGGAATGAGTGACTGTGTAGGATGTACAAAGAATTAGTAGGAGGCGAAAATGAGGAGGAACTAGTCTCAGGTTCTTGCACAGGAGTTAGATGGAAATCTTAAAGATGATGGAGGGATCTCATTAGAAGAAAAGTGCAGTACAGGAAAGAGAGAAGAGCTAGTGGATTGATCTTGAAGGAAGGGAAAGATAAACTCATGAAATATGGCATTTCTACTGGTGAATAAGGACTTAGAGTGAAGATCATACAACTTATAACCCTTTTGAGTGGATGAATAACCCATGAACACACTAGGAGTAGCCCTGGCTGCAAATTTTTCTGAACCATAGGAACTGGATGCATACCCAAGACAACCAAACACTCTTATATGGGACAAAGATGGAGAATGTTGATGCAGTAACTCATAAGGAGATTGATGATGTAAAATTATGAAGGGTATTTTGTTGAGGAGATACACAACAGTGTGAACACACTCACCCCAAAACTTAAGAGGAATGTCAGCTTGAAACCTGAGGGACCTAGCAATCCCCAAGATTATTCTATGTTTTCTTTCAACAACTTTATTCTGCTGAGGAGTATAAACACAAGAGGTTTGATGCAATATGCCAAGATACATAAGAGATTTGAATTCATGACTAAAAATTCACTTGCATTATCAGTTCTAAGTACCTTTACAGAAGTAGAGAACAAGTTGTACACCCTATTTAGAAATTTCTTTAGCACTACTATCACCTCAGACTTGAATTGAACAAACGACCAAGTAAATCTAGAGTAATCATCTACTATAGTGACAAAGAACCTTTTATTATTGTGAGTAGGAACTCTATAGAGGCCCCATATATCACAATGTCCTAGTGCAAAGGGTTCCTTGGATACAGACAAGCTAGGATGGAAAGGTAACTTAGCATGTTTTGCAAGAGGACATACAGTGCACACATAATTTTCATACTTCAGATGACTTTGTGCAGTGTGTCTCTTAAGCACTTCTATGGAAGCATGTCCCATTCTTCTATGCCAAAGAATACTGGAGTCAGCAGATAGCTGTACATCATTAGACATTTGTACACTATCTTCTTTTTCTACATGATTTACTTTTTTCAGTAAATCAAATTCGTAATTTCCATTTCTTTTATGCAACTGCTGAGAATTATTTTGTGAAAGAAAAGCAAACATAAGTAATTCTTGTGTTATAAAAATATGAATTTTGATAATTTGCATTCAATCATGATACGTCATGGAGGGAGATGGGATTCGTCATGTATGGTACACTATTTAACAAATTGATATTTTGAAATCAAACGTATTTAAAGAATTAAATAATTTTTTTATGTGTTTCTTACATTCTTTATTGTTAAAATGTTGAATTAAAGTGTTGTCCCAACTTCATTAATATATAAACGGTTTCTTCTTTCAAAATAATATTTAATCTGTGATTTCATAATTTGACCATGTTTCATACATTAATCATTTTCCATAATGTTAGTCCGATTGTTTTGAGTAGAACAATTTCGATATAATATTTATTTTGTTGTATTATTTTATGTATTTTTTTGTATGTTGAAATTATGAATTTTCAAACAATTCCTACTAATGAACTATGTAATACATTTACTGGGAGACCTAAAGATCTTCCTGTAGATGAGATTCTATAAGATGCAGATTCAAAGTATAGAGGATTGGTTAATGTAATATCAAAATAGTTAAAGATTGACATTACCTCAATCCAAATTGAGATTAATTTTTTGATAAGTGATACATGCCCACCAATGCTCATATACAATGACACGAGAGTAATGGTGTATTTATATAAAAAAGGTAGTAATGTTGACTTTTTTGTTAAATATCTATTGTATGTGACAACAAAATATATGACAATGGATATTAATAAAAATACTGAACAATCTGCTATTTGTTTTGGTATATAAGATTCCACATACAAATGATGTATTCTTATAACTGTTTTTAGTGTATGAAACTAGTATAGTACACAATACAATATTCATGAATTATTTAATAAAGAGAAAAGACATCTTTTCCCCCCTGAACTTATCCTCCCAACTCACTTTAGCACTTAAACTTAACTTTCATTTATTTACCCCCCTTAACAACTTTCAAGTGAATTATTTTCACACCTCAAAACTGAAGTCTACTCTCACAATGGAGAGTGGGTTACACACGTGCCATGTCAGTGCCACATTAGTGCCACATCTGTGCCAGGTCATTGCCATGTAAGAAATCCAGATTTAAAAAAAAAAAAACCACACACATACTATTTTAATGTATTTTAAATATATATATATATATATAATATTTTATATGTATATATTAAATAAAAAATTCAACCCACCCACCCCATCTCTTTCTCCATTCCAGCCCCCCACCCTCTACTCTTCTTCCCTTCCAGCCCTCCCACCTCACCCCACCCCCCGTTCTTGATTTTTTTTCTAATTATATATATATATATATATATATATTATTTAAATAATATATATTTTATATAATTATTTTTATGTATTTTATTTTAAAAATTAAAAATATACATGCACTATTTTTATATATAATATATATATAAAATTATTTTAAAAAAGTGACCCCACTAATTTATTTATAATACAATATTAAAAAAAAAAGAAAAAAAAAGAGAGGGGTGCAGGGGTGCGGGGTGTGTGATACGAGTGCGATCACGTAGATGGACTCTTGTGGGTGTGTATTGAAGTCGTCCAAGTATGTGTGCAAGAGAAGCATAATTAAGGGCCCAAATACACACCAAAAACAGCCCACTACAAACACTAAAGGGGCAACCCACTCTTGAAAGGCCATTTTGGATATTTTACATTCTATCTTTTAATACACTGTAAATAGAACCTCTTAGGGTTTTAGTCTTAGACTTGTTTGAATATTGAAAGTTGTAACATTTGAAACACTTTCTCTTGTGAGAATGGCCCCCATGGCCGAAACTTGTAACTAGGGAAATCAACTTGAGTGTGGAACCACTCGTGTTGGATTCAAGCTTGGAAACGTTGGATGCTTGGGAGATCAAGGTCACTCTTGTGCCAAAGTAAGAGTTAGGTATTTGTTGTGTATGATGTTAAAGGTCCAAGAGTGGAATAGGCTTTTGGGTTGTTAAGATTATACCTTCAGTTTGACTAACTATTTATCCTTTTGTTTTCTTGTAATTGTGTAGTAGTGTTGATGTTGTAACCGTGTATTTCTGTTGTTAATGTGCAATTCTGAAATTTGTCTATTGTTCATCTTGTTCTTCTTGTTGTTGTTGTTTTGGTGTTAAAATACACCTTGTATCTTGTAATCCTTGTGTTGTTATTGTTGGCCGAAAGTTGCTCTCAAAGGGGTCCTCGGGTTCTAGTTGATTTGTGGACTGTTTTGAGTAGTTTTTGAGCCTTCTTTTTTTTTTACCGTATCATTTGGTATCAAAGCATGTATTGATATTTTTCCTACAAGATCAATCTTGGGCTTGCTTGTTAGAATTTTTTTTTATTGAAAAGCTAAAAATTTCAGAAAAATTGCAATCTGTCCATTGTTGTTGTCTTGGCCGAAATTGTGTTCTTGGATGAGATTTGTTATTGAGTCTTGGTATAGGAGTATTTTACTTGTATTGTGTGTTTGTAGTGTTAGTTTTGTTCCTCACTAACACTTTGAGTCGATCCAAACTTGAGCTTGAATTGTTAATATTGTTGTTGTGAACAAAGTGTGGCCGATTGGATGTTGTTGTTGTTCTAGCCTTGACCGAGTTGAAGGCCTTGTGTTGTGGTGTTGTTGTAGATCTTGAAAGATTGTTGTTGTGTTCTTTTGTTCATCATAACCTTCACCTTTTGTAAAACCGAAAACACAACACTAAGGGGACTTAGCCGATTGTTGTTGCTATCCTTGTGTCTTGGCCGTGAGATTGTTGACCTTGTTGTGGTGGATTTGTTGTTCTTGGAAGATTGTTGTTGGTTGTTCTTGTTGTGTTCTTAAGGTTCTTCACCATATTCATCACCTTGTTAATATTAAAGTGAACTTAGATCTTAAAAAGGTGAAAGACAAGGTGTAGTATTTGTTGAATCTTGAAAGACCCCCAACCACCAAAAAGACCTTACATCACATCTCAACCTTTTCCATAAATTTTAAGGAGAAGTACAAGTCTAGTCAAAGACTTTTAAGTCTTGAAATTTGAATTGAAAAAGGAGCTCCAAAGACTAGTTTGTATTTCCCTCCATTGAACAATTTCCACCAAAGTCCAAATTGTGAAATTAAAATTGTTAGAAACCGCAACCAATACTTGACTGCCACATCATTATTTTTTTTACTGTTCATGTAACAATTTCGGCTCAAATTTTAGATTTCTTAGTTTCATTTTATTGTCTCTTAGTTCGTTTGTTGGTTCGAACACTAATTGACAACCTAGTAATCTCCTACTAGCTTGTAAGTTAGTTTTGAGTCTGTTTGTTCGTGTTTACGTTTGTTGTGTACTTTTATCTTTTTGAATTTGTTGTTAGTTCTTGACTCAAGTCCTACAAGATTTCGTTTGAGTTTCAAACAAAAATCCATTCTGGGACAAGAGTAGACTCGACACTCAATCACTCACGAAGTACAAGATGGCTTTCAACACTTGTGAACCAAGTGTGAGGTAAAACCGAGAGTGAGAGTGTGGTGAGGCATTTTTGATCTAACAAGTTTTTTTTTGTTTGTTTGTTGTGTCTTTTTGTTAGGTACAATGGATGCCCATAATTTCAATGCCACATGTGATCGTATCAATGACAATATTGAAGATATGAAATAGCACATTGAAATTATACGCCAATTGCTACCCAAACTCTACCCACAAAATCCAATTATCCAAGCACCTTGCGTTGAGAGCTTCCCGGAGGAAGTTGCTGCCCAACTTGTGAGTAAAAATTGCCCACCACTTGAGGATATGTGTGATATGATTAATGAATCTCAAGTGAGTGAAGGATTTAAAGATGTTAGCCAAGGAAAAAGGAGTGAACCTATGAGCCTATGTTGTTGTAAAGATGCTAATGTTTGTTTGGCTCATAGGGTTTATCATGTGCTTGACATATCTTTGAAACTTGATAATGATTCCTTAGAGAGTGAAAGTTCCAAATCTATCCGCGGGTTAGATCATTAACTCTTTAGGCACAATGTCTTGTTTGAAGACTATTTATTTACTCCTAATGAGCCTAATGGTGCAAGTGATGTTGACGGCATGGCTTGTCTTAGAAGCTATAGCCTATATGCTAACCCTCTATGGTGTGACAACATTCCTCCTCAAGATAGAAATCTCTTCTTGGAAGATAAGAGTACTCTTAAGGGTAGGGAATGTGTAGTCTTGAAAATGAATAGTCAATCGGGTGAAGATGACCATGATTTGCTTGATTACTTGGGAAACCTGAAATGTGATTGTTCTTGTAAAAATATTTTTGTAAATGATTCCTTTGCTGTCCATGATGGTTTATGTCTATTTAGGGACTACTCTCTTGAAAGAGAAAGTGTTGCATGCCTAGAAATTCTATCTACTCCTCCTTCATGTGTTATCTATGTTGAGCTTGCGAATAACAATGAGCTTAAAATTAGTAAGTACTTGTATGATGACACCTTTCCCTACCCTCTTTGTGTGCATGATATTTTATATAGTGATATAGAGGGTATGCCTATTTTTTAGGGCGGCACCTTAGGGGAAAGTAAGTATGGTCGAAAACCATGGTCATGGCTACTTTGCCCGTTTGATCCCCGTACCATCTTAGGGTGGGAAAGGATGACTCTAGGACTAATTTTCTTTTGTCTTGATGCTTGCCCGGGCCACTTCCTTTGTAGCATTTGTACTAACATTTTCATGATTAAAACAAAGGATTTGTGGTTGCACTTTAAATTTTTTTCGCCTCGGCATGGCATGTTGATGTTTTATTTTTGCTAACACTAACCCCTCATGTCATGAGGATTTGTACTTGTTTGTCTTCTCTTGATTTTGCAAGGTACGAATTTGAGGTCGAATCCTTTTCAAAAAAGAGAGGATGATACGAGTGCGATCACGTAGATGAACTCTTGTGGGTGTGTATTGAAATCGTCCAAGTGTGTGTGCAAGAGAAGCGTAATTAAGTGCCCAAATACACACCAAAAACAGCCCACTCTTGAAGGGCCATTTTGGACATTTTACATTCTATCTTTTAATACACTATAAATAGAACCTCTTAGGGTTTTAGTCTTAGACTTGGTTGAATATTGAAAGTTGTAACATTTGAAACACTCTCTCTTATGAGAATGTCCCCCATGGCCGAAACTTGTAACTAGGGAAATCAACTTGAGTGTGGAACCACTCGTGTTGGATTCAAGCTTGGAAACGTTGGATGCTTGGGAGATCGAGGTCACTCTTGTGCCAACGTAAGAGTTAGGTATTTGTTGTGTATGATGTTAAAGGTACAAGAGTGGAATAGGCTTTTGGGTTGTTAAGATTATACCTTCAAATTGTCTAACTATCTATCCTTTTGTTTCCTTGTAATCGTGTAGTAGTGTTGATGTTGTAACCGTGTGTTTGTATTGTTAATGTGCAATTTCGAAATTTGTCTATTGTTCATCTTGTTCTTGTTGTTGTTGCTGTTTTGGTGTTAAAATACACCTTGTATCTTGTAATCCTTGTGTTGTTATTGTTGGCCGAAAGTTTCTCTTAAAGGGGTCCTCGGGTTCTAGTTGATTTGTGGACTGTTTTGAGTAGTTTTTGAGCCTTCCCTTGTTTTTCCAGTATCAGGGTGCGGGGGTGTGGGGTGAGGGTGAAGGTGAGGGGATGAGTGGCAATGGAGAAGAAAGGATGTGATTTGGATATATAGGATAAGAAAGGGTGTAATTTGGATATATAGGAGAAGAGAGGGTGTGATTTGGATATATATATTATATAAAAGTGGGCCCAGTTTTGAAAAAAAAAAATTACGCATTTTTTTTTCTTTTTTTTCTTTTTAAAATGCCACGTCAGATTTAGGGTTTAAATTAATTCACTTTAAAGATGTTAAGGGGGGGTAAATAAACGCGTGTTAAGTTTAAGTACTAAAGTGAGTTGGAGTGACAAGTTTAGGGTTTTTTTTTTATGTATTATCTCTTTAATAAATTGCGTTGAAATCAGTTTATATACTAATTTCATGCTTAAGTAATACTTTTTTTTTGAGTTCCCAATATATTAAGTTGATATTAAAATTGGTACCAATGAAGTTTCGCATATATCACATTTGTATTGAATGAGTTTTATGAATGTGACAATCGATAGAAAAATTATATTTTATTTTACATGATCTTTTTAGTGTGCGTAATGGATATTACATGAAAAACTATCACCGTAAATATTGAAAATAAATTAATTGATAATTGTTTGATGTCAAATAATTTTTCATTGCAAGAAAAAATAATCAGTATTAACCATGATTGATATTGGTGTTTGTTTTCTGGCACAAAAAGATGAAGAACATTATATAAATACTATGGTAAATATCAAAACTAAACTTTGTTCATACCAACAATCTTATAAAGACAAAGAGTAATGAGCACCAATAAACATCAAAATACAATATTCATGTCGAATGTTACTAATTAAAGAATCAAAAAATGTATAATTTGATGTAGTTGATATCAAATTTAATAACATTTGATGCGACTTAGTTCATATCAATTTCATTCAACGATGTAAAATACGAAATAAATGATAAATTAGTATAACATTATATAATAACTACTTAAATACAAAAAATAAACTTTGTTCATACCAACAATCTTAGAAAAACAAACAATTATGAGCACCAAATAATTAAATCAAATTATTAGAAAAACAAGCAATAAATTAAAAAATGATTCAATATCAATTTTATACCAATTTAATACAGAAAAAACCCAAATCAAATTATATTAACTTTACAAACTTTTCTTGATTTCTTCATGTCAACCTTCTTATCATCAACTTTGCCAACACTCACATTGGCTTTCGACCTTGTAACTCTAGCATTTTCACGATTTTCTATTTTTGATTTCTTCATTTTATGAGCGGGAATTTCATCTTCAAAAATCAGAATCTGAAGCTTGTTCAACAACAAAATTTTTTCTCTTATCAACCATCTTATATTCTGGAACAACAACCTTTTTTGACGCTAAATAACTTTGCATTTTGAGTTGCTGACTTCAAGGATGGTGAATTTTTTGAAAAACCGATTTTGAATTTAAACCAACCCTCTAAGTCACACTTATATAATACGTGCGTATAAGAAAAACGTGAAAAATTATAGAAGAAAGTTAAAGAGTAAAGTTCTCTTGCGTATGAATATTGGTATTGATATATACCGAAAAACGTAAAAAATTGTAGAAGAAAGTTAAAAGAAGTTGAAAAATGTAAAGAGTGAGGACATAATGAAAGACCATAAAAGGCCAAAAAGTGTAGAAGTAAGTTAATTATTAAATTAATAAAAAATAAAAAATCAATTCTTAACTTTAAAAAATATATTTACCATATATGACTCCTTAAATTGTGAACAAACTTTAATACTTAATTATTGAAATAAAAAAAATCATTGATACCAATAATATAACTTGCCATAATTATCCAAAGCTTTAATTAAGAGTGATAAATGTCAAATGCTAAAAATAAGGAAATAATATAAATAATAAATATTAGAAAATTGATTTCAGATATTTAGTTAAAGTAGATTTTTCTAAAAAGTTGTTATAGCTTGTAATTATTTCTTTAGTCTACTAATTATTGAAAAGTTTTGCTATAATTTGTAATTAACAATTTAATAAGTCTATTTAGGATAATTTTCACATATTTAATTAATATATATACAAGACAAGTCTTTTTTTAAAAATTGCTACAACTTGCAATTAAAACCACAATTTAATAATTAGAAAAAAAAGTTACAATTTGAAATAAACAATTTAAAAGTAGATGATGGGTGATAAACAGTGAAAATGGGCGTATCATATTACAAATGGCTGACCTAAATACTCAAATGGCTGACCTAAATACTCATCCATATACAGTATAGCCCATTTGAATGAAAGGATGAAGCTTTGTCACCCAATCAAAAAATATTCACACCTATTTGCCGGTCAAGAAAAAGAAGAAATGCTGTTTGTTTTGAAGGTAGGAGGGTCGAATGGCCAGTTACTGTAGCTATTTGAGCAAGGAATTTGACTTCATGGGCATTTTGTCTAATTTTCTCAATATTTTTTGGATCGGTTTTCATTTTATGTATTCAGTATATTTTTTAAAGATTGAAGTGTCCACTAGAAATAAAGGTCTATTAAGGTGTCAAAGTGAAATCTGCAGACACTTTAAGGGAAAAACGTCTTCTAGGATAAACATATGGGCAATTTACGTCATCTAGGATACACATATGGGCAATTTTCATAAATTCCATCAGTTTAGTACTTAATTATATAAAATTTGATTGTTTTTATATTTACATAAAATTACTATTTTCTATACATTGTCGAGGTACATATCTAAGACTCATGATATATTACCATATGATACATAAGTATGATAGAGAACTCTTATGTATTAATGTTAAAGAGAGAAAGTATTCTGATACATGATTTTGTAGGTTTCAACCAAACACATCTTCTTGTCCTTTTCTATCAGATACATCAAAAATGTATCTCTAAACTCTCTTAATAGATACAACATTCTTGTGTATCTTCATTAATATCATCTTCTTCAACCTCCATTGACGAATCTCCAAACTCCCTCCTTACTCCACCTCCAACTCCTTCCATCGTTGTCTCCGGCCACCGTCGCTAGTAAACTCTTTCGGAGGAGACACCAAATAGACCCCAACTCAGTCTCTTACACCATAATGCTTCTATAACCTCACCCACTCCGTCTATCCTCTCACTTCTTATGTATCCTGTTCCAGTCAGGGTTCGCCTGTCTATACCAAATAGACCCCAATTCTTATGTATGCCGCACCCTATTTGCTGATTAAGCTAAAATCAGAGATGTTTGGGTGCTCATGAAAGTGACAATGAATTGCAGGTCGTCAACAAATAGGTTGGGATAGAAGAAAAGTGGAATTTGTTTAAGGATCTATCTAGGTGTTTAGACTTCAAATTGTTTTGGGGCAGCAATATTCACATTGACAACTTTTAATGGGAACTATTTTGAAGTTCGTACCTTTTGCCGTTTTAAGCTTCCTTCAATCCAAGCATACGGTAAACTTCTCATTAAAGCAGAGGATCTTTATTATATTAGGAGTGTCCAAGTCAACATCAATCAAATTGTTACAACCACATATGGTCAGTTGTTTGAGGCTGTCACTTGCAATCTTCAGTCTTCAAGGTCTTGCAACAAATTAAATCACACTTTTCAAGATTTTGTAGGCTGTAAAATAGTTCCTCTACTCAATTGTCCCTGATGTCCACACAATTGAGGTACAAACTCTTGAGGGCTTTGCAAGCAGTTATTCTAACAACCTTTATATTCCCATAAAAGTCGTCGATCTTAAGGTCTTCGAGATTAGTTGCTGCAATATCAATATCAACCAATTGGAGTACCGAACAGCCACGTTTTAAGTTTACCAAGTCAATCTTTTTCAGTTTTGGTAAAGTCTCACCAACTTCCAAGCTGGTGAGTCCGTTGAAACACCACAAAGACAGATGCTCTAAATTACAGCAGCTTGTGCACACAGCCTTAATAAATTGCTCATCCAAAAACACATAAGAGAGGTGCAATTCCCGCAAAGATGATAACTTTATCCTACCATCATCAGCGGGCAATTCAATCTTAAATCCACACAAACTCCGCACATTTAGTGATTTGGCAGCAAAGATTGCATTGGGCAATCTGCTGTCTGCGATGTTGGCTAGATAATCATGTCTTTCTACTCTTAGATTCAACTCTTTGATATTACAAGCTATGAGTATCTTAATCCATCTGTCAACATAAGAAAGTCAAACATAATAGCCTAGCCATAGAGAGAACCTTTGCATGGAAATCTTGTGCTTTTTCCTACTTGCTAGAGTTTGATCTATAACAACATACAGACCTTTTGACCACCTGTCGAAAACATCATCAAAATTTAAGTAGGGGAGTGAATTCCAAGAAGTATCCCAAACCTTGGACAATGTACTCATTCGTGCTGCATCTTTAGCACGTAGGAAAGACAGGATGTGATGCAAAATTGGCTCTGGCAATTTCGAAATTCGATCATCACCTGTTACATCACTATTCATTGGACCCAAATTTGTTCTTTACGTTTGAAAACCCTAAGCGTGTAAAAATATTTATAAGTGGCTGTCTTTCTCTAATCCTAAACTTAACCAAATTATGGAAGGAGTCTAACACAAAAATTGTTAATCTCTCCGTCCCAAAATTTATGTGTAATATTTTCCTTTTTCAATCATCCAAAAAGAATGTCATATTTCCTTATTTGACAACTATGTAAAATTTAAATTCAAATATTAGAATCTTTAAATATAAAATAAAATAAAATTTTATTTATATTTTATATTATAACATAAAGGAAAGAGTTCATACGGGATGAGGAGTTTGAGTTAAATTCAGCTGTCATCTATCAAAGTTATATAATGGGCCTATAATTAGAACTAGGATAAATATTGATGACTCTGTTTCAATATTGATGATGGAGGGGAGAAGTAACATGGAAGCAATAGATGAAATTTCCGAATTTTCTGCACATAATGTAGATGAGTACATTGTCCTAGTCCAACTTATGGAACAGTGCATGGAACTCATTCTCCTAAAAAATTTCCTGAACTCATCAGACTCGGAAGACACAACAAAGCTTGTGCAGGTTGTGGTTCAAACTCTAGCAAATTGGTGAAAGCACAACATTTCTGTACAAAAGGTTTGGATACTGTTGCCATTTAGGCCAAAGCACGAGATCGCTTATGTGGACGAGTGGATATTAACACTTGTAGCTTTTAATAGCAAAGAGTTTAATCTGAGAGTAAACAGACCTATTAATGAAGGAGAACGTGATTAAAACAGGCTGATTGAGACGTTTTCAATGCCAGAGCACTAAACATGCTGAATTTGAATGGATTTATAAGATAACTTGCCTCTAATGGTGTAATAATGTTTTCATCTTTGTGAGAGTTTTTGGATGAGGAATTTTATATTTTATATTTGATCCTGTACATTAGGAACAAATTGTGCACGCTTTGGAGAGTCATGTCATCTTGAGCTGGGGGTCTATCGGAAACAGTCTCTCTACTTCTTCGGAGGTAGCGGTATTGACTGCGTACATTTTACCCTCCCCAGACCTCACTCTGTGGGAATATACTGGGTCTGTTGTTGTTGTTGTTGTTGGAGAGTAATGTCACAAGTTTGGACACTTTCAAGACAAAAACGACTTACATATTCAAGCGGAGAAGGATACAAGAAATGCGATCTCATCATTCACCAAGTTTTCATAAAACTATGTGACAGTCAGAAATTTCTTGGTTATTAAAAAGACATTCTCTAAGAAAAGATGCATAGATTTAGCTTTTAGAATCCCTTTATCAAATCTATTCAGACAAACACAAACTGCTGAAAATATGAATTCAGGTTTGATCAACATCTCTCTCATCTTGGCTAATTAGGCAGTATTTTTATTTTTTACATTCCCCTTAAACGCAATGATCTATATATGTCTGTTCACTAAGAGACAGACAATGGTGAGCTTAATTACAATGCACCAGTTTGAATCAAGTGGCTGGAATTCTATAACTGGTCTTTCTCACTTTACCTTAACGACAACGACACACCATTGCAAGTGCAGAATATTCAATCTGAAGTATTACATATCCATATCATATGATCTTCAACTCAACCTCTTCAATTAAGAGGATTCATGAGTCTTTCTGCGGTTACTATTAAAACTGATGCAGAGGCGGATGTAGCCTTTGGGTACCTGCACCCGTACTTTTGGTATGACACATAAATTTATGTCAAAATCTACTAAAATTTCCGGCAACCAACATAAATTCTCACCGTTTGAAGCTTAATTACAGAGAATTTCTATCATTTTACAAAATTATTGAAATTCTGATTTTGGGTCTCTCGAGATAAATAATTAGCTCCCGATACATTCAACGAAGATACATTTTTTCCTCAGTAAAGATATATAATTAGCTCCCAATATAATTTTTTCCGATTTTGGGTCTGTCGAGATACACAATATATTTAATGAAATATATTTTTTCCTTTATAAAGATACATAATTAGCTCCCAACATTTTTTCGATTTTGAATGTGTCAAGATACATAATTAGCTCGCGATAGATCCAACAAAGATACATAATTATGTAACGCCCCGATTTTTCTGAACCGGAAAGCTACACGGTGCCCATGACCCCGAAGGACCACAAGCTAACCCATGACTTATATCTGTACCTTAGCACTGAATAACCATACTGTAAAATATGCGGAAACATAATACTATAAGGCCATAAAGTTCAAATCTGAATAAACATCTGATAAAATAATATCTGAAAATGGTATAACAATACCAACACAAATCTGAAATAATTGTCTGACATGCTTTAGTCTGAAAGCCTCTAAACTGAACTGAATAAGGAGTTGAAGGAACATGTTACCAACTAACTTCATCTACTGATACTGAACTGAAATAATAAATAATAGTAACATAATTTTCCTCGAAGGATGAGGACTCACTGCTAACTTTGGCTGCTGAAATCTTGGATGCTACTGATGCTCTGGAGCTCATACTTCTAAACCTATGGCGTAAGTAAAACACCATAGCGCGAATGCGTCAGTACGATGGAATGTACTGAGTATGCATATGAGGTAGGCTAATGCATGGGGTTCATATGCATGAACAATACTAACTGACATAATAACATGAACATGAGAATACATGCATGAATACGTAACTGTAACTGATATTGTGATAGGACTGACTACTGAGTTCTGACTACTGAGTCTACTGATAACATGGATTTACTGATATCTAAGTTATTAATACTAGGATACAGAATGACTGTATTACTGATAATTTGACAACTGAGTTTACTGATATGGATATATGGATTTACTGATATTGATAACTGAATGATTGTTTCTGATAATTCTAAATTATGAAAAACTAATCTGAATGACTGTATCAAACAGTCCTGAATCTGAATACTGATAACATGAGTTTCATATAACTAATATATCATGAGTACTGATAACTGATAACATGAGTTCTGATAACTGATATACTGATAACATGAGTTCTGATAACTTATATACTAATAACATGAGTTTTGATAATTGATATACTGATAACATGAGTGATTGTATCTGACAGTCCTGAATATGATAGAACTATCTGCGTTCCGTACTGTATCTGAGTTGACTGTATCTGACAGTCCTGATATTCTGAAGAACTATCTGAGTTCTTTTATTGAGACTGCTACTGAAACTGTGGGAAGTAGTGGTTTAACCGACATGCCCCATGTATACTAATATAGCTGGACTGGGGTCCAATCCTTGCCCTGATTGGAAGGGTGTCAATACCGCGCCACTGATAAAGACAAGTTGCGAGTGACCCTCAAATCTGGCAGTATCGCCAAAAGAGAATGACGGATGTCCACCTCATCAACCCTTAAGCTGGCAGTGTTGATGTCTCGACCTATTGTCACGACCCAAACCAGGACCTGGCCGTGATGAGCATTTCGAATCATAGAGGCCCGAAACACCCCTATCTGTCTGGTAATCATGCACCTAATTCATATGATCAAAGTAATGCGGAAGAAACACAATAATTCGGAAACATGGTCATAACTATGAAAAGAAACAATAATGGGGAAATAAAGCTCCCCTAACATCAATCAACCTCTAAACAACTGTCTGCGAAAATCTCTAACAAATGACTGAGTCAAGTAACTGTATATAAATTGGGACAAGGCACCCCAAAACTAAATATAAGATAAAAGGACTGCAGGACATAAGACCTTCCGAAACATAGAAGGCTCACCACTTTTCTCTGCAACTCTGTCTAAATGATCTACTGATTCTCTTGACCCCTAAACTGGGCCTCTGAACCTTAGAGGATGGAGAGGGGAGGGGGTCATTATAAAAGTACTGGCACGCAGAGATATCAAAATAAAACATAATATTTTTACAAAATATAGTTGAGAGCCATTATAAAGCAATTTCATATCAAATCATTTGAAAACACATGGGCATAATGCAATAGTTTCTCAACAACAATGAAATGCAACTGAGCTAGGTGGAATACCTTACATAATTTACATCAACTGTCAAACCTCGGTTGCCGCCGAGATTAGAGTATAAGTGAGGGAGAGACACATAAGACCACGAAGCATGGTGTCTCGACCCAATGGTAGTGCCCAAGATCACTTAGCCCGGGATCCTACCTATAGTCCCAATTTGGGAATGACATAAAGTCAAGTACACAAGATCACTTAGCCTGGTACCAAATTCCCGTGTCGGCAAATACGGTTTCCAGCAATGAGCCCTTACACTCAAACGCCTTCTTCGGACATCCACCTATCTCATGTAAAATCAATGCATTCAAACTTCATTTAATTCAATCATGTATCATATTCTGTAGGGTATCATCATACCCGACTTTCAAGTCATTAATATCGCATCCACATATGCATAATCATGTATAAACCAAGGTGCTTCATCATTTACAAGTGGTGAACAATAATTATTTCAAATTCATGCTCTCTTTTGTTGGTCACAATATGGTATGGGGTATCAAGATATTATCATGGGACTTTGAAATCAATTTATCATTCATATTTATCAAACTTCCATGGAAAATCTCAAATCACATATGCATGGTTTCAACCATTGAAGTATATAGGCAAACAATTCCCATGTCATAAAGAAAAATAACTTAGAAATCATATTGAAAGCAAGTTATTATCATTTGATTGAAAACCCCCATTTAAAAGCATGCATGTTCATAAAAACTACACCCATGAGATTTTAGGATAACCCCACGTACCTCTATTTCTGAAAATACTAGATGTTTCTTGAAGCTCGCGGAATTGTGATTCCGAATATGTAATTATCTTCGAAAACCTACAGTCGAATCTTGAACTATTTGGGTTTTTATTTTGAAACCCTAAGGAGTGTTCTTGAGCAATTTTGATGAATGAAGGTGTATTTTGGTGTTTGAGGGATTAAATCCCATGTTGGTGGTATATATAGGGGTGAAGGATGACCAAAATACCCCTAAGGAACAATTAAGGTCAAATCTGTCCCTCAGTTGACAGTTTGATAGTCTGGAGTAAATCGATTATAACGTTTTACTCATCTAATCAAATTGGATGAAACCAACTGCATTTGAAAGAGGACTCAAAGAGATTTCGTTTGATATATTATACCTCACACATTTCATTATATACAGGTATTTATGATTGTTTGAAGTTGACCCTGAAATGCTGAAAACTGGGCAATAGGCTATGCGTTTTGCTACTGTTTTGAAATCCTCAGCCTTATGCGTTCCGAAAAATTCCGAAACTTATCCGAGATGCACTATGTGCTTTCCCAATCATAACGCAACTTGAAAATCTAAAAATGGATGTCGGGAAGGTTGAAAGTTGTATCCCGAAGATTGCCAGCTAAAATGACTAAGTCTCATTTTACACTTAGAAAATTTTAAGTCATTAAGTCTAAGAGCTCAATATTAAAGACTAATATATGCACGCCTTTTACGGGGCATTACATTATCTCCCCCTTGGTATCATTCATCCTCGAATGATGGGTAGGAACTTGTTGAAGCCTTAAAGCTATAGAATAACGTGGACATGACATGTCCTTTAATAAAGAATACACTGATCTGAAACATGACTATAAGACTGGAACTACTGATGTTCTGAATTCTTATACCGGACATGCATATCTGATGCATGGGTCTGTGTCTGAGTTGTCCTCATTAACGTAGGACTGAATACACTGATAAGCTAAACTTTTTCTATTGAACATGCATTTCTAATGCAGGCAGGCATATCTGACTGAACTGACACAAGAACGTATGACTGAATACGCAATAACAACTGATGCGAAGCTTGTAATAAGAACCTATGCATGCAACCGAATGGGGTATCTCCCCCTTGGGGCCCTATGTCCCTCTATGAGTGCTCAATTCACTAAGATACTCGAAAAATGGAGGCAATGCACAAGGCACCTACGATTTGATTCATAACTGAACCTCTGGAATTTGAATCTAATGCATGACGCATGAACTGAGCTATACTCGCAATTACTAGTATACTCTATCTTGGAATAGTATCATGTCTGAGATTTCGGGTAGCATGAATAAATGAAAAGACGAGAAAACAAGTCATGCGAATCTGACTGCTAAACTGACTTACTGGCTATACAGACTGAATTATGTTGGACCCTCATACTTAACTGAAGTATCTCTTCAACGCTCTCTCTAAAGAAGTTCTAACAGTAATAGGGAGCCACAAATCTTGGGTATGGATTACACAAGACATCCCACTGAGGAAATCACAACATTGACACTACTCTGCAGTCTGGAATATAGACATATAACTCCTAAATTAGGATAGAATTACCAGATGTTTGGCAATACAACTTCTTACTTTCAAGTTTAGTACACTTCTCGAATATCCCTTAACTATACTATTCCCTATAAATATCATATTCATTTAATTCAGCTTAAAATTCTCATATGAGCATTGACAAATTTTTCTACTAATGTCTAAAATAGCTTAATCCTTACACCGCGATCAAGCCTAACTCTAAGTCACAAAAATACAACATGCTACACCACGCTATTATTCTAAACCATATGACGCCACCTTCTATACCTCTTTTAAAGATCACATCCTAAGCATAACATGCCTTACCACTTCAATGACTACTCTGAACTCTTAATATGAAGTTGCTAATGCATATTGCAATCTCCCACTACAATCCCAAAACATCATTCAAGCCTATTTTATAACCACATGTTTACTTCAAGGCAACCACCCATAAATACATACTTCACATAGTTTCTAAACTATTGTCAATATAACTCCCACACGCTACCCTAAAACATACACACAAACTTTTCCACTAACCATCACATGTATCAAAGATTGGCCCCAAATCTTACTTCATACTTATGTCCTTATCTAAACAAACATACTATGATCTTCCATCAACAAGAACATTTACATCATCACCACTATCATTGAATAGGGAGGGTCACTAAAAGGTTAAAACATAAGACCCTGAAGCATGAGAAGATTTTTATACGGGACTGAGCACACTATAAAGAGTGAGTACATGCGTCATGAGTTTCATGACCTCAACTAGAGTTCCTAACATAAGGAATGTGATTCCGACTACTTGAATGAACTAGAACTCATTATCTTGGAACTGGAAGAGTACGTAACTCTCTATCATATACAAGAATCACGAACTATGATCACGGAACTGAAACATAAAGCTTGAGTAGGCATTGGGATCACTGAAAAATACTAAGATAAGAATGGGTTGAGTCTCACCCTCACTTTCTGACGTTTTATATCATCATGACATCACTACTAGAATCTGAGAGCCTGACTTGGTTATTCGTTCTATCATCTCCCCCTTGGCTTTAAGCCATCATATTAAGTTCAAGAGATCCCTTATTACTAGACTCTAAGCTGAACTACACTCACCGCACTCTGGGGTCTGGAATACAACAATACACATAATTAAATAGAAATTTAACCCGAAAGACCACACATGAAAGTGGAAAGCCCACTGCTAATACTACTTTTTGAGATACACTCTATATTTCGATAGCCCCAATAGTCATAGTATGATGCTTGCACACTTATTTCTATCGGTTCAACCTTCATAGCTTAAACTTAGATTTCTAACACTTAACATGGATATCACCGAGCCTTTGATGAACTATACCACTTTCATCATCGCCTACCAATATCGCGACTCCAAACTTATATCTCATTACTATGAGAATCAAGATCATATAAAAGATCCCAACACGATCAATCTCATGCCACTATTCCGACATCCACATTCTACATTAAATTCAAGCCAATAGTCTAGCATCAATCATCTACCATCAATGAAGAAGGAAACATAATATACTAGTCCGTCAAATCTGAACATTCTATCCAAATAACTCACAAATCTACTACATACCTTCTCATAAGTAGTACTAGTTTACAACTACCAACAAAAGAAGGTCAAGGGGGGGGGGGGGTAAAGTCACATAATAGGCATGGTTAACCTTAATATGATATTATAACCCCATACAATCTTATCTACTTATACTGATCTCTCACCTCCTAATTATTTACTCAATCTCATGCAAACAGATTCAGCTATACATATATTAAACCAACACAAGAACAACAAGTTGGAAAACAAGCTACTAGTGAATCGAAATAGGCCTCACATGGCTTCACTAGACTTTGATTTTTGTGTTTTGAACAAAAAATGAAATGAATAACAAAGAAACTATGCTAGTGAATCAAAAGAGCCCCACACAGCTTCACTAGACTTTGATTTTTTTCAAAAATACCATGATAATAAGATTACATATTACAAGAGATAGAAAATTGACACACAATATTCAATGATCTAAGGATACACATCTTACTCTATATAAATAAAAATATGAGTCAAGCACTTCCCCCACAGACTACCATACAATCCACACATGCTACTAGCTACCACATCAATCTATCACCATAAGGGGGGTAAATCATTCTCGAACATCGGTTATTCAACTAAAATATTTATTTACACAAAAGTCACCTTCACTCTGACTTCTAACTTTGTGACTTCACATCCCCAACTTCTTGGTCCAATATCACTACCAATAGGTCATGACAACAACACTTTAACGTATACAACTATTCGGGTGGAAATACAGTTCCAACATTCTACTATACATCATCCCCCCTTAAGCAAGACATTTGTAACATAAATTTGAAGGGGATTAAATGCAATTAATACCTTAAGCTGAAAAGCATGATTCCATCACGATCAATGTTTACATCAAAATCAATACACATTGAAGCACTAACGGACTCTTATCAAGTCCTTGCACAAATATTAACTCTTATATGGTTCAATAAAAAAGGACCATACCATTTAGATTCTAAACTTCTGTACTTGAATTACCTCAATAATGAGACATATCTGAGGACATTAGAGAAAGGAAAGAATGTGGGATGACTTTTTACTTTCGTATGGGTGACACCATATCACGAATGAGAGTATAAAAGAGGAACATTCTGACTCTATTGCACGAACTAGAACATGAAGAAAGAGAGACATTCCTAAACACCTAGTAGCCTCCTACTTATAAGTGTGGCGAGCTACACACCCATAAACAAGACTCTACCCGACGCGATTTCGAAGACACCCTGGGACCATGAACCGTGCTTTGATACCAAGTTTGTCATGACCCAAACCAGGGCCTGGCAGTGAAGAGCATTTCGAACCATAGAGGCCCGAAACACCCCTATCTGTCTGATAATCATGTACCTAATTCATATGATCAAAGTAATGCGGAAGAAACACAATAATTTGGAAACATGGTCATAAATATGAAAAGAAACAATAATGGGGAAATAAAGTTCCCCCAACATCAATCAACCTCTAAACAACTGTCTGCGAAAATCTCTAACAAATGACTGAGTCAAGTAACTGTATATAAATTGGGATGAGGCACCCCAAAACTAAATATAAGATAAAAGGACTACAGGACATAAGACCTTCCGAAACATAGAAGGCTCACCACTTGTCTCTGTAACTCTGTCTAAATGATCTACTGATTCTCTCGACCGCTAGACTGGGCCTCTGAACCTGAGAGGTTGGAGAGGGGAGGGGGTCAGCACAAAAGTACTGGCACGCAAAGATATCAAAACAAAACATAATATTTTTACAAAATATAGTTGAGAGCCATTATAAAGCAATTTCATATCAAATCATTTGAAAACACATGGGCATAATGCAATAGTTTCTCAACAACAATGAAATGCAATTGAGATAGGTGGAATACCCTACATAATTTACACCAACTGTCAAACCTCGGTTGCCGCCGAGATTAGAGTATAAGTGAGGGAGAGACACACAAGACCACGAAGCATGGTGTCTCAACCCAATGGTAGTTCCCAAGATCACTTAGCTCGGACTCCAACCTATAGTCCCAATTTGGGAATGACATAAAGTCAAGTACACAAGATCACTTAGCCTGGTACCAAATTCCCGTGTCGTCAAACACGGTTTCCAACGATGAGCCCTTACACTCAAACGCCTTCTTTGGGCATCCACCTAGCTCATGTAAAATCAATGCATTCAAACTTCATTTAATTCAATCACGTATCATATTTTGTAGGGTATCGTCATACCCGACTTGCAAGTTATCAATATCACATCCACATATGCATAATCATGTAAAAACCAAGGTTCTTCATCATTTACAAGTGGTGAACAATAATAATTTCAAATTCATGCTCTCTTTTGTTGGTCAGAATATGATATGGGGTATCAAGACATTATCATGGGAATTTGAAAGCAATTTATCATTCATATTTATCAAACTTCCATGGAAAATCTCAAATCACATATGCATGGTTTCAACCATTGAAGTATATAGGCAAACAATTCCCATGTCATAAAGAAAAATGACTTAGAAATCATATTGAAAGCAAGTTATTAGCATTTGATTGAAAACCCCCATCTAAAAGCATGCATGTTCATAAAAACTACACCCATGAGATTTTAGGATAACCCCACGTACCTCTATTTCCAAAAATACTAGATGTTTCTTGAAGCTCGCGGATTTGTGATTTTGAATATGTAATTATCTTCAAAAACCTACGGTCGAATCTTGAACTATTTGGGTTTTTATTTTGAAACCCTAAGGAGTGTTCTTGAGCAATTTTGATGAATGAAGGTGTATTTTGGTGTTTGAGGGATTAAATCCCGTGTTGGTGGTATATATAGGGGTGAAGGATGACCAAAATACCCCTAAGGAACAATTAAGGTCAAATCTGTCCCTCAGTTGACAGTTTGATAGTCTGGAGTAAATCGATTATAATTTTTTACTCATCTAATCAAATTGGATGAAACCAACTGCATTTGAAAGAGGAATCAAAGAGATTTTGTCTTATATATTATAGATCACACATTTCACTATATACAGGGATTTATGGTTGTTTGAAGTTGACCCTGAAATGCTGAAAACTAGGCAATAGGCTATGCGTTTTGCTACTGTTTTAAAATCCAAACGTAGCCTTATGCGTTCCGAAAAATTCCGAAACTTATCCGAGATGCACTATGATCTTTCCCGATTGTAATGCAACTTGAGAATCTAAAAACGGATATTGGAAAGGTTGAAAAGTTGTATCCCGAAGATTGCCAGCTAAAATGACTAAGTCTCATTTTACACTTAGAAAATTTTAAGTCATTAACTCTAAGAGCTCAATATTAGAGACTAATCTATGCACGCCTTTTATGGGGAGTTACACCTATGTTGGCTACATAGTTCTGGAATGTAAGGATTGCTTCTAGGAATCCCATCCTTGATTTCACTCAGTGCTAACACCTACTCCCATCTGAATAGACTCTAAACATGATTAGCTGAACTAATTAATTAAACTGATTAACTGGACTGATAGTGTTGCTTAGCTGAGCTAAGCTAAATTCACTGAGCTTCGTTAACTGACGGAATACTACTGAGATCTGAGAATTGACTGAGAGTACTGAAGTTACTGAATACTAAGTAGGACTGAACTGATACTGAATTTATGTGAGTTTTCCTGAGTCATGAGACTGAATGAAGTCTACTGAACATGGCTTGACTTAGAGTATCATGAAAACACGACAAGGCTCTAGGCACACAACTATATTTTTCGGGTACAAGTACCCCCAGGACTCAATAGAAGAAAACTGACACAACATGACAATTCTTGATCATAGGACTAAAGTCCACAATTCATAATACCATAAGTTGGGGATTTCATGAAAGCGCTTGATAATCATAATCTTGTACATGAATAGGAATGTATTCTAACATATCATAATTTCACAATTTTAATTTCACTTGCATGACATGAACTTGTATACATGCTAACATAATGTAGTTTCATTACTTAACTTTCATGAACCATTTGTCAAACACTTGCAAGACATAACTTCAACATGAATAACATTTAGATCATGTAGTATTAACATGAATTCATTATTTACATCACCAATGGATCACAAGGCACAACTTTCATTCACTTGAACATTTTCACAAACACATGAAAGGCATGGTTTTATACTTAGGTATATATAACATGCTCCCAATTCATGACCATAACCACCAATTCACATATCAAGGTTTTCAACATATGATGGTCATAGTTCAACACACATGGGAAACATGGATATTTTATTCATAAATTAACATATATCAATATTATGGGTATAACATCCAACTTGCAAATCTCAAGAACCCAACATAAAGTTCATATGAATAATACCACAAATAAATTAATTTTCATGATTCTTGAGATAACTCTTGGAATTAAAACTCAATTTAACATCAACAACATGATTATAAATATCCCACAACAAAATATTCATGATACATAACTTAAAACTTGATTCTTGAGCTCCATGAAAGAAAGGAATCCATGGATGAACACTATGCATACCTTAATACTTGATTTTACGAAGATTGCTGAAGAGAATTTCTTGAAATTAAATCCCCAATTGAAAACCATCTTCTTGTTCTCGAGAGAAATGGAAGAAAAAAGTGTATTTTGGTTTTAAATAGGGTTAATTCTGTGTTTATGGAATATATAGGGGTGGATGATGACCAAAATGCCCTTAAGAAAAGAGAGAAAGACGCATCTGTCCCTCTGTTGACTATCTGTTGAAGTAAATTAATCATAAATTTTTACTCTTATATTGGATTTTGATGAAATCAATTGCATTATAAACAATACTCAAAGAGATTTCATTTGATATATAGTAGCCCTCCCTGTTCATTATATACAGGAAGTTATGATCGTTTGAAGTTGACCCTGAAATTTTGGCCTGAAATGCATCCGGAATGCGGGAGCATTTCAAACCAGTGAGTTCAGCCACTGAAATGTGCCAAAAATACTCCCTAAATGTTCCCAAGACGTACTAGGGACTTTAACCATCGCAACACAACTTGAAAATTCAAAAATGAAGGTCGGAAAAGTCGCCAAATAAATCTCCGAAGTTCGGAGGCTTGAAATATGACTAAGTGTTGAACACTTAGCTAAAATTCTTCTAAGTGTTGTATTTTCTTCTTATCAAGCCTTAAGGAGCTGAGTTAGACTTAGAATTTTATGGGGTCTTACAATATCTCCCCCTTGGGAACATTCGTCCTCGAATGAGACTGGCCGAGAGGGGAAATAATAAGCTGAAAATGAATGACTGTAACGTGATTTCATGACTGACATGACTGATAAGCTAAATTTATATCTTACTGGACATGCATATCTGATGCATGAGTAACTGATTCATGAATGCATGGCTGAGTGTTCTGATAAACTAAATTTCTCAAAATATGAATGCATATTTGATACATGATTATACAACCGATCTGATACATGAATACATGACTGAATAGGCAATGGTACTTAGTACAAAGCTTGTTATGGGAATGTGAGCATGAATTTGGATACTAAGTTTGGTACTGAAACCTAAACATGAAACTAAATGAGTTCAAGGAATACTGTTACCCTGAACTGAACATGCTGATGAGCCTGAGATTTATTACCAATTATGCCTAAGCGGAAATATGGAACGTAACTCAGTATGGAACATGATGCATGTACTGAATATCATGATTTGAACTGAGTCTGTATCGTGGGACATGGACTGAGTATCGTGAACTAAACTGAGCCATTGAGTATATGGCTTACGACTGAGATTTTGGAGCTAGAGGGTCAACTTATGAGCAACCCTTTCTCCAAACTGGACTCACTAAGAGAAAGAGAGCGGCATGTTTATGTCATGAAGGTTTGGGAAATTAGAGCGTATCTCCCCCTTGGGACACTATGTCCCTTGAAGAAGGCTGGACTGACTTAGCTAAAATATTGAGGAAAACTGAGGCGATACACAAGGCACCTAAGAACTTAATAATGACTGATTATCTGGGTTCTGAAACCGAGGTATGTTACATGAATTAAGATGAGCTTGCATCTACCTAGCTGGTTTATCTGAGAATGATTACATTCTTTCATGAGATTTTGGCTAGTGCAAAAAGATGGAGAGATGGGAAAACCAAACTGTACGAACTTGTCTATATAAGACAGCTGAGTACAAAAATCACATCCTGATTAGGATTCGATAAGATGAGTTGAGGCCTATGAACATCATTTAAGATAAAGTGACAAAGCCTCATGCACTGTATCTGGGACTACTGAAAAGATTCATGTGGGTGTTGAGCACAAAGGCGCAAATACGCTAACTTATCTGATTATCTGAACAACTGGTAGCTGAATACTGGGCCTGTAAGGTTGAACTATACTTGGCCTGAATAGCTGGACTGAATTTATAGAGTATTATGCATAAGAAGTAATGACAACTGAGTAACATGAGGTGACTGAGCATGGATTCCTGAAGTCTGTTATTTATAAATACGAGACCAAACGTGTGACATGGTTCTGAAATAGTCTGTAAATTGGAGTTCTGAAATACTGATAACTAGGTAATTGATAATTATACGCTATAGTCAAGCAAACCTGAAATTTAACTGAGTTTCTGATCTGGTTACTGAACTGAAAATGTCATTATAACTAAGACTGTAGCTGGTGCAGAAGTACTGAATTCTGAGGCTAAGTAACTGGTAACTGAAGCCATGGTTTTGTAGGACTATCTGAGTCTTTTACCGAATATTGATTTATGAACTATCACAGTAACTGAGGTTTAGACTGATACTGAAATACTGAATTCTGGGACCAAACACTGATTACTGAAACTGTATCTGAGATGGTAATTGAGTTTTAATAGTTATACAATGGGGACTGATGGGGTATTTCTGAGTTTGTGCCAATCCCATAATCGTCTGCAGAGACTATCTGAGAAAGCCCTATCTTTTGGACCTTGAGCTTCACTGTTACTGTTACCTTGAAGTAAGGTGGAGTTGACAGGCGTGGAACATGATGAAAAACTACATGATTTTCTTAGAGAACTTTTCTATAGCACGATCTGAGACATGAAAGAAGGAAAACTGTTCCTAAAACATCTCATAGCCTCCTGCACAAAAGTGTGGTGTATAACACACCCATGTACAAGACTCTACAAGATGTGGCTTTTCAGACTTCCTAGGATACTTTTGAACCTTAGGCTCTGATACCAAGTTTGTAACGCCCCAATTTTTCTGAATCGAAATGCAACACAGTGCCCATGACCTCGATGGACCACAAGTTAACCCATGACTTATATTTGTACCTTAGCACTGAATAACCATACTGTAAAATATGCAAAAACATAATACTGTAAGGCCATAAGGTTCAAATTTGAATAAACACCTGATAAAATAATATCTGAAAATGGTATAATAATACCAACACAAATCTGAAATAATTGTCTAACATGCTGTAGTCTGAAAGCCTCTAAACTGAACTGAATAAGGAGTTGAAGGAACATGTTTCTAACTAACTTCATCTACTAATACTGAACTAAAATAATAAATAATAGTAACATAATTTTCCTCGAAGGATAGGGACTCACTGCTAACTCTGGCTGCTGAAATTTTGGATGCTACTGATGCTCTGGAGCTCGTACTTCTGAACCTATGGCGTAAAGTAAAACACCATAGCGAGAATGCGTCAGTACGATAGAATGTACTGAGTATGAATGTGAGGTAGGCTAATGCATAAGGTTCATATGCATGAACAATACTAACTGACATAAAAACATGAACATGAGAATACATGCATGAATATGTAACTATAACTAACATCGCGATAGGCCTGAATACTGAGTTCTGACTACTGATTGTACTGATAATATGGATTTACTGATATCTAAGTTATTAATACTAGGATACAGAATGATTGTATTACTGATAATCTGATAATTGAGTTTACTGATATGGATATATGGGCTTACTGATATTGATAACTGAATGATTGCTTCTGATAATTCTAAATTATGAAAAACTAATCTGAATGATTGTACCTAACAGTCCTGAATCTGAATACTGATAACATGAGTTTTGTATAACTGATATATCATGAGTACTGATAACTGATAACATGAGTTTTGAAAACTGATATACTGATAACATGAGTTTTGATAACTGATATACTAATAACATAAGTTCTGATAACTCATATATTGATAACATGAGTGACTGTATCTGACAGTCCTGAATATGATGGAACTATCTGAGTTCAGTACTGTATCTGACAATCCTGATATTCTGAAGAACTACCTGAGTTCTCTTACTGAGACTGAAACTGTGGGAAGTAGTGATTTAACCGATATGCCCCATATATGCTAATATAGCTGGACTGGGGTCCAATCCTTGCCCTTATTGAAAGGGTGTCAATACCGCGCCATTGGTAAAGACAAGCTGTGAGTGACCCTCAAATCTGGCAGTGTCCCCAAAACAGAACGGCGGATGTCCACCTCATCAACCCTCAAGCTGGAAGTGTTGATGTCTCGACCTATGCTAGCTACATAGTTCTGGAACACAAGAATTTCTTCTAGGAATCCCACCTTCATCTGAAGCAGGTGGGTTTCCATCCTTGGGTTCACTCGGTGCTAACACCTACTCCATCTAAATAGACTCTGAACATGATTAGCTGAACTGATTAACTAAACTGATTAACTGGACTGATAGTGTTGCTTAGCTGAGCTAAGCTTAATTCACTGAGTTCTGTTAACTGACAAAATACTACTGAGATCTGAGGACTGACTGAGAGTACTGAAGTTACTGAATACTAAGTAGGACTGAACTGATACTGAATTTATATGAGTTTTCCTGAGTCATGAGACTGACTGAAGTCTACTGAACATGGCTTGACTTAGAGTATCATGAAAACACGACAAGGCTCTAGGCACACAACTATATTTTTCGCGTACAAGTACCCCCAGAACTCGATAGAAGGAAACTGACACAACATGACAATTTTTTATCATAGGACTAATGTCCACAATTCATAATACCATAAGTTGGGGATTTCATGAAAGCACTTGATAATCATAATCTTGTACATGAATAGGAATGCATCCTAACATATCATAATTTCACAATTTTAATTTCACTTGCATGACATGAACTTGTATACATGCTAACATAATGTAGTTTCATTACTTAACTTTCATGAACCATTTGTCAAACACTTGCAAGACATAGATTCAACATGAATAACGTTTAGATCATGTAGTATTAACATGAATTCATTATTTACATCACCAATGGATCACAAGGCACAACTTTCATTCACTTGAACATTTTCACAAACACATGAAAGGCATGGCTTTATACTTAGGCATATATAACATGCTCCCAATTCATGACCATAACCACCAATTCACATATCAAGGTTTTCAACATATAATGGTCATAATTCAACATACATGGGAAACATGGATATTTCATTCATCAATTAACATATATCAATATTATGGGTATAACATCCAACTTGCAAATCTCAAGAACTCAACATAAAGTTCATATGAATAATACCACAAATAAATTAATTTTCATGATTCTTGAGATAACTCATGGAATTAAAACTCAATTTAACATCAACAACATGATTATAAATATCCCACAACAAAATATTCATGATACATAACTTAAAACTTGATTCTTGAACCCCATGGATGAAAGGAATTCATGGATGAACACTATGCATACCTTAATACTTGATTTTACGAAGATTGACAAGAGAATTTCTTGAAATTAAATCCCCAATTGAAAACCATCTTCTTGTTCTTGAGAGAAATGAAAGAAAAGAGTGTATTTTGGTTGAAAATGAGGTTAATTCCGTATTTATAGAATATATATGGGTGGAAGATGACCAAAATACCCTTAAGAAAAGACAGAAAGACGCAGTTGTCCCTCTGTTGATAGTCTGACAGGCTGAAGTAAATTGATCATAACTTTTTACTCAGTTGTTGGATTTGGATGAAATCAATTGCATTGGAAAGAAGACTCAATTGTTTTTCATTTGATATATAGCATACCTCTCATTTCATTATATACGGGAAGTTATGATCGTTTGAAGTTGACTCTGAAATTTTGGCCTGAAATGCGTCCGGAATGCGGGAGCATTTCAAACCAGTGAGTTCAGCCACTAAAATGCGCCAAAAATTCTCTCGAAATGTGTCCAAGACGTACTAGGGACTTTAACCATCGCAACACAACTTGAAAATCCAAAAACAGAGGTCGAAAAGGTCGCCAAATAAATCCCCGATGTTCGGAGGCTTGAAATATGACTAAGTGTTGAAAACTTAGCAAAAATTCTTCTAAGTGTTGTATTTTCTTCTTATCAAGCCTTAAGGAGCTGAGTTAGACTTAGAATTTTTCGGGGTCTTACAAATTAGTTGAATTTTTTGTAATTAATTTATAAGGATGAAGATTTGGGTAAGTATGATAAGTTAAGGCGTATGTTTATGTTATTTTTCCTAAAATGGTGCAACAAAATTATGAACCTGTAATTTTAAAGCTAGAGAAAAGGCACAAGTATCTCCCTAAAAATACCCAAAGTTGATATGACACAACTAAACTTTACGGGGGTCTGTTACTCTGAAATCATTTTTTTTGTATTTTTGTGCTCTTTCTGTGCTGGCATGATTGCCAAGTCAGCACAAAAGGAGCACACAAATATTATTCTAATTGACAACCACATCAGCAAAAGGAGTACAAAAGTATCAAAAAAAAAGTTTAGTGGGTAACAGGATTTCATATATTTATGTGTCATATCAATTTCAGGTATAGCTTGGGGTACTTGTGTCTTGTCTCTTAAAGATATAATATGTTCGATGGTGAGAATCTTAAATATTGAACCCATAAAATATAAATCCTTGATTCATGTTAGTTGTGTGAATATATTGTATAAAAGAATTCAAGTTTTGTGCATTGTCGTACAAAATATTCTATACTATCGGAAAAACTTGACTTGTTATTGTAGGTTACCTACATTTTCTTTTAAGATAACATGCAATAACTGATCAAGTTTTACCTAATAGTATAAAATATTTTGTTTCTTTCCCACGTTGCCTACTCTATAGATTATGCCTCCTGGAAATGTTTGGTTCTTTTCAAGGTAACACTACGTTTTGTGTAGTATGGTACAGTTTTCAGTTTGTCTATGAATTGATGCGTGATGGAGTGCTTAAGTATTTTTTTAAACACTTAACTGAAAAAACGAAGCTTGACGTACAATGTTGAAACGTGTGACCATCTCAATAAAACTTAAACAGCTATATAGAGCAAAATTTTATTTGCTTAATTATATTTTCAACATGCAACATGTCGATAATAAGTGTTAGTCATCACTTGTACTTTCTGCTAGGTTGACTTTTGATATTGAAGAGTGACGTGCGTTGCATTTACTGCTAATTATCTAGATCGTTGAAGTTAAATCCATGGCTCACAATAATTTTCCATTGTTCTAGTCCTCAAAACAACAAAGAAAACAGTGAATACGAGAATCTGTTGGTATAGAGCTATAATTGTTAGGACTAGTCGAATTAGCTATTCCGAAATGTCTGCATTAGCAATAAAGTAGTTTCTCAACCTCTCTTACTCCATACATGTAAAGTTATGCAATTCGACTTTCTTTAACTTACGCCTCCAGTATTTCCCAGGTAGAGCTGCACAACAAGGCTTCTCAAATTCATCTAATGCTTCTTCATATATGAACTTCCATACAAAGGAAGATCAGACAGCATTAACTATTAAGTATGTACAACAGGAATAAAGGTAAAAAGTGTGAAAAATATTAAAGTTGATTTTTTGGATAGCATAGATTTTCTAGTAAGATATCTAGACTATCTAGTGTAATTTCTAGAATATTCATGTTGAAGAAATATCTAGATATTCTAGGTAATTCTAGGTAGAATAATCTAGAAAAAGATAGTATAGTTATTTGATATGTGTATTTAGGAAAGTTCTAGATATTAGATGGTGCTAGATATTTGGGGGAGATTTTTGTGGAAAAACATAGAATACTCTAGATTTGTAGTATCTAGAATCATCCCTACACAAGTATAAATAGGGGATGACATTAGGCATTTGTAACCAACCAAAAATCAAATCAATTCAAGTAGTCTTCTTCTATACTCAAGTTTCCTTTCAATATCTTCCTTCACCTTTCTAGCTTCCTCTTCTTAGTTGAATCTTTCGATCTTAGTTAGCGATCTTGGGCTAGCAGAAGGTTTCCTAAATATACATTTCTTCTGCTATTCTCTACATGGTATCAGAGCCAAAGTCGTAGATTGGCTTGTGTTTATTTCAAGATCGGGTTTGTGGTTGATTCAACTAGTTTGTGCGAATGGATTATAGCAGTCGCATTAATGGACTGGGAATGGAGTTGTTGAATCAGTCCAATTACAAGGTATGGAAGACTTGTATGGAATCATACCTTGTGGGGGAGGATTTGTGGGATGTTGTTAACGGGAGTAACACGAATCCTCCGGAAAATGGACCGAAGAATAGTAGTGCATACGAGAAGTGGAAGTAGATAAATGCAAAGGCAGAGTTCATTTTCAAGAGGTTCATCTCCTCAAATTTATTTGACAATATTATAAGGTGTAAATCAGCTCATGATATTTGGAGGATGCTCGATCAGTTATTCAATAAGAAGAATAAAGCCCGGCTACAGATATTGGAGAATGATTTGGCTAACGCCAATCAAGGTAATCTTTCCATTGCCGAGTATTTCTTAAGGAATAAGAATTTATGTTCTGAGATCTCTTTATTAAATTCGGATGAGGCTTTCTCTGAAGGACGAATGAGAAGAATTATCATTCGTGGTTTGAAGACAGAATATATTCCCTTTGTGACATCGATTCAAGGATGGGCTCAACAACCACCTTGGAGGAATTTGAGAATTTTTTATCGTCACAAGAGTTACTAGACAAACAATTGGCTGGTGAATTTTTTAAAGAAAGGGAAGGAAATGCTCTTGTAGCTGACAAGAGGAATGTTAGAGGAAAGACAAGAGATATATCTCACTCTCGATTCTCTGGTGGTTCAAGATCGCCTAGAAAAAAGGAAGAGTTTTGTGACAATGATGGTAAAAGTCCTCTTAGGTGTTATCGGTGTGGCAAAGTAGGACATATAAGAAGATATTGCCGAGCTCATACTAAAAAAGTTGTGCAAGAAGAAGAAGGCTGGGTAAGATGCTTAGTTGCTGAGAGACGAGCAGTAGATGCCTTGGCTTCCATAAATTTGGAAAGAGATTGGATCGGATCTGATACAATCCATTATGTGGAGCGGGAAGGCACCGATAAGAAGCAACAGGATACTGAAGACGTTCAGACTGGACAAGTGGTACCTGCTATCAGAGAAATCAAAGAAGCAGATCCTGAAATTGGCAATACAAGTCTGAATATGAAAGATGTTGAAGTAAATTCTGAGGAGACAGTTTCTGGAAATCAATATGTCAGTGATGACATTATTGGAGAAAGCATTAAGGAAGATATAGTGAAAGTTGAAGTCTCTGATCAGTCATCCATCGTATCAAGGTCAATCATTGGCTCAGAGAAAATATTGGAAGTTGATGAAGAAGCTAAAGTTCTAATGAACTATGAAGCCCCAATTTCAGATGGAGAGATATACAATATGATGGCAGAGCTAGAAATGGAATCTAGTGGTGGATCCTGTTATGATGCTAAGGCTTCACGAAAAATTAATGATCAGAGCGTCATCAAATCAATTGAGGAGGATGGTATAGATGAAAACTCCATGTATCATGGAGTTGTGTCAGAAGGAGCATGTTCTAAGATCTTGATTACTGGAGTACCAAACATATGATTCAAAAATGTTTCTCCAAATAGTACAACTGACAGGAAGTTGAGAGAACGTGGGAGCTTGAAAATTGAACAAGGACACATTTCACGTGGTTCACAAAAACTACAAAGAAATATTACCAAGCTAACCCGTTACAAGGATGAAAATTTTGTCAATAAGTATTCCTGTTTCTTTGCAGGCTCAATTACTGATGGAAAACCTTTATCACATCAAGAAGGAAAAGGAATTGAGAAAATATTATTGAGATTTTCATCAAGGCATGCTCAAAATATTCGATTAAGCTCTTCTTCAACAAGTTTAGGGTAGCTTCCAAAAAATCACTTTAAGGGGGAGTGTGAAAAATATTAAAGTTGATTTTTTGGATAGCATAGATTTTCTAGTAAGATATCTAGACTATCTAGTGTAATTTCTAGAATATTCATGTTGAAGAAATATCTAGATATTCTAGGTAATTCTAGGTAGAATAATCTAGAAAAAGATAGTTTAGTTATTTGATATGTGTATTTAGGAAAGATCTAGATATTAGATGGTGCTAGATATTTGGGGGAGATTTTTGTGGAAAAACATAGAATACTCTAGATTTGTAGTATCTAGAATCATCCCTACACAAGTATAAATAGGGGATGACATTAGGCATTTGTAACCAACCAAAAATCAAATAAATTCAAGTAGTCTTCTTTTATACTCAAGTTTCCTTTCAATATCTTCCTTCACCTTTCTAGCTTCCTCTTCTTAGTTAAATCTTCCGATCTTAGTTAACGATCTTGGGCTAGCAGAAGGTTTCCTAAATATACATTTGTCATGACCCGAACCGGGGCCCTGGCCGTGATGAGCATTCCGAACCATGTAGGCCCGAAACACCCCTATCTATCTAGTAATCATGCACATAATTCATATGATAAAAGAAATGCAGAAAATACACAATTCCACGGAAACATGGTCATGAGTCTAATAAAATCTATAATGGGAAATAAAGTCCCACAACATCTATCGACATCTGAAAATCGTCTGCGAAATCTCTAATACATAATCACTAATAAATCTGAACACTGTCGAAAAATTGGGACAAAGCCCCTAGTAGACCAAAATGGCGATAAGAAACAAAATATGAAAAGACAGGCCTCCTGGAATAGAGAAGGCTCACCACTGCACAATCTGATCAGTTGTCTGAATTATCTACTGCTTAACTGGACCCCTAGACTGAGCCTTAGAACCTGGGAGGAGGGAGGGGTCAATACAATTGTACTGGTACGCAAAGTAATCCAAAACAAAATAGAGGTTTTTATATAACATAAGTGAGAGCTGTTACAAAGCACATTATTTAAAAATGTTTCAAAAAATGCATGTGCATAACATAATGATTTTTCACCAACAATGCAACACTTCTGAGCTAGGTGGTACACACTACAATTTCATATTTACACAAACTTTCAAATCTCGGTTGCCTCCGAGATTAGAGTATAAGTGAGGGAAAGACACACAAGATCACACAACAGGGTGTCTCGACCCAATCAAGTATGGTAGTGCACAAGATCACAAAGCATGGCTCTTAACCAGAGTCCCAATTTGGGATGACATAATGTCAGGTACACAAGATCACATATCCGGGTACCAAGTTCTCGAGTCGACATACACGGTTTCCAGCATAGAGTCATTTGACTCGTGCTTTCTTCGGGTAACCACCTATCTCACAAAATCAATGCATGAAACTCATTTTAATCAATCACATGTCATACTCTGTAGGGTATCGGCATACCCAACTTGCAAGTCATCAATATCACATAAACTTTCCAACTACTCATACCATTTACAACATGAAAATATGTATGACTTTCACACCATTGAACACATACACTATGGTTCTCAACATGCAATCATTCAAGAAGTTTAATCATTTATGAGTAATGTCATATCAATTGCAAAAATCATGCTCTCAATGGTTTAACACAAGTATAATATGGGGTATAAACATCATCATGGGGAATTTAGAAAATTCACAACCCATGTACATTGCATCCTTTTGAAATTTCAGGTCACATGTTCACAATTTAACCATTAAAATACATTCAAACAAACAACCCCATGATGTCTTAATATTTCTTTCAAAACATGTTATTTGTATCAATTGAAAACCCCCATTTGTAAAAACACATATATACTTGTATAAATTTAAAATGTTGCATAAATTCCTTTTTGAAAACATGCCCATGAAATTTAGGACAACCCCACGTAGCTCTATATGCGAAATTATCAGGTGCTTCTTGAAGCCTACGTTGTGGGGATTCCAAATCTTTCGTCAATTTTGAAAACCCACGGTGGAATCTTGAGTTATGTGGGTTTTTATTTTGAAACCTTTATGGAGTTTCTTGAGAGGTTTTCATGAAAATACACCTATTTTGGTGTTCTTGGGATTAAATCCCGTGTTGAAGATGATTGGGGAATGGAAAATTACCAAAATACCCTTAATTTCCCGGAGGAGCTGAAAATTTTAGCCTGAGGCGATCCACCATGCGGCGCCTGCCCAAGAGCACCGCTATAGACCAGGCGTTGCCTGCACTATCGCGGGCTCCCTTCCAGGTCAGGCGATCCAGCGGGCGACGCGGGCTAATCGTTCGATGCTACTGGAATGGCAATCCAAACTCACCCTTCTGCTCGTCTAAAAATTCTGAAACTCATCTGAGATGTACTACAACCTTGCCCCATCGCAACGCAATAAGAAAACCTAAAAACGGAGGTCGGGAAGATTGAAAATAAAATCCCCGAAGATTACAAGCTAAAAAATGAGTCTAAGTCTTTTGACACTTAGAAAAAATTTCATGTTTTCAAGTCTAAGACCACACCACTAAGAGTTAGTACATGCACGACTTTTACGGGGCATTACATTCTCTCCCCCTTGGGATCATTCATCCCCGAATGATGGGTAGGAACTTGTTGAAGCCTTAAAGGTATGGAATAACGCGGACATGATGTGTCCTCTAATAAGGATACACTGATTTGAAACATGGCTATATGACTGGAACTACTGATATTCAGAATTCTTATACCGGACATGCATATCTGTTGCATGGAATACGCGACTGAGTCATTCTTATGAACACAGGACTGAATACCTGATAAGCTGAACTTTTCTATTGAATATGCATTTCTAATGCATGCATATCTGACTGAACTGACGTATGAACGTATGACTGAATACACAATAATAACTGATGAGAAGCTTGTAATAAGAATCTATGCATTCAACTGAAGAGGTATCTCCCCCTTGGGACACTATGTCCTTCTATGAATGCTCAATTCATTAAGATAGTCGGAAAATTGAGGCGATGCACTAGGCACCTATGAATTGAATTATAACTGAACATCTGGAATCTGAATCTAGTACATGACGCATGAATTGAGCTATACTCGCAACTACTAGTATACTCTATCTTGGAATAGTAACATATCTGAGATTTTGGGTAGCATGATTAAATGAAAAGACGAGAAAACAAGTCATGTGAATCTGACTGCTAAACTGATTTACTGGCCACATAGACTGAACTATACGGGAAACTTATACTCAATCTAGAGTATCTTATCAATACTCTTCCTAACGAAGTCCTGGAAGCATTAGGTAACAAAAGATCTTAGGCATGAGTCACAAAAGACATCCGACTATAGGATCCCAACATTAACATTACTCTATAGCCTGGAATATAGACATATAACTCATAAATCAGGATAGAATTGCCAGGCCTTAGTCAATGCGACTTCTTAATTTCAAGATTAGCACACTCCTCGAATACTCCCTTAACTGTACTATTTCTCGTAGATACCACATTCATTCGATTAAACTTATTTGTTCTTGCATTGGCATTTATAAATCTTTCTACTAATGTCTATAGTAACTTAAATCCTCTTCACTGTGATTAGGCCTAACTCCAACTCACAAAATACTACATGCCACTCTATGATACAAGTTTAAATCATAAGATTCAACCTTCTATATCTCTTAAAAGATCACACCCTAAGCCTATCATGCCTTACCACTTCAATAGGTAACTCTGAACTATTACTTTGAAGTCGCTAGCGCATATAGCGTCCCTTTACAAAAATTCCAACATGTCATTCAAGCCTATCTTTATAACCATATATGAACTTCAAAGCAAACACTCATAAAGACACACTTCACATATTCTACTAACCATCTATCGATATAGCTCCCACACGCTACCCCAAGAACATAGACACATACACCTTTCAGCTAACCATCACATGCATCAAAGACTTGGCCCCAACCTTACTTCACACTTGTGGCCTAATCTAAAACAAGCATACTATGATCTTCCATCAACAAGAAACACTTACTCATCACCACTATCATCACATAAAGAGGAGTCACTAACGAATAGAATATAAGATCTTGAAGCATGGAAGGATATTATATGAAACTTGACACTTAACTGAGGAATAGCAAATCAACATACGGAATTTATCAAAGAAAAATCTGAATTGGGGCATATATGGCTATGAACTATATTTCGCCCATCATAAAGAGTATAGCATGAATTATGGGAACTGAGCACACCATTAAGCGTGAATATATGAGTCATGAGCTGCATGACCTTAATTTAGAGTTCATAACATATGGAATGTGATTCTGACTGCTGAATGAACTGAAGTTCCTCATTTAGGAATTTGAAAGAGCACGTGACTTTCTATCATATACATGAACATGAACTATGATCATGGAATTGAAACGTGAGGTATGATGTCACGACACGAATCGGGGCCCTGGCCGTGATAAGTATTCCAAACCATGAAGGCCCGAAATACCCCTATCTGTCTGGTAATCATGCACATAACTCATATGATAAAATAAATGCAGAAGATAAACAACATTACGGAAACATGGTCAAGAGTCATATGGAAACAATAATGGGAATAGTGTCCCACAATTTCTATCAACATCTGGGAAGTCGTCTGCGAAATCTCTACTACATGACTAAAACAAATAACTATCTGAAAACTAGGACAAGGCCCCCAGTAGACCCACAAACTAATAAAGGATAAATAAAACTGCCAGACATCAGGCCTTCCGGAATATATAAAGCTCACCAAGTGACTCTGCAAATCTGTCTGAGGAATCTACTAATTTTCTGGACCCCTAGACTGTGCCTCCGAACCTGGGAGGGAAGGGATTCAATACAAAAGTACTGGTACGCAAAGAAATCCAAAACAACAATATGATATTTTTGCAGAATATAAGAGAGAACCATTATAAAGCAGTTTCGTATCAAATCATTTGAAAAGCGCATGGGCATAATGTATTAATTTTCCAACAACAATGCAATGCAGATGAGCTAGGTGGAATACCCTACATATCACATTTACACCAACTGTCAAACCTCGGTTGCCGCCGAAATTAGAGTACAAGTGAGGGAAATACACACAAGATCACACAACAGGGTGTCTCGACCCAATAAAGTATGGTAGTGCACAAGATCACTAAGCAGGGATCCTAACCATAGTCCTAATTTGGGATGACATAAAGTCAGGTACGTAAGATCACAAAGCAGGGTACCAAATTCCTATGTCGGCAAACACGGTTTCCAGCGATGAACCCTTACACTCAAACACCTTCTTCGGGCATCCACCTATCTTATGTAAAATCAATGCATTTAACTTCATTTAATACAATCACATATCATGTTCTGTAGGGTATCGTCATACCCGACTTTTAAGTCATCAGTATCACATCATTCTTTCATTCAATCATTATGTTCAACATATTTCAACATAAACAACCTTGTTCTTGCAAGTCGAAATCATATCCAATCATAACAATTTTCAAAATATTTCATGTCATGCTTTTCATGATGATTTTCAACCAATTCACATCATATGAAAATTTTAAAAAAAATCATATCAAGAGAGGGATTTTATATGATTCATGCTATCAAGTTAACATCTTTTCGGATTACATGTACATACATATATCATATATCAAATCACTTCGGGAATAGGCGTAAAGACCAAATCAATATCACAAAAATGTTTAAAACGTGATTTATATTCATAATTTCAAAACCCCCATTTTTAAAACATGAATTTTTAGCCCATGAGATTTTTAGGATAACCCCACGTACCTCTATTTAGGAATTAAAAGGGTGCTTCTTGATGCCCTCGACTTGGGGATTCAAAATCTTCAATTTGTTTTGAAAATCCACGGTTAAATCTTGAGTTATGTGGATTTTTATTTTGAAACCCTTATGTAAGTTCTTGCAGTAATTTGATGATAATGGATGTATTTTTGTGTTATTGGGGATAAATCCCATGTTTGGATGGATTTGGGGCCATGGAAAATGTCTAATTTGGCCTTAGAATTTAAAATTCAGGACTGGAACGCCATCTAAAGCTTCACCACGACGCGCTGGAAATCGCGGTGAGCTACTGGAATTGACAATTGTCATTTTAAGGCTTACCGCGATGCGGAGCTTGGAAAAATATCAATTATTGTGACCTGGAAGTTTGGCGCGAAGAGGGACTATCATGGAGGCTTGCTGGAAATTGACGAGTGCCATTTTGGCCTCTGGCACGACGCGCCATGCAATGAAATGGCATTCGTCTTACAGCTGAAACTTAAAATAGCCATAAATCCTTACTCGGTTATCGGATTTCGATGAATCTTATATCGTTGGAAAGATTATTCAATTATATACAATTTGGTATATAGTAGGCCACCCAGTTCATCATATACAGTGAGTTATGGTCGATTGAAGTTGACCCAAGTTTCAACGTTCACTAAAACTTGAATGATAGGAAGGTTCTCAACCCGTCTTTTAGTTAAAGGACTTCTATGATCTCAATTCATTCTCAACTAGATTCACACACTACATAATTGATTACACCCTAAATTTTCATAGGATTCATGAATTTTGCAACCTCTATGTGAAAGAATAACGGTTTACGTTCTATCCCAAAATATGGGGTGTTACATTATCCCCCCCTTGGGATCATTCGTCCCCGAATGATGACACGGAATACAGTCACGCACGATTTCAAGTATACTCAGATATAGAAAAGAAGACATAAGACAAGAATTGTATCTTCCATCTCACTATTCACTGGATCAAATAGGCTTAGGTATCTAACTCTCATGTCGTTTTCTAATTCCCAAGTTGCTTCTTCAACTTTCTGATTCCGCCACAACATTTTAACTGAGGCTATCTCCTTGCTCCTCATCTTTCTCACTTGACGATCTAAGATTTCTATAGGCTCTTCTTCATAAGACAAGGAATCGGTCACTTTGATTTCCTCAACAAGTAACACTATCGAATGATCTCCAATGCACTTCTTCAACATGGATATATGGAATACCGGGTGAACAGAACCCAAAGTTACAGGTAATTGTAACTCGTATGCAACTCCACCTATCCTTTTTATAATCTGATATGGTCCTATATAGCGAGGACTCAACTTACCTTTCTTTCGAAAGCGCATAACTCCCTTCATGGGAGAAACTTTAAGGACTACCAAATCTCCAACCTAAAACTCTAGCTCTCTTCTTCTAATGTCGGCATAGGATTTCTGACGGCTCTGAGCTGTCTTAAGTCTTTATCTGATGATTTTCACATCCTCCATTGCCTGATGAACAAGATCAGGCCCAAACAACCGCGTCTTACCAACTTCATACCACCCTATAGGAGACCTGCATCTTCTCCCATACAATGCTTCAAACGGTGCCATCTTAATACTGGCATGGTAGCTATTATTGTAAGCAAACTCAATCAACGGCAAATGATCTACCCAACTACCTTTAAAATCTATTACACAAGCCCTCAACATATCCTCAAGGGTCTGAATGGTGCGCTCAGCATGCCCATCAGTCTGGGGGTGGAATACTGTACTTAGGTTCACTTGGGTACCTAAACCTTTCTGAAAAGATCTCCAAAACTGAGAAGAGAACTTCGTACCTCGGTCGGATATAATAGAGACAGGTTCTCCATGGAAACAGACTATTTTCTCAATGAACAGCTTCTCATAATCATCTCCCGAATAATTAGTCTTCACAGGCAAAAAGTGAGCTGACTTTGTCAACCGATCTACAATCACCCAAATGGAGTCATACTGGTTTCAGGACTTCGGAAGTCCTGTAATGAAATCCATATTTATCATCTCCCACTTCCATAAAGGAAGAGCTATTTCTCGGGAAGTACCTCCTGGCCTCAAATTCTCTACCTTCACTTGTTGACAGTTCAAACACTTGAAAACAAAATCAGCCACATCACGTTTCATGTTATTCCACCAATACAAAGTTTTCAGATCATGGTACATCTTAGTAGAGCTTGGGCAAACTACATACCTTGAAGTGTGAGCCTCATCAAGGATTCTTTTCCGCAGTTCATAAACATTTGGAATGCACAACCTATCCTGATATCTCAGAATACCATCACCACAAATTTCGAACGACATTAACTTTTGTTGACCCACATCTTTCTTGATTTGCATCAAGATGGGATCTTCAGCCTGCTTTTCTTTAACTTCAGCACAAAGAGATGACTTAGCTATCTCATGAACAATCACCCCTCCATCTTCGGAATCTAAGAGTCACACTCCCAGATTTGTAAAGCGGTGAATATCCTTCACCATCTCTTTCTTCCCTTCTTCAACATGAGAAAGGTTGCCCATAGACAACCTGCTGAGAGTGTCGGCTACAACATTTGCCTTGCCCGGATGGTAATGCAGGCTCATATCATAGTATTTCAAAAGAACTATCCAACTCCTCTGCTTGAGGTTCAATTCTTTCTGCGAGAAAACATATTGCAAACTTTTGTGGTCAGTATAAAAATCAACATGCACTCCATAGACATAATGCCTCTATATTCTAAGTGCAAACACCACGGCTGCTAACTCCAAGTCATGAGTAGGGTAGTTTCTCTCATACACCTTTAACTGCCTAGATGCATAAGCTATCACCTTACCATGCTGCATTAAAACACAACCAAGTCCTACAAGGAACGCATCATAGTAAACCACAAAACCATCTACACCCTCGGGAAGGGTCAAAACAAGAGCAGTAGTCAGCTTGTCTTTCAACTTCTCAAAACTATTTTCACACAAGTCAGACCACACAAACTTCACCTTTTTCTGAGTCAATTTAGTGAGCGGAGCATCTATGGAAGAAAAACTCTCTACGAACCTTCTATAATAACCCGCCAGGCCTAAGAAGCTCTGAATGTCGGTTGGAGTCAAGGGTCTGGGCCATTTTCTCACTGCTAAAATCTTTTGGGGATATACTCTAATCCCGTCACTAGACACAATATGTCCCAAGAAAGCAATAGCATTCAACCAGAATTCCCATTTGGAGAACTTAGCATATAGCTGATGATCTTTAAGGGTCTGAAGGATAATTCGGAGGTGATTGGCATGGTCCTCCTCACTTTTGGAATAGATCAGAATATCATCAATGAACACTATGACGAACAAGTCTAGAAACTGACATAATACCCTATTCATAAGATCCATGAAGGCTGCAGGGGCGTTAGTCAACCCGAAGGACATGACTAAGAACTCGTAGTGACCATATCGGGTTCGAAAGGCTATTTTGGGAATGTCTAACTCCCTAACCTTCAACTGATGATAGCCCGAACGAAGGTCTATTTTCGAAAAACATTTAGCACCCTGAAGATGGTCAAAAAGATCATCAATCCTAGGAAGAGGATATTTGTTTTTAATAGTAACTTTATTCAATTGGCGGTAGTCTATGCACATACGAAGGGACCCATCCTTCTTTCGCATGAAAAGTACGGTTGCACACTATGGGGAAACACTAGGACGAATAAAGCCTGTGTCTAAGAGGTCTGCGAGCTGTTCTTTCAACTCTTTTAGTTCCGCGGGAGCCATTCTATATGGCGGAATGGAAATAGGACGAGTGTCTGGCAACACGTCAATGCCAAAGTCTATCTCCTTATCAGGTGTATCCCTGGGAGATCTTCAGGAAAGATTTTTGGAAACTTATTCACTATAGGGACTGATTGAAGAGGAAGATTTTCAACCCTGGAATCTTTTACTCGGATTAGATGATACATACAATCTCTGGAGATGAGCTTTCGGGGTCTAAGATAAGAGATAAAGTGACCTCTAGGTGCCAAAGAATTTTCTGCCCACTCGATTGATGTCTCATTCGGGAAAGAAAAGTAACCTTCTGGGTTCTGCAATCAAGTGTGGCATAACACGAATGGAGCCAGTCCATCCCAAGGATAGCATCAAAGTCTACCATATCAAGTTCTATAAGGTCTGCCACAGTATCCCGGCTAAGAATAGACACCACACAATTTCTATACACCTTTCTAGCAGTAACAGAATCACCTACATGAGTGGAAACAGTGAAGGTTTCTACAATAACTTCGGGTTCAAACCCAAAACCAACAACCACATAAGGGGTCACATAAGATAAGGTAGACCCGGGATCAAGTAACACATAAACATCACAGGAAAAGATTCGTAACGTACCGGTGACAACATCTGGTGAAGCTTTCGCCTCCTGGAGGTTAGCCAAAGCATATAACCGGTTACGACCGCTCCCGACAGCTGAAGGAGCACCTTTAGGAGGAGGAGTCATGGAGGTAGCTTGGGGCTTAGCCCCTCCCGTATTTTCTCCAGCAGAAGGGCAATCTCTCTGAAGATGACCCACCTTGCCACAAGTATAATAGTTTCTCCCCTCAAAATAACACCTCCCTGGGTGATTTTTTCCACAAGTCTCACACCGTGGATAAGTACGACGCTGCTGTGCCACACTGCCCTGCGACTGAGTATCTAGGGCTCTGGATCCATGATGAGTCTGGGAACTCTGAGATCATCTGTCTGCTGGTGGTCTGGGCGCTGGAGCATTGGCAGCAGACTGTGCATTACCCCAATTCTTCTTTTTCTTCCATTTTTTCCCCCACTTATCGCTTTAAGGTTGGCTGTGACCCTGGTCGGCAGATCTTGCTTTTTTTTCCTGTCTTTCTATCTCCCTAGCCTCTGAAATCTTCTTATTTTTCTCTTCTACCTGTTGCATATGAACCGTCAGCCTAGCAAAGTCCAACTCCTTGTTCAACATAGCTCCCGGGCACTCAAGTACCAGATCATCTGAAAGGCCGGACGCAAACTTCCTCATTCGGGCCCTCATACTATTTGTCATCTCAGGAGCATAATGGGCCAGCTGATTGAACTTCAGAGTATACTCCTGAACACTCATCTTGCCCTGCTTAAGGTTCATGAAATCCTCGGCCTTTGCCTCCTGCAACTCTAAAGGAAAGAATCAGTCAAGGAAAGCATCTACAAACTCACTCCATATCGAGGGCTCAGTATTGTCGCCCTTCGCATCTTCCCAATCATTGTACCACCAATTCGCCACCTCTTTCAGCTGATACACAGACAATTCTACCCCTTCTACTTCATCAATATGCATCACTTTGAAGATCTTTTCTATTTCGTCTACAAATTCCTGCGGATCCTCTTCTACTTTAGTACCAGTGAATTTGGGAGGATTTATTCTCATGAATTGGCTCACCCGTGTAGCTCCAAAAGTAACAGATGCAGACCCAGTATCTTCTGACCACTGAGTCTGTGTAGCCACCAACTGTGTTAACATATGAATGGATTATCTGAATTCTGCATTCAAAATATCTCTCTGATTAGCCGAGGGACAGTTAAAATTAGTCCGTGGAGCTCGGGGTGGGATGGTCGGGACTGGAGGGACTCCTGGGGTAGGGACAGGGTATGGAGTGGGAGATTTGTTATGTGTCCTCCTCCCATTAGTGGGATGGACTTCATCATTCTGAGCACTCTGGTAAGTACTGCGATGGGGAGGCATAACTATTATTTCTATAAGACAAAAGATTACTGATTAGGAAAAGACTTGACTCTGAAGCACGAACTAATTCACAAAGAAGGGAAACATTTCCTAAATGCCTAGTAGCTTCCTTCTTATAAGTATGGCGCTACACACCCATAAACAAGACTCTACCCGACACGACTTCGCAGACACCTTGGGACTATGAACCGTGCTTTGATACCAAGCTTGTCACGACCCGAATCGAGGCCCTGGCCTTGACGAGTATTCCCAACCATGAAGGCCCGAAACACCCCTATCTGTCTGGTAATCATGCACATAACTCATATAAGAAAATAAATGCGGAAGATAAATAACATTACGAAAACATAGTCAAGATTCATATGGAAACAATAATGGGAATAGTGTCCCACAATTTTTATCAGCATCTGGAAAACCGTCTGCGAAATCTCTACTACATGAATGAAACAAATAACTGTCAGAAAACTGGGAAAAGGCCCCCAGTAGACCCACAAACTAATAAAGGATAAATAAAACTGCCAGACATCAGGCCTTCCGGAATATAGAAAGCTGACCAAGTGACTCTACAAATCTGTTCGAGGAATCTACTGATTTTCTGGACCCCTAGAATGTGCCTCCGAATTTGGGAGGGAAGGGAGTCAATACAAAAGTACTGGTACGCAGAGAAATCCAAAACAACAATATGATGTTTTTACAGAATATAAGAGAGAACCATTATAAAGCAGTTTCGTATCAAATCATTTGAAAAGCACATGGGCATAATGTAATAATTTTCCAACAACAATGTAATGCAACTGAGCTAGGTGGAATACCCTACATATCACATTTACACCAACTGTCAAACCTCGATTTCCACCGAGATTAGAGTACAAGTGAGGGGAAGACACACAAGATCACACAACAGGGTGTCTCGACCCAATAAAGTATGGTAGTGCACAAAATCACAAAGCAGGGCTCCTAACCATAGTCCCAATTTGGGATGACATAAAGCCAGGTACGCAAGATCACAAAGCAGGGTTCCAAATTCCTATGTCGGCAAACACGGTTTCCAGCGATGAGCCCTTACACTCAAATGCCTTCTTCGAGCATCCACCTATCTCATGTAAAATCAATGCATTCAACTCCATTTAATACAATCACATATCATGTTCTGTAGGGTATCGTTATACCCGACTTTCAAGTCATCAGTATCACATCATTCTTTCATTCAACCATTATGTTCAACATATTTCAACATAAACAACCCTCTTCTTGCAAGTCGAAATCATATCAAATCATAACAATTTTCAAAATATTTCATGTCATGCTTTTCAAGATGATTTTCAACCAATTCACATCATATGAAAATTTTAAAAAAAATCATATCAAGAGAGGGATTTTATATTATTCATGCACTCAAGTTAACATCTTTTCTGAGTACATGCATATACATATATCATATATCAAATCACTTCGGAATAGGCGTAAAGACCAAATCAATATCACAAAAACGTTTAAAACGTGATTTATATTCATAATTTCAAAACCCCCATTCTAAAACATGAATTTTTAGCCCATGAGATTTTTAGAATAACCCCACGTACCTCTATTTAGGAATTCAAACGGTGCTTCTTGATGCCCTCGACTTGGGGATTCCAAATCTTCAATTTATTTTGAAAACCCACGGTTAAATCTTGAGTTATGTGAATTTTTATTTTGAAATCCTTATGTAAGTTCTTAGAGTAATTTGATGATAATGGATGTATTTTGGTGCTATTGGGGATAAATCCCGTGTTTGGATGGGTTTGGGGCCATGGGAAATGTCTAATTTGGCCTTAGAATTTAAAATTAAGGACTGGAACGCCGTCTAAAGCTTCACCGCGACGTGCTGGAAATCACGGTGAGCTACTGGAATTGACAATTGTCATTTTAAGGCTTATCGCGATGCGGAGCTTGAAAAAATGCCAATTATTGCGACCTGGAAGTTTGGTGCGAAGCGGAACTATGGCAGAGGCTTGCTGGAAATTGATGAGTGCCATTTTGGCCTCTGGCGCGACGCGCCATGCAATGAAATGGCATTCGTCTTACAGCTGAAACTTAAAATAGCCTTAATTCCTTACTCGATTATCGGATTTCGACAAGTGTTATATCGTTGGAAAGCTTATTCAATTATCTACAATTTGGTATATAGTAGTCCTCCCAGTTCATCATATACCGTGAGTTATGGTCGATTGAAGTTTACCCAAGTTTCAACATTCACTAAAACCTGAACGATAGGAAGGTTCTCAACCCGTCTTTGAGTTAAAAGACTTCTATGATATCAATTCATGCTCAACTAGATTCACACACTACATAATTGATTACACCCTAAATTTGCATAGGATTCATGAATTTTGCAACCTCTATGTGAAAGAATAACGGTTTACGTTCTAGCCCAAAATGCAGGGTGTTACATATGAGTAGGTATTAGGATAACTGAAAAATACTGAGACAAGAATGGATTGAGCCTCACCCTTCCCTTCTGATGTTCTATGTCATACTGACATCACTACTAGAATCTGAGGGCCGGACTTGGTTACTTGTTCTATCATCTCCGCCGTAGCTTTAAGCCGTCATCTTAAGTTTGGGAGATCCCTTACTAGACTTTAACTTAACCGCACTCACTGCACTCTGAGGTCTGAAATATGACAATACGCAAAATTAATAGAACTTAACCTGAAAGACCACACATGAAAGTGGAAACCCCACTTCTAATACTACCTTCTGAGATACACTCTATATTTCGATAGCCCCAATAGTCATAGTATAATGCTTGCACACTTATTTCTATCGGTTCAACCTTCAAAACTCAAACTTAGATTCTAACACTTAACATTGGTATCACCAAGCCTTTGATGAACCATACCACTTTCGCCATAGCCTACCAATATCGCGACTCCAAACTTATGTTTCATTACTATGAGAATCAAGATCATATAAAAAGGATCAACACGATCAATCAAAACTCTTTAACCTGGTTATTTAGAACCCATATAACATCTAATAGTCTTTCTCCATCTAGCAACTCAACGGTACTACCAGGCACTCACAACATGTAATAGTCTTAGAGAAATGCCACAACTCCATATCACCTTGGGGATACTTACACACCATACCTACAACATTATACTTCATTACGAATCAACTTAAACTTAAGCCATTTGATACATCGTTCAAGCCTATTAGATCACTTCCGGCATCATTAACCAAGAAATCATCACATCCACCTTCATGGACTTCAACTGTTCAAAACTTAATGTCTAGAGCAAAACATGATTTTACAACCCAACCTTACGCATGATTCTCACTTGGAAACCATGAAATAAACATCAAGAAACACTTGTACGCTAGAACATCATAACAACAATAATCGATCTTAACCTTACGGTCTTCCTTATCATAACTCATTAGCACGTACTATTTCAACACATCAATCTCATGCCACTATTTTTACCACCACATTCTACACTTAAATTCAAGCCTATAGTTTAGTATCAATCATCTACCACCAATGATGAGTGCAACATAATATACAAATCCATCAAATTGGAACATTCTATCCAAATACCTCAAAATCTGCTACATACCCTCTCGTAAGTAGTACTAGTTTACAACTATCAACGAAAAAAAGGTCAAGGGGTAAAGTCACATAATAGACATGATCAACTTTTATATGATATTATAACCCCATACAATCTTATCTACTTATACGGATTTCTCACCTCATACTTACTTACTCAATCGTACATTTACACTACCTTCAATTTTTCCACAACAACCATGAGTCTATAATTATAACTTACTGGCTAATATAGTCATTTTCACACTTCAAGCAATCGACAAATCACCCTGACTAACAAATCCTTCTCTACATTCTACTAAACTAACACACAAGGACGAATCACCTCTTTAGTAACTCAATCTCATGAAACAGATTCAGCTCTACATATTTTAAATCACACAAGAACAAGAATTTGGACAACAAGTTGCTAGTGAATCGAAATAGGCCTCACACGGCTTCACTAGACTTTGATTTTTGTATTTTGAACAAGAAAATGAGATGAATGACAAGGCAACTATGCTAGTGAATCGAAAGAGCCCCACACGGCTTCACTAGACTTTATTTTTCAACAACACTTTGATGAAAAGCTTACATGAGATAGAAATTTAATACGCAATATCCAATGAACTAAGAATACACATCTTACTCTGTATAAATAAAATCGGAGTCAAACACTTACTCCATGGATTACCATACTATCCACACATGCTACTAGCTACCACATTAGTTTATCACTATAAAAGGGTAAATCATCCTCAAACATCGGTTATTCAACTAGTATATTTATTTACACAAAAATCACCCTCACTCTGACTTCTAACTTTGTGACTTCACATCACCAACTTCTTGGTCTAATTTCATTACCAATAGGTCATGACAACAGCACTTTAACTCATACTACTATTCGGGTGGAAATACAGTTCCAACATTCTGTTACACATCTTTCCCCCTGAAGCACGACATGCGCAACATAAATTTTTTTGAAAAGGGACTGAATACACTCAATACCACAGGCTGAAAAGCACGATTTCATCAATATCAAGGTTCACACTCGCATCAATACACTTTGAAGCAAATGGATTTTCAAGTCCTTGCACAATTTTTAAAATTGTATATGGCTTAATCGGAAAGGACTATATCATGTAAATTCTAAAATTTTTGCACTTGAATCACCCCAATAATGGGACATGTCTGAGAACATCAGAGTAAGGAAAGAATTTGGGATGACTTTTACTTTCGTATGGAAGACACCATAGCACGAATTAGAGTATGAAAGAGGAACATTTTAACTCTATTGCACGAACTAGAACATGAAGAAAGAGAGACATTCCTAAATGCCTAGTAGCCTCCTGCTTATAAGTGTGGCGCGCTACACACCCATAAATAAGACTCTACCTGACGTGATTTCGCAGACACCCTGGGACCATGAATCGTGCTTTGATACCAAGTTTGTCACGACCCGAACCGCGGCCCTGGCCGTGACGAGCATTCCAAACCATGTAGGCCCGAAACATGCCTATCTATCTAGTAATCATGTACACAATTCATATGATAAAAGAAATGCGGAAAAAAAATAATACCACGGAAACATGGTCATGAGTCTAATAAAATCAATAATGGGAAATAAAGTCCCACAACATCTATCGACATCTGAAAACCATCTGTGAAATCTCTAACACATAATCACTAATAAATCTGAACACTGTCTGAAAACTTGGAAAAGGCCCCCAGTAGACTAAAATGGCGATAAGAAACAAAATCTAAAAAGACAGGCCTCCCGGAATAGAGAAGGCTCACCACTGCACAATCTGATCAGCTGTCTGAATAATTTACTGCTTAACAGGACCCCTAGACTGAGCCTCAGAGCCTGGGAGGAGGGAGGGGTCAATACAATTATACTGGTACGCAAAGTAATCCAAAACAAAATAGAGGTTTTTATATAACATAAGTGAGAGCTGTTACAAAGCACATTATTTAAAAATGTTTTGAAAAATGCATGGGCATAACATAATGATTTTTCAACAACAATGCAACACTTCTGAGCTAGGTGGTACACCCTACAATTTCATATTTACACCAACTGTCAAATCTCAGTTGCCGCTGAGATTAGAGTATAAGTGAGCAAAATACACACAAGATCACATAGCAGGGTGTCTCGACCCAATCAAGTATGGTAGTGCACAAGATCACAAAGCAGGGATCTTAACCATAGTCCCAATTTGGGATGACATAATGTTAGGTACACAAGATCACACAGCAGGGTACCAAGTTCTCGAGTCAGCAAATACGATTTCCAGCGTAGAGTCATTTGACTCGTGCTTTCTTCGGGTAACCACCTATCTCACAAAATCAATGCATAAAACTCATTTTAATCAATCACATATCATACTCTGTAGGGTATCGTCATACCCGACTTGCAAGTCATCAATATCACATCAACTTTCCAACTTCTCATACCATTTACAACATGCACATATGTATGAATTTTACACCATTAAACATATACACCATGGTTCTCAACATGCAATCATTCAAGAAGTTTAATCATTTATGAGTAATGTCATATCAATTGCAAAACTCATGCTCTCAATGGTTTAACACAAGTATAATATGGGGTATAAACATCATCATGGGGAATTTAGAAAATTCCCAACTCTTGTACATTGCACCCTTTTGAAATTTCAGGTCACATGTTCACAATTTAACCATTAAAATACATCCAAACAAACAACCCCATGATATCTCAATATTTATTTCAAAATCATATATCAAAACATGTTATTTGTATCAATTGAAAACCCCCATTTGTAAAAACATATATATACTTGTATAAATTTAAAGTCTTGCGTAAATTCCTTTTTGAAAATATGCCCATGAAATTTAGGACAACCCCGCGTACCTCTATATGCGAAATTATCAGGTGCTTCTTGAAGCCTACGTTGCGGGGATTCCAAATCTTCCGTCAATTTTGAAAACCCACGGTGGAATCTTGAGTTATGTGGGTTTTTATTTTGAAACCCTTATGGAGTTTCTTGAGAGGTTTTCATGAAAATACACCTATTTTGGTGTTCTTGGGATTAAATCCCGTGTTGAAGATGATTGGGGAATGGACAATTACCAAAATACCTTTAATTTCCCGGAGGAGCTGGAAATTTTAGCCGGGGGTGATCCACCAGGCGGCGCCTGCCCAAGAGTACCGCTATAGGCCAGGCGTCTCCTGCCCTATCGCGGGCTCCCTTCCAGGCCGGGCGATCCAGCGGGCGGCGCGGGCTAATCGTCCGATGCTACTGGAATGGCAATCCAAACTCGCCCTTATGCTCGTCTAAAAATTCCGAAACTCATCCGAGACTTACTACAACCTTTCCCCATCACAATGCAACAAGAAAATCTAAAAACGGAGATCGGGAAGGTTGAAAATAAAATCCTCAAAGATTACGAGCTAAAAATGAGTCTAAGTCTTTTGACACTTAGAAAAAATTTCATGTTTTCAAGTCTAAGACCACACCACTAAGATTTAGTACATGCACGACTTTTACGGGGCGTTACAAAATTTCTTCTGCTATTCTCTACAGGACTTGCGTCATACGGAATCAATCATGAAAACGGTATTAAAAAGGTTAACATTCTAGTAAGGATTATCTGAAAGAAGGGATTATCTCAGTGAGTACAACAAATGGGTTGTAAGCTTGCTAATGAACAAAATATTAAAGGAACCAGCAGCACTAGGTGAAGCTATAAGCAAGTTACCCAGTCAAATAGCAAAACAGAGTTTTTGATGTACATGTATGGAACCAGATTAAACCTGCCCCTAGGAGGGACAAAATAAGGAAACAGTCACACTTCATCCATTCAAAACAACGTTCAGATTGAGCATGTAAGAGGAAAAAATGTCAAGCATAAAGAATCTTTTATGCTTGATATCCTTGGTTTTACACTATTCTTGTTGAAGTTGACCGACTACATATAAATTCCGGTTAATCCAATGGCAACAATTTGTCTAATAATCGCAGATAAGCAAGAGAAGCAAAAACAATTAACCAGTCAATAAATAATATATCCGGACACGCTAAATACCTAGGTAACCCTGTCACGACCCAAACCAGGGCCTGGCCGTGACAAGCATTTCGAACCATGGAGGCCCGAAACATCCCTATCTGTCTGGTAATCATGCACCTAATTCATATGATCAAAGTAATGCGGAAGAAACACAATAATTCGGAAACATGGTCATAAATATGAAAAGAAACAATAACGGGGAAATAAAGTTCCCCCAACATCAATCAACCTCTAAACAACTATCTGCGAAAATCTCTAACAAATGACTGAGTCAAGTAACTGTATGTAAACTGGGACAAGGCCCCCAGTAGACCCCAAAACTAAATATAAGATAAAAGGACTGCAGGACATAAGACCTTTCGAAACATAGAAGGCTCACCACTTGTCTCTGCAACTCTGTCTGAATGATCTACTGATTCTCTTGACCCCTAGACTGGGCCTCTGAACCTGAGAGGTTGGAGAGTGGAGGGGGTCAGCACAAAAGTACTGGCACGCAGAGATATAAAAAAAAACATAATATTTTTACAAAATATAGTTGAGAGCCATTATAAAGCAATTTCATAACAAATCATTTGAAAATACATGGGCATAATGCAATAGTTTCTCAACAACAATGAAATGCAACTGAGCTAGGTGGAATACCCTACATAATTTACACCAACTGTCAAACCTCGGTTGCCGCCGAGATTAGAGTATAAGTGAGGGAGAGACACACAAGACCACGAAGCATGGTGTCTCGACCCAATGGTAGTGCCCAAGATCACTTAGCCCTAGCTCCTACCTATAGTCCCAATTTGGGAATGACATAAAGTCAAGTACACAAGATCACTTAGCCTGGTACCAAATTCCCATGTCGGCAAACACGGTTTCCAGCGATGAGCCCTTACACTCAAACGCCTTCTTCGGGCATCCATCTATCTCATGTAAAATCAATCCATTCAAACTTCATTTAATTCAATCACGTGTCATATTCTGTAGGGTATCGTCATACCCGACTTGCAAGTCATCAATATCACATCCACATATGCATAATCATGTAAAAACCAAGGAGCTTCATCATTTACAAGTGGTGAACAATAATTATTTCAAATTCATGCTCTCTTTTGTTGGTCACAATATGATATGGGGTATCAAGACATTATCATGGGAATTTGAAAGCAATTTATCATTCATATTTATCAAACTTCCATGGAAAATCTCAAATCATATATGCATGGTTTCAACCATTGAAGTATATAGGCAAACAATTCTCATGACATAAAGAAAAATGACTTAGAAATCATATTGAAAGCAAGTTATTAGCATTTGATTGAAAACTCCCATTTAAAAGCATGCATGTTCATAAAAACTACACCCATGAGATTTTAGGATAACCCCACGTACCTCTATTTCTGAAAATACTAGATGTTTCTTGAAGCTCGCGGATATGTGATTCTGAATATGTAATTATCTTCGAAAACCTACGGTCGAATCTTGAACTATTTGGGTTTTTATTTTGAAACCCTAAGGAGTGTTCTTGAGCAATTTTGATGAATGAAGGTGTGTTTTGGTGTTTGAGGGATTAAATTCCATGTTGGTGGTATATATAGGAGTGAAGGATGACCAAAATACCCCTAAGGAACAATTAAGGTCAAATCTGTCCCTCAGTTGATAGTTTGATAGTCTGGAGTAAATCGATTATAACTTTTTACTCATATAATCAAATTGGATGAAACCAACTGAATTTGAAAGAGGACTTAAAGAGATTTCGTTTGATATATTATAGCTCACACAGTTCATTATATACAGGGAGTTATGATCGTTTGAAGTTGACCCTGAAATGCTGAAAACTGGGCAATAGGCTATGCGTTTTGCTAATGTTTTGAAATTCAAACGCAGCCTTATGCGTTCCGAAAATTTTCGAAACTTATCCGAGATGCACTATGAGCTTTCCCGATCGTAACGCAACTTGAAAATCTAAAAAAGGATGTCGGGAAGGTTGAAAAGTTGTATCCCGAAGATTGCCAGCTAAAATGACTAAGTCTCATTTTACACTTAGAAAATTTTAAGTCATTAAGTCTAAGAGCTCAATATTAAAGACTAATCTATGCACGCCTTTTACGGGGCGTTACAAACCCCTTAAACTTGTCAAAATTGTATGTCAGATACTTTAACTTAAGTATGGACAGATAGACATTTTAACTTGACATCTATGTGTCACTTGAGCACAAGTATATGATATGGCAAATGTGTGTGAAAATCAATTGTGGACGTGAGAGTTCATAAAATTAGCTGACATGTTAAAATAGGTTCTTTTTACACTTATATCATTGTTTTTGTTCTGTATATGAATAAAAGGTCCGAAAGAATAGATCTTCTAGAAAAATGGCCACTCCGGCTAATAATAGAAATTTTTGCAGATGCTAATAATTTAAGCTACTCTACTTGTATCCTTCTTATCCACTGGTCGTAATGCTATCACCATTTTCGATGGCTTCATCTATATTCCTCCATTTCTTTCCAGACAAAGACAAAACACAACACAATAATATTGAGTTTCAAGGTTAAAATAATCAAACCAAAACAAAAAGCTACTTCAGATTCAGAGGCATATGAACAGAAATACAAAAGCATCAACTATCAATCTGAAAAAAGAACAACCAGATCATAAGCAATCTGATTTTGTAATTGAATTGCATAGGAAAGATGCTCTGTCGGAGATGTAGTTATTTGAAGGTAGGTCTAAATTCAATTGTTTAATGCTTCTACAGTTTTCCTCGGTATTTAGACAAATATAATAGAGATATGAAAAATAAAATATATGGAAAAATATATTGAAGAAAAGAGGAAATAAAATGAGCACGTAGCCAACGAATAGGTTGGGATTAAAGAAAAGTGGAATTTGTTTAAGGATCTATCTAGGTATTTAAACTTCCAATTGTTTTGGGGCAACAATTTTCATATCAACAACTTTTAATGGGAACTATTTTGAACCTCATGCATTTTCAAATGCCTAGGGTAGAAAGGGAACTCAGTTTTTTTCACATGAACTTTGTGTACCTTTTGCCCTTTTCCGCTTCCTTCAACCCAAACATACGCTAAACTTCTCATTAAAGCAGTGGAACTTTGTTAAATTAGGAGTGTCCAATTCAGCAGCAATCAAATTGTGACAATCAACTACTCTCAGTTGTTTGAGCCTTTCACTGGTGATCTTCATAGTCTTCAAGGTCTTGCAACAAATTAAATCAAACTTCTCAAGATTTTGTAGGCTGTAAAATAGTTCCTCTAACCAATTGTTGGTGACATCCACACCTTGGAGTGTCAAACTCTTGAGGGCTTTGCACGCAGTTATTCTGACAACATTTATATTCCCATAAAGGTTGTCGTCAAGGTTGTTGATCGTAAGATCTTCGAGATTAATTGCTGCAATATTAACCACTTGGAGTACCGAATGGGGAGGTTCCATGTTTACCAAGTCAATCTTTTTCAGTTTAGGTAAAGTCTCACCAACTTGAAAGCTGGTGAGTCCATTGAAATACCGCAAAGATAGATGCTCTAAATTGCAGCAGCTTGTGCACGTAGCCTTAATAAATTGCTGATCCAAGAGCACATTAGAGAGGTGCAACTCCCGCAAAGATGATAAATTTATCCTACCATCATCAGCGGGCAATTCAATTTTAAATCCACACAAACTCAGCACATTTAGTGATTTGGCAGCAAAGATTGCCTCGGGCAACCTGCTGTATACGATGTTGCGTTGATAATCACGTCTTTCTACTCTTAGATTCAACTCTTTGATATCACAAGCTATGAGTATCTTAATCCATCGGTCGACATAAGAAAGACGAGCATAATAGCCTAACCGTAGAGAGAACCTTTGCATGGAAATCTTGTGCTTTTTCCTATTTGCTAGAGTTTGATCTATAACAACATTCATACGTTTTGACCAGTCGAAAATATCACCAAAATTTAAGTAGGGGAGTGAATTCCAAGCACTATCCCAAACCTTGGACAATGTACTCATTCGTGCCGCATCTTCAGCATGTAGGAAAGACAGGATATGATGCAAAATTCGCTCTGGCAATTTCGAAATTCGATCATCACTATTCCCTTCCATTGCCCGTATTTGTTCTCTGCCGTTTGAAAACCCTAAATCTAAGGGTGTAAAAATATTTATAAGAGTGTCTGTCATTCTCTTATCCTAAACCTAACCAAATTATGGAAGGTGGGTACATCCAAAAAGAATGTCATATTTCCTTATTTGACAACTATTTACAATTTAAATTCAAATGTTAGAATGTCTAATTATAAAATAAATTAAAATAAAAAATTGATTTATATTTTATATTATAACATAAAGGAAAGAGCGCATACAGGATGAGGAGTTTGAGTGAATTGAGCTATCATCTATCAAAGTTATATAATGGGTCTATAACTAGAACTAGGATAAATGTTCATTTTATGGCATTTTAATATTTTTTTAATGCCTAATTCATTATTATAACAGTCTCTTTAAGAAAAAAACATTGTGGGATTTTTTATTTTTTATTTGCACTTGCAGCATTATTAGTGTTGTTGGCAATTGATCTGTTACGTTAATGCATGTTTTTGGCAGTAAAACCCACAATGCATGGCTGTCTTTTCAGCCAATAACTCCCATTTCATTTGTTTTATGAGCCATTAATTAATTACAATAGTAAGTGATGGTAAAATGTGGATATAAGTTTCATGTAATTTCCTACTCTTTATTCCTCTATTATTCTTCTCTTTATGTGTTAAAACTGTTTTAACTCTTGTAACCTAAAACACATTGATATTCCATTTTTGGTACCACTCATTCATTGTTATTCATTTCATGGAAGATTTCCGCACCTATAAATAGAGACGCTCTTGCATATTTTTTCAGGTACAAGGTAACATAGAGTTCACAAAAGTTAGTAAAAAAGAGAGTTTATTAGTTGAAGGTAGGTGTTCTTTTTGTGGAGCTTTGAACCCAACTATTATCCAGAGTTGTTGAGTTGTTCTTTGTGAGAAGACTATTGTATCTTGGAAGGGACAAAACAAGAAGATTACTGCTGGATCGGTGAAATAATTTGCTGCAATGGACTTGAATCTCATTGAAGAGAGCGAGATATCGACGCCTTAGCCGAAGAAGAAATTAACTTTTTATTTTTCTTTACTTGTAATTTTTCAGTTGTAATATTATTGTAATTTCACCAACAATAAATATCGATGACTGTTTCAATATTGATGATGGAGGGGAGAAGTAATATGGAAGCAATAGACGGAATTTCCGAATTGCCAGAGCCAATTTCGCTGCACATAATGTGTTTTCGCGTTGTTAAAGATGTTGTTCGAATGATTACATTGTCCAAGTCCAACATGTGGAACAGTGAATCGAACACACTCTCCTACTTAAATTTTGATGATAAGTTTCTCCCCAACACATCAGAGTCGGAAGATGCAACAAAGCTTGCGAAGGTTGTAGATCGAACTCTAGCAAATCGGTGAAAGAACAACATTTCTATACAAAAGTATTGGATATTGTTTTGTAACGCCCCGATTTTTTGAACCGGAATGCTACACGGTGCTTATAACCCCGAAGAACCATAAGCTAACCTATAACTGATATTTGTACCTGTACACTGCATAATATACACGTAAAATGTGGAAACCATGAACAATAGGCCATAAGGTTCAACTGAATAAAATATGTGACAAATCATAACATCCATATGGGGTAACGAATAACCAGAACAACTGAAGTATGAATCAAATCTAAAAGCCTCTAAATACTGTCTGAATAAGGAGTTGAAGGAACATGTCTCCAACTAACTCCGTCTAGCAAAACTGAACTGAAATAATGAATGAAATAAAATAATATCGTCCTCGAATGGATGAGGACTCACTGCAACTCTGCGATTGGAATGCTACTGCTACTGCTAATCTGGAACTCGTGTCTGTGAACCTATGGTATAACATAAAAGAAAGCACCATAGCACAAATGCATCAGTACAACTGGGAGTACTGAGTATACGAGTGAGGTAGGCTAAATGCAAAAGGGTTGGTATGCATGAGTAATGCTGACTGACTGACTATTATGAACGTGAGAATGCAAACATACATACATAGTAACTGAGATCGTGATAACATGATAACTGATAACATGAGAGACCATGTCTAACAGTCCTAAATTTGATGGAACTATCTGAGTTCCGTACTGTAACTGAATTGATTGTATCTGACAGTCCTGATATACTAAAGAACTATCTGAGTTTTTTTACTGAGACTGATACTGAAACTGTGGGAGGTATCCATCTAACCGACATGCCCCAATAACGCATATAGCTAAGTTAGGGTCCAATCTATGCCCCGATTGGAAGGGTGTCAATACCGCTACATTGATAAGGACAAGCTGTGAGTGACCCTTATCTGGCAGGTACTCAAAATGAGAATGATGGGAACCCTAAACTGGGAGGTTAAGCCACCTCATCAACCCTAATCTGACAGGTTAATATGTTTCAACCTACGCTGTCTACGTAGTTCTGGAACGCAAGGATGATTGCTAATAATCACACCCTGAACTGACAGGTGAGTTCCCATCCTTGGGTTCGCTCGGTGCTAATTACTACTCCCATCTGAATGGACACTGAACATGGTCAAACTGTACTGAATTAAACTGAATTAACTGGGTTTCGCTGACTGACGGAATAGTACTGAGATTACTAAGTTACAGAGCTTTCTTGAGTCACTTGACTGACTGAGTTCTATGGATCATGGCTTGACTGCGGATATCATAAAAACATGACTCAGCTCTAGGCACACAGCTATATTTCTTGGGTACAAGTACCTCCAGGACTCGATGGAAAGAAACTGACACAATATGACTTACATGATCATTAGAACAGAGTTCACAATTAATAACACTATAAATAGGGGATTTCATACCAAGCATGGTTCTCAACATCTTATACATGGAATGGGAAAGCATACAACGTGTATTTACTTGCATAGCTTCAATATCATGCTCATTGCGTATCACAACAACAACACATAACAATAACATGGAATTCAAGTGGAATCATAAAGCATAGAGCATGGACTTGTCATTTATGCACTATTAGATCATGGGACATGAATCCTATCATTCTAGGCATTTTATCAAACACTTTGCATGCATTCTTTTGACTTAGGTGTATTTCATGAATCTAAAATTATTAAACCACCTAAAGTTCATGGGTTTCAACTAACAAACACATATTCTTCATGAAAACACCTTTATATATCATCTTGAAACTTAAACAACAATCATCAACATGTACATGATCATATCACAACAAGACAATCATAAAATAACATTTAAAACATGGTGCTTGAGCTCTATGAATGAAATAGATCCACAGATGAACACTGCGCATACCTTAGATTAAGGATTCGTAAAGTTAGCAGTGAAATCGGCTTGAATCTTGGAACCCCCAATTGAACCCTAGACTTATTCTTGATGGTTCTTGAAAGAATTTTATCAAAAGAAGTATATTGTGGTGTTTTGAAGCCTAAATCTCATGTTTTTGTCTTATATAGGGGTGGAGAGTTGACCAAAATACCCCTCAAAGCTCATAATAAAATGTTGAAAAATTGGGTGCCCTCGCTATAGGCCTCGCTACGCGGGGCCATCGCGACAGCCCACTGTTTTGAAAATGCAAACACGCCCTAAACGAGTTCTAAAAATTCCGAGACTCACCCCGAGTGTACTACGACCTTGCCCCATCACAACACAACTTGAAAATCCAAAAACGAAGGTCAAGAAGGTCATAAAATAAATCCCCAAAGTTTGGAGGTCTAAAATGAGACTAAGTGATGAACACTTATGAAAATTTTCTAAGTCTTGAGGCCTATAAAGCCAAATGAGCTGAATTTCGGACTCAGGGTTGTGCGGGGTATTAAATATCTCCCCCTTGAGAACATTTGTCCTCGAATGAGAATTAACTAAGAGGGGATAAAAGACAAGATGAACATGAACTGAACATGAATGACCGAGATAGGACTTCATGACTGACAGGCTAAATATACTAAACTCATGCATATCTGATGCATGGATAACTGATACATGAATGCATGACTGAGTGTTCTGATAAACTGAGTTTTCTCAAGATGAGAATGCATAGATGATGCATGATTTTATAACTGAACTAATACATAAATGCATGATTGAGTATGCAATGGTAGTAGATACCAAGTTTATAATGGGACCATGAACAAGAAACTGAAAAAGCTTAAAGGGAACTATTACCTTGAGCTTGATCTGAATTAGAGGAGAAGAGGTGAGGATACTTCGTACGTATATCTGCTTCTGCTTCCCAAGTAGCTCTTTCAACGGACTGATTTCGCCAAAGAACTTTGACTAGAGGGACCTCTTTATTCCTCAGTCGACGAGTCTGATAGTCTAAGATTTCGACTGGAATCTCTTCATAAGAGAGGTTGTTCTGAACGTCAATGCTCTGAATAGGGACTACAAATGTTGGGTCACCTATGTACTTCTTGAGCAAGGAGACATGTAAAACTGGATGAACTGAGGCTAAATCTGAAGTCAATTCGAGCTCATAAGCTACCTTACCGAAGCGACTGAGAATCCTGAAGGGACCGACATATTGGGAACTGAGTTTCCCTTTCTTACCGAACCTCTTCACTCCCTTCATGGGAGAGATATTGAGATAGACATAGTTATCGACCTCAAACTCGAGATCCTTTCTATGAATATCAGCATAAAACTTTTGTCGGCTCTGAGCAACCCGAAGTCTCTCTCTGATCAACTAAACTTTCTCTAAGGCGTCAAATACCAAGTCAGGACCTATGACTGAGGCCTCACTAACTTCAAACCAACCAATTGGAGATCTACACCTCCTACCATAGAGAGCTTCGAATGGAGCCATTTTAATACTGGAATGATAGCTATTATTGTATGCAAACTCAATCAAAGGCAAGTGGTCATCCCAACTTCCCTTGAAATCAATTGCACACACCCTTAGCATATCTTCAAGAGTTTGAATGGTCCTTTATGCTTGACCATCTGTCTGAGGATGAAAGGTTGTACTAAGATGGACTTGGTTACCAAGACCCTTTTGGAATACTTTCCATAAGTGAGAGGTGAACTGGGTACCTCTGTCTGAGATGATAGATAATAGAAAACCATGTAATCTGACCAACTCCCTGATATAGAGTTTGGCGTAATCCTTGGCTGAATAGGAGGTATGAACTGGGAGGAAATAATCTAACCTTGTCATCATATCTACAATGACCCAAACTAAATCATGCTGATGACGAGTTTGAGGCAAACCCGACATGAAATCCATGTTCACTTCTTCCCACTTCTAAGTAGAAATGGTGAACTCCTACATGGATCCACTAGGCTTCTGATGCTCTATCTTAACCTGCTGACATGTAGAGCACTTAGACACAAACTCTGCAATATCCTTCTTCATCCCACTCCACCAATAGATCTTCCACAAGTTGCGGTACATCTTAGTGTCCCTAGATGAATAGAGTATCGCCCACCATGCGCTTCTGCAAGAATTCACTGCCTCAAGTCATCTACACCTGGAACACACAGACTACCCTGACAACGAAGAACACCATCTCCCCCTTGGGAGAAAACCTCTACTTTCTGATTCTGAACTGACTCTTTTAGCTTGACAAGCCTAGGATCCCTGTCTTTCTTTTCTTTCACCTCGAAAACTAGAAATGACTCTGAACTACTCTGAACGCATACACTACCCTCTAAAGATTTGACTAAGCGAACACCTAGTCTGACAAGCTGATGAATTTCCTGAGCTATCTTCTTCTTACTATCCTCGACGTGAGAAACACTACCCATGGATAGTCTACTGAGAGTGTCGACCACAACATTGGCCTTGCCCTGATGGTAAAGGACACTCATGTCATAATCTTTCAAAATCTACAACCACCTTCTCTGACAAAGATTGAGATCTTTCTAAGAAAAGACATACTGGAGACTCTTATGATCTGTGAAGACATCTATATGAACTCCATATAGATAATGCCTCCAAATCTTTAAGGCAAATACCACGGCTACTAGCTCAAGATCATGAGTAGGATAATTCTTCTCATGGGGCTTTAAATGTCTGGAGGCGTAGGCTATGACCTTACTATGCTGCATGAGTACACAACCTAAACCCACTTTGGATGCATCACAATACACTACGAACCCATCTGAACCATCTGGAAGAGCTAGAACTGGAGCTGAGGTGAGTCGAGTCTTCAACTCCTAAAAACTCTTCTTGCAAGGATCTGAACACTGAAACTTGACCTTTTTCTGAGTCAATCTGGACATAAGATATGCAATAGAAGAAAATCCCTTGATAAACCATATGTAATAGCCATCCAAACCCAAAAAACTTCTAATATCTGATGGAGATATGGGGCGAGGCCAGTTTCTTACCGCTTTGGTCTTCTGAGGATCTACTCGAATTTCATCACAAAAAATAATATGGCCAAGGAATGCTACCGATCTTAGCCAAAATTCGCACTTACTGAACTTGGTGAAAAACTGATGATCCCTGAGAGTCTGAAGAACAATTTTGAAATGGTCTGAATGATCACACTCAGTACGGGAATATACCAGAATATCATTTATGAAGACTATGACGAACATGTCCAAGTACTGCTTGAACACCCGGTTCATCAAGTCCATGAAAGTTGCAGGGGAATTAGTAAGACCAAAGGACATGACTAGAAATTCGAAGGGACCATACCGAGTACGGAAAACTGTCTTCGGGATGTCACATTCTCTGACTCGAAGCTGATGGTAGCCTGATATGAGGTCTATCTTAGAGAAATAACTGGCACCCTGAAGTTGGTCAAACAATTCATCTATTCTAAGAAGTGGATACCTGTTCTTGATCGTAACTTTGTTGAGTTGGCGGTAATCAATACACTTCCTGAGAGAATCGTCTTTCTTGCGCACGAATAAGACTAGTGCACCCTATGAGATACACTGTGCCTGATGAATCCCTTATCTAAGAGATCTTTCAACTGATCTTTCAGTTCCTTGATTTCTGATTGTGCCATTCTGTATGGCAGAATAGAAATAGGTTGAGTAACTAGAAGAAGATCAATACTGAAGTCTATTTCCCTTTCGGAAGAAATGCCTGGAAGATCTTTGGGAAAAACATCTGAATATTAATTAACCACTGGGATTGATTCAAGGCTAAGAGATTCAGAACTGCAATTTTTAACATGCACGAGATGATATACACACCCCTTAGAAATCATTTTTCTTGCCCGAAGGTAGGAAACAAGCTGACCCTTGAAAGATAAAGTACTACCCTTCCACTCTAGGACAGGCTCATTCGGGAATTGAAATTGAAATATCCTGTTTCTGCAGTCGACTATGGTATAGCAGGAATGAAGCCAATCCATGCTGATAATGACATCAAAATCAGTCATCTCTAACTTGACTAAATGTGCTGACGTGGCTTTATGAAATATCATAATCGGGAAATTCCTGTATACCCGTCGGGCTATGATGGTTTTACCCACTAAGGTAGAGACTGAAAGAGGCTCTGCTAGAATTTCGGGGTTGATTCCAAAATCTCCTGCTATAAAGGGAGTAAAAAAAATAAGGATGCACCTGGATCTAGCAAAGTATAAACATGAACATGGAAAATTTGTAACGTACAAGTAACGACATCAGGAGAATTTTCCTGATCCTGTCGGGTCTGAAGAGCATAGAGTCTGTTTGGGCGTTGACCACTAGTAGCACTAGAAGTGGCACCCTGTTGGTTTGGGAGAACGGACTAGGCTATGGAACGATTTTGCTAACCATGTAGACCTGACTGCGGACACTCTCTAATCATGTGGCCTAGATTTCCATAACCAAAATAGACATCACTACCGGATCTGCAAATACCCTTGTGGTTCTTACCACAGGCCTGGAAAAGGGGATTTATGTGGGCACTACCAACATTGCCCTGAGACTGAGAGACTGGTACTCTATCTCTGAACTTAGGAGCTGGAGAACTGGATGAAGAATGAACTAGAACTGATGACTTAGGATAAAACTGCGAACGGTTTCCTCCCTCTGATTTGGATTAAGCAAAATTGAAATTGTCTGATCTTGCTATCTTGTTCTGCCTCTCCCTAGTCCTAATCTTATGCTCCTCTATTTGATGATCATGTTTCATGAGCCTGGCTAAAGTCATATCATTGTTCAGCACCGCAGACCTACATTCATTTACCATGCTATCATTCACCCTTGACACGAACTTGCTCATCTTAGCCCTGTTGTCTGCAACCACATGAGGGGCATATCTGGCTAGCTGAGTAAATCTGAGAGAGTACTCTTTAACCGTCATATTTCTCTACCTGAGTTTGATGAACTCTAAAACTTTTGCCTCCCTCAGCTCTTGGGAAAAGAATCTGTCTAAGAAAGTCGTGGAAAATTCCTCCCACTCCATAGCACCTGCATCCTCTAACCTCTTAGACTTCCACTGTTTGTACCAAGTATGAGACACATCTTGCAACTGGTATGCGACTAACTCAACACTCTCAATAGAAGTAACTCCCATGATTTCTATGACCTTCTGAACTTGGTCAATGAATTCTTAAGGGTCTTCATCAGACATAGACCCAAAGAAAGATGGAGGGTTCACTCGGGTGAAGTCCCGAATCCTAGCAGCGGTTGAGTTGACCACTAGATTGGCTGGAATAACTGGTGCTCGTTCATTTTGGGCAGCCACAGACTAAGAAAGTGTGGTGAATTCGGCCCTAAACTCCGCATGAGAAACATGTTCTCCCAAAGGATCTTCGGGTTGAGGAGCTGGATGGTTTCTTCTCTTTAGAGGTATATTCTGAAATAAGAGAAATGGATTAGACTGAGAGTTTAACTTGAGATTATGCTCACTAGCATGATATGAATACTAAAAGAAGGGAAACTGTTCCTAAAACATCTTATAGCCTCCTGCACATAAATGTGGCATGCAACACACCCATGTACAAGACTCTACTAGATGCGGCTTTCAGACTTCCTAGGACTCTATTGAACCTTAGGCTTTGATACCAAGTTTGTAACGCCCCAATTTTCTGAATCGGAATACTACACGGTGCTTATAACCCCGAAGGACCACAAGCTAACCCATGACTAATATCTGTACCTATACACTGCATAATATACATATAAAATGTGGAAAACATAAACAATAGGCCATAAGGTTCAACTTAATAAAATATCTAACAAATCATAACATCCATATGGGGTAACGAATACCCAAAACAACTGGAGTCTTAATCAAGTCTGAAAATCTCTAAATACTGTCTGAATAAGGAGTTGAAGGAACATGTCTCCAACTAACTCCGTCTAGTAAAACTGAACTGAAATAATGAATGAAATAAAATAATATCATCCTCGAATGGATGAGGACTCACTACAACACTGTGACTGGAATGCTACTGCTACTGCTGATCTGGAACTCGTGTCTGTGAACCTATGGTGTAACATAAAAAAAAGCACCACAACAAAAATGCATCAGTACAACTGGGAGTACTGAGTATGCGAGTGAGGTAGGCTAAATGTAAAAGGGTTTGTATGTATGAATAATGTTGACTGGTTGACTAATATGAATGTGAGAATGCAAACATACATACATAGTAACTGAGATCGTGATAACATGATAACTGATAACATGAGCAACCATGTCTAATAGTCCTAAATCTGATGGAACTATCTGAGTTATGTACTGTAACTAAATTGACTGTATCTGACAGTCCTGATATACTGAAGAACTATCTGAGTTCTTTTACAGAGACTGATACTGAAACTGTGGGAGGTAGCCATCTAACCGACATACCCCAATAACGCATATAGCTAAGTTGGGGTCCAATCTCTTCCCCAATTAGAAGGGTGTCAATACCGTGCCACTGGTAAGGACGAGCTGTGAGTGACCCTTATCTGGCAGGTACTCAAAATAAGAATGGTGGGAACCCTAAACTGACAGGTTAAGCCACCTCATCAACCCTAATCTAACAAGTTAAGATGTCTCAACCTACGTTGGCTATGTAGTTCTGGAACGCAAGGATGACTGCTAAGAATCACACCCTAAACTGACAGGTGAGTTCCCATCCTTGGGTTTTCTCGGTGCTAATTACTACTCCCATCTGAATGGACACTGAACATGGTCAAACTGGACTAAATTAAATTGAATTAACTAGGTTTCACTGACTAACGGAATAGTACTAAGATTATTGAGTTACAGAGCTTTCCTGAGTCACTTGACTAACTGAGTTATATGGATCATGGCTTGACTACGGATATCGTGAAAACATGACTCGTCTCTAGGCACACAACTATATTTCTCGGGTACAAGTACCCCCAGGACTCGATGGAAAGAAACTGACACAACATGACCTACATGATCATGAGAACAGAGTTCACAATTCATAACACTATAAATAGGGGATTTCATACCAAGCATGGTTCTCAACATCTTATACATGAAAGGGGAAAGCATACAACATGTATTTACTTGCATAGCTTTAATATCATACTCATTCCGTATCACAACAACAACACATAACAATAACGTGGAATTCATGTGGAATCATAAAGCATAGAGCATGGACTTGTCATTTAAGCACTATTAAATCATGGGACATGGATATTATCATCCTAGGCGTTTTATCAAACACGTTGCATGCATTGTTTTTACTTAGGTGTATTTCATGAATCTCACAATATTAAACCACCTAAAGTTCATGGGTTTCAACTAACAAACACATATTCTTCATGAAAACACCTTTAGATATCATCTCGAAACTTAAACAACAATCATCAACATGTACATGATCATATCACAACACGACAATGATAAAACAACATTTAAAACATGGTGCTTGGGCTCTATGAATGAAATGTATCCATAGATGAACACTACGCATACCTTAGATTAAGAATTCGTAAAGTTAGCGGTGAAATCGGCTTGAATCTTAGAACCCCCAATTGAACCCTAGACTTGTTCTTGATGGTTCTTGATAGAATTTCAGCAAAAGAGTATATTGTGGTGTTTTGAAGCATGAATACCATATTTTTGTCTTATATAGGGGTAGAGAGTTGACCAAAATACCCCTCAAAGCTAGGAATAAAATGCTGAAAAACTGGGTGCCCTCGCTTTAGGCCTCGCAGAGAGACCCTTAATCAAGTTGATTGCGCATCGCGTCGCGACCCCTATTCAACCTGACTGGTCCTCGTGGTGCGGGGCTATTGCGACAGCCCACTGTTTTGAAAATGCAAACATGCCCTAAACGAGTTCTAAAAATTCTGAGACTCACCCTGAGTGTACTACGACCTTGCCCCATCGCAACACAACTTGAAAATCCAAAAACGAAGGTCGGAAAGGTCATAAAATAAATCTCCGAAGTTTGGAGGTCTAAAATGAGACTAAGTGTTGAACACTTATCAAAATTTTCTAAGTCTTGAGGCTTTTAAAGACAAATGAGCTGAATTTTGGACTTAGGATTGTGCGGGGTATTACATGTTTCCACTTAGGTCAAAGCACGAGATCCCTTATGTGGACGATTGGATTTTAACACTTGTAGATTTTAACATCAAAGAGTTTACTCTAAGAATAAACAAACTGTTGACTAATTCTTCAATAATCAATCACTGCAAAATCTTTTTCTTATGGTTCTGTTTTTTAGTCTTAGTGGAATTATGTTTTACTTGGTCAATGTTTTTTTATTTTATGTTTTGTATTAGTGGGAATGTTGGTGTTTATGTCATGTTTCACCACTACTTGTTAGTTCCTATATTTTAGCTTAAGTTGTTGAGTTGTAATCCTATAAAACGGCAGTAGATCTCTTGTTTTTCAGCAATTGAATTAAGACGTAAAAGTCTTTCTTTCTCACTTTGCCTCCTTTTCTTTTCTAACATTTTTAGTATCAGAACAATCAGGTGTCTTCACCTGGGATCTAGTGAGAAAGAGAGATTGTAAAATGTAAAAGAGAAATCCATCATCTTCAGATAAGAAAAAAATGGTAGTGAACACCAATTCAAATTCTCAACCTCTTTCAATCTTTAAAGGGGTGAATTATCAGTTTTGGAGTCTTAAAATGAAGACTTTTTTAAGTCTCAAGAGCTATAGGAATTGGTGGATGATACAACAAATACAATGGAAGCACGAAACACACCCTAAACAGTCCACAAATCACAAGATCCGAGGACCTATTGGAGACCAACTCTCAGATTCAACAAATAAAACAAGAATACAAGATACAAGAGTGTATTTCAACACCAAAGAAGCTACAAAACGTGACGAACAAGATGAAAAATAATAAAACAAGTTTTGGATTCAATAAACGACACAAAACAGTCCACTACACAACACATACACGATTTACAAGAAAGTAAAGGATAGATAGTGAGACCAAGATTATTACAAGATTAAGAACTAAGAGTGAATTAAACTCAAAAATTCCTAATGAATGTAATAATCAAAACCACACTCTTACGGTGACCGCCAAGGTAATCGACTCACCTCAAGATCTACCGTTTCCAAGCAAAGAACAATATTAGCTTTTCCAATCCCTATACTAAGATTGCTCTTCCAAGCCTAACTAAAACTACACTAAGATGGTCTACTCTGAAGAGAGAGGATTTTTAAGTGTTTCATACATTCATCTTTCATAAAATAATGAAAATAAGACTAAAGGGGCCTATTTATAATATATTACAAATGAAGACAAAAAGATCACTTTGCCCTTAATGAGAGGGGCTGCCATGGTGTGTAAATACACCATGTGTAATGTCTAAAATACCCTTAATGAAGGGCCAACCAAGGTATGTTATAACTTGAATGAATGGCGCCTCTTTAATTCTCTCAAAAACTAAGTATGGTTCATACTTCAAGGCTTGTGATTCTCGGGTTAGCATCAATGAAAGCAACCAAGCAACCTTCCACACACGGGATTGCTTTAAGTCATGCTCAAAACGACCCTTCCTTCCATATCCTTGTGCTCTCGGGGTGACCAAGTCTTGATCCTTTAGGTGTTGGCCTCCAAAGATGTCATCAAAAGATAAGGTAGCCATTTGACTTGTATCATCCTCCCATCCTTGAAAAGGATTCGACCTTGAATCCATACCTTTCAAAATAAGAGAAAGGACAAACAAGCATAACTTCCTCATGGCATGAGGGTTAGAGTTAGCACAATAATAAACATCATCATGCCAAGGCGGGACATACTTGAAATATAACCATGAATCTGTTGTGTTAGTCATGAAAAGCTTAGCAAAAACATCACAAAGGACATGGTTATGACAAGTATCAAGAGATAAAGAAACTACAAAGGACTCAATGGTATCCCTAAGTCCAAAAGGTAATGCTTCCCATAACTTAGAGACCATAAAGCACAATTGTTTCATTGCCTCTTTAAGTGACCTCATCGAAAATGGTGCCACAACACACATAGCATAGGCATTAGAATAAGTGGACCAACCAACAAGTTTCTTACCCCTACATAATATAAATCCAAGACTAGCATGGATATCATCATAGGCAAAGAGGTAGTAAAGGAAATAACCAAGTGCAAAGGTATACACAAGTGGAGGCAAGGCATTTAAGCACATATCCATTCTTTCCTCAAAACAAATAGGCATCTTGGAAACCTGATACAAGATCGAACACACAACACGGATTCCAGAGATCTACAAGATCAACAACAATAGAGAATCAAAGGCCCCACTCGGCTTCTCTATGTTTTCAAGACAACAACAATAATAGTCAACAAAGTAGATGGAGAATACAAGATTACAAGGACTATAGTGAATCGAAGAGGCCCCACACGGCTTCACTATGTCAACACATAAACAACAAGATTACAATAACAAGAAGGTTACGGGTACATTAACAATAACAAGGAACAAAGGATTCAACAAGATACAAGATAAATAGTTAGACCAAATGAAGGGACAATCTTAAGAACACAAGAATTGTTACACTCTTGGACCCTTAAACACTATCCGCGACACAAACCTAACTGTACGTTGACACAAGAGGGCCTTTACCTCCTCTAAACACCAATGTTTTAAGATAATATGCAAACACAAGTGAATCTTCACTTGTCTAGCCCTAGTTTTGGTTGGATCTCTTAAGAGAGAACTAAAGTGTTGCAAATGTTAAAAGTCTCAAAATATGATCAACTAAGTGAATAAAACCCTAAGTTTTTCTATTTATATTACATTCCCCAAAAGACTTAAAATGACAAAAGGGCCCTTTTAATGAATAAGGCTTCAAGGCCTCCCCTTTAGTGCACACATAGGGGTGGTCTGGGCTTCTTCCACACTTAAGCTCGAGCCTTCTCTTGATTTCCTTTGACATACACAAAAATGTTCCATCTACGAAATCACACTTGTATCATCCTCTGCATCGTGAGAGGAGTTTGACCTCAAACTCAAGCAATTTTCACCTCCAAGCTCTCCTCTTTGAATCATCTTTTCTCAGCTCCTACCAAGGTTAGGATATTCGACCAAGGGTGTCATGATCATCAAGCTTTATCTTTGGTCTTGGATTCCCTTCATCCTGCACATAAGAAGAATAGATGCTAGGCAAAGTGCTAGCATCTCGGTTAGTAAGCATCAAAGTGTCTTTATGGGAAAATCCCACTACTTGAACTCGTGGATCTTCCTATGTTTCATCATCCTCACCCTCGGTTTTATTTTCTAAACCATCACTAAGAATGATTCTCCTTAGCATAAACAAGGGTACTAAAATCTCCATCAACCGGCCAAATATCCTCCATGCCTTCATTTATTTCTACCTCGGCTTTTTGTTTTCCATCTTGAGCGTTTTAATCAACCTCATTCGATTCAAGTCCCACCTCCTTACCAAGGTAATACAATTTTCCCTCCCTAAGGATTACATTTCTCCAATTTAGGCATTCACTAGCCTTATGCCCCCACCCTTGACATTTAAAACATTGAAATCCCTCATGACGAGAAGTAGAATTCAGTTTACCTTTATTTCTTGGAGGATACCTTTGGAAGGTTTTGTTCTCGTCTTGGACATCCTTGGCATCATATTTTTAGGCATTTAATGAGTGATCCTTGTCCTTGTGCCAACCCAAGGGGGATTGTCCCTTGTACTTGTACCCCAATGTCTCCTTTATCTCCCTTTCAACATCCAAAGCGGCTTGAAAGATGCCATCAATGGTGTCGAATTTGTGAAGTGTCAATCGTGAGGAATATCCCTATTCAATCCACCTTTAATCGAACAATGTCATGGATTAATTACTCCCTCGGTGATCAAGTTTCAAAATAAGTTGTTGGAACTCATCGTAGTAAGCCACGACGCTCTTGTTTCCTTGCCTCAAGTTATACAACTTGGCGAGAGCTCTTGTTGGTAACTTTCGGGCAAGTACCTTTGTCTCATGAGGTACCTTAACTAAAACCAAGGAGGGGGTTTCCCCTCTACCAAAACGTTGCCAAAATGTTTAACATATTCCCACCAAGTAGTAGCATAACCCTCAAAATGAGCAATCGCGTAGCAACTATTTTTTTCCTCGGTGATATCATTGACTTGGAATACCTTCTCACAAGCGGATTCCCATGCAAGATACTCTTCGAGATCACTCTTACCCTTGAATATTGGAAGCCCCATTTTGATGGTATTTAGTCCTACTTCACGGATTTGGTTCCCTTGTTGGTTCCAATGACCAACTCTTCCTTCTCGGCCATGAACCTCCCTTGGATCAACATGTCTAGTTTCAAGTGTCATTTTCGTATTAAAAATTCAAAATTGAAGGCCCAAAAAGATCTTCTTTGATAATCATAGGTTTCATTTTGTATAAGGATGTTTAAAGCTAAAAGGTGCAAACAGATTTTTCGTTAATTTGTTATTTTCTTTTATTCTTAAATTTAAAAAAAAAAAGAAAAAAAAAAGAGTTTGATTGGTCATGTTATACCAAAACTGCCTGAACTACGCAGACCTGATTCTTATTTTCACAAGATACATAGGCAACCCTCATTTGGGTTCGGTCTCATTTTTTCAAAATAAAATAAAATTTTGACTTGATTGATACCAATACAGTTAGGAGTGTGCATGAGAAAGAATAAACTAGTATGATCAAAAAGGACCGACTTCAGGGTAAATCATAGATTCTTTTGGTACCTTTTATCACACCCGAGTGACACTTGAAAAAATCTCTTGCATACATCTAAGACTAGAATGAAGCCAACCTCGTTGTTTCATGTGCATTGTGTGGTGATCTTTAGTTTAATTCATTGCATTGCATTGTTGATCTAGAACTTGGCCTAAATGTTTGTTGAGGCAAAATTTTGAGTTGCACTTGATTTAGGAGAGGATCGTAGGCCTTCTTTGATCTGATTGAGCCTTTCATAGCCTACCAAATCACATTAACCCATAGTATTTCCTCTTTTGAGCCTAAAACCTTTCTTTGAACAACCGCATCTGAGCTTCTACCCTTTTTAGTGCTTACATGCACTATTTCTCTCTTGTCCCTACCTCCTTGAGTGCACCAAATACGTATAAATTGTGGAAAGAGAATCACGATCAAAGATACAAAATGCAAAAGATATATTGTCCTAAATGAACGAAAAATGAAAACAACTTCAAAAGGAGCAAAAATCCCCCACAAAAAAAAGAAATATATATATATATATATATATATATAATTTGTTGAAAAGAAAAGAAAAAAAAAGTAGGAAAACTCCAACACAAAATTCAAAAGAAGTCGAAGCAAATACAAAACATGGGGCAACACGCGTCGAGGGCGACAAATGTTGAAAGCACAAATACAGTGCAATGCTCTTTGAGATATTAGGCATTTTTATTCCAAATATTATCCTACCCGTCCCTAAGCCTACATTACAAGCCAATAGCAAGTCCTACGAGATTCTATTTCAAGTGTTCTGACATTAGTGGATACTTACATGAAGGTCAAGCCTATGGTATCACAATTGCATGCATTGAATTTTCTTCTGAGCGTGAGTGTATTTCTTAATACGTCCTTAAAAAATACTCAAATATGCGTGAAATGGGACTTTCTTTCTAGAGAGGGAACTTGAAACATGAGAATAGACATAGTTCAAAATTTTTGTTTGAAGCAAGACGAACAAATATTATTGATACTTAGGCATGTCTGAGGTACCACTTGAAATTATAGGAGTTACCCTGAAGTCAATTCCGGTTAACTGGGAATGAGATGGGAAAATTCTTATACACACTACTAATTATTGGTACCAACTGAAGCCAAGACACAACCATACCTTTTTCATTTTTCAACAATTTTGTCAAGAAAAAAAAATCCAAGGTACCCACTTTCATATACATACATTTTTACTTTTTTAAGCACATACTTTCAAATTTAATTTTTGCAGTCAAACACCTATCTTTAAGTATTTTATATTTTTATAGCCCCGTCAGTCGAGAGGCTATTACATTTTTTTTCTCCCAAATCGAGAATTTTTTCAATAGCCTCACTAGTTGAGAGGGCTATTAGATTTCAGTCACCTCACTTGATGGACTCAATCTTCGTAAAAAATCGGAGACGACAATCAACATAGTCTTCATAGACAATCGAAGACAACATTCATCACCTAGTGTCTGTAGACAATCAGAGATATCAAACATTAGTCTCCATAGACAATTGGAGATGTCATGCATCTGTCTTCGTAAACAATCGAAGACATCAAATCAGTCTTCATAGACAATTGAAGACGACAGTCATCATTAGTCTTCGTAGACAATCGAAGACGATAACCAACATCATTCTTCATAAACAATTGGAGGTATCATACATCCATCTCCACAGACAATTGGAGATGTCATCAGGTTGCTGATGCTCGTACGAAATCGCTTCCGCACAACAAGCATGACTTCTTCAGACTACAAATGGGAGTATGTGATTTTGAAGAAAGGGGGAGTGTTGACTAATTCTTCAATAATCAATCACTGCAAAATCTTTTCTATATGGTCCTGTTTTTTAGTCTTAGTGGAATTATGTTTAATTTACTTGGTCAATGTTTTTTTATTTTTTTGTTTTCTATTAGTGGGAATGTTGGTGTTTATGTCATGTTTCACAACTACTTTTTAGTTCCTATATTTTAGCTTTAGTTGTTGAGTTGTAAGCCTATAAAAGGGCAGTAAATCTCTTGTTTTTCAGCAGTTAAGAAGTAAAAAGAAACGTCTTGCTTTCTCACTTTAATTTGCCTACTTTTCTTTTCTAACACAGACCTATTAATGAAGGAGAACGTGATTAAAACAGGCTGACTAAGACAGTTTCAATGTCAAAGCACCAAACATGCTGAATTTGAATGGATTTAAGGTTAACTTGCCTCTAACGGTGTAATAATGTTTTCATCTTTGAGTAAGTTTCACCTTTGTGATGTGTTTTTGGACGAGGAATTTATATTTTATATTTGATCCTGTACTTTAAGAACAAGTTGTGCGCGCTTTGGAGAGTAATGCCACAAATTTGGACACTTTAAAGACAAAAACTTACATATTCAAGTGGGGAAGGATAGAACAAGTTTTTATTACAGCAAAGCGACGGGTGTACCAATCTCCAGGAACATCACCACTTGTTACAGTTGAATTATACTTGATCATTAGATGCTGCAGCCAATTCCTCTGAACTTGGTGGTTCGATCAAGTCATTCGAACAAACATGGTCAACCAGCCCCGAACTGACAGTCTCCTTAGTGATACTGCTTGGACTTGTTTCAGCTTGTGGCGATGCCTCCATCATGGTAGGCATCTGACTCAAACACCAAGACTGAAATATACACCTAAAACAAATGTAGGTCGTATGATCACAAAAGATCCTAACTCACCATTTCCAAATACTCTTTGTAGAGATCATTTGATGACTCCAAAATGTTAGAAACATATTGCCATAAAAACAGCCTGAATTTGCACTCTTTCTTAAAATTACTACGACCATCGTGGCCAGAAAGAGACTAAGAAGTTAATAAACAGGACTTTCTTTAACTGTAATCAGAAGCTAAAATAATAAGCAATACTTGGTACAAAAAGTTAAGTTAATGATGAACCTTTCTTTTCCTTTTCCAAGAACTATGTTATTGAGTACTTTCAGTATTCATAGGCCATGGATCATGATTATCTATGCATAATAACTCAAAGAACCTTTCACTCATTTGCAGATATAATGCTATACCACCCACGAAAGTAAAGAGAGGATGAAGAGCTTACATGTTCTGCATTGGTTTTTCTTATCCTCGCTGGAAAAACCTGGAATAGTCAAATGCCAATTTTTCTCTGTAAAAACATCATAGTTAACTTAGACCAATACCACAATTTTTGTTCTTTCTAAATCAAAATATGTAATAAAACATCCTAAGCAACGATACGCCGAATGAAAACATTCTCAGGAACTACTGCATAGATGAGATCATGAAGGAGCCTTTTCGTCAAAATATAGCAAAGTACATTAGGCAAAGCAAAAAATTGTGGGGTCTGTGACAAGTAAAAAGGAAATGAGGGAGTATCACAAAGTGATACTTTTATGTGAATAATTTTCACCACCCCTCTGTCAACGACCAACCGTCTCCACCATTAACCACCTTTATCATCATTATCAACCATAACCACCAGGGGCGGATCTATTAAGACCCTGAGGGTGCCACGCCACCAGCAAGCTTCGACGTAAACTCTATATATGTATAGGTATATATATATATACAAAATATAATTATATAACAAACGTGCCACCTAGACAATCAAAGTGCTCAGTTGTCCCACTGGCAAAGGGGCATAAATTCTCCCCAGCAGGGTGGCAGGTACGAATCCTGCTGCCAGCACAAACGGTTTTGATTTAGTTTTCATTAAATCAATTGTATCCAACTCTATCCTCAACCCTTTTTGGTTTAGTTTAAGGGCCCATTGTTTGATATGTCCATGTTAAGTAATACTTAATCTAGGTATAATTAGAACCCGTTGTTTGATATGTCCATGTTAAGTAATTACGAGAGGGAGTTGTTAAAATTCATTGACTTATCCTCTCAAAATAAATAAGATTAAGTTGATCTATAATAATAATCCGATCTTATAATTGAAAATTTTCTTTTTCTTCCTCTTGCTTTTAATTATTGTTGACTTATATTAATTTATTTATTTTTGACTGAAATAGCAAGTTTAGGGAGAAGACGGGAGAGGGTTTGGTTTTTTATACGTTACTAATCTTGCTATTTTATTTTATTTTTGAAAATGGACTAACTTTATTTTCACTTTAATGTATGACTTCTAACTCTATATCAAAATACCAAATTGTAAATATTGAATATATAATGAATTTTAATTCTTAATTATTATACTAAACCTTTGTACACAAAATTAAGGCCAAATTGCAAAAGTCACAATTTTTTATTTTTAAGAAAAATAAATAGGTAAAAAGCTAATGCATTCGTTCTTTTAATCATTCCCTGTTGGGAGACAATAGCGGAGCAACAATTTTTAGTAGGGAAGTTTAAAATCGAAAGAAAAAAACATACGAACTAGTCGAAGGGAGTTTAATATCTACTCTATATCGTAAAAGATAATTCTAACAATATATAAATATTATAGTTTTCTGATAAAGAGGGTTAACATGAACACTTTGGCTGTAAGTTGTTCTGCCCTTGGAGGTGAACTCAGGATTTGGAGTCTCCGAGTGATTGAATCGATGAGTCTACTTGGCACCCTGAGACTTCGAATTCTGGATCCGCCTCTGATAACCACCATCGCCAACCACCAACCACTAGGGCTATTCAAAACCGAACTGTTATCAATAATCAAACCACAATATTGGCTTATTGGAGAAATAGTTGGTGAACTAATTAAAGTTTTATAGTCAATGGCTTATCGTAAGGAGGAAGATTACTCAATTTTCTTTTCAGGTAAACCGTTAACTTCACATTTGTACCCATAAGTACATAAAATATGTATTGCAAATTTTCAATTTTAAACCCTAAAGAAGTAAGCAAGCCTAAAACTCAGCCCCCATTCCGCCATTCAACATTCTAAATTTTCTCAATAGTCACTCTTCATTCTTCAAGGACAACAAGTTGGCTTTAAGAAGCAAGTGCTTTTAATACAATTACTTTCTCTGAAACTGCATTTACCAAAATGAAAAGAAGTCTTTTTGCTTTCTAACATGGATAATTTCATTGAAAAAAGCAGGTACCATGGAGCTTAGTCGATACACCACCCATTCAACGTTCGATGATTGTTAACCTAAGCCCTAATATCAAACAAACCGAGATTTTATTGGTTGACTAGTGAATTAGTATATCTAAAAGCTGATAGTTGATAAGCCAAATTGTTAAGCATAATTATTCGCCGTAAGCAGCCCTATCGACCACTACTGGCAAATACTATTGCCAGCCGCTACCACACCTACCGCCTCTATAATTTATAATTGGGAAAAGGTTCAAATATGTCACTGAATTATCAGAAATGACTCATTTATGCTATCCGTTAAAAGTTGGGCTTATTCATGTCATCGCCGTTATAAAACCGGTTCATCCATGCCATTACTTTTTAACTGTGGTTTTTAAAAAACAGCTTTTCCACGTGGCCTCTTATTAGAGGTCCACATCATTTTTTTTTTATCTTTTAAAAAGAATCCACCCACACCTAGATGAAATAGATAAAGTGAAATAAATAGTAAGCGCAAGAGAAGAATTTTTGTATAACTGCAGGCCCCAATCAGTTGTGCCACTTAGGTACCTAAAAATGCGTTTTACTGCCTGAAGATGTAGTTGTCTCGGCTGGTGAAGAAATTGAGAAGCAAGGTTAACGGCAAATTGAATGTCTGGCCGAGTGAAAGACAAGTATTGTAGACTCCCAACCATTTGACGATAGGTAGAAGGATCTTCAAGCAAGGGAGAAGAAGTCGAATTCCAGTCAAACTTACTGTGAAGTGGAGTAAGTACGGATTTACACTTCTCAAGTTTAAACCGGTGAAGTATAGAAGTAATATAACGATGTTGCACCAATAGCAGCCCCAAGGAATTATGCTTCAATTCAATGCCAAGAAAGTAAGTAAGAGGGCCTAAGTCCTTCATTGAGAATTCCGTACTCATAGAAGTGATGAACTGAGATACCAATGACTTCGAAGAGCCAAAAATAGCTATATCGTCCACATAAATTAAAAGAATTATGCAATCACTCCCCGAGTAAAAAATGAACATACTATGGTCCGAGATACATTGTGTAAAACCAAGATAAAGAAGAAAACGAGCAAGACGATGGAACCAAGCATGCGGTAATTGTTTAAGACCATATAGAGCACGGTGCAACTTGCAAACATAATGAGGATAATCTAGATGGACAAAACCTTTTGGTTGATGCATATAAACTGTCTCAGATAACTCACCATGTAAGAATGCATTGGACACATCAAGTTGACGCATGAACCAGTTTCGTTGAAGAGCCAAAGATAGGACTAAACGAATTGTGCTAGGCTTGACAACAGGAGAAAATGTCTCAAAATAATCCACTCCAGGCTGCTGCGAAAAAACTTGAGCCACTAACCGAGCTTTATATCTTTCAACAGAGCCATTGGCGCAAAACTTAGTTCGAAACACCCATTTATTGCCAACAATATTTACATTTGCAGGAGGAGGAACCAAAGACCAAGTTTTATTTTGAACTAGAGCATCAAATTCGACACTCATGGCATGCTTCCAATGGGGATATTTAGAAGCTTGAGAAAAGGAGGTAGGTTCAGATAAAATAGAACTAGTTGAAGCTGTTAAAGAAGGAAAAATACGTGGTTTGAGTGAACCAGTTTGAGAACGAGTAATCATGGGATGAGAATTTGGTTTAATGGCAATTGGAGTAGAATTAGGCACACTAATATTGTCAGGTGAAGGTGGACTTGGTGTTGGTTGTGCCTGGGATAAATCAATACGACCTTCAGAAGAAAGATTTAAAGTATCTGCAGGACATTGATTCAAAGGGGAGTTCATAAGGTGTGAGGGAGAAGCTGGAGAAAATTGATTAGAATCTTTAAGGCTAGAATCACGAGAATTAGGTGACATTAATATAGAACTCTGAAGACTGCTGCTAGGTGCGAGTTGCTGCTTATTTTCGTCGATCGGAGTTTCTAAATTAAGAGAATTAGTATTATGTGCATTGGGCAAACATGAAGAAGGTTGAGTAGGAAGAAGTCCCATTTGGAACAAATTAGGAGAAGGTTCTCCAGAACGTGGATTGGAAAATCAGAAGATTTAGAGGAGTTATCTAAAACAATGTCGGATAAGATAGAATTAGGTGTGGTTGTTGGCTGAGTAGGAAAGAAAGTTTGAAACAAAAAAGAGTCTTCAACAAAATGAACATGCCGAGAGATGATAACTTTATTTGAACTAGGATCCAAACACTTAAAACCTTTGTGTTTATCAGATGAACCCAGGAATAAACAAGGCTTAGAATGAGGTTGGAACTTGGAGCAAGGATCAACTGCTACAAAGGGATAACAGAGGCATCCAAATACACGAATAAGATTATAATCTGGCGTACGACCATAAAGTTGTTCAAACGGAGATAGGGAATGCAGCACAGGAAGAGGAGTAACATTAATAAGGGAGACTGCATACAGACAAGCATCAGCCCAAAATTTAAAAGAAATAGATGCTTGAAAAATAAGACAGCGTAGGACATTTGCAATGTGTCTATGTTGGCGCTTGGCCCTACCATTTTGAGCAGACGTGTAAGGACAAGAAGAACGATGGACTATGCCATTTTTCTTGAAGAATGAACTAAAATTTTTGTTGACATATTCACCACCTCCATCAGACTGAAAATAACAAATGGAGGTGTGAAAAATATTTTTAACCATGGTATAAAATTCTTTGAATTTGTCAAACGATTCAGATTTTTTGCGCATTAAGTAAACCCAAGAGAATTTGGAGTAATCATCAAGGAACAAAATGTAAGAACGATATCCAGAATTTGAGACAATAGGAGCATGCCATACATCTGAATGAATTAAAACGAATGAAGAACTTGCATTAGTACTGGATAAAGGAAAAGACATTCGAGTTTGCTTGCCTAAATGACAAACATTACAAGAATTATAGCTAATAGAAGAAGTACTACTTATCAATTTTCTAACAACTAAAGAGCTAAGAGATTCTCAACCAGGATGTCCGAGACGCTGGTGCCAAAGTGAAGCAGGCAGAATTTTAGCAAAGAGACCAAGGCTGGAAGAGCTGGATGGAGCGACACGTAGAGGATAGAGGGACCCAAAATTGTTACAGTGGAGTAATGTTGTTCCGGTCTTCATGTCCTTGAAAAAAACCCAGAGTCAGTAAAGTGAATAAAACAATTATTATCAGCACATAAGCGTTGAATAGAAAGTAGATTTTTAGCGAGTGATGGGACATATAATACGTTCTTTAAAAGAAGAGTTTTAGAGGTTGTTGAAAGAGTAGAAGAGCCAATAGATTTAATTGGGAGAAGAGTACCATCTCCAACCATAACTTGAGAAGAACCAGAATAAGGAGTGTGAGAAGTAAGAGTAGAAGGATCAGGAGTCATGTGTGCAGATGCCCCAGAGTCTGGATACCAAACTGTTGGTTGGACCTCCTCCAAATTCATGGCAGCAAATGATTGAGGAATATTGTTATCCACAAAGGAATGATTGAACCTGTTTCTACACTCCAACGCAGTGTGATTCTAGTGAAAATAAATTTGACATTGCTTAACAGGAGAGAAAGGGGATTTACCCAAAATACCAGTACCAGGGGAAGGAGGCCGAGATTGCTGTTGGAAACCAGACCATAAAGAGTTCTGGTAACCTCGGCCTCTACCATGTTGACCCTTATTATTTCTACCACGGCCTCGTCCATTGTAGTGTCTTTTTGCAAATTGATTTCCATTAATAGATGACTGATATGACTGATTTCCATTAACAGATGACGATAAATTAGAAGTGTTCTTGCCTTGAGTGGCCACCAACAAAGCGGTTTGAGAATGACTCTTCAGAAGTATTTGCATTAATGTGAGCTTTTTCAGTGAGAAGGAGTGGTCGTAATACAATGAAAGAAGGAAGTGCGCCAGTAGCATTTAATCCAGACACAAAGGTATGATAAGATGAAGGTAATCCTTGCAACGCTTGAGTGACTAAATCATCATCAGTAACAGGTTTACCAATTGCTCTGAGAGAGCAGGCAATCGAGTGAAGTTTTTAAAGATAATCCTCCATAGAAAGGGACCCTTTTTTGAAGTTTTGGAATTTAGACTTGAGGTGAATTATAGAGGAAGAGACTTGATCTAAATATAGGGAGGCTAACGTGTCCCAATCTTGTTTAGATGTCTCACAAGCATAGTTCAAAAGTGTGTCAAGAACAGCGGAAGAGCGTGTTGCATTAATCCAACTTAATGCAATAGTATCACACTGAATCCATAGCCTGAAATCAGCGTGTTCTAGTGGTGGACATGGTATGGTTCCATCTACTACGGAAAGAAGTTTGTGACTTTTAAGGACGATGAGAAAAACTTTCTTCCAAGTAAGGTAGTTGACGTATGTCAATTCAATAGGAACAAAACCTTTGATATTGAAAACTGTTGGAGGGGGATTTGGAAGGCCAAGAGAAGATTGATTTATGGCAGTTTGAGCAGAGGCAGTGGTGGTCTGAGATGAGGAAATTTCTAAAGCTATGGAAAAGATCGTTTAAGGCTTTGATACCAAGATGAAATAGATAAAGTGAAGGGCTAAAGCATGAGCATTGCTCATTCTATATTTCTTTATTTATTAAGTAGAATTACAGCATATATCTATTTAACAGATAAGTACAAGAAGAAATACAAAATAGAGTTCTACTAAAACTAGGATACAAGAAGATAACTACAACACACCTAACCTATCACCTTAACCCACTTTAATATTTCTCTTAATTTTGAACCTAGATTTGAACATATATATAATCATTTAGTCTTCCAACATGAAATTTACATACTTGAATACTACATTTAAAATAATATAGGTTAGAATAATTAATAATTTAAAATGGAAAATGAATAAATTGTGATTAAAAAATACTACGTAGACGTAGTACGTCTCATCCATGTTAAAGAGTATAAAGGCTACCAAATAGCCAAGTCCACGAAATAATTAGGACTACCAATAATTCAATTATACAACTTATAATCCAAATTTAGAAGGGAATTTTTGGTATTTTTCCTAATTAAAAGTTGTGGTCCTTCATGTATCCTAAATTATGTGGTGATGTTCGAATTTCGAGAGTCAAAACAAATTATTTTTTAATCACAATTTATTTATTTGCCATTTTAAATTATTAATTATTCTAACCTATATTATTTTAAACGTAGTATTCAAGTATATAAATTTCATGTTGGAAGACTAAATGATTATATATACGTTCAAATCTAGGGTTAAAATTAAGAGTAATATTAAAGTGGATTAAGGTGATAGGTTGGGTGTGGGTGAATTCTTTTTAATGGATCAAAAAATTTTAATGGATCAAAAAAAAAAAAAAAAATGACGTGGACCTCTAATAAAAGGCCAGATGGCAAAGTTGTTTTTTAAAGTAATGGCATGGATGAACCGGTTTTATAACGGCGATGGCATGAGTGAGCCCAATTTTTAACGGATGGCATAAATGAGCCATTTCTGATAGTTCAGTGACATATTTGAGCCTTTTCCCTTTATAATTATATCTATTGCGCTACCACTGCCACTCTGGACAATTCCTAGTATCGACCACCTCTACAATTACAACTACCACTACCACCATCATTAACCACCACACGTTCTTCAACTACCATCCCCAAAATTGTCAACTACTAACATCAACCAACTCCATAATCACAACCTTCACCACCAACACCATCATCATCGCGCAAGTGTTTTGAAGTGTTCTTTACAGAAATTTTATCATAAATATGATTACACAGCGTCTTCAATCTGTAACTATATATCAATTTGTCTATCTAATCAATCATTTATATATGCTATTATTGTTAAATTGTTTTAACTAGAAATTGAGAAGTTTTAAAATATATGCCAAGAGATATTAATTAGGAAAATTAATAATTATGAAATCCTAAAATATATGGTAAGAAAATATTAAAAAGTTTTAAAATATGATTTTGCCTAATAATTGAGAAGACTGAAATAAGGTCTTGGTACGTGATATATGGGTTTTTCAGAGTAGCCTCCCAGAGGGAGTGATGATCTTCAATTTTGTAAGAAGCAAAGACATGTAATGACTAAAGGTTGAATATGTTACAAATTCTAGCATCTTACAAAATTGAAGATCATCACTCCCTCCGGGAGACTACTCTGGAAAACCCATATATCATGTACCAACACCTTATTTCAGTCTTCTCAATTATTAGGCAAAATAATATTTTAAAAAATTTTAATATCTTCTTACTATATATTTTAGGACTTCTTAATTATTAATTTTCCTAATTAATATCTCTTGGCATATATTTTATGTTGTATTCGATGTTTTCGGGTACAAGAATCTGTACTTTGACACAATAACTTCAACACTAGTTCAAGTTTAAAAACAAGAACACTATGAAGTACAACAACACCCTCAACACAAGATCAAAGTAATCTTTCAAAGAAGTGTGTTTTATTTTTCAGAAATTAAGACGAAACAGAAATATAAAGCCAAGTCCCCCGACTTCACGGAGTGTCCTTAAGGAATAATTCCCCTCACTGTACCCGAGGTTTTGGAATCTTCTTCCCAGGATAAAATGGCTTTCAATCCAACTATAGTGGTACCTCAAATAATTGGATTCGTCGAACTCACTCAATTATTTGATTGATCACAAGGAATATTTTGAAGACATTTCAGAAAATTTTCCATCCCTAAACCTGTGGATAAATGCAGGTTTATATAGCCATCAAGTGCCCCTTCCGAAAGGTGGTAATGGTTCATCCGAAAAGGTGTATCTTTTGGAAGAGTCATGCCTGTTCATTCGAAACATTGTGTCTTTTTCTGAACCGACACAACTATTGTCGTACCCTATTTTTACCTAAGGTCAAAATGAGCACGACGTTATGGACTCTAAAAGAATAATTTATGTATAGAGTCACCACCTATTTTTTAAGAAAAATAAGAAAACCTATTTTTTTTTAGAAAACCCCAAAAAAGTTGAGTTGTGTTGTATTAACAAAACGGAGCAGAGGGGGGCTAGACCTGACCTCAATACAACACTAAGCCTGGGTGAACCAACACCCACGAAAGAATAGAAGGCTTACAAAATCAACTAGTGCCTTCTAGGAGATGAAACAAACATGAAACTAACCTACATAGAAATTAGCTCTATCATATTTACACCTAATGCTTGGGAGTTGCCATTTATCTAGCAAGAAAGCTCCTTTAGCTTGTCTCGAAAGAACGTTGTAAGAGTGAGTGATGAGAGTTTCGTTTGAGTTGGAGGCCATTTTTGCTAAGAAGTTTGCTACTTGATTCCCTTCTCTATAACAGTGACGAACTTGCATCTGGACTTTGTTTTTTATGTTATTGATAGAGTCTATCATTGGTTTGAGCTTCATATTGGTTACCCCACTATTTTTTATCATGTTAACTAAGTCCATAGAGTCGAGTTCTAGAGTAAAATTGGTATGCCCGAATTGATAGCACCATTTTACGCCAAACTCGGCAGACATGGCCTCAGCCATGTTGCTGCTACTAGAATAGATAGGAATAGAGAATGCCATGAGAAGATCTCCGTGACTATTTATAACTATTCCCCCAATTCCAGCTATTCCATTTTCACGAATGTAGCTGCCATCCGAGTTGATCTTTAACATCCCGGCAGAAGGCATTTTCCAGGTGACTCGTCTAATCCTCTGGATTGGCCTAAGATGTTCAATTTCAAGAAAAAAATATGGCCAGTTGTTGTTCCATGGAAGCTAGTACCAGTTCTTGTCAAAACGGCTTTGATATTCCCAATTGCTTGATAACACATCTTATTCCTATGGAAGTATCTTTGCCCTTCATATTTGCAGGCACACCATTGCTTCCAAATCTCCCAGCATATTATTGTGCGGGTGATCTTCAGGATTATTTTGTGAATTTCATTGATCGGTTTTATACCCCACCACGCCTTGAAAATTTGGGTCGTAGGTTGATTAGTATGTTGAATGCCCAACGGATTCCCTAGGGTGCTCCATAGTTGTGTTGATGCTTCGCCATCTCCAAAAACATGATACATTGTATCACGTTGTGCATTCCTACAACAAAACAATCATTGTTTGAGTTGATATTCATTCTAGTAATTATGTCATTGAAAGGAAGTTTCTTTTTAAACATTCTCCAAGTTAAGAAGGATATTTTAAAAGGCAGCATATTATGCCATAGATTATTTAGAAAACTATTTTTTGGTCTTTGTTTTCTAACTAGCTACCATGCAGAATAGTTATCAAATAGACCATTTTCGGTATTATTCCAAATGGGATAATCCTTCTCAGTGTTGTTACCGATTGCTATGTTGGATATGATATCCACAATATAATCGGGAACTACACTGTTTAACTTGATGAAGTTCTAAGAATTATTCAGGATAAAAGATTTAACGGGAGTTTTGGAAGACTTGCCCGGGCCTTGGCAAAGCTTAGCCAAGGCCCCTATACCTGTCCAGTTGTCCCACCAAAAACTTGAATTGCCTTGTTGTACTTTCCAAATAATGTGAGGTTCGGCTTGCTCTTTGATTTTCATCAAGCTTTTCCAATTATGTGAATCCCCAGAAGTTGGCTTTTTTCCAACTGGATGTGATCTTTTGCAGTACTTGTTGATTAAGAATTGAGCCCAGAGAGAAATTTGAGTTCTGAACCTCCACCATCTCTTTACAATCAAGGATTTACAAATGTCTCTCATGCTTCTAATACCAATACCTCCTTCATCTTTTGGGATACACAAGTTTTCCCACTTAGACCAGTGGTACTTACTTTTACCATCACTAGCTCCCCAAAAAAAGTTAGCAAGATGATTTTCGATTAGATTAAGAGTGCCAATGGGAGGGTTAAGGGACGACAAAGTATATATAGGAATAGATTGAAGCACATGATTAATGAGGATGACCTTACCTCCGTGAGATAACATGTTACTTTGCCATCCATTAATCCTTTTAACAATTTTAGCAACCATGTTATCAAAATAGCTAAGATTCTTTCTACCATGGTAAATTGGACAACCAAAATAGTAGAAGGGGAAAGATTTATCCATGTAGCCAGTCACTCTCCTAAGCTTGTTAATTCTATGTGGAGCCGTATTAGGAGAAGTAATAAAGAAACTCTTATCATCATTAACTAGTTGACCAGAGGCATTCTCATATCTTCTAATTTGATGCTTAATGAGTTTGATGGTTCTATTATTACTTCCGCTGAAAATAACTATGTCGTCAACATAAGCAAGATGATTAATGATGAGGTTGCTAGTGTTCATGCTAAAAGGAGTAAAATACTCATGAGAATTCAATCTATTTAGCATTCTAGACAACAATTCAGAACCAATAATAAAAAGAGAAGGGGAAAGAGGGTCACCTTGTTTAAGACCATGAGATGAACTGAAGAAGCCCACTCTCTCACCGTTGATAAGTATGGAATACCAAACATTGGAAATCGCTCTCCATATCATGTGAAGCTAGATACCAGAAAAAACAAATTGTTTCATGACACTCATTAAGAAATACCATGACATTCTATCATATGCCTTGTCATGTCCAATTTCATAATGACATTTCCCCCTCTGTTATAATGTTTAATACCATGGGCAATTTCTTGAGCTAATAAAACATTTTCATTGATTAGCCTTCCTTTAACTAAGCCACTTTGATTTTGAGAAATAAGTCTCCCTAGAAGGGGATTAAGTCTTTGTAACACCCCGCATTTTTCGGTCTAGAAATCGAAGCGTCGCTCCTACGCGTATAAACCCGAACTAGATAATTCCTTGTTAGTATATGTGTGGTGATAAATCCTATAGTGTGGGAATATCTTTGGATACGAATTGAGGTCACTAAAATCCCCTAACTCAAAGACGAGTTGAAAACAATTCCATCGATTTAGTTTTAGTGGACACTTCAACTTGGGTCAAATTTCATTGAGTATAACTTCCATTATATAGAGAAATGGGTGACCTATATATCAAATGAAAGTTCTTCGAAGTATCTTTCCAACGATACCAATTTCGCCTAAATCCGTCAATCGAGCAAAAAGTTATGGCCATTTTTGTGAGAGGCAGCAGTGTATTTTTCTGCAGTCAGCTCCACGTTTTCCAGTGGCATTTGGGTCAATTCTACCCCTATTAATTCAGCCTAAACACTGAATTTCAACCCCATAACACCACATTACTCATATTTCTCTCAATTTTCTTCAAGAACACTCCCTAGGGTTTCAAACAAGATTCCCAAATAACTCAAGATTCAACTGTGGGTTTTAGAAGATAATTAGAGATTTGGAATCCCCAATCCGTAAGCTTCAGGAATCATCCATTATTTTCTGAAATAGAGGTACGTGGGGTTTATCCTAAAAACTACATGGGCTTAAAACCATTAGATCATGATTTTAAGGTTTTGATGCATGTATTTTATGGGGGTTTTGAAAACTATATTATTGATTATGTAATTTGAAAGTTTCAATGTTGTTATTGTTTTGACCTTGTGGTTCTTTCCCCTAAATTGATTTACATGTATATGTATATGTATGGAATTCGAGATTTAAGATTGTTTGAGAGCATAAATTATGAACTCCCTCTCGTGTATCGAATTAAGGATTATGGTTTTGTGATTTGAAAGATGTTTTCGCAATATTATTGCATTTGATCATGATTTGAAATTTTGAGAGGGAGGTTCTTGATATATATATATGTGTTCTTGTGTTTAAAAGAAAGAATTGCATTTGAATTGAGAACTTTGGCATGACCACCTTATACTGTACTATTGAAATGCTTGACAAAGATGAGTTCCTTGCATATGTTTTACATGAGGTTTGAGAAAGAGTTTCTTGAATTGAATTATTGAAATGGTGGTCCCAAAACTTGGGTTTTGAAAACAGAGAATTATGACGGACTAATTATGGCTCAGAGATGTGACTTGAAAGTCAATGGTACGACGATACCATATGTATTTATGCCATAACAGATTATGTTTTCAGAGTATGTTTTCAGAGCATGTTTTCAGAGTATGTTTTCAGAGCATGTTTTGATAGAGTTTTAAAAAGGGGCTTAAAGAGGGTTAGGTGGTTACCCGAAGAAGGCGTGAGTTCAAGAAACTCTTAGCCTGAAACTGTATTTGCCGATACGGGTAGATTATTATTGTATGTTGGCGACGGCCGTGTGGCGTAGTAGAGTCACAGACTCCGACCCTTGCGGCACACTTGGGTTGGGGGCTTCGCTGTCGAGTTAATGGCAGTTTCCATATAGCCCATGGAATTTTTCAGAGTTGTAGGGTATACCACCTAACGCAGATGTAATACAGATTTCTCAGAGTCGTGATGATTTTCACAGTCTTTTAAAATGCCCATGTGATTACTTACTGTATGACATGTTTATGAACTGTTTTAAACGGCTCTCATATATGTTGATTACAAATGATTATTTTGGATTTGCTCTGCGTACTAGTACATTTGTATTGACCCTCCCTCCAGGTTCTGAGGTTCAGTCTAGGGATCCAGATAAGCAGTAGATATTTCCGACAGGTGATCAGATTGTGCAGTGGTGAGCCTTCTCTATTCCAGAAGCCTGTCTTTTCAGATCATGACACTTATTTCAGTTTTGGTCTACTGGGGGCCTTGTCCCAGCTTTAGACCGTCGTCAGATTTTTATGTAGTAGAGATTTCGCAGACTGAGTCAGATGATGTTTAAATATTGTTGGAGTTTTCCTTCATTGTTAAATTAATTTCAGAGTATGACCATATTTTCATATTCGATGTATAATTCCGCATTTTTTTTGTATATGAATGTTGTACAAGATTACCAAATAAAGAAGGGCGTTCCTGGCCTTCCTGGTTCGGGATGTCTGTGATGGTCAGGCCCTAGTTCGGGTCGTGACAAACTTGGTATCAAAGAACGGTTCATGGTCCCAGGGTGTCTGCAAAATCGCGTCGGGTAGAATCTTGTTTATGGGTGTGTAGCGCCACACTTATAAGCAGGAGGCTACTAGGCGTTTAGGAATGTCTCTCTTTCTTCATGTTCTAGTTCGTACAATAGAGTCAGAATTTTCCTCTTTCATACTCTAATTCGTGCTATGGTGTCGCCTATACGAAAGTAAAAGTCATCCCAAATTCTTTCCTTACTCTAATTTCTCAGACATGTCTCAATATTGGGCTGATTTAAGTACAAAAGTTAGAGTCTAGATGGTATGGTTCTTTCTGATTGAATCATATAAGAGTTGTGCAAGGACTTGAGCAGAGTCCATTTGCTTCAAAGTGTATTGATGTGAGTGTGAACCTTGATATTGATGAAATCGTGCTTTTCAACCTGTGGTATTGAGTGTATTCAGTCTCTTTTCAAAAATTTAGGTTGCGGATGTCGTGCTTCAGGGGGAATGATGTGTAATCTAATTGTTAGAATTGTATTTCCACCCGAATAGTAGTATGAGTTAAAGTGTTGTTGTCATGACCTATTGGTAATGAAATTAGACCAAGAAGTTGGTAATGTGAAGTCACAAAGTTAGAAGTCAGAGTAAGGGTGACTTTTGTGTAAATAAATATTTCAATTGAATAACCGATGTTTGAGAATGATTTGCCCCTTTATAGTGATAAACTAATGTGGTAGCTAGTGGCATGTGTGGATGGTATGGTAGTCCATGGAGGAAGTGTTTGACTCCGATTTTATTTATACAAAGTAAGATGTGTATTCCTAGTTTATTAGATATTGCATATTAAATTTCTATCTCATGTAATCTTGTCATCAAGGTGTTGTTGAAAAAAAAATACAGTGTAGGGAAGCCGTGTGGGGCTCTTTCGATTCACTAGCATAGTTGCCTTGTCATTCATCTCATTTTTCTTGTTCAAAATACAAAATCAAAGTCTAGTGAAGCCGTGTGAGGCCTATTTTGATTCACTAGCAACTTGTTGTCCAACTTATTGTTCTTGTGTGGTTTAATATATGTATAGATGAATCTGTTTGCAAGAGATTGAGCTGGTAAAGAGGTGATTCGTCCTTGTGTGTTAGTTTAGTGGAAGGTAGAGAAGGAGTTGTTAGTCAGGGTGATTTGTCGGTTGCTTGAAGTGTGAAAATGGCTATATTAGCCAGTAAGTTATAATTATAGACTCATGGTTGTTGTGGAAATTGAAGGTAGTCTAAATGTATGATTGAGTAAGTAAGTATGAGGTGAGAAATCTGTATAAGTAGATAAGATTGTATGGGGTTATAATATCATATTAAGGTTGATCATGTCTCTTATGTGACTCTACCCTTTGACCCCTTTTTTTGTTGGTAGTTGTAAACTAGTACTACTTGTGAGAAGGTATGTAGTAGATTTGTGAGGTATTTGGATAGTATGTTCAAATTTGGCGGACTAGTATATTATGATGCCTTCTTTATTGGTGGTAGATGATTGATGCTGGACCATTGACTTGAATTTAATGTAGGATGTAGACGTAAGAATAGTGGCATGAGATTAATGATGTATGTTAAATTAATAGGCTTGTTGTGTTGGAAATAGTATGTTCTAATGAGTTATGATAAGGAAAACCGTAAGGTCAAGATCGATTATTGTTGTTATGAAGTTCTAGTGTACTAGTATTTCTTGATGTTTATTTCATGGTTTCCAAGTGAGAATCATGCGTAAGGTTGGGTTGTAAAAAAATCATGTTTAGTACTAGACATTAAGTTTTGAGCAGTTGAAGTCCACGAAGGTGGATGTGATGATTTCTTGGTTAATGATTCTAGTTATATGGAAGTGACCTAATAGGCTTGAACGGTGTGTGGAACGACTTAGGTTTAAGTTGATTCGTAATGAAGTATAATGTTATAGGTATGGTGGGTAAGTATGCCCAAGGTGATATGGAGTTGTGACATTTTTCTAAGACTATTACATGTTGCGTGTGGCTAGTGGTACCGTAGAGTTGCTAGATGGAGAAAGACTAGTAGATGTTAGATGGGTTGTAAATAGCCAAGTTAAAGAGTTTCGATTGATAGTGTTGAGCCTTCTTATATAATCTTGTTTTTCATAGTAATGAGATATAAGTTTGGAGTAGCGATATTGGTAGGCTATGTCGAAAGTAGTATGGTTCATCAAAGGCTTGGTGATATCCATGTTAAGTGTTAGAAATCTAAGTTTGAGTTTTGAAGGTTGAACCGATAGAAATAAGTGTGCAAGCATTATACTATGACTATTGTGGCTATCGAAATATAGAGTGTATCTCAGAAGGTAGTATTAGCAGTGGGGTTTCCACTTTCATGTGTGGTCCTTCGGGTTAACTTCTATTAATTTTGCGTATTGTCATATTTCAGACCCCAGAGTGCAGTGAGTGCGGTTAAGTTTAAAGTCTAGTAAGGGATCTCCCAAACTTAAGATGATGTCTTAAAGCCAAGGGGGAGATGATAGAACGAGTAACCAAGTCAAGCGTGCAAATTCTAATTGTTGTGCCAGTAAATGGGGGAAAAGCCGTGAGTAGAGTGATGCTCAACCTATTCTTATTTCAGCAGTTTGCTTCAGTTATTCCGATACATACTCATGCTTTATGTTTCAGCTCCACGATCATAGTTCATATTCATGGATATGATATGGAATCATGTACTCTCCTAGCTCCTAGTATGATGAGTTCCTAGTTGGTGCAATAGTCAGAATCAGTTTCCGTAAGTTATGAATTCCAAAATTCAGGTCATGCAGTCCATGACTCTTGTACGCATGTGATACTCTTAACGATCAGATTTTATATCAGGTACGTCCTCAGATTAGATCTCTTTAATGAGTCCATCCCGTGAGTGCTCTATTCCTCATGCCTCAGAAGGGTATCAAGTTATGCTTAGTACTCCCTCATGTTTCGGATCCCGATATTCCAACTTTTCAGTGACCTTTCCCTTAGGTCGAGATAGTGATGATGAATAATTGTCTAGATGGGAGAGAGTAAACATTTCTTGTTGATGAAATATGGTTGTGTGTTTATTTGAGCTAAGGTAGTAATTGTGGAGTAAGATAGAGTCCAAGTCTATAAGTTTTAAAGAATTTTGAGGTGAAGTTTCATGTATGGCTTGGTAAGTTGAGAATATTTTAGGTATATCATCGGAATAGTGCAGGGAAGTTGTTATGGATAGAAGTATTAGAGAATATGAGAAAGGTGCTTTACGAGTTGTGTTTAGAAGAGCATATGTGGGTAAGAATATAGGCTTGAATGTCATGTTTGTATACATACGGATTGATGCTTTGAGTGTTGTGAATGTCCAATCTGAAGTTGAAGGTGATTGTGGGAGTGACAATAAGAATTATACATGAGATGAGGAATTGTGAAATGCAGGGTATACCGAATTTATGATTCAGACTAGTACTACAGTATTATGTGGTGCATCTTATGGTTTGAGTTAGTCTTGAAGATAGTGAGAGGATTTAGTTCAGTTTAGACATTAGTAGATGGAGATATCAGCGTCCATGTGAGAAAAATAAGTGGAATCAATGAGCATGATATTTAAGGAAAAAGTATAGTTGAGAGAGTATTTTAGAAGTGTGGCTAGCCTGAAAGTAAGAAGTTTCTTTGCTTAAGGTGTGATAATCCTATCCTAGTTTATGAGTTATATGTCTGTATTCCGTGATAAAGAGTAATGTCATTGTTGTGATTCCCTAGTTGGATGTCTTGTGTAACTCTTGCCCAAGATCCCTTGCTTTTTAAGGCCACTAGAACTTCTTTAGAAAAGGTGTTGAAGAGATACCCCAGTTAAGTATAAGTGTCCAGTGTAATTCAGTCTGTATAGCCAGCAATTCGGTTTGACAGTCAGGCTAATCAGTTACTGTGGCTTTCCATCTTTTCACGCAGTCCTACTATCCGAAGTCCCATGCGTATGACCATCCCAGGACATAATCTAATCCATCCTTGTAAATTGTGAATTCAGTTCATTCCAAGCATCATGTTTCAGATACAACTATTTGGTCACGGCTCGGTGCATAAAAGTTCAGCGCATAATCTCAAAATTTCTAAGTATTTTAGCTCAGACAGTGTAATACCTTCGTACGATTCAAATCTTGTTGCATTAGGATTCGTACTTGCATGAATTATCACTTCTCAATTCAATATGTATGACTGGATCATGAACACTTCAAGGAAAATCCTAAATTTTCAGCAAGAAGCAAGTAAAGTCAAGTCAGCTCAGAATTCAGTTTCATGATAGAAGTTTAAATGTTTCAGATCAGTTGTGTCCTTTCTTAGAGGACATATCATGTCCGCGTTATTTCCTTACCTTAAAGGCTTCAGCAAGTTCCTACCCATTATTCGGGGACGAATGATCTCAAGGGGGAGATAATGTAACACCCCGCATTTTTCGGGCTAAAAATTGAAGCTTCGTTCCTACGCGTATAAACCCGAACTAGATAATTCCTTGTTAATATATCTGTGGTGATATATCCTACAGTGTGGGAATATCTTTGGATACGAATTGAGGTCACAAAAATCCCCTAACTCAAAGACGAGTAGAAAACAATTCCATCGATTTAGTTTTAGTGGACACTTCAACTTGGGTCAATTTTCATTGAGTATAACTTCTGTTATATAGCTAACTGGGTGACCTACTATATATCAAATGAAATTTCTTCGAAGTAGCTTTTCAACAATACCAATTTCGCCTAAATCCGTCAATCGAGCAAAAAGTTATGGCCATTTTTGTGAGAGGCAGTAGTGTATTTTTCTACAGTCAGCTCCATGTTTTCCAGGGACATTTGGGTCAATTCTACCCATATTAATTCAGCCTAAACATTGAATTTCAACCCCAAAACACCACATTACTCATATTTCTCTCAATTTTCTTCAAGAACACTCCCTAGGGTTTCAAACAAGATTCTCAAATAACTCAAGATTCAACCGTGGGTTTTAGAAGATAATTAGAGATTTGGAATCCCCAATCCGTAAGCTTCAGGAATCATCCATTATTTTCCAAAATAGAGGTACGTGGGGTTTATCCTAAAAACTACATGGGCTTAAAACCATTAGAGCATGATTTTAAGGTTTTGATGCATGTATTTTATGGGGGTTTTGAAAACTATATTATTGATTATGTAATTTGAAAGTTTCAATGTTGTTATTATTTTGACCTTGTGGTCCTATCCCCTAAATTGATTTACATGTAAACGTATATGTATGGAATTCGAGATTTAAGATTGTTTGAGAGCATAAATTATGAACTCCCTCTCGTGTATCGAATTAAGGATTATGGTTTTGTGATTTGAAAGATGTTTTCGCAATATTATTGCATTTGAACATGATTTGAAATTTTGAGAGGGAGGTTCTTGATATATATATGTGTTCTTGTGTTTAAAAAAAAGAATTGCATGTGAATTGAGAACTTTGGCATGACCACCTTGTACTGTACTATTGAAATGCTTGACAAAGATGAGTTCCTTGCATGTATTTTACATGAGGTTTGAGAAAGAGTTTCTTGAATTGAATTATTGAAATGGTGGTCCCAAAACTTGTGTTTTGAAAACAGAGAATTATGACAGACTAATTATGGCTCAGAGATGTGACTTACAAGTCAATGGTATGACGATACCATATGTATTTATTCCATAACAGATTATGTTTTCAGAGTATGTTTTCAGAGCATGTTTTCAGAGTATGTTTTCAGAGCATGTTTTTAGAGACTGCATGTTTTGATAGAGTTTTAAAAAAGGGCTTAAAGAGGGTTAGGTGGTTACCCGAAGAAGGCGCGAGTTCAAGCAACTCTTAGCCTGAAACTGTATTTGTCGATACGGGTAGATTATTATTGTACGCTGAAGACGACCGTGTGGCGTAGTAGAGTTAGAGACTCCGACCCTTGTGGCATACTTGGGTTGGGGGCTTCGCTGTCGAGTTAATGGCAGTTTCCATATAGCCCATGGAATTTTTCAGAGTTGTAGGGTATACCACCTAACGCAGATGTAATACAGATTTCTCAGAGTCATGATGATTTTCACAGTCTTTTAAAATGCCCATGTGATTTCTTACTGTATGACATGTTTATGAACTGTTTTAAACGGCTCTCATATATGTTGATTATAAATGATTATTTTGGATTTGCTCTGCGTACCAGTACATCTGTATTGACCCCCCCCCCCCTCCTCCCTCCAGGTTCTGAGGCTCAGTCTAGGGGTCCTGATAAGCAGTAAATATTTCTGACAGGTGATCAGATTGTGCAGTGGTGCGCCTTCTCTATTCCAGAAGCCTGTCTTTTCAGATCATGACACTTATTTCAGTTTTGGTCTACTGGGGGCCTTGTCACAGTTTTAGACCATCGTCAGATTTTCATGTAGTAGAGATTTCGCAAACTGAGTCAGATGATGTTTAAATATTGTTGGAGTTTTTCTTCATTGTTAAATTAATTTCAGAGTATGACTATGTTTTCGTATTCGATGTATAATTCCGCATTTTCTTTTTTTTATATGAATGTTGTGCAAGATTACCAGATAAAGAAGGGCATTCCGGGCCTTCCTGGTTCGGGATGTCCGTCACGGCCAGGCCCTAGTTCGGGTCGTGACAGTCTTCTAGAAAGAATTTTAGAAATTATTTTACAAGTGAAATTGCTTAGACTGATTGGTCTAAATTCAGAAAAATTATTTGGTGAATCAGTTTTAGGAATCAACATTAAGAAAGTATGAGTATAAAACTTGGACAGGTTCTTTCCTCGAAAAAAATCCTGAACATAATCCATAATATCATTCTGAACGATATCGCAACATTTATGGAAAAAGATACCTGAATAACCATCAGGACCTGCAGCACTTGTTGCACTCATATTGAAGACTGCTTCCTTAATCTCGTCCAACTCCGGGACTGCAATAAGAATGCTATTTTACTCATCAGTAATGCAAGGGTCAATATAGTTCATAATGTTAAAATCATTAAAAGTATGAGAAAAATTAAATAGTTTTTCAAAGTGATGAACTGCAGCCTTGGCTACCTTTTCGTCTCCTTGAATCCATCTATTTTTGTGATTCTTGATTCTGTATATTTGCGCCCTTCTTCTTCGTCCTCTGATAGCACTATGGAAGTATTTGGTGTTTGAATCTCCTTCTTCCCACCATCTGATTTGAGCTTTTTGTTTCAGAATACTATCTTGATGGTTCATCCATTTAAAGTATTCTGCCTGTCCCCTATTCAAATCTTCCCTGCTCTTATCACTGGGATTGTTGAGATCCTCTTCTTCCAGTTCCTTCATCTTCATCTCCCACTTATTCACTTGCTCAAAGACATTTCCAACAACCTCTTTTGACCAAGTGCTAAGATTCTTACTAAGAAGTTTAAGCTTTTGTTGGAGTCTCCATTGAGCATTACCAGATATATTTGTACTCCAGGTCTCTTTTACCAGATGCAAAAAAGGTTGGTTGATCAGCCCAAAAATCTAAAAACCTAAAGTATTTGATTCGACTATGTTGGTTGTCAAAGCATTCAACTAAAAGAGGCCTGTGATCTGATCCAGCTCTTGGAAGGTGTCTGACAACATTATTCTGATAAGAGTCGGCCCATTCTTTGTTAATGAACACTCTATCTAGCCTCTTCCAAATTCTCTTTTTAAGAATTCTGTTATTGCACCAAGTAAATTTTGGGCCTATAAAACCCAAATCCGCAACTTCACAAGCTTCCATGCAGCTACTAAAGTCAAGGCTCTTAGACATTCGATGAGGTCTACCACCTATCTTCTCCTCTGGATCAAGAATGACGTTGAAATCCCCACTAACACACCAAGGTCCTTGAATAAGCCGATGTACTCTTTCCAGGTCATCCCATAGGATTTTACTTTCGGCGGAAGTGCATTTAGCATAGACAGTAGTAATGTAGATATCTTTTCCAATATTGAGATTATGCATCTTTATAGTGATCTGTTGCTCTGTATTATCAATAGTGGAGATATTATAATTTCCATTCCAGAATAACTAAATCTGTCCATTCAGATTAGTGAGGCTATGTTGGTAACCAAAATACTTCATGTACTTGTCAACCTTGTTCAAACCCAAGAAAGGTTCAAGTAGGGCTACAAAATCAACTTTATGAATACTGATGAGATTTCTAAGTCTATGATTGGTTTTTTTGGTTCTAACTCCTCTAATATTCCAAAAGATAGCTTTCATCATGGATATTAGATGATATTGTTTCTGGTTTCCTTTGCTTTGTGGGCATAGGAGCTTTCTTCTTTCTTTTTTTTGTGCATTTTCTTTCTGTCATTTCCTCTTTGCTTCACAGCTGAAAATTCAGCAGTATCATCCGTATTTTGTTGTTGATGCATTGGTTTGTCCGATAACGTCACCGCTACCTTGTTAGGAGAGATCATTTGAAATTGAGGATCAATTTCATTCTCTTTTTGCCTGATGGTGGCTGGTTTTTGAATGCCTTGTTGATTAAGATCAACAACCAAGTTTAATCCCGGCATATTTTTAATGACAGATGAAACTTTCTCTGATAGTTCATGGATTGCATCCGTCGGTGTTCGTTTTTGTAAATTCTGATTAGAGCTTTCTTCGGTGTTCTTTGAGAAATGCACGTTTTCTTTATCGAAACTGCTCAAGTCGTTTGGGCTATCATTTTGTCTTTCTCTGTCCTTCTGTATTTCCCCTTGTTGTAGCAATTCACTTTGTCCTACTTCTTCGTTGTTGTCGCGATTTAGATCGTCTTCTCTATTGTCGTTTGGATTTATGGGAGTCTTGATTGCTTCCTCTAGAGCTTTCACTTTGGAAGCAGCTTTCAGTTGATTTTTCTTGGTCCTTTTACCAATCTGCTGAACAATATTCGGCTTAAAGGAGACTTTGGATTTCTTTTTCGGGAGCTTCCTTTTCTTCTCCTTCTTCTTATCCTTATTGATTCTTTCACTAATCGTAGCAAGATTCTCTTTCTTTTCCCGTTCCACTTTATTGCTCACATCTTTCTTTCCCTCAGGTTTTTCCAAATTATTCTCATCATCGTTATCTACGTTATTCGTTTCCGGTGTTCTACCTTGTTCATTCTGCCTTTCAGCGTTAGTATGTTCAGCATTGTCCTTTTCCCTGTTTTGCTCTTCAAGTTTCTGTTACTCAATCGCCCTTTTCCTTTCCAATACTCTACAATTAGCTATGGCATGACCCAGTTTTCCATAATTTTTGCAATACTTGGGGATCCCTTCATATTCAAGTTTCTGCATAAAACCTGTCTGCGGGGAATTCTCATGAATTAAGCCAACATAAACCGATTCTAGCTGAGGTTTGAGCAAGTCAATTTCTACTCTAACCTTAGCCATACTTGGTCTAGTTCTACTTCTTGTAGCTTGGTCCATTTCAAGAGGTGTACCCACAGAGCTGACTATTTGTTTGATATATTGCCATGTATGCATATGGAATGGAAGCTTAGGGAGAAGGACCCATACCGGAGCGATAGGCAGATCCTCCTCCGGCTTGAAGCCCGGCGTCCATTTTTGCAACCACATCTGTTTTCCCTCAATTTCAATTACTCTCTTGAACCACACACTGCATTGAAGTCCTCCTCGTTTGTGAAATCGAGAAACACATTAAAATTATCATAAACCCCTATTTTGGTCGATCCTTTAATGGTGACAAATTCTTTGAATTTTGATCGGATTATATCTATTTGGGGTCTTGGTTTAAGAAATCTACCCACTATTGTGAGTCTACACTCTTCAGCCATTATACCATAATAATCTGACACATTGAACATTACGACAGGGACTCCATTGTGAGTAGTGTGTTTTGCTTTGACCTTTTCTTTCTTCTGTCGAATTTCCATGGAGATTTGGTTATGGGATGAGTTAGGGGATGAGCTAATTGTGGCGGCATATGAAGTTTTTCCTGCAATTGCAGTTGTAGATGGGTTCGCCCCTTTGGGTGGGATCATTTGAGCATCCAGACGCGCCTTATCGGCGCCGTCCAGCGGGTCCATGCACGGAGCGTGTATGATACGCGGCGGAAATATGACCGTTTGACAGAAAAGTTAGGGAGAGTTTTCACAGTAGACTTGTTGGGCAATAATAGTATTAACCCTCCCTATTGAAGTATTAACATCTGCGAAAAATCAATTGAGATTTTAGGTAAGGATTCAAGTTATTCTAAGGGAAGGGGTTAGATATTCTTCACAATTCACAAGTGTGATACTCAGTTAGACTAAATTTATCAAAGAAGAAGGAGGTATAAATATTTAAAATAATGTAAAGTGGTATGTGTTAAGTATAAAAAATTCTTTTGAAAAATCTAAATATTTAAAACTATGTAAATGTGTATGTATGTTAAATATATAAATAAAACATATTGTTATGAAACACATGTGAAAGATATGTATATAAATGTATAAATTACATGTGAAAAAAAAAAATATTTTGTGACATGTACGAAAAGAAGTGTATCTTGATATGTCATGAGGAGAAAAATATTTTAAAATAATATTTTTTGCTTAATTTAAAATTTACGGAAAAAAAGTAAAGATTTAATTGAACAGAAAAGATCACAATGTTTATGATGTCAAAATATGTAAACTAATTGATTAATTTAATTTATTAGTGTAAACATTAACGCCCTAAGTTTGCATAAACGTGAGGTGAAGTTATATAAATGAAGAAAATCCCGCCCCATACCCCCAAAATAAAGCATTCACTATAATAAAATTTGAATAAATATAAGAATATAAAATACAATACAAAATTAAAAGGGCATGTTTGAATGCAACTTCCGATGAGTAATCCAAATAACTTGTATAAACACTTGTAAAAAAATGTTAGTAACAAATAAATAATAATAAAAATAAATTTAACAAGTATGTGTGCATATAAATATTTAAAAAGATATTTTTTTTGTTAAAAAGTGGGCTCAGATAAAATCATGACTGCGAAATGGTGACCGTCCTAAATCGTTTTGCTACGAAGTGGTTGCTCAATTAATTGGCCGTCCTAAATCGTCTTGCCAAACTATGAATTGTAAAATATTGTATTGTTATAAAGTTTCATCATCGTCCAAAAATAATATTTATTTATTACGTATTTATATACGTAAAGTCCATCTTTTATTTATGGAGACCTCAAATTAATAATAATTTTTCATCGACCAATTGTGTAGTATCTTATTCATTATAAGCGTAATAAATAAATACAGTTGAGAAATGACAAAACAATCAGAAATAGTAATCAGGGAATAAAGTTTTTAGTCTAATAACCCACTTACAACATAAAACAAATGCAATTATAGCCAAGCAGCAGTATTCTGGCCAACATAAAAAAATATCAGAACAATTCAAAACAATAACATGGTAAGCAAAATAAGAAAAGAAAACACAATTTTTTCTTATAGATCGAGTATTTAGGGGTGATAACACCGGAGAAAACTCCATGGTTTTCGGTGTTGCAGTGTGATACAGATTTAATAATTAATTGATCTCATTCATATTGAAGGGGTTACAGCTGTATATATAGAGAACTGAAGAATAACTAATTACAGAATAACCCAGATGTATTTAATAATTATATATATAGTCTATTATCCCCCCGCAAGCTGATCAGCGGTAACGAGGGGCAGCTTGGAGCAGAGAGACTGAAAAGGCTGTAACGGAAGAGGCTTGGTGAGAATATCAGCAAGCTGGTCAGTAGATGGGACATAGTGCGTGGCCATCGCTCCTGCAAGTACCTCATCGCGAACAAAGTGACAGTCAGACCCAACATGCTTCATACGATCATGAAGGACTGGATTTTTGGTAACACAAATAGTGGACTGATTGTCACAATAAATCTGTGGTTTCGTCGGGGGAATGCCAAGTGCATCCGTAAGGTATCGTAACCACATGGCTTCAGCAACACCCGCAGCCATGGCACGATATTCTGCTTCTGTGGAGGAACGGGACACTCGCGTTTGCTTCTTGGTGCACCAGGAAATCAGATTCGGTCCCATCATAACAATATATCCAGTAGTGGACTTTCGATCATCTTTGTCGTTAGCCCAATCCGAATCAGAAAAAACAGATATATCAAACGAGCCCTTTTGAAATAAAATTCCACAGTGAAGAGTACCTTGAAGATAGCGCAGAATGCGTTTCAAGGCCTGAAAGTGTTGTTCTGTGGGAGCATGCATTGATTGGGAGACTCGATTGACTGCATATTGGATGTCCGGACGAGTAACAGCAAGATAATGAAGTCCACCGACGAGGCTCCGATATAGTGTAGGATCGGCAAAGGGAGTATTCGGCCCTGGGGATTGGCGGACTGCCATGGGAGTGACCGCGGGTTTGCAGTCTGTCATTCCAGCCCGATTTAGAAGTTCAAGGGTATATTTTGTCTGATGCATCAATATGGTTCCCGATTTGCGGATGAGTTCGAGGCCAAGAAAGAACTCCAGAGGACCGAGGTCCTTAAGTTTGAAGTCACGATGCATAGCTTCAGTAATTTCAGTGATGAGTGATGACGAGCTGCCTGTAATAACAATATCATCCACATAGATAAGAATGATGACTGTCCCTCGAGAACAGTGAAGGGTGAAGAGGCTGTTGTCATGATGGTAGGTGCGAAAACCAAGACCCTGCAGAAAAGTAGAGAGACGTGTGTACCAGGCACGAGGGGCCTGTTTCAGGCCATACAGTGATTTGCGAAGCTTGCAAACATAGTGAGGACGGTTGGGATTAACATATCCCGGTGGCTGAACCATATAGATTTCTTCCTCAAGATGACCATGAAGAAAGGCATTGCTGACGTCTAGCTGATGAAGCGGCCAATCATAGTGAAGAGCAAGAGACAAGACCAGACGAATAGTCTGTTGCTTAACAACAGGGCTGAAGGTCTCCTTATAATCCACACCATACTCCTGATGATACCCTTTTGCAACCAGACGTGCTTTATAGCGAGAAAGAGATCCATCTGAATTTCGTTTGATGCGAAACACCCATTTGCACCCAATAGACTTTCGGTTACTAGGCAGAGGTACCAAATCCCATGTACGTTGTTCATTCAGAGCCTGAAATTCCTCATCCATAGCTTGGCACCAGAAACTATTTTTGGAGGCTTGGTTGTAGGTAGTAGGCTCAGTTGTGGGATGTGCATCAAAGGGTATTTGAGTGTGGTAGGCTTTGGGTTTGAAGGTACCGGCCTTGGCTCGGGTTGTCATAGGATGAGTGTTGAGTGGAGGGTGATTAGGAAGGGGTGGTGGAGTTGTATGATGCGTGGGCGGGGGTTGGGTGGGGCTGCCGTGGGAGCTGGGATGTGCAGCGGTGGATGGGGTGGTTGTATGTGTGTTAGGAGTATGATGTAGGGAAGTGGTGGGTTGTGTGGCAGTCGGCTGGGTGTTCGGGTGGGAGGTTTGGGGTTTCGGGTGGGTAGTAGTGTAGTGGGGTACCGGGTTAGGTGCCGAGTGAGCCGGAGCATGAGCGTGAGAAAAGGACGGAAATAATGGCACAACGCCAAGTGGATTGGGGGAGTATGGAGTAGAGGAAAGACTTGTGTAAGGAAATTGTTCCTCCACAAAACGAACATGACGGGAAACATATGTTTTCTGAGATACAGGATCGAAACATTTGTAACCTTTGATAGTGGGATGATAGCCTAGAAAGACACAAGGGGTGGACCGAGGTTGAAGTTTATGTTGAGTGTGCGGACGCAACCAGGGATAAACTAGACACCCAAACGGGCGGAGATGGATATAGTCGGGTGGATGATTGTAGAGACGGGCATATGGAGTGGAGTTGGAGAGAGTGTGAGTGGGCATGCGATTTATGAGGTAGTTGGCAGTAGCAAGGGCATCAACCCAAAAGGAAACAGGTAAGGTGGAATCATGGAGGAGCGCAACAACTGTTTCTATTAGGTGACGATGTTTGCGCTCAGCAACGCCATTTTGTTCAGGGGTATATGGACATGAAGTGTGATGAAGAGCCCCTAGATTTTGAAGAAAAACACCAAATGCATTGTTGACAAATTCTTTGCCATTGTCACTTCGAAAAATTTTGATTTTGGCATTAAATTGATTTTGAACCATTCGGTCAAAGTTTACAAAAATAGTATAAGCTTCGGATTTAAATTTCAGAGGATAAAGCCAAGTGAATTTACTGTAATCATCAACAAAACAGATATAATAACGAAAACCTTGAACAGAAGGAACTGAGGTTGGACCCCAAACATTAGAATGAATTAATTGAAATGGCGCAGTGGCCTTGTGTTCAGACAGTGAAAAAGGTAAACGACAAGATTTAGACACTGAACAGGACTCGCAATGTAATTTTTCTGAAAAATTAAAACCTAAGGAAGATAAAATGGATTTGGTGATGGCGGATGATGGGTGCCCAAGCCGGCGATGCCAGGTTGACGAGAGAATGGCTTGACTCACAACAGACGGAGACCTGGATGGAAGAGTGTATAGCCCATGCTCACAGCGGCCCGTGTACCGCACCCGGTTCGTGGTATTGTCCACTATCTGGAAATTGGTGTCATTAAAAATGAGGGTGCAGTTATTTTCTTTAGTAAAGCGATAAACAGATAAAAGATTGGATGTGAGGGAAGGGACATGGTGAAGGGTTGAGAGATGAAATTTACCATTTGGGGTATAGACATACCCAGAGCCGGTGTTTGTGATGGGAAGGGATTGACCATTGCCTACTGTAATAGTTTCTGAGCCATGATACGGATGAGGAGCTTGAAGTTGTGAATAATCCGACGTCACATGGGTGTTAGCACCTGTGTCTAGATACCAATCGCCAGATTGAGCGTTTGCGGACGCATGCATCGCCCTTGATCCTCCGGACTGGCTATTTACATTCTGCGAGTCATCATAACGATACCAGCAATTAGCCGCAGAATGGCCCCGTTTAGCACAAATTTGGCACGTCGGAAGATCTCGTGTGGGCATCCGCTGGTTTCCTCGTCCCTGTCCGCGGCCTGACTGGAAGCCGTCCCTCGGTGGAGGCCCGCCTCTGCCTTGCTGCCCGGTGTTTCGACGGTCACCGCCGCCGCTGCCTCGCCCTTGGTTACGGCGATCGTCACCGCGACCCCTGGCCGAGCCTCCGCTGCCAGCCGAGTAAAGAGCCGTGACGCCAGGGGTGGAACTGGCTTCTCCGAGCAGTAATTTGTGTTCCATGTCTAGATTCAATTCTTCTGCATTAAGCCATCCAGACAGTTGATTCAGAGTGATTTCGACAGGCGAGAGACGAATATGCTGTTTGAGAGAGGAATAGCCAGCCGGAAGACCACGTATCACGGCATTCACCACGTCTCGTTCAGGAATAATCTCGTTCACAGCATCTAGGTCAGACAGAATAGAGGCCACATCATCAAGGTATTGAGTCATCGTCTTCATTCCCTTCCGAAGAGTATGCAATTTGTCACGCAACTGAAAAATATGAGCCGTGGACACAGAGTTGTACCTTGTGGCTAGTGCGTCCCAAAGTGAAGCCGATGTGAGAAAACCCCGGGCGTGTTTGTGCACAGAGGGGCTAATAACTGCGAGAAGACAGGCTCGGATCTGAGTGTCTACGATCATCCACGGAAGATAGTCGGGATTTGGGAGCTTGACGCCGTCCTTCTCGGCTGTCTCGGGCTGCGGCTTCTCCGCACCGTCAATCCATCCGAGCAGCAAGTTGGCTGCGAGGGCGGTGCGGACGTTAAGTGCCCAGGCCGGGTAGTTGTTGTCAGATAATTTTTCGGGGATGAGATTGTGGAGATTCCTGAGCAGTAATTTTACTCCAGACGGTAATTTTGACAGAGGATCAATAACCTTGTCCATGGCGCCGACCTACGGCGGAGGAGGGAGGCCGTGCGGCGTGGTGTAGACGGTGGCGGCGGCGCACACACGTCGTAAAATAGGAGAGATTAGGGTTTGGGCGGAAGAAGAAACCCTAGCTTTGATACCATGATACAGATTTAATAATTAATTGATCTCATTCATATTGAAGGGGTTACAGCTGTATATATAGAGAACTGAAGAATAACTAATTACAGAATAACCCAGATGTATTTAATAATTATATATAAAAAGAGAGGAAGACAGTGGCGGTGTTGATGTTATTTCATGGCTATTTTAGTGGTGGAAAGGTTGAGAGACGGTGGGAGTTCGTTGGGTATCGTGGCGTTGTTCGCCGATGGAGCAGCGGCGGGAAGGAGATAAAAGGGGGCGATTTCGTGGTGGTTTCTTTGGTTTTTTTTTTTGATGGGTTGTAGCGGAGGGTGACTGGCGCGCAGTAGTGGCGGAGCTGTGCGGCTGGTCAGTGGGAAAAGAAGAGGGAAAGGGGAGTTACTGATTTTTTTTTGTATGTTAGAGCGTATGTTGTGTGTGTGTATTTGTGTTCTATGAGAAGAAAAATGGAGTTTCGTGTGTATGTGCCTTTTGAACGAAGAAGAAGGAAAATGAGAAAAAATGGATTCTCCCTATTCTGCAAGTGAATGGGATTGTATATCGGTGTTCTGTGTTCATCCTCCGTCTGATAGATGGATGATAGGCTATTTATTTTGTGAAGAAAATATAAAAAAAAAATGGCGGCTGTGTTGTGTGCTTAGTGTGTAATATATCCGTTTAAATTGATCCGTTGTAAAAGATGATAAATATCAAAATTCAAGATTTCCTTTTGATTTTTTTTTGACTTTTCAATTATTGGTTAGGTAAAAAAGATGGAAAGAAAGAGAATGTGTGTCTTTTTTGGTTTGTATTGATATTCAAACAGGGGGAAATAGTAAAATAAACAAGTCACACTTACTTTTCAAATCTAATTCCCTAAATTAGGGAGAATAGTTGGACATAAATCCAAAAGTGACTCACACCTTGACTCTAATTTATTATTTCTGTGTATTAAATAATTAAACTAACTCATTTTTGCAGGTTGTATTAAATAATATATGTCGACGTATAATTATAAAAAAAAAAACATAAACAATAAATAACAAAATATAATTATATTAAAAAATATATTATTTTATGAATAATTAAAATTATAATTATGTAAAAGAATTATAGTGTTATGTTATGTATGTAGATGATTGTGTAAAAGATACTAAAAATGATATCAAACTGATAAAAATTGTAAAATAATAAAATTAAGGATAATTATGTAAAAATTAAAATATGATAATAAAGTAATAAAATTCTAAAATAATGACAATTATCAGTAACTTGTCGGATGTGATAAGACATTATTGTGTGATTCTTGTCAGATGTGACAAAACGTCAAATTATTATACTGTTCAAAATAATTGATCTGACTCAGCGTTTGCGGACTGTAAAAATATAGAAATTGATTTGTAATTATGAAAAAAAATGTAACGAATGTTAAAAATATTAAAAATGTAATTAATTTCAAAAATGATATAAAAATGTGATGTAATGTACGTGTGCAAATGTTTGTAAATAATAAATTGATAAGAATTATTAATAATTTTAAAGAATAAAAATATAAAAATAAATTGATAAAATCCTAAAGTAAGGATGAACATCAATAAATTATTATCAGTTGTAAAAAAATATGTGAAAATTGTACTTTGTGTCCTTTAACGGCCAGGAAGCCTGAATACATTAATTTTAAACACGGAGAACAAAAATTGGGTGTCAACAACTATCTGAACAGTCACACCTTTTTCAAAATAATATATCTTTTCCTCAAAAGTTGTGTCCCTCCATTTTCCATTCACACCAATGTCACACCCCCCTTTTACGACCTCCAAAAGAATTGATTTTATGGTTCGAAAGGGTTTTCATTATCAAAGTGACGAAAAATAAAAATTTATTTCGAAAAAAGGATTATTTATATTTTTTATTCAGAGTCGCCACTTGGCATAATCCGGTGTGCCAAGTCACCTTTGAAAAATCCTTTTCAAAACAATTTGACTCTTTCAGACTGGCTTGCGAACAGAGATTCCGGCTAAGGAATTCTGTTGACTGAGGGGAAGGTGTTAGGCACCCCTCGATCCCGTGTTCGACCACGGTCGCTTGGTGGAACGTATCGGCTAACTTTGACACTAAGAATGTATAAACCATATAAAACACATAAACAAGCAACAAACACGTCAAACCACAATCCAAAACCAAAATAATAATGTTCAGTCCAATTATACAATCCAAAAATAAAAACATATGGAAAGGTAAAACCTATTCTATTCTAAGTTAGTCCTAAACTAAACTCCAACCCGCTGCCTCGCGCCTTCGTCACGAACGTCCTCCGGGTACAAAATACTTCGGGGCATTCCTCGGATAAAAATAATACAAGTACTTCGGGGCATTCCCCGGTCAAATGATACGAGTGATCCCAAAGCACATATAGCCAAAAATCATTCAATCACACAAATCAAATATTCCATCAATTGACAATCCCTAAATTCGCCTACCCGACCTATGTTGCCTATCAAGCTTTTGATTTTAAAATGATTCTATCAAATTCATGCTTAATCCGAATTAAGTAAAATGACAATAGTCCAAAATTTAACTACATTCAACTTTTAACAACTTCTTATTCCCACCCCAAAATCCTTTTTCAACCACATGACTAAACCAATTCGATCATCAAATCCCTTTTCAACATTCGAAACCAACATCAAACATATACATCCAACAGAGATTCAACATTTCATGCACATGAGTAATTCATACTCGCAACAACAATTAATACAACTAAAATATCCAAACCCAAATCGCAAAATCACAACAAAACCACATTCAAAATAATGAAAAAATAAAGTTAAGGAATGGACCTTCCGATATCGAATTTTTGATGACAATAAGAGTCGAAAGAAATCTGAATCCGAAAGCTCAAGTAGAAAACCTCAATAACGATGAAACCCCAACTCGGTATCGATAAATAGTAACCCGAAACTGCCTTAATAGATTTTACTTTCGTCGATAATAAAGAAAACCCAAACTTGAAATTTCGAATAGAACCTCGACAGCGACGAATCCGACCCGAATAGCGGAACAACGATCCAAAACTAATCACAATATTCTGATTAAGACCCAAACAATATCCAAATTTTGAGAAAACAGTACGTAAACCAACGAGTCCCAAAATCCCCGGAATCCAACAGAGAACTGAAACTAATTAAAACTGAGCTCCGATGAACGGACAATGACGAAGAAGACCAGAACAGTGGACGCCGACCATATTTCATCCAAATATCAAAGGAAAAGAAGAAGGTTTTTGGCAATTTTGAGATGGTATCGATCAAACAACGAGAAGAAAAACTATCGGCGAGCTTGAGGCCGATTCCGGCGAGCTTGATACCGATTCCGGTGAAAGTTTCGCCGGAAAAAGCTCGATAAGGTCGAACTTCTCCCGGTTTCACTGTTTCTGGCCGGAAATCTCAAGCTCCTTCCATTTTTCTCGACCCTTTCCTCACTGATATCCGTGTGTACGTGTTTCCTGGTGGGAGAGAGTGTTTTCCGGCGATCAGAAGGTGTGGGCGCGAGATTCGTGAGGATCTGAATGAGGTGAGTGTGTATGTGTGTAACGTGAATATCGTGAAGAAGAAGAAGGAATCGTGTATGCCTCTCTCTCTTTTTTGTTCTCTGAATCTCGTGTATGTATATGGGTCCCTCTTTTTGTGCAATTGAAAAACCAAAATTTGACCTCCTTTTTTGTTAGTTTTTTCTCTCTTTCTTTGTGAAGAAGAAATGTGAGGGAGAAGTGGTTACGTGGGGTAGGGGTAAGAGGGGTAGGGGTTAGGATGTGTTGTCAATTTTTAGTTGGGTGGGTTGTTAGAATATTAGGATAAGACAAAGTTTGTTATTTTTTTGTATTTTATGAGGGTATAATAACATGGATGAGGGTACACGGTAGGATAAGGTAAAATTGGGTAAATTAATCTTTCGGAGGGACAAAATTATGTGTCTACATCATGCCCCCTTTAAATGTAAACACGCAGTGTTTTCAGGCAAAAAAGTAAACGACGAGACCGAATTTTGTCCCGATCATTATTCAAAGAGAGGAGTAAAAGAAAGAAGGACAATCGACTCCTGTCGGACACCCTATCTACCCAAGTCATGAGGAAATCACAAGTATCTCAAAGGGTTGGAAGGGAAGTGGACTATACCGAGTTGGAGAGTCGAGTGAGGTTCCACCGAGGTTCAGGTTCGCGTCTCTGTCATTACATCAAAAAATAAAAATTACAAGGTAAAACATAAATGAAATTACAAAATCCTATCTATACAACTTCTGTTGGCTCTTGACTCGACTTTTATCACCCTATTTTTTAGGCGGGCTCCTTACTTGCAATTTCTTTCAACTTGTGGCTTGGCTTTCAATTGCTTCGCTTTGTTGCTTGACTTTTCATTTCTTTAACTTATTCTCCGGGCGGTCTCCTGACTTGCTATTTCATCACCCTGTTCTTCATGCGGGCTCCTGAAACCCAAAACTAAAACTAGAACGAAAATTATCCCAAACAAAAATTATAGTAAAGTAGTATTTCATTTTTGAAAGCGTTGTCCCATTTTCCAGGAAGGTCCTGAACAGAAAGTAAAATCCTATTTTAGGAGGGTCCTGAACATAAAGTAAAATTCTATTTTTCAGGAGGGTCCTGAACATAAAGTAAAATCCCATTTTTCAGGAGGGTCCTGAACATAAAGTAAAATTCCATTTTTCAGGAGGGTCCTGAACATAAAGTAAAATCCTTTTTTTTTTCAGGAGGGTCCTGATCATAAAGTAAAATCCCATTTTTCAGGAGGGTCCTGAACATAAAGTAAAATCCTATTTTTCAGGAGGGTCCTGAACATAAAGTAAAATCTCATTTTTCAGGAGGGTCCTGAACATAAAGTAAAATCCCATTTTTCAGGAGGGTCCTGAACATAAAGTAAAATCTCATTTTTCAGGAGGGTCCTGAACATAAAGTAAAATTCCATTTTTCAGGAGGGTCATGATCATAAAGTAAAATCCTATGGATGTGCATTTCCAATGGTAGCTGAATTAAGTGAAGCGAATTTTTCCCTATTTAAACAGAGAAAATTTGTCAGTTAAAAACTTAGTGGTGGCTTGTAGCTCTTTGCTTCTCATGTATCTGCCCCAGCACTCATTCCTTTCATCTTTTTTCCAAATCGCTGACACTTGCCCTGTCTTGCTGCATCATTGACCCGGATCCAGATTGAGGGAAATGAGTTCTGACTCGAACAATGGGTTTCCATTTTACCATGCCTCTGAGGTGCACCCTTTTCCCAAATCTGAATGCTTCCACGAATCCAACAGCCTGTCGGTTGATAGACTTCCTTTGCTTCGTGTTGAATTACGATCATATTTCTTTCATGTGCTGGTCCTTGTCTTTTCCTCATATAATTGGAAAGACTGACAGTAAATTTTGAAATCCTTTCTCGCTTGTTTTGACACAGATTTGACTTAAAATGTACAAAAATAATGACGACTTTTATTTTGATAAATGACATAAAAAGACAAAAAACATGAATATGTAAATGAAAGAAAAGGGCAATGTCCCATATTCAAAAGAAAACTTATCTGAATATGACAAACAACTCCAATGAGTATGACATGCATTTTGGATTGAGCTGCCTGATCTTCCTATCCAAACTCCCCATTTGTTGTTGAGTTAGTACCTTTGCCGCTAAGACGCTTCTTTAAATCTATTGGACTCATACATCACATTCAATTGACGACATCTTAAAAGACTTTCGCCAACAAATCTCTTTCTTTTTACTTTTCACTTTTCTCTTGAACTCTTCATCGCCTTACGGTGCCCGTGAGGATTTTCACCAATAAGACTCTCTCATTTTTATTTCTCTCCACTCACCATCGCCTTATGGTGCCTGCGAGGGTTTTCACCAATAAGACTCTCTCATTTTCATTTCTCTCAACTCACCATCATTTTATGATGCCCACGGGGGTTTTCACCAATAAGACTCTCATTTTTGTATCTCTTTCCTGATTTCTTATGCTGAGGGAGACAAGTGGTACCTCACAATGTATCATCATATCCATTGCATGCTTAGCCTTAAGATTATCAAAAATTGATCTGAAGGACTTTCTTTGGTTGTAAGTTGGCTTTCGGATAAGGTTAGAAAAAGATGGCAAGAGGTTCAAATGATACTTGAAGTGAGGGTGGGACTTACAACTTTTGGAATCGACTCAAACAACACATTAACTCATGCCCCAGTTTTTGTTGACTGGGTGACTCTAAAATCTTTATTTGGTTGGACCGAGCCCGAAATAGGGCAGCCTACGTATCTCACTCCCGAGAGAGGAGAATCAGGTCGCACGTAGTTCCATCAGCTTGTTCTTTGTTTTGATTTGATTTTTTTCTTTTATTTTCGAACTCTTTCTTTTATTCTTATTTTCTTGACATTTATCTTTGACTCTATTTTTATTCCAAAAGAGGGATATGAAAGAAAAATAAAATGAAGCTCAAACGGGTAAACAAAGGATGACACAATGTTTGGATAGAAGAATAAAATGTCTTCATCATATCAATCTTCAAAAATGCAAGTACTAAACATGCAATAAAATCAACAAAGGATCAAATATCATACATAATATCTTTTGACCGCATCAGTATTGATAGCTATTTCTGCCATTTTGCCTTCAATATCTGTCAAATATAAGGCTCCATTGGGCAACACTTTCTTCACAACGAAGGGACCTTGCCAGTTAGGGGAGAACTTGCCTTTCGCTTCAACCTGGTGAGGAAGGATATGTCTCAATACCAACTGACCAACTTCAAAATTCCTGGGATGGACCTTTTTGTTATACGCTCGAGCCATCCTCCTCTGATACAATTGGTCATGACACACAAACGTTAGCCTTTTTTCCTTAATCAAACTCAAATGTTCCAGTCGGGTTTTGACCCATTCGTTATCATCAATCTCTGCTTCTACAATGACTCGAAGAGAGGGAATTTCAACTTCTGCAGGGATGACTGCTTCTGTCCCATACACCAATAAATATGAAGTTACCCCTGTTGAAGTGTGAATAGTGGTGCGATAACCTAGTAATGCAAACGACAACTTTTTATGCCACTATCTAGACCCTTGTACCATTTTTCGCAGTATCTTTTTTATATTCTTATTGGCGGCTTCTACAGAACCATTGGCCTTTGGGCGATATGGAGTAGAATTTTGATGTGCGATCTTAAACTGTTGACACACTTCTTGCATCAAATGACCATTGAGATTGGCAACGTTGTCTGTAATGATCATCTTAGGAACTCCAAACCTACAAATGATGTTGGCATGAACAAAATCTACCACAACCTTTTTTGTCACTGACTTGAAAGTTACTGCTTCTACCCACTTTGTAAAGTAGTCAATGGCTACCAAAATGAATCTATGTCCATTTGATGCCTTCGGCTCAATCGGTCCAATCACATCCATTCCCCAAGCCACGAATGGCCATGGAGCAGCCATTGCATGCAACTCAACATGAGGAGAACGTATCAGATCACCGTGTACCTGACATTGATGACACTTTCGAACAAATTAAATAGAATCCCTCTCCATAGTAAGCCAGTAATAACCTGCTCGAAGAATCTTCTTTGACAAGACATGACCGTTCATATGCGACCCGCATACTCCAGAGTGTATTTCAACCATGATTGTTGAGGCTTCTCTTGCATCTACACACCTCAAAAGTCCCAGATCTGGGGTTCTCTTATATAAGATCCCCCCACTTAAAAAAAATCCACTAGCCAAACGCCTAATAGTCCTCTTTTGATCATTGGTGGCATATGTTGGGTATTCTCCTGACTGAATGTATCACTTGATATCCAAGAACCAGGGTTCTCCATCAAGCTCTTCTTCAACCGCATTACAGTAAGCATGCTGATCATGACTCTGTATATGTACTGGATTGATGTAGGCTTTATCAGGATGTTGGAGCATTGAAGACAGAGTGGCTAAAGCATCAGCAATTTCATTATGAATCCTTGGAATATGCCTAAATTTTACTAACACAAACCGTTGACATAGCTCCTGCAAGCATTGTCGATACGGGATGAGCTTCAAATCCCGCGTCTCCCAATCTCCTTGAATTTGATGGACGAGCAAATCCGAATCCCCCAACACCAATAATTCCTGGACTCTCATATCAACAGCTAACCTCAAACCAAGAATGCAAGCTTCATACTCTTCCATATTGTTAGTACAGTAAAATCGAAGTTGTGCTGTTATCGGGAAATGTTGTCCCGATTCAGAGATAAGAACCGCACCTATTCCGACTCCTTTCATATTGACAGCTCCATCGAAGAACAACTTTCAACCTGGATCAACATCTATAACGACTTCATCGACACACAATACTTCTTCATCAGGAAAATATGTCTTTAATGGCTCGTACTCTTCATCGATGGGATTCTCAGCAAGATGATCTGCCAAAGCTTGGGCTTTCATGGCGGTTCGAGTCATATATACAATGTCGAACTCGGTAAGCAATATTTTCCACTTTGCCAATCGACCTGTCGTCATAGGCTTCTGAAAGATATACTTCAAAGGATCCATGCGGGAGATGAGATAAGTAGTATAAGATGAGAGATAATGCTTCAACTTTTGTGCTACCCAAGTTAGGTCACAACACGTCCTTTCAAAAAAAGTATACCTGGCCTCATATGTGGTGAACTTCTTGCTAAGCTAATAAATAGCCTGCTCTTTTTTTCCTGTGACATCATGTTGACCCAGGACACAACCGAAAGAATCGTCCATGACTGATAAATATAAGGATCAAAGGCCTACCAAGCTCCGGTGGTACCAGCACGGGTGGATTTGACAAATATCTTTTGATTCTATCGAACTTTTCCTGACATTCTTTAGTCCATTTTACCGCAACACTCTTTTTCAGCAACTTGAATATGGGCTCACAAGTAGTTGTGAGTTGAGCAATAAACCTGCTAATGTAGTTCAGTCTACCAAGCAAACTCATCACCTTCGTCCTATTCTTGGGCGGGGGGAGGGGGGGGGGGAATCCTGAATGACTTTGATTTTCGAGGGATCCAATTCAATCCCCCGACGGCTGACCACAAACCCCAATAGCTTTCCAGACGAAACTCCAAATACACATTTTGCCGGGTTGAGCTTGAGATTATACCTGCGAAGCCTTTCAAAGAACTTTCTTAAATCTTTAACATGGCCGGCCCGACTTTTCGACTTAATAATCACATCATCCACATATACCTCAATCTCTTTATGCATCATATCATGAAACATAGTGGTCATGGCTCTCATGTATGTTGCTCCAGCATTCTTTAAACCGAACGGCATCACTCGATAACAATAGGTTCCCCATGGTGTGATAAAAGATGTCTTCTCCGCGTCTTCATCATCCATAATGATCTGGTGATATCCGGCATAACAATCCACAAAAGAGGCAACCTCGTGTTTAGCACAGTTGTCTAACAAAATATGGATGTTGGGCAGTGGAAAATCATCTTTCGGACTTGCTCTGTTCAAATCACGATAATTAACACACACTCAAATTTTGCCATCTTTCTTTGGTACGGGAACAACATTGGATAACCACATGGGATAACGAGCCACTCGAATTACTTTGGCTTCAAGTTGTTTCATGATTTCCTCTTTAATTTTAATACTTACATCAGTTTTAAACTTCCTCAACTTCTGTTTGACAAGAGGGAATGCGGGATCAGTTGGCAATTTGTGAGCCACTAATTCAGTGCTTAAACCAGGCATATCATCATAAGACCATGCAAAAATATCCTTATAATCAATTAATACTTGAATCATTCTATCTTTTAGTTGTGGCAGAGCATGTACACTGATTTTAGTTTCCCTAATATCTTCTTGATTCCCTAGATTTATTGGCTCAGTCTCATTCAAATTAGGATTCGGTTTGTCTTCAAACTGTTCCAACTCTTTGCTTATTTCTTTTAGTGCTTCTTCTTCATCATATTCCCCATCCTGCTTCATTACATCTTGATTAGTTTGGATTTTATGATCAGGCTGAAAATTCCGCATGCATGTCATGTCATTAGAATCAGCATAAAGAGAACTGTATATAAAAAAAGAAAAACAAAATATATTAGACACGAATCAAAAGGGACATTGCATTTCATTAAATAAAAAGATAGAAGGATTTAAACATAGATGCCAACATAACATAAACAAACTAAAATACGAATTACAACCCTGAAATAACTCGGATAAACAGAAAGAAAAACAAAATAAACTACCAAAACTCCCTCCTGACGAGGAGAGGGGTGACTTTCCAATTATTGAGCCGGACAGCTGGACCTATGAATTACACGTCTACCATACTGGTACCTTCTCCTTCTTCGACCATATCAACTTCAATAAAAAGGTTCTGGCAGTCATCAACCAATTCAACTTCAAATTCCACATGCTTCGTGACACCGCTCTTAACAAATGATTCACTGAGTAGTGTCATTGGGTGAGGGAGTGACCATGTTTCCTTTTTCCTTCCCTTGGCTTTCTTCAGATCTTCAGCCGTAGGCTCAAATCCCAGACCAAATATGCCCACATTCTCACTCAGACATATGGGACAAACTATACCGTGAAGAGACGCCCCCAAACCCTTTCCTGGCTCAAATTCGTATTTCCAAAGTTCACTCACCATCATGATAGAAGCGGAAGACAATTGCGGTCCCGGTATAACTTGTCATTCAAGGATACGATTCACTGGCACTGTATCAAAAATTTGATAGATGAATGTCTCCTTTACATTATTTGCTTCAATAAGAGACAAGGGAGAATCTTCGCCGGCGGACAAATCTCCTTCACCGTGAATAACCACTTCTTTCCTGTCATGCTCAAACTTAATCATTTGGTGCAGTGTAGATGCAACCGTCTTGGCCTTGTAGATCCACGGCCTTCCCAATAACAGATTGTAAGAGGAGTCTATATTCAATACTTGAAACTCTATGGCGAACTCAATAGGCCCTATGGTCAACATTAGTTCTATTTAGCCAATGGAGTTTGATTTTGCACCATCAAAAGCCCTGACACATACATTGTTGGGCCTGATCCTCTCAGCACCAATATTCAACTTATGCAAAGTAGAAATAGGGAGGATATTTGCACCTGAACCTTCATCAATCATGACATGAGTGACGTAGAACTCTTCGCACTTCACTGTAATGTAAAGGCCCCGGTTATGCCCTGTACCTTTAACAAGCAATTCATCGTCAGAAAAGCTGATCCGATTGACCTCAAAGATTTTTCCAACCATTTTCTCAAGCTGATTTACTGTAATCTCCCTAGGAACATATGCTTCATTTAATACCTTCAGTAAAATATCACGATGCTCCTTGGAGTGCAACAACAAAGATAAGAGGAAAATTTGAGCAGGAGTTTTCTTCAACTGGTCTATTATTGAATACTCCAGCAATTTCATTTTTTTCAAAAATTCTTTGGCGTCTTCTTCAGTGATAAGCTTTTTTATAGATGACGGTCCACTCACCATTGGCTTGGACTTTCTTAAGCTTTCAGGCACGAAGCATCTTCCTGACCGAGTCACACCCCCTACCTCATCTACATCTTCCACTACTTCCTTCCCGTGATAGGTCATCACAGTCGGCCCATATTTCCAGGGAACCCTTTTCGTATCAACTATCGAGGGTTGGGTCACCGATTTGAGGACAATAGGCACTGCCAGTGCTCCTTTCACCGTCAAGATGGGTTGACTCAGAGCTCCTACCACTGTCAACTTAGGTTTATCCTGATTTAAATAAACATACCTTCAGGCACCTTGTACTGTGATCAGGGGTTTCTTTATGCTTTCTTGGGTTTTATCTTCTCTCATTCCTTCCTGGCTCAATGACATTGCTTTCAAAGACTCTGCTACATTCACCGATTTCTCCTCAATCTGTATCTTGACAATAGGCTTATAACACCTTGAAGACTCTTTCCCATCATATATCAATTCTAATATATTGGTTTCAGCATGGGTTGGCAGCGGATTCTGGTTAATGTCTGGACCCTCCGGGGCTTGGACCAACATCTGATTTGTGTCAATTAAATCTTGGACATCTCTCTTTAAATGCCAGCATTTCTCAATATCATGGCCTGGCATGTCAGAACAGTATGCACACCTTAAAGAATAATCGAGATTCCTTGGCGGTGGATTTGAAAGCCTTCCTTGAATTGGGTTAAGACCTTCAACTTTCTCAACCTATCAAACAAGCTAGCATATGACTCCGCAAGAGGTGTGAATTGATTTTTGACCGCCTTCCCTTTCTTATACTCGGGCCTAGGTTGAAAACTGGGTCTGGAGGGGTTTTGGTAATTTGGTGGAGCGGATGGGTGATTTTGTGGAGCTTGCACGCGCCATTGCGGGTAAGAAGGGGTTTGGGCATATGGTTGTGCGCTATATACTGGGTACGGGGGTGGTGGAATAGAATATAAAGGATTTTGTGGAGGGTAGTAATGGTGGGGAGGAATATATGGAGCTTGGGCGTAAACTTAGGCTTGGGATTGGGGATAGGGGCGAGGTGGTCTTTTGGGATAGGAATGGGTTCCAGCTACGACAGTCGCCACGTCCTTTTTCTTCTTTTTACCTCCGAATGCGCTAGATCCACCTTGAATCGCTTGTGTGGTGGCTTTTAATGCAACAAAACTCACTATTCGGCCGGTCTTGATTTCGTCCTCTATCATCTCCCCCATTTTGAGGACTTCAATAAAAGACTTTCCCATTGCTGGAAGTAAATGTTGAAAATAGGTCTCATCCTGTGCCTGAATGAAAACCTCTACCAACTTACTTTCTTTCATTGAAGGCTTTACCCTGGCGGCCTGTTTACGCCACCTTATCGCGTATTCCCTAAAACCTTCAGTGTTTTTCTTCTTCATGTTGACCAAGGATTTTTCGTCCGGAATCAGGTCGATGTTATACTGAAAATGTTGCACGAACTCAGAAGCTTAGTCATCCCAGTTGTTCCACTTGTCGATATCTTGATCGATAAACCATTCTGAAGCCAGATCAGAAAGACTCTCGCCAAAGAAAGCCATGAGTAGCTCTTCCCTTCCCCCTGCAGCCCTCAATTGGTTGCAACAACGTCTCAAATGTGCCACGGGATCACCGTGCCCTGCATACTTCTCGAACTTGGGTATTTTAAAACCGAGGGGAAGGTTGATGTCTGGGAACATGCAAAGATCTTTATAGGAAACACTCTTATAACCTCCGATTCCCTGCAAAATCCTCATGGCCTGTTCTAAACTTTTCAACTTCTGTGCTATGACTTCCTGTTCCTCTGTTGCGACAGGTTTCTCTATATCAAATGGAAATGCAGGTAGCTGAGTGTACCCATACGGTTCATTCATTCTCAAAGTAGGCTCCGGGGCATAATACTGACTATCTGAAACCATCAATACTGGCTCACTGGCAGATCGAGGAAGCCCCATTATAGGACGCACAACATATGTGGGGGCTTCAGGTGGTGGCGGAGCCACGAATACCGATGTAATCGGTGGCGTCGGCTGAGCAACGGGTCTTGATTGGGGAGATGCCAAGGGCACACCTGAAATACCAGGATAATAATGTCGCGGAGTGAATCCTGACACATGCTCAGGTGAATCAGTAGGAGCAGAGAATTGCGCCTGAGAGAGCGGTGGACAATTAGAGATATTCCCAAGACCTTCAGGGAGTGGAAGAGGAGACATTCCACTGGCCCATGCCAGGTACAAATCTATCAATTGTTGCCTGAGCCTTACTACCTCATCATTGTGTTCTGAACTTTTTTCCCTGTAATCCTGATCCGGGTCAATGAGCGAATTTTCAATCTCCCTGCTAGCCATGGCGAGCTTTGCTTTTGATCTAGTAAAGTATAAGTGACTAGCCAGAGTGCTGCGAACCTACCACTGCTATCTGAAAGAACATGCTCATTAAAGACGACATCCGTTAGGATTAGGGCACACAACAAGCATGGGAATCACATTGGTAAAATTGTCCTAAATTCATGTTCATTTCTACTAGCTTTTGAGGATAGCGAGGTCATTTTAACATCAGCCCGATTTTTATCTACACTTATTTGTTTCTTTCCTCCAAACACACCTCTTTTCTTTCGCCCTCATTTCCCTTTTCCCTTTTTTTTTCTTTTTTTTTCAGTCTTTGTTCTTTCCCTTTCTCGCCTCATTATTTTTTTTATTTTATTTTTCGCTATCTACTTTCGTTTTATCATTCTTTATGGATTTTGCTTTTCTTTAAAAGAGGAAAAATAATGAAAAACAAACGAAACAAAATGTGTAGATCGAACCCCAAAGTAGGTTGCCTACGCATCATGTTGTACATGAATCAGATCTTGCGTAGTTCGGGCAGCACATGCATAAACATTACATAATTGAAGTTTTTTTTTTCACGAAAACGAAAACAAACAAACAAAAGAAAGACGTAACCTCATAACATTTTGATGAAAGAAAGAAACAAAACATGCAACGAATTTAGGACCGCTTTAAAAACTGAACAACAAATATAAAATAACATTCTAGACCCCTAAGACGACATACGTGAAATCACTGATAAAGACCCTAATACCAAAAACAACTTGACTCCGACTTAAAACTGACGCCACCCTACAATGACAGAAACATAAAAGACTCAAATTGAATAAAGATAAGAAATGCTCTTTCAGACTGGTGCTCTGCGTGATGACCCTGGCTGAGATGGACCTGTCTGTGAAGTTCTCTTTCTCCCATTCAAACTTTGTAGCATGTCCTGCAAAGACACCCTGATATTGGGGAGGAAGCTTCGGGCCCATATTCCTTCCTCATGAGGAGTGCAATTAGAAAGATTGTTCTGACACCTTTCTACAATCTTGAACAGATCTACTAACTGAACTCTCAGTGTCTCCACTTTGGACCCCGCACTTTTATCCTGATGGTCGTCAACTATGCATTCTTTCTGTATTCTCCCTCTAAGCTGCGCTGGTAAGGGTTGACTGATACCCCAAGGGATAGATTGAAGCCAGACCCCATATCCCTGAGTGTACCCTGGATTATCCAAACTTTTTTTGAGTGTGTCCACACCTAGCTTTGTTGCATGCTTCCAAAACTGCTCGTACTTGCTCTCACCAAAGGCTTGGTCCTTGAAGTACTCAACATCCTTCAGAATATTCACTGCTGGTGGCACGTTCTACAGCCTACCCAACTGGCGCATTACCCTAGAAGGACTGTATGGTCTAGTACAATTGAGCCCTAACATAACTAAAAGGAGCTGCGTCTGACAACCCAACAAGATTATCTTTGGTCGAAGCCACAGATAAGTCCACAAAATGTTATCCCCGGTTCTTGACTCAAGAAATTCAATCCAAGCGTCGACTCCCACGGGTAGCGAGAATTTATCCAAACGCAACCTGAAGTCCATGGCTTTCACTCGATTGGGAATACACCCCCTTTTACGACCTCCAAAAGAATTGATTTTATGGTTCGAAAGGGTTTTCATTATCAAAGTGACAAAAAAATAAAAATTTATTTCGAAAAAAAAAATTATTTATATTTTTTATTCAGAGTCGCCACTTGGCATAATCCGGTGTGCCAAGTCACCTTTGAAAAATCCTTTTCAAAATAATTTAACTCTTTAAGACTGGCTTGCGGACAGAGATTCCGACTAAGGAATTCTGTTAACCGAGGGGAAGGTGTTAGGCACCCCTCGATCCCGTGTTCGACCACGGTCGCTTGGTGGAACGTATCGGCTAACTTTGACACTAAGAATGTATAAACCACATAAAACACATAAACAAGCAACAAACACATCAAACCACAATCCAAAACCAAAATAATAATGTTCAGTCCAATTATACAGTCCAAAAATAAAAACATACGGAAAGGTAAAACATATTCTATTCTAAGCTAGTCCTAAACTAAACTCCAACCCGCTGCCTCGCGCCTTCGTCACGAACGTCCTCCGGGTACAAAATACTTCGGGGCATTCCCCGGATAAAAATAATACAAGTACTTCGGGGCATTCCCCTGCCAAATGATACGAGTGATCCCAAAGCACATATAGCCAAAAACCATTCAATCACACAAATCAAATATTCCATCAATTCACAATCCCTAAATTCGCCTACCTGACCTATATTGCCTATCAAGCTTTTGATTTTAAAATGATTCTATCAAATTCATGCTTAATCCGAATTAAATAAAATGACAATAGTCCAAAATTTAACTACATTCAACTTTTAACAGCTTCTTATTCCCACCCCAAAATCCTTTTTCAACCACATGACTAAACCAATTCGATCATCAAATCCCTTTTCAACATTCGAAACCAACATCAAACATATACGTCCAACAGAGATTCAACATTTCATGCACATGAGTAATTCATACTCGCAACAACAATTAATACAACTAAAATATCCAAATCCAAATCGCAAAATCACAACAAAACCACATTTGAAATAATGAAAAGATAAAGTTAAGGAATGGACCTTCCGATATCGAATTTTTGATGACAATAAGAGTCGAAAGAAATCCGAATCCGAAAGCTCAAGTAGAAAACCTCAATAACGATGAAACCCCAACTCGGTATCGATAAATAGTAACCCGAAACTGCCTTAATAGATTTTACTTTCGTCGATAATAAAGAAAACCCAAACTTGAAATTTCGAATAGAACCTCGACAGCGACGAATCCGACCCGAATAGCGGAACAACGATCCAAAACTGATCACAATATTTCGATTAAGACCCAAACAATATCCAAATTTCGAGAAAACAGTACGAAAACAAACGAGTCCCAAAATCCCCGGAATCCAACAGAGAACTGAAACTAATTAAAACCGAGCTCCGATGAACAGACAACGACGAAGACGACCAGAACAGTGGACGCCGACCATATTTCATCCAAATATCAAAGGAAAAGAAGAAGGTTTTTGGCGATTTTGAGATGGTATCGATCAAACAACGAGAAGGAAAACCGATCGGCGAGCTTGATACCGATTTCGGTGAAAGTTTCGCCGAAAAAAGCTCGATAAGGTCGAACTTCTCCCGGTTTCACTGTTTTTGGCCGGAAATCTCAAGCTCTTTCCATTTTTCTCGACCCTTTCCTCACTGATATCCATGTGTACGTGTTTCCCGGTGGGAGAGAGTGTTTTCCGGCGACCTGAAGGTGTGCGCGCGAGATTCATGAGGATCTGAATGAGGTGAGTGTGTGCGTGTGTAACATGAATATCGTGGAGAAGAAGAAGGAGTCGTGTATGTCTCTCTCTCCTTTTTGTTCTCTGAATCTCGTGTATGTATATGTGTCCCTCTTTTTGTGCAATTGAAAAATCAAAATTTGACCTCCTTTTTTGTTAGTTTTTGCTCTCTTTCTTTGTGGAGAAGAAACGTGAGGGAGGGGTGGTTACGTGGGGTAGGGGTAGGAGGGGTAGGGGTTAGGATGTGTTGTCAATTTTTAGTTGGGTGGATTGTTAGAATATTAGGATAAGACAAAGTTTGTTATTTTTTTGTATTTTGTGAGGGTATAATAACATGGATGAGGATACACGGTAGGATAAGGTAAAATTGGCTAAATTAATCTTTCGAAGGGACAAAATTACATGTCTACAACCAATTGAACCCAACATTTTAAAACTTCTCAATTTCTAGTTAAAGCAAACTAACAATAATAGCATATATAAATGATTGATTAGATAGACAAATTTATATATAGTTACAGATTGAAGACGTTGTGTAATCATATTTATGATAAAATTTCCGTAAAGAACACTTACTTCAAAACCCTTATACGAAGGAACTCTCGTCATCATGCTCTTCACTTTCAAAGAGAATAAAGCAAAGTAAGAAATCTAAGAAAGAAATATCCAAACCTAAATCAAACCAAACAAACTATGAAATAAATAGACAGCGAAATCAATCTCCAATATATTACCTTTTTTCATATATATATATATATATATATATATATATATATATATATATATATATAGTATCACTGTACGTGCGTCGCACGTGTATTTTATCTTATTTTTACATACTATATATGCCATATATACTTATGTAAATTTTTGGCATAATACAATAACCGTACTCTTTAACTTAGCCTCAACTACCACCTATAACCTCTAACTTTCGGTATACACAAGTCGACACTTAAACTTGTATAAAGTTTAAAAAGTAGGAACACATATTCTCCGTGACATCTACATGGATATTTCAGCAAATTGCTACATAGGATGTGTATGCCTTTTTGTTCAACTTTACACAAATTTAAATGCATACTTACGCGAACTTAAAGTTGAAAGATACAAATATCAGTTAAGACCAAATTAAAACGCACATTTATGCATTAAATTTAATTTTTATATACATACATATGATAGAAATATATCATATAGATATAAATTATTACAACTTTGAATATACCAAAAGTCCAACATTATTTCCTAACCTTGAGACCTTTGATGGATACAATCAAAGACCAACTCTATAATGTTTTTTCGGCCATTAATTAATTAAATTTTGGTAGACCTCTCTTTTAAATTTGATTGATCCGGTCAATAGATGATTTGGAAAATAATATTTTTTAATTAATTTTATCATCTTTATATCCTTCATCCATATATGTCAATATTGCCTTTCAAATATAATTGTCCTTTCAAATTTAATTTGCTCTTTTTCAACACACACATATATGTGTGTGCATGTATGTCTAGTTTTTTTTTTTTCTTATTTTAATATATGTGGCTTTCACATAATTTTTAACTTCACACACACACACACACATATATATATATATATATATATATACTTCTTCATTCCTAATTTCTTGCGCTCTTTTCTAAAAATAGATAGTTCATAATGCTATTTGTCATTTCAAAATATTACTCCCTTCATTCTAAAATAATTGAATTATTGGAGTATGACACACCCCTTAAGAAAAAACAATTAGGACATAAATTATAGGTTACTTTCCACTATTATCCTTTTAATTGTTCTTAAATTACTAAATTCTAGAAAATATGAAGTACTTAAGAATCTCATTAAATAAAAGGGTAAAATTGAAAGAAATTTTCAACATGTCTCTTGAAGAATGAATAATTTATTTATTTTAGACACTGAAAAATAATTTAACAATTTATTTATTTTGAAATGTAGAAAGTAAATCACAATTGACTACTATTCTTTCCACTTTATCCTTAGAGTAATTTGCACTAAAACTTAAAATTGACCAACGTAGAAAATTTTAGTGATTAATTAACTCATGCTCTTTAATTACTTTTTTAATATTTTACTCATTTTATTGCAAGATTTTATGTGCATTAATGTTGATTTAGTGTTCCAAAAAGCACATTGGTCATTTACCAAAGATATTAACATACTTTTTATTAATTAAAGAGAAAATTAAATAAGGCACGATGGTAAATAAGTATTCCCTCTGTTTCGTTTTAGTTGACCCTTATTGATTTGACACACTCCTTAAGAAATTATTTAATAGAGACTTATTTTAGTAAAATAACCCTATTAATTATGCATTGAAAATATGAATTTGAGTAAATACACTTTATTTAATCATTTAATGTTGAGGGTAATATTGGAAGAACATAATAAAATCCTCTTAATTTCATCAAAGGGACAACTAAATTGAAATAAATATTTTTAGAAAAAGGATCAACTAAAACGAAACGAAGGGAGTACATTAGAAATGAAGTGGGTATATATTTATACGTGTCCAGATATCTTTGGTCTTAATTCTTTATCTAAAGCTTGGAAATATGCAATAGACAAGAAGATTGGGATATTATAGTCTATTATTGTCAAATTATTGTGGCTAAAGACGTTTCATTTTCAAAATTATATGTTGGTTTTAGAAAAAAATTGTCCAAATAATGATCCTTCGAAATTTCAGAGTTATTAAATTACCAAAATATCTAACTTATAAATATAAAAAATTGAAAAAACTCTATCGCTTCATGAATGGTTTAGGCAATTGTCACAATAAATTAAAATGTTCCAAATCCAACGTTCCATACTTTACAACCATTATCTATTCAATGTGATATCATAATGTAATTCCTTCTCTTTTGCACCAACTAATGCAATTGTGGATTACCTTACATAGTTTTTTTACAAGTTTTTATACAAGTTTTTAAAGATTAGAATAAAATATTGATAGTCAACAAAATCAAAGTCACTTGACCCATGATGTTGTGGATACACCTAACAACAAACTAACAATTTTGTTACAACATCACACAAATCAAATGGAGAGGGTTTTTCATGAGATTCAGTGAATATAACTGATGATGTATAATAAAACAAGTTTTAAAGAATAGTTTTACCATATCGAGCTACAAAAACTTGAAGAACATCATCAAGGTGCTTCTTCTATGTTAGCCTCTTCGATGCTGAAAGTTGGCTATAATATTTTACTCATTACTTGACATTGCCTCCTTATTGGCCGTAAGAAATTGAAATAATGGCAACTAAATTATGTAAAAATTTAGTGTCCATTACTTCTCAACCCATATTTAGAGAAAAATATAAAGACTGGTTTCGATAAAAAGCTCAATATGTATATATTTAGGTTACTCCAAGATGCGAAAACGTAAAATCAACAATGCAAACCACCTTGATTGAAGAAGTCTTGCAATCCGTTGTGCTATATTGCAAACGACAGTAGTTGTAATAGAAAAATAATTAGTTGTATCTGCATGAGGATTTTGTAGGGATAATCAATCTAATTTTCTACAAGTTTAATCTACTCATCATATTCATATCTCATCAATTTTTAGGAAAAAATATTTTCTAGTCGTCTACAAACTTTTTAGTTTTATACTTTATTACATAAGATCTTAATTTTTATACATAAAATATCTAAAAAGGTCAATTTTTTCTATTCAAATTTTGAAAGAGCAAGAGATCATATTACCTCTAAAATTTCTTGGCAACTGTTTGCAAAATAAACGTCTCACGAATAAATTTGAAGATTGTTTTGTCTCTTGATCATGCCATTTTTCGTTAAATACACCAAATTACAATGAGGAGAGTAATACGTGCATAAGAATAAAAACAATACGGAAAGATCAAGTAAATTAGACCCATTAAACATTTATAAATCAGCCGAGAAATTATAATTAGGAGGGTTTGAACAAAAAAAGAAGTCATGAAAGTTAGTACCAACCAAAAAATTTGTATGTCATACCACTTTTTCAATCACAAAGAGAAGATGTCTTGCTCTTTCGATTGTGGACTGGTGCTGAGTAGAAGTGTGAAGCGACAAAGTGTGATGCAAGAAAGAGGGGACAGACGCATATTACTCTAAATAGATTATGAAAGGTTGGGAACTCTTTGTAGGGTTGGGTTATTTTATAATTTAACTTTTCATTTATTTTGTAAGGGTTTAACAATACAATATTATTTGTAACAAATATTGCAAAATTAATTTGTCCAAGCATTTGATTGCATCGGAATTAGTTTAAATACATGAAAAATAAAACTTACCAATTTTGTAAGACATATATATATATATATATATATATATATATATATATATATATATATATATATATATATATATATATATATTTCAAATTCTATGCACGTTAGCGGTTTGACATATAAGTTTACAAGTAATGATTTACACAAGCACCTTTTGGCCTATGGATGTGTCAAATAATTTAATAACCTCAAAATAACACACCCGTTCGGTTTGTAATGTAGATACAAGTTTTTTTTTTTTAAAAGACCTGACAATTAGATTTTAAAAAAGGATATTTTAGTAATTTCACTCAGTTCAACACTCTTCTGTCTATAAATAAGAGCAACAACAACAATGTAAAGCTAATGAATCAATAAAGTTCAATTTCTCTTTTACATTTTCCTCCATTGAACATGAATGATCTAGCTGCTGTGCTAGAATTTCACATGGTATCAGAGCCAAGCGCTCAGTACTGAGAAGATTCAGTTCACTTCTCATTCTATTATATGCAAATCTTGAGGAGTTTGTGTGATCCCTGTTATCGGCTTCTTCTTCTCGATTGAAATCCAAAATTGTGTAATCTCTGTTATCGGCTTCTTCTTCTTCTCGGTTGAACTCTATTGTTGATTCAGTCTGTTCATCCATGGAACCAAAGATTGATCAAAGTGATCCACTTATTATTGGTACTTCAGATAGCTCTAATGCTGTACTCGTTCCCATCAAACTCACCGGTTCAGAAAATTACAACCTGTGGAGTTGTTTAATGCGCATTGCACTCTTAGGAAAGAGGAAGTTCGATTTTGTCACTGGATCCTACAGCAAGGACTCGTACAGGGAGGAACTTCATGAGCAATGGAAGACATGTAATGCAATTGTCTTATCCTGGATTATGAACACAGTCAGTGAGAGCCTGTTATATGGCATTGCTTATGCTATAAATGCTTATGTTGTCTGGAAAGATCTGAAAGAGAAATTTGACAAAGAGAATCGTATGCACATCTATCAGTTGCACCCTGAAATCAATATGCTATCTCAAGGTACTGATTTAATTTCAGTTTATTTCACCAAATTGAAAAGTTTGTGGCGTGAGTATGATGTGTTGGTTCCTAATTCTAGCTGTGATTTCCCTGAGTCTAAGGAATATTTAGATTATATGTGTCAATTAAGACTCTTACAGTTTTTGAGTGGCTTAAATAAGTCCTATGATCAAGCTCGAAGACAAATTTTACTCATGGGTGTAACTCCTACTATCAATCAAGCTTACGCCATGCTTGTTGATGAGATCCAGCATTCCTCTTGTATGCTTACAGTACATGATAGATTAGAACCACTAGCCATGCAGGTGAATCGAAATTATGGTTCTTATAGTTATGGGCAAGGATGTTCCAACTACAAAGGCAGAAAGTGTGATTATTGTCACCTCTCAGGTCATACCAAAGAGTTGTTATAAACTGATTGGCTATCCTACTGGTTGGAAGAATAAAAAGAAACAAGGGTACATTGTGGCTAATCCCATGTCATATAGTAGCGGTAACAACTATTCCTCATATGGTAGTGGCAACCACACAACTGGTAAGCCTTTTTAAATAGCCAACGTGGTAGCAGGACAAGTTGATATTGCCGGTTCAAGTCATGATTAGGGACCTGCACCACTGGAAAAGGCTCACACATTCACAGATGAAGAATACACTCAAATTATGAGCATGCTGAGCAAGGACACCAAGGACATGAAACAAGTCAACATGACAGGTATAGCCACTTATTTTCTGTCCAAAACTTGTTCTGACAATGGATTGTGGGCTCAGGGGATACACATCATGTGGCTGCACACAAACACATGTTTAGAAATGGTACAATCGTAGTATCAAGTCAAAAGGACAAACTACACCTTCCTACTAGTGATGAAGTAAACATTTCTCATATTGGAGAGGCTTATGTATTTGCATGTGGTGTGATTAAGGATGTTCTTTTTTTCCCAGACTTCAGACTTAATCTGCTGTCTGTTGCTAAGATAACCAAGGAACTCTCTTATTTTGTTTCCTTCTATCTTGATTTTTATGTATTTCAGGACCTTTTCAGTGGCAAGGTGAAGGGGATTGTAGACTTTATATACTTAGAGAAGAATGGAAAGATAACACTGGTCCTGCAGTACTAAAGCACAAGATCATTGTAGAAGTTTCTGTTCCAAGTTGCACATTGTGGCACAAAAGACTTGGACATCCAGCTTCACAGGTTCTGAGATCATTAGATTTTTTGAAGAGTCATAATGATGTTGATATGTTGAATAAATGTACAGTATTCCCACTAGCTAAACATACAAAATTATCATTCCCTCATAGTACTTCAAAATATTCAACATATTTTGAGTTTGTACACATGGATAATTGGGGCCCTTATAAAAATGCTACTTTTGATAATAAGTACTGTTTTCTGACTATGTTTGATGATTACAATAGATACACTTGTATACATATATTACAACTGAAGTCTGAAGCCATAGTGGCTATTAAGACCTTCATATCTATGATCAAGACATAATTTGGAGTATTAATAAAGACCATAAGGTCTGACAATGGGATCGAGTTTAACAATTCTCAATGTCATGCATTGTTCCCATCTTTGAGAATTTTGCATCAAACTAGTTGCCGCCGCACTCCACAACAAAATAGAGTTGTGGAAAAGAAGCACAGACAAATACTAAACATAGCTAGAGCTCTAAAATTTCAATCTCATTTTCTAATTAAGTATTGGAGATTGTGTGTGAAGGCTGCTATATATATCATGAATAGGCTACTATCCTTCATTTTAAATGGTAGAAGCCCATTCCATCTGTTATTCTCCAAGGAGCCCAAACTTTCTCGCTAAGGGTGATTGGATGTCTGTGTTATGTCATAGTTGTTCCCAGAGGTGATAAGTTTTCTGAAAGGGCAAAATGTGTTGTGTTAATAGGATATTCAGATTTCAAAAAGGATACTTACTTCTAGAATTACAATCCAAAAAGTTGATTGTTAGTAGAGATGTTGTGTTCCAAGAAGACACATTCCCATTTGATCCATCACAAAAGGACTTACAACAAGCAACAACTTCCAAGGCTGGTGAAGATTTCACTGAGTTGTTAAACTTCACAGATGATGATATTCCTTATGATGTTCCTGATGAGCATAATTCCATTGAAGCTGATGTTCTTACTGATACTACTACACCTGATCTAGATGTACCTGGCACAAGCAATAAAAAAGATAGGCCAGTTGATCCCTCCTTGACTCAAACATCTACCATCAGGCCTACTAGAACTGTTAGACTACCTGTGTGGATGCATGACTATATTGATACCTCTAAGAGCCAAAGATGTAAGTATCCCTTAGCCAACAACTTGTTTTACAGAAAAATGAGCTTTATTTATCAATGTTACTTGTCAAAGTTCTCCAATTTGACTGAACCCTGGCACTTTAAGCAAACTGTAAAGGATAACATATGGGTGGAAGCTATGAAGTCGGAAATCCAGGCATTGAAGATTAATAATATATGGACTATTGTTGACTTGACCAAAGGCAAAAACACTGTAGGTTCCAAGTGGATATACAAAATAAAATATTTTGCAAATGGGAAGGTAGAAAGGTTTAAAGCAAGGTTAGTGGCCAAGGGATATAGACAGCAAGAAGGGCTAGATTATCATGAAACATACTTACCAGTTTCTAAAATGGTAATAGTTAGGTGTGTAATTGTTGTAGCAGTATCTAATGGCTGGACTCTTCATTAGATGGATGTCTATAATGCATTCTTACAAGATATGGAACTACCTGAAGGTTTCAGAAAATAGGGTGAGAATAGAGTTTGCAAGTTACTTAAATCCATGTATGGTCTCAAGCAAGCCTCCAGACAATGGAATCTAAAACTCACTAATCCCTTACTTGATGTTGGGTTCACACAGAGTGCTCATGATTATTCTCTCTCCACTCTACATAAAGGTGTTGATACAGTGATAGTTCTGGTGTATGTTGATGACCTACTCATTACTGGTAGCAACAGTACTTTGATTAATGCAACCAAAGACAAGTTACATAAGCAGTTCAGAATGAAGGATTTGGGTGATCTCAAGTACTTCTTAGGCATTGAGATCCTCAAATCAGCTTCTAGAGTGATATTAAATCAAAGAAAGTACATCCTTGAGTTAATTTTTTATACAGGTCTTAGTAGTTCTAAGCCTCCTCCCACCCCTTTGGAGTCTAATCTCAGATTGAAAACACTTAAATATGACCAATCCACGGGTTTACAAGGAGATAAGTTGTTGTCTGATGTTTTTTCTTATCAAAGACTGATAGGCAAGTTCATGTATGATACTATCACAAGACCTGATATTAACTTTGTTGTCCAAACTCTCAGCCAGTTCATGTAACATCCTAAGAACTCACATTAAGAGGCTGGTACTAGAATTAGTAAGATACCTCAAAGGTTCAGTTGGTCAAGGCATTTGGTTGAAAGTTGATCCTTCTACCACTCTTACTTTTTGGTATGACTCAGATTGGGCTACATGTCCTAACACTAGACGTTCAGTTACTGGATATGCTATTCTTGGTGGATCATTAGTCTTTTGGAAGTCCAAGAAACAACACACTATGTCCAGAAGTTCTGCTGAAGCTGAATATAGAAGCATGGCTTCAGCAGTTGCAGAGATAACTTGGCTAGTTGGATTGCTTTAGAAAATCAATAATACCATTACTCTGCCCATTTCAGTGTTTAGTAATAGCCATTTAGCTATACAATTAGCCAATAATCCTGTGTTTCATGAGAGGACAAAACACATTGAAATAGATTGCCATTTCATAATGGACAAGATCAAGAATGGCTTGATATAGGCTACTTATGTTCACACTCATGATTAGGTTGTTGACCTTATCATTAAGGGTTTAAGTCAAGATCAACATGTACACTTATTAGGCAAGCTTGGTGTGCTTAACATAATGCACCCTACAGCTTGAGGGGGAGTGTTTCAACATATATATATGATCACTACATCTATATATGTAAATGTACTGTATTGAAATTGATAAAGTAGTTAGTCAGTTGGTTGTTTGGTGAGTTACAGAGTTATTTGAAGAAGTTTCTAGGTAAGTTGTTAGGTTGTTAGTTGGTTATGCTGAGCTGTCAATGAGCTGGATAGAAGTTCACTCAGCTCATCACTCTTCTGCCTATAAATAAGAGCAACAACAATAATGTAAAGATAATGAATCAATAAAGTTTAGTTTCTCTTTTACATTTTCCTCCATTGAACATGAATGATCTAGCTGTTGTGCTAGAATTTCACAAATCTTTTCAAGGTAACACTGTTTTGTGCAGTATGGTGCAATCTTCAGCATGTCTATGAATTTGATGCGTGATTGAGTGCTTTAGTATTTTCTTAAACACTAACTGAAAAAAATGAAGTTTAACGCCCAATGTTGAAACATGTGACCATCTCATCTAAAAATTAAACAGATAAATAGAGCACAATTTTGTTTACTTCATTATATTCTTAACGTGCAACCTATCGATAATAAGTGTTAGTGTAACATCTCAGACCCATTACTTATCCTACAAGGGCAATTTCATCTTTTCATTTTTACCTTTACTTCAAGTAAATAAAACCCTTTTAATTATCAATTGTCATACCTTTTTTTTCCAGCCAAATAACATCCCTTTAGTTTCTATCAATTAATATGTATTAAAACAAGTCCCTCTATTTTCCTTCAACTCATACGATAAAAAGCCTTACTTTTCCCATTAGTTCTTAGAAGTTCTCCATTAGGTATATCCCTTTTCCTTTTCTCAATCACAACTCCTAAGAAACACAAAAGAATTGGTGAGAATCATGTTTGAATTTCTTCTTTCAATCTCAAGTTCTTTCAACGTTTAAAGAGGTATGTAGAACTTTCTCTTGCTCACGATTCTGAATATTTTTTCTGTTTGGTAATCTTCTTCCCTCCACATGGTTTGGTGTTATTAACTTGATGCGTGGATTAGGAACTTGGTGTTTGTATAGATTATGAATTCTCCCTGTTTGCTAAGTAATTCTGAGAAATTCTGAAATTTGAGTCTGCCAGTAGAGTCAAAGCTCATGTTGGACACTCTCTGTCAAACTCAGTTGTTGTAATTGTTATATTTCAAAAGTCCTTAGATGTCGCAATCAAATAACCTTGATGCTAATGTGATACACGAAATAAAGATTGAAAGACATCACATAGCTGGAAATGGGGATTAAAAAAAGTTTAGTCCAGATCAGCAACCAGTTCTGGAAAATAGTTATAACTGCCAATTAGTTAGACATTTTTTACTGTTCATGCTCATTCTCAATTCTGTTAAAAGTTAGTTACAAATGTATTCTTAGTGTATTCCATTTTCCTTGATATATAGAGAACATGCAAAATGAAGGATCATAATAAGAAATATCAGTTTCTCTTTTAAAATTCTCTCTATTCTATTCTCTTCTTTCTCTTCTCTCTTCTTCTCAATTAATCATCTTAAGCTGAAATCTTGAACACGGTTCCTGAATCAGCCTACAAATCTCGAGTTATCCTCTGTAACTTCTATATTTGTATAACATTAGTATAAGATCCAGTCGATTTCTTAGCAACCATGATGAAAACAGCAAGATCCATTGATAGTTCTCCAGCTGAAATGGGAGACATAAGGGATATGCTATAGAAATTGACAGCAGATATGGGAACTTTAATAGGGGAAGTCACTATCTTGAAAAGATTGGATCAAGTAGTGATGGAATTGAAAGAGAAGTTGGTACAACCTGGAGAAAATAGGAGGGAGAAATCTCCTTTGGGTAGAGAAGGTCCTTTTGGACCTCGACATTCAGAAGAAAAAGGGCAAGATAAAAGCCCTGCAAGCTATAACACTCACAACTCCAATTTCTCAAGATGGTCGAGAATGGATTATTTGAGATTTTTTGGGGATGATTTACGACCCTAGTTGTTCAAAATTGAACAATTCTTCTCCATGGAAAATGTTTCTAATGAGGGTAAGGGTTCTATTGCAGCTTTGCAGTTGGAGGGAGAAGTCATTCAGTGGCATCTATCTTTTATGAGGTATAGGCAATATTTGCAACCGCCTACATAAACTGAGTACGTAATGGCTATGGTGGATAGGTTTGGTACTGAATTTGATGACCCTATGGAGGAGCTAAAAAAGATCAAACAGGTGGGGAGTGTGAGAGAATATCAGGTTGTATTTGAGAAGTATTTGACTAGGGCAAATTGTCTGAAGAAAATGCTATTAGTTGTTACATTGGGGTTTTGAAACCTGACATGAACATTGTTGTGAAGATTTCTCAACCTACATAACTTTCATAGGTGTATAAGAGTGTGAGAATGCAAGAAACATATCTTACTGCCATCAAACCATCCAGTGGATTTCATAGTCTCAACACATCTAAGAGGTCAACTGAGCACAGGTTGCAGAGTAAACCAGGACTATTAAAAACTCCAACTATTGGTTATGCAGGGCTACAAAAAAGTGTTAACAGGAGAACATTGAGTATTGAAGAAATGAATGACAGGAGATCTAAAGGTTTTTGTTACTTCTGTGATGAGAGGTACACTTTTGGTTATAAATGCAAGACTGTTAAGAAGTTGTACTTGCATAGAGGAGCAGGATGAGGGTGGTGATGACCAAATTTTGGAAAATTTAGACCCTAAAGAAATTCAAGAAGTGGAGATGACCAACACAATGGAGCAACTGGAAATTTCTATTCATGTTTTAAATGGTTCCTTAGGATATTGGACCTTGAAAGTGACTGGCTATCACTTTAAAAAGCCTTTACACATCTTGATTGATACTGGTAGCTCACACAACTTTATTGACCCTGAGTTAGTACAACAATTGGGGTGCCTCATCAGATCAGTTCTTCCTGAAAAAGTTATAGCATCAAATGGAAATGACATGCAAGTTGACAAGATGTGCACTATATCTTGGTTATTACAAGAGCTGAGTTTTTTGTTGATTTCTTGTTGTTACCACTAGGTTCTTGTGGGTGGAGGAGGGGTTAGGGGTTCAGTGGCTTCTCACGTTGGGGGATATTAAGATGAATTTCAAGAAACTCACCATGGAATTCTACTATAAATGGAGGAAGCATTGTCTCAGAGGTGCAGGAAGTCAAGTCACATCCTCAGAAGCTAGAAAAATGGCTAAGTTTTCAGGTAATCAGTCTCAACTATGCAAAATCCAAGTAGTTCCTTTTATGAATAGTGATGCACAATGGTATGCCATTGAAACTAAGGAACAACCTGAAACAGATGCAAGGTTATTAAGTCTATTGGTGCAGTTTCAATCTTTGTTTACAGAACTTACTCAGTTACCACCTTCTAGAGGTGTTTTTGATCATAGGATTGCGTTACACCATGGTACTGAACCTGTAAACAAGAGACCTTATAGATATCAATCTGTGTAAATGGATATCATTAGAGGTTTAATATAACAAATATTGAATCAAGGGATCATACAACCTAGTTGTAGTCCGTTTGCTTGTCCTGTTGTTTTAGTTGGGAAGAAGGATGGTTCTTGGAGGATGTGTGTGGATTATAGAGATTTAAATAAACATACTTTCAAGAACAAGTTTCCAATTCCAATTGTTGAAGACTTGTTAGATGAGTTAGGAGGGTCCAAGATCTTTTCTATAATTGACCTCAAGTCTGGTTACCATCAATTGAGAATGGCAGAGGAGGATGTGCCTAAAACAGGTTTTAGGACACACTCAGGTCATTTTGAATATTTGGTTATGCCCTTTGGTTTATCAAATACACCAGCAATTTTCCAAGGACTTATGAATTTTGTATTTCAACCCTTTATGCGAAAATTTGTCTTAGTCTTCTTTGATGATATACTTGTATATATCAAGAGCTTGGAAGATCACTTGTTGCATCTTACAGCTATTTTTGAAGTCATAATGCAACACCAACTATTTGTTAAAGAAAGTAAATGTTTCTTTGGGGTGTTGAGAATTGAGTATCTTGGCCATTTTATTACTGAACATGGAGTATCTACTATTCTTCAAAAGGTGAATGTTGTGCAGAATTGTCCTATTCCTACTACTCTTAAGTAGTTAAGAGGATTTTTTGGATTAGACGGCTATTTTAGGAAGTTCATCCAGGGATTTGGTATAATTGCTAGACCATTAACTGACCTCTTAAAGAGGGACAAGTTCAAATGGTCTAATGAAGCAGCTACTACATTTGAAACTCTTAAGGAAAGACTTACTCAGGCTCCTGTTTTAGCTTTACCTGAAGTTACTAAGTTATTTATTATGGAAACTAATTCAAGTGGGACTGGTATTGGTGTTGTTCTCATGCTATAGGGCCATTCTATTGCTTTTATTAGCAAAGTTCTTACCCCTAAACATGCAGCCATGTTAGTATATGATAGAGAGTTATTTTTTATTGTGCAAGCTGTTACCAAATGGTCACAATATCTTTTTGGTCAAAAGTTTGTCATTAGAATTGAAAAGAAAGCTTTGAAGTTTTTAATGGAACAAAAGTTGCATACTAACTCTCAACTTTTGTGGTTGACTAGAATAATACCATTTGACTACACAATTGAATATAGGAGAGAGGTGGAAAACAATGTGGTTGATGCTTTATCAAGGGTGACAGGGGCTGAACTTATGTCATTAGTGCTATATACTGCTACTTGTGATCTTTTCCAGGCCATAATTGATAGTTGGCAGGTTGACCATGAGACACGAGCATGAAAAGACGTTTAGTCCAGATCAAAAATTAGTTCTGGAAAATAGTTATAACAGCCAATTAGTTAGACAGTTTTAGTGTTCACTGCTCATTCTCAATTCTGTTAAAAGTTAGTTACAAATGTATTCTTGGTGTATTTCATTTTCATTGATATATAGAGAACATGTAAAAGAAGGATCATAATAAGAAATATCAGTTTCTCTTCTAAAATTCTCTCTATTCTACTCTCTTCTTTCTCTTCTCTTCTTCTCAATTCATCATCTTGAGCTGAAATCTCAAACCCGGTTCCTGAATCAGCCTACAAATCTCGAGTTATCCTCTATAACTCCTACATTTGTGTAACATAATGAATATTTTCTTATATTGGTTTTCTATCTGAAGTATGTGTAATTTAGTTAAGGCTACTGAACTTATAGCTAATGATTTAGATTTCTCTGTTTCTATTCGATGTCTTAAACAACTGGTGATATGTTGCTTGGTTGATGCTCTACAGTAAACTGTGCTGGCTCATTATTCTTGTTTGTGATATACATCTATTGGTTATAGTGGTTCAATTAGAATTAACATTTGCGAGCATGATTCCCTCTTTGTAAATGTGTTTTAGTTGTAAATTGCTACCTTCACCGTAACTTATAAACATAGTTCCTCAAGAGATGTGGAAGTCATGTTCTTAGTTGTAGTAAGTCTTTTATTAAGGTCCTCCAACACATGTTTTTGGCTCTGCAGATAATATACTTGAGTCAACTAACTGTTTTCCATTGGCTTCAATAGTTGTTGTACTTCTGTGAGTTGTTTAAGAAATGATATGGAAGCTAACTCGCTCAGTTCTTCCATTCCAGCAGGACAAAGTAAAGTGAAACCCTTAATAGAATGTTTCTTAACTCTTCCAGAAAGCTATAAAATGGTACCAAATGAAAATCTTATAAAATCTGAGTAATTGAATTCCAACCATAAGCCCAAAAGGCTAAATTATGACATGAGCCTAAAAAGGCTAAAAGCATGATTCTAATATGACTAACACTTTTAACATAAATAAATAAGATAACGTCATGAGCATAAGAGAGTTAGTTAGACAATCGTGAAGACATAGGTTTAAACGACAAATGCCCGAAACTATATTTGCTGATATAGGATAGAGATTACTCTGCAAGTCGGATGACTTTTTTTTTTTTTCATGTTTTCCGAAAAAGGGCTAACCATGGATACTTGCTAGCAAATTATGTCATGTCACGTCCTGTTCCCGGCAAAATATATAATGGCTTAGCTGATCGGGCCGAAATCAGACTCCATGCGCTCACATGGTGGTTTATGACGGTTCACTACTTTCTCCGACAAATAATCAAAGAAATTTAATCTGCCTTTCTAGGTAAATTATAAATTTAGTTTATATTCTTGTTCTTTTCTAGTTTTCTTCACTTACATTTGAGTTTTATTGTCATTTCTAACCTCTTGCCGTACTACCTTTCTGAAATGGTTTGCATACCAATACATTCTACGTATTACATTTGAGTTTTATTATCATTTCTAACTTCTTGCTATACTACCCTTCTGAAATTGTTTTACTTACTAATACATTCTATGTATTGATCGTCTTTGATGCTACATCGTTACATGATGTAGGTTCTGGCTCTCAAGTCAGGCGCCTCATTAGGATCTCTATCTTCTGTCATTGGTGAGCCTCTTACCTAGCAGGAGGATGGACGAGATGTGATGACTTCTTTACATTTTCTTTCCTTTCAGTATTGGTACCTATTAGAGGCTTCACAGGTTGGTATAGTTGTCAAACAAACTTTGTAATTTTCAGTCATTATTTATTGTAACTATTAGTATTGTCAGATATCATGCCGTGTTAATAAACTTTGATGAAGTTTTATCCCTTGAGAAATTCAAATATAAATTTTATATTATCCGCTTTATTCATTTGTATTAGAAGTATGCAGGGGTGATATGACAGAACATTCGCTCATACTAGCGATAGTATCGGGTGCAATGCCACGTCCTGGACCCGATTCGGGTCGTTACAGTTGGTCATCAATCGTACTTTCTGCTAGGTTTATTTTTGATTTTAAAGAGTAACGTGCAGTTGCATTTACTGCTAATTATCTAGATAGCTGAAGTTATATCCACATCTCACAATAATTCTCCACTGTTCTAGTCCTCATAACAACAAAGAAAACAGTGAATGCTAGAACCTGTTTGCATAAAGCTATAATTGTTAGGAATACTCGAATTAGCTATTCTGAAATGTCTGCATTTGCAATAAAGTAGTTTCTCAACCTCTCTTGCTCCATACATGTAAAGTTATTCAATTCGACTTTCTTTAACTTACGCCTCCAGCATTTCCCAGGTAGAGCTGCAGAACAAGGCTGCTCAACTTCATCTGATGCATCTTCATATATGAACTGTCAAACAAAGGAAAATCAGACATCATTAACTATAAAGTATGAACAACAGGAAGAAAGGTAAAAAAGACGCGTCATACAAAATCAATCATGAAAGCAGTATTAGAAAGGTTGACATTCTAGTAAGGATTATCTGAACGAAGGGATCACCTCAGTGAGTACAACAAATGGGTTCTTGTTAATGAACAAAATACTAAAGGAACCAGCAGCACCAGGTGAAGCTAAGGTTCACAAATCACTGGAATAGCCAGTGGGTGACAAATAAAAGGGGGTGACTTTTGTGTTTTCCTTGTCCCTTCTTAGGGGGATGTGTGTGGGGGTGGGAACTACCCACAGAGGACTATCAATTGAAGTAATAGTTGGAAACTTATTTTTCCTCAAAGCTATAAGCAAGTTACCCAGTCAAATAGCAAAACAGAGTTTTTGCTGCAATTTGTACATGTATGGCTGGAAACAGATTAAACCACCCAGTCCCTAGGCGGGACAAAAGGAGGAAACAGTCACGCTTCATGCAATCAGGTAAGACCAAAACAATGTTCAGACTGAGCAAATAAGAGGAGCAAATGTCAAGCATAATGAATTTTTAAGGCTTGAATTCCTTGGTTTTACACTATTCTTGTTGAAGTTGATCAACTGCATATAACTTCCACTTTATCCAATGGCAATAATTTTTTTAATAATCTCAAATCAGCAAGAGAAGCAAAAGCCATTAACCAGTCAATAAACAATGTATCTAAATACGCTAAATACCTAGGTAACCCCTTAAACTAGTCAAAATTTGTATGTCAGATATTTAAGTATGGCCAGATAGACATTTTAACTTGACATCTATGAGTCACTTGAACACAGAGACGGACCCACGTGGCACCGTGAGGGTGCACGTGCACCTGGTAACTTCGTAAAAAATTATATATATAGATATAGTTATAGGTATAAATACCCTAATATAACGTTAATATATTAAATAGTGCATCCTTAATAACAAAACTTCTCTTGGTGCACTGGTTCAAGACTCAAAGTTGAGCATCCTTCAGAACCCGACACCGCTGGTTCGATTCCCCAAGCCCAAACAATATTGCCTTATTGGTGTATTCCCAAAAATCCCTTCAAACAAATTTTTCTTTCTTCCAAGTTCATCCCTATATTACCTTTATTCATCATAATTTTGTGGCTATTGACGATAACCTATTGTAAATTCTTTACTATTAATTACTTTTTTCCTTACTCATGAATCGTCTATTTTGTTTTTGCATCACTAGATAAAAATTAGATGCTCATGGATATTAACATGCTTTTTAATTGAAATGGTAATAGTTAAAATAAGTTTTTTTTTTATTTCTCAATTTAAAGTATTAATATTTTTTCAAAATTCTAATTGCAACCTATGGAAGGAGAAGTGTGGAAAATTTCAGAAATAACAACTATAGAGCCTTAATTGTAACTTTTATAGCAACAGCTTCATAATTACGAAAAATAGCAAATTGTATTTTGTATTTAAGTAAACTGTTGTTATTCAAATACATATACAACAAGATTTACTGCCCTTGTTTTACTCAAATTAGTTGAGTTAAATAAGAAATAATTATCGCATCTAATTATATTTCCATAAATCACTCTTATTTAAATTAGTAGATTCCTTTTCCAAATCAAACTCAAATATGAAGATTATTATTTTCATGATTTTCAAAATATCATTCTCTTATATCTCTAACTATTTTTTATTGTTAGTTTATTTATTTATTTTTTATTTTTTATTTTAATTTCTTTTTCTTTTTTATTTTTTTCTTTCCACTTTATTTTCTCTCTTCTACTTCTCTTTTTTTTTTCGTTTTTTAATTTATTTTTTTCTTTTTTCTTTTTCATTTTTATTTTCCTCAAAAAAAAAATCGTTTTCTTCTTCTTCTTTTTTTTAAAAAAAAATCACTTTTATTTTTACACTTCTATTTTTAGTTTCTATTTCTCTTCCTTCTTTTTTTTTCTTTTCCACTTCTTTTTTTTCAAATTTTTATTTTTCGTTTTTTTTTCTATTTTTTTTTCCTTTTTTTACTCTTTAATCTCTGTCTTTTATTTTTAAAAGGCAAATATCTATATCATATATACATATTCAAACAATATACAAAATAAATAGACATACAGATTTGCATATGTATATACGGTAAAAATCATACATATATATCTGCATATGTATTTACAGAAATACATATTTGACTCATGTATATATAAACATATAGGACACAAAATCTCTATAACAAAAATGAAAATTTATACATATACATATAGGTAATGAAAAAATACATGATACATATTTTAAATAGTAAAAGAAAACAAATAAGTACATATGTTACCCTCTAAAATGACATAGTATGTACAGTTCAAAGACAAATCCAACGCCGTATAAAATACATATAGCTCTGCATATGTATTTACAGAATACATATCTAATCCATATGTATATTCTTATTTTATATGAGTCACCTTTGTATTTCACAAATACATTTGAAGATATATAGTATAGTTATGTTTGTTACTACTTAATATAAATATGATATGTATTTCATAAATACATATGTATATTTTGTACTGTAAATACATATCCAGATCTGTATGACTATGTATTTTGTATGTTTTTTGAATATGTGTATGCGATATACATATTTGTCTTTTCAAAATAAAAGTTAGAGATAGAAGAGTAAAAAACGAAAAAACGAAAAAACAAAAAGAAAAAAAGAAGTAAAAAAGAAAAAAAAGGAAGAAATAGAAATAGAAATAGAAGAGTAAAAATAAAATAAAAAATAAACAAAATAAAATCGAAAAAGAAGAAGAAAACGAAAATAGAAAAAGAAAAAAAAAGATATGAGAAAGGAAAAAAAGAGAAGTAGAAGAGAGAAAATAAAGTGGAAAGAAAAAAATGAAAAAGAAAAAGAAATCAAAATAAAAAAATAAAATGATAAAAAATAAGATGAAAAAAAACTAACAAGAAAAAAAAAGGTAGAGATATAAGAGAGTGAAAGACAGTAATAATGTTTTATTTTGAAATCTTGAAGATCATGGAGATAATTATCTTCAAATATGAAAAAGAAAACAAAAAATAAAAAAAACGAAAAAGGTAAAAAAAGAAGAGAAATAGAAGAGAGAAAATAAAGTGAAAATAAAATAAAATAAAAAATGAAATGATAAAAAAATAAGATGAAAAAAAGGGGTAAAAGATATGGTTATATTTGGGGGAGGTGAAATAGTGGAATGAAAATAGAAAAATGTAAAGTAGTGAGAGTAAAACATGCACTTGCCTAGTTAATGAGTAAAATAATGCTACTCTTGTTATAAACTGTAATTTTACAAAAGTATTGTTATTTATTAGTATTATAGTCTTAAATATGCTACTTTCTGTAATTTTTCCATTTCCCTATTAGTAATGTTATGTTTACTTATATTTTTGATGAAAATTTTATTTTGTAGGAATTTGTTATTGATTCTTGTGAATTGAAATTGGTAGATATTATTCTCCTCAATCAAGTTCTAATTTTAAAGACAATTCTCTCCGTCTTATAAAGAATTTGATATGAATTCACTTAAATTTGATCCCAAAGAAAGAAAATCAATTCATGAATATGACTCTGCGATACGAGATCAAGTGAGAAGACACTATATTCAACAAGGGCCTTGTCAACCGGATCTAGGTTTTAAGTGATTGTTTAGTTTGCTATATTGAGAAAGAAGGATATATTTGTAGATATAAGCAACGATGCAATCATTGACCGTTTTCAGAATATGAAAATACGTCGATGTCTAATATGAAAGAATGATCTACTTTTGTTATATTAGCACTAAATTAATGATATTTGATCATTTTGAAATTTATACTTTGCTAATAATTTTTTGCAAATTTTAAATTTAAAAGAATTGTATGTCAAATTAGATAGTTCATAATTGACTATGACTTAATTAAAGATAATGGTGCACTCGCTACCTCTGCTTGAACACAAGAATATGAGAAAATCATTTGTGCGCGTGAGAGTATATAAAATTAGCTGGCATGTTAAATAGGCCCTTTTTACACTTATATCTCATTTGTATCATTGTTTTTGTTCTATCTATGAAAAAAGGTCCTACAGAATCGGTCTTCTAGAAAAATGGCCACTCCGGGCTAATGATAGAAATTTTTGCAGTTGCCGTTAAGCTGCTCTACATGTGTCCTCCTTATTCACTGGTTCGTAATGCTATCACCATTTTCGACGGCTTCATCTATATTCCTCCATTTCTTCCCAGACAGAGACAAAACACAACAAAATAACATTGAGTTTCAAGGTCAAAATACTCAAACCAAATGAACAGAAACAAAAAGCATCAACTTTCAATCTGAAAAGAGAACAACCAGATCAAAAACAATTATGGAAGAACGAGTTGCACGCTGATATCTAGCTGATTTTGTAATTGAATAGCATAGGAAAGATGCTCTGTCGGAGATGTAGGTATTTAAAGGTAGGTCTAAATTCAATTGTTTAATGCTTCTACAGTTTTCCTCGTTATTTAGATAAAGGAAATAGAGATATGACACCTATCAGTGGAATAGGTACAATTATATGGAAAAGGATATTGAAGAAAATGAGGAAATATAATGAGCAAATAGATAGTATTGAAAAAAGAATTGCAGGTCGTCATCAACGAATAGGTTGGGATTGAAGAAAAGTGGAATTTGTTTAGGGATCTATCTAGGTATTAAGACTTCCAATTGTTTTGGGGCAACAATATTCATATGAAGTTCGTACCTTTTGGCCTTTTTCGCTTCCTTCAGCCCAAGCAAACGCTAAACTTCTTATTAAAGCAGCGGAACTTTATTAAATTAGGAGTGTCCAAGTCAACAGTAATCAAATTGTGACAATGATATATGCTCAGTTGTTTGAGGCTGTCACTTGCAATCTTTATACTCTTCAAGGTCTTGCAACAAATTAAATCAAACTTCTCAAGATTTTGTAGGCTGTAAAATAGTTCCTCTAACCAATTGTCGGTGACATCCACACCCCTGATAAACAAAATCTTGAGGGCTTTGCAAGCAGTTATTCTAACAACATTTATATTCCCATAGCTGTTATCGATCTCAAGGTTGTCGATCGTAAGCTCTTCGAGATTAATTGCTGCAATATCAACCAATTGGAGTACTGAATGGGACAAGTTGACCAAGTAAATCTTTTTCAGTTTAGGTAAAGTCTCACCAACTTGAAAGATTTGAAATACTGCAAAGACAGATGCTCTAAATTGCAGAAGCTTGTGCACAGAGCCTCAATAAATTCCTCATCCAAAAACACAAAAGAGAGGTGCAATTCTCGAAAAGATGATAAATTTATCATACCATCATCAGCAGGAAATTCAATACTAAATCCAGACAAACTCAGTACATTTAGTGATTTGGCAGCAAAGATTGCCAGGGGCAAGCTGCCGTATACGAAGCTACCTTGATAATCATGTGTTTCTACTCTTAGATTCAACTCTTTGATATTACAGGCTATGAATATCTTAATCCAGTTGCTGACACAACAAAGACCACCATAATGGCCTAAGCACAAGCACAGAGAGAACTTTTGCATGGAAATCTTGTGCTTTTTCCTATTTGCTGGAGTTTGATCTATAACAACATTCAGATCTTTTGACCAGTCCAAAATATCACCAAAATTTAAGTAGGGGAGTGACTTCCAAGCACTATCCCAAACCTTAGACAATGTACTCATTCGTGCCACATCTTTAGCATGTAGGAAAGACAGGATGTGCTGCAATATTGGCTCTGGCAATTTCGAAATTCTATCATCAGATGTTGCATCACTATTCCCTTCCATCGCCCTCAAATTTGTTCTCTGGCGTTTGAAAACCCTAACTCTAAGGGTGTAAAAGTATTTATAAGAGTTTCTATCAAAAATTATTATATTATTTCTTTTATTTCAATTTATCATTTTCACAAATAAAGAAAGAATTAAAATTTAAATTCAAATATTAGAATCTTTAAATATAAAATAAAATAAAATTTTATTTATATTTTATATTACAAAATAAAGGAAAGAGTGCATACGGGATGAGGAGTTTGAGTTAAATTCAGCTATCATCTATCAAAGTTATATAATGGGTCTATAATTAGAAGTAGGATAATTATGCCTACTCTTCAGGTTATGCCTCCAGGATTACTCTGTATGTTTTGCGTAGTATGAGGCACTTTTCAGTATGTCAGGTGAATTTGATGCGCGATTGTGTGCTTAAGTATTTTGTTAAACACTAATTGAAGAAATGAAGTTTGACATTCATTCAACGTTGAAATGTGTGGCCATCTTATCTAAAAAAGCTTAGACAGTTAAAGGGAGTGCAGTTTTATTTACCTAATTGTATTCTCAATATGCACGGCAGCATGTCAAGAATAAGCGTTTAGCCATCCGACTTTCTTTCTGCAAGGTTAAATTTTTATTTTGAGGAGTGATGTGCAGTTGCATTTACTGCTATAATTATCTAGATCGTTGAAGCTCCAAAGCTATAATTATCTAGATCGTTGAAGCTCCAAAGCAAAATACTTGTTTTCTCTTCAGACGAAGTATGCCTTATGAGTTATGTCTAACTTAATGTTCAAGTCTACGGCTCACAATAATTTTCCATTGTTCTAGTCCTTAAAACAACTGAAAAACGAAATTGGCACAAAGCTATAATCGTTAGGTTCTTCTGTAGAAATTTGTTGTCTTGGTTCGAGTTATGGAGAAAAGAGTCGGAAGAAAAATATCAAAAAGACTCGTTTACTTAGCAAGACCAGATTATCGTTATCACCACAGAATGAGTACATTAGATGCATTGAGTCAAGCTGAAGATAGATTAGTGACTGTTGAGTTCTATGGCACATCGTGTGCCTCATATCGAGCATTATTCCCTAAGGTGAGTAATCTCATTATGTACGATTTTCTGAGTAATGGTCCATTTCTATTTTAACCGCACAAATTGCTGTCGCAAACATAGTTAGAATATACAAGAGTCGATCCTCACTTTTGTGGCAAATTTGCAATTAGAAGTGGATGTGTCCAAAATATCTCGAGACCTATTGGTCTCATGGAGACTAACTTTATCTTGCTCCAAGACTCTCCTTCTGCCAAAAGGATTATATTCCACTTAAAGCTTGTGTAATTTAACAGATAGCTCTTTCCAGTACAAGGCTATTTATTGCAAAATTATTCTGAACTTACACCTCCAACATTTCCCAGGTAGAGATGCACAACAAGGCTTTTCAACTTCACCTAATGCATCTGAATATATAAACTGTCGAGCAGAGAAAAATAATTCAGTATGGACTATATAAACAACAGGAACAACGGTAAAATGTTAAACGTTATAAAGAATCAATCATGAATGCAGTATTAGAAAGGTTTAGAACTCTATTGGTGTTAGTCTATTGCCGCTCGAAATCAAAACATTCTCTGAACGGAGGAATCATCTAAGCGAGTACAATAAACGGGTGCTTTCTAATGGTCAAAGAATAAAATGCACAATACTAAAGGAAGCAGTAGCACCAGGTGAACCTAAGGCTCACAATACACGGGAATAACCAGCGGAAGACAATATCTAGCAGTGTTAGTAGGAAAGTTCTTTTTACTCAAAACTATAAGTCGCGCAGTCAAATAGCAAAACACCCTGAAGATCTAGGCAGGAAAGGAGGAAACAGTCACGCTTCATCCAATCAGGTTAGATCGACTCCATGTATCTTCTGGTTTATTCAATAGCAATAATTTGTCTAATAATCAACGATTAGCAAAAATCGTCAACCAGTCAATAAACAACGTTTCCTAATATTTTGGGGCAACAACATTTATATGAACAAGTTTAAATGGGCTAATACCAATAATATTGAATGGCATGCAAGGAGCCTTTTTTTATTAACATAAGTTTGTCCTTCATACTTTAAACTTCTCATTAAAGCAGTGGAACTTTATTAAATTAGGAGTGTCCAATTCAGCAGCAATCAAATTGTGACAATCAATTACTCTCAGTTGTTTGAGCCTGTCACTTGCGATCTTCATAGTCTTCAAGTTCTTGCAACGAATTAACTCGAACTTTACAAGATTTTGTAGGCTGTAAAATAGTTCCTCTAACCAATTACTGGTGACATCCACACCACGGAGGTACAAACTCTTGAGGGCTTTGCAAGCAGTTATTCTAACAACATTTATACTCCCATAAAGGTTGTTGATCCAGAGGTGTTCGAGATTAATTGCAGCAATATCAACCAATTGGAGTACCGAATGGGGAGGTTCCAAGGTAACCAAGTCAATCTTTTTCAGCTTAGGTAAAGTATCACCAACTTGAAAGCTGGTGAGTCCTTTGAAATACTGCTAAGACAGATGCTCTAAATTGCAGCAGCTTGTGCACATAGCCTTAATAAATTGCTCATCCAAAAACACGAAAGAGAGGTGCAGTTCTCGCAAAGATGATAAATTTATCGTACCATCATAAGCGGGCAATTCAATATTAAATCCAAACAAATTCAGCACATTTAGTGATTTGGCAGCAAAGATTGCCTCTGGCAAGCTGCCGTATACGAAGTTTCCTTGATAATCATGTGTTTCTACTCTTAGATTCAACTCTTTGATATTACAAGCTATGCGTATCTTAATCCAGTTGCCGACATTACAAAGACCAGCATAATGGCGTAAGCACAGAGAGAGCTTTTGCATGGAAATCTTGTGCTTTTTCCTATTTGCTAGACTTTGATCTATAACAACATTCAGATTTATTGACCAGTCGAAAATATCACCAAAATCTAAGTAGGGGAGTGAATTCCAAGCACTATCCCAAACCTTGGACAATGTACTCATTCGTGCCGCATGTTTAGCATGTAGGAAAGACAGTATGTGATGCAAAATTGGCTCTGGCAATTTCGAAATTCGACCATCACATGTTGCATCACTATTCCCATCCATTGGCCCCAAATTTGTTCTCTGAAGTTTGAAAACCCTAACTCTAAGGGTGTAAAAATATTTATAAGAGTGTCTGTCATTCTCTAATCCTAAAGCTAACCAACTTATGGAAGGAGTCTACACAAAAATGGTTATATTATTTCTTTTATTTCGATTTATCATTTATACAAATAAAAAAAGAATTAAAATTTAAATTCAAATATTAGAATCTCTAAATATAAAATAAAATAAAATTTTATTTATATTATATATCGTAACATAAAGGAAAGGAAAGAGTTCTTACGGGATGAGGAGTTTGAGTTAAATTCAGCTATCATCCATCAAAGTTATATAATTAGCACTAGGATAAATACTGACACTTTGTTTCAATATTGATGATGGAGGGGAGAAGTAATATGGAAGTAATAGATGGAATTTCCGAATCTATATCTATCTATATCTATATCAGTTTCTTCCCTGCATATTACGGAGAAGTTCAAAATTAAATCTATAACTGCTTCACGTTCATTTTGTTTTCTTCACCAATAATCTTCAGTTTCTTTTTTCAATCACAGAACTATCACTCGGTGATCCAATTCTAATTCAGTGGATGGGTTTTTGCATACCATTAGTAACTATTAGGATAAATTAGTCCAATGCATATCTGTAAGCATGACACTTTGATGAGAAAGCACGAGGATCTTAAAAAGTTTCATCTTATATATTGATGAATAACACACGCTGCACAGTGCTGCTATAAATATATTGTTCTACATACTGCATCTGTAAGTCAATGATATACGTGAAATGTCTAGAGCACACAAGTCTCATGGTTAAATGCTACAAATAAAGAAGACAATGAAAAGATCTGAGAACCACCAGATCTCCATTCATAAGCCTCTCGAGCTTCGCCTAATCAAATTGGCAAAAACCATTTCAAATTGCATAAATGATTGACTATTGGAAATGTGTTTGATTGTAGACTTAAGATTTTGCTCAAGTTCTTTACTCTACTGTCCAGGTACTAGTCGATGCATTGCGTACCCCGCTCTTCAAGAGTTACAAATTTTGATCGGAAGGTTCATTTCTTCCTCATCAACTGTTATCATACTTGCTTTAAACATTTCTCTGTAGTTCCTTTTGCGGTCTTATATATAAAGCTGAAAATCATGCTATATATAACACCATAATCCGTTAGATAACAACATCAAGCCTTTATATAATCTTTTATAAAGCATGATGCGCTATAAATTTAGGTGTCTCAATTTCATATTAAATTTTTGCTTGAGATAATTCACTAACTTGGTTCTTCTTACATGCCTGAATATTGGATAAAATAGTTGCAGGACAAACATAGAGAAGATGCTTTTCATGAATTTTGAAATTGGTTTTTATGTTGGGTTTCACTCTGAATTTTCTTTATATGATAAGATCAATTTTGAGTTTTGGTGATAAAAGAACCTGAAAAGTCACCTAGGTTTATCATGTAACGTCACAAATCTATCAACTTGAAGATGTCTTTAGTCTATTTGGTAAAATTATTCATTTTCAGGTTTGTACTTTTTCATAATCCAATTTTCATTGTAATCTATGCAAAATGCTGGAATTTTAAGTAACCAATATGTTTGTGTGTACAATGTGTATTAAATGCAACCTACAAACCTCTGTCTCTCTGTCTATATCAATGTGAGTTACTTTTCTTTCACTTTCATCTGGATTAAGGGAGAATCAAACAAAAGATTTATCTAAGACACCCCAAGACTGAGTAATACAGAGCGATGAAAGTTTTTATTATGTTTCATCCTTGAATTTCTGTTTCTTTCTCATTCACGAAAATGAGAGCTCACATTCATCTTCTGGTTTGTTTGAATTGCTACTGGTTTGAAATTCGATCATATATTCCATGATTGTCGGCTTGAGGTGAACTTATAGCTTGACTTTTTAACCTTATATAATTTGACAGAAAATAGTTAAAGCCTTCGATGGCATAGTAGACTGCATATTAAAGTCAAAATATGGGGAAACTACAATTAGGTAAGGTCACTACACTAGGTACATGCGAAAGCAATACTATTGTAAACCCTGTTTAAGAGATGAAATACACGTGTTTTCTAACAAAAGACTAAAAATCTGAGGAAAGATGCCAATTTATGAAAAATTCTATTGCATATGAATCAGGTATTGGAAAATAGCAGGAAGTTCAAAGGCTGAAAACAAGGTGTGATGGTTATGGTGCTCTATGCCCCGATCCCAAATTTGTCGGTGGTGAAGATGTGATGTTCTACTTCCATGGAGAAAAGAAAACTGAATTTCCTATTGTCTCAGATGACAGCCTCCATATTAGTGCAAAATTAACTGGTACACAACCACAAGAAAGGAAGTTTGACTTTACATGGGTTCAAACATTGTCAGATATGTTTGACACCCATACGTTAATTGTAGGACCAAAGGAAGTGTCAAAATGGGATTAAAATGTTGATGCTCTTACTGTACAGTCACAGTGGAATGGTGAGACAGTTGATGTCCCGATAGATGGAGATACAAAATAGAGCGTTAATACTACTGAGAGATCAATGGTGGTCAAAGGAATTAATGATCTTAATAGCATGAGGTTCATAGTTTCTAGACTAATGTAATTATATGTAAAAGTAGTCCCCATTGGAAAGAAGGAAAGCAAAGATTCACAGCTATCAGTTACCAAGAGATGTTTTTGCTCATCTGGAGACATAATTAAAGTTTTTGAATATATATAAAGATGATGTCGAAGGAATTTTTGGCAAGACATACCAGTTGGGCTATGTTAGTCCAGTCAAGAGAGGGGTGGTAATGCCAATCATGGGCGGGGAAGAAAAATATCAAACACCATCACTTCATTCATAACCCTACAAAATGCAGGTTCCAAAAACCCTCAAGTGTTGCTTCATCTCGATGACATAAAGATATTAACCAATAAGGGGACGTTTAGTAGTGTGTATCAGAATACTAGTGAATTTTTTTATTGGTCGTTTAGTAGAGTGTTGTAATACCCCACAAAATCGCGTGTCAAATTCAACTCGTAAAGCTCCATGAAAGATCCCAAGATTAAGAAAATTTTTGCTAAGTGTTCAAGATTCAACACTTAGCCTTATTTTAGACCTCCAAACTTCGGGAATTTATTTGGCGACCTTCTCGACATCCGTTTTTCAATTTTCAAGTTCCGTTACGATCGGAAAAGCTCATAGTATATCCCGGGTGAGTTTTAAAATTTTTGGAGTAGTGTAAGGAAACGTTTGGGTGACCAAAATAGAAGTCCCAGGCGATTAGCCCGCGCCACCTGCTAACTCCAGTACTTGCCCAGTTATTTTTCCAGCACTTCAGGGTCAACTTCAAACGATTATAACTCCCTGTATATAATGAACTGTGAGAGCTTCTATATATCAAATGAAAGATATGAGAGTATTCTTTCCAATTCAATTGGTTTCATCCAATTTGGGCATCTGAGTAAAAAGTTATGATCAATTTACTTCAGCCTGTCAGACAGTCAACAGAGGGACAACTGCGTCTTTTCCTTTTTTCTTAAGGGCATTTTGGTCATCTCCCACCCCATAAATACCCATAAACACGAAATCAACTCTATTTTCAACCAAAATACACTCTTTTCTTCCATTTTCTCTCAAGAACAAGAAGATGGTTTTCAATTGGGGATTTAATTTCAAGAATCTCTCCATCAATCTTCCAAGAATCATGAACTAAGGTATGCGTGTGTTGATTTATGAATTCCTTTCATCCATAAAGCTCAAAAAAATCATCTTCTAAATTATGTATTATGATATTTATGATGTTGATGGTTGATGATCATGTTGTTGAAATTTGATGATGCCCAAGATGGGATCTTAGTATGTTTGTATGAAACTATGGTGGTATATGATGTATAAACATGTGAAATTGGTGGTTGAATACTTGTAATCTTGATGAATCCATCTATGCTAAAGATTTGATGTAAGGTGTTTGTGAAAATACCTAAGAGACTAGAAATCATGCTTTTATGACATAATAGGTCCTAAATGACTAGTCCATGTTCTATGCTTATGTTCAACATGATTTCCATGCAAATTGTTACGCATTGTTGTTGTAATATGAAATGCTCATAAAACTGAATTTATGCAAGTATTTACATGTTATATGCATTTCCTTTTCATGATCAAGAATATGATAGACATGTGTAGTATGAAATCCCCTACTTATGATATTGTGAATTGTGGACTCTATTCTTATGATCAAGTCAGTCATGTGTGTCAGTTTTCTTCCATCGAGTCCTGGGGGTACTTGTACCCGAAAAATATAGTTGTGTGCCTAGATCCATGTCATGTTGTCACAATATCCTCAGTCAAGCCATGCTCGGTAGAATTCAGTCAGTTATGTGACTCAGGAAATCTCAGTAATCTCATGAACTTAGTTAGTTACCAGACATCAGTAGTAATTCCATCAGTCAATGGAAATTCAGTAAACTCAGTACCAGTCCAGTTCTACTCAGTACTTAGTAACTTCAGTTCTCTCAGTCATTCCTCAGATCTCAGTAGTATTCTGTCAGTCAACGGAACTCATTAAATTTAGCTTATCTCAGCTAAGAAACACTATCATTCCAGCTAATCAGTTCAGCCAGTCATGCTCAGTGTCTATTCAGATGGGAGTAGAAGTTAGCACCGATTGAACCCAAGGATGGGAACACACACTGTCAGATGAGAGTGTGATTCTTAGCAGTCATCTTTGCGTTCCAGAACTATGTAGCCAGCATAGGTTAAGACATCAACACTGCCAGCTTGAGGGTTGATGAGTCGGACATCTGTCGTTCTCTTTTGGGGACACTGCCAGATTTGAGGGTCACTCACATCTTGTCTTTACCTATGGCACGATATTGACACCCTTTCAATCAGGGCAAGGATTGGACCCCAGATCAGCTACATTAGCATACATGGGGCATGTCAGTTAAACTACTATCTCCCACAGTTTCAGTCATTCAGTCTCAGTAAAAGAACTCAGATAGTTTTTCAGAATATCAGGACTGTCAGATACAGTCAACTTAGATAGTTCCATCAGATTTAGTGTTGTCAACTACAGTCACCCATGTTATCAGTATCCAGTATCAAGGCTATCAGATATAGTCACTCATGTTATCATCTATATCAGCTATTAGAAAATCATTTTCCAGTCATATTAGATTCCAGTAAACTCATGCTATCAGTACTCAGTTTCAAGACTATCAGATACAGTCAATTAGACCAGTTCTTCATAATCAGGACTGCCAGAAACAATTATTCCTTTATCAGTAATAAAGTATCAATCTTCTAGTATTCAGTAATACAGTATCAGTTCCTCACTTATTAGTGATTCACAGATCAATATCAATAAATGCAGTAGTCAGTATCGTCACGAGTTCAGTAGCAGTTACTTATGTATGTATGTGTTCTCATGTTTATATCAGTCAGCATTGTTCATGCATACAAACCCTTTGCATTTAGCCTACCTCACTCGTATACTCAGTACTCGCAGTTGTACTGATGTATTTGTGCTATGGTTCTTTCTTTTATGTTGCACCATAGGTTCAGATACACGATTTCTAGACCAGCAGTAGCAGTATCATCTTAGCTGTCAGAGTTCCAGCAGTGAGTCCTCGTCTCTTGAGGGCATGATCATTACTTATGTTATGGTTTATTTCAGTTCAGTTTTGCTAGTCGGAGTTAGTTGGGGACATGTCCAATCAACTCTCTATTCAAACAGTCATGTTAGAGGCTTTTCAGACTAGTATGTTCAGACTTCAGATAGTAGTACAGTTGTTTTGGGTATTCTATACCCCACTCTCATGTTATGATTATTCTATTTTGAACCTTATGGCCTTACAGTATTATGTATTCCGTATTTATGTTCTATATTATGCAGTGTACAGGTACAGATATCAGCCATGGGTTAGCTTGTGGTCCCTCGGGGTCATAGGCACCGTGTAGCATTCCAGTTCAGCAAATCGGGGCATTACAAACTTGGTATCAGAGCCTAAGGTTCAACAGTGTCCTAGGAAGTCTGAAAGCCGCATCTAGTAGTGTCTTGTACATGCATGTGTTATGCACCACACTTATGTGCAGGACGCTATGAGGTGTTTAAGAAATAGTTTCCCTTCTTTCATGTCTCAGATCGTGCTAAAGAAAGGTTTTCTAAGAAAAATCATGTAGATTCTCATCATGCTCCACGCATGTCAACTCCACCTTACTTTTAAGGTAACAGAAACAGTGAACTCAAGGTCCTAAAGATAGGTTTTTCTCAGACAGTCCCTACCGTCAGTTATGGGATTGGCTACAGACTCAGCAATGCCCTATTAGTCCAGTTATGTTCCAAAGTTATACAGATTTCCTTCATAATTATGAGAACTCCTTATCGCACCCAAATCTAGATATGCCATCAGATCCCTTCTTAGAATTCTATAATAGCATAGACCTAGAGTTAGAAGCTTGAACTCAGAAGCTTAGCAGTAGTAGAGTTGGGATAGTATTATTCAGATTTATCAGATCATGTATTCATTGGGATAGTTATACCAATCAGTAGGCTTGAATAGTGTAAGCAAGAATGTAAGTCTATTGACTTAAAATTAGGTATGAAAGTGTGGATGTGATGTTAGTAGTATATGAGGAAACCGCAATAGGTGATGTGCTTAGTTAGATAGGCAGGTGTCGAACAGAACGTAAGTATGTGATAGTAGATCAAGTAACCAAGTTAGGCTCTCAAATTCCAGTGATAGTGCCAGTATGAATAGAAAGCAGTAAGGGCAGATGATTCCCAACCCATTCTCATCTCAGTGCAGAGTTTTGCACCTCAGCTATCACGAAACCCACTCAGGAGTTGCATGTCAACTCTATGGTCACAAACCATGCTCATTCATTTTTTCCCCATAAATCATGTATGATTTCCGTTCCCAGCATAAGGAGTCCCAGTTTACTCCATAGTCGAATCATATTTCATGAACACAACTTACTTTCATGCACTTTCTACGGGATCTTGTGCGCCTTCAGTTCCCAGCATAAGGGGTTCAGTTCTAGCTCCCTCAGTGTTACGAATTATGTCCCACGAATGAAGAAACTCCAAACTCAGGTCATCCAACTCATGACTCATGTACACATGTCACGCTTTACAGTATACTCAATTTCCATGACTCATGCTTTGCCCCTATAGATCAGATAAATTCAGATTATGTCATGTATACTCTCAGTTTATACCTTCTTGGTAAAAAAACATGTTGTTGATATTCTATTTCTCAAAGTTTCAGTCATATTTCAAGATCAATTGGTATCCATTCATACTTCCGGTCCTCCTAATTTAATCCTTCAGAAACCTCTTCTTGTGAAATAGTGTAGTGATAAGCAGTTGCTTAGATGAAGGAGAGTAAATATTTCATGTTAAGAAAAGATTGTTGCATGCTTGTTTTACACGAGGGTGTAGTTATGCAGATAGACTTGAACGTCCTATTAGTATGCAAGAAATTGGCTAACAAGGGGTTGTACTTAGAAGTTGTGAAAGTGCAGAGTATGATTGTACGTTTAGATCCTTGACTTATGTCAGGATCCCTCACATAACTATCAACAATTTAGTTACCAGTTACTCAGCTATCAGTGCTTCAGTAACTCAGTCTATAGAATGCTTAGTCCTCGTGATCTATGTTATGCTCCTAACGATCACATAAATTCATAATGTGTCATGCATACTCTCAGTTTAGATTCCTCGGTGAATCCATGGGGTCGATGTTCCGTCCCCCAGTCCTCAGATACAGCGTCAACTCAGTAATCAGTTACTCAGCCATCAAGATTCAGTACTTCAGTGTCAGTCTAAACTTCAGTTATCAGTATTCAATTATTCGAACCAAGCACCAATATGGTTTCCAGTTATAGCATTAGTTAGGATGTCAGCTTCAGATCAGTGCTCAGCTCAGAAACTCAGTTTGGTTTCAAACTTGCTTGACCATAACGTACAGTTATCAGCTACTCAGTTATAGGTATTTCCATACCTAAGTCTATAGAATGTTTCCAACTCATGTAATGCACTTGGTCCTGCATTTTCAAACAATATAGCTTTCAAGATATCTATGTTCAGTTACCTCATGTTACTCCGTCAGTCCCTTCTTATACCTATGATACTCTATGGCCTCAGCCTACCTATTCAGATTAAGTACAATTCAATCTTCTTTACCCAGTATTCAGCTATCAGTCCTTCAGTTAATCAGCTAAGTTAGTGTATCTATGCATTCGTGTTCAGCTCAGTTCATGCATCATGTCTCAGTTTCAGATCTCAGATATTTAGTCACGACTCAATTCGTAAGTGCCTTGTGCATCACCTCAGTTTTCCTCAGTATCTCAGTCAAGTCAGCATTCTTCAAGGGACATAGTGTCCCAAGGGGGAGATACACTATAACCCTCTAGCTTTCATGATTTAAATATGTTATTTTCTTTGATGAATCTATCTTGGAGGAAGGGTTACTTATGATCCGACCTTCTAACTCCAAAACTCAGCAGTAAGCCATGTACTCAATGGCTCAGTTTAATCCACGATATGATACTGCATCCATGTCATGCATTACAGACTCAGTTCAGTTCATGTATTATGTTCCAGGCTTAGTTACATCCTCATGTTCCCGCTCTTGCATATTAAGTAATTGATCTTAGAATCATCGGTATTTTCAGTTCAAGGTAACAGTCTTTCTTGAACTTACTCGTTCTCATGTTCAGATTTTAGTACCAAACTTGGTATTTAGTTCCATGCCCAGTTTTTAGTTCAAACTTGGTATCTTTTACCATTGCATGTTCACGAGCCAGTTCAGTCATATATTCACATATCAGTATGCGTGATCATCTTATCAGTGCTTTCAGTCATGCATTCACGTATTATGTTGGACATATAATCATGCATCAGATATGCATGGATTCAGCTTGTCAGTTATGTATCAGATATGCATTCTCATTTTGAGAAACTCAGTTCATCAGAGCACGCAGTCCTTCATTCATAAACCAGTATAATATGCTCAGTTTTCAGTCATGTCAGTCATGAACTCATGTCTCAGTAGTGAATGTCTTGTACGTACTCCAGTTTATCATTTTTCCCCTCTCAGTCAATCTCATTCGAGGACAAATGTTCCCAAGGGGGAGATATTGTAATACCCCACAAAATCGCGTGTTAAATTCATCTCGTAAAGCTCCATGAAAGATCCCAAGACTTAGAAACAATTTTCTAAGTGTTCAAGATTCAACACTTAGTCTTATTTTAGACCTCCAAACTTTGAGGATTTATTTGGCGACCTTCCCGACATCCGTTTTTAAATTTTCAAGTTGTGTTTCGATCATAAAAGCTTGTAGTATATCCCGGGTGAGTTTCAGAATTTTTGGAGTAGCGTAAGGGCATGTTTGGGTTCCCAAAACAGAAACCCCGGGCGATTAGCTCGCGCCGCCTGCTAACTCCAGTGCTTGCCCAATTTTTTTTAGCATTTCAGGGTCAACTTCAAATGATCATAACTCCCTGTATATAATGAACTGTGAGATCTTCTATATATCAAATGAAATCTATGAGAGTATTATTTCCAATGCAATTGGTTTCATCTAATTTGGTCATCTGAGTAAAATGTTATGATCAATTTACTTCAGCCTGTTAGACAGTCAACAGAGGGATAGCTGCATCTTTTTCTCTTTTCTTAAGGGCATTTTGGTCATCTCCCACCACATATATACCCATAAACACGGAATTAACCCCATTTTCCACCAAAATACACACTTTTCTTCCATTTTCTCTCAAGAACAAGAAGATGGTTTTCAATTGGGGATTTAATTTCAAGAATCTCTCCATCAATCTTCCAACAATAACGAACTAAGGTATGGATGTGTTGATTTATGGATTCCTTTCATCCATAAAGCTCAAAAAAATCATCTTCTAAATTATGTATTATGATATTTATGATGTTGATGGTTGATGATCATGTTGTTGAAATTTGATGATGCCCAAGATGGGATCTTAGTATGTTTGTATGAAACTATGGTGGTATATGATGTATAAACATGTGAAATTAGTGGTTGAATACTTGTAATCTTGATGAATCCACCTATGTTAAAGATTTGCATGTAAGGTGTTTGTGAAAATACCTAAGAGATTAGAAATCATGCTTTTATGACATAATAGGTCCTAAATGACTAGTCCATGTTCTATGCTTATGTTCAACATGATTTCCATGCAAATTGTTACGCATTGTTGTTGTAATATGGAATGCTCATGAAATTAAATTTATTCAAGTATTTACATGTTGTATGCATTCCCTTTTCATGATTAAGAATATGATAGCCATGTGTAGTATGAAATCCCCTACTTATGATATTGTGAATTATGGACTCTATTCTTATGATCAAGTCAGTCATGTGTGTCAGTTTCCTTCCATCGAGTCCTGGGGGTACTTGTACCCAAAAAATATAGCTGTGTGCCTAAAGCCATGTCATGTTGTCACGATATCCTCAGTCAATCCATGCTCAGTAGAATTCAGTCAGTCATGTGACTCAGGAAATCTCAATAATCTCATAAACTCAGTCAGTTACCAGACATCAGTAGTAATTCCATTAGTCAATGGAAATTCAGTAAACTCAGTACCAGTCCAGTTCTACTCAGTACTCAGTAACTTTAGTTCTCTCAGTCAGTTCTCAGATCTCAGTAGTATTCCGTCAGTCAACGAAACTCATTAAATTTAGCCTTGCTCAGCTAAGCAACACTATTAGTCCAGTTAATCAGTTCAGTCAGTCATGCTCAGTGTCTATTCAGATGGGAGTAGAAGTTAGCACCTAGTGAACCCAAGGATGGGAACACACACTGTCAGATGAGGGTGTGATTCTTAGCAGTCATCCTTGCATTCCAGAACTATGTAGCCAACATAGGTTGAGACATCAACACTGCCATCTTGAGGGTTGATGAGGCGGACATCCACCGTTCTTTTTTGGGGACACTGCCAAATTTGAGGGTCACTCACAGCTTATCTTTACCTGTGACACGGTATTGACACCCTTCGAATCAGGGAAAGGATTGGACCCCAGTTCAGCTACATTAGCATACATGGGGCATGTCGGTTAAACTACTACCTCCCACAGTTTCAGTCATTCAGTCTCAGTAAAAGAACTCAGATAGTTCTTCGGAATATCAGGACTGTCAGATACAGTCAACTCAGATATTGTACGGAACTCAAATAGTTCCATTAGATTTAGGGCTGTCAGCTACAGTCACCCATGTTATCAGTATCTAGTATCAAGGCTATCAGATATAGTCACTCATGTTATCAGCTATCAAAAATCATTTGCCAGTCATATTAGATTCCAGTAAACTCATGCTATCAGTACTCAGTTTCAGGACTGTCAGATATAGTCAATTAGACCAGTCCTTCATAATCAGGACTGCTAGAAACAATCATTCCTTTATCAGTAATAAAGTATCAGTCTCCTAGTATTCAGTAATATAGTATCAGTTCCTCACTTATTAGTGATTCACAGATCAATATCAGTAAACGTAGTCATTTAGTATCTCAGAATCGGTAAACTTATGTTGTCAATATTCAGACTCATTAGTCAGTATCATCATGAGTTCAGTAGCAGTTACTTATGTATGTATGTGTTCTCACATTCATATCAGTCAGCATTGTTCATGCATACAAACCCTTTGCATTTAGCCTACCTCACTCGTATACTCAGTACTCTCAGTTGTACTGACGCATTCGCGCTATGATGCTTTCTTTTATGTTACACCATAGGTTCAGATACACGATTTCCATACCAGTAGTAGCAGTAGCATCTTAGCTGTCAGAGTTCCAGCAGTGAGTCCTCGTCTCTCGAGGGCATGATCATTACTTATGTTATGGTTTATTTCAGTTCAGTTTTGCTAGTCGGAGTTAGTTGGGGACATGTCCCATCAACTCTCTATTCAGACAGTCATGTTAGAGGCTTTTCAGACTAGTATGTTCAGACTTCAGATAGTATTACAGTTGTTTTGGGCATTCTACACCCCACTCTCATGTTATGATTATTCCGTTTTGAATCTTATGGCCTTACAGTATTACGTATTCCGCATTTATGTTCTATATTATGCAGTGTACAGGTACAGATATCAGCCATGGGTTAGCTTGTGGTGGGGTCATGGCCACCGTGTAGAGTTCCGGTTCAGCAAATCGGGGCGTGACAAGTGTATAGGAATAATAGTGAATTTTTTGTTAACAACCCCTTTGTTGTTTGTTAAATAAAATATTGCTATAAATCTAATTGTATTTTGATATGTGAATAAAGGATGCAAAAAACACTCATAAGTTTCTGGTGAGCAAAGACAAAAGTGATGAAACTATTTTTATTATAATCTCATTAAATTGTTGAGGGAAGCCAAAGTGTTCTTCCTCTGGGAGATGTATAAGTAGATAAGCACTATCTTTCTGAAGTTGCAACTTAGTAATAGTTTATCTGACCTTGTACTACTTCTACACTTAGGAATATGCCTTCTCAGTCCAATAGTTCCACGGGGCATCATGTACAGGAAGCTTTTACAGCTTAAACTTATTGTGACTCGTATACGCGGGTCACCAAATATATTTATTGGAACACCTAAACTGCAGCTTTTTGATCCAACGCAATCTTACAAAGATGGTTGAATTGAAATTTGGTATGGGAATTCTAACTGGATCTATCAGTTTCATGTTTTGTAAAGCAAACTGGATCTAGCTTTCTTTACAACTGAAAGAGCATTGTTGCTACTACATCAACAATGGCTAAAGCTTTCACATGTTCCATGAGGAGTGCCAAAGCTTCAAAATTTGTTTGAAGAGATGACTTGATTTGGATGAGGACACTCAAGAGAAGAGAAAGATTTGGTCCTGCTTCCTTCTCATGCATCCTTTTCTGAAGCCCACATGTTAATAGGAAGTGGATGAGCCTCTGAAACTCGTGAGCATACACTTTGTACCTTTGCTTGTTTTCTCAAATTTTTCTGTGCAAAGTAGCTTTTGAGGTTAGTACAATATAGTATATTAATGAATCTTCACAATCCTACTTTCGTTTGTCTTTTTTATACAATGCTTTGAACTGAGACTATTAAGAGCATATTTTTTCAAATTAGAATGAACTTACTATCCATTTTTTCGTGGTGTTTTCAGACTATTGACTACGTGTTACTTTTTACTGTCAAACTATTAACATACAAAACATTCAAAATTACCCAATTAAAAGTAACTACATATAGTAAAATAAATAGAAAATCATTAAAAAAAAGACGGCAAATAATGTTGAATTTGATTGCAAAGGTTATATAGATATATTAAAGATAAGTTGTCACCTCTGAACTAATGATAATAACAATTCAATTTGACCAAATCAATAAGATTATAATTTTTTAATATTATTCGCGCATCGCGCGGGTTCGTATACTAGTAATAATTAATGACACATGGAAAATAAATTATGAATCATCTTATGCTCTTGATTTTGACGCCATCAAAGTCAAATTCACATTTTCTTCTAAAGTAAGCTAAGGTTAGGAGGCTTTTTCTTGTTTTCCTTAATATGATATATAGCGATATCGTGTAAAATATTTTGTACGCTATATATATCAATGTAGTTTAACCGGTTAGGTGTTGTCACACTCTTTCTCACGTTACTGACATATATTCAATATAAATAATTATAAGTGTAGGCAGACGATCATGAATTTAAGTAATATATGAATTTAAGTTGAAACGAATATTCAAAAATTAAAGTTGTGTTTTTATATGAAAATGCAATTAAGTTAAACTTTTGTGGGTGAAAATTGGAAAAAGAAACTATTAAAACCTATTTTTAAGCTTCAATTTTCATAATACTTTTTGTATTCTACCATCACTTGACATTACAAATCGACACTTACAGCGAAATGAATAAAATTTCTCTATCTTTAGTTTAGAGTTTTCGGATTCAAGTTTTGCAAATAAAAAAAAATCCATTAGATAGCAGTTACCTTTAGTTGGCCATACACAACGAATAAAGATGAATCAGACCAGTAAATTCCGAACATAAAATAATTATACACGAAAAAAAATTCTTGAAAAGAGAAAATTTTGAAATTATAAATTACTACTGTTATGAAACGGACAACAATAAGCAATATCACAAAACGAAAGAAAATAAGAATACACAGATTTACGTGAAAATCCTTGACGGGAAAAACCACAGGCAGAGGAGGAGGAATTTCACTATAATGGAGAGGAATACAATCGGAGACAAAAGTCTCAATAATGTATTTTTAAACCATCCAAAAACGACCAACTAAATCGCACTTATCGGTCCGATCCCTCCACTACCACCACAAACCCCACAAAAAATTACAAACATGGGTCGCATCGCGAACTTTTCAGGGCCGGATCAACAAAATTCGGGTCACAAACTCTAACAACTACAATTTGAGATTGTGCTATTTCAATATGAACAATTAACCAGTCTTACATGGAAGGACAAGTGATATTGGTAGGACTAACCAGTTTACCATATCTAACAAATTGAAAAAAAGCATTGTATTCAGTACATAATTTAACATCTAGTTTCTGTTAAAAAGTTTTGTTTACTGTTGCCATTTAGGCCAAAGCGTGAGATCCCTTTGTGGACAATTGGATTTTAACATTTGCAGCTTTTAATATCAAAGAGTTGAATCCAAGAGTAAACAGACCTATTAATGAAGGAGAAGGTGATTAAAACAGGCTGACTGAGACAGTTTTCAATGCCAAAGCACTAGACATGCTGAATTTTAATGGATTTAAGGTTAACTTAACTCTAACGGTGTAATAATGTTTTCATCTTTGCGAGAGTTTCAAACTTAGTGATGTGTTTTTGGATGAGGAATTTATATTTTATATTTGATCCTGTACTTCAGGAACAAGGTGTTCACGCTTTTGAAAGTAATAAGACAATCTCTAAGAAATGATGCATAAATTTACCTTTTCCATTTTTCGATTGCCTTTTATCAAATGTATTTTGACAAATTGCTGAAAAAATATGACTTCAAGTTTCAACATCTCACTCACCTTGTCTAATTAGGCAGTATTTTTATAATCACTTTAAACACAATGATCTATATATGTCTGTTCACTAAGAGACAGACAATGGCGAGCTTAATTACAATGCTCCCGTTTGAATCAAGTGGCTGGAATTATATCTTCCACAGTTTGATTTATGTATGGATTATGCTTATGATAGTTTGCTGAGGGGTCTCTCAGGCCTTCGTGGTTTGGGATGCCCGGCGCGGCCAAGGCCTCGGCTCGGCCCGTGATATCAAGGGAGTAAAAACCCTGACCTAACCCAGTAGGATTTCTCAACCAATTCACTTAAAAAAAACAACTTTTAGATTACAACCTTGTGCAACCTAGGAATTAAACTATTAATTCCTCACTCTTACAATAACTCTATTAAAAGCGTTCTCTACAATAGCTCTATTGTAAAGATAACCAACGCTAACTCTAGCCCACAAAGGTACTACCGCGGCTAACTCTAGTCCCCACCACTACAATGGCTAACTCTAGCCCACAACATCTACAAGATATGAGAGGAAACTGTTAGGTTCAATGGTGTGAATGGAAAATGGAGGCAAATTCTTGGAGAGAAAGTGTACTCACTAAAGGAAAGTCTACTTTTGCCACATTAGTGGGGAAAACAACTTTATAGTGTTTTTATTAAGAAACACTTCTTCAAGTGGATAGTGGAAAGAACCAAGAGGTGTCTCGCGCCGCCATCGTTGCTCGCTCGACTTCGAATTTCAGTTTAATTGAAACTTGGAAAAAAATAGTCCGGAAAATCCAACAGAAAATTGCATTTGGGAAAATGGATGACTGTTCGAAAAAGACATACTGTTTTGAATGGACAAACATGACCATTCCGAGATGATATTCCTTTCTAATGAACCATTGTCTGCTTTTTGAAGGGGCACTTCATTGAGCGAGTTCGAAGAATCCGATAGTTTGAGGTACTTCTACTGTCGGATTGTAAGTCATTTTATCCGTCCGCAACCTTGGGTACTTGAGGAAAATTAATTCCTTAAGTACACTCCGTGAATTCGGAGGACTTGACTTTATTTTTGCTTTATCTTGTTTCTTTAAATATAACACACTTCTTTGATAGTTCGTATTGAACTTGTGTTGAAGGTGTTGAAAAAGTTCTTGAAAAAGTCTCAAACGCGTGTTGAAGTTTACTGAATAAACATATATATTGTGATCCAAAATAATAGAAATAAAATACCTATGAAATCTTCTCAAAAGAGGAGTAGGTTTACATGTTAGAGAAAAATATAAAGACTCAACAACCTAAAGCTAAAGACATATTCAGTTGTAGCAAACTGGTCCCTTGGTTCACTTTGATGGAACATTGTGATGGCTTTGCAAGATGAATGAGAATTTTGATTGTGCAAATGCTAAGTTTTCCTCCCACATAATGATATATATATATATATATATATATATATATATATATATATATATATATATATATATATATATATAAAGCAAATGAGAGGGGAAAACCTAGAATATTTCTCATTGGTTGAGATTAAAAAATGTTGCTCCTCTGCTGTTGTGCCTCCAACTTTTCTCATTGGTCAACAACTGTACTGTTGACTACCAGAAGTTCAATGACCGATAAACCTGGTCCCTTGACAGGTTCGTCAATCATTAGGAATGGATGTCCATGTGTCATTCAGTTCTTCCATGTCGTATATCACTACACATATTAGAACTAGGAAATATCTCCTTGAGAAGTTATCAATTAACAAGGTTAAGAAATGGATGAAGTTCTATAGGTAGTATATCTGGTAAGGACCAGGTTCTAACACAACTGACTTAGAAAAATGAATCAAGTTCTATAGACAACATATCTAGTCCCTCATTAGTTTTATCAATCATCAAAACCACAAGTACATCACCATCTTATCTAAAAAAGCTTGGACAGTTAAGAGAGAGTTCAGTTTTACTTACTTAATTGTATTCTCAATATGCATGACAGCATGTCAAGAATAAACGTATAATCATCAGACTTTCTTTCTGCAAGGTTAAATTTTTATTTTGAGAAGTGACGTGAAGTTTCATTTACTGTTATAATTATCTAGATCGTTGAAGCTCCAACGCAAAATACTTGTTTTCTTTTCAGAAGAAGTATGCCTTACATCTAATGTATTGAAGATTAATTATACTTGTACTTTGCGTTAATCAAGATTAGTAATTGGTTAGTTAATTGTGGATTAGGAGTTAGTTTGTTAGTTGATTGGTTAGTGGTGTCCAGTTGTCAAGCAAGTTGGTGGTTGTATATATAATGTACAATGGACAAATGAGAGTCAGTTTTCACTTTCTCTTAGCTACTGGCTGCTTCTCTCCAATGGAGATTACTCTTTTCTCTTCCAAATTCTTATTAATGGCACACATTTCTCAACGTGTTTCTTAACATGGTATTAGAGATAGCTAGATTGGTTAATACCTTGATAACTGTAGGTTTTTTTATCATTGTTGCAGAGATCTTTTCATCTTTCCTGCGTTCGTAGTTTTGTAAGTTCTGAAGCTTTCGATTTTTAATTCGTATATGCAAAAGGTTGTTGTTTGTTGATGGAACTTTGATTTCACATTTTTGTTGATTAAACTCACTTAGATTAGCTTGAATTGAGCTTAGTTTTAGTTAATTGAATCTGCATATCAATGGCGGTCACTGAGAATGTCGTTAATTGCGGAGAAACTTCCACATATGCTTCGTCTACTCTAAATATGGAGGCGGGTGATGCTTTGTACATACATCCTTCAGATAGCCCAGGGATGATGTTGGTTCCAATACAATTCGATAAACTGGGATATAGATCCTAGAGGAGAGGAGTTCGACGTGCATTGTCCGTGAAGAACAAATTAGGGTTCATAGATGGTAGTTGTAAGAAACCAGATACAAATTCATCTCAATTTTGTCAATGGCAAAGATGCGATGATATGGTAACATCGTGGATTTTCAATTCGTTGTCAAAGGAAATATCTGATAGTGTGGAATATTTATGTGATTCAGTGGAGTTTTGGAGAGAACTGGAAGATGGATATGATCAAACTAATGAAGCCAAATTATATCAAATACAAAAGAAGATTAATGATCTCACACAAGGAGCATCTACACAAAGATGAAGAAGTTATGGGAAGATTTAAATACTCTCAGTACTAAAGATCAATGTAGTTGTGTGTGCATGTGTGGAGCAAAGGAAATATTGCATAAGGAAGAGCAAGATAGGAGACTGGTTCAATTTCTCATGGGATTGGATAAGATATATACTATGGTCAGAGGAAATATCCTCATGATGAATCCTTTACCATCCATAGCACAGGCTTTCTCTTTGCTGATACTGGAGGAAAAACAAAGGGAATTTCAACCTACTAGTCGATTGATGGTCGAATTAACCTCTCTCAATGCCAACAGCTATAACAATAGGAACATTGCAGCCAGACCTCTCAAAAAGAATTTTTCAACTAATAACTTCAGAGGAACCAACTATACATGAGGGAATAGGAATGCAGGAATTGGTAGAAATACTGTCATATGTGACTTTTGCAAAAGGCCAGGTCATACAAAGAATAGATGTTATAAGTTGCATGGATATCCATCCCCACAGAAAGTTCAAGGGAATTGTCAAGCTTTCAGACATGATGTGCCCACTGGCAACCAATATAACACTGGAACTCAGAATTACAGACAAAATAATAACTACAAAGGCAAAGGAGTTGTTGCCAATGTACATGGAATACCAGGAGATACAAAAGAGGACCACTTGTCAAGAGAAAATCAGAATGATAACAGTCTTACAAAGGAGCAATTTGGATAGTTAATGACTCTAATGCAGTATTTTCAGAATGAGTACATGGGAGAGAATCCCAACACTACTGGAAACTTGACTTTAGATGTTGGTAACCTGGTATTGTTTTTGCAAATCTTCTATAGATTTTGATCACCCTTTATGAAAATGCTTTAAATCAAATGCTAACTTATGGATTATAGACTCAGGGGCTTCCAATAATATGACCTTCAGTAAAGATCTCCTACAAAACATCACACCCCTGCCATATCCCATATTAGTATCTCTCCCTAATGGTTATAGAGTTAAGGTATCAGAGTTTGGTGATGTAAAAATTTCACCCATGATCACATTACATAAGATGTTATATGTTCCTTCATTCAAGTACAACTTAATGTCTGTCCACTCTCTTTCTTCTTCCCTAAAATATATTTTTTTTATTTACAAATACATTATGTATGCTGCAGGCCCTTTCAATGAATAGGCCTCGGGTGATTGGTAATTGCAGGGATGGACTTTACTACCTGTGTTCAAGATGCTTGAGCACCACTAGTTCATCATTGCCATATCTTCTACTTGTTGCGATGCTCTTAATATCAATTCGATATCTACTTTGCCTAAATCTTGTGTTGTATCTATGAAAACTACACTCACTAGGAGTGCAGATGATCTGCTTTGCCACCCTACTGCAATTCCTTCTGTACATAACTCCATTTTACTAATAAAGCAGATATGTTTGTTTCTAATTCTTGTTTGTCTGGTAAACATAACATGGACTTATTGTGGCATTATAGACTTGGCCATGTTCCCTTTGTGAAAATGAGAGGTATTCAATCCCTACTAGCTAAAATCTCTTCCAAACAACCTTTCTTGCGTTCCATCTGCCCCATGGCTAGACAAACATGACTACTTTTTAGCAGTAGCACCAGTCACACTAAGCATATTTTTGAATTTGTCCATGTAGATCTATGGGGCCCTTATCATAATTCTACACATGACAATTACAAATATTTTCTCACCATGGTAGATGATAATAGTAGATCTACCTGGACACATCTATTGAGCACCAAAAGAAATGCCTTATCTGTCCTAAAGACTTTCATCACAATGATACAAAACCAATTCAACACTACAGTTAAAACCATCAGATCAGACAATGGTCTTGAGTTTACAAGCAATGAAGCTTTAGTTTTCTTTCAATCTAATGGGATAAAACATCAAAAAACTTGCCCCTACACACCACAAAAAAACAATATGGTGGAGAGAAAACACAAATACTTTCTTGAAACTGCTAGAGCTCTCTTGTTTCAATCAAAATTATCTTTGAAATATTGGGGTGACTGCCTCCTAATAACAACATACATCATTAATAGACTTCCCTCTAGTTACCTCAAAAACAAATGCCCTTTTGAGTTGTTGTACAACCAAAAACCTGATTATTCTCACTTAAAATCCTTTAGATGTTTGTGCTATCGAATAGTGCCCAAAGTCCACAGAGATAAATTTGAACCAAGAACTACACCACATGTTTTCATTAGATACCCATTTGGAACAAAAGTCTACAAGGTAATGATTTTTGCTACAAAAAGAATACAAGTCTTTAGGGATGTTATATTTCACGAGCATATCTTCCCTTTCAATTTGATATCTACAAAACACATACACTAAAGACAGTGTACTATGATGATCCTATGTACTCTGATTGTGGAACACCTGATAGCTTAGTAAGTGATCATGTGAATAATTTTGTTACATACACTGCATCACTACTGAACTCAGTTCCCACATATACATCTTCTTTACCTCCTACACCACATATATCATCACATGATTTTTCATTTCCCTGAATAAACTAATAATCATACAAATATACATATTAGAAGATCTACTAGGGAATATAAAACTCCCCTTTACTTCAAAGACTACATATGTTCAATTCCTACTTTGAAAGCCATTCTTCCACTAAAATATGCACCACCTGCAAGTATGCACACTGATTCACACACCAATTTCTCTAATGCTAATTTCTCTTTGAAAGAAATATTTACCAATCATCACCATGTGTCCCTTGATGCTACTGCACACCACAGTCAAGCACTTGTTGAAAGTATTTGTCATGATAGTGAACCATCATCTTATGAAAAAGAAGCCACAAGCCTTGCTTGGCAAAAGTCTATGATTCAAGAATTTGAAGCATTACATGCTAAAAACACTTGGGACCTTGTTGAGATGCCACCAGGAAAATAAGCGATTAGTTGTAGATGGGTATATAAGATCAAACATAAGGAAAATGGAAGTGTGAAAAGATTCAAGGCTAGACTTGTGGTTAAGGAATATACACAGCTAGCTGGAATAGATTATACTGATACGTACTCACTAGTAGTCAAGATGACTATAGTCAGAACTTTGGTAGAATGTGTTATTAAAAAAGGTTGGAACATGTTTCAATTAGATATAAACAATGCCTTCTTGCACAGAGATCTTCATGAAGAAGAGTACATGCAATTACCTCAAGGTTTGGATGTAGATAACCCTAAATTAGTGTACAAATTGAATAAGTCTCTTTATGGGCAAACTCAAACAAACAGACAGTGGTATGCAAAGTTAACTAAAGCCTTATCTGCTAGAGGATACATTTACTCTCATCATGATTACTCTCTATTCTTCAAGAGAAATGGATCACTGATGGTATTCATAGTTGTGTATGTTGATGATGTTATCCTAACAGGAACAAATTTAGAAAAAATAGTATTGCTTAAGAGTTATCTCCATGAGACATTCAAGATTAATGATCTTGGACACTTATACTATTTCCTGGCATGGAGGTACTTGACACATCAAGAGGGGTCATTATCTCTCAAAGGAAATTTACTATGGACCTGCTCAAATAATACAACTATTTTAACTACAGTTCTGTGTGTTCTCCACTTGATCCTACTATCAAACTAAGAGCTAAGGAGGGGGACCCACTACCAGATCCTACATACTATAGAAAGCTTATAGGCAAGCTAAATTTTCTCACCGATACAAGGCTGGATATTGCATTTAGTATGCAGCAGTTATGTTAATACATGCAAGATCCAATAATACCTCACTTACAAGCAGCCTTCCATTTGCTAAGGTACCTGAAAAAGATCAAACACTAGACATCTACATGTCCAATGATCCTTCTGGTACAGTGATAGCATTTTTTGATTCTGACTGGGCTTCTTGATCAAACTCGATGAGGTGAGTTAGTAGGCTTAATACCCCAAAAATCGAAACCAATATTAGAACCATAATTCAAGTCCATACAAAATAAATTATACTGATTTGGTACTTTTACTAGTGTGTTTTATGTATATTAAGGCTTCAAATAACTCCTAGCTATTAGACAAATCAAAATATCCCTTATCGATTGAGTTTTTAGAGAAGAATGTTGCTATAGTCAACATCAAACAAGCATATCCTTAGTTTTACTAAGAATTTTTGAGGTCATGACCCACCAAAAGATAGATAATTGAATTATCTTTCTAATGATACCAATTTTTCCTAAATCGATACTTGGGTGAGAAGTTATGGCAATTTTAGTGAGAGGCAGTAGCTCACAGCAATAATGCCATGTCGCGGTGATCCCCAAAATCATACTCGTCCCTTTCTAGTAGCTCATCACAATTAGCCGTGTCGTGCCAATTATCATGGTGGAACAGGTGCTGCGTTGATATCGAACAAACAAGGAAACACAAAATCACACCCCAAAACAATCCACAAATCACAACAAATTGTGGACCAAATGGGGACCTCTCTCAGATTCACTATCTAGAACAAGAAAGAAGAGGATGCAAAGTGTTAATACACGAAAACAGCCAGCCAAAAACAAGTTTAGCAAAACAAGATGAAGCTCCACAATATTACAATAGCAACAAGAACAAACGGGTTACATTAACAACACAAGAAGCCGAAACTAAAACAAGATACAAGATAGATAGTTAGATAAGTGTTGATGTAGTCTTAACAACCCAAGAGCATATTCCACTCTTACACCTTTAACACATCACACAAAAAATACCTAACTCTTAAAATTGACATAAGAGAGGAGTCCACACCCAAGCACCAACGTATCAAGCAAAATGCAATACACAAGAGAATCCACCCTTATGTTATGCCCTAGTTTCGGTTGTGGACTCTCTCTCTCTCTAAGAGAAGTGTTCTTTCTTCAACATTCATAAAAAATACCAACTAAAACCCTACAATGTTCAATTTATATTACATTACAAAATAAAAGACAAAAGACTAAAAGACCCTTTAATGAAAAGGGCTCCAAAAATAGCCCATGGAGTGTGCTTGGGACGGTTTTTGGGCCTCCTTCACACTTAGACTTGTGCACTCTTTAGGTGGTCTTCAAAATACTCAAAAAGTTTCCATGATTGTGATCGTACTAGTATCATCCTCTCCATCTTGAGAGGAATTTGACCACAAATTCACGGCTTCACCTCGTGCAATTGGCCCTCCAAAACAAAACACCCAAAATAGTTTGCAAAACATCAAGAAAGTGCACAAAATAGTCCATAAAATAAAACAAAGGGAACCCAAGGATACAATGAGAATAAGTCTCGGCTAACATCTTCATTTTGAACCTCGGCTTCCTCTCCATCTTGAGCTTTATCTCCAATCTCATCCGAAACAAGTCTCCTACCATCATACAAGCATTGTCGTAGACCCCATATCCGTCATGTTCCTTTCTACCATTCTCCTCCATATGGACATATCGGGTTTGGTGTAGTGGAGCTTCGGTTGAGAGGCTTGCTTTGGTTAAGTGGGGTTTCGGTTGTGAAGTTTGGATGGGAGGAAATTGGCTTCCAAGTCCTCCTTGTTGGACTTGATCAACTTGCGAGGGAAGTGGTCTATCTTGTTCTCGGTTTTGAGGGCTATTTGTAGCTTGGATTGTGGCATTATGTGGTGGTCTTGGAGGATTGGTCATTAGAAGTAAAGTTTCGGGAGTAAAAGCACGAGAGTTCCTTCGACTCTCCATTCGATCCAACCTCTCACTCATTGTTACCACATCCGAGTTAATTTTTTCAAGACCCACATTTGACCTAGCAAGGTCTCGGGACACAGCATCAAAGAGGGCCAAAATGGTTTCAATTATGGCCAACAGTTACCTACAAAACAACAAACAAGTTAGTTGTACAAGAATGGTCCTCACACTCCCTCTCTATTGTTTTGTTTCTAGAATTTTTCACACTTTTATCTCACAAGTGTCGTAACCTTACTTGTACTCCATGAGGCATTGAGAGGTGGACCAAGTATTACAATGAGTCAAAAGAATAAGACACACAAAGGAACGTATACACGAAGAACGATTTCAAAACTAACTTACATTCTAGTACTAGCTTGTAAGTTAGTAATGTAATCAACAAACGAAACTAAAGAAACAATAAAATGAAACTAAGAAATCTAAAATTTGAGCTTAAAAATTGTCGGTGAACAGTAAAAATGTGATAACATGGCAACCCTCAATTGGTCATGGTTTTGTCAAGTTTTATTGTCCAAGGTTCAAGTTTTGACCAATTTTTTATCTGGATTGGTGGAATTGTTTAAGGAGGGAAATAATAAGTCTTGGAACTCTTTTTCAACTCAAGTTTTAAGACTTGGACTTTTGTAGTATTTTCCCTTGAAACAAGGCCCTCAAAACATGGAAGTTGGTTGGAAAAGGGTTGTAAGTCTTTGAGTGGTTGGAAGTGGTGGTAAAAGTGTTTGATGGCTAACAAATACTACACCTCCTTCCTTCATCCTCTTAGATCTAACATCCACTTTTTTTTTCAATAAAAGATGAAGATTGGTGAAGAACACCAAGAACACAAACTTTTGAATCTTGGAGTCTAAGGTTCAAGTTGGTCTCACACTTCAATCAACACTTTGTCAAGTTCCACCTTTCAACAACAACTTCAACAAGAGGTTCTTAAGCCACCAATTCACAACAATAACACAAGGCCAATCTTAAGAACTCAACAATAACAACACCAACCTTCAACAATAAGGATCAACACATGACCACTTCAAGTTCACAACAACAATGTCAATATTATAAGCCCAACCTTTAGATCTAGACACTTTTAGTGTTGGTGAGAAAGAAACAACACTAGAAACACACTATAAAAACAAAATAAATACAAGATCTAGTCAAGAAAAATAAGAAAATCTCGGCCAAGACAACAACACAACACAATTTTTGGCCAAGAACATAAAAATGGACAGATTGCTATTTTTTGAAATTTTTCAATTTTTATCAAAAAAAATTTGACTAATCAAACCCAAGATTGGATTTGTGGTAACAAAAACCAGGTTTTCTTTGATACCAAATGATACATAACAAACAAGGAAACACGAAATTACACCCCAAAATAGTCCACAAATCACAACAAATCGTGGACCAAATGGGGACCTCTCTCGGGTTCACTATCTAGAATAAGAAAGAAGAGGATACAAGGTGTTAATACACCAAAACAGCCAGCCAACAACAATTTTAGTAACACAAGATGAAGCTCCACAATATTACAATAACAACAAGAACAAACGGGTTACATTAACAACACAAGAAGCCAAAACTAAAACAAGATACATGATAGATAGTTAGATAAGTGTTGATATAGTCTTAACAACCCCAGAGCATATTCCACTCTTAGATCTTTAACACTTCACACAACAAACACCTAACTCTTACAATTGACACAAGAGAGGCGTTCACCACCCAAGCACCAACGTATCAAGCAAAATGCAATACACAAGAGAATCCACCCTTATGCTATGCCCTAGTTTCGGTTGTGGACTCTCTCTCTCTCTCTAAGAAAAGTATTATTTCTTCAACATTCATAAAAACTACCAACTAAAACCCTACAATGTTTAATTTATATTACATTACAAAATAAAAGACAAAAGACTAAAAGACCCTTTAATGAAAAGGGTTCAAAAAATAGCCCATGGAGTGTGCTTGGGATGGTTTTTGGGACTACTTCACACTTAGACTTGTGCACTATTTAGGTGTTCTTCAAAATACTCAAAAAGTGTCCATGATCGTGATCGTACTCGTATCATCTGTTCTGATACCGATGATATGAGTACGATCACGATCATGAACACTTTTTGAGTATTTTGAAGACCACCTAAAGAGTGCACAAGTATAAGTGTGAAGGAGTCCCAAAAACCATCCCAAACACACTCCATGGGCTGTTTTTGGAGCCCTTTTCATTAAAGGGTCTTTTAGTCTTTTGTCTTTTAGTTTGTAATGTAATATAAATTGAATATTGTAGGGTTTTAGTTGGTAGTTTTTATGAATATTGAATAAATAACACTCCTCTTAGAGAGAGAGAGTCCACAATCGAAACTAGGGCATAGCATAAGGATGAATTCTCTTGTGTGTTGCATTTTGCTTGATACGTTGGTGCTTGGGTGGTGGACGTCTCTCTTGTGTCAATTGTAAGAGTTAGGTATTTGTTGTATGAAGTGTTAAAGGTATAATAGTGGAATATTCTCTTGGGTTGTTAAGACTACATCAACACTTATCTAACTATCTATCTTGTATCTTGTTTTAGTTTCGGCTTCTTGTGTTGTTAATGTAACCCGTTTGTTCTTGTTTCTATTGTAATATTATGGATATTTATCTTGTGTTTCTAAACTTGTTGTTGGCTAGCTGTTTTAGTTTATTAACACCTTGTATCCTCTTCTTTCCCGTTCTAGATAGTGAATCCGAGAGAGGTCCCCATTTGGTCCACGATTTGTTGTGATTTGTGGACTATTTTGGGGTGTGATTTCGTGTTTCCTTATTTGTTTTGTATCATTTGGTATCAAATAAAGGATGATTTTTGTTCCCACAAAGCCAATCTTAGGTTTGATTAGTCAAAAAAAATTTGATAAAAACTGAAAAATTCTAGAAAATAGCAATTTGTCCATTTTTGTGTTCTTGGCCAAAAATTGTGTTGTGTTGTTGTCTTGGCCGATATTTTCTTGTTTTTCTTGAATATATCTTGTAGTTATTTTGTTTTTTTAGTGTGTTTATAGTGTTGGTTCTTTCTCACCAACACTAAAAGTGTCTAGATCTAAAGGTTGAGCTTATAATATTGATATTGTTGTTGTGAACTTGAAGTGGTCATCTGTTGATCCTTATTGTTGAAGGTTGGTGGTGGAGTTGTTGAGTTCTTAAGATTGGCCTTGTGTTATTGTTGTGAATTGGTGGCTTAAGAACCTATTGTTGAAGTTGTTGTTGAAAGGTGGAACTTGACAAAGTGTTGATTGAAGTGTGAGACCAACATGAACCTTAGACTCCAAGATTCAAAAGTTTGTGTTCTTGGTGTTCTTCACCAATCTTCATCTTTTATTGAAAAAAAAAGTGGATGTTAGATCTAAGAGGATGAAGGAAGGAGGTGTAGTATTTGTTAGCCATCAAACACTTTTACCACCACTTCCAACCACTCAAAGACTTACAACCCTTTTCCAACCAACTTCCATGTTTTGAGGGCCTTGTTTCAAGGGAAAATACTACAAAAGTCCAAGTCTTAAAACTTGAGTTGAAAAAGAGTTCCAAGACTTGTTATTTCCCTCCTTAAAAAATTCCACCAATCCAGATCAAAAATTGGTCAAAACTTGAACCTTGGACAATAAAACTTGACAAAACCATGACCAATTGAGGGTTGCCATGTTATCACATTTTTACTGTTCACCGACAACTAGATAGATAGATAGATAGATAGATAGATAGATGGACGGACGGACGGACGGACGGACGGACGGACGGACAGACGGACGGACAGCAAGCAGGCAGGCAGGCAGGCACACAGACAGACAGACAAACAGACAGACAGACAGACAGAGAGACAGAGACAGACAGACAGACAGACAGAGAGACAGAGACAGACAGACAGACAGACAGAGAGACAGACAGACAGACAGACAGACAGACAGATAGACGATATAAATTTTGGCTATTATCGTTATGAAAAGCTTGAAGCATTTATAGCTTCCAACAATTAGTATTCAATTTTTTTCCTAACTATCATTCAGTTCAAGTTTAAAGATTCTTGTAAACTAAAATGCATTGCATAGATTTTGGCGATAATTAAGATTTTATTTTTTATGTTAGTTGATACTATTTTTATTTTATAAGTATTTTCTTATTGGTTAAACCGAAAACCGAACCGTTAAGTATCAAAAACCGATAAACCAAAACCGATAAGAAAATATCTTTTTGGTTGGTTATTGGTTTTACATATTTAAAAACTAAAAACCGATAAACCGAACCAATAACACGTAAAACCGAACCGACCGATGCACACCCCTAGTGTGAAGTGCGCCATACTTATCGTCAAGAGGCTACAAGACATTTTAGGAAAAGTTTCCCTTCTTTCAGTGTTTATGTCATGCGAAAGAGAATGAACTCTATCTAAACTCTCTTGCTAACCTATCCATACTTCTGTTTACAGAAAATTTCACCCAAAAAGAACAATAAAAGAAGAAATGGGAATCCGCCCACACCTTCGCCTGTTCAGGAAGTTCCCCTGAATGAGCATGTCTCTCATACCGAATTTAGAGCATCTTTCACTACCTTAGCTTATTCAGTAATTGCTCAAAATAATATAAAGGTTATTGTACTATCTAGGCTTTTGATCCATGCTCAGCTGAGTGATAGAAGGGAGCATAGGAAGAAAAAGAAAAAGAATAAGAGTGCCAGAACAAGTAGTTTTAAGCCAAGGTCAAGGGGTAGTAACCGCTCCTAATTTCATTAAAAATTCTCAGCCAGAGATCCTCCTTTAGCCAGTGTTCCAATGCCTAAGTATAAGAATAACAGTCGAGATAGATCACCAGGCTCTAAGTCATAGGGTAGTCGGAAGGGCGTTCGTACAAATCCGTTTTATGGTAAATGTAGAAAGAATCATAAGGATTTGTGTAGAGCCGCCAGTGATATGTGTTTTGGGTGTGGCAAGCCAAGTCACAAAGTTAGATATTGCTCAAAGAGTGGTCAGCAGGGTCAGTACAACCGTCCCCCAGTTCCATCCAGTCACCCAACTCAGTAGGGTGCTGATGATAGGCGAATTTACACGCCTATATCAATATATTTTGCCCATATTTTAGCCTAGTTTTGAGAACAAAGTATATATTTCATGCACTTTTAGTCCTTTTTCCTGTAAATGAGCTAACAAACATGATTAGTAAAGTTTCAGGTATAAATGATGCAGAATTCAGCATTTTATGGCTTACTTGACGCAAAAGAAAGCTCACGAAGGAAGGGAAGGGAGTTTACACGCCTAAAGACCAAAACTACTGCATGGAAAATCTGTCTCGGGCTAAAACAGCATTTCTGAAGACTTTGGGGATTTGCAGTAACTTAGTTGGATTTGGACAATGATACATTAACCTAGTACAATTGGGTTATGTATTTCATTAGTTTATTTGGATTATGATAATGTTACATTAACCTAGTACAATTGGGTTAAGTATTACATTAGCCTAGTAGGATTTGGTTAGATATTTTATTTATCTAGTAGGATTAGGATATGGGTATTATAAATACCCTATCATGCTAGAGATTTTGAAGAATCGGGGAGACCACAACACTTCCTTCCATCCCTCTCATCTTCCACTACAAACAATTCTACAACTCTTCTAATCTTTCCATTAATTCTATTTTTCTTCTTCTACTCTTCTATTCTTAAATTCCACAACAAGAGAATCGTTACTTTGCCTAGGAATTCACGCCTCACGCCTACCACCTAAGCTACACGAAATTACTCAATCTTATGGTATAACAACAATGTCAATCGTGATCTCCTTCGCATTCATGGGTAACTAAACTTCTCTGTTGGGGTTATGGAAGCCATATGAGATACTATCTATTGCTGTGAGTTTGTGAGTTCGCGACACGTATACTGCTTATATCATTATTCTCTTCATCTTAGTCTACATTCTTTGTGGTTGCAAACGCAAGAATACGCCAGTATAACATTTAAATTGTTCGAAAGAAAGGTTATCTGTCTGGAAAAGAGATAATGTCAAGGTAGTAGGGTCACCCCCTAAAATTCCCTACTAAAAAGCTAGTGTCGTAACTGGACTAACCTCTTGGAGAATTCGTACCGTTAGACACGCTTTAAGCTCGAAAGAGTTAAAGTGAAATAATCCTCGAATAGGTCGAAAGACGCCTGGATTTACCATCAAATACAATTCTCTATAAGCAGTTGCATGTCAGAATTCTACACACTCATAGCCAATAGAGACGTATACCTCAGAAGGTGGACATAACCCCAACGCCTCAATTCTCATTGTTTACAACTTACGTAACAATCTTTCTCTTTTACTTTGCTATTTTCAGCTTTTAATTAATTATTTTGGTGACACATTACAAATCCCCCCTTTTTACGAGACTTGCACCAAAAGTTTAGTAATTTTGCTTACTTGTTGGCCAAGCTATTCTCTGTGGGATCGACACCCAACCCTGTTGGGTTCTATATTTGCTTACGACCGCTTTACACTCCTACGAGAGCTGTAGATTGAGCGTTATCAAAAATTGGCGCCGCTACCGGGGAATACAAGTGTCAATCATGTTCGTGATAATTACTAGACCCTTTGGTCAAAGATTCTCGTACTTTTACGTTTAGTTTTTGTTTTTGTCTACTGCAGGTTTTTATTTTAGTCCATGCCTCATACTCGAAGTTCTGGTCAACCGTTATTACCAATCAATCCTGAACCACAATGCATTGGTAGAATGGAAGCACAAGCTGAATTCGCAAGGATGGCTGCTCAATAGGAACAAGCAAGATTGGCTGCCCTTGCCGCAGCCCAGGTTCAACAGCAGAACATTGATAACCCTGCACGAGCAACAAATCCTGACGATGAGGATTTAGGTGATGACGAATTACTAAACCCAAGGCATGATGCTGAAATCACAACACCTGCCAACAGAAGAGGTCGACAAGCTCGGTATAGACATGATCGCCAACCTATGCAGCTAGCTTTCGACGATGATGATGATGATCTTGATGGTGCCGGAGCCACTGGAGCTATAATTCCACCACCATTAGCGCCCAGAGCCAAGTTCAACATCACAAGCACCATGATTTAGTTATTGCAACTCAAGGGATTGTTTGGTGGACTAGCAGGCGATAATCCGAATATGCATCTCATCAACTTTATTTCAACATGCAAGTCTTTTGACAATCCTGGTGTTGGTCAGAATGCAATTCGATTACGTCTATTTCCATTATCTCTGTCTGGGGAGGCAACACTATGGTTGAATAGGCTGACTCCTGATTCAATTACAAATTGGAGGCAATTGAGAGACGCTTTCCTAGAAAGATTCTTTCCGCATTCCAAAAGGGCACAATTGAGAGATGAAATCAGCAACTTTCGTCAGCTTCCCACTGAAGCTCTTCATGAAACATAGGAGAGGTTCAAGACAAAGCTAGCGAGATGCCCAAACCATCACATGACTAATGTTCACCTCATGGAGATATTGTATAGAGCCTTGAATTCAATAACTAAGCCAGTGGTGGATAACGCAGCTGGAGGATCTTTTATGGACCTCACCTTTGGTCAAGCAAGCAATATGCTAGATCGCATGATGAAACAAAGTAGAGCTTGTCATACCAAGGATTCCGAGGTAGCAAGCCCCACTTTATCTATAAGCATGACTGCAGACCAAAGAAGAACATGATCAAGATTTAGCGCACATGAAAACGCAAGTGGATCTTCTGACAAAGCATTTATTATCAGGGAAGACCGAAAAAGTGAAAGCTGTGGTGCTAAAAGGAAGAGACGAATCTGATTCGGAAGAGGAGGCCAACTACTTGAACAATCAGGGGGGTTTCCGTGGGAATACCCAAGGAAACCAAGGTCGGAACTATTATGATAAATCTGGAAGCAAAGACCAAGGTATTTGGAAGAAAAACAATGAAAAGAGTGGTTTGTACGTTCCCCCTGGTAGACGTGATACCACCACATCTAATTCTGGAAGTATGGAAGACATGATGGCTAAATTATTAAAAGGAGTGGAAGCAACGAGCGCGGGAGTTACTGAGGTAATTAATGATTTGTCCTCCATGAAACAACTAGTTAATTCTCATTCCACTTCAATCAAGAAAATAGAGCAGCAATTGAGCCAACTTTCAGCAGCACTCAATCAAAGAAAGGCTGGCACTTTACCTAGCGATACTGTGCAAAACCCAAGGAATGATGGGTCATGCATGGCCATCACTACCAGAAGTGGTAAGGTGATGGAACCTTCAGCAAAAGGCAAGCAAGTGGTTGACGAAGTTGCGGACATGGATGATAACGCAAAAGGAGAAGATACCGCAACAACCAGTCCTGACGTCAAGGACGTCACGCCCAGTGACGTGCAACCTAAAAAAATGGAAAAACAGAAGCAAGAGAAGAAGAAAACCGTGGAGAGAACACTTCCATACCCACCACCACCTTTTCCCCAAAGACTGAAGAAGGTGGCGGATGACACTAAGTTCAGCAAATTCATGACTATGTTAAAGCAGCTGACCATTAATGTTCCATTGGTGGAGGCACTTGAACAAATGCCTGGGTATGCGAAGTTTATGAAGGATCTTTTGACAAAGAAGAGGGCAGAAAGTTATGAGCTGAAAGACGATGTGCATCATTGTAGTGCAATTGCTACCCGATCGATAGTTCAGAAGAAGGCCGACCCCGGAGCTTTCACTATTCCTTGCACCGTCGGATCTTTGAACTTTGCCAAAGCATTATGTGACTTAGGAGCCAGCATCAATTTGATGCCATTATCGATCTACAAGAAGTTGGGGTTAGGAGATCCTACTCCAACCAATATGAGGCTCGTCATGGCAGATAGGTCGGTAAAACGACCTGTTGGTATTCTATGCGATGTCTTGGTAAAAGTTTCTTCATTTATCTTTCCAGCAGACTTTGTCATCTTAGATTGTGAAGCAGATTCTGAGGTTCCCATAATCTTGGGGCGCCCTTTCCTTGCTACAGGAAGTGTGCTCATTGATTTGAGAGCTAATGAACTTTCATTCCGAATAAATGACGAAGTGGTTCATTTTGATGTTTGCAAATCAATGAAGCAACCCAAAGATCTTAGTGTATTTTCGGTGGCTGATGTTTTCTTTGATGATGAGAAAAAAATACTTGAAGAAGAGCAAATTATTGATGATCCCTTGGAGGTTGTGCTCATGAATGGAGAGAGTGAAGATGCTGAAAATTCTGAAGAAGCCATTTGTGCTCTATCGGGATTAGGAACATATCGCTATACTCCCAAGAAGCTGGATATTGATCTCAAGAATCGGCCTACACCACCAGCTAAGCCATCTATTGAAGATCCACCCACGTTAGAATTGAAGGAGCTGCCAAGCCATTTAAAGTACGCATTCTTAGGAAGCGGAAACACTCTTCCAGTCATTATGGCAGCCGATTTGGGTGAGCGACAAGTTGCAGCTCTTATTGCTATTCTACGCAAGTATATTAGAGCTATTGGATGGACCATTGCGGATATTATTGGTATTCCACCTGGGATTTGTACACATAAAATTCAGCTTCAAGAAAATTGCACACCCACCATTGAGCATCAAAGGCGTCTAAACCCACCTATGCAAGAAGTGGTGAAGAAAGACATCATCAAGTGGTTAGATGCAGGAGTTGTGTATCCTATTTCTGATAGTACATGGGTAAGCCCTGTACAATGTGTTCCCAAGAAAGGAGGTATGACGGTGGTCGCGAATGCAAAGAATGAACTTATTCCACTCAGGCCCGTCACTGGATGGAGAGTATGCATGGACTACCGCAAGCTGAATTCTTGGAAACTCAAGGACCACTTCCCAATGCCATTTATGGACCAAATGCTGGATCGATTAGTGGGGAAAGGATGGTTTTGCTTCTTGGATGGTTATTCAGGCTATAATCAGATTTGTATTGCACCCGAAGACCAAGAGAAGACAACGTTTACATGCCCATATGGTACGTTTTCCTTCAAACGTATGCCATTCGGGTTATGTAACTCACCAGCCACCTTTCAACATTGTATGATGTCTATTTTCTCTGATATGGTTGAAGACACTTTGGAGGTATTTATGGACGACTTTTCAGTTGTTGGTGAGTCTTTTGAAGCATGCCTGGAAAACTTGAGCATGGCATTACAAAGATGTGTAGAGTTCAACCTTGTGTTGAATTGGGAGAAGTACCACTTCATGGTAAAAGAAGGAATCATTCTTGGGCACAAGATCTCTGAAAGAGGAATAGAGGTTGACCGAGCAAAAATTGAGGTTATTGAGAAGCTACCGCCTCCAATTTCAGTGAAGGAAGTTCGTAGTTTTCTTGGCCATGCTGGTTTCTATCGTAGGTTCATCAAAGACTTCTCCAAAATTGCGAGTCCATTGTGCAAACTATTGGAGAAAGATGCAAAGTTTGACTTCAATGCCGATTGCTTAAAGGCATTCGAATGCCTTAAAGGAAAACTCATTGAAGCCCCTATTATGGTAGCACCAGATTGGACTCTCCCGTTTGAAGTCATGTGTGATGCTAGTGGTGTAGCCATTGGTGCTGTTCTTGGTCAGAGAAAGGAGAAATTATTTCATCCTATCTACTATGCGAGTAAGGTCCTAAATGAAGCCCAAAGGAACTACACTGTTACTGAACAAGAGCTCCTAGCGGTTGTGTATGCATTTGAGAAGTTTCGTGCCTATCTATTGGGTACTAAGGTGATCGTTCATACAGACCATGCAGCTCTTAGGTATCTAATGACAAAGAAGGATGCAAAACCAAGGTTGATTAGATGGGTATTGCTGCTGCAAGAGTTTGATTTCGAAGTCAAAAATAGACGAGGTTGCGAGAACCAAGTGGCTAATCACCTATCTCGACTTGAGAATGAGCATATGGCGCAACCTGAAATTCAGATTGATGATGCATTCCCGAACGAAAAGATATTAGCGACAACAATGGAGAAATTACCATGGTATGCCGACTTTGCAAATTTTGTGGTGAGTAATGTGATACCTGCCAATTTATCTTACCACCAAAGGAAGAAGTTTATGCATGACGTATAGCACTACTATTGGGATGAGCCTTATTTGTTTCGACGATGTGCGGATGGTATCATTCGACGATGCATATCCCATGAAGAGGTGCCTACTATCTTGGAAGCATGCCACACTTCGCAAGTTGGAGGACATCACGCAGGCAATCGGACGGCCAGAAAAGTATTGCAAAGTGGTTATTATTAGCCTTCGATATTCAGAGATGCCTACGACTATGTTAGAAGGCGTGACCAATGCCAGCGTCAAGGTGCGATTTCAAAACACCATGAAATGCCCATGACCAAAATTCTTGAGGTAGAACTCTTTGATGTGTGGGGTATTGATTTCATGGGTCCATTCGTGAATTCGTTTGGAATGAAGTACATCTTGGTTGCTGTGGATTATGTTTCGAAATGGGTAGAAGCTGTAGCATTGGCCGACAACAAAGGAAAGCGTGTTGTAGCATTCTTAAAGAAGAATATCTTCTCTCGCTTTGGAGTACCATGTACTATCATAAGTGATGGAGGATCTCACTTCTGCAACAAGCTATTCAAATCAGTTTTGGCCAAGTATAGTGTCAAGCAACATAAGGTAGCTACGCCTTATCATCCCCAAACTAGTGGACAAGTAGAAGTTTCCAATCGCGAGATCAAGAAAATCCTTGCAAAGACGGTTAATGTGAATAGGAAGGATTGGTCTTGAAAGCTAGATGAGGCACTATGGGCGTATAGGACTGCATTCAAGACACCCATTGGCATGTCTCATTATCAACTAGTCTATGGGAAGGCTTGTCATCTACCCATCGAGCTCGAACACAAGGTATTGTGGGCATTGAAGCAATTAAATTTGAATTGGGATGATGTGAAGAATCTGAGGTTGGAGCAGCTGAACGAACTAGATGAATTTCGTCTCCATGCATATGAAAGGTCAGACCTATACAAGGAGCGGATGAAAAAGTATCATGATCAGCGGATTGTTCGACGAAACTTCCAAAGGGGTGATATGGTACTTCTCTTCAACTCCAGATTGAAGCTCTTCCCAGGTAAGTTAAAGTCTAAGTGGTCTGGTCCATACAAAGTTATCCAAGTCTACTCGTCTGGAGTAGTCAAATTGGAAGACAATAATGGTGTTGTCTTCAAGGTGAATGGCCAACGTGTTAAGCCTTATATCGGTCCTCTTGACTCGATGAATTCTATGGCCATCACTTATCTCGATGAAGTCTAAGTACTCGAGGTAACTATGTCGAGCCACGACAATAAAAAAAAGCGCTAAATGGGAGGCAACCCATCGTTTTATCGTTCTTTTTTTACTTGTTTTGCTTTTGATAATGAAAATCCAAAAATAAGAGTCGTGCCACGACCAAAACTAAGGCGCTTGGTGGGAGGCAACCCATCGTACTAATCGTTTTCATTTGGTTTTAAGCAAAAATAAGTGCAAGAGGTATTCAACGAGGAGATTGATTTCAATTGACGATTTGGACGCATTGTATGGTAAAGTTGGTAAGTTAGGAATAGTGATGCATAAGGCTATGGATTGAGCATTGCTCATGCCAAACTAGGCATCGAGGAAGGCTAGTCCTAGGTAAAACTAGGACACGAACGATGCACAACCTATCCTATAGCCTAAGGTCTCGGAATCTAGTGTGATATACACTATGCGCCGCCCATTCCTAAGTGTGCTTTTGACTATGCGCCGCCTATGCTATAGCATTAGGTCTCAGGATCTCATATGACATAGACTATGCGGCGCATATGTCCCTAAATTCCATAGACTATGCGCCGCATATACCATGACTATGCCGAGCATTATGCGCCGCATATGTAGCATTTTTGTCTCCAAAACTGATTGTAAATGGGTCAAAACGCGACCCATTCTCTTCCTATATAAAGGGGACTTAGTCTTGAAACATAACCACACTAGAAATTAACCTAAAGGCGCCGCATTCCCTCTCCAAACCATCCCAAAATTTTTCTTTTTGCTCTTCCAATTCACAAAACCATCTCCAAAAGCTTCAAGCAAGTAAGTACTCTCTTATTCTTCATTTATTTCTCGTAAGTACTACGTTTCTATGTCTATTATAAATTGCTACATCGTATAAGATTGATTGGTGATGTTCATGTGTTTTGATCGTTGATACAAAATCATGTGAGTAAACATATACGTAGGAAAATCTTGACTTATTTCCGACTTGAATTTAGTTTTAATAGCATTGTTATACGATTTGCGGAATTGCTATGGTGACGAACATTGACTATCATGTTATGATCTTGTTACTTGGATACTTACATGCTAGACTATCCCGTTCATCGGGATAAGCCTTATAGTTGCCTACCGACTTAGGAGGTTGCGATTGTTGAAAACATCCATACCATGTTACAACCCCTATGTAGTAGTGTTGTTATATCTAACATGAAAGTAGTGCAATGGCTGCAAGTAGTAATACATTACTGATTTTCTTGTCGAAATATAATCCTCAAACGTATGTCGACGAAATCTGAGTAATCGACCACTTTCACTTCACTGATTTGTGTCAACAAAACTAAGTGTGGGGTGGTACCCCTACTGCTTGTTTATAGATTGTATCGACTGAGATTGTGCTGCCATTAACACTATTTCTAGTCTCAGGTACAATGGCACCTAAAGCGAGGCAAGGCAAGGAGAAGGCTACCACTTCCCAAAAGGGCAAGAAGAGAGGTAGAAAGGACCAAGGAGAATCATCCTAAACACAACTACCCCGCAGAATGTTTGGAATAAAATGGGTTCTTGAGGAGGAATCCAAAGAATGGTACAGGAACAACAAAGAAAGAAGATATGTTCACGTCGACGTGGTCAACAAGGACACCTTAGCGAAGAAGGAGCCGCGTATGTTGGCGAAAATCATGGCATTGAAGCTGGATTTCATCTTCCACGATATGGGAGAATGTAATCTTGATTTGACAAGAGAGTTTTACGCCAACTGGTCGCCGAAAACAACAGGCAACGAAGTCAAAATTCGGGGCCAAGTGTTACAGCTCAACGCGGACTGGATCAACTCTTTTCTTGGCTTACCTTCGGTTGACCCAGCACCATTCAAAGAGCTGTACAGCAGGCCTCTTTATAGAGCAATTAGACACACACTTTGTGGAAGTAGATCGATGGTAAGGTGGGGAAGACATAAAGACACAGGACGACACAACACCTTCCCCTATGCTTCACTGAATAGGGAAGCAAGAATCTGGATGCGTATTGTCAACTCATGCCTTATTCCTGGGACTCAATACACCAAGATATCAAGAGATAAAGTATGTTTGGTCTATGCTTTGATGACAAATGTCCCTATCAACTTTGGGGCAATCATTCGCTCTACCATGAGGAAGGCCAGACTCCACAAAAGGTCCCACTTCACGTTTGGAAATCTGTTGATAGCAATCTTGCGGAAGGAGGATATCGAAGAGGAACCAGCTGACCACAAACTCCCACATAACCCAAAGAAGGTTGACCTTACTAAGGTCAAAGATGCTGAAACAACTCATGGTGTCAACCTTACTACTGCGGAAAGACATGCTCGTGATGAGAGTTTCTTCCGTCATCTTTATGGCATGGCACGATTTACTATGATGAGTGGTGGACGTGTTCCAACTGCTGCAGAGCTCCAACAGCTGGACCACAACTATCCCATAAACATGCATGCACGGGAGATATGTGGAGTGGGCGTATACTTTGAGGAACCTCTAGATGATGATGTGCCGACTGATGACGATCGATGCTTGCCAGACTCTGACGAGGAGGAGAACTCTGACGACGACTCTTATGATGATTCCGACGAAGGGGGTATGACCCCCGACATTGAGGAAGAGTCCGACTAACTAGGTTCCTTGTATTTATTTTCCACTGAGGGCAGTGTCCCGTTTAAGTGTGGGGTGGCGGTATCGTATGCTATACTTCTCTATAGCATCTATGTTTGTTTATTTTGTTGTTTTTTTGTTATTTTTTTTCGTGTTTTAGTTTTTTTGTTTTTGTTGTTTTTTCTAGCTTCGCATGAAATTATTTTGATAGGCAGCATGAGATTATAACAAAAGTATGTGCTACAATTGTGACTATTGAGACGTTTAGGCTCTAGTTGTGACTCATTATGTGATATTGTGTGGTTCAATTCCTTCACTTGTTGGGTCGAGCGTCTATATTACTTCCAAGCAAGTCGACCATGTGCCTTGTGTGTGTGAGATAATCGAATATTCTATATGTGTGGCTGATGCTAGAACTTGCCTGGTATGTATGCAAAGCGAAAATAAGGAGTGTAAGTTTAGGATATGATTTAGGCATTTCTTTGGCAACCTATATTTTTTTACCTTCAGTTTTACCTACCCATGGACATCATCCTAGTTAAACCCTTTTGAGCCTTTAGCCTATTTTCTTTGACAACCTTGTATGTAAGCCTAATCCATTTTTTTCAAGACTGTAATTTGATCCAATTCCTAAGTGCTTTAAAGTGAAAAAGTCATGTGACAACATAAGAGGAAATTGGGTGAGTATGATGCTATAAATTGTAATGGTGCTTGAATGTGTTATGAAAAAGAAAGTTCTATCATAAGAAGTATGTTGTGAAAAGAAAAAGGAAAAGAAAACTGAAAAGCGAGTTGTGCTTAAAATTGAAAAACAAAAGAGGAGAACAAGGGTGGTAGAATAAAAGAAAGAAAGGTTGAAAAAAAAAAGTGTCAATGATACAAAGTGATGTATTAAAGCGCTTAGGAACTTAGTCACTATTCCTGGCCAAAATAGTCCTACCGGTCCCTTAGCCTACATTACAACCATCAAAAGACCTACTTGATCATAAGCTTAGCATTCTGACATTTAGTAGAGTATTACATTAAGGGCAAGCCTATGGTCATCAGTTGCTACATATGAATTCTTTGTGAGAGTGAGAGCAAGGACATTTTGATACCCATGTTTGAAAAATATGCTATACTTGTGAGTGATTATGGGTACTATAGTGTGAGACACACATGGTTGATGAGTTTTGGGTAGTTATATATGATTCCTTGTACCTTAACGTTTGCATGCGAGTTGATCACCATCACGAGTCTATGCTAGAGGTTAAATTGTTTCTACCTATAATCGAAAAGCTACTCTTTGTTGATAATTGTTGTGCTTGTCTTGACAAATGTTTTGTGTTGTTGCTGTGAAACCCTAAGTTGATGTTTAGAAGGACATGGTATTTTGTTCGAGGACGAACAAAGCTTCATGTGTGGGGTGTTGATGATAGGCGAATTTACACGCCTATATCAATATATTTTGCCCATATTTTAGCCTAGTTTTGAGAACAAAGTATATATTTCATGCACTTTTAGTCCTTTTTCCTGTAAATGAGCTAACGAACATGATTAGTAAAGTTTCAGGTATAAATGATGCAGAATTCAGCATTTTATGGCTTACTTGACGCAAAAGAAAGCTCACGAAGGAAGGGAAGGGAGTTTACACGCCTAAGGACCAAAACTGCTGCATGAAAAATCTGTCCCGGGCTAAAACAGCATTTCTGAAGACTTTGGGGATTTGCAGTAACTTAGTTGGATTTGTACAATGATACATTAACCTAGTACAATTGGGTTATGTATTTCATTAGTTTATTTGGATTATGATAATGTTACATTAACCTAGTACAATTGGGTTAAGTATTACATTAGCCTAGTAGGATTTGGTTAGATATTTTATTTATCTAGTAGGATTAGGATATGAGTATTATAAATACCCTATCATGCTAGAGATTTTGAAGAATCGGGGAGACCACAACACTTCCTTCCATCCCTCTCATCTTCCACTACAAATAATTCTACAACTCTTCTAATCTTTCCATTAATTCTATTTTTCTTCTTCTACTCTTCTATTCTTAAATTCCACAACAAGAGAATCGTTACTTTGCCTAGGAATTCACGCCTCACACCTACCACCTAATCTACACGAAATTACTCAATCTTGTGGTATAACAACAATGTCAATCGTGATCTCCTTCGCATTCATGGGTAACTAAACTTCTCTGTTGTGGTTATGGAAGCCGTATGAGATACTATCTATTGTTGTGAGTTTGTGAGTTCGCGACACGTATACTGCTTATATCATTATTCTCTTCATCTTAGTCTACATTCTTTGTGGTTGCAAACGCAAGAATACGCCAGTATAACATTTAACTTGTTCGAAAGAAAGGTTATCTGTCTGGAAAAGAGATAATGACAAGGTAGTAGGGTCACCCCCTAAAATTCCCTACTAAAAAGCTAGTGCTGTAACTGGACTAACCTCTTGGAGAATTCGTATCGTTAGACACGCATTAAGCTCGAAAGAGTTAAAGTGAAATAATCCTCGAATAGGTCGAAAGACGCCTGGATTTACCATCGAATACAATTCTCTATAAGCAGTTGCATGTCAGAATTCTACACACTCATAGCCAATAGAGACGTATACCTCAGAAGGTGGACATAACCCCAACGCCTCAATTCTCATTGTTTACAACTTACGTAACAATCTTTCTCTTTTACTTTGCTATTTTCAGCTTTTATTTAATTATTTTGGTGACACATTACAAATCCCCCCTTTTTACGAGACTTGCACCAAAAGTTTAGTAATTTTGCTTACTTGTTGGCCAAGCTATTCCCTATGGGATCGACACCCAACCCTGTTGGGTTCTATATTTGCTAACGACCGCTTTACACTCCTACGAGAGCTGTAGATTGAGCGTTATCAGGTGCCGCCTCCAACGCAACTAGTGGCCAACGTCAGAACAGGCTTTATGCACTTCAGTCCCAACATGATTAGGAAAGTTCTCCTAACGTGATTAGTGGTACTTTTCAAGTCTTTGATTTACATGTTATGCTTTGTTAGACCCTGGAGCTTCTCTTTGTTTTGTAACCCCTTGTATAGCTGTCGAGTTCAATGTCAGTCCCTATAGAGCCCTTCTCAGAGTCTACCTCAGTAGGTAAATCTATCAAAGCCAGACGAGTATACAGAAACTACCCGATTTTAGTATCCCAGAAAATCACTTTAGTTGATTTTAGAAATAGTGTCATTCAATTTTAGTTATTGAATGAACCTATCATTGAATGGAGGGGTAGTACCTCAGTGCTTAGGGGTGAAATGTGTTTTCTGATCCTTTCTTGAAATCCTATAATAGTAGATGACATAGAATTAGAAGCATAAACCCAGAAGTTTAGTAGCAATAGAGTGGGGATAGTAGACTCTAAATTTGGTGGATTACGTATCGATGGGGATAGTTATATTAAAGGTTAATCAGTAGACTTGAAATGGTGTATGCAACAATTTGAGCTAAGTATTATGGTGTAGGTATACTTATGTAGTACCCTTGAGTGCTAAGTTTGGATGGGGCTAGTAATGTATAAATTGATGTTGTTACCAGCTAAGTTGTGGGCTATAGCATGTTGATATCGAATGTCTAGGTATAAAGGTAATTCTCATGGTTTAGGAAAAAATATAATTTTAGATATATGATATTAGTTGGCTATAAAGGTAGTTAGTATGGTTCATTAAGAGGTTAAGAATATCCATGTTAAGTGATAGAATTTAAGCTGGAATCTTTGAAGATTGAATGATAACGCCCAAACTACAGCTCTCGTAAGAGTGTAAGCGGTCGCTGTCAAATATAGAACCCAACTGGGTTGGGTGTCGAATCCCACAGGGAATACTTGGTCACTAAGTGTTGCAATTGTTAGCAGACTGTTGGTCGAATGTTCTACAGAAAGGGGGGATGGTTTAGGCGTGAATTAAAAGTATCAAAATAGCAAAGTAAAAGCGGAATACTTTGTTTCGTAAGATTTTAATCAATGAGAATTGTAAGTTAGGGTTATGTCCACCTTATGAGTTCTACGTATCTATTAACTATGAGTAATGCGGAATTCAGACATGCATGCACTTATAGAGATTCGTATTCTAATGGTAAATCCTAGTGTTTCTCAACCATCAAGGATTACTTCACTTTAACTCTCTCGAGCTTAAAGCGTGTAACTAACGGTACAAACTCTCCAAGAAGTTAATCCAGCTACGGCACTAACGTGTAAATAGGGGTTGGTAGCCCTATTTCCTTGTCACACTCTCTTTTCCAAACATGTAACTTTTCTCTCGAACAAGTTAATTCTATAATGGCGTATTCTATATGTTTGCAACCACAAGAAAGTAATTAAGATGAAGAGAGTAATGATATAAGTAGCATACGTATCAAGAATTCACAAACTCATAGTAATAGATAGTATATCAAAAGGCTTCCATAACCGTAACAGAGAAGTTTAGCTACTCATGATTACAACGAAGATCACAATAGACATCATTATCATACCAAAGCTCGAATCATCTCACGGTGGGGATGAGATTGGCGTCAAAAGGGATTGACGATTTTGCTCCCCTCGTTGCTCACGTGTTTGCCGTTTTTTCCTGTCTTAAAACTTACAGATTCTGTAACGTGAATTATGAATAAAAACATAATATGCTGAAAAATTCAGCAATAGGGTTTTTATAACATCCTTGTCCTAGTCCTATTAAGTTACTGCTGATCCCCAAGTCTTTAGAAATACTGTTTTTGCCCGGGACAAGTTCTCCATGCATCACTTTCAGTCCATAAGCTTCCAAAAGCTGCCTTTCCTCTTATGTGAAGTTTCCCTTGCTACCAAAAGGTCCACAAAGTTCTGAAATCTTCATCATTAATACCTGAAAACATGCTAATCACGTTGGTTAGGTCACTTACAGGAAAATGGACTAAAAATGCAGGAATTATATATTTTGTCCTTAAAACTTAGCTAAAATATGGGTAAATTATGGTGTTTTAGGCGTGTAAATACGCCTATCATCATTGAACTAATGGAAAGTAGAGTTGAGGCACTAGATGGTGTGAAATCATGATATGGTAATACTCTTTGAAATTCTAAGTTAGTCAGTGTTTCAGTTATTGTATGATGATTGTTGGGGATATAGAAAGCTAAGAATTGTATATCAAAAAGAAGTACCAGCAGTGGGTCTTACATTATCAGGTATAGTATTTTAGGGTAAGTAGAGTGTTTATGTGCATTATTCTACCCCGGGCTCTAGAGTAAAGTGGTGACAGTTCAGTTTAGAGTTGTTGATTAAGTGTTTCGCAGACTTAGAATGATAGCTTTAAGCCAAGGGGAAGATTGTAGAATGAGTAACCAAGTTAGGCTCTCAAATACTAGCAGTGAGGCCAATATGTATAGAAAAAAAGTAGGATAGGATAATGCCCGACCTGTTCTTATTTCAGTGCAAGTTTTTTCAGCTATCACGATATCTACTCATGCCTTACATGTCAGATCTATGATCATATCTCATATTCGTGCACATTATAAAAAAATCATGTACTCTCCCAGTCCCTAGTATAAGGAATTCCAGTTCACCCAGTAGTACGAATCATGTTCCATGAATTCAAAAACTCCAAACTCAGGTCATGCAGTTCATGACTCATGTACTCATGTTTTACGGTATGCTCAGTTTCCATGACTCATGCTACACTCTTAATGATCAGCGAAATTTAGATTTGTGTCATGTATGTCCTCAGTTTAGACCTCTTTAAGGAATTCATGTCGTTTATACTCTATTCCTCAGACCCAGTTAAATTTCCAAGGTATGCATGGTATTTCTTCCATGCTTCAGGATCTCATGTTCTAACTTTTCAGTGACCTTCCCTTATGAAACGATGGTGATGGTGAGTAATTTGTTTAGATGTGAGAAAGTAAATGTTTTATGTTAAGGAAAGATTGTTGCATGCTAGTTTTACATGAGGCTGTAGTTGTGAAGATAGGCTTGAATGTCATGTTGGTGTGTAAGTGGATAAATGCACTATGCGTTAGTGAATGGCTAGTAAGAGGTTGTATATAGTTGTTGAAGGGGTAATCAGAATTATTCAGGGGATAGGAAATTATGAAAATGCAGTGTGTATTGAATTCATGACTCAAACTAGTATTACAGTGTTATATGTGCATTTTATAGATTTGAGTAGGCTTGAACACAGTGAGAGAATTCAGTCCAGCACAGACCTCAGTAGATAGAGTTGTCAGTTCCCATGTGAATATTTTCAGTAGCCTCAAGTGAAGTGCGGCGTTGAAGTAGAAAGTATAGTTGAGGTAGTAGTTGAGAAGTGTGGCTAAGATTGTAAGTTAGTAGTTGCAGTTCATAAGGCTTAGTAACTCTATCCTAGCTGATGTTTCGTAGGCCTATGTCCCATATTACAGAATTTTAGCCATGTTGTGATTTCTTATTCAGATATCCTATTCAGAGAATGCCAAGATTCTTTGCTCCCTAAAGTCTTAAGAACTTCATAGAAAGAGTATCGAAGAAATACTCTAGTTAAGTTTAAGCTTTCAATATGAGTTAGTTTGTATAGCCAGTAATTCGGTTTAGCAGTCAGGCAGACAAGTTCCTATGGTTTTCATCTCTCATATTGAGGAGGAAATTCCTTCACGACCATGAAAGTCATAACTTCAGTTCATGCATCAATCATAAGTTTCAGATTCCATATATTCATCCATGATTCAGTTCGTAAGTATCTCGTGTATCATCTCAATTTTTCCTCAGTATTTCAGCCATGTCAGTGTCTTTCAGGGGACATAATATCCTAACGAGGAGTTGTAATACAATCCCCCAAGATTTCATTTCCTAAACCTTCCATATTCTCTTCACGTAACAAGATCCAACTTGAAGTAATGGGTACTCATAAGTTGACTCTCTCGTTCCAATCTCAGCCTTATAACCATTCTCATGTCATTGCACGTATTTAAGGAAATTAGTTTAGTTCATGATATTCGGTTCATGCATCATGTTTCAGACCCAGTTATGTTCTCATGTTTCCAATCATGCATGTTCACTGTATGATCCCATATTCTTCAATACTCTCAGCTAAATCAGTCTTATTTGAGGACTAATGTTCTCAAAGGGGAGATATTGTAATACTACAAAAATCCAAACTACTATTAGAACCATACTTCAAGCTCATGCAAAATAAATTATAGTGATTTGTTAGTTTTACGAGTAAGTTTTATGTATATTAAGGCCTCAAATAACTCCTAGCTATTAGACAAATCAAAATATCCCTTACCGATTGAGTTCTTGAGAAGAATATTACTATAGTAAACTTCAAACAAGAATATATTTCATTTTACTAAGAATTTTTTATCTCATGACCCACCAATAGATAGATAATTGGATTAGCTTTCCAATGATACCAATTTTGCCTAAATCCAATACCCGGGTGAGAAGTTATGCCACTTTTAGTGAGAGGCAGTGGCTCACCGCGATCATGCCACGTCGCGGTGATCTCCAAAATCACACTCGTCCCTTTCCAGTAGCTCATCGCGATTGTCCAGTGTCGCACCAAAAATCAAGGTGGAACAGATGTCGCATCGCGGAGGAGTGCAAATTCACACTTGTTTTTTTTCAGTGACGCAATGCGATAGCACTGCTTCGCGCCAAGGTGCAAAATCGGCATCGTCCTTTTTTAGTGACGCAATGTGATAGCACCGCATCGCGCCAGAGTGCAAATTTGCACTCGTCCTTTTCCAGTGGCGCAATGCGATAGCACTGCGACGCGTCAGAGTGTAAAATCGAGATTTCCAGTTTTGAGTTTTAAATTTACAAGGGTGGTTTAGTCTTTTTCCAAGCCTCCAATTCGTGAAAACAAGAGATTAAACCTATTCTAAGCCTAGTATTCTCATTATTCACCAAAAATTTTCTCCACGAAAATCCTAAAGGTTCACCTTTCATGATCAATTCCCACGAAAATCTACCAAAGACTTTCAAGGATTCTTCAATTGAGGTATGATAGATGTTAATCCATGGGTCCTTTCCACCCATGGAGTCCAAGAACCCAATTTCAAATTTAAAGTGGTGACTTTTACAAGTTATTGTGATTTTAACCATGAATCCCCATGCATTTTGATTTTTATACCATGTTTACATGTAATTGATGTAGTTATAAATCCCCACACATTTGAATGGTGTTGTTCGTTGAATCAAATCTTAATTAGTGATTTTAATAGTGAAATCACGCTATTACTACAAGTTTTAAAACTATTTTCATGCTTAGCTTAAACCATGAATTACAAGTATTTGATGAAATGCCTACAAGAATAAGTTTTGAATAAATGCTTACATATCATGTCCTCAAAGTTTTAGTATGGCCTTGCTATCATTGTTATCGAGTCCTGGGGGTTTGAATATCCAAAATTTAGCTGCTTACCTAGTTTTCAGTATTTATAGAATGGTTACAAAATAGTTACGAGCCCTATCTTTTCAGTTAGTATTTTTAAATAGTTAAGCATAGTCAGTCCAATATTCCAGGTCTTTTAGTTGGGAGTACGATTTAGCACCGAGTGAATGTAAGGATGACGGCTTTTTCATCAGTTAGGCAGAGTCGTTAGTAGCAGTCCTTACATTCCAGAACTACGTAGCCAGTGTAGGATATGAAGAGTCACCCGTCATTTTAGGCTTGACTCTGCCCAGGTATCACTTGTCAGTTTAGGCTTGACATCCTGGTTGTTCAGTATCTTTGTGGATCCACACAGCCATGTGTTAGTACCCATGGCACGGTACTGACACTCTTCCAACTGGGGTCATAGGTTGGACCCCAATTTGCTCATTGGGGCATGTCGGTTAGATGATAGCTTCCACAGTCTCAGCTCAGTATTCAGTATACTTCAGTTCAGGTTTTGCATTGACCATCACATATAGATATCAGTTATTCAGTTATCAAATTTTAGTATTCAATTTACAGACTATTTTTAGAATCATATTATATGCTTGGTCATGCATTCTCAGATTTTACAGTTTTCATGCATTCTCAGATTTTACAGCTTTCACATATTTATATTCAGTAATCTCATGCTAACCAATCAGTCTTTACTTCATGAATGTTCACTCAGTTATCTCATATTATTCATCTATTTATTAGTTCACATTCAGTTATCTCATGCTAATCATTCAGTAAGTTATTACTCATGCACATGAAATCATGCATATTAGCCTAACCTTATATAGCATACCAGTACATTCAAAGTACTTATCGCATACCCGCTTCTTATGCTGTGATGTTTAATATCATAGGTTCGGACGCTGAGTTCCCTGATCGTGCATAGGCATACCAGATTATCAGTTGTAGAAGTGGTGAGTCCTCATACTTCGAGGACAGGGGTTATTTACCTCAGTTTACCTTATCATTTCAGTATTTTCTATTCAGTCGGAGTTAGTTGGGGGTTTGTCCCATCAACTCCACAGTCAGTCAGTTAGAGGCTTTCGAACACTTTTAGTCAGTTATTCAGTTATTAGATGATATTGACAATCTTATAATATTATTTTCAGATAGATGTTTTCAGTATTTTGATTCCGTATCATTTTTTGTATTTAAACCTTAAGGCATTTTGAGTTAAGTTTCGCACATATTCCCTGCATTCTATTCAGTGCTCACAGCAGGTACCAACAGGGATTAGCTTGTAGTCACTTGTAACCGTAAGCACCGTGTAGCGCCCAAGGGGTAATCTCGGGGCGTTACGGTGGGTACTTGGTGCTTCTGGGAAACAGTCCCATCAGTTGGAAGTCAAAGAAACAAGACACTATTTCCCTATCATCTGCAGAAGCAGAGTACAGATCCTTAAGGAAAGGGGTGGGTGAGCTGGTGTAGCTAGACAAGATGTTTAATGAGCTAAACATTTATCATCCATCTTCTATTGAATTGCATTGTGACAGCCAATCAGCAATACACATAGCTCAAAATCAAGTCTTTCATGAGTGTACGAAGCACATTGAAGTTGACTGTCATTTTGTCAAGGAAAAACTTCAGGAGGGGCTTTTCACTCTTCATCATGTTGCTACCAATGATCAGTTAGTAGATATCCTCACGAAAGCACTCACTGGAGTTAAACATTCCCATGTTCTGTCCAAGTTGGCCGTGAAGTCATCACCTCCTACTTGAGGAGGGGTATTGAAGATTAATTATACCTGTACTTTGTGTTAATCAGGATTAGTAATTAGTTAGTTAATTGTAGGTTAGGAGTTAATTAGTTAGTTGATTGGTTAGTGGTGTCCAGCTGTCAAGCAAGTTGGTGGTTGCATATATAATGTACAGTGGACAAATGAGAGACAGTTTTCACTCTCTTAGCTACTCGCTGCTTCTCTCCAATGGAGATTACTCTTTCCTCTTCCAAATTCTTATCAATGGCACACATTTCTCAACGTGTTTCTTAACATAATGAATGGTTAAATCCACGGCTCACAATAATTTTTCATTGTTCTAAAGCATAAAATGCACAATACTAAAGGAAGCAGCAGCACCAGGTGAGCATACGACTCACAATACAAGGGAATAACCAGCGGAAGACTACCAATAGCCAGCATTATTAGTAGGAAAGTTCTTTTAACTCAAAACTATAAGCAAGTCATCCGATCAAATAGCAAAACACCCTGCCGATCTAGGCGGGAGAAAAGGAGGAAACAGAAACGCTTCATCCAATCAAGTTAGATCGAAAACAGTTTTCAGTTTGAGCAAGTAAGAGGAGCAAACGTCAAGTATAAAGGATCTTTGAATCTTGAATTCCTTGGTTTTACACTATTCTTGTTGAAATTGATCACTCCATATGCCTTCTGGTTTATCCGATAGCAATAATTTGTCTAATAATCAACGATAAGCAAAAATCATTAACCAGTCAATAAACAACGTTTCCAAATATTTTGGGGCAAACAATATTTATATGAACAAGTTTTAATGGGCTAATAGCAATAACATTGAACGGCATGCAAGGGAACTTTGTTTATTAACATAAGTTCGTACTTTTTGCCTTTTTTCCCTTCTTTCAACCCAAGCATACTTTAAACTTCTCATTAAAGGAGTGGAACTTTATTAAATTAGGAGTGTCCAATTCAGAAGCAATCAAATTGTAACAATCAACTACTCTCAGCCTTTCACTGGTGATCTTCATAGTTTTCAAGGTCTTGCAACAAATTAAATTAAATCAAACTTTTCAAGATTTTGTAGGCTGTAAAATAGTTCTTCTAACCAATTGTCCGTGATGTCCACACAATTGAGGTAGAAACTCTTGAGGGTTTTGCAAGCAGTTACTCTAACAACATTTATACTCCCATAAGATCTTTGAGATTAATTGCTGCAATATCAATCAATTGGAGTACAGAATGGTCATATCCCAGGTTTTCTTGGTTTGCCGGGTTTACCAAGTTAACCTTTTTCAGTTTAGGTAAAGTTTCACCAACTTGAAAGCTGGTGAGTCCGTTGAAATACCGCAAAGACAGATGCTCTAAATTGCAGCAGCTTGTGCACAGAGCATGAATAAATTGCTCATCCAAAAACACAAAAGACAGGCGCAATTCTCGCAAAGATGATAACTTTATCATACCATCAGCAGGCAGTTCAATCTTAAATCCTTCCAGACTCAGCACAGTTAGTGATTTGGCAGAAAATATTGTCTCAGGCAAGCTGTAGAATACATAATCAGGCTTTTCTCTTAGATTTAACTCTTTGATATTACAAGCTACGAGTATCTTAATCCAGTTGTCAACAAAAGAAAGACGAGGATGATAATAACCTAACCACAAAGAGAAGTTTTGCATGGAAATATTGTTCTTTTTCCTATTTGCTAGAATTTGATCTATAACATCATGCATATGTTGTGATCCATAGTGAATATAACCAAAATTTAAGTAGGGGAGTGAATTCCAGGCACTAGCACAAACCTTGGACAATGTACTCATTCGTGCCGCATCATTAGAGCTAATGAAAGACAGGATGTGATGCAAAATTGGCTTTGGCAATTTGGAAATTCGATCATCACCTGTTACATCTACACTATCATTGTTCCCTTCCATTGCCTCGGCCGCCAGATTTAATCAAAAACATTACTTTTAGCCTATGAAAGTATTAGTATTTATAAGAGTGTCTGTCATTCTCTTCCTCTAAACCAAACCAACTTACGAAAGGAGTCTACACAAAAATTGTAATATATATATATATATATTCATTTTACAATTTATTAGCCTACACAAAAACATTACTATTGGAAATATAGATATCACTGCGTACATGACCAAAACTCTCATTGAGCCCCATGAGAAACTGTAACAAACGCCGTTGACGCAAGTGCTCGATAAACGGTTTATTTTCATCGCAATCACAACCAGGACCCCGTATTAGCCCGTCGATTTCATCCCATAAATCCTTCAATCGACTAAAATATGTAGTGACTGAATCTGTACCTTGCAACAGAATTGCGATCTCCTTCCACAACTGATAGATCCTAGTCAAATTAGACTTGTCAAAACGCTCTTTGAAGTCATCCCAAACTGTCTTCGAATCTGATGCATAAACTATACTGGAAATGAGCTCCGATGAAACAGTAGCCTGAATCCATGACAACACAATTGCATTGCATCTCTCCCAGATCCGAGCCATATCTCCCTTATACATTCTTCGCGTACAACTTCCATCTACAAACCCTAACTTGTTCTTCCCCAATAACACTAGTCTCATCGATTTGCTCCATAAAGTGTAATTCTCCGGTCCAGTCAATTTGATTCCGATCAAGGTTAATCCCGGTGTGTCTGAATTTTGAAGATAAAGTGGATGATGGTGATCAATTTCCTCTATAGCTTGTGAATTCTGAGATTTTTCTGCTGCCACCATTGTCGCCTGCGTTCATCTAGCTCAGCCACAAATCGACGGTGCGGATCACTATTTTGGCTTTGAGACCATGTCAACTTATCAACGAACAAATGAAATCTACTAGAAATTACAGAAACAATCACAACTTCTACTTCACCATTGAAGCCAACAAGGAATGAATGAGAGAAGAAAACTGATCTTTTTAACTCACTAATGCTACAGTACAACTGTCTATTTAAAAACTACAATAACCGACTCAACAAACTAAGGGAGTAAAATGACTAAACTACCCTTGGAAAAATTAACTGATATCTATATTTCCAATAATTACTATTAGCCTATATATATATATATATATATATATTCATTTTACAATTTATTATAGTTGATTTCCTAAGTAAAAAGGAAAAAAAACTAAACATATGGCATACCAACTCTTTTAGTAGTTTGTGGTCTCCAACTGTGGATAAAATTTACATTCAAATATTAGAAATTCTAAATATAAATAAAAATTTGTTTATATTAAAACATAAGGAAAGTGTTTATAAGGGGAGGAGAGTTTGAGTTAAATTCAGCTATCCTCTATCACAGTTATATAATGGGTCTACAATTCCCAATTGACATAATTTCTGAATTTCCAGAACCAATTTTGCAGCACACAGTCTTTCCTTTTTGGAACAATGCATGGAACTCTATGAAGAGGCACGTCACAAGTTAGAAAACTATCGAGACCACAAAAAAACATATTTAAGTGGAGAAAGATAGAAATGCGAGCTCGTCATTCACCAAGTTCTCAAACTGTGTGATAGTTAGAAACTTCTCAGTTGTTAAAAGAAGTATCTCTAAAAATTAATAGTTTGCCTTATTTCAAATCTATTTTGACAAATATTTGAAAATATGTAGATAAACATTGACATGTGCTCGTTATCAAACGGTTAACTTAGTGGAAGAAAAAGAACATTAGACCGATTTGTTTTACCTTTTAGGACACAAGACAACTTCATCTACATAGCGGAAGACTGCAAATGCACACTTGTTGGCAGATTTTATAAAGAACAAATCAATTAGGAAGAGTTTCATAAGTCAATGCCCACTGAAGGGAGCATTCAAAATTGCATATTTAATTTTGATTCCGAACATGTATACTTGGATTTCACCACTCTCACAAATTAAAATACGACCAACTTCAAAAGATTTTGCAATAGTGATGGCAATCTGATGAAGCTCCTTCCATGGTTGCTGGACTCAATTTGTCCAAGAAGTTGAAACCCTCTTAGCTCTAGTGTGGATACTCCTACATCAACTGCACATCGAAGGTAGTCAGCTTGGTGGGTCAAGCCTTAGCTCCGGATCAAGCAACTGTCTCCAAATACAACAACATACCTCAAGAAATCCCATAAGTGAGGTCTGGGGAGGCTAGAGTATATCCAGGCCTTACCACTACCTCGTGGAGCTAGAGAGGTTGTTTCCAAAAGACCCCCGACTCAAGTGCAGCAAGCAAATTTCTCCACATCAGAATTAAAAATTGAAATTGATATCTCTAAACCAGGGGAAGATGGAATTTGGATGGGAGACGATAATTTTTGGCTGAAAGTAGAATATGAACAAGTTCTGAAATACTGTCAATATTGTTGTCTGCACGGTCATTCTGAAAGTGCGTGTTATTTAAAAAGAATGTTACAGTAATTGAAAATGAAAAGATCATTAGAACATAAAGGAGATCCATGGGGTAAGCAAAATGGATTTGTCTTGCAAAATTTCTGCTTTCTCATATCAGATAAAATCTTACTGGTACTATTTTAGTTTGTGTTTTTCACGATTTATCGGATTAAATTGCTTAAACCTGATAAGGCAACGATGATAACATGTTTTGGCGATACCATTAAAGTTAGTCATTCACTAGTCAAAGGTGCAACAATAATGAATGTACTCCAAGATACTTATGCTAGCAAATGTACAATTTACTATATTAAATCTGTAAAAGTGATTTACTAGTACTAGTCAAAGGCTGATCTCAACCATCTCCAAGTTTTCTGCATTGGCGAAAAAGTAGTTTCTTAGCTTCTCTTCTTCCATACATGAAAAGTTATGCAATTCGACTTTCTTTAATGTATGCCTCCAACATTTCCATGGTAGAGATGCACAACAAGGCTTCTTGTCTTCATCCAATGCATCTTCATATATGAACTGTCAAACGAGGAAAATCAGTTAGATTTAACTATGAAGTATGAACAACAAGAACAAAGGGAAAAAACTTAAAGTTATAAAGAATCAGTTGTGAAAGCAGTATTAGATAGATTTAAAACTCTTAGTATTAGCCTATGAGCTGCTCGAGATCAATGTTAACCATTATCTGAATGAAGGAAGATCATCTCAACGAGCACAACAAATGGGTGCTTTCTGATGGTCAAAGAATAAAATGCACAATACTATTGGAAGCAGCAGCAGCAGGTGAAGCTAAGGCTCACAATAACTGGGAATAGCCTGCGGAAGACTACCAATAGATAGCAATGTTTTTTTCATTTTTTTGGATAAACGTGGTTTTTGGGCCAGCTTGTGTGCACCTCGACTAATTTCACGTGATACCTGCCACCTCCCACCAGCAACAGGTATCAGATAACTCTGTCCACTAAGACTAGAACAGATAGCCATGTTAGCAGGAAAGTTCTTTTTACTCAACTATAAGCAAGTCGGACAGCCAAGTTTATAGAATCTTTAAGGCCTGAAGAATTCCTTTGTCTTAACAGTTAATTCATTAATTTTACACTGTTCTTGTTGAATTTATCCACTCGCAACTTTTTCTGTTAATAATCACAAATAAGCAAGAGAACCAAAAACCATTACCAGGTAAACTTAGTTTTATGAACAACTTTTAAAGGTTTAATATAACAATTTTGAACCTCGTCTATTGTTAGCTACTGTTTGACCATAGTTCCCAAATATTTTTGGTAAAACAGATTTGGGTGATGTGTTTGGCCATAGTTTTTGGGAAGCATATTTCACGATGAAACATGATTTATTCACATAAGTTCTAAAAGAGTATTAAAAATACTCATAAATTTGATACAAAATTATCATTTTTATATTAAGCTAGATAATACATTATTCAAAAATTATAACACGATAGTTTAATAAAACTACTACCAATACAATAGTTATGAAGATCCATCAATGCAAAAAGATAAATAATAAGAACAGTAGTAACTAACTATTCTACGTACGAACAATCTATTTAATAAGAATGTGTTTAATGACGGGTTAGGAAGTCATAATTGATCGGCTCTTTTTCTTCTATAAAATATAATGAGGGGTTGGGAAATCATTATTTATGCAAAAAGATCTTAGTTTCTTGGCCAAAATAAATTTTGATAAAAAAAATTTCCAAAAACTACTTACAAAATCTATGGCCCGATTATAGCCACCAAACAAAGATTCAAAAAGCATGTAAAGATGACAGAAAAAACTGCAGAAACCTCAATAATAACTACTTTCAATCTTTAATAACTGAGAAAGGATAAACTATTACCTTCATGGTTTTTAAGCCTGGAGCTTGGGTAAAAGATAGGGTGTCCGGGTGAGGAGAAATCCAAAGCATACTATCAACAACATCGACAACTGAATTATTGAATTGATGACGAAAGTTCACTCGCAAAATATTAGTACCATAAAGGGGCGGAAGGAGGTTTTCTCTCAGGTCTTTTGGTATAACTATGTCCTGCATTCAGGAAAAAGAAACAATAAATAAGACACACAGAACAAAGCAGATGTAGCTAGAGTGGGACGTACCTTGTCGCAGTGGCACAATAATTCAATAGACTTGGAATGATTGAAGTTCGCAAGAAATTTCATCAGCTTAGAGTGCCCACCACTGTCACCAGATATTGGGTACAACTGGAAAACGGCTTCCAGCAAAGCTGAAGCTTTCAAGTTGAATGTTGACATTGGATAATAACTTCTGTTTTGGAACTTGAATAAATTGGGAGTGTCGAAGTCAGCAGCAATCAGATTATCACAATCTGAGGTTGTCAGCCATTTGAGACTGCCACTTGTGATCTTCATATTTTTCAATGTATCGCAGCGAGATAAGTCAAACTTTTCAAGATTTTGTAGTTCGTAAAATAGTTCCTCTAACCAATTGTCGGTGACATCCACACCACCGAGGTACAAACTCTTAAGGGCTTTGCAAGCAGTTATTCTAACAACCTTTACAATCCTGTTAAGGCCGTCGATCCTAAGCTCTTCGAGATTAATTGCTGCAATATCAACCAACTGGAGTATAGAACGGAGAAATTGTAAGTTTACCTTTTTCAGTTTAGGTAAAGTCTCACCAACATTAAAGCTGGTGAATCCTTTGAAATCCTGAAAAGACAGATGCTCTAAATTGCAGCAGCTTGTGCACTTAGCCTCAATAAATTGCTCATCCAAAAACACATAAGAGAGGTGCAACTCTCGCAAAGATGATAACTTTATCGTACCATCATCAGTGGGCAATTCAACCTTAAATCCATACAAACTCAGCACATTTAGTGATCTGGCAGCAAAGCTGCCGTATACGAAGCCGCCTTGACAATTATGTCTGTCTACTCTTAGATTCAACTCTTTTATATTACAAGCTATGAGTATCTAAATCCATCTGTCGGCATAAGTAAGACGAGCAAAATAGCCAGACCATAGAGAGGACTTTTGAATGGAAATCTTGTGCTTTTTCCTATTTGCTAGAGTTTGATCTATGACAACATTCATACCATTTGACCAGTCGAAAATATAACCAAAATTTAAGGAGGGGGAGTGAATTCCAAGCACTAGCCAAAGCCTTGGACAATGTACTCATTTGTGCCGCATTGTAGGAAAGAGAGGATGTGATGCAAAATTGGCTCTGGCAATTTGGAAATTCGATCATCACCTGTTGCATCTCCATCACAATTCCCTTCCATTGCCTAGGCCACCAATTTTATTCAAAACCCTAACTCTATGAAAGGAGTCTACACAAAATAGTTGCTCAATTTTTTTTTAATTTTTTTTTTAAAATGGAAGAGAGAGAAACCTAAACATTTTTTACTATGAGTTGGGAATTTTATTGGCTAGTGAATTTTCACTTTATTGGTGAGTGTTCGTTACCACTGTGTAATCTCCTCATCTGATTCCTCTTCCCCGCCTCCAATTATTTTAAAAAATGCCGCACCAACTTTTAGTAATTAGTACTAACCGGCTTATGCCGTGCTACGCACGGCCCAATGTTGACCCTTAAAATTTTTACGTTATGTATAATTCTATCATTTAAAAGTTTTATTTGTTTGGTTGATAAATTCTAAGTTAGATATATAATATTATATTTAGATTGATGTAATTTGCATAACGATATTTTAAGTTGTTAAAACTTTTGTGTATTGATAGTCGATTATATTTTTTAAATAATTTAAATTCTTAATTATTGTGATTTATAATATTTTTTTTCTATTCTACTAATTAGAAGTGACATAGTAAAATTATTGTAAAAAATCCTTGTGAATTTTTTTTAAGTGGCTCCATATAAGACGTCATGTTAATTTAAAACATCAAAAATTAATTTATCATTTTACGTCTATTTTACCTTTTTTTATTAAATATTATTAATTTTTTAAGACTTAAATGACTTATCATAATTAAATATGGGTAATTTAGTAAAATAACGATTGAAGTATTTGAAACAGTCATGTTATAAATATCTATTTTTATTTTTTATTAAATATTATTAATTTTTTAATATGTAAATGACTTATAATAATTATTTAGGGCTAATATAGTAAAATCACGATTGAAACAGCTGAGTCAGGCATGTCGAATATGAGCAGGCTGCTTCAGCTGCTTATTGTGACTTCCTATATAGGATACTAATAATATAATTTTTTTAATGCTTAAATAACCATAATAAGTAATTAGGGATGATATAGTAAAATCACGATTGAAGCCGCAAAGCAGACATGTATTAAAAATGATATAGCATAATAACTATAAAAAATTACTTGTGAAAATAACCTAAGTGAGCCTCATATAAAATGTCAAGCTAATTTAAAACATCAAGAGTTAATTTATTATTTTATGTCTATTTTATATTTTTTATTAAATATTATTAATTTCTTGATACTTAGATGACTTATAATAATTAATTAGGGGTGATATGGTAAAATTACGGTTGAAGCAGCTGAAGCAGATATGTCATAAATATTTATTTTACTTATTTGTATTAAATATTATTAATTTTCTAATGCGTAAATAACTTATAATAATTAATTAGGGGTAATATAGTAAAAATACCGGTGTAGCAGTTGTAGCAGAGGCATGTAAACCTGTTGGTTGCTTCAGTTGCTAAACTGTCTCTTATAATATAAGAGAAAATAACTTATAATAATTAATTAGGAGTAATATAGTAAAAATACGGGTGTAGCAGTTGAAGCAGGCATGTCGACCTGCTACCTGCTTCAGCTGCTAAATTGTCTCTTATAATATAAGAGAATGTTGTGGTCTCCAACGAGCACCTACATCTACCATCTGCATTTACATATACAATAATATATTTAAAATATGGATACCATTATAAAAATGATTTTGAATTTTTTACAATTCGTCTCTGCAATCGGAAAAAAAATCATTTATTTCTTCCTATTATTATATTATTATATTTATACTATTTAAAAGAAATCCTAAAATATACTATAAGAAAATTAATTTTGATAGATTTTTCTTTTCCTATACTCAAAAAAGGAGACCTAAAATAAAAGAAAAAAGAAAGCAAAAGTAAAAATTTGTTATGAAATAAAAATTAAGAACAATAAAAATAAATAGAGAGAGAAGAGAAGAGAATTCTTTATTTCTCACTGGATTGAGAGATTCTTAGATGGATTTTCATAAGCAATTTGGCATATTTCCTACAGTCAAATTATCCCCCAAGTAGGTTGCATCTCGACAGGTTCACTAAATTGATTGTTTGTTTTTCCCTCATAAACTTAAGCCATTGAAGATTGAGTAATACAGCTAGTTCATTATATACGAAAATGTATCAACTTGAGGATACAATGAATAAAATCCCTCTATTTATAGCGAAAAATATTCCTAGTTTCTTTCTAAAAGATAGATTTTTCATATCCTAATAGATATCAAATAGATCTCGTCTATATTCTTGATAGACATTCATTATAATGTAATACTACTAGAAAAATGGGCTATGGTAACGATAGTTTAGGCTCCGGTTATAGAACCGTCACTATAGATACTCTACGGCGACTCTTATAACCATCGTATAATGTGATCATGTCTAATGGGACAATTAATTAACATAACCGTCGTATATTTGATTTAACCGTCCTAATAAATCACCCTGTTGTAACGATTATTAGAACCGTTACTATAGGTAACCTACTACGGTTAATTGTACCAAAAAAAAAAAAAAAAACGGGTATTTTTTCCTCCACTCTTTATTTACACCTGCTATTTTTAATATAATAATTTTTTTTTAAAAAAAAAAAAACTGAGAAAATCACTTTTGTAGGGTTAGGTTCCCCATTTCATTCACTTTTGTCTTCTTGAGAAAATCAGTAAATTGCAGCGGTTCAATTAAGAAAGTTTTTGTTCTGCAAAAAACTTAGCTGGGTCGATTCTTAAATGTACAATTTACTATATTAAACCTCTAAATTGTATGGTTTGCATGCACTAAACCCTCCCCAGACCCCACTATGTGGGAATATACTGGGGATGTTGTTGTAAACCTTTAAAAGTGATTTACTAGTACTAGTCAAAGGCTGATCTCAACCATCTCCAAGTTTTCTGCATTGGCGAAAAAGTAGTTTCTTAACTTCTCTTCTTCCATACATGAAAAGTTATGCAATTCGACTTTCTTTAACGTATGCCTCCAACATTCCCATGGTAGAGATGCACAGCACTTCTTGTCTTCATCTGATGCATCTTCATATATGAACTGTCAAACGAGGAAAAACAGTTAGATTAGAATATGAAGCATGAACAACAAGAACAAAGGTAAAAAAAATTAACGTCATAAAGAATCAATTGTGAAAGCAGTATTAGATAGATTTGAAAATCTATTAGTATTAGCCTATGTGCTGCTCGAAATCAGTGTTAATCATTATCTGAATGAAGGAATCATCTCAACGAGTACTACAACAAATGGGTGCTTTCTGATGGTCAAAGAATAAAATGCACAATACTAAAGGAAGCAGCAGCACCAAGTGAAGCCAAGGCTCACAAAAACTGGGAATAGCCCGCAGAAGACTAGAAATAGATAGCCATATTTTTTTCTTTTTTGGGATAAACGTGGTGTCTAGGTCAACTTGCCCACACCTCGACTAATTCCATGCGATACTTGTCACCTCCTACCAGCAATAGGTACCAAGTAACTCTGTCCACCAAGGCTAATAGATAGCCATGTTAGTACGGAAGTTTTTTTTACTCAAAACTATAAGCAAGTCGGCCAGTCAAGTATATAGAATCTTTAAGTCCTGAAGAATTCCTTTGTTTTATCAGTTAATTCATTAATTTGGCCATAGTTCCCAAATATGTTTGGCAAAATGGATTTGGGTGATGTGTTTGGTCATAGTTTTTGGGAAACGTATTTCACTCTTTTTAAAAAGGCATCATTTTCACCCTATACTATACAAGAAAAGTCTAAGCCACACCTAAATTATATAAGTGACCTATTACACACCTTAACTATATAAAAGTGATATTATTACCTCCCCACGACCCCATTCTAAGGCGCGTGTGTTACACTTATTTTAGGCGCGTCCAGCCTATTAAATAACAAAAGTAAACGACTAAAAACATTAAGGGAAAATGCATCGTTTCCATCCCAAACTATAGTCAAAAAGTCGAATCCACACCTAAAATATATAAGTAACCTATTACACACCTTAACTATAAAAAAGTGATACTTTTTACTGACGTGGTGCTGACGTGGCAGCGCGTGTAAAACACTACACCACATGCAAGTGGTGGTAGCCTGACAGGGTGTAAATAGTTTCACTTTTTTATAGTTTAGGTGTGTAATAGGTCACTAGTATAGTTTAAGTGTGGCTTCGACTTTTCGGATATAGTTTGGGGTGGAAACGATGCATTTTCCCAAAAAATAAATGAAACATGATTTATTCACATAAGTTATAAAAACTATTAAAAATATAAGTAATAAGTAATAAGAATGGTAGTAACTAACTATTCTAAGTACAAACAATCTATTTAATAAGAATGTGTTTAATGAGAGGTTTTTTCTTTTTATCAAATATAATGAGGGCTTGGAAAATCATTATTGATGCAAAAAGATCTTAGTTTCTTGGCCAAAATAAACTTTGATAAAAAATTTTCTAAAAACTACTTGCAACATCTATGGCCAAATAGCCACCAAACAAAGATTCAAAATTCAAAAAACATGTAAAGATGACAAAAAAAAAACTGCAGAAACCTCAATAATAACTACTTTCAATCTTTTATTAACTGAGAAAGGATAAACTATTACCTTCAGGGTCTTTAACCCTGGAGCTTGGGTAAAAGATAGAGTGTGCAGGTGAGGAGAAATCCAAAGCATACTATCAACAATATCGACAACTGAATAACTGAATTGACGACGAAAGTTCACTTGCAAAATATTAGTACCATAAAGGGGCGGAAGGATGTTTTCTCTCAGGTCTTTTGGTATAATTATGTCCTGCATTCAGGAAAAAGAAACAATATATGAGAAACACAGAACAAACTGCTTCTTTAAGCAGATGTAGCTAGAGAATTTGCAGGACGTACCTCGTCACAGCGGCACGATAATTCAATAGTCTTGGAATGATTGAAATTCCCAAGAAATTTCATGAGCTTAGAGTGCCCACCACATATTGGATACAACTGGAAAATGGCTTCCAGCAAAACTGAAGCTTTCAATTTGAATGTTGACAATGGATGACAACTGTATTGGAACTTCAATAAATTAGGAGTGTCGAAGTCAGCAGCAATCAGATTATCACAATCTGAGGTTGTCAGCCATTTGAGACTGCCACTTGCGATCTTCATAGTTTTCAATGTATCGCAGCGAGATAACTCAAACTTTTCAAGATTTTGTAGGCTGTAAAATAGTTCCTCTAACCAATTGTCGGTGACATCCACACCACCGAGGTACAAACTCTTGAGGGCTTTGCAAGCAGTTATTGTAACAACCTTTATGCTCCTGTTAAGGCTGTTGATCCTAAGCTCTTCGAGATTAAATGCTGCAATATCAACCAATTGGAGTACAGAACAGGGAAGTTGTAAGTTTACCTTTTTCAGTTTAGGTAAAGTCTCACAAACTTGAAAGCTGGTGAGTCCGTCGAAATACCGAAAAGACAGATGCTCTAAATTGCAGCAGCTTGTGCACAGAGACGCAATAAATTTCTCATCCAAAAACACATAAGAGAGGTGCAATTCCTGCAAAGATGATAACTTTATCATACCATCATCAGCGGGCAATTCAATCTTAAATCCATACAAACTCAGCACATTTAGCGATCTGGCAGCAAAGATTGCCTCAGGCAACCTGTCGTATCCGATGTTGCCTCGATAATCAGGTCTGTCTACTCTTAGATCCAACTCTTTGATATTACAATCTATGAGTATTTTAATCCATCTGTCGACATAAGAAAGAGGAGCATAATAGCCTAACCATAGAGAGAACTTTTGAATGGAAATCTTGTGCTTTTTCCTATTTGCTAGAGTTTGATCTATAACAACATTCAGATCTTTTGACCACCAGTCGGAAATATAACCAAAATTTAAGTAGGAGAGTGAATTCGAAGCAGTAGCCAAAGCCTTGGACAATGTACTCATTTGCGCGACATGTTTAGCATAAAGGAAAGACATGATGTGATGCAAAATTGGCTCTGGCAATTTGGAAATTCGATCATCACATGTTGCATCTCCATCACAATTCACTTCCATTGCCTCGGCCACCAATTTTATTCAAAACCCTAACTCTAAGCCTATGTAAATATTTATAACACACAAAATAGTTGCTCATTTTTTAAAAAAAAAGAGAGAGAGAGAGAGAGAGAGAGAGAGAGAGAGAAACCTAAGCATATTTGATTACCAATTGGGAATCTTATCGGCAACAAGAATTTTCTATCTTATTAGTGACTTTTCGTTACCACTTAGTAATCTCTTCGCTGGTTTTCTCTTCCCCTATCCCGAATTATTTAAATAAAAACAACTTTTCTTGTGGTCTCCACTGAAAATCTATGAATACCCTTAAAAATACAAATAAAAAGTTTTGCCCTTTATTAAAAATCTTTGTCATAAATAAAATTATCTTTTCATTATATTTATACTATTTTTAAAAAGTCCTAAAATATATAATATAAAAAGTATAAATAACATAAATACCAAGCCTTTTGAAAGTAATTACATTCTCTTCCATTTTTTTAATTACTTTACTCTCTCTCCCTATTAATATACATAACATAGCCGACATATACACAACATTCTGTGTATATGTTGGAATTTTTTGTAATATTGAAAATATAAGTTGTGTATTTATGTAATTTTTAGATATAAAAATGGTCAAACTCATCGACAATCCCTTCAACTTGGCATCATCTTTCACTTTGACACCTCAGATGGACGTTGTTCACTTTTGGCACCTCAAAGAAAGAAAAATGTGTCACTTTGGCACCTTTTGCTGATTCAGCAAAGAGAGTGTATCACACTCGCTTTTGAGAGCGTGACAGAGGTATTTTCATATTTTTTAATCTTTCTTCTCTTTCTTCTCTTTCTTCTTCACTCTTTCAACCCATTAATTTTCCATCTTTTTTTCCTTTTCTTAACACATCCATATGCTCATGTTTAGCTAATCTCATCAAAAAATCAGGTAAAAAAAACAAAAACAAAAAAAATTATTTTTTCCTTCTGACCCGACCCATTTACCCATTTTCAGCTATGTTTAGCTATCTTCCTCAAAAACCCAACTGAAAAAAACTAAAAAGAACCATTTTTGATGAAATTGAAGTTGTTGGTATGGTGGAATTGAGTAGGTGAGATTATATACGAAAAAGGGCCTAAAATGTCCTTCAACTATATAAAATGATGTAAAAATGTCTTTCGTCTACCTATTGGGCCTAAAATACCCTTTTCGTCTAGCTATTGGACCTAAAATGCCCTTCTCACCTATCTATTGGGCCAAAATGCCCTTTTCATCTACTTATTGAGCCTATTTTGCCCTTTTATTTAGGCAAATTATATGAAAAGGTCATCTATAAAACTTAATTACATAAATAATAGTACTTTTTCGATATTACAAAAATAAAAGTTTTTTTTTCATATATAGCCATTTTAAAAAATTAAAAAAAGATAATTATAATTTTTAATTTAATGCAATAACTAAATATCAATTCACCTTAATTTAAGAGATATATTTTCAATCTTCAAATTAAAAGTGGAAAAGATAATCCCTACTTTCAAAGATTTTTCTCTCTTATATTCAAAATTAAAATATTTTTAAATAAACTAAGTATTCCATTATTTGCTCGTGCATGTTTTATTTTATTTTCATGTATGTTAATCATCTAGTATTATTTCATTATTGTGTATTTTAAATTCTAGTGTAATGGGTTAACTATAATTTTTTATGAATAAATATTTATGGAATAAAAATCATTATGTTGGAAGTACAGATATATCATATATTTTTGGGATAATACTCACGAAAATACCTGAAGTTTAACCAAATTTTCAGTGGAGCATATTGAACTTTGCGGGGTCCTATGACCCCCCTATACTTTTTTAATTGGAATTAATCCCCCCCCCCCAGATTTTTTTAAAGTGGAATTAATCCCCCCCCCCCTCAAAACGTATACCCAGTTTTTTCCGTGGAAAGTGTAGTACACGCGCCGTTTCTTCTCCATTTTATCACTTTTCAATATTTTTTCACAATTACAACCATATTAAATATTTCAAATGATTCCATTGAATTTATGAAGAAGGTTTTTTCAAATAATTGAATGGAATCTTCCATTAATTTTCCATTGAAACTCGAAAGATTCAATTAGCGAGTTCCATTAATGGAAGATTCAATGAAACTCGCTAATTGAAAACTCAATGGAAGATTCAATTTCCATTAATGGAACTCGAAAGATTCGGAAAATTCATTAATGAAACTCGAAAGATTCGGAAAATTTAATTTCATGATTCAATTTTCATTAATGGAACTCGAAAGATTCTAAAAATTCATTAATGAAACTCGGAAGATTCAAAAAATTTAATTTCACGTATGAAGCTATTCAATCTTCCGTTAATGGAACTCGGAAGATTCAATTTCCATGAAGCTATTCAATCTTCTGTTAATGGAGCTCGGAAGATTCAATTTCCATTAATAGAACATGGAATTAAATTAGCGAGTTTTCGAGTTTGAATCTTCCGAATCATTCATTGAGTTTCAATTAGCGAGTTCCATTAAATTATAACCATTAAGGAATTTTTCGAGTTCCATACATGAAATTTAATTCGGAATCTTTCCATTAATTATAACCATTAATCTTTTCGAATTATAATTCCGAGTTCGAATCCATTTATAATTCCGAGTTTAAATTATAAATGGAACTCGAAAGATTCGGAAAAATCTTCTCATTAATTATAACCATTAATCTTTTCATTAATTCGGAAAGATTTCGAGTTCCATACATGAATTTTTTTTTCATGATTTTTCGAGTTCCATTAAGAAGAAAGAAGAATGAAAAAATAAATAAAAATATAAAACTTTAAATAATTATAAAATTAAGGGGTTTTTTGGCAAAAAAAAAAAAGTTTTAAAATGATTTTAACACGGTTCACGCGCTCAATGCGCGTGAATCACACGTAGTGTGCCAAGTGACAGATATATGTCATTAAAATATGAAAAAAAAAGTTTGGGGGTAATAGGACCCCCGCAAAGTTCAGTTTGCTCAACTGGTAATCCGGTCAAACTTCAGGTATTTTCGTGGGTATTATCCCTATATTTTTGTTGTATAAATATAATTAATGTCAAAGTCAGATTATTATTATATTTTATATATAATTTTTGCACCATTTGATATATCAAATGTGTTTGATATTATATCAAATGGTGCAAAAATTATATAAAAATTATCATGAATATTTATCTCATAAATTATATAAAAAATATAATAATAATAATCTAACTTTTACATTAATTATATTTATAAAACAAAAATATGTGATATATCTGTACTTCAAACAAAATGAATTTTATTCCATAAATATTTATCCATAAAAAATTATGTTTACCCCATTACATTAGAATTAAAAATACACAATAACGAAATAATACTAGATGATTAACATACATGAAAATAAAATGAAACATACACGAACAAATAATGGAATACTTAGTTTATTTAAAAATATATGGATTTTGAATATAAGAGAGAAAAATATTTGAAAGCAAGGATTATCTTTTCTACTTTTAATTTGAAGATTGAAAATATATCTCTTAAATTAAAGTGAATTGATAATTAGTTATTGCATTAAATTAAGAATTATAATTATCTTTTTTGATTTCTTAAAATGGTTATATATGGAAAAAAAATTATTTTTTAATATTGAAAAAGTACTATTATTTATGTAATTAAGTTTTATGAATGGCCTTTTCATATAATTTGCCTAGGTAAAAGGATAAAATAAACCCAATAGGTAGATGAGAAGGGCATTTTAGACCCAATAGGTTGACGGAAAGGGTATTTTAGGCCCAATGGATAGACGAAAGATATTTTTGCACCATTTTACATAGTTGAAAGGCATTTTAGGCCCTTTTTTGGATTATATATAATGTCATTATAGTGACGAATTTGAAAACTTTTTATCTGATATATTCTTTGAAACTCTTGCTTGTCAATTTTGTATCCTTTGAAACTCTGCTTGTCAATTCAGTGAGAACGGGCACAAATATGCAAAATTGACTACTTAAAGAAGGTGAATTATACAACAATTGTTGATGAAATTGAGTAGACAAAATCAAGTTGAAGTTTTTGAAAAAGATTCAGGTGATTTGGCCGGTGATAAAACTGTTGGAGTGGTGCGATATTCTGGTGAGTCCATTCAACAAAATCGATCAACTTCTGAGCAAATGCGTGTTGAACAAAATTGGAGAAGATGATTTGGCGGGTAGGTGGGTTGAGGGTATTTGGAGAAGAAGATGAGTATTTGGAGAAGACGATGATTTAATAATTTATGTAGACACATAATTTTGTCCCTTCGAAAGATTATTTTTCACATTATTACCTTATCCTATCGTGTACCCTCAACCATGTAATTATTCCTCCATAAAATGACAAAAATAACAACCCTTAATAATTTTTACCTTATTTTAATCCTATCCTAACAACCTCTCCAATTAAAAGCGGACACCTCACTACCCCATACCTCTACCCTTACCTACCCTACCCCCCACGTGACCCCTCTCCCTACATTCCTTTTTGGGTTTTTACGTTTTCTTACAATTGAAGGATAGAGAAAAAAATCCAAGTAAAAAGGGCCCACAGAACATAGAGGGGGGGATGGTTTTTCTTTTTCTTCTTGACAGTTAACATAATAGGGGGGAATGAACACAGACCTGGACACGAAAAAAACAACCGAAACCCACCCAGCCACCGAAATTTGCACAGACCCACCGGAGAAGAAACAGAACACGCACTCACCGGAGTTGCGCGCACACATACACACGCAGATGGAGAGGAACGAATAGAGAGAGAGATAGAAGGAGAAAACTGAATCTGGGCTCAGATTACTGTTCCGGCATCATAGTCGCTGGATTTCGACTGGTTCCGCCAGTTTGCCCTTTGCAGCTCACCGGAGCTAAATTTCGATTGGTTTTCAGCTCATCATTCGATCGATTCCATCTTAAATCTCTAAATCTCATCGTCTCCTTTGATTTTCAGGCAGGTTTGACCGGAAAACATGAACTATTGATAGATTTTTTTTCCGTTGAAATCTCCCCTATTTCAAATCAATCTTAAGATTAGTTCGCATATGGGACTAGTTGGTATCGTTGCGATTTTTCGTCTTGGGTTCTTCGGTACTTGTTACTGGTTTGGGGCTTTAGGTTTCGGGTCATCTTGACTCGTTCGTTGAGTGCATTTTTGGGTTTCAATTTCTCAATACCGAGCTGGATAGATTCATCGTTGAGGCTTAAGTCGAAGTTATCGGAGGCGAGTTTTCTTTATTTCGTCGAATAACATTCATCAAAAGCAGTATTAAAGTCCATCCCTCAACTCTACAATTCTTATTATTATCTCGAATGTGTTTAAATGTTGTGATTGTGTGGTGTGTTTGAGCCATGTTGATTATCATTGTCTTGATTTTTATCTCGAAATTGAATACTTGAGAATTAGGGTAGTAGTGAGATTGATAATAAATAAGGGCGGAATTAAGAAATTGATAAAAGTGGATTGTAGATTAGTTTTCGTTTGTTGTCGATTCGCTTTATTTGGAATAAACATGAATATTATTGGAACGTGATAGAATGGTGATGCGTTGAAATGGATAGGCAAATCTTAGGTTTGGGTAGGCAAATTTAGAAATGGTGAATTGTGGAATGTTTAGATTATGTGTTGAATGGTTTTGTTTATCGCATTTGGATTTAATTGTATCATTTGGCCGGGGAATACCCCGAAGTACTTGCATTATTTTATCCGAGAAATGCCCCAAAGTATTTTGTACTCGGAGGACGTCCGTGATGAAGACCCGAGGCGTCGGGTAGCATGGGAGCGTAGTTAGGATTAGTGTAGGTTAGATAAAATTTATTTTCGCATTTTTCTATTTTGGGTTGTATAAATTGGACTGTACACTATATTTTTGATTCGTTCTGTTTTGTTTTTTTGATTGATTTTTACGTGTTTTGTGTGGTTTGTACATTCGTAGTGTAAAAATTAGCCGATATGCTCCACCAAGCGACCGTGGTTGAACCACGGGATCGAGGGGTGCCTAACACCTTCCCCTCGGTCAACAGAATTCCTTAACTGAAATCTCTGTTCGCGGATCAGTTTAAAAGAGTCAAAAACAGTTTTGAAAAAGGATTCCCAAAGGTGACTTGGCACACCCAATTATGTCAAGTGACGACTCTGAGTTTAAAAGTAAATAATACTTTTCGAAACAAATTCTCATATTTTGTCACTTAATAATAAAACCCTTTCGACCCTTAAAATGAATCTTTTTGGTTGTAAAAAAGGGGTGTGACAGCTCTGGCGACTCTGCTGGGAATTTTTCAGAATTCAAGCTTATTTTGGAGTTGTATCGGCTTAGTTTGACACTATAGGTGTATAGATTTTTTGTTTGTGTTGTTTTATGTTATTGTTTATCATTGTTGAGTGTCTACGTGATCTTTGTGTACAGTTTTTATCTTATGTGTTACCGCTTTATATCTGGCATCATGTGCATAACCCGAGTCATTCTTTGTGCAATAAGTCCGTAGTACATGTGTGTACACGACCTCTAGTTGAATCATCCTTATTTTAGGAGGGGGAGCCGTTGGGTTGTATGGAGTAGGTGGAAAGCTGTCGCAGCCACTATCGACCATACACTCCCCCGAACAGCCTTGTTAGTGAACCCCAACATAGGTCAGCCTTTAGATCATGCTTATGTGCATCATATTGAGACCTAGAGGGGCCCACTTGGTTCTTTGTAGGAGACTCACCTCTAAAACATCCATACGTGCTAAATGTTGTATCTTTGAGGGTAACGTGGTCATTTGATGGACTGATTTGGGGAAAACATGTGTTAGAAGTAAGGTGTGCAGGCAAGGAAAAAAATCGGAAAAAAAAGAAAAGGTGAATAAAAAAAAAAGAGTTTCGTAGTTTTTTAGAGTTTTTTATGACTTTTGTTCTTCACAATCTAAAAATTCAAAAAAGATTTTTACCTTTTGCACTCATTTCTCAAAAACAAAAACATCAAAAAAAAAAATCTTTTATCTCGTTTAGCATGCATTCACAATTCGAAAACTTCAAAAAGATTTTTTGATTCATAGGAGTTTTTATAAAACAAAAATGCAAAAAAAAAAATTGTAGGAGTTTTGTACATTTCACGAAAATATCAAACTGATTTTTCTTTCATAGTTGTTGGTGTCATTTTTATGTGAAGTGTCAAATTGAAAACTCAAAAAGATTTTATTGACATTTTGCATCTTTTGTTTGGGCTCGTGTCTCTCAAGTCAGGGTGTTGGTTATTTAATCCTAAATTGTCCAATCTGGGCGAACTACGCACCCCTGATTCACCTCTCTCGGGAGTGAGATACGTAGGCAGCCTATTATTAGTTCGGGGATCTTATTTAAAAAATCCAAAAAGATTTTCTTCACTCTTCATTTAGAGTAGGTGTTTCATACATGTCTTGAAAAGAAAAATACAAAAAAAATAAAAAAAATTCCTCAATAGTCGTAGCTTTCATTTTTGGTTGATCTTATTTAAAAAATTCAAAAAAAAATTTCTTCACTCTTCATCTAGAGTAGGTGTCATATACATCTTTAAAAGCTACAAAAAGATTTTCCTTTAATAATTTCAAGTTTCTTTGTCGTATGATATTAAAAATCGAAACCCAAAAAGATTTTTCTTTGGTAATCATAGGTTTCATTTTGTATAGGGATTTTCAAAGCTGAAAAACTCAAAAATATTTTCGTCTATTCTTTTGACAATTTGTCATTTTTCTTTTCTTCTTAAAATTTTAAGAAAAAAAAAGAAAAAGGAAAAGAGTTTATTTGGTCATTTTGGCAAGACTTCACGAACTACGCACACCTGATTCTCCTCTCTCAAGGGTGAGATACGTAGGAGCCCTTCTTGGGTTCGGTGATCTTTTAAAAAAAAAAGAAAAAAAAATGGTTTTGAAAAATGTTGAACTCTAACATATTTGTTGCCTCTTGTTCAGTTAGTTTAAGGTGGTTGGTTTGTGGCTTCCTGGCTGGTCCTCCGTATCACACCAAATTCAAGAAAGATTTAGTTGTGTCCAACATGGATATAGAGAGTAGAACCATGGATGAAACAAAGAGTCAGGAAATTGCGAGTTTAAAGGAAGAGAATTTGAGACTGAGACAACAAATGATGGAAATGTACCGAGCTTGGGCCAGTGGGCTGCCTCCACCTCCGTTCCCCACTTTTGACCCTGCAAATACCTTGAGTCTTCCACCAAAATCGCAAAGTTAGTTTCCTACTGTTGTTGATGCACCACAGCATGCCTCAGAATCCATTCCACGTCAAATGCACCTCAATACCTCCACCACTCTTTCTTTAGCTCCTCAGTATAAGTCTACCATATTCACAACACCACATACTGTCTGTGCTTTTGTTGCTCAACCTTCTACTAAGACTTCCACTTTGGCTATTAATCCAACGATTGTGCTTCCCCAGTCTACTAGTGAATCCACGTTCAATACTCTTGATGATCATTGTTATACTCTTGAGCCTACCGTTAAATTAAGTGGACCGCCAAAATTTCTTACTAAGAAGCCTAGCATGCTAGAAGAGCTAGAGAAAGTGGTTGGGAAAGTTAAGAGTGTAGAAAATGACATGAAAAATTCCCCTGGACTTATGGGCTTTGAAGATGTTTCATATAAAAAATGGGGCATGTATTCAAGTGTTAACCTTCCTCCTAGCTTTAAGACATCAAAATTTGGGTAGCCTGATGGACAGAAGGATTCTGTGAAACATTCGGGACGACATTGCAATCAACCAAGGAAAACTGAAGGAAAGAAGAAGGAAAAAGCACCAAATGTCATGCCAGGGCCAAAGCAGAGTTTGAGAGGTCCAACCCACCAATACTGTCAGCCTCAATCCTGAGCTTACATATTAGATCCACATAACCACTTGCAATAAGGCTTCTTTCCCCAAAATCCAAGAAATCCCATTCCACTTCCTCAATATCTTTTGAACAATGCACAATTGTATGCTCATCCATTTTCTTATCCACGATGGCATGCACCTGTCCCTCAACATCGTCCTCGACCCCCACAAATTTACCAAGGAACCTTTAAATCCAAGTTTCATCCGAGGCCAGAGTTCTCAAAGAGGAGGAAGGAAAAAGATAATTTCACTCCTATTGGGGAATCCTATGCCAGTTTATTCCAGAGATTGGTACAGCAGGGCATGATCACTCCTCTCCTTGGGTATACTCCTGACCCACATACAAGAAGTTTTAATCCTAATGTATGATGTGCATATCATTCTGATGTTCAGGGTCACAATATTGAAGATTGTCGTGCTTTGAAAAGAGAAATTAAAAAGATGATTCAAGATAAATCAATTATGGTGTAGAACATTGACAGTGAGGAAAGCTCTAGTCATGCTGATATGCAAACCAGTGGCTAAGATGTCAGGCTGAGCAATTGAGAAGTCACCCCTCCCTATTAGGAAGAGGTCAGGTAGTTTGTTTTGTTTTATTTTCTGTTATCAGAATTATTTCAGGATTGTAGTTAGAGATCTATCTTGTTTTGTCCCTTTGTCGTTATGTTCAAACCCTTCTATCTTTCATTTTTATTAAATGAAGTGTCCCATTTTTCTTTGTGTTTTAAATATGTGTTGTTTGTTTGTTTTCTTTACATAGTACATTTTATATTGACTCTAGTGACATGACATGCTAGTGAAATTTACAGCCAAATCTTAAAATCCAGTTTAAGCATGAACATTGAATCAGAGGGTTAAAGTTAGAAAAAGAGAGCATCTGAGAAAATATATAGAGTGTTGGGGCATTTGGTGATCAAGTTGAAGCTTTTTTTGAAAATTAAGACTATTATTTTGAGAATAGTGAGAATAACTTGGTAATCAATTGAAAGGTATATCTCAATTAGGTCAAGTAGTGAATGTGTGATCCTATGTCAAAAGGAACAGGAAGAAAATTAGCTCCACGAAGTCATGAGTCCTTCAGCATGAGGAATGTACAACAACGTGGAGTTGTATGCTGGGAAAGTATAGAAAAAGAGGTGGTACACATGCTTGGGGCAACTTAGTGTTGTAAAACATTTCATAAGTGATCTTGATCGTGCGAAAAACATTTCATAAGTGATCTTGATCGTGCACTTTCGCATTGCATGCTATGTACTAGCATTTTTAAGAATTGATATGACGAAGGCATTTCATTCTGTTATCCAAACATTGTGTCATCCTTTGTTTACCCCATTTGGGCTTTAGTGTTATTTTCTTTCATATCCCTCTTTTGGAATCAAGATAGAGTCAACAAAATTCAAAAAAAAATGTTTCGAAAAAGAAAGAAAAAATGAGTGTCAAGAAAAATAAAGATAGAAAAGTTCTAAAGAGAAAAAGAGTCAACAAAAGAAAAAAAATAGAATCAAGTGAAAGAACAAGCTTCCAAAACTACGCATGACCTGATTCTCCTCTCTTGGGGGTGAGATACGTAGGCTGCCCTACTAAGGGCTCAGTCCAACCAAATAAACAATTTAGAATTTCCAGTCAAAAGAAACTGGGGCATGAGTTAATCATCATTGTTTGAGTCGATTCCAAAAGTTGTAAGTCCTATCCCACTTCAAGTGTCGTTTGAGCCTCATGCTATCCGTTCTTTCTAATCCTATCCAAAATCCAAGTTACAACCAAAGAAAGACTTTCAGATCAATCTTTGAGAATGTTAAGGTTAAGCATGCAATGGATATGATAATGCATTTTGGGAACTACTTGTCTTCCTCAGCTTAAGGAATCATGAGAGAAATAAAAATGAGAGAGTCTTATTGGTGAAAACCCTCACGGGAACCATAAGACGATGGTAAGTTGAGAGAAATAAAAATGAGAGAGTCTTATTGGTGAAGACCCTCACGGGCACCATAAGGCGATAGTGAGCTAGAAAAATGAGAGAGGCTTGTTGGCAAAAACCCTTCAAGGTGTCACTAGCCGAATGAGGTCTTAAATGCAATTGACCTAAGTAAACAACTCAGTTTCAAGGCCATTAACTCAACAACAATTGGTAGAAAGTTTGGATGGAAAGATCAGGCAGCCTGATCCAAAATGCATGGCATAATCATTAGTGTTGACTGTCATTTTTAGATGAATTTATCGTTTCTTTGTTTCAAAAAGGGAAATTCATTGTCTTTTCTTTCTTCTCTTTATTTTTATTTTATCTTTCTTGAGTCAGTTATCCAAACAAAATTGTAATTCTATTTTTCGTTTCTTGTCTTTGAGTCAAGTCCATGTCAAAACAAAAGAGAAAAGATTTCAAAACTAGCTACCAGCTTCATCAATTGCACAGAGCAAGACAAAAGCTAGCATGAAAGAGACATGATTGTGAGCCAAAAAGGGTATATAGAAAGTTTTGCCAACAGAGAAGTCGGGGAACTCATGGAAATACCAAGGTTCAAAGGGTTTATCTGAGGAGCATAGCAAAGCAGATATACTGTGTTTATTTCAGAGTCACTCTTAATCATCTGAGTTTGAGTCAATGAAGCAACAAGTCAATTATATATGTAATGGTTGGAAGCAAGATTAATGTGATGAGGGCAAGGGTGATCTCCGTGAAAGCTAAAGCCACAAATCATCCACCATGTTTCAAACTCACAAGTTTTCTTTGATGAAACAGGAAATATATTACCTTCAAATCAAGGATTTCAAAGCCTAAACATCAAGGCCCGTAATTTCTTGCTTTTACAAATGCAGGAAGCGATGTTGCTGCACAGGTTTGATAATCCAGTCATGGTAAAATTCATCAGTCTATATCCCTCGGAGACACACTTTCTTGTCCAGGGATTTCAGTCTTCATTTGTCAGGTGGTACACTTCTTAAATTGAGCCTTGACTCTTAGAAGACGTACCTTCTGGTCAAGTCATTCCCTGACCCCTAGAAGACGTACCTTTTAATCGAGCCATCTCTCTTGATTCCTATAAGACGTACCTTTTAGTCAACTCATCTCCCTTGATTCCTATAAGACGTACCTTTTTAGTCAAGTCATTCCCCTTGACCCCTAGAAGACGTACCTTTTAGTCGAGTCATTCCCTTTGATTCCTATAAGACGTACCTTTTAGTCGAGTTATTCCCTTTGACCCTTAGAAGACGTACCTTTTAGTCGAGTCATCCCTTTCGATTCCTAGAAGACGTACCTTTTAGTCGAATCAGCTCTCTTGATTCTTATAATACGTACCTTTTAGTTGAGTCATCTCTCTTGATTCCTATAGGACGTATCTTTTAGTCGAGTCATTCCCCTTGGCCCCTAGAATACGTACCTTTTAGTCGATTCATTCCCCTTGACCCCTAGAAGACGTACCTTTTAGTCGAGTCATCCCCTTCGACCCTTAGAAGACGTACGTTTTAGTCGAGTCATTCCCTTTGATTCCTATAAGACATAACTTTTAGTTGAGTCATTCCCTTCGATTACTAGAAGACGTACCTTTTAGTCGAGTCATTCCCTTTGATTCCAATAAGATATACCTTTTAGTCGAGTCATTTCCCTTGACCCCTAGAAAACGTACCTTTTAGTCGAGTCATCCCCTTTGATTCCTAGAAGACGTACCTTTTAGTCGAGTCATTCCCTTTGATTCCTATAAGACGTACCTTTTAGTTGAGTCATTCTCTTTGATTCCTATAGTAATGTGACTTTCACAAAAGTCCTTTGATGATAAACTGGGGAAAAATTTAATTCTTGTGTTTGGAACTTCACTTTTATGGCAAAGGAAATCTCTTTATAATAATATTTATTTGGGATAATTTTATTTTTAGTTTTGATGTGATTTCAGGAGCCATCTTGAAGAACAGGGCGAATAAATGAAATGTCAGGCAACATGGTGAAGAAGTTGAAATTCAAGCAACAAGGTGAAGAAGTTGAAAACAAAGCACCAAGGTGAAGAAGTTGAAAGTTAACAGATTGAAAAATAGCAAGTCAGAATCCCGCCTGAAGAACAGGGTGAAGAAATTGAAAGATAAAAAACGAGATAAAGAAATTGAAAGTCAAACAACAAGTTGAAGAAATTGCAAGTCAGGAGACCGCCTGAAGAATAGGGTGATGAAATAGCAAGTCAAGAGTTAAAGAAGCTGTATAGATAGGATTTTTGTAATTTTCATTTATGTTTAACTTGTAATTTTTATTGTTGATGTAATGACAGAGTCACGGATCGGAACCTCGATGGAACCTCACTCGACTCTCCAGCTTGGTACAGTCCACTTCTCTTCCAACCCTTTGAGAAACATGTGACTTGATTTCCTCACAACTTGGGTAGGTAGGATGTCCTAAGTCAAGACCCGGTTTCCCTTCTTCCTTCTGTTTCTTCCTTTGAATAATGGTCGGGACAAAATTCTATCTCGTTGTCTACTTCTTTGTCTGAAAACACTACGTGTTTACATTCAAAGGGGGCATGATGTAGACACGTAATATGTCCCTCCGAAAGATTATTTTTCACATTATTACCTTATCCTATTGTGTACCCTCAACCATGTAATTATCCCTCCATAAAATGACAAAAATAACCACCCTTAACAATTTTTACCTTGTTTTAATCCTATCCTAACAACCTCTCCAATTAAAAGCGGACACCTCATCACCTCATACCCCTACCCTGACCTACCCTACCATCCACGTGACCCTCTTTCCCTACATTTCTTTTTGGGTTTTACGTTTTCTTGCAATTGAAGGATAGAGAAAAAAATTCCAAGTCAAAAGGGCCCACAGAACATAGAGGAGGGGATGATTTTTCTTTTTTCTCTTGATAGTTAACATAATAGCGGGGAATGAACACAGACCTGGACACGAAAAAAACAATCGGAACCCACCCAGCCACCAAAATTCGCACAGACCCACCGGAGAAGAAACAGAACACGCACTCACCGGAGTTGTGCGCACACATACACATGCAGATGGAGAGAAACGAATAGAGAGAGAGATATAGAAGGAGAAAACCGAATCTGGGCTCGGATTACTGTTCCGGCATCATAGTCGCCGGATTTTGACTGGCTCTGCCAGTTTTGCCATTTGCAGCTCATCGGAGCTCAGTTTCGATTGGTTTTCATCTCATCATTCGATCGATTCCGTCTTAAATCTCCAAATCTCGTCGTCTCCTTTGATTTTCAGGCAGGTTTGACCGGAAAACATGAACTGTTGACAGATTTTTTTTTGTCAAAATCGCCCCTATTTCGAATCAATCTTAAGATTAGTTCGCATACGGTACTGGTTGGTATCGTTGTGATTTTTCATCTCGGGTTCTTCGGTATTCGTTATTGGTTTGGGGCTTTAGGTTTCGAGTCATCTTGACTCGTTTGTTGAGTTCAGTTTTGGGTTTTAATTTCTCAATACCGAGCTGGATAAATTCATCGTTGAGGCTTAAGTCGAAGTTATCGGAGGCGGGTTTTCTTTATTTCATCGAATAACATTCATCAAAAGCGGTATTAAGGTCCATCCCTCAACTCTTCAATTCTTATTATTATCTCGAATGTGTTTAAATATTGTGATTGTGTGGTGTGTTTGTGAGTTTGTTTGAGCCATGTTGATTATCATTGTCTTGATTTTTATCTCGAAATTGAATACTTGAGAATTGGGGTAGTTGTGAGATTGATAATAAATAAGTGCGGAATTAAAAAATTGATAAAAGTGGATTGTAGATTAATTTTGGTTCGTTGTCGATTTGCTTTATTTGGAATAAACATGAATATTATTGGAACGTGATAGAATGGTGATGCGTTGAAATGGATAGGCAAATCTTAGGTTTGGGTAGGCAAATTTAGAAATGGTGAATTGTGGAATGTTTGGAATATGTGTTGAATGGTTTTGTTTATCGCAATTGGATTTAATTGTATCATTTGGCAGGGGAATACCTCGAAGTACTTGTATTATTTTATCCGGGAAATGCCCCAAAGTATTTTGTACTCGGAGGACGTCCGTGATGAAGGCCCGAGGCGTCGGGTAGCATGGGAGCGTTGTTAGGATTAGTGTAGGTTAGATAAAATTTATTTTCGCATTTTTCTATTTTGGGCTATATAAATTGGACTGGACACTATATTTTTTATTCGTTCTGTTTTGTTTGTTTGTTTGATTGTTACGTGTTTTGTGTGGTTTGTACATTCGTAGTGTCAAAATTAACCGATATGCTTCACCAAGCCACCGTGGTCGAACCACGGGATCGAGGGGTGCCTAACACCTTCCCCTTGGTCAACAGAATTCCTTAACCGGAATCTCTGTTCGCGGATTAGTTTAAAAGAGTCAAAAACAGTTTTGAAAAAGGATTCCCAAAGGTGACTTGGCATACCCAATTATGTCAAGTGGTGACTCCGAGTTTAAAAGTAAATAATCCTTTTCGAAATAAATTCTCATTTTTTGTCACTTAATAATAAAACCCTTTCGACCCTTAAAATGAATCTTTTTGGTTGTAAAAAAGGGGTGTGATAATTTAAATTAATTATTTAAAATTAAGAAAAGACTCAAATATGTCATCGAACTTTGAGAAAAGGCTCATCTATGTCATCCGTTTAAAGTTTGACTCATTCATGCCATTGCCGTTACAAAAAAGGCTCATTCATGCCATTTTCGTAACAGCCCGATTTGCTGATTTTTTGCAAAACTATTTTGTACACGTGGTTAACAATGATTCGTCCACGTCATAAATTATATCACCCAAAGAAAAAATATTAAAAATTGAACTTTCTTCTAAAAGGTGAAATTGAAATTTTGTTTTCTACACTCACAAATTTTTCATATATCTAACTCTTTAAGTTCTGATTTTAATTTGACTTTGCTGAAATATTCTTCGTTTCTTCTCTTTAATTTCACTGATTATAAAATTCTTCTAATTTTTGCTTTAAGTACAAATTGAAATTGTTTCAATTACACGTTATGAAAAATTATGTTTCGGTAACTAATTGATTCATTGTTTGAAATAGTTGATGTCTGTTTGTTTGAATTGGTCTTGATATCTGCAGAATTATGTTCGGCGATTCCGAAGAAATTGAAAATTGATGAACTCTTCACAGTGCCTATAAAGGAGTTAGAAGCTTACACAAACTTTGATTTAATACTCATGAGAATTCTATAATCGGTAAAATTAAAGAGAAGAAATGAAGAATATTTCACCAAAATCAAATTAAAATCAGAACTTGAAGATTTTAATGACTTGAAGAATCAAATATATCAAAGTTTTTTTAGTGTAGAAAACAAAATTTCAATTTCACCTTTTAGAAGAAAGTTCACTTTTTAAGACTTTTTCTAGTGCTGATTTAATTGATGATGTAACACCCCGTAAATTTTTTTCGTACACTTATCGCGATTATATGGAGTCCTAAAGGCTTGCGTATGGGTTAAATTAAGTTTATGGTGTTCGAAAGTATCCCGTCAATAGTTGTATGTGTAGGTATTGGAATAAGCTTTCCAACGATATAAAGTTTGCCCAAAACAGAGGAGTATTTCATATAAGCGAGCACATTCGAAATTTCAAAACGGTGGCCGGGAAGCCTGTGAACAGTAAATCTGCAGGAAAATTACTGCAGCTAGACAATTTTTTTTTGGATCAACTTTAGACGATCATAACTCCTTGTACAAAAAGAATTGTGTGAGATGCTATATATCGACGAAAATCTCCGAGAGTCTTCTTTCCGATGAAATTGGTTTCATCCAAATCCAATGTCTGAGTAAGGAGCTATACCCATTTTACTACAGCCTAACAAAAAACAAAACAAAAATTTGGGACAGATTTTTGGGTCAACTTTAAACGACCATAACTCCTTGTACAGGAAGAACTGGGTGGTATACTTTATATGAAAATGAAATCCCTTTGAATTATATTTCCAATTCAATTGGTTTGACCCAAATCCGATACCGGAGCAAAGAGTTATGATCGATTTACTTCAGCCTGTCAAAACTGTCCACGGGGGACAGATTCGGATTTATTTAAATTTTTAGGGCAAAATGGTCATTTTCTATTACCTCTTGGACGAAAATAGGTCTCTATAAACATACACTTAGCCTCATATATATCATATATCATCCAATTATTAAGAGAAGGTGAAACCCTAGCCTAATTTCAACTTCAAATATCTTGTGATTCAACCGTAGAAAATTCGAATTGGTTCCGTAGTTGTGTTCACCATCTCGAAAGCTTCGAGAAGCACCCCATGGTTATGTAAGGAGGATTCTAAATATAAGAGTTCATTGTTAAGGTATGAATATTGTTTATTCTTGATTCTTATCCATGAGTAAGTATTGATAAAGGATTATGAGTATTGTCTTGATGTTGGAAGATAACTAGAAACATAGTTATGAATTATTTTGTATAAATTGTTAGTAGTAAATTATGGAAGTTGTTGTATTGGATTATGGAGGATGAATTGTGGTGATATATCATTATATTAGTGGTTATGTATGCCTAGTGATCATGTTGGTATTGGATGGTGATTAAGAGGGGAAATAAAGGCTAAGAGTGATGTTGAGGGATATTGCATGAAAATGCATGATATGTGAATGTAATAAGAGTATAAGAGGATGTATGTAGCACTCTTATTGATGAGTTAAAGGATTACTTCCTAGACATTATTTGGTGAAGTTAATACCTAAATGGTAAGGTTTGGTTGCTAATACTAGTTTGCCACAAATGACTTATTGTAGATAAGTGTTCGAAGAGTACGGGAAGTCAAGTTGGACTTGTATTGAAGTAGTTATATCAAGGTATGTAAGACATACTCTATCTAATCTTTGGAGTGAATAATGACCCATGGCACTCTCAAGTAAGCTTCCAACATTGTCCTACGACACATGACACATAATAACATCATATGATCTTCGACACTACCAATTGAACTTGTTTTCACTTTTAAGATGTCCGGCTAGTCAAAAAAATGTCCATATACTATTGTTGACTCCGAAATGGTTTAATGAGGTATCCATGATTCTCTACTTCATTTTCATGATATTGATTACCTATTTACATGTTTTTCCTATTGAGGTATCATGGTTTCAAGTTCCATAAGGTGTGACCATAAAGTAACCAATCTCAAAGATTAATTGAATTAAGAAATGGAATGTCTTTATTTTAAATTGATGATATGATGTATTGTATTAGTACCACTGATCAGTTGGCCATTATATTATAAAGATTATGTATATATGTTATTCCAGGGGTGGTCCCTGATGTATTGTATTAGTACCACTGATCAGTTGGCCATTGTATGACATATGTTATGTATTGATAAGGAATACGGGAAGTAATGATATGAAAGTAATGTGCAGGTATCCCATCAGCTCTTTTAAGTGTGGTATACTCATACTGTTTATTCACTGGTATCTGGGTTCTGTTGATCTTTTGTATCTCATCTTGATACTCACTTCCTTACATACTCAGTACATATTTCCGTACTGACGTCCCTCACGGGGGACCTGTATTCTTGCCTGCAGGAACAGGTACTTCAGGTCGTACACCTCCGCAGTAAGAGCCAGGACATTCTTTTGATAGTGGTGAGCTCCAGTTGTTTCGGGGCATCCCAAGTCGTTTCTATATGTATTTTTGGTATTTGTATAAAAGTCTTTTGTGGGCAGGAGTTTGTCCCGACCCTAACTCAGTTGTGTATCTATGTAGAGGCTTTTGTAGACATATTGTACAACCATAAGAGTGTTTGCTTGATAGACGTGATGGCTCTGACGGCCAATTACTGTTTATATATATATATATATATGCGTGTCTGCTGGGCTGATACAGGTACTGTTTTTCTTCTATTTACAACGAAGTGCTGCCCAAATTTCTAATTTTCATAAGTAATGTAAATGTGAAAGTATAAGTTATGAACGGGTTCTCCCGGGCCTCCTTGGCTACGGGTGCCAGTCCGCTCCAATGGGATTTGGGGCGTGACAGAAGTGGTATCAGAGAAGTTCGTCCTAGTGAGTCTACAAAGTCGTGTCTATGTAGAATCTCGTTTATCGGTGTGTTGTGCACCACATCTATAAACAGGAGGCTATTGGACATTTAGGGATTGTTTCCATTCTCCATTTCTTAGATTGTGCAATAGAGCCCATATTAGAGATAAAGTCATAATCGATCGCTTAATTCAATTATTTTTTTATTATAGTAACGATGCCGGTTACAAGGAGAAAGAATAAGTGGAAGCGAGTAGATGTAGTAGCCGGAGAAGGTACTAGTAAGTCACCATCGGCACAAGCTGAACAAAGTGAGTCTCAAGCTGAGCATATATCAGGAGCTTCTTCTCCTCCGGAAGGGCCATCTATTAATGCTGTTGATCGAGATTTGAGGGATGCAGTACAACTTCTGATGTGTATAGTTGCCGGTCAAGTTCAAGGGCAAGTTATTCCTACCACGGGTTCTAGTGGTACGGATAGAGCAGCTAGCCTTCGGACACAGGATTTTTTAAAACTGGATCCTCCTACTTTTACCGGATCAGATATTAACGAAGACCCGCAGGACTTTGTCGATCAAACCCAAAGGGCTCTAGATGTTATGCACATATCCAGTAAAGATATGGTTGAGCTAGCAGCATATAGACTGAAAGGAGAGGCTATATTGTGGTACGAGGATTGGAAACGATCTAGGGGTATTGATGCACCTCTAACTACGTGGGGAGAGTTCAAAGATGCATTTATTAATCATTATCTTCCATTTGAGACTCGTCAGGCCCGTGCAGATCAATTCTTAAATCTTCGTCAGGGTGATATGAGTGTAAGGGAGTATAGTCTTCGATTTAACTCCTTGTCTCGATATGTTTCTAATGTGGTAGCTACTATGGATGATAGAGTTCATCACTATGTGGATAGATTGGAACCATACTTGGTTAGAGATTGTACCATTGCTGCTTTGAACAAGGACATGGATATAGCGAGGATACAAACTTTCGCTCAGAAAATGGAAGATCAGAGGCAACGAAGAAGAACCCAGGAATCAGAAAAAGGATATTCTAAGCGGGCCAGAGCTATAGGGCAATTTATGGCATCTTAGGGAGGTTTTAGGCCTTCGTTCTCTCATAGATTACCTAGCCCGTTATCTTCTTATCCTGTAATTAGTGCTCCACCGCAATTTCAAAGGTTCAGAGGTAATCAGTTCGGGCAAAGCAGTGAAAATCAGAGTTCGCGAACAGTGGGGTATCAAGGGCAAGGGAGTATGAGTCAATTGAGACCTCCACGACACCCATGCCCCATATGTAGAAGATTTCACTTTGGCGAATGTCGACTTGGAACGAACAATTTCTTTTGGTGCGGTAAGCCGGGGCATATGGCTAGAGATTGCCCACGCTGGACCACAGGTGGTATAACACGACCTACCGGATCAGCTGTTGCGTCATCATCGGTGCCTCCTTTGAGTAGGGGTACACAACCTATGGGTCACGGTAGAGGTGATAGAGGAGCAGCTAGTTCTAGCGGAGCTCAGAACCGTGTGTATGCCCTAGCAGATCGGCAGAATTTAGAGGCTTCTCCAGACGTGGTTACAGGTACGTTGTCCATCTTTGCATTTGATGTGTATGCCTTAATTGATCCTGGTTCTACATTATCGTATGCTACTCCTTTGGTTGCGGGAAGGTTCGGAAGAACACCTGAATTATTAGCCAAGCCATTTGAAGTATCAACGCCAGTGGGGGAATCTCTTATAGCTAGGAATGTTTATCGAAATTGTGTTGTGAATATTTGTGGCTGTGATACGATGGCCGATATTATTGAGTTAGAAATGGTAGATTTTGATGTTATTATGGGCATGGATTGATTAGCGTCTTGTTATGCTACAGTAGATTGCCGTTCTAAGAAGGTATATTTCTATTTCCCAAATGAGGCAGTCCTTGAATGGAAGGGTAATGTTGGCGCGTCGAGAGGTAGATTTATTTCTTACTTTAGGGCAAGAAAAATGATTTCCAAGGGGTACATATACCATTTGGTTAGAGTAAGGGATACAAAGGCAGAGCCGCCAACTTTTCAGACCGTTCCGGTTGTGAATGAATTTCCTGATGTATTTCCTGAAGAACTACCAGGTTTACCTCCTGAACGAGAAGTGGAGTTTGGTATTGATATGTTGCCAGACACACAACCAATCTCAATTCCTCCTTATAGAATGGCACCAGCAGAGTTGCGAGAATTGAAAGAGCAACTGAAAGACTTGCTAGAGAAGGGATTCATCAGGCCTAGTATGTCCCCTTGGGGAGCACAAGTATTGTTTGTGCGTAAGAAAGATGGTTCGCTGAGGATGTGTATTGACTATCGGCAATTGAATAAGGTGACTATCAAGAATAAATACCCTCTTCCCCGAATTGATGATTTATTTGACCAGTTGTAGGGTGCCCAGTGTTTTTCCAAGATTGACTTGAGATCAGGCTATCATCAAGTGAGAGTCAAGGATAAAGATATACCCAAGACAGCTTTCCGAACACGGTATGGTCATTATGAATTCCTGGTTATGTCATTCGGGCTGACAAATGCACCCACAGTTTTTATGGATCTGATGAATAGGCTGTTTAAGCCGTTTCTAGATGTGTTCGTGATAGTTTTCATAGATGATATTCTGGTCTACTCTAGATCAGAAGAGGATCATGTTAATCACTTAAGGCAGGCATTGCAGATTCTTCGTGATCGTAAGCTGTATGCGAAGTTTTCTAAATGTGAGTTTTGGCTCAAGTCAGTGGCATTTTTGGGCCATATTGTATCCAGTGAAGGCATAAAAGTTGACACTCAGAAGATTGAGGCTGTGAAGAATTGGCCAAGACCCACGACGCCTACGGAGATTCGTAGTTTCCTCGGGTTGGCAGGTTATTATAGAAGGTTTGTTGAAGGTTTTTCTTCTATTTCTGCACCCTTGACTAAGTTGACGCATAAAGCCTCCAAGTTTCAATGGAATGATGCCTGTGAAAAGAGTTTCCAAGATCTGAAGAGCAAGTTGACTTCTACAGCAGTATTGGTACTTCCTGAAGGCACAGAAGGGTATGCAGTGTACTGTGATACTTCGAGAATTGGCTTAGGATGCGTATTAATGCAACATGGTAGATTAATAGCCTATGGCTCTAGACAGTTGCGACCACATGAGAGGAATTATCCCACGCATGATCTTGAGCTAGCTGCAGTTGTATTTGCTTTGAAGATATGGTGCCACTACTTATATGGGGTTCATGTTGACATAGATACCGATCATAAGAGCCTGCAATATATCTTCAGTCAGAAAGATCTAAACTTGAGGCAGCGGAGATGGCTTGAATTGTTAAAAGATTACGATGTTGATATCCTGTATCATCCAGGAAAAGCGAATGTGGTAGCAGATGCACTGAGTCGTAAGTCTAAAATGGCATCTATAGAAAAGCAGGGGATGATTAAGGATCTTCACCAACTAGCTAATTTGGGAGTTCGACTTCTCGAAACTCCAGATGAAGAGGTTATTGTACGTAATGCAGCGAAATCTTCATTGATAGATGAAGTGAAAGAGAAGCAGTATGCAGATCCAATTTTATTGCAGCTTAAGGAGGATGTGCAGAGTGGCACGACAAAGGCATTTGAGCTTACGCGAGAAGGAGTGCTTCAGTGTCAGAATCGTTAATGTGTACCTGATGTAGTTGAGCTAAGAAAGAGAATTATGACAGAAGCACACTGTTCAAGGTATTCCATCCATCCAGGGTCGACTAAGATGTATCAAGATTTGAAAGCAATATATTGGTGGAATGACATGAAGAAGAATATTGCCGAATTTGTAGCTGAATGTCCGAATTGTCAAAGAGTCAAAGTAGAACACCAGAAACCCGGTGGTTACATGCAATGTATAGATCTTCCAGCCTGGAAGTGGGACAAGATCAATATGGATTTCATCACGGGTTTGCCTCATACATTTCGGAAGTTTGATTCCATATGGGTGATTATTGATAGGCTTACCAAATCCGCGCACTTCTTACCAGTTAAGACAACTTATACGGCGGAAGAGTATGCGAAGTTGTATATTAAGGAGATCGTTCGGTTACATGGAGTTCCAATTTCCATTATATCCGATCGAGGAGCCCAATTTACCGCGAATTTCTGGAAGTCTTTTCAAAGGAGTTTGGGGACACAAGTAAATCTAAGTACGACTTTTCATCCTCAAACGGACGGACGAGCGGAACGTACCATCCAGACACTTGAAGATATGCTACGAGCATGTGTATTAGATTTCAAAGGCAACTGGGACGATCACCTACCTCTTATCGAGTTTGCCTACAATAATAGCTATCATTCAAGTATCAAAATGGCACCATATGAAGCATTGTATGGAAGAAAGTGTAGATCGCCAATAGGATGATTTGAAGCAGGTGATGCGGTCTTGTTTGGACCGGATCTTGTTTATCGAGCAATGGAGAAGGTTAAAGTGATCCAACTACGGCTTGAAACAGCTCAAAGTCGACACAAATCTTATGCGGATGTTAGAAGAAGAGGACTTGAGTTTTCTATCGACGATTGGGTATTCTTGAAAGTATCACCAATGAAAGGAGTGATGAGGTTTGGCAAGAAAGGAAAGTTAATTCCACGATACATAGGTCCGTACAAGATCATTCAAAGATTTGGACAAGTTGCTTATGAGTTAGTGCTACCTCAAGATCTCTCAGCAGTTCATCCCATATTTCATGTTTCGATGCTTCGCAAGTACATCGGAGATCCATCGCACATCACTAATACGGAAGATGTACAAGTTACAGAAGATCTCACTTTTGAAGAAATGCCTATTGTTATTCTTGATCGCCAAATTAAAAAGATAAGGAATAAAGAGATAGCATCGGTAAAAGTACTTTGGAGGAATCAACAAGTTGAGGAGATCACATGGGAAGCCGAGGAAGCGATGAAGATTAAGTACCCTTACCTATTCAACGATGAGGAGGAAGTTCATGAGACGGAAGAAGAACAATAATAAGTAAGTGTTTATTTTTATGCAAGTATGTTATGATGATGAATATGTTAATTGTAAGCTTGGACATGTCTTAATTGAGTAACTATGCTAACATTCGAGGACGAATGTTCTTAAGGGGGGGAGAATGTAACACCCCGTAAATTTTTTTCGTACACTTATCGCGATTATATGGAGTCCTAAAGGCTTGCGTATGGGTTAAATTAAGTTTATGGTGTTCGGAAGTATCCCGTCAATAGATGTATGTGTAGGTATTGGAATAAGATTTCCAACGATATAAAGTTTGCCCAAAACAGAGGAGTATTTCATATAAGCGAGCACATTCGAAATTTCAAAACGGTGGCCGGGAAGCCTGTAAACAGTAAATCTGCAGGAAAATTACTGCAGCTAGGCAATTTTTTTTTGGATCAACTTTAGACCATCATAACTCCTTGTACAAAAAGAACTGTGTGAGATGCTATATATCGACGAAAATCTCCGAGAGTCTTCTTTCCGATGAAACTGGTTTCATCAAAATCCAATGTCTGAGTAAGGAGCTATACCCGTTTTACTACAGCCTAACAAAAAACAAAATAGAATTTTGGGACAGATTTTTGGGTCAACTTTAAACGACCATAACTCCTTGTAAAGGAAGAACTGGGTGGTATACTTTACATGAAAATGAAATCCCTTTGAATTATATTTCCAATTCAATTGGTTTCACCCAAATCCGATACCGGAGCAAAGAGTTATGATCGATTTACTTCAGCCTGTCAAAACTGTCCACTGGGGACAGATTCGGATTTATTTAAATTTTTAGGGCAAAATGGTCATTTTCTATTACCTCTTGGACGAAAATTGGTCTCTATAAACATACACTTAGCCTCATATATATCATATATCATCCAATTATTAAGTGAGGGTGAAACCCTAGCCTAATTTCAACTTCAAATATCTTGTGATTCAACCGTAGAAAATTCAAATTGGTTCCGTAGTTGTGTTCACCATCTCGAAAGCTTCGAGAAGCACCCCATGGTTATGTAAGGAGGACTCTAAATACAAGAGTTCATTGTTAAGGTATGAATATTGTTTATTCTTGATTCTTATCCATGAGTAAGTATTGATAAAGGATTATGAGTATTGTCTTGATGTTGGAAGATAACTAGAAACATTGTTATGAATTGTTTTGTATAAATTGTTAGTAGTAAATTATGGAAGATGTTGTATTGGATTATGGAGGATGAATTGTGGTGATATATCATTATATTAGTGGTTATGTATGCCTAGTGATCATGTTGGTATTGGATGGTGATTAAAAGGGGAAATAAAGGCTAAGAGTGATGTTGAGGGATATTGCATGAAAATGCATGATATGTGAATGTAATAAGAGTATAAGAGGATGTATGTAGCACTCTTATTGATGAGTTAAAGGATTACTTCCTAGACATTATTTGGTGAATTTAATACCTAAATGGTAAGGTTTGGTTGCTAATACTAGTTTGCCACAAATGACTTATTGTAGATAAGTGTTCGAAGAGTACGGGAAGTCAAGTTGGACTTGTATTGAAGTGGTTATATCAAGGTATGTAAGACATACTCTATCTAATCTTTGGCATGAATAATGACCCATGGCACTCTCAAGTAAGCTTCCAACATTGTCCTACGACACATGACACATAATAACATCATATGATCTTCGACACTACCAATTGAACTTGTTTTCACTTTTAAGATGTCCGGCTAGTCAAAAAAATGTCCATTTACTATTGTTGACTCTGAAATGGTTTAATGAGGTATCCATGATTCTCTACTTCATTTTCATGATATTGATTACCTATTTACATGTTTTTCCTATTGAGGTATCATGGTTTCAAGTTCCATAAGGTGTGACCATAAAGTAACCAATCTCAAAGATTAATTGAATTAAGAAATGGAATGTCTTTATTTTAAATTGATGATATGATGTATTGTATTAGTACCACTGATCAGTTGGCCATTGTATTATAAAGATTATGTATATATGTTATTCCAGGGGTGGTCCCTGATGTATTGTATTAGTACCACTGATCAGTTGGCCATTATATGACATATTTTATGTATTGATAAGGAATACGGGAAGTAATGATATGAAAGTAATATGCAGGTATCCCATCAGCTCTTTTAAGTGTGGTCTACTCATACTGTTTATTCACTGGTATCTGGGTTCTGTTGATCTTTTGTATCTCATCTTGATACTCACTGCCTTACATACTCAGTACATATTTCCGTACTGACGTCCCTCACGGGGGACCTGTATTCATGCCTGCAGGAACAGGTACTTCAGGTCGTACACCTCTGCAGTAAGAGCCAGGACATTCTTTTGATAGTGGTGAGCTCCAGTTGTTTCGGGGCATCCCAAGTCGTTTCTATATGTATTTTTGGTATTTGTATAAAAGTCTTTTGTGGGCGGGAGTTTGTCCCGACCCTAACTCAGTTGTGTATCTATGTAGAGGCTTTTGTAGACATATTGTACAGCCATAGGAGTGTTTGGTTGATAGACGTGATGGCTCTGACGGCCAATTACTGTTTATATATATATATATGCGTGTCTGCTGGGCTGATACAGGTACTGTTTTTCTTCTATTTACAACGAAGTGCTGCCTAAATTTCTAATTTTCATAAGTAATGTAAATGTGAAAGTATAAGTTATGAACGGGTTCTCTCGGGCCTCCTCGGCTACGGGTGCTAGTCCGCTCCAATGGGATTTGGGGCGTGACAGATGATGTGGACGAATTATTGTTGGCCACATGTACAAAATGATTTTGTAAAAAATCACCAAACCAGACTATTACGGAAAATGGCATGAATGAGCCTTTTTTGTAATGACAATGGCATGATGAGCCAAACTTTAAACGGATGACATAAATGAGTTTTTTCTCAAAGTTCGATGCCATATTTGAGCCTTTTCCCTTTAAAATTTATTTTAGAGAAAAATGACAAGTGTCAACATAATATTTGTCACTTTACATGTCAGTAGCGCGTGTAATATACGCACATTGTATATTTTTGCTGATTCAGCAAAAAGTGCCAATGTGACACATTTTTCTTTCTTTGAGGTGTCAAAAGTGAACAACGTCCACTTGAGGTATCAAAGTAAAAGATGGTGCCAGGTTGAGGGTGTTGTCGATAGGTTTGGCCTAAAAAAATATATGGAAAATTAATTTTGATAGATTTTTTTCTATACTTACAAAAAAGTTCTAAAATAAGAGGGAAAAAAGTCATAATAAAACACGTGGCACTTTGTTTTGTCATCTCGTACTCTCAATAATACTTAAGAAATCAAAAGCAAAAATTAATATTCTAGAAAAAAAGAAAAAGAAAAAAGGGACCCGAATCCAATAAAAGCTAGAAAGTGCGGGAAAAAGAAAAAAGAAAAATCTTAAACATGCGTGAAAAAATTCCGAATTATTAAACCTTAGCCTATTCATTTTTAAGCAAATTTTATTTTGCTTTATTAATCACACTTTAAAATTAGAATTCCTTTAATTAATTAATTACTGATAGTTATTTCTCTTTATTTAGATTTAAATTATTTCTCCAAAACTAGTGCATGTAGGGAAAAAGGTTTAGGTATAAAATTTTCTTACCAATATATATAAATTCTCTTGTCATTTGAGCTAAGTTTTTTAAATTTCAGTATGTTTTTGAAGTTTATAATAAATAAATTATCATGTATTAAACAATTGCTAATTGAAAGTTTTTTTGTGTGTGAAATCTTGATATATCTTATGATCGAAGGGATATAAATTTGCTTGTGATTTGAGTTAACTTTTCTAAAATTTTAGTATGTTCTTGATGTTTACAATCTTGACAGTATATGCGATTAAAGAAATAACTTTGTTCGTGATTTGGACTAAGTTTTCTAAAATATTAGTATGTTATTGAAATTTATAATAAATAAATTATCATGTATTTTTAAGAAATAATCATTAATTGAAAAGTTTTTTTGTGTGTGTGAAATTTTGATGTATTCTATGATTGAAGGTGCAAAAGAAAAAGTGGGAGGGAGTAATAAAAATAGAACAGGGAATGAATGCATTCACAACTTGTTTAGCCACCTGCAGAGTGATATACAAAAGAAACAATCTGCTAGTTCAAATACTAACCTCAATCCTAACGTTGTTATAAACCACGAGAGAATGCACATCACATACCAATTATCATAATGAAATTCACATCAGAGATCAACTACCTTAGTTCCTGAATCACCATAAAATGTCTATCGTTAGGATAATTTAATTCAAACTCAGTGAACTCCCTCAACCTCTAACGTGATCTTTACAAGCTTTGTGGGGTGATAAGATTGCTGCAAACATAAAGTGTTTTTTGAAAATTCGGGATAATTTTAGTAGTGTCTTATGCGTTTTCTCTATTTAAAAAAGAAAAAGACATACCAACTCTTTTAGTAGCTTGTGGTCTCCAACTTAGGGAAAGAGAAAATGCGGAGGTTGGAATTGGAACACTCACCAACAAGAGCTATTGTAAGATTCCCTTGTGGTCACCAGCTGAGCATATAGTTAAAAGAGTCAAAAAGAGTAGCCTATGCATACTCCTCTCTCTCCGTCCTATATTAGTTGTCTCAATTCGTTAATTTACAAAATCAAGTCAGGATTAGTTACATTTTTCTCATTTTATCCTTACAATTAGTTCTTTTTGAAAGTATAAAACCTTTTCAAAATTAGCTCCAAAAAAATTCTCAAAGGTAAATTAGTAAAATTCCTCTTCGAAAAAGTAGATAACTTCCTCTATATTAGGGAATGAAATTCACCTCAGAGATCAACTTCCTCTGTTCTTGAACCGTAAAATGTCTATCAAAAGCATAACTTTATTCAGTCAGTAAATTCCTTCAACCTCTAACAAAAATTTACAGATCACAAATCACACCATGCTCCAATCAAAATTAACTTCCCTATAGTTGAAGATAAACCACCATATCATAAAGATGAAAAGACAATGATCCAGTTCTTATTTTGTAAACACATATATCCATCAGGATATTGATATGCATACTTGTCGATGTTTTTCTAACATGTTTCGGCAATGCAATAAGAGTCCGCCATTCATTGATCAAAGGTGCAGCAACAGTGAAAGTACTTCAAGATACTTGTGCTAGCAAATTTACAATCATCTGCATAGTTTATTTATTAGGACTAGTCAAGGCTGATCTCAATCATCTCCGAAAGTTCTGCATTTGATACAAAGTAGTTTCTCATCTTCTCTTGCTCCATAAGTGTAAAGTTTTGCAGTTCGACTTTCTTCAACGTATGCCTCCAACATTTCCATGGTAGAGATTCACAACAAGGTTTCTCGTCTTCATCCAAGATGTCTACATTTGCTAAAGAGTAGTTTCTCAGCTTTTCTTTCTCCATACATGTAAAGTTATGCAATTTGACTTTCTTTAACTTATTCCTCCAACAAGGCTTGTCATCTTCATAGATAAACTGTCAAATGAGGATAAATCAGAAATAATTGACTAAGAACAAAAGGAAAAAAGTTGAAGAAACTAGCGTCATAAATAGATGGTTACTCAAACTTAGGCTAGTTCACCTAGGAAGTCACTCAAATTTATTTCAGGCATGATACATAAATATGATCGTAAACTTGACACCAAATTATAACATTGACTTTTAAACTTTGATAGTGCACAAATAAGACCTTTAACTATTCAAAACCTAAACAAATATAACCTCTAATTTTGCAACCTCCATGCGTGAGTTCCACTTGCACCTACGTGGATATGTAATCCAATCATACGGTGCCACGTCATTAAAAGGTGATACGAGAATAATCACGGAAATAGACTTATGTGGGTGTGCATTGAAAGCAACCAAGTGTATGTGCAAAAGAAGTGTAATTAAAGGCCCAAATACACACCAAAACAACCCACTCCAAAACAGCCCACTTCATACACTAGAGGGGCAACCCATTCTTGAAAGGCCTTTTTGGTCATTTTAACTTCTATTTATTTTGTAATATATAAGGAACATGTAGGGTTTTATTTACTTAGTTTATGAATGAAATTGTAAGTCTTACAAAGAAACACAAGTCCTCTTTCCTTGAGGCACCAAAAACCGAAATTAGGGCTTAGACAAGTGTAGAATCACTTGTGTTTGCATTTGCTTGGAAACATTGATGCTTGGGAGGTGGATTCCGATCTTGTGTCTTTGTAAGAGATAGGTTTATTGTTGTGTGTAGTGTTAAGGGTCCAAGAGTTACCATTCTTGGGTTCTTAACATTATACCTTCATGTGGTCTATCTATCTATTCTTTTTCTTTTGTAATCTTGTATCCGTTTTGTATCTTGTATTGTGAAGCCGTTTTTGTTGTTGTTGTTGTTCTTCTCATTGTTGTTTCATCTTGTGTTGTTAATTTAGTTTGTTATTGGCTGCAAAAGGTGTCAAACACCTAGTTATATTGTTATTCTTGTATTTCATTCTTGAATCCGAGAGTGGTCTTCAAAAGGGTCCTCGATTCTTTGAATTAGTGGACTATTTTTGGAGTGTGTTTGGACTGTTTTTGGAGTGTGTTTGGACTGTTTTAAGCCAATTCCTTGTGTTTCTTGGTTTTCTCATATCATTTGGTATCAAATCCATCTTTGGTGTTGTTCTTACTATACCAATCTTGGGCTTTCTTGCTAAGAAAAAAAAAACAAATTTGGTATTCTTGTTGTTCTTGGCCTTGAAAGTGTTGTTCTTGTTGTTCATCTTGGCCGAGGTTATTTGTAGCGTCTAGATCTAGTAGTCCTTTGGTGTGTATTGTTGTTTCTTATGTCAGTTTCGTGATTCACTAACACTAAAAGGTGTCTAGATCTATATTTGAGCTTGAACTTGTTAAAGTTGTGTTGTGAACAAGGGCCTAGAGCGAGAATTTGTGACTTGTGTCCGGTTGGGTCTTGAATTCGTGAATATTGTTGTTGTTCTTAAAGGATTGTTGTGGTATTCATCTTTTTCTTCATCTCATCTTACAACTTAAGACAACTAAAGTGTAATATAGATTCAAAAAGGTGAACCTATAAGTTGTAAAGTTGTTTGTGAGAAGACTTGAGCCATCACTTGACTTGACATCCACTTTTCAACCACTTTTTCTTGTTTCAAGAGACCTTGTTTTGTGAGAATTGTACAAAGTCAAGTCTTACCTTTTGAAGATTAGACTTAAAGGAGATTCAAGACATATACTTTCCCTCTAAAACCAATTGTTTCCATTACATAGTAACTAAAGTTTGTAAACTTCAACTAGTGACTAATTGTGGGGCCGTGACCAATGGTGTGCTGCCACATCTCCCAAGTTACTGTTCACACGAAAAATTTAAGCTCAAATTGTGATCTTTTAGTTTCATTTTGTTGTCTCATTAGTTTCGTTTGTTGATTCCAATACTAACTAACAAACTAGTGACAATTTACTAGATTGTGAGTTGGTTTTGAAACCATTTTTTCCGTGTTTACGTTCCTTTGTGTGTTTTTATTCTTTTGAGTCATTGTACACACTTGGTTCACCTCTCAACTTCTCACGGATTACAAGCAAACTTACAACAATTGTGAGATCAAACGTGAGAAAATCCGAGGGACAAAGGATTAAAGAGAGAGTGTGAGGACCATTCTTTGAACAACTAACTTGTTTATTATTTTGTAGGTAACTTCTTGGCTACAATGAACAACAATGCTCTTGGTGCTATCTTGGAAAGACTTGCAACTATCAACCGAGGAATGGAAAGTATGCTCACGACTATGTCTTCAATCCGAGGAGAGATGTCTACTATGAATGAGAGGTTAGATCAAATGGAGAGTCGAAGGAACTCTCGTGCTTCTACTCCTCGACTCCATGTTTCCTCAAGTGGCCATGACCAAAACCCTTCCATTACCATTGCCCCCGAGACTTTTCCTACAAAATTCAACCCTCCAAGTTCACCACAAAATGTCATGAGCCAAGTTACTAATTACCCTCAAAATCGAGAACAAGGTAGATCACTTCTCCCGCAAGTTGATCAAGTCCCACAAGAAGGACTTGGAGGCCCATTCTCTCCCATCTAAGCTCCACAACCTAAGCTCCACATTACCAAAATAGCCTCCTCAATCGAAACTGCACTTCCACAAAACCGATATGTCCATATAGAGGAGTATGAAAGAAAGGGACATGAAGTATATGGAGTCTACGATGATGCTTATATGATGGAAGGAGACTTGAGTCGGATAAGATTGAAGCCAAGTCTCAAGATGGAGAGGAAGTCGAGGTTCAAAATGAAGATGTTGGCCGAGACTTGTTTATATTGAGCTCTCGGGTTCTTCATATTTTGAGGACTGTTTTGAGTGCTTGATTTTTAAGTGGCCAATTGAACGAAGTGAAACCGTGAATTTGTGGGCAAATTCTTCTCAATATGGAGAGGATGATACGAGAATAATCACGAAAATAGACTTATGTGGGTGTGCATTAAAAGCAACCAAGTGTATGTGCAAAAGAAGTGTAATTAAAGGCCCAAATACACACCAAAACAACCCACTCCATACACTAAAGGGGCAGCCCATTCTTGAAGGGCCTTTTTGGTCATTTTAACTTCTATTCGTTTTGTAATATATAAGGAACTTGTAGGGTTTTATTTACTTAGTTTATGAATGAAATTGTAAGTCTTACAAAGAAACACAAGTCCTCTTTCCTTGAGGCACCAAAAACCAAAATTAGGGCTTAGACAAGTGTAGAATCACTTGTGTCTGCATTTGCTTGGAAACATTGATGCTTAGGAGGTGGATTCCGATCTTGTGTCTTTGTAAGAGATAGGTTTATTATTGTGTGTAGTGTTAAGGGTCCAAGAGTTACCATTCTTGGGTTCTTAACATTATACCTTCATGTGGTCTATCTATCTATCCTTTTTCTTTTGTAATCTTGTATCCGTTTTGTATCTTGTATTGTGAAGCCGTTTTTGTTGTTGTTGTTGTTCTTCTCATTGTTGTTTCATCTTGTGTTGTTAACTTAGTTTGTTATTGGCTGCAAAAGGTGTCAAACACCTAGTTATATTGTCCTTCTTGTATTTCATTCTTGAATCCGAGAGTGGTCTTCAAAAGGGTCCTCGATTCTTTAAATTAGTGGACTATTTTTGGAGTGTGTTTGGACTGTTTTGAGCCAATTCCGTGTGTTCCTTGGTTTTCTCATATCAAAAGGGCTGACTGGGAGGACTTTTGATCTGGAACTTAAAACGACGTCGTTTTGCTTATTATTATAGTTATTATTATGATTATGATTATTATTATTATTATTATTATTATTATTATTATTATTATTATTATTATTATTATTATTATTATTATTATTATTATTATTATTATTATTATTCTACTACTACTATTTCTACATATTACGTACTACTATTACTTCTATCAATATACCACTGCTACTACTACGACTAATTATTATTATTATTATTATTATTATTAACATTATTTTAATAAAATTTTCATCTTAATAACATTTTATTAATAACGTTAATTTAATATACTACTACTACTATCCTTAATAATGTTTTCTTAATAATGTTTTAACAACGTTAATTTAATAACATTAATAGAATAACGTTATTTAATATACTACTACTACTGCCCTTAACAACCTTTTTTTAATAACGTTAATTTAATATACTACTACTACTGCCCTTAATAACGTTTTATTAATAACTTTTTAGTAACGTTAATTTAATAACTTTGTAATAACGTTAATTTAATAATATTTTAATAATATTAATTTAATAATATTTTATTAAAACTATAATTTTTTTATTTATTATTAGTATAGTTTCATCTTTGAGCTGAAAATAATAAAAAAATAATAGTAAAAAGTCATTTAAATATATAAAAAGGAATAAGTAAGGGCATCGTAGTCATTTTACCCTTTTTTTTTTACTGTTGGAACACTCAAATTTTTAGCCCGACGCATCCAGTTTTGCGTGTACATCACGCGTTTTGCCACATCGGATCGGAGGTCATATTTGTACAGTTTTAAATAGTTAAAGATCATATTTGTGCATTATCAAAGTTTAAAGTTAAAGTTATAATTTGATGTCAAATTTAAGGTCATATTTATATATTATTTCTTTATTTTATATCTCAAATCACTCGATTTTGTCTTATATATAAAGTCACTCAGTTATTAGTATTTCACCTAGAAAGTCGCCCGGCTAATTTAGATGATTTTTTTCATAAATTTGTTGAAATGAAACTTTTAAGAGATAATAACAGACTCCTTTTAACCATTTTATTCACTCATCCCACTTAATCCGACCTGCTAAATTTATATCAAGTAACCTATAGCTAAATCTGAAGTTTAACTAGCTCATTAGCTCCTTGAAATTAAGAAAAATGACTTTCGTAATGAAAGTATTCAAAACAAGTGGCATTGTCTCCTCCCGCCCTCACAACCACTCACCTTCTCCCCCCCCCCCACCCCACACACACACACAAACCCCCTGCCCTCTCCCGTCACCCACCACAACACCATCACCTTACTTCCGCCCATCCTCATAGTTTGTGTTAGATATACATAAATGCTTTTAAGATAATACTTTTTACTTTCATATCGAACTAAGTAAGAAATCATTTGTTTTCCTAAAAAATACTTTCCATGCAACACACTTTCCTCCATACCGAACACACCCATACTGTTACTTTAAGGCCTGAAGAATTCCTTTGTCTTATCAGTTAATTTTACACTGTTCTTGATGAATTTATCCCACTGCAATTTTTCTCTTAATAATAACAAATAAGCAAGAGAACAGAAAACCATTGCCAGACAATTAAACAAATGTTTCCAAATATATTCTAGTTTGCAGGAATTATAGTTTTGAATTGATTGGTCACTGAACTAATTATAGTCTCCAAACAAAGATTCAAAAGACAAGTAAAGATGAATTAAAAAACAGCAGAAACCATACATAATACTAAAGGTTCAGGTAAACCTCAATAATAACTATTTTAAATCTTTTATTAACTTAGAGCCTTTAAAGGATAAACTATATTACCTTTACAGTCTTTAAGCTGTGAGCTTGGGTAAAAGATAGGGTGTCCAGGTGGGGAGAAATCCAAAGCATACTATCAATAATGTCAACAACTGAATAATTTGATTGCCTCTGAAAGGTTACGTGCAAAATATTAGTACCATAAAGGGGCGGAAGCAAGTTTTCTCTCAGGTCTTTCGGTATAACTATTTCCTGCATCCATAAAAAGAAACAATATATTAGAAAGACCGAACAAACTGCTTCTTTAAGCAGGTTTAGCTAGAGAATTTGTGGGAAGTACCTTGTCGTAGAAACACGAAAACTTAATGGCCTTGGAATGATTGAAGTTAGCAAGAAATTCCATGAGCTTAGAGTGCCAACCACAGGTACCAAATTTTGGGTACAATTGTAAAGTGGCTTCCAGTAACACTGAAGCTTTCAATTTGAAAGTTGACAATGGATAAAAACTACATTGTAACTTCAATAAATTAGGAGTGTCTAAGTCAGCAGCAATCAGATCACCACAACGTAAGGCTGTCAGCCATTTGAGACTGCCACTCGTGATCTTCATATTCTTCAAGTTCTTGCAACGAGTTAAGTTGAAACTCTCAAGATTTTGCAGTCTGTTAAATAGGTCCTCTAACCAATTTTCGGTCACGTTAACACCCTTGAGGTGCAAAGTCTTGAGGGCTTTGCAAGCAGTTATTTTAACAACCTTTGGACTACGATCAAGGCTGTAGATCTTAAGGTCTTCGAGATTAATTGCTGCAATATCAACCAGTTGGAGTTTAGAAGAGCAATATTCCAAGTTAACCTTTTTTAGTTTAGGTAAAGAATTTTCGCCAACTTGAAAACTGGCAAGTCCATAAATAGACCACAAAGATAGATGCTCCAAATTGTGGCAGCTTGTACACAGAGCCTGCATAGATTGCTCATCCAAAAATACATCTAAGAGGTGCAACTCTCGCAAAGATGATAACTTTATCACACCATCACCAGTGGGAAATTCAATGTTAAATCCCTCCAAAGTCAGCACATTTAGTGCTTTGGCAGCAAATATTACCTTTGGCAAGCTGTTGTATAGGCAGATGCCTTTATTAATAGGTATATTCACTTCTAGATTCAACTCTTTGACATTACAAGCTATGAGCATATTAATCCAGCTGCTGACATAACAAAGCTCATGATAATGTGGTAGCCATAGAGAGAACTTTTGAATGGAAATCTTGTGCTTTTTCCGATTCGCTAGAGCTTGATCCACAGCACGCAGAAGACGTGGTATGTCTTTTGACTTGGAGAATAATTTATCACCAAAATTTAAGTAGGGGAGTGAATTCCAAGCACTATCCCAAACCTTGGACAATGTACTCATTCGTGCAGCATCTTTAGCATGTAGGAAAGACAGTATGTGATGCAAAATTGGCTCTGGCAATTTCGAAATTCGATCATCACATGTTACATCACTATTCCCTTCCATTGCCCCCAAAATTATTCTCTGGTGTTTGAAAACCCTAACCTTAAGCCAGTGAAAATATTCATAAGAGTGTCTGTCATTAAGGAGTCTACACAAATATTGTTATATATTGCTTTTATTATGTTTTACAATTTACACAAAAGAAAGAAAGAAACGTAAATACGTATGACAGACCACATTAAAATTTCTAACTATAAAATAAAATTTATTTATAGTACTTATAACATAAGGATAGAGTTTATGGGAGGAGTAGTTTTAGTTAAACTAGTTTAGCCGCACGTGACTCGCACGTATAACTTTTGATTATTCAAAATTGGAAGATTTTATCTATCAAGAAGATTTTTAATGAAGTGCAAAAAGTTCAAATCAGTTCTCAAATATCCTTCACACTTTAATAAAATAATATAAAGATAACACATATTTTATTATAAGCACATATATAGTTTACCACCAGAAGTTTCAAGTGGTTAATGGATCGTCACCTTTGCGTATGTCATGCAGTACCTCTTTTCCTTACTGTTAGAGGTCAAGAAAAACGCATCGATTTGAACCATGATTATTGTACGGTTATTTTTTTATTTTTTCTATATTTAATTTTTTTTTTATTCTTAAAGTTAAATCTTTAGAAAATCTTTGATTACTTAAAACTTTTAAAATTTTGGTAAGTCTTATATTTTTCTTATTCTAACGCTTTCATATTTATTTCTAGATTTTCAAATCTTCTAAAAAATTAGTTAAAGTTGATTTAGAATTCTTAAACTAATGAAAAAAGTATTAGTTGCCATTAGTTTTGATGATTTCTAATCAGGAAATGTTTTACTATAATTATTTATTTTCAATTCTTAAATATTAGAAAAATAGTGAAAAGACGATTTTGTCTAAAGCAACGACTTTCAATGAAGGACAAAAAGTTCAAACAATATTTCTGAGACCCTTCACACTTTTAATATAGTATAGATAGATATAAATAGATATAAATTTATTATTCATTGAAGTCCAATTATGTTATTACTTAAATCAATAAGGACTAACTTGAATATTGTATTAAATAATTTTAAAAATTAAAATAAATATAATTTTAATTAAGTATCACAAATAATTTAAATGTCAATCATAAAACATGTTGTTATGTTGAGCATAAATAAAACTTAAATTCGACAACTACTTAATATATAATACAATGAAAATTATAGAAAACAGAGTTAAGAAATTCGCAGAAACAAAATTGATCAATTTGTAAGCGTGGATTCTTTTATCATGACAATGGTAGTCTTTTCTTTGCCTATTTTTTCTTTAAAATTATTTTTCTTCTTCTGTCCATAGTTCATAGAGGATGAAGAAGAAGTAAGAACTTTAGGTCCAAAGCAAATAAGAACATACATATCATCATTTGAGTGTCACATACAATTTCTATGAATTATAATTAGAAACATAACCTTTGATTTTTATGACATATAACAATTGATTATCATCATCTAATCCACTTCATTTCTTAGCAACATCAAATGATTCTTCTCTTTTTTTTAATTAAAAGTTCCAGCTAAAAGAAAAAACACATATTTGTATATTGTCGAGATTTTTAATAAAATGTAAAAAGTTCAAATCACTTTTCAAAGATCCTTTACACTTTAATAGAACAATATAAACATAAACATATATTTTAGTGTAAGCACATGTACTTTACCACCAGAAGTTTCAAGTGGTTGATAGATCATCACTTTTACGTTTGGCATGTAGTACCTCTTTCCTTTACTGTCATAGGCTAAGATAGATGCATCAATTTGAACCATATTTGTGGTATGATTATTTTTCTTTTTTTTTTATATTTAATTTTTTTATTTTATTTTTAAAGTCAAATCTTTACAAAATAATGGATTACATTCTTATTACATACTTAAAACTTGTAAAAATTTGATACTTCTTAAATTTTTCTTAGTCTAACGCTTTTACATTTATTTCTAGATTTTTCAAATTTTAAAAAAATCAAATTTAGTTGATTTACAATTCTTAGACTAATGAAAAAAGTGTTAGTTGTCGTTAATTCTGATGACTTCTAATAATTTTTTTTTTTTACCATAAATATATTTAATTAATTTTTAAATCTTAAATATTAGGGAAAAAAACAGTGAAATCATTTTTATCCATAGAAAACGTAATATTTCTGTTTTACTTATCACAAGTTCTCGAAGTAAAAAGTATAAAATAATTTTCTTTGTTTTAACAATATTATGAGTTTTACATTCATAACTAAATTTAAATCGATCCAACAAAAGTTTCAATATTTTTTCTCACATCAGTATACCAAACATAATTTTTCACACAAAAAGGTATTGATTCTCTAGGAGTTAGTATATGAATTTCACATTTTTTGAGTATCATTTGTGATTTAAAATATTTAAAATTAAAACTAGTACAAATAAACTTAGGCTTTCAAGTTGTAAGGTACCAATAGAATTACCTTTTTATGATTTTGTTATTCTAGTGTAGGATGACGTCTTAGTACAATAATAATATATTTAGCATGTATGCAGACCTTATTTCTACCTCAAGTAGAGATGTTCTCGATAGACCCTCAGTCTTAAGGAAAAACATTTCAATATTCCCTAGTCCTCAGTAAACTGTAATTATATCATATCTTTTTTTAATCATCTCTCTTCAATACTTCTTCGGTGTACCTCTACTTCTCCCAAAGCATTCATAACTAATCTCTCACACCTCCATGTTTGGACATCCATGCATCTCTTTTTGAAATATTCAAACCCAAAAGTCATGAAGCTTTTTGTTGGATGTTGCTAGGTAACAACATTCACTTTCTCAAATTTTTTATGGTTCCTTGAATCTCCTGAATGAGGTTAAATCTCTTGACCTTGCGGCTAACACTTTGATGCAACATCTAACATTTTGTTGCTTGATTAAAACACTATAGAGAGGAGATAATTTCCTCACATGCTGCTACCATGGTCCTTCAGGGAGGAATATAATCATCACTAATGACTTGATGACATTATTCGAAATGAACATGCATATCTAGAGAGTATTTACTGTCACGTGCTAACGAGTTAAATTGATTGTCGAATTGCTTTCCTATATCATAAACATGATCAAATCCACCAACAACCAACTCCTTAAGATAAAACTTGAAGGAAACACATATAAATAGTTGGTGAGTAATAAATAGTGTAGTTGCACCTCCTCCGACAGTCAAATTCATAGCAAATAATCTCCACCTAAGACAAGTAGAAATCTGAGTGACAAAAAAATATTTAGTTCACAAGAATAAAGTCAGCATTGAAAGTTCTATTCATGGAATTTAAACATACAATTCCCTTGAGTCTTATAATAAAAAACAAATACCAGTAAAATCAACATCAAGTGGCCTGAAGATGTGTCTTAAAATATCAATAAATTTGATGATTGGAGAACAATAATCATAACATTAAAATCAGACTTGTAAGAATTAGAACATAGCATGATGCAAATATTTTAGGAACTAAAATAAACTTGTGTGAAAACAATTAATAACGAAAGGTTGAAATATTATTTACGATATTGTTTGTGCTGAGAATTTATATTACTTTGGTGTAGGGAACAACATAGTATATTGACATCAATATGTGAACCTTATCTCCTCTGGGAAGGGTTGTCATCCAAATAACTCCATCTATAAACATCATAAACAAAAAACATCGTTATAAGTTTATGTTTAAGTTCTTTTTCTTCAAAGGACAAAAAGAACACATGAGACTTTTGAAACTCAAACAAATAGTGATGATATAAAACATAATGTATGGTTGAATTTACCAACAACAATGATATACCCAGTGTAGTCTCATGAAGTGGAGTTTGAGGAGGACAGAGTATATACTAAGACCTTATCACTATCTCAACTCTCAACGGTGAGGTAGATAGGTTGTTTTCGATAGATTCCTCACTCAATACAAAAATAGTCTAAAAAGGACATAATGAAAATACAAGAGACATATGTTAGAATTTAGGGGCTTTGGACTGTAGGTGACAAAAGAGTTTTAAAATAAGGTGTGGGCGACACAAGTCTTAATAGTTGAGTGGAACTGACAATTACTTTATGAAGGATTAAGAAAGTAAGAGAAGTTTGAAAATAACCCACAAGTTTTTAAATTTATACTTTGATCCAATGTAAAACCTAATATAACTAGAAACGGAGGAAAAAAAGACACATTTCTCTCTCTTCTCATTTATTGGAGTTTTCTCTCTCTTCGCAATTTTTGTTGTTCATTGTTGTTGTTGCTTTATTCATCATCTTCTTCATTATCATCATCTTGTTCTTCATTATCATCTCTTCTTGTTCATCATCATCATCATCTTCTTGTTGTTAAACATTGTTGTTGTTACCGCTATTGTTGCTACTTGATCAAATTTTATGCGTATATCACTTGGGCATTAAGTATTAGGTGATTTTAGTAAGTAAAATTATAATTTTTAGTTGAATTTCTCATATGGGCATATTTTCTACTGATATTTTTTCAACAATGGATAAAATATGTAATGTGAATCCAATAGATGAGTAATTTATTGCACAGATAAGTAATCTGTTGCAACATTTATGACTAATCTGTTGTAACAGATGAGTAATCTGTTGCAAAATATGTGACTAATATGTTGCAGCAAATTACTCATCTGTTGGATTCATATTATAGTGTTGTAACATGAATCCAATATATGGGTCATCTGTTGCAACAGATTAGTCATATGTTGCAACAGATTACTCATTTATTGCAATAAATGACTCATATGTTGGATTCATGTTGCAGGTTCTTATCCATTGTAGAAGTAAAAGATATACCAAATAAAAAACTCAACAAAAATCATAATTATACTTACAAAATCACCTATGCAGTAATGTCCAAGTGATATACGAATAAAATTTTACCTAAAAATTTCAAAAATTTAAACAGGGGCACAACGAATAATTGAAACACATGAAAAATTTTATGAAACAGGTAAAGAAGACAAAAATAGTATATCATACATCAAATGCAAAAGGATCAAGAGGACAAACGTTTGAGTTCTCCTAAAAACGTTTAAGTACCCTAGGATTTTAATTGCTTTCTAATGGATGTGTAAGACCCCGTAAAGTTTCCGTGTTGTTAAAGCCTTCAGAGAATGATAGAAGAAGCTTAACACTTAGAGTTTTAGCTAAGCGTTCCAACACTTAGTTTAATTTGAGCCTTCAATCTTCGTTGAATTATTTCACGACCTTTCCGACCTCCGTTTCTTGATTTTTTTGTTGTGTTACGATAGGTCAAGTTAAGAGTATGTGTTGGGTGAGTTTTGGAAATTTTAGACGAGCTTAAGGTCGTTATTGGGTTGGCAAAATAGTAGCTAAAAGCGATAAGGGGGCGCCGTCCAGGTAACACCACCGCTTTAAGCGGGGCGCCACCCTGGTCCTTGCACCGCTCTAAGCAGGGCGTCGCCCAGGGTACTCCAGTGCTCTAGGCAGGGCACTGCCCTGTAGATCATGCCAGGCTAATTTTCAGCTTCTTTCTCCGACTCATTAAGGGTAATGTGGTATTTTTCCAATCCCTTATCATCTCTAACACAGGATTTAATCCCTAGAATACCAAAATAGGATCACTTTCATCAAAATTCACCAAGAACATTCATTAGGGTTTCAACCTAAACATCCAAATATCTTAAGATTCAGCCGTGAGTTTTCGATAATTCTTCAAGATTCAGAATCTCTATTCCGAAGGCTACAAGAAGCACCCATCAATTTCAACAATAGAAATCCGAAGTTAAGAGTTCATCCAAAGCTTTAATTTCAAGGTATGTGAAGTTTGAACAAGAACACTCTTTCGTTCTTGTGCCCAAAAGTTTTAGTTTTCTTATTGGATTTCGTATTTCCAAGATGAGTTCATATCTAATTTTCTATATTTCAAGTTTATGAGGTTATGGGATTATTCAAGCTTTGAATTGCATGATTACCTTGTTTAAATATGATTTAAATTGAGAATTTATGTTATAATTTGCATACTCCTATATTGATATCGTATTTTCAAGAATTTCCAAGAGTTATTGTCATGAATTGAGCCTTATTGTGAAATTGTGAGTCTTTGAGAATGAGTTATTGATACTCTTTGAAGTGTTTGAAGAAGTGTACCTAAATTCCCTGTTTGTTGAAGTTCTAAAGTTTATTCATGATAAGTTTACCAAGATTTTAAGAAAAGAATTGAGTTTTGATCCTAAGCTAAGAAAGAAATCCACATCATTTTGATTTAAGATAAAAGGGGAAGCATATTGGCTCCCATTACATATTGTTGAATTGTTTAAGGTGGATTTTTCTTAAAGTTCTGAGCTAAGTAAGGGAGTAGTATTTAGCACCGAGTTGGGCTTGATTCCGAGGTCTCATGCCCCAGAACTATGTGCCCCCATAGGTTTCTGATTTACCCCATGTGGGTTAAGCTAGTGATCACTAAAAAGTTAAGGTTCTACTCTGATGGCAAGGATAGAACAGATCTCCCCAACGTGGGCAAGACGTTGGACTCCATGTAGCTCGCATGGTTTATGTCGGTTAGAAAAAACTCCCAAGTGTCCCAAAGTCTCTTAAGTTTTCTAGAGTCTCAAGTCATAAAGTTTCTAAAGTACCAAGTTTTTGAGTTTTACAGAAGTTTTACCCTCCTAAGGCTAAAAGCATGAGTTTTGAAAGTATAAGTATTTTGAAAGCTATGATTCTAAGATTTCTACGATTTTCAAGCGTCATGATGTTTAAGTCTTAAAGAAGTTACTTGTTCTCACAAGATTAAAGGATATGTCGTGAAAGTTGATACTTTGAGATTTCATCTAGTTTACAATTTTGAGAACAAATAAAGAATACAGATTTAGAATAAAGTGAAATGACTCACGTGATTTATATTATTAGTTTCCTATCCATAATTTATGAGGATTTTATTCAAGCTATGTGAGTCATCTATCATAGCATGCATGTTTTCTGTAAGGATTTATGATATTGTTTACTTATTGCATTTCATCCCCATATGCTCAGTATATCCTCAAAGTACTAATCCACATATATGTTTATTTGCTACAATGTCTCATAATGTAGGTTCAGGTGCTCAGTCTCAGCAACGACAGTAATCTTCGAGCATCTCATCTACATTTTTATCTTTGGTGAGTCCTCATGGTTCGAGGACTTATATCTATAGCCTGTCCGCTTTCATAGTGTTTTGAGCATTACTTTTAGATCCATTCAAGTCAGTTGCGGGTCTGTCCCAATGGCTCTCTAGTTTGAGTAGTAGAGGTTTTGTCAGACTAGACTATCAGTGATGTTTTAGACTTGTCAGTATGTTGCTATTCAGATAGTATTCCTTTGTTATTTTAGTTGAGATATTCTATGATAGTACATTGGTTTTTCTATAATTGTCCTAAAGTAAGAGTTGGGAGTAGTAGAAGGCTCAAAGGGTTAGCTTAGGGCTACTCGTAGCCTTAAGCACCGTGTGACGTCTCGAGGTGAGATTTCGGGGCATTACAAACTTGGTATCAAAGCCTAAGGTTTAAGGAGTCCTAGGGAGTCTGACAAGCAGCGTTGAGTAGAGTCTTGATCATCGCTGTGTAGCGTGCCACATCTATGAGCAAGAGGCTATAAAACATTTTAGGAAGAAGTTGTTTCTTTCTTTCAGAGTCTATCGTGCTTACAGTTATCTTTTTCTCAGCTATTAATTCGTGCTTTCTTATTTCAGAAAATACCTCCTCGTCAAGCCTGCTGAAACAACAATGATCAACAACCTTAGTCTGTTGATCCCTTGAATGAAAACGTGTCCCATGTTGAGTTTCGGGCAACTTTTCAGGTGCTAGCCCATGTAGTCACCGTAAATGTTTAGGCCAACCAGGACGCAGTTCTGCACCAGCAGGGAAGTGATTTAGCTGCTGCTAGAATTCATGATTTCATGTGGATAAATATTCCAGAGTTTTATGGATATAAGGCAGGTGAAGACCCACAATTATATCTTGAGGAGGTGAGAAAGATCACGTAGGTGATACATGTCTAAGGAAAAAAGTGTTGAGTTGGCATTTTATAGATTAAAGGATATCGCATATGACTGGGTTGTGGGGGTGGAGAAAGAATAGAGGGAAAGATGATGCTCCCATTACTTGGCTGGTGTTCCAAGATGCATTCTTGGATAAGTTCTTTCCGTTAGAGTTGAGATAGGAAAAAGTAGAGGTGTTTATGAACTTAAGGCAGGGCTTCATGACTATTAAGGAGTATTGCTTGAAGTTTAACTAGTTAGCCAAATATGCTCCTGACTTGATTGCTGACACCCGCTCTAGCATGAGCAAGTTCGTGACAGGTATTTATGGTTTGCTGTTGAAAGAGTGCAGGACTGCTATGTTAAACAGGGATATGAACCTGTCTAGATTGATGATACATACGCAGCAGATAGAGGCAGATATGATAAGGGAAAGAGATAGAGTGAGGGGGAACAAGAGAGTTAGATTCGAGAAACATGAGTATGGTCAGGCTAGATCCCATGGAGGGAACCACCCTCAGGTCCAGAGTCGTTCATCCATGCCAGCACCTACATCCGCTAGTGTTCTCGCACCCAAAGGCAGGCAGGAGAAAGGGACCAGGCCTACTATGTCTAGATCCCAGAACAACGTAATTAACATGCCTAATTTTCCTCCTTGTGCTAAGTGTGGCAGAACCCATCCGGATGAGTGTTTCCCTGAATAAAGAGGTTGTTTCAATTGTGGAAAGGTGGACGACAGACTTAGAGAGTACCCACGTGCTAGGCAGGGGAGCAGAGATACCCGAACTCAGGCACAAGCCACTAGTACACCAGCTTCCGCAGCCCATCCAGCTCCTCCACAGGGCGCTTCTTCAAGTACTGTTAGCGGTCTGCGCCAGAACAAATTTTATGCCTTACCTTACCGCCAGGAGCAGAAGGATTTTCCTGATGTTGTTACTGGTATGCTCTGTGTATTTCACTTTGATGTTTATGTGTTATTAGACCCTGGGTGAAGTTTTTCTTATGTGACCCCACTTGTGGCTGTGAACTTTGAAGTAATTCCCGAAAAGATTTCTGAGCCTTTCCTAGTATCTACTCCAGTAGGGCAGTCTATTATTGCTAAGCAAGTGTATAAAAATTATCCTGTTACAGTCCTTCATAGAGTCATATTTGCTGATTTGATAGAGTTGGATATGGTGGATTTTAATGTTATTCTAGGTATGGACTGGCTTCACTCTTGTTATGCATCTATAGACTGTCGTACCCGTGTAGTCAAGTTTTAGTTTCCTGGTGAACCCGTTTTCGAGTGATCCGGGAGTTCAGTATCTCCCAAATGTCATTTTATCTCCTACCTCAAAGCCATAAAACTAATAGCCAAAGGTTGCACTTATCATCTAGTTAGAGTTAAAGACACTAAGTCCGAGGATCCAACTATCCAGTCAGTTAGTATAATTAATGAATTTCCGAACGTTTTTCCAGAAGATCTCCTAGGGGTACCTCCCGATAGAGAGATAGAATTTGGTATTGATCTTTTTCTCGATACTCAGCCTATTTTTATTCCTCCCTATCGTATTTCACCCACAGAGTTTAAGGAGTTGAAAGAGAAACTCAAAGGTTTTATAAGTCCCAGTGTATATCCTTGGGGCGCACCTGTCCTATTCATGCGAAAGAAGGATGGTTCTTTGCATATGTACATTGACTATCGCCAGCTTAATAAGGTCACAGTCAAGAATAAGTATTCTCTTCCAAGAATTAATGACCTGTTTGATCAGTTGCAAGGTGTAAGTTATTTCTCTAAGATAGACCTTAGATCCGGCTATCACCAACTCAAAGTAAGGGAGTGTGATATCCTGAAGATAGCTTTTCAAACCCGTTATGGTCACTTCGAGTTTCTAGTCATGTCTTTTGGGCTAACCATTGCTCCAACAGCCTTCATGGACCTCATGAATCTAGTATTCAAGCAGTATCTTGATATGTTTGTCATTGTTTTCATAGATAATATCCTTGTGTATTCCCGTAGTGAGCACGACCATGCAGATCATCTTAGATTATCTTGCAGACTCTTAGAGAGCATAAATTATTTGCAAAATTCAGCAAGTGTGAATTTTGGCTAAGGTTAGTAGCTTTTCTGGGTCATATTATTTCAGCCGAGGGTATTAGAGTTGATCCCTAAAAGATAAAAACTGTAAGAAATTAGCCTAGACTAATCTCTCTGCCTGACATTAGGAGTTTCTTGGGTCTAGCTGGCTATTACCATTGTTTTGTTGAAGGTTTCTCATCTATCGCGTCTCCTATGACCCGGTGACCCAAAAGAAAGTAAAGTTCCTTTAGTCAGATTCCTGTGAGAAGAGTTTTCAGGAGTTGAAGACTCGACTCACTTCAGCCCCTGTGTTGACTTTGTCTGATGGTACGGATGGTTTTGTGGTGTATTGTGATGCCTCTAGAGTTGGCTTGGGTTGTGTGCTGATGCAGAATGGTAAAGTTATAGCCTATGCTTCTAGGTAGTTGAAACCTCATGAAAAGAATTACCCAACCCATGATCTTGAGTTAGCTGTTGTGGTCTTTGCTTTGAAAATCTGGAGGCACTATCTTTATGGTGTTCATGTTGATGTGTTTACCGATCACAAAAGCCTACAGTATGTGTTTTCTTAGAGAGAGATAAATCTTAGACAAAGAATATGGTTAAAGCTGCTAAAACTTTATGATATAAATGTATTGTATCACCCGAGAAAGGCCAATGTAGTGGCAGATGCCCTTAGCAGGTTATCTAAGGGCAGTGTTGCTCATGTGGGGAAGGGTAAGGAAGAGTTAGCTCGTGACGTGCATCGTTTGGCTAGATTAGATGTTAGATTTCTTGATTTTGCTGAAGGGAATATTTTGGTGCAGAGTAGTTCCGGATCCTCTTTAGTTTCGAAAGTGAAGGAGAAGCAAGAGTTAGATGCTAGTTTGGTCAGACTGAAGGAGACAGTTAAGGACCAAAAGGTTGAGGTTTTATCCCAAGGGGGAGATGGTGTGTTGATATTATAGGGTAGATTATGTGTTCCTTGTGTTGATGATCTGAGGTAGAGAATTATGGCTGAGGCGCATGGCCCGCGGTATTCTATTCATCCCGACGCTACCAAGATGTACCGCGACTTGTGGGGAAATCTATTGATGGAGTGGTATGAAGAAGGATATAGCTAGGTTTGTGGAGAAGTGTGCAACGTTCCAATAGGTTAAGGTAGAGCATCAAATACCTGGTGGTGTAATGCAAGAGTTCAGTATACCCACTTGGAAGTGGGAAGAGGTGAATATGGATTTTGTGACTGGTTTACCTCTTTCCCGATGCCATCATGATTCTATTTGGGTTGTTGTTGATAGGCTGACTAAGTTCTCATATTTCTTTCCTATTCATACATATTATACAGCTGAGGACTATGCTAGGTTGTATATTTGGGAGTTTATCAGGTTGCATGGAGTTCTCTTGTCTATCATTTTGGATAGGGGTACTCAGTTCACTTCTCAATTTTGGAGAGCATTTCAGAAGGGTCTTGGTACCCAAGTTCATTTGAGTTCCGCTTTCCATCCGCAGACTGATAGTCAGGCCGAGAGGACCATCCAAACTTTGGAGGAGATGTTGAGGGCGTATGTTTTTCAAAGGTAGTTGGGATGAGCATTTTCCACTGATTGAATTTACGTATAACAATAGTTACCATGCTAGTATCAAGATGACACCATTTGAGGCTTTGTATGGTAGAAGATGTAGATCACCCATAAGTTGGTTTGAGATGGGTGAAGCTACTTTAGTTGGACCCGACGCAGTGTTTGAGGTAATAGAGAAGGTGAAATTGATTAGAGAAAGGTTAAAGATAACTCAGAGTCATCAAAAGTCATATATCGATGTGACACAAAGAGACCTTGAGTTCGAAGTTAATGATTTGGTGTATCTAAAAATTTCTCCCATGAAAGAGGTGAAAAGGTTTGGGAAGAAGGGGAAGCTTAGTCCCCAGTATGTTGGTCCTTATAGGATCCTGGGTCATGTTGGGAGAGTAGCTTATGAAGTTGAGTTGCCTGCAGAGTTGTCAGTTGTTCATCCTGTCTTTCATGTCTCCATGCTTAAGAAGTGTATTGGTGATTTTGTTGTTATAGATCCTTCGGAAAGCCCTGATGCTCGGGTCAGTCTTTCATTTGATGAGGTCCAAGTTGAAATCCTAGATTACCAAGTCCGGAGACTAAGGAACAAAGAAGTTCCCTTGGTCAAAGTTTTATGGAGGAACCAGTCAGTTGAGGGTGCTACTTGGGAAGCCGAAGCAGATATGCGATCCAAGTACCCGCACCTCTTTTTCGCAAGTTCAGATCAAGCGTAAGGTACCATTCTTTCTTAATTCAGTCTCTTTCGAATAAAGTTGCAGTTGTATAACCATTCTTATCAGAAGTTTATGTATTCTATGAAGTATCTAAAAGTTTAGAATAAAGTAAAGTCAGTTTAGTCAAATGTTTTAGCTGTATATCCTTCATTTTCTCTGTGTTCTTAACATATCTAGCGACATTCGAGGACGAATGTTCCCAAGGGGGAGATATTGTAAGACCCCGTATAGTTTTCGTGTCGTTAAATCCATCAAAGCATGATAAAAGAAGCTTAACACTTAGAGCTTTAGCTAAGCGTTCCAACACTTAGTTTAATTTGGGCCTTTAATCTTCGTTGAATTATTTCATGACCTTTTCGACCTCCGTTTCTTAATTTTTTTGTTGCTTTACGATGGGGCAAGTTAAGAGTACGTGTTGGGTGAGTTTTGGAATTTTTAGACGAGCTTAAGGTCGTGATTGGGTTGGCAAAATAGTAGCTAAAGACGATAAGGGGGCGCCGCCCAGGTAACACCACCGCTCTAAGCGGGGCGCCGCCCTGGTCCTTGCACCGCTCTAAGCAGGGCGCCGCCCAGGGTACTCCAGTGCTCTAGGCAGGGCGCCGCCCTGTAGATCGCACCAGGCTAATTTTCAGCTTCTTTCTCCGACTCATTAAGGGTAATGTGGTATTTTTCCAACCCCTTATCATCTCTAACACGGGATTTAATCCCTAGAATACCAAAATAGGATCACTTTCATCAAAATTCACCAGGAACATTCATTAGGGTTTCAACCTAAACATCCAAATATCTCAAGATTCAGCCGTGAGTTTTTGATAATTCTTCAAGATTCGGAATCCCCATTCCGAAGGCTACAAGAAGCACCCATCAATTTCAAGAATAGCAATCCGAAGTTAAGAGTTCATCCAAAGATTTAATTTTAAGGTACGTGTGGTTTGAACAAGAACACTCTTTCGTTCTTGTGCCCAAAAGTTTTAGTTTTCTTAAAGAATTTCATATTTCCAAGATGAGTTCATATCTAATTTGTTATATTTCAAGTTTATGAGGTTATAGGATTATTCAAGCCTTGAATTGCATGATTACCTTGTTTAAATATGATTTAAATTGAGAATTTATGTTATAATTTGCATACTCCTATATTGATATCTTATTTTCAAGAATTTCCAAGAGTTATTGTCATGAATTAAGCCTTATTGTGAAATTGTGAGTCTTTGAGAATGAGTTATTGATACTCTTTAAAATGTTTCAAGAAGTGTACCTAAATTCCCTGGTCTTTGAAGTTCTATAGTTTATTCATGATAAGTTTACCAAGATTTCAAGAAAAGAATTGAGTTTTGATCCTAAGCTGAGAAAGAAATCCATATCATTTTGATTTGAGATAAAAGGGAAAGTATATTGGCTCCCATTACATATTGTTGAATTATTTAAGGTGGATTTTTCTTAAAGTTCTGAGATAAGTAAGGGATTAGTATTTAGCACCGAGTTGGGCTTGATTCTGAGGTCTTATACCCCAGAACTACGTGCCCTCATAGGTTTCTGATTTACCCCAAGTGGGTTAAGCTAGTGATCACTAAAAATTTAAGGTTCTACTCCTATGGAAAGGATAGATTAGCTCTCCCCAACATGGGCAAGACATTGGACTCCATGTAGCTCACATGGTTTATTTCGGTTAGAAGAAACTCCCAAGTGTCCCAAAGTCTCTTAAGTTTTCTAGAGTCTTAAATCATAAAGTTCCTAAAGTACCAAGTTTTTGAGTTTTAAAGAAGTTTTACCCTCCTAAGGCTAAAAGCATGAGTTTTGAAAGTATAAGTATTTCGAAAGCTATGATTCTAAGATTTCTACGATTTTCAAGCGTCATGATGTTTAAGTCTTAAAGAAGTTACTTATTCTCACAAGATTAAAGCATATGTTCTAAAAGTTGATACTTTGAGATTTCATCTAGTTTACAAGTTTGAGAACAATGAAAGAATACCGATTTAGAATAAAGTGAAATGACTCACGTGATTTATATTATCTGTTTCCTATCCATAATTTATGAGGATTTTATTCAAGCTATGTGAGTCATCTATCATAGAATGCATGTTTTCTGTAAGGATTTATTATATTGTTTACTTATTGCATTTCACCCCCATATACTCAACACATCCTCAAAGTACTAATCCACATATATATCTGTGTGTTACATTGTCTCATAATGTAGGTTCAGGTGCTCAGTCTCAGCAGCGACAGTGATCTTCGAGCATCTCATCTACATCTAAATTGTAAGCAGACTTATCTATTAAGGACGATATCTGTTTGATAATTTTCAAAGATGAATTGATAAGTCTGCTTACAATTTCAATTAATGTATTCGTCCTTAATAGAATGATCAATTGATAAATTTTATTTGACATGATTCAAATTAAGCAATTATTAGTAATAACTAAATTGATTCAACTAAAATTAAAGACAAGACCTTAGACAAGGGGATAAACATTTGAGTTCTCTTAAAACCATCTGAGTTTTAGTATTTTAAATTATTTTTCAACATATATCCTATATGTTTGATAATTTTCAACTGATAAGTCATATATTGCAACAACTTAGTCTTCTGTTGCAACAGATGTCTATATTTGTTTGATAGTTTTCAATTGATGAGTCATTTATTGCAACAGGTTAGTCATCTGTTGCAACATGTGTCTATATTTGTTTGGTCATTTTCAACAGATGTCTTTACCTATTTGGTCATTTTCAACAGATGTCTTTATGTGTTTGGTCATTTTCAACAGATTACTCATCTTTTGCAACATGTTAGTCATCTATTGATTCATATTAAACAATTATATTAGTAATAATTAAATTAATTTAACTAAAATTAAACATGAATTAATAAGTTCAATTACAGTTTCAATTAATCTCATGGTAATTACATGATCAACTAAGTGTGTTCGTCCGGAGTAGAGTGATCAATTGACTAATTTTATTTGAAATGATTCAAACCAAACCATAATTAGAAATAACTATATTGATTTAACTAAAATTAAAGATGAATTAGTAAGTTCACTTACAATTTCAATTAATTTTGTTGTAATTACATGATCAACTTAGTGTTTAGTCTTAAGTAGAATGATCAATTGACCAATTTTAGTTGAAATAATTAAAATTAAGCAATTATTAGTAATAACTAAATTGATTTAACTAAAATTAAAGATAAATTAATAATTTTAATTACGATTTCAATTAATCTCACAGTAATTACATGATCATCTAAGTATATTCGTCTTGAGTAAAGTGTTAATTGACCAATTTTATTTGAAATGATTCAAATTAAGACATTATTAGTAATAACTACATTAATTTAACTAAAATTAAAGATGAATTGATAAGTTCAATTACGATTTTAATTATTTTAATATTAATTACACGATCATCTTAGTGTGTTCGTTCTAAGTAGAGTGATCAATTGACTAATTTTATTTGAAATGATTCAAATTAAGTCATTATTAATAATAGCTAAATTAATTTAATAATTATAATTTCAATTAATCTCATAGTAATTACATGATCATTTAAGTGTATAACCTATTGTAACAGATTTAACCTGTTACAACATATGAGTTATCTGTTGAAAATTATCAAACAGATATACACATATGTTGCAACAGATTGGTCATCTGTTGCAACAAATGTCTTTATCTGTTAGTCATTTCTAACAGATGTCCAATCTGTTGCAACATATGACTTTATCTGTTTGTTATTTCCAACAGATTACTAATCTGTTGAAATAGATGACTAATCTGTTGCAATAGATGTCTTTACCTGTTTGGTCATTTTCAACAGATTACTCATTTTTTGCAACATGTTAGTCATCAATTGATTCATATTAAACCATTATATTAGTAATAACTAAATTGATTTAACTAGAATTAAATATGAATAAATAAGTTCAATTATAGTTTCAATTAATCTCATGGTAATTACATGATCAACTAAGTGTGTTCGTCCTGAGTAGAGTAATCAATTGATCAATTTTATTTGAAATGATTCAAACCAAGCCATAATTAGAAATAACTATATTGATTTAACTAAAATTAAAGATGAATTAGTAAGTTCACTTACAATTTCAATTAATTTTATAGTAATTACATGATCAACTGAGTATTTAGTTTTAAGTAGAATGATCAATTGACCAATTTTATTTGAAATAATTAAAATTAAGAAATTTTTAGTAATAACTAAATTGATTTAACTAAAATTAAAGATGAATTGATAATTTTAATTACGATTTCAATTAATCTCATAATGATTATATGATCATCTAAGTATATTCGTCTTTAGTAAAGGTTAATTGATCAATTTTATTTGAAATGATTCAAATTAAGACATTATTAGTAATAACTATTGATTTAACTAAAATTAAAGATGACTTGATAAGTTCAATTACGATTTCAATTATTCTCATATTAATTACACAATCATCTTAGTTTGTTCGTTCTGAGTAGAGTGATCATTTGACTAATTTTATTTGAAATGATTCAAATTAAGTCATTATTAGTAAGAGCTAAATTGATTTAATAATTACAATTTCAATTAATCTCATTGTAATTACATGATCATTTAAGTGTATAACCTATTGCAACAGATTTAAGTTGTTGCAACAGATGAGTCATCTGTTGAAAATTATCAAACAGATATACACATATGTTGCAACATATTCATCATCTGTTATAAAAATATCTTTATCTGTTGGTCATTTCCAACATATAATCAATCTGTTGCAACATATGACTTTATTTGTTTGTCATTTCCAACAGATTACTAATCTTCTGCAACAGATGTCTTTACCTGCTTGGTCATTTTCAACGGATTACTCATCTTTTGCAACATGTTAGTCATCTATTGATTCATATTAAGCCATTAAATTAGTAATAGCTAAATTGATTTAACTAGATTTAAACATGAATTAATAAGTTCAATTACAGTTTCAATTAATCTCGTGATAATGACTTGATCAACTAAGTGTGTTCGTCCTAAGTAGAGTGATCAATTGACCAATTTTATTTGAAATGATTCAAACCAAGCCATAATTAGAAATAACTATATTGATTTAACTAAAATTAAAGATGAACTAGTAAGTTCACTTACAAATTTAATTAATTTTATAGTAATTACATGATCAACTAAGTGTGTAGTCTTAAGTAGAATGATCAATTGACCAATTTTATTTGAAATAATTAAAATTAAGAAATTTTTAGTAATAACTAAATTTATTTAACTAAAATTAAAGATGAATTGATAATTTTATTTATGATTTCATTAATCTCATAGTAATTACATGATCAGCTAAGTATATTCGTCTTGAGTAAAGTGTTAATTGATCAATTTTATTTGAAATGATTCAAATTAAGACATTATTAGTAATAACTACATTGATTTAACTAAAATTAAAGATGAATTGATAAGTTCAATTACGATTTCAATTATTCTCATATTAATTACACGATCATCTTAGTGTGTTCGTTCTGAGTAGAGTGATCAATTGACTAATTTTATTCGAAATGATTCAAATTAAGCCATTATTAGTAATAGCTAAATTGATTTAATAATTACAATTTTAATTAATCTCATAGTAATTACATGATCATTTAAGTGTATAACCTATTGCAACAGATTTAAGTTGTTGCAACAGATGAGTCATCTGTTGAAAATTATCAAACAGATATACACATATGTTGCAACATATTCATCATCTGTTATAAAAAATATCTTTATCTGTTGGTCATTTCCAACATATAATCAATCTGTTGCAACATATGACTTTATTTGTTTGCCATTTCCAACAGATTACTAATCTGTTGCAATAGATGACTAATCTGTTGCAACAGATGTCTTTATCTGTTTGGTCATTTTCAACATATTACTAATTTGTTGAGACAGACGATTAACCTGTTGCAATAGATGTCTTTATCTACTTGGTCATTTCCAATAGATTACTCATCTGTTGCAACAGATGGGCCATCTGTTATCAATCTATCTTTAATTTTATTGTAATAGTAAATAATCTTGTGTTTTTATTTAATTTTAGTCTATGACCTTGCTCTTAACCAAACAAATTCTTTCTTGTAATTGATTCTTTCCACTCCCGAACGCTAAAAAATCTACACCTCACAACATCTTTAAAAATAGGCTGAATGAAAAAAAATAAGAATAAACTCAGTCAATCAAATATAGATTTTCTCATTGATTACATAAAAAATATTTACAACATTAGGTAGATCCGATAAAAAAAACTACATATGATAAACAAAATATATAACCTAATTATTATTATTATTATTGTCAATCGAAAATCCATTGGGCAGCAGACCTCTTAGCCTTCGAATCCCACGAAGCACCCTTGCTCTCGCGGTGCCCAACTCTCGCTCGAGTTCATGAACCGGCCTTTCAAGTTCCTACACAGTGTCAAGTAGAATTGCCATATACCAAATTAGATCAATCATATCTAGAACATGCATGAACAAATAACGTAAAACACTAAACCACATATACTACCAACTAGTAGTTTAACAAAAAAAATGTGAAACTTAACTAGAAAATAGATGCATGTTCATAATTTTCATATTAGAACAAGAAAATAAAACATATCTTAACAGGTGAACAAGAAATTTATTTTTGAAAGAGAAGTGATTGAAGATATAATGGTGGTTTTATGCAAGACAAGATGCAAGAGATAGAACTGAGGAGACCTATTTATAAAAGATTGAATGAGTGAGTAGTGCGGTGTGTTAGGCAAAAACTCATGACCGTTTACCTTTTTTTAATAATTATATCTCTTAATTATATCAATCTTGGTGACTTTTTGATTATTTAAATTAAAAAATAGATTTAAATACAAAAAAGGTAAAAAGTCATAACTTTTCAGCTTTTTGGTATTTTAGTTATTTAAATTAAATAGCTACAAAATTGTGTTAATCATATTTTTTTTATATTATTTATTTATGAATCATTTTTTTTAGCTAAATGATCGAAAAGTCATGACCCTTGAGTTCTTCCAACAGATGATCTATTTGTTGCAATATATGGTCCATCTGTTACAATAGATGAACCTTCTGCTGCAACATATGACTCATCTATTTGAGTAATTGATTCATTTTTGCAACATATGGTTCATCTGTTGCAAAAAATTGTTCATTTATTGCAACAGATTGTTCATTTGTTGAAAAACAAATCAATAGCAAGATTTATTCAATAAAAACAAGAGATAATACACCAAAAACCCCCTAAACTTGTCCCGACAACTTAGTTTAGCACTTAAACTTTATGAATAATTATTTACCCCCCTTAACATCTTTATAGTGAATTAATTTTCCCCCTTAATATATAATACCACTCTCATGAGGGAGAGTGCATCACACTCGCTGACACGTCAGCACCAAGTCGGCGCTAGATCACCGCCACATCATAGCCACGTAAATAAGGTATTTTTTCAATATTTTTATATATATCTATATAAAATATATATAAAAATATATATAAATATTATTTATATAGATATACATATTTTAAAATATATAAAATATTTTAAATTAAAAAAATACCCCACCCCTCATTTTTCATCTTCTTCATAACCACCACCCCTCCCGTCTACCCCCACCTGCACACACGCCCCCATCCACCCCTACACTCCCACACCTAAACATACCTCCATCCACCCCCACACAACCACACCTGCCAGGTTTTCCGGTGAAAATTCCAGCAAAATTCGCCGGAAAACTCAACCCACTTGAAAATTTTAATTACCACCATCGAAAAATATCATAAAATAGTGATAAAAAACTCAACCCACATGAAAAATTCAATCAAATCAACACCAAATTCTCTAAAACCAACAACCAAACATCCAAACCATGTAGATTTTTTAATTTTTAAATTCAATTTCATTTTTTTTATTGATCTAAGAGGTCGAAGGAGGATAAATTAAAGGTGGGGATGGCAACTTTCATAATTGGAGGAGAAGTGGGGTGGGGGTGTTGGCTAAGGAGAAGTTGGGGGGGCGCTGTTGGCGGGGTTGGGTGAAGAAGAGGAGGATTTTTTTCTTTATATATATATATTAGTTTTAAAAAAATACTGTTCACGCATTTTTTTTCTTAAGAAAATGTCACATCAGCATAAGGGGGGAAATAAATTCACTATAAAGATGTTAAGGGGATAAATAAATAGAAGATTAGTTTAAGTGCTAAAGTAAGTTGGGGAGACAAGTTTAGGGGAGTTTTAATGTATTATATCAAATCATCATTTATCAATACATCATTTTTACCATGAGATTAATTGAAATCGTAATTGAACTTACTAATTATCTTTAATTTTAGTTAAATCAATATAGTTATTTCTAATGATGGATTAGTTTGAATCATTTCAAATAAAATTGATCAATTGATCACTCTACTCAGGACGAACATACTTAGCTGATCGTGTAATTACCATGAGATTAATTAAAACTGTAATTGAACTTATTAATTCATATTTTATTTTAGTTAAATCAATTTAGTTATTAATAATAATTGCTTAATTTGAATCAATAGATAACTAACATGTTGCAATAGATGAGTAATCTGTTGGAAAAGACCAAACAGTTAAAGACATCTGTTGAAAATGATCAAACAGATATAGACATCTGTTGTAACAGATAACTAACCTGTTGCAATAACTAACTCATCTATCAAAAATTATCAAACAAATATAAACATCTGTTGCAACAGATGACTAAATTGTTGCAACATATGACTCATCTGTTGAAAATTATTAAATAGACAAGATATATGTTGAAAAGCAATTTAAAATTTGTTGTAACAGATGGGTCAACTATTAGAAAGCTATTAAAATACTAGGAAACTTAAACGTTTTTAGGAGAACTCAAACGTTTGTCCCCTTGATCTTTTTGCATTTGATGTATGATATATTATCTTTGTCTTCTTTACTTGTTTCATGAGTTTTTTCATGTGTTTTACTTATTCGGTTTGCCTCTGTTGAAATTTTTGAAATTTTGATAGGTCAAATTTTTTTCGTATATCACTTGGACATTACTTCATAGGTGATTTTGTAAGTAAAATTATGATTTTTGTTGAATTTCTTATTTGGTGTATCTGCTACTGCTACAATGGATAGAATCTGTAACATGAATCCAACATATGAGTCATCTGTTGCAACAAGTGAGTAATCTGTTACAACATATGACTAATCTGTTGCAACAGATGACCCATATACTGGATTCATGCTACAATACTATAATACAAATCCAACAAATGAGTAATCTATTGCAACATATGACGCATCTGTTGCAACAAATTATCCACATATTGTTGAAATATATGACTCATCTATTGCAACAGATTAGTCATATATTTTGCAATAGATTACTCATCTGTTGCAACAGATTAGTCATATATATTACAAGTTGCAACAAATTACTAACCTACACAACAGATTAGTCATATATGTTGCAATAGTTTACTAATCTGCGAAACAAATTAGTCATATATGTTGCAACAGATTACTAATCTGCGCAACAGATTAGTCATATATGTTGCAACTGATTATTAATCTGTGCAACATATTAGTCATATATGTTGCAATAGATTAGTCATATATGTTGCAACAGACTACTATCTGCGCAATAAATTAGTCATATATGTTGCAACAGATTACTAATCTACGCAACAGATTAGTCATATATGATGCAACTGATTACTCATCTGTTGGATTCACGTTACATGTTTTATCTATTATTGAAAAAACAACAGTAGCAGATACATCCAGATGAGAAATTCAACTAAAAAATAACAAACATAAAAAAAATAACAAACACCAACAAATTAAGTTTCTCATTTTCGTTGTAACTAAAAAGCCCTAATTTTTTACCTGTGAAAATCAAAAAGAAATGATGAAGAACTCGAATTTGTTGTCGTCGTAGAATATTGTCACGTCGACTGACGATTGAAATTCAAAAAGGAATGGGCAAGAACTCAATACTATTTGTCGCCATAGTTTGAAGTTGCATAAGATTGAAGGGAGAAATTTGGAAAGTTGTTGGTTGGGAGAAGTTAGAGAGAGAAACTATTGAGAGAAAGAGAAAAGAGAGATTGATTTGCAGAGAGAGGGAAGTTTGATGGGTGTAGGTTGATTTGTATTTTTGAAAATATTAAAAAGGTTGGAAAATATTAATCAAGTCCACAATTAACCTAATCAAGTTTTTTAATTATGTTGGACCCTTTAAGTTGGTCAATGTCACCAATCCTTCATTCAAGACTTAAAAGTCATCTTTCCTTCAATTTTCTCTAGAATTTATCATGGATAAGAATATCCTGGTGGTAATATAATATTAGTGGCAACAACAATATACATGTACACAAGCCTTCTATTCCTGCCTTTGTACATAAATCTATTATCAATAAATAATAGTAAAAATAATCAAATCACTGGAAAGACATGTTTGTCGAAACAGATGCTGCAAAACAAAACAAAAATAATTATAACCAAAATAAATTGACTATATCACATCCAAGAAAACGATCAGAAACGAATAAACTTTTTGATTGGATCTTGTTGGATTGGTAGGGTTTCTTCCATTGTGTTTTTTTTATTGTAAAGAAGAATATGATTTTATAGAGGAGATTTTGTGATTATAAGGAAAATTTAAGTCCTTGTTTTAACAGTACTAAAATACCATACAGGACACAAATTTTAAAAGGAAAATGTCGACTGAATTGTTTTTAACTTGAACAGTTATTTTTTTGTAAGTCATTATTTTAATAGTACTAAAATATCATATAGGACACAAATTTTAAAAGGAAAAATGTCGGCTAAATTTTTTTAACTTGAATAGTTATTAAGTCCTTGTTTTCATAGTACTAAAATACCAAATAGGACACAAATTTTAAAAGAAAAATGTCGACTGAATTTTTTTTACTTGAATAGTTTTTTTTTTTTAATTTTGAGAAATTTAATTGGAGAAAAAAAAGTGAAAAGACAATTTTATCTAAAGCAAAGAGTTTTAATGAAGGGTAAAAAGTTCAAATCACTTTTCTAAGGATCTTCACACTTTTAATGAATTATACATTATAGATATAGATTCAACTATAATTTACATTTGTAGCTTGTAATTTCAATGAGTTGATGAATATAAGTGTAAGCATACCTATTTATCAAGAAAAACATAGTTACAACAAGTTACTTGAGGCAATTTTTAATGCCAAAGCATTTAATGTGCTGAATTTAAGATTAAATTGCCCCCTGATGGTGTAATAAAGTTTTCATCTTTGCTAGAGTTTCACCTCCATGATGCATTTTTGGACGAGGAATTTATTCAAGCTATATGCACAAGATGCTGCAATTTAGAGGTTTTTGTGTTTCTAGTACTTTTGATGGACTTGCAATTTTCAAGTTGGTGATACATTTTTATCCCCACTGTAGAAGGTAAACCTGGAAGTTTTCCCTTCAAAACTTCAATTAGTTAAAATAACAGCTTGCAAAGCCCTTACGAGTTTGTTCCTCAGTGGCGTGGTCATGACCTAAAATTGAGTAATGACCTGGCCTAGTATTGAAATGGGAAGAGGGGAGGATTTAGTGTAACAATGATGTATGGGACAGGATTAACCACCTTAACGGTATTTTATAAGGAAAAGCATTGAGTGATGGAGTCGAGGTTAGATTGATTGGAGGGCCAAGATCTGTCGAGCCGTTGAGGGACTGTATTGAAACCAGATATGGTGATTGAACTTGAGCTAATTGGTTGATGCGAAATTGAAGACTTATTCAAATGGCCAAGTCTTGAATAAGTGTTATTTGGATATTATTTGCAACTTACAAATTATACCATCTATTTTGCTACAATAGGCAACTCTTTTGTTGATTATAAAAGTTTGTGCTTCTTTCTGGTAGACCAAGACAATAAAGTGCAACTACAATGAAGCTTGGAAAATTTTGAAAACTCATCTACATGAACCAATGAAAAGGCTCAAATATGTCATCGAACTATCAGAAATGGCTCGTGTATGACGTCCGTTAAAAGTTTGGCTCATTTATCCATCACCGTTACAAAACAGGTTCATCCATGCCATTACTTGTTAACGGTGATTTTTCAAAAACAATTTTGCCGCGTATCGTCTTACTAGAGGTCCACAACATTAATTAAAACAAAGAGAAAGGACTCAAATATGCTATCGAACTATCTTAAATGATTTATTTATGTCATCTGTAAAAAGTTTGGCTCGTTTATGCCATCTTCATTACAAAACAGGTTCATACGTGTCAGTGCTTGCTAATGGTAGTTTTTCAAAAATAGCCTTGTCATGTGTTATCTTACTAGAGGTCCACGTTATTAATTAAAATAAATTAATAAGAATTGATTTATTTTCTCTTACATTTTATTCATACTAGTCAGTGCCTTGAATCTAAAAGGAAGATCACCCTTCATAGCATTGATTTGAAAAATTCCTGAAGCAAAAACATTAATCGACCAAAATATATGCAACAGAGAATGATTAACTAGTCATTTTGAGGTTTGTAAGGCTTGGCAAAAAAATATTTTAGGCCTCACTTGTTTTTACAATTATTGGAGCTTGGCCTAAGAACATCTCGAAATATATCCAGTTGTTTAGTTAACTTAATTGGAACAATCACATAATTTTAATTATTGTCGAGGACCTCTAGTAAGATGACGTATGGTAAAGTTGTTTATGAAAAACCACAGTTAATAAGAAATGGAATGAATGAACCAGTTTTATAATGACGATGGCATCACTACTAAAAAAAGGGAAAAATCGACCAGATTTTCCTCAATTTTTGACCAAAGTGAGTGATCGGTAAAGTAGTGGTAGTTTTTTAAAAACCAACCACTTGTGGTCGGTTTTTTTAAAAATATTTATATATTTTTAAAATTTATTATTATTTAATTAAAATTGGAAAAATAATTTTTTAAAAAAAAAATTAAAAAAAAGACCGCAAGTGGTCGGTTTTCTATTAAATTAATTATTAATTAATTGAAAAATCGACCACTTGTGGTCAATTTTATGCAAAAAAAAAATTAAAAATCGACCATTTGTGGTCGGTTTTTCTGGGAATTTTTTTTAAAAATAAAAATCAACAAATGGTCCAACATGCAATACAACAACAACAAAAAAAAAAACAAATGTAAATACTTTCAAAAGTGTACAACACAAACAAAATATCCAACAAAAGTGAAAGTGTAAAAACTACAATAATTTTTTCAAAAGTGTATAAACTACAACAAAATGTCTAAATTCAAAGTACAACACATACAAAAGTCAAAAACTAAAACTTATCTTCATCGAATTCGTCCTCATCATTTTTCATATCCTCATCTGTGTTGATATCATCCAGGGAGTGTACACCTTTTGCAGCCCGAACTGCATCACCAGGACACGGAGGAATAATCCTTGTTGTCTGAATGAAAGAGTTGAACTACTCATGCAGCATCCTGATTTGTGATGATGTTTGCTCCTCCTTCTGCTGCGCCCTCTTTCTCTCTCTGTTCAGCAAGCTCTTCGGTGAGTTTGGAAATCGTATTTTTTAATCTTTTCAATATTTTTTCTATCAATTGAAGAGTTAGAGTATGTAGGGCCGGACGAACACCTAATATTCTCGCCAAATTTTTTTTTGTGGTATCCGTAGTAATGGCCTCTAGCTGCAGGACCCACAACTTTATTCCATAACTCCTCCTCTATATGTTGGGGTAGTGGGTCACCCTGACTATCAGGAGGCTGAGTACTACAATACTCACTAACGAGTGGCATATATTTGTCCTATATTCAAAGTAAAGTTAAAATTAAAAGTTAAAAAATATTAAAGTACTTATACTTGAATAATATAAACTTTGAGAAAAAGATTCATAAATTCAAAATTTGATTCTTACATGGGCAGCTTTTGCACGAGGTTCAACCTAGATATCTTCATCAGTCGGGTTCTTTTTCTTTTTCAGATGAGCCTCCTTGAATAGTTCACCCTGTGGTATGCTCCTACCCTTTTCTTTTACCTGCATATGAAAAAACTATCAATGTTCAAATAATTAAAAATATAAATAGAAACAAATAATTAAAACTGTAAAAGTTACATACCATTTTTTTCTTCACGGCATTATACTTTTGGCACCCGCAGTATGTATGGAGCCACCCCTAGATGATGCCTGGGCTTTCTTTCCTTTGTCCCTCAGCAATTGGTATTCTTCGCTATTTCAATAGCGAATATACTATTGCCATAAGGGTTCACTAATCCAGTCAGGTCGTACTAAGTTGGTTAGTGCATAATCCAACAAACCGTTAAATTTGGATCTACATCTTCTAAAAAAGTTCCTCTTTATAAGACATGCATTCACATCATCCCACCAGTAAAATTTCTATAACAAAAATAAAAATATAATATTCAATCTTTTGTTCTAATAAAGTGTTAAGTAGTCGATAAGTTAAATTCTTGAATTAAATTCTTGAAATATTCTTTCCCTGTCAATTTCTGAACCTTTTGCCAACTTTCCAGTAGCCGTTGAAGTTTCGACAAAGCATTTTCTCGCAGTTTGTCCAACTCCAGCATCCTGCCTAAACCTACAATACAAGATCAAACAGTAATTTCATTGAGCATAATAATATAGTAATGAGAAAATGAATAATGTTATTATATTTAGAAATCTTACTCTGTCGCATATGGCATAAGATAACGCCTCCCAAAAATATCTCTGTCGCCTGGCTGCAGAGTGAGGGATGGTGGATGCACTGGCGTGGACGAATCTGAAGCACCAGATAGAGTGCCTCCAAGCTGAAGATCCGACAACCCAATAGATCCTGCAGAACAACTGTGCAAAGCTGCATGACTGCTACAAAGGGGTACTGATAATGGTAGTACTCTGGATGGGCTAGCGGTCGTCTGATAGTACTGCGATGGCGGTGGCATGGTGATAGGAGCAGAATAAGTCGTTGTAGACCCATGAAGTGTCCCCACATGCATAGGAGTAGGAACCGACTGCTCAGACGACCTAGAATATGAGGGTCGTGTTGTCGCGTCAGCAAATCGACCCTCAGATATATGAATTCCTGTCGGTCGTCTATACGGAGGAGGTTGTTTTTTCCTTTTTGTTTTCGTAAGAACAACTTTTTTCTTACCTTTGTCACCTCTGCCTGACATCTAAATTATGTAAAGCTAACAAGTAGTTAGTTCCTACAAAATGAATATATAATAAAAAAATTACAAGTAACTAATTTCAAGTTACTAATTCACATTTCAAATCGCTCCAACAACACGAGATAGAAAAGAATATTTTTATTATTATATAAATCATGAAAAAGTGAAAAAAAAAAAAACAATCTTAAATAGTATATTACATATCAATCTTAAACAAGAAACATAAAGGTAAATATATAGCACAAAGCATAAAGACATGATAAATACATAATAAATAGAACCTACACAAACTAATCCTCCTCTTCGGAAGACTCTCCACTAAACCATTCACCCTCTTTGGAAGTTTCCTTATCTCCTACCCACTCAGCCTCTTCTTCCGCAATATTAACTTCTTCAAATATATTTTTCGGGTGATTCAAAGTATCCACTAAGTCAACGTCCACTAGCTGGTGATCAATCTGCATTTCATTTTGATATGCAGTCTCCAGCACATTCTCAACTTTAACCCATCCTATAGGCGTTGTTTTGATTATAGTCCACCAATCAAACTTATCACTGTGCAACGGATAAGGAGCAAAATACTTGTTTAGCATTTTGCACTAGAACAAATGGATCATAAATAGGATACGATCTATTGTGCTTCACTTCAATGATGTTATGCTCCTTATGTACTCATGTGCCTCTTGTACTTGGATCAAACCAATTACATGGAAAGAGGACAATTTTTTTATTGGAAAACCAGCATACTCCAGTTTTAAGATCTCGTGTATGATGCCAAAGTAATCAACATCATCATAACCTTTAACCCAAAAACCACTATTGTTTGTTTTCCTTGTTCTGGAGTGTTGTTCGGTGGAAAATTTGAACCCATTTACTGTGTAATGGGACATTGCATGAGCTTCAACTGGACCCAAAGAAATATCTCTCAAAAGTTTATAGTATGCGGCTGCATTTGGTGACTGGTGTACCTAAAAATATTATACATATATATATATATATATATATTATATGTGTTAGTTGAGGAATGTGTAAATGTTTAAAATTTGTAGAAATATTAATACACTTACGAACCTCATATGTAAACCATGTTGCAAAGGATGCATACACTTGATTTTCGTGGAATTGAGACTTAAATGAACTGAAGATCCAACATGCGAAACACAATTAGTTTTTTTAGGGGAATGTGTAAGCAAATAAGATTTGTTAAAATTTTAATCTCCTAACTTCAGAAAGGGCTCAACTTCAGGACAATTCAGTAAGACATACAAAGTTGTTGATTTGCGCTACATGGGAGTGAGCCGGCGTCGTATGATCTTTTTAGCCTTACAACCAGATTGATTGAAAATTGATATCGGTTGTAAATGAGGCTCATTCACATCGTCCTGATGACAATTCGGTCGGTTTCTTGAACAAGCAACTTCATCATGAAAGTAGTATGAACAAAATTGAGACGTTTCTTTTGCAAGATATGCCTCAACTATAGAGCTTTCCACCCTATGTTTTTTTTTTGGACCCTTTTCAATTTTCCAATTGCCCTGCACAATCTTAAGATTAGATGTTTACTATATTTAAAAAAGATATGTATGAATTTAAATATGTTGCAATTGTTTACCGTTTGAATGGATACATCCACCTAGTTTGAACAGGACCGCCTAGTCGAGCTTTGTGTACAAGGTGAATGGGAAGATGTTCCATCACATCAAAGAACACTGGTGAAAAAATCTTCTCCAGCTTGTTAGTGATAACAACAATATTACTTTCCATTCGCACCAGATTTTCTTCTTTTAATGTGGTGGCACATAAGTCTTTAAAGAACAAATCGATCTCTGCTATTGGTTTTCATATGTTTTCAAGTAAACCAATAAAAGCAATTGGAAGTAATTGTTCCATGAAAACATTCCATGCAAGATTCCTTGTACCATATCAAACCTACTCACATATTTGACGCTTTTGGTCCAACTTGAATGTAAAACTAGCCTTGGGCTTAAGAACATTGCCATTGGGCCCCTCCTGTAAGTGTAATTCTCTGCGTTTGTAATATTCTGGTAAGTCAAGTCTGGCCTTAGGATTATCCTTTGTTTTGTCGGTGACATCTATTAGTTCTTCTCAGTATGCAAGACATCAACATTATTTCAAAGTAAATTATCTGGTCAATATTCTAACTCCCAAAATATACTTTACTTAGTCCAGTTATGCGAAATGCCATATCCATCAAGCTTGTACCATGGTTCCTCGTTGGCTTTAGGCAAATCCTGAACTATCTCCCAGATGGCATGACCAGACAACCTTGGAGGTGGACCATTATATTCTCTTCTATTCTTTCTAAATGCATTCTTGAGTCTCCTAAATTCATAATCAGGTGGCAAGAAACAATGATGACAATCAAACCATGAATTTTTCCTGACATTTCTCAATGTGAAAGATTTGTTTTTTCCATGCAGTATGGACAAGCCAGCTTTTCAGCTGTCATCCACCCAAACAACATTTCATAAATAGGAAAATCATTAACATCCATATTAGATATGCACGTAGATTGAAATTCAGTTTAAGTGAGATATCCCAAGTTTCAACCCCCTCATGCCATAAAATTTGAAATTCATCAATCAAAGGTTGCAAGTAGATATCTATTTTGCTTTTTGGATTAGGCGGGCCAGGAACAACACAATTCAGAAATATATAGGGACTAGTCATCAACATTTCAGGAGAAAGATTATTAAGGGTGATAAATACAAGCCAACATGAATATGGCGCAGCACCAACTGGAAAGGGAGAGAAGTCATCTGCATATAATCCCAAACGAATATTTCATAGCTCAGCTGCGAAATCTGGATAAGTTGCATCAAAATGCTTCCAAGCCTCTCCATCAGATGGATGACATAGAACACCAGTGGGCCTTCTATTTTCACTGTGCCATCCCATATGAGGAGCTGAGCTGAGCTATTTGAAGCATACAACCTCTTCAACTTTGGTATTAGAGGTAAATAATGCATCGACTTAATAGCGATTTGATTTCTCCTAGAACCACGCTTATATCGAGGGTGTTGACAAAACTTATAGGACTCTAGGTTAGCATCTTCCTTAAAGTATAACATGCAATCATTTTCATAATAATCAATTCTAACCGAGGAGATACCTAACTTTGACACCAATCTTTTTGCCTTATAAAAAAAATCAGGAACATCCAAGTTGGGGTCAACTAACTCTTTAATAAGGTTTATCATTGAGTCCATTCCTCCTTCAGCAATATTCCAGTCAGACTTAATACTTAATATCTAACAGCAACAGACAAACGAGAGTGCGAACACCCGTAAAATAAAGGATGACTAGCAGCATGCAATTATTCATAGAATTTGCCCGCTTCACTATTAGGAACATCTTCGACATTTTCCCTAAAGTCGCCCCCGTGTTGCATCCCAAAAGCATCGTGCACTATTTCTGTCATCCTAGTATCTTGATATTCATTATGCCCTGTAGACCTACTACTTTCTCCAACAACAAAGTTATTTTGCGCAACATCACCATGAATAACACGCAATCTTAAAAAGTCCTCGTGAAACCCCTTTCTATAAAGATATTCCTTTACATCTTCTTTATTTACAATATTTATACCATCACATATAACACAAGAAAAACAAATAGCTCGAAAACGTGTCCAAACATCAAGTGTCTTAGCATGTTCAATAAATCGTTTGACCCCTTCAACAAATTCCTCCCTAATACCCATTCTATTATCATTGTTCCGTTGATATATCCAGCTATAATTAGGTTCCATCTACGCAATCAATCATATTCAACTTATTAGATCATGTCACAAAAATTCAATTATCACCAAACATAACCACATTCAAAACAAAAAAAAACACCTTTAAAGTCCCTACACTTAACCATTTTCAAGTGACTAAGTATCAAAACAAAACCATATTTAAAACAAAAAATCCCCTTTTAAGTCCCTACACTTAACCATTTTCAAGTAACTAAGCCACCAACCAAACCACATTCAAAACAAAAAAATCTCCTTTAAAGTTCCTACACTTAACCATTTTCAAGTAACTAAGTCACCAACCAAACCACATTCAAAACAAAAAATTCCCTTTAAAGTCCCTACACTTAACCATTTTCAAGTGACTAAGTATCAAAACAAAACCACATTCAAAACAAAAAATCCCCTTTAAAGTCCCAACACTTAACCATTTTCAAGTAACTAAGTCACCAACCAAACCACATTCAAAACAAAAATCCCCTTTAAAGTCCCTACACTTAACCATTTTCAAGTGACTAAGTATCAAAACCAAACCACATTCAAAACACAAAATCTCCTTTAAAGTCCCTACACTTAACTATTTTCAAGTAACTAAGTCACCAACCAAACCACATTCAAAATAAAAAAATTCCTTTAAAGTCCCTACACTTAACCATTTTCAAGTGACTATGTATCAAAACAAAACCACATTCAAAACAAAAAATCTCCTTTAAAGTCCCTACACTTAACCATTTTCAAGTAACTAAGTATCAAAATCAAACCACATTCAAAACACAAAATCCCCTTTAAAGTCCCTACACTTAACCATTTTCAAGTGACTAAGTATCAAAACAAAATCACATTTAAAACAAAAATCCCCCTTTAAAGTCCCTACACTTAACCATTTTCAAGTAACTAAGTCACCAACCAAACCACATTTAAAACAAAAATACCCTTTAAAGTCCCTAAACTTAACCATTTTCAAGTGACTAAGTATCAAAACAAAACCACATTCAAAACAAAAAATCTGCTTTAAAGTCCCTACACTTAACCATTTTCAAGTCTCTAAGTCACAAACCAAACCACATTCAAAACACAAAATCCCCTTTAACATCCCTACACTTAACCATTTTTAAGTGACTAAGTATCAAAACAAAATCACATTTAAAATAAAAAAAATTCCCTTTAAAGTCCCTACACTTAACCATTTTCAATTAACTAAGTCACCAATCAAACCACATTCAAAACAAAAAATCCCCTTTAAAGTCCCTACAATTAACCATTTTCAAGTAACTAAGTCAACAACCAAACCACATTCAAAACAAGCAATAACAAGACCAACAAGATGTCAACAACAATGCTAGTGAATCAAACAAGGCCATACATGGCTTCACTAGACTTCAATATGAACAATAACAAGAAGATAACAACAATACTAGTGAATAGAACAAGGTCACACACGGCTTCACTAGACTTCAATATGAACAATAACAAGAAGATAACAATAATAGTGAATCGAAGATAGCCCCACACGACTTCACTATGTCAACATACCTTTGATATTTTCCTTAATTTCTTGATATTTCAAAATGGCAGCTTCAATCTGCTTATAGATTCTCTCACAGGAAGTTGCAACATCGAGAATGATGAGCTTAGCAAATTAAAACATAGACTACTGCAACTTTCTGTGAGCTCAAACTATTAATCAAGTACTACAACATTAAGTTCATGGAATATGTACTGCCACCCTATAACAACGAAATGGTCATTTCTAATCCCTTAATGATTTCCTAACTTCCATTATATTCTACAAGGAGTTGTTTAGTTTAGGTTATCTGACTATTTTGTTCATTAAGGCTCAAATCCTCAAGTAACTACTTAGTAGCTCTTAAACGTCTTGTCTCAAAACTGTACAACTCAAATGTTGATGTCACCCCGTTTACACGGTAAGGCGCTCAAGCTTTACTATCATCTTCAAGTAATGCAAGAACTAAGACAAATGGAAGAGCTAACACTGTTGAAAATGGAAAATTTGACTTGAAGAATACGACAGAGAGGTTGGCTTAAAAAAGTGTCTCGGTATTTTTTATGTCTACTAAGAGAGTAACTGTTATAGAAAATTTATATTTCTCATGTCTTTTGGTTCCTTCAAAATCTCATAATACTTACCTACAGATACCTTAAAGGGTGGTTTTTTATTTGCTAGTGGTGGTGTCAATGGCGGAAGCTCGGCGACGGTGGAAGCTTGGCAACAGCGGCAGTCGACGAATTTTTGGAAGAAAGGTCGGTGTATGTGCGTATGCGGTTTTTTGTGTTTGTGTGTGTATTTGGTTCCAATTGGGAAAGTGAAATATTTGGTTGGGTCGGGTCGGGTCGGGTCGGGATCAACCACATGTGATGAGTTTTCTGAAAATATTTTTGAAAACCGACCACTTGTGGTTGGTTTTTACAATTTTTTTGATAAATTGAAGTTTAATAAACTACAATTAATAAATTAAAATTAATTTTTAACAAATTATTTTTTTAATAAATTCTATAATATTTATAACAATGTTCAATTAATTTAATACAATGTGTATATATATAAATCAAATAATTAGTCATCACATTAACACGAGTAGTATATTTCTTCAATCGTATAATAATATCAATGAATTATGCAAATTACGATAAATTTTTGATTAATTATATTTTAATTACGATATTATATATATATATACCTCGTAATACAACGTGTTAATCTGATACATTATCGATTACTTGTCTTATGTTATTACAACTTCAACAATATACTCGTATCTACATTGACACAAAATAGTATATATCTATTTTCTCAATAGTATGATATCATTGTATTATTCAAAATATTTTGATATATAGATTCAGTTATCGAGCTTTCGATTACTGCATATGTCACTACACGAGATATATGTATATATACATATATTCAATTGTCTATTAGCTTTCAAATACGTACTATAAACATCACATATATGATTTTACTACCCCATAATAATATACAACGTATTTCACATATATTCAGATACAAAAATTTTAAGCGAAAAAACTCAAATTCACTGCCAAAATTTGGCGGTCGTTCAAAATTCAAAATTCAAAGCAAATGGTAAGTATCTGTCTGTTTCAGGATTCAATTTTCTGTCTCCCCCCTTACTTCCTCCCCCCCCCCTATATATACGTTGTAATACATGTCTTACGTTATTACAACTTCAACAATATACGTGTGTCTACATTATATTGACACACAAAATAGTATAGCTATTTCATTACTACACGAGATATACGTATATATAAATATATTCAATTGGCTATCAGCATTCAAATACGTACTATATACATCACATACCCGATTTTACTACCCCATAATAATATACAACATATTTCACAGATACTCAGTTGAATTATCGGTTGGTTTATCTTATGTCATTAATAGACCTTCACTATATAATATGTATATACTATATATATACCTATACATACACACACACACATATATATACACATTATCAACTATATCAATATGTACTATATACATCACATACGTACACGAGTATATTATCCAATAATATAATGCGAGGTATTTTATATACGTACCATATCCATCACATATCCGATTTTACTACCCCATTGTATTTCACATAGACTCAGATAAATTATCGATGGGTTTATCTTATGTCATTAATATACCGTAGCTATATAATATGTATATATTATATTTATACCTATACATACACACACATATATACACTATCGACTATATCAAGTTCTAAATACGTACTATATACATCACATACATACACAAGTACATTATCCAATAATATAATGCGATGTGTTTCTTATACATACTCAGATGAGTGATCGATTAATTATATTTGATTAGCTTAATATACTAGGTTTTGACTACATCGTTCATCAATCGATCACTACATGATATATATACATATATACATATATATACATATATATATATATAAAGATATTTCAACGGTAATATCATTATGACTGGAATAGTAACATAAATTATTATCTCAACGGTATGATATATATACACATATTCATTATACAAAGATTATGCATGTTTAACGTCATTTAACGTATATACAAAGGAAAATATTTATTTTATATATTGAAACATAAGTAAAAGATAAAGATTATGTTTAACGTAATTTATTTATTTTATTTGAAATATTTTTTAATGTAATTTTTTCAGAAAATTTAAGAATGATTGATTTTTATCATTATTAGACTGGATATCGACTACGTGTGATTAGTGTAAATTCAAAAAATTATATATATAATTATTTTTTATGAAAATAATATATATATCTGATTACATAAATATATAATTAGGTGTTACTGAAAATTATTTACTTTTAATTTTTTTTTACTTCAAAAATCGACCACAGTTTGTGGTCGGTTTTTTATGGTCGGTTTTTCCGATTTTTTAGTAGTGCATAAACGAAATAAAATTTTAACGGATGGCATAAATGAGTCATTTCTGATAGTTCGATGGCATATTTGAGCCTTTTTCATTATTTTAATTAGTGATGTGGATTTCTAATAAAATGACACGTGGCAAAACTGTTTTTGAAAAACCACCGTTAAAAAGTAATGGCATGGATGGACCTGTTTTGTAACAGTGATGGCATAAACAAGCCAAACTTTTAACGGATGTCATAAATGAGTCATTTGTAATAGTTCAATGACATATTTGAGCATTTTCCCTTGAAACTATATGGAGGTAAAACTTGGAGATTCTATGAAGATAGATTCATATTGAATGGTAAATTGGTGTAAAAACAATGTATAGAGGCCAGTGCTACAAAGCCTCCTCTTTCCTAGAATTTGTTAAAGAGTATTTTGAACTAAAATCACAGGTGCAAATACATTGACGACTTTTCAACTTTTGATAGGAAAAAGCCATAGATACACAAAGTGGAATTCTAGATATCTTGTAGCCCGCTTTAAGTTGATCTCATTCATGTAGTTGATCAACAGAGAGACCCCACTCAACTACCTACAATACAAGTCAGGTACTCAATGGTAATGACTTTGGTGGGCTTGCCGTTAGTAAGGTACTGGAAGAGCCCCTGGCAAAGCTCCATTAGCTGCTCTGGACATCGTCTGGAATTTGCACTCGACTGATACCCATTGGCTTTCTTCCGCTATGATTATGTTAATCAGTTGTAGAAGAATGTGCTCAAGCTCTTCCCCATCAGTCCACTCATGGACCGCTGCTTTTACTAGTGTCCTATTTTTGTTTATCAGATTCCAAGCTGGGAAATCTTTTCTTGGCATGACGAAATCTCCTTCTCTGAGCTTCAGACTGGGGCAGAAATCGCCGATCCCATCACCTAGATAGACCATTCTTTTCTTCCCTTCCTTAGCCAAGGAGGCTTGTATTCTTTCTACTATCAGACCCTTGCACATGTTGGGAGGGCAGAGATTGCAGCCATGTGGGGCTGTTTGAAAATCAACGTAAGGGAGGATTTGAAGCCTGCCTTCCTCATTGACGCAGCCTGGATTCGTGTTGATCTCCGTGAAACAATCCCCAATTCCCAGATGTTTCAAGATTGTTTCAATGAAGAATACATTTGCATCGCTTACTACTCGCAAATCACACCTGATCAGTTGACACGAAATTGAATTAGTTAGAACCCTAAATTATAGAACAACAAAGGAAACACAGAATTTACTGCAGCGTACGCCATGAAAAAAACTGTAACTGAGAGATACATACCCTAATGCATGAGCTGATTTAATGGCTGGGACAATCCTCGCATGTATGGGAACCCGTTTCAGCACCTCTTCAATGTCTCCAATAGTTTTCCCTCGTGCATGAAGCTCCTTCATCATTGTATCCTGTAATTTGAAACAGAACAGAAATCATCAGCATCGAGCAACACAGAAAACAGACGGAAACCTTAGGCAATGCAGGGAAACCAAATACGTCCGTATGTTGTTACATAGTACTATCTTTTCTAATGTCAAAGACGAGAAGCTGTGCATCGCTATTTTTATTAGGACCATTGACGATTAAATTTGTAAATGCATTAGAAAATTTCGACGTATATAAATTAATCTATCCATGCAGGATCTTGTAAGCCAAAAAGATTACGATTCAAAACCCATAAATTAAAGATCCTAAATCCACATACTAATGGACATAATGATATTGTAGAAAAAAGGCATAACATGAAAGAAAAAGAAAACTAACCATGAGAGAGTTCCATGGCATAGTGGGCATAAGTTGATTAAACAAATCAGTGTCACCTAACTGACCCACCACCCAGTTATCACTATCCACATCAATGATTGTCTTGTCAAAGTCGAAGACCACCACAATTCCAGCCATTACTAAATAGTTCTTGACAAGAAAAGTGTTGAATCTCAGAACACAAAACTATTGTTAAAACTCGAGAATGAATTGAGAGAAAAGCCACATTGCCTTTATATAAGGAGAGAAAATAGGGAATTAGGTACACAATAAAAAGATGCTGAGAGAATATTACATAAGTTTATGTAAAGTTAACGCAAAGCCGCACAAATTCCTATTTTCACTTGGTTCTAGAAAAGCTATTTCCAATATTAGCCGTTAGATTTTGGTGGTACTTGATTGTCACGGATCATCGTACGGTGGATACAGGCCTTTTACTTTATGGTATAAAAAATTAATTCATTTACTAGTTGGGAGGCTGTACGGGAATATGATAAAATATTCGATGCAGGAGAATGCAGTTCTCCACAAATTAGGATTGAACAATTCCTTCAATTTTTTTTAAATACAAATGTTGAATATTAAATATTAATAATTTAAAATAAATTAAAGATAAATTTGATTGTAATAATTTGATAGTCATACAAGGTGTATCAAAATTTCCGATTCAATTCTAAATTAAACCCTTCATTGTTGTAAGATCAGATAAAGATTGGTGCATGTAAAATTAAGAACATATCTCTAAGATTAACAATTTAATTGAACATTTTTTGACGAGTAGAGAAAATTAAGAGGGTGTTAATTGTTAGTTTACCAAATCTTTATGGTCAGAATAAGGTGTCAATTGTATTATTTGGACAGTTATTTATAAAACTTATATCATATCAACTTTTTAATTATTTTGTTCTGTATAGCTAATACTATGTTTTTTGGAACCATTTCATCATCTTGGTTTTTCCTAGTATCAATACAGTTCGATTAATTTTCTGTATTTATTTAAAAATGTATATAAGTTACAAAACACTACCATGTATACTTATGTAGCGGTTTTAGTGAAAAAATATTTACACATTTTTATTGTTTAAAATGTGATGAATCAAGAAAACGTGAAAGAAAACAAAAATGGAGATTCATTTCTTTATTTTATGGTAGAGTAAAATAATATTAAGCAAAGACAAATTAAATATAATTTAGATTATACGGGAAGAAATCAGTCAAAATGAAACTTAAGAATTGTGTCTACGTAAATTAAGTATACAACAAGAGAGATTTAATTCACAAGACAGGGAAAATATTTTCCCCGTTCACTTTTACATGTAACTTTTTGACATGGCACAGCCATTAAAAAAATAATTATTGATTTAACTATTTTACCATATTACTCTCATTAATTGATGTTTAGAGTAATATATCTTAAAAATGGTTTGGAGAACAAGCGATTAATATTAAGAGTAAAATTCTGTTGATCTCGTAAATGAAACAACTAAATTAAAATAAATAATTATAGAAAGAAGGTCAACTAAAACGAAACGGAGGGGCTATAATTAGTTGAACGGCCATCTAAGATTTCAATTCACTATATTGGTGTAACTTTTATTTTATGGCGTTATCAAAGTGTTTGTATCACCCGAACACTCTCGACAAATAATAACATTGCATACATAAGACAATTAATTTTATGTATGTATTGATTTTGAATCTCCTAAATACAAGACTAGAGATTGGCTTGACTCATCATTTAGGAAGTTCAAAATTTATGTTGAGATATTCAATTTCAAATCTCACGACCATATTTTTATTTTTCAAACCCTGTGTTTGTAGTTGTGAAGGAGATTTTGTTTCGGAAGACCAAGAATGAGCAATGTTAATCTAATGTTGCTAAGAACGAACACCTGATCATCATTCAGCCTTGTTTTTTGCAATACTTCTACTAGTATCTCTATTAGTAATCAACCAAGTGCAAAATTAAATGGTGTCTCCTGTGTAAAGTGTATATTTGAATAGTAAATTGGAATAAGAGAAGGTATAGGCTCCCAATACTACATAACTTTTGATCCCCAAAAAAAGCCATACATACAAAACAAGTAAATTAGAGGGAACACGTATGCACACTTTTAATTGATCTCTATCTTGATGTTGATCAAGATAGAAACCACACTTTTAACTACCTAAAATCAAAACCAAATTGCAAGTCAGAAGCTTCATGGTAATGACCTGGACAGTCTTTTGTCATTAGTAAGGCACCGGAAGAGCCCGTGGCCGCAAGGCTTCATGAGCTGCTTTGGACATCGTCTGGAACTTGCATTCGACTGATAACATTTGGCTTTCTTCAACGGTGATTGTGTTGATCAATTGTAGCAGAATGTGCTCGAGTTCTTCCCCATCAGTCCACTCGTGGACCGCTGCTTTTAAAAGTGTCCTGTTTTCGTTTATCAAATTCCAGGCTGGGTAATCTTTTCTTGGCATGACGAAATCTCCTTCTCTGAGCTTCAAACTGGGGCAGAAATCGCCGATTCCATCACCTAGATAGATCATTCTTTTCTTCCCTTCCTTGGCCATTGTGCCTTGAATTCTTTCTATTATCATACTCTGCATTTAACAGAACATCAATTAGGAAAACTAATTCAACAATTAGCTAATTTCATACTAAATTATAAATTATAAAAAAAAAATCGATGTAGAGTTATTTACCTTGCACATATTAGGAGGGCAGAGATTGCAGCCATGAGGAGACGTTTGAAAATCAACATAAGGGAGGATGTGAAGCCTGCCTTCCTCATCGACGTAGCATGGATTCGTGTTGACCTCTGAGAAACAATGCCTTATTCCAAGATGTTTCAAGATTGTTTCAATGAAGAATACGTTTGCATCGCTTACTACTCTCAAATCACATCTGAATTAACACACATTGAATTAGTTTAAACCCATGAAAATTTCTCTAATTTCTATGAAGCAAAGAAATACAAGAAAAAACCGTACTTATACGTACCCTAATGCATGAGCTGATTTAATGGCTTGAACAATCCTTGGGTGTATAGGAACCCGTTTCAGTACTTTTTCCATATCTTCAATAGTTGTACCTCGTGCATGAAGCTCCGTCATCATTCTATCCTGTAATTTGAAAAATAACAGAAATTATAAGCCTCTAGCAAGAGACAATAAAATCAGACATAAAAAACGTACACGTGATGCTACATCATTGTTGGGCAGCCCGTTGTACAAAGCTTGAGAGGTAATTTTTACTAGAAAATTTAACATCCACTTACACATAAAAAAAAAAGTTCTATGACCTATATACATAGTGTAATTTTCAGCGAAAGCCCTCTAGCTCGTCATGCCACGTGAAATAAGAAAAAAAAGGCACAACATGAAGAGAAAACGAAAACTAACCATGAGAGAGTTCCAAGGCATAGTGGGCAGAAGTTGATTGAACAAATCCGTGACACCTAACTCATCCACCACCCAATTATCACTATCCACGTCGATGATCGTCTTGTCGAAGTCAAAAACCACTACAATTCCAGCCATTCTTGACTAACTTCTCGAGGTATTAGTAACAAGAAAAGAGACGAATATAAAAGACCTTTGCTTCTTCTTCTTTTGGGATTTATTTGACTTATGAACACAAACTGAAGATGGGACTTTATATAAGGAGGGAAAGGGGGAATTAGGCACAAAATAAAAAGATGCTGATGGAATATTACTAGCCAGCTTATGGCACGTTAAAGCAAAGCCACTCAAATTCCTATTGCCATTTGGTTTATTTGTTTCTGGATACTCAACTTATTTTGGTTATTAGCCGTTAGATTTTGGTAAACTAGATTACCATGGATCATCCTACGGTGAATATATACTTTTTGCTTTATTGTATAAATAACTTTTCATTTATTAGTTGGGAGGCTTTATGGAATATGAGAGAATATTCCATGAAGGGGAATGCAGTTCTCCACAAATTAGGATTGAACAAAATATTTCAATTTTTATTACAAATACCCTTTGGATTCTATTTGTTAAGGAAATAAATCTAGGTTTCTGTGATGTATTGTGTGGCCAAATTTCTAAAAGGCTAAACCCATATTTGGCACGACCTTTCACTTAGGCACCTCAAGTGAACGATGTTCATTTTTGGCACCTCAAGTAGCTATAAGTGTGTCATTTTGACACTTTTTCGCTGACATGGCAAAGAAAGTGCATTACACTCTCTATAGGCGCGTGAATGATGAAATTTAGACGATTTTTTTTTTTCCTATTGTTATTCTTCTCAATTACTCCAACCATTTTCCATAATTTTTCACCATTTTTCCACCTTTGCATCAACCTTAAACTCAAATAAGTTCTTCAAATCTCTCAATAATTGTAGTCCCTCTCTCCCAACACTATTATTTCTTAATTTTTTGATTAAAAAAAATCATCTTTTCAGCATTAAAGAAAAAAAATTATAGACTCAAAATCATCTTGAAAATTATTTTTTTGATCATCAATGGCGAATTCATTGACAATTAGTGTTGGTCATCAATGGCGAATTCATTGACAATTAGTGTTGGTCATCAATGGTGAATTCATTGAAAATTATTTTTGTTGAAAATTATTCACCGACGCCTCCATGATGATTTATTGTTGCAGAAAATTTCAATCACAGACCCCAATTTATGGGTATGTTGGTTGTTGCAGTGATGAATTATTGCATTGTTGTATTTTGAACAAAGCAAAAGAAAAAAGTAATGAAATATTGCTATTGCAATCACAATTACTTGTGACCATTATTGTTATGGAAAAAATTTTAAAGATATTTTTTAGAGATGAAAATTGAAGAAGATAATCGAGGAGGGGGGAGGGGACTGCTTTGCTGCAGCATTAGTTTGTGGGGAAGGGGGTTGCTGCAGCAACCTTGGGGTGGTGGTGGGGTGAGGGTACTTGGAGAAGATGATGGTTGGGGGGAGGGAGGGGGGATATTTATTTATTGATTTTTATTTAAAATTAAAGTTAATTATTTAAAAATTAATTTTTTTCAATTATAATTTATTTAAAATTATTATTTTAAACAAGAACGCCACATGTATTTTTTAATTGGTGGTATACCATGTCAGCAAATGTGTGTATTACACACACTTTGTAAAATCAATTGATTATAAAAAAAGTGTCAAAATGACACAGTTAATAGCTGGTTGGGGTGTCAAAAATAAACATCGTCCACTTGAGGTGCCTAAGTGAAAGATCGTACCAAGTTCAGGGTGCTTGCGATGGGTTTGGCCTTTCTAAAATAAGCTTATTGAGAAACTGGTTGTTTGTGTTTAGTCAATAAACTTAAAAGTCATTTTTGAATAGCAATAAGTGTTTAGCCAAACGGTGTCTTTAAGTGTATTGTTTTCAAAAAAGTGTTTTTAGAAAGAAAAAAATAACTACTCCCTCCGTTTCAAAATAATTGAATTGTTGAAATATGGGACACATCCTAAGAAAAAAAGACAAAGACATAAATTAGTCATGTTTTTTAGCCCTTTTCAAACTCCAAAATATTAGTAATGATCATTGGAACTCATCTTTGGAAATTTAATTAATGAAGTTAAAATTGAAAAAAAAAATTCAACATCTATCTTGAATAATGAACAATTCAATTATTTTGAACACTAAAAAATACTCCAACAATTCAATTATTTTGAAATGGAGAAAAGTACCTTTTTAGCTTATGAAAAACAGTTTTTACTACTCTTTAAAATACTTATTTTCTCTTTAATGCTTGGTTTCAACTTCTAAGAATAAGCACTTTTTAAAAAAAAAAACGCCTTTGCAAAAAAGTTTGGCCAGATAAGTAATATAGGAATTAATAACAAGAGAAAATTGAAGGAAAGGTGTCTTTTAAGTCGTGAATAAAGGATTGGTGACATTGACCAATTTAAAGGGTCAAACATAATTAAAAAATTTGATTAGGTTAATTGTGGACTTGATTAATATTTTCTAAACCTTGTAATCTTTTCAAAAATACAAATTAACCCGCACCCACAAAACTTTCCTCCCTCTGCAAATATCTCTCTCTCTCTCTCTTCTCTCTTTCTCTCAACAGTTTCTTTCTCTAACTTCTCCCAACCAACAACTTTTCAAATTTCTCCCTTCAATCTTGTGCAACTTCAACCTCTGGCAACAAATAGTTTTGAGTTCTTGTCCGTTTCTTTTTTACTTTCAACCGTCAGTCGACGTGACAACATTCTCCGGCGACAACAACTTCGAATTCTTCATCGTTTCTTTTCGATTTTCACAAGTAAAAAATTAGGGCTTTTAAGTTATGACGAAAATAAGGAACTTGATTTGTTGGTGTTTGTTATTTTTTTATGTTTTTTGTTATTTTTTTTAATGTTGTTAGTTTTTAGTTTAATTTTTCATCTGAATGTATCTGCTACTGTTGTTTTTTAACAATGGATAAAACATGTAACGTGAATCCAATAGATGAGTATTTGTTGCAATGTATATGACTGATCTGTTGCACATATTAGTAATCTGTTGCAACATATATGACTAATATGTTGCACAGATTAGTAATCTGTTGCAACATATATGACTAATCTGTTGCACAGATTAGTAATATGTTACAACATATATGACTAATCTGTTGCAACATATATGACTAATCTGTTGCAATATATATGACTAATTTGTTGCAACATATATGACTAATTTGTTGCAACATATATGACTAATCTGTTACAACAGATTACTCATATGTTGGATTCATTTTATAGTGTTGTAATATGAATCCAACATATGGGTCATCTGTTGCAATAGATTAGTTATATATTGCAACAAATTACTCACTTGTTGCAATAGATGACTCATATGTTGGATTCATGTTGCAGGTTCTATCCATTGTAGCAGTAGTAGATACACCAAATAAGAAATTCAATAAAAATTATAATTTTACTTACAAAATAAGCTATGAAGTAATGTCCAAGTGATATACGAACAAAATTTGACCTAAAATTTTTTAAAAAAATTTCAACAGGAGCACAACGAATAAGTAAAACACATGAAAAATTTCATGAAACTGGTAAAGAAGACAAAAATAATATACCATACATCATGCAAAAGGATCATTTAGTATATAAAAATGATTTTCTTATACATCAAATGAAGTATCAATTACCTCATTAACTTAACAATTATCTTATATTTGTTCTATATAAAAAAAATAATCACTTCTATCCTTAATTATTCAATTTCTCATTAAAAAAAATATACTTTTGAGTTTTCCTCTACTCCAAAATAGTGAAATGTTGAATTATCGTCAATCAAATATGCTACTATATACAAGAATTATATTTTTTTAGGAGTGTTCCTAAAAAAATATATTTTCTTATATTAATTTAAGAGTGTTCCAAAATTAAATTGTGATTTTTTACTCCATTAATTATAATATGAAACATATTTGTGCATGTGATTTTCCTCAATATCCTAATCGAAAACTACGATGAATCACTATCCGAAAAAAATAATTTCATATTTTTAACACACCAAAAAAATATAATTCTTCTATATAGTAGCATATTTGATCGACGATAATTCAACATTTCACTATTTTGGAGTAGAGAAAAAAACTCAAAAGTATAGTTTTTTTTTAGAGAGAAATCGGATAATTAAGGATAGAAGTGATTATTTTTATATATATAATAAATATAAGAAAATTGTTAAGTTAATGAGGTAATTGATACTTTCATTTTTAAACTTTTTATGTAAAACGTAAAAATTTATTACATAGAGGAAAAAATAAATTATTTGAACTACATGTAAAATATAAATAAATTTAACTAATCAAAAATTCATAATTATCATATGTAAAAAGAGGAAAAAGTAGAAGTGATGAGATATTTATAGAAAAAGAAATTGTGGGTGGGGGACCACTGCTATAAAAAAATTAAAAACATAACTTTTTGTTATGTTGAACAACTCATTTTTTAGTATCTTTTTAATTGATTTGATAATTCACTATATTTTTTCCTCGATTATCGTGTAAAACGTAAGAAATTCTTACGTTTTATATTTTTTTTATAAAACGTAAGAATTTATTACGTTTTACAAAAAACAAATGTAAAACGTAAGAAATTCTTACGTTTTTGTAAAAGTCAACTCCGTTAGTTGATCATTAAGAAAAAAATAGAAAACGTAATAAATTATTACGTTTAGCCTATTTTGGTAACTTTTTAAATAGGTGACCTATTTTGGTCACTTCTTAAATTATGTGGCTCATTTTGGTTCTGAGTTCACATATATCTTGTCTATTTAATAATTTCCAATAAATGAGTCATATATTGCAATAATTTAGTCATCTGTTGCAACAGCTGTCTATATTTATTGGATAATTTTCAATAGATGAGTTAGATATTGCAACAGGTTAGTCATCTGTTGCAACAGATGTCTATATATGTTTGGTCATTTTCAACAAATGTCTTTAATTGTTTAGTCTTTTCCAACAGATTACTCATCTATTGCAACATGTTAATTGAAATCATAATTTAACTTATCAATTCATCTTTAATTTTAGTTAAATCAATTTTGTTATTACTAATAATGTCTTAATTCGAATCATTTCAAATAAAATTGGTCAATTAACACTTTACTCAAGACGAATACACTTAGATGATCATGTAATTACTATGAGATTAATTGAAATCGTAATTAAATTATCAATTCATCTTTAATTTTAGTTAAATCAATTTAGTTATTACTAATAATTACTTAATTTTAATTATTTCAAATCAAATTGGTCAATTGATCATTCTACTTAAGATGAAACACTTAGTTGATCATGTAATTACTATAAATTTAATTGAAATTGTAAGTGAACTTACTAATTCATCTTTAATTTTAGTTAAATCAATATAGTTATTTCTAATTATGGCTTGATTTGAATCATTTCAAATAAAATTGGTCAATTGATCACTCTACTCAAGACGAACACACTTAGTTGATCGTGTAATTACCATGAGATTAATTGAAACAGTAATTGAACTTATTAATACTACTTAAATCAATTTAGTTATTACTAATATAATGGCTTAATATGAATCAATAGATGAATAAGATGTTGCGAAAGACGAGTATTCTGTTGAAAATGACCAAACAGATAAAGACATCTGTTGCAACAGATTAGTTACCTATTGCAACAGAGTAGTAATCTGTTGGAAATAACAAACAGATAAAGACATATGTTGCAACAGATTAGTCATTTGTTGGAAATGACCAACAGATAAAGACATTTGTTACAACAGATAACTAATCTATTGCAACATATGTGTATATCTGTTTGATAATTTTCAACAAATGACTCATTTGTTGCAACAGATTAAATCTGTTGCAATGGGTTATACACTTAAATGATCATGTAATTACTATGAGATTAATTGAAATTGTAATTATTAATTCAATTTGGCTATTACTAATAATGGCTTAATTTGAATCATTTCAAATAAAATTAGTCAATTGATCACTCTCCTCAGAACGAACACACTAAGATGATCGTGTAATTAATATGAGAATAATTGAAATCGTAATTAAACTTATCAATTCATCTTTAATTTTAGTTATATCAATGTAGTTATTAGTAATAATATCTTAATTTGAATCATTTCAAATAAAATTGGTCAATTAACACTTTATTCAAGACGAATACACTTAGATAATCATGTAATTACTATGAAATTAATTGAAATCGTAATTAAAATTATCAATTCATCTTTAATTTTAGTTAAATTAATTTAATTATTACTAATAATTGCTTGATTTTAATTATTTCAAATAAAATTGATCAATTGATCATTCTACTTAAAATGAAACACTTAGTTGATCATGTGATTACTATAAAATTAATTGAAATTGTAAGTCAACTTACTATTTCATCTTTAATTTTAGTTAAATCAATATAGTTATTTTTAATTATGGTTTGGTTTTAATCATTCAAATAAAATTGGTCAATTGATCACTCTACTCAGGACGAACACACTTAGTTGATAGTGTAATTACCATGAGATTAATTGAAACTGTAATTGAACTTATTAATTCATGTTTAATTCTAGTTAAATAATTTAGTTATTACTAATATAATGGCTTAATATGAATCAATAGATGACTAACATGTTGCAAAAGATGAGTAATTTGTTGAAAATGACTAAACAGATAAAGACATCTGTTGGAAATGACCAAACAGATAAAGACGTCTGTTGGAAATGACCAAACAAATATAGGCATATGTTGCAACAGATGACTAACTCGTTGCAATAAATGACTCATCTATTGAAAATTATCAAACAAATATAGACATCTGTTGCAACAAATGACTTATCTGTTGAAAATTATCAAACATATAAGATATATGTTGGAAAATAATTTAAAATACTAAAGCTCAGATGTTTTTAAGAGAACTCAAATGTTTGTCCCCTTGTCTAAGGTCTTGTCTTTAATTTTAGTTAAATCAATTTAGTTATTACTTATAATTGCTTAATTTGAATCATTTTAAATAAAATTTATCAATTGATCATTTTATTAAGGACGAATACATTAATTGAAATTGTCAGTGGACTTATCAATTCATCTTTAATTTAGTCAAAATCAATTTATTTATTACTAATAATGACTTAATTTGAATCATTTGAAATAAAATTGGTCGATTGATCACTCTCCTCGAGACGAATACACATAGTTGATCATGTAATTACTATGAGATTAATTGAAATTGTAAGTGAACTTATCAATTCATCTTTAATTTTAGTTATATCAATTTAGTTATTACGAATAATGGCTTAATTTGATTCATTTCAAATAAAATTGGTCAATATTGATTCATTTAGTTGATAATTTAATTACTATGAGATTAATTAAAATTGTAAGTTTATCTTTAATTTTAGTTAAATCAATTTAACTATTACTAATAATATCTTAATTTGAATTATTTCAAATAAAATTGGTCGAGTGATCACTCTACTCGGGACGAATACACTTAGTTAATCATGTAATTACGATGAGATTAATTGAAATTGTAAGTGAACTCATTAATTCATGTTTAATTTTAGTTAAATCAACATAGTTATTACTCATAATGGCTTAATTTGAATCATTTAAAATAAAATTGGTCAATTAATTATTCTACTAAGGATGAAACACTTAATTGATCATTTAATTACTGAGATTAATTGAAATCGTAATTGAACTTACTAATTCATCTTTAATTTTAGTTAAATCAATGTAGTTATTTCTAATAATGGTTTAATTTGAATTATTTCACATAAAATTTGTCAATTAATCATTCTACTCAGTACGAAACACTTAATTGATCATGTAATTACTATGAAATTAATTGAAATCGTAATTGAACTTACTAATTCATCTTTAATTTTAGTTAAATCAATATAGTTATTTCTAATGATGACTTAGTTTGAATCATTTCAAATACAACAAGTCAATTGATCACTCTACCCAGGACGAACATACTTAATTGATCGTATAATTACCATGAGATTAATTGAAACTGTAATTGAACTTATTAATTCATATTTTATTTAAGTAATCAATTTAGTTATTACTAATAGGGAAAAGACATCGTTTTCACCCCAAACTATACCCGAAAAGTCTAAGCCACACCTAAACTATACTAGTGACATATTACACACCTTAACTATAAAAAAGTGATACTTTTTATACCCTGTCAGGCATTACACCACTTGCATGTGATGTGGTGTTTTACACGCGCTGCCACATCAGCGCCACATCAGCACCACGTCAACGCCATGTCAGCATCATCCGAAAAAATAATAAATTTTACTTTTTTCTTTTAAATTTAATTTTTTTCTTCTTCTTCACTGCCCAAATCCTCCATGAGGTCAACTTTTTTTTTTCTTCAATGTCCAAATTCTTCAATGCCCAGTCTCTGTTGGTACAAGACATTCTCTGTAATCAAAGCAGATTCCAAATTGGTGAAGTGGCTATCATCTAGAAATTCTTCCAAACCAAGGAACTTCAAGCGCAACTTTTAACAATGTTCTTCTCACCTACAATTTTTTTTTTATACTTTTGTTCTCTTTAGCAAACATCAAAGTCTCATTGTTGTTGTCATATTTGAATTGGAAGATGAATGAATTGGAAGGTGAAATTCAAAGAGAGAAGCAAAGAGTTGAAAATCAAAATGCAATCAGTGGGATTAAGAAGACATTGAAAATTAAAATTCTCCCAATGGCATAATTTATTATTCAATAGATAATTTTAAAAATCAATTGTACAAAATTCAGTGGGATTAAGATGGCATTTTCGTCAAGTGTTTGATGAAGTGTGATAAAAAAATTTGAAATTTTCTCGTTTAGATAGAAAATTCAATTTGATTTTGTTCATGATGAAATTGTTATTAATTCGATGAAGGTGGAGGATGGGGTGCAAAGAAATTGCTTATTTGGGGTTGGGGGTGATGAAGAAGATTTGTTGGTCGGGGTGGGGTTGGATTTTTGGGGTGGGGGTGATGAAGGAGAAGATGTTTCAATGAAGATGGAGGATGGGGTGTAAAGAAATTGTTTATTTGGAGGTGGGGGTGATGAAGAAGATTTGTTGGTTGGGGTGTAGTTGGATTTTTGGGGTGGGGGTGATGAAGAAGATGATGTTTGGGGGGGGGGGGGGGGGGGTGATGAAGAAGAAGATGTTTGGGGGTGGGGGAGGGAAGTTTTTGATCTTTTATTATTTTTTTCGTTATTTTTTTTTATGTAGACGCGCCATTTTTTATTTAATTAATTAAGTTTTTTCCACGTCAGACCTAGGGGGTAAAAAATATCACTTTTTTTATAGATTAGGTGTGTAAAATGTCACTAGTATAGTTTAGGTGTGTCTTCGACTTTTCGAGTATAGTTTAGGGTGAAAACGATGCATTTTTCCTTACTAATAATGACTTAATGTGAATCAATAGATGACTAACATGTTACAACAGATGAGTAATCTGTTGGAAATGACAAACAAATAAAAATATCTGTTGAAAATGACAAAACAGATATAAACATTTGTTGCCACAAATGACTCACTTGTTACAACAACTAATTCATCTATTGAAAATTATCAAACAAATATAGACATCTGTTGCAACAGATGACTAAGTTGTTGCAACATATGACTCATCTGTTGAAAATTACTAAATAGACAAAATATGTGTTGAAAAGCAATTTAAAATACTAAAGCTCAAATATTTTTTAGGAGAACTCAAGAGTTTTTCCCCTTATCTAAGGTTTTGTCTTCAATTTTAGTTAAATCAATTTAATTATTATTAATAATTACTTAATTTCAATCAACAAATGACTAACATGTTATAAGCATTTATTGCAACAGATGACTAACTTGTTGCAACAAATAGGTGATCTGTTGGAAAATAATTAAAATACTAGGGAACTCAAATATTTTTAGGAGAACTCAAATTTTTGTATCATTGTCTTAAAGACTTATCTTTAATTTTAGCTAAATCAATTTAGTTATTACTAATAATTGCTTAATTTGAATCAACAGATGACTAACATATTGCAACAGAAGATTCATTTGTTGGAAATTATCAAACAGATAGAAAATTTGTTATAATAGATGGTTTATCCATTAGAAAACAATTAAAATACTAGGGAACTTAAATGTTTTTAGGAGAACTCAAACGTTTGTCCCCTCAATCCTTTTATATTTGATGTATGATACACTATTTTTGTCTTCTTTACCTGTTTCATGAAATTTTTCATGTGTTTCACTTATTCGTTGTGCCCTTATTGAAATTTTAGAATTTTTTTAAGACAAATTTTGTTCGTATATCACTTGGACATTACTTCATAGGTGATTTTGTAAGTATAATTATGATTTTTATTAAAAATTTTATTTGATATATTTGTTACTGCTACAATGGATAGAATCTGCAACATGGATCCAATATATGAGTCATTTATTGCAACAAGTGAGTAATCTGTTACAACATATGACTAATCTGTTGCAACAGATGACCCATATGTTGGATTCATGTTACAACACTATAATACAAATCTAACAGATGAGTAATCTGTTGCAACAGATTAGTCATATATGTTGCAACAGATTACTCATATGTTACAACAGATTAGTCAATATGTTGCAACAGATTACACATTTGTACAACAGATTACTCATCTGTTTGATTCACGTTACATGTTTTATCTACTGTTGAAAAAACAGCAGTAGCAGATACACTCAGATGAGAAATTCAACTAAAAATTATAATTTTACTTACTAAAATCACCTATAAGTAATTCCCAAGTGATATACGAATAAAATTTGACCTAAAAAAATTTGATCAAGTAGCAATAATAGCGGGTAACAACAATTTTCAACAACAAGAAGATGATGATGATGAACAACAAGAGATGATAATGAAGAACAAGATGATGATAATGAAGAAGAAGATGATGAATAAAGCAACAACAACAATGAACAACAAAAATCACGAAGAGAGAAAACTCCAATAAATGAGAAGAGAGAGAAACGTGCCTTTTTTTCCTCCATTTGTAGTTATATTAGGTTTTACATTAGATCAAAATGTAAATTAAAAAATTTGTGGGTTATTTTCAAACTTTTCTTACTTTCTTAATCCTTAATAAAGTAATTGTCACCTCCACTCAATTATTAAGACTTGTGTCACTCACACTTTATTTTAAAACTCTTTTGTCACCTAGAGCCCAAAGCCTCTAATAACTACTCTATTTGTTTTTAAAAGTGTTCTTTATATTTTTTATAATTACATAAGGAAGTGGGAAGGAAAATGACTTCCGTTTCATAAGTAAGAAAACTTTCTCATGTAAAATGTTTTTGTAAAAAATAACTTTCAGCATACCAAACTACAATTTGAATATTTAGCAGTGGTAGTCGGGTATCAAATCATGTAAATTTATTATAGTTAAAGTGATTTAATGAAGTGGACAAGGGTGCAAATGATGATTCTAGATTAGGAAATATTCTAGCATAATCCCATATTGGTGTAACTTTTATTTTACGACGTTATCAAAGTGTTTGTATCACCCGAACACTCTCGACAAATAATAACACTGCATACATATGACAATTAATTTTATGTATGTATTGATTTTGTATCTCCTAAATACAAGACTAGAGATTGGCTTGACTCATAATTTAGGAAGTTCAAAATTTACCTTAAAATTTCAATTTCAGATTTCATGACTATATTTTTATTTTTAGAACTCTGTGTTTGTAGTAGTGAAGGAGATTTTGTTTCTCAAGTCTCCTGTGTTAAGTGTATATTTGGATATTATTATGTTAATTCCTGAATTATTCGATCTATTCTGTCACAAAAGGTAACTCTTTTATAGATCCGATTGTAAAAGTTGTGCTTCTTGTTGATAGAGTAAAACAAAACATTACAACTAGCAACAATGGATCTTGGAAGAATTGGGAAAAATCTCATCTATTTGAATCAATTAAGTTATTGTGTGGATGCAAAACATGGAGATTCCATGAAGATAGATTTATATTGAATAGTAAATTGGAATAAGAGAAGGTATAGGCTCCCAATACTACATAACTTTTGATCCCCAAAAAAAGCCATACATACAAAACAAGTAAATTAGAGGGAACATGTATGCACACTTTTAATTGATCTCTATCTTGATGTTGATCAAGATAGAAACCACACTTTTAACTACCTAAAATCAAAACCAAATTGCAAGTCAGAAGCTTCATAGTAATGACTTGGACAGTCTTTTGTCATTAGTAAGGCACTGGAAGAGCCCGTGGCCACTCAAATTCCTATTGCCATTTGGTTTATTTGTTTCTGGATACTCAACTTATTTTGGTTATTAGCCGTTAGATTTTGGTAAACTAGATTACCATGGATCATCCTACGGTGAATATATACTTTTTGCTTTATTCTATAAATAACTTTTCATTTATTAGTTGGGAGGCTTTATGGAATATGAGAGAATAATCCATGAAGGGGAATGCAGTTCTCCACAAATTAGGATTGAACAAAATATTTCAATTTTTATTACAAACATCCCTCGGATTCTATTTGTTAAGGGAATAAATCTAGGTTTTATGTGATGTATTGTTTGGCCAAATTTCTAAAAGGCTAAACCCATCGGCCAAATAAAATTTGCACGATCTTTCACTTAGACATCTTAAGTGAATGATGTTCATTTTTGGCACCTCAAGTAGCTATAAGTGTGTCATTTTGACACTTTTCGTTGACATGGCAAAGAAAGTGCATTACACTCTCTATAGGCGCGTGAATGATGAAATTTAGACGATTTTTTTTTCCTATTGTTATTCTTCTCAATTACTCCAACCATTTTTCATAATTTTTCACCATTTTCCAACCTTTGCATCAACCTTAAACTCAAATAAGTTCTTCAAATCTCTCAATAGTTGTAGTCCCTCTCTCCCAACACTATTATTTCTTAATTTTTTGATTAAAAAAATCATCTTTTCAGCATAAAAGAAAAAAAATTATAGACTCAAAAATCCTCTTGAAAAATATTTTTTTGGTCATCAATGGCGAATTCATTGACAATTAGTGTTGGTCATCACTGGTGAATTCATTGAAAATTATTTTTGTTGAAAATTATTTACCGACGCCTCCATGATAATTTATTGTTGCAGAAAATTTCAATCACAGATCCCAATTTATGGGTATGTTGGTTGTTGCAGTGATGAATTATTGCATTGTTGTATTTTGAACAAAGCAAACGAAAAAAGCAATGAAATTTTGCTATTGCAATCACAATTATTTATGACCATTATTGTTAGTCATCTATTGCAACAGATGTTCATAACAGGTTAGTCATTTGTTTATTCAAATTAAGCAATTATTAATAATAACTAAATTAATTTAATTAAAATTGAAGACAAGTCTTTAATACAAGACCTTAGACAAGGGGACAAATGTTTGAGTTCTCCTAAAAACATTTGACCTTTAGTATTTTAAATTGTTTTTCAACATATATCGAACTCGGAACCAAAATGAGCCACGGGAATTAAAAAAAGTGACAAAAATAGGCCACCTATTTAAAAAGTTACCAAACTAGGCTAAACGTAATAATTTATTACATTTTCTACTTTTTTCTTAACGGTCAACTAACGGAGTTGAATTTTACAAAAACGTAAGAATTTCTTACGTTTTACATTTTTGTTGTAAAACGTAAGAAATTCTTACGTTTTATAGAAAAAAAATATAAAACGTAAGAATTTTTTACGTTTTACACGATAATCGAGAAAAAAATACAATGAATTGTCAAATCAATAAAAAGTTACTAAAAAAAAAGAGTTGTTCAACGTAACAAAAAGTTACGTTCTTAACTTTTTTATAGCAGTGGTCTACCACCCACAATTCCTCTTTCCATAAATGTTCCATCACTTCTACCTTTTCCTCTTTTACATATGATAATTATAATTTTTTTATTAGTTAAATTTATTTATATTTTAGATGTAGTTCAAATAATTTATTTTTTCAAATAAATTTTTACGTTTTACATAAAAAAAAAAAAAAAAAAGAAGTATCAATTACCTCATTAACTTAACAATTTTCTTATATTTATTCTATATAAAATAAATAATCACTTCTATCCTTAAGTATTCGATTTCTCATTAAAAAAATTATACTTTTTAGTTTTCCTCTACTCCAAAATAGTGAAATGTTGAATTATCGTCAATCAAATATGCTACTATATACAAGAATTATATTTTTTTAGGAGTGTTCCTAAAAAAATATATTTTCTTATATTAATTTAAGAGTGTTCCTAAATTAAATTGTGATTTTTTACTCCATTAACTATAATATGAAACGTATTTGTGCATGTGAGTTTCCTCAATATCCTAATCGAAACACTAATCGAAAACTACGATGAATCACTATCCGAAAAAATTAATTTCATATTTTTAACACACCAAAAAAATATAATTCTTCTATATAGTAGCATATTTGATCGACGATAATTCAACATTTCACTATTTTGGAGTAGAGGAAAACTCAAAAGTATAATTTTTGTTAGAGAGAAATCGAATAATTAAGGATAGAAGTGATTATTTTTTGATATAGAATAAATATAAGAAAATTGTTAAGTTAATGAAGTAATTGATACTTCTATTTTTAAATTTTTTATGTAAAACGTAAAAATTTATAACATAGAGGAAAAAATAAATTATTTGAACTACATATAAAATATAAATAAATTTAACTAATCAAAAAATTCATAATTATCATATGTAAAAAGAGGAAAAAGTAGAAGTGATGGGACATTTATAGAAAAAAGAATTGTGGGTGGGGGACCACTGCTATAAAAAAATTAAGAACGTAACTTTTTGTTATGTTGAACAACTCATTTTTTTAGTATCTTTTTAATTGATTTGATAATTCACTGCATTTTTTCCTCGGTTATCATGTAAAATGTAAGAATTTTTTATATTTTTTTGATAAAACGTAAGAATTTCTTACGTTTTACAAAAAATAAATGTAAAACGTAAGAAATTCTTATGTTTTTGTAAAAGTCAACTCCGTTAGTTGATCGTTAAGAAAAAAATAGAAAACGTAATAAACTATTACGTTTAGCCTATTTTGTTAACTTTTTAAATAGATGACCTATTTTGGTCACTTCTTAAATTCTGTGGCTCATTTTGGTTTTGAATTCACATATATCTTGTCTATTTAATAATTTCCAATAAATGAGTCATATGTTGCAACAATTTCATCATCTGTTGCAACAGATGTCTATATTTGTTGGATAATTTTCAATAGATGAGTTAGCTATTGCAACAGGTTAGTCATCTGTTGCAATAGATGTCTATATATATTTGGTCATTTTCAACAAATGTCTTTAACTATTTGGTTTTTTCCAACAGATTACTCATCTATTGCAACATTTTAATTGAAATCGTAATTGAACTTATCAATTCATCTTTAATTTTAGTTCAATCAATGTTGTTATTACTAATAATGTCTTAATTCGAATCATTTCAAATAAAATTGGTCAATTAACACTTTACTCTAGACGAATACACTTAGATGATCATGTTATTACTATGAGATTAATAGAAATCGCAATTAAATTATCAATTCATCTTTAATTTTAGTTAAATAAATTTAGTTATTACTAATAATTACTTAATTTTAATTATTTCAAATCAAATTGGTCAATTGATCATTCTACTTAAGACGAAACACTTAGTTGATCATGTAATAACTATAAATTTAATTGAAATTGTAAGTAAACTTACTAATTCATCTTTAATTTTAGTTAAATCAATATAGTTACTTCTAATTATGGCTTGGTTTAAATCATTTCAAATAAAATTGGCCAATTGATCACTCTACCCAGAAAGAACACACTTAGTTGATCGTGTAATTACCATGAGATTAATAGAAACAATAATTGAACTTATTAATACTAGTTAAATTAATTTAGTTATTACTAATATAATAGCTTAATATGAATCAATAGATGACTAAGATGTTGCAAAAGACGAGTAATCTGTTAAAAATGACCAAACAGATAAAGACATCTGTTGTAACAGATTAGTTATCTATTGCAACAGATTAGTAATCTGTTGGAAATAACAAACACATAAAGTCATATGTTGCAACAGATTAGTCATTTGTTGAAAATGACCAACAGATAAAGACATTTGTTAAAACAGATGACTAATCTATTGCAACATATGTGTATATCTGTTTGATAATTTTCAACAAATGACTCATCTGTTGCAACAGATTAAATCTGTTGCAATAGGTTATACACTTAAATGATCATGTAATTACTATGAGATTAATTGAAATTGTAATTATTAATTCAATTTGGCTATTACTAATAATGGCTTAACTTGAATCATTTCAAATAAAATTAGTCTATTAATCACTCTACTCAGAACGAACACACTAAGATGATCGTGTAATTAATATGAGAATAATTGAAATCGTAATTAAACTTATCAATTCATCTTTAATTTTAGTTATATCAATGTAGTTATTAGCAATAATATCTTAATTTGAATCATTTCAAATAAAATTGGTCAATTAACACTTTACACAAGACGAATACACTTAGATGATCATGTAATTACTATAGATTAATTGAAATCGTAATTAAAATTATCAATTCATCTTTAATTTTAGTTAAATTAATTTAATTATTAGTAATAATTGCTTGATTTGAATTATTTCAAATAAAATTGGTCAATTGATCATTCTACATAAAACGAAACACTTAGTTGATCATGTGATTACTATAAAATTAATTGAAATTGTAAGTCAACTTACTAATTCATCTTTAATTTTAGTTAAATCAATATAGTTATTTCTAATTATGGTTTGGTTTTAATCATTCAAATAAAATTGGTCAATTGATCACTCTACTCAGGACGAACACACTTAGTTGATAGTGTAATTACCATGAGATTAATTGAAACTGTAATTGAACTTATTAATTCATGTTTAATTCTAGTTAAATAATTTAGTTATGACTAATATAATGGCTTAATATGAATCAATAGATGACTAACATGTTGCAAAAGATGAGTAATCTGTTGAAAATGACTAAACAGATAAAGACATCTGTTTGAAATGACCAAACAGATAAAGACATCTGTTGGAAATGACCAAACAAATATAGACATATGTTGCAACAGATGACTAACCCGTTGCAATAAATGACTCATTTATTGAAAATTGTCAAACAAATATAGACATCTGTTGCAACAGATGACTAAGTTGTTGCAACAAATGACTCATCTATTGAAAATTATCAAACATATAGGATATATGTTGGAAAATAATTTAAAATACTAAAGCTCAGATGTTTTTAAGAGAACTCAAATGTTTGTCCCCTTGTAATGATGACTTAGTTTGAATCATTTCAAATAAAATTGGTCAATTGATCACTCTACTCAGGACGGACATACTTAATTGACGTGTAATTACCATGAGATTAATTGAAATTGTAATTGAACTTATTAATTCATATTTTATTTTAGTAATCAATTTAGTTATTACTAATAATGACTTAATGTGAATCACTAGATGACTAACATGTTACAACAGATGAGTAATCTGTTGGTAATGACCAAACAAATAAAAACATCTGTTGAAAATGACTAAACAGATATAGACATCTGTTGCAACAAATGACTAACTTGTTACAACAACTAATTCATCTATTGAAAATTATTAAACAGATATAGACATTTGTTGCAACAGATGACTAAGTTTTTGCAACATATGACCCATCTGTTGAAAATTACTAAATAAACAAAATTTGTGTTGAAAAACAATTTAAAATACTAAAGCTCAAATGTTTTTTAGGAGAAATCAAGCGTTTTTCCCCTTGTCTAAGGTTTTATGTTCAATTTTAGTTAAATTAATTTAATTATTATTAATAATTGCTTAATTTGAATCAACAAATGACTAACATGTTATAAGCATTTATTGCAACAGATGACTAACTTGTTGCAACAAATAGGTGATCTGTTGAAAAATAATTAAAATATTAGGGAACTCAAATATTTTTAGGAGAACTCAAATTTTTGTCTTATTGTCTTAAAGACTTGTCTTTAATTTTAGCTAAATTAATTTAGTTATTACTAATAATTTTTTAATTTGAATCAAAAGATGACTAACATATTGCAACAGATGATTCATCTGTTGAAATTATCAAACAGATAGAAAATTTATTATAATAGATGGGTTATCAAACAGATAGAAAATTTGTTATAATAGATATGAGTCATTTATTGCAACAAGTGAGTAATCTGTTGCAACATATGACTAATATGTTGCAACAGATGACCCATATGTTGGATTCATGCTACTACACTATAATACAAATCCAACAGATGAGTAATCTGTTGCAACAGATTACTCATATGTTGCAATCGATTAGTCAATATGTTGCAACAGATTAGTCAATATGTTGCAACAGATTACACATTTGTGCAACAGATTACTCATCTGTTGGATTCACGTTACATGTTCTATCTACTGTTGAAAAAACAACAGTAGCAGATACACCCAGATGAGAAATTCAACTAAAAATTATAATTTTACTTACTAAAATCACTTATAAGTAAATCCCAAGTGATATACGAATAAAATTTGACCTAAAAAAATTATATTGGATAAAAGTATAAATTAAAAAACTTGTGGGTTATTTTCAAACTTTTCTTACTTTCTTAATGCTTAATAAAGTAATTGTCAACTCCACTCAATTATTAAGACTTGTGTCACCCACACTTTATTTTAAAACTCTTTTGTTACCTAGGGCCCAAGCCCCTAATAACTACTCTATTTGTTTTTAAAAGTGTTCTTTATATTTTTCATAATTACATAAGGAAGTGGGAAAGAAAATGACTTCCGTTTCATAAGTAAGAAAACTTTCTCATGTAAAAAGTTTTTGTAAAAAATAACTTTCAGCATACCAAACTACAATTTGAATATTTAGCAGTGGTAGTCGGGTATCAAATCATGTAAATTTATTATAGTTAAAGTGATTTAATGAAGTGGACAAGGGTGCAAATGATGATTCTAGATTAGGAAATATTCTAGCATAATCCCATATTGGTGTAACTTTTATTTTACGACGTTATCAAAGTGTTTGTATCACCCGAACACTCTCGACAAATAATAACACTGCATACATATGACAATTAATTTTATGTATGTATTGATTTTGTATCTCCTAAATACAAGACTAGAGATTGGCTTGACTCATAATTTAGGAAGTTCAAAATTTACCTTAAAATTTCAATTTCAGATTTCATGACTATATTTTTATTTTTAGAACTCTGTGTTTGTAGTAGTGAAGGAGATTTTGTTTCTCAAGTCTCCTGTGTTAAGTGTATATTTGGATATTATTATGTTAATTCCTGAATTATTCGATCTATTCTGTCACAAAAGGTAACTCTTTTATAGATCCGATTGTAAAAGTTGTGCTTCTTGCTGATAGAGTAAAACAAAACATTACAACTAGCAACAATGGATCTTGGAAGAATTGGGAAAAATCTCATCTATTTGAATCAATTAAGTTATTGTGTGGATGCAAAACATGGAGATTCCATGAAGATAGATTTATATTGAATAGTAAATTGGAATAAGAGAAGGTATAGGCTCCCAATACTACATAACTTTTGATCCCCAAAAAAAGCCATACATACAAAACAAGTAAATTAGAGGGAACACGTATGCACACTTTTAATTGATCTCTATCTTGATGTTGATCAAGATAGAAACCACACTTTTAACTACCTAAAATCAAAACCAAATTGCAAGTCAGAAGCTTCATGGTAATGACCTGGACAGTCTTTTGTCATTAGTAAGGCACCGGAAGAGCCCGTGGCCGCAAGGCTTCATGAGCTGCTTTGGACATCGTCTGGAACTTGCATTCGACTGATAACATTTGGCTTTCTTCAACGGTGATTGTGTTGATCAATTGTAGCAGAATGTGCTCGAGTTCTTCCCCATCAGTCCACTCGTGGACCGCTGCTTTTAAAAGTGTCCTGTTTTCGTTTATCAAATTCCAGGCTGGGTAATCTTTTCTTGGCATGACGAAATCTCCTTCTCTGAGCTTCAAACTGGGGCAGAAATCGCCGATTCCATCACCTAGATAGATCATTCTTTTCTTCCCTTCCTTGGCCATTGTGCCTTGAATTCTTTCTATTATCATACTCTGCATTTAACAGAACATCAATTAGGAAAACTAATTCAACAATTAGCTAATTTCATACTAAATTATAAATTATAAAAAAAAAATCGATGTAGAGTTATTTACCTTGCACATATTAGGAGGGCAGAGATTGCAGCCATGAGGAGACGTTTGAAAATCAACATAAGGGAGGATGTGAAGCCTGCCTTCCTCATCGACGTAGCATGGATTCGTGTTGACCTCTGAGAAACAATGCCTTATTCCAAGATGTTTCAAGATTGTTTCAATGAAGAATACGTTTGCATCGCTTACTACTCTCAAATCACATCTGAATTAACACACATTGAATTAGTTTAAACCCATGAAAATTTCTCTAATTTCTATGAAGCAAAGAAATACAAGAAAAAACCGTACTTATACGTACCCTAATGCATGAGCTGATTTAATGGCTTGAACAATCCTTGGGTGTATAGGAACCCGTTTCAGTACTTTTTCCATATCTTCAATAGTTGTACCTCGTGCATGAAGCTCCGTCATCATTCTATCCTGTAATTTGAAAAATAACAGAAATTATAAGCCTCTAGCAAGAGACAATAAAATCAGACATAAAAAACGTACACGTGATGCTACATCATTGTTGGGCAGCCCGTTGTACAAAGCTTGAGAGGTAATTTTTACTAGAAAATTTAACATCCACTTACACATAAAAAAAAAAAGTTCTATGACCTATATACATAGTGTAATTTTCAGCGAAAGCCCTCTAGCTCGTCATGCCACGTGAAATAAGAAAAAAAAGGCACAACATGAAGAGAAAACGAAAACTAACCATGAGAGAGTTCCAAGGCATAGTGGGCAGAAGTTGATTGAACAAATCCGTGACACCTAACTCATCCACCACCCAATTATCACTATCCACGTCGATGATCGTCTTGTCGAAGTCAAAAACCACTACAATTCCAGCCATTCTTGACTAACTTCTCGAGGTATTAGTAACAAGAAAAGAGATGAATATAAAAGACCTTAGTTTTCTGTGTACTGTGTGCACAAATTGAAGGATCTTTATATAGGGAGGGAGGGAGGGAATTAGGTACAAAAAATAAGATGCTAAGGGAATATTACACGTATTTGACATGAGTTAGTGGTAAGTTAAACCAAAGCCACTCAAATTCCTATTGGCAATTGGGTTATTTGTTTCTGGATGCGCCACTTATTTTGGGTATTAGCCGTTAGATTTTGGTTAACTTGATTACCATGGATCATCCTACGGTGAATATACACTTTTTGATATTGTATAAGTAACTTTTCATTTATTAGTTGGGAGGCTCTATGGAATATGAGAGAATATTCGATGCATGGTAAGGCAGTTCTCCACAAATTAGGAGTGAACAAAATATTTCAATTTTTATTACAAACATCCTTCGGACTCCTTTTGTTAAGGGAATAAATCTATGTTTTATGTGATGTATCGTTTGGTCAAAATTCCAAAATAAGTTTATTTTGAAAAGTATTTTTATTGATAAGCAATTTTGTTTGGCCAATAAATTTTAAAAAACATTTTTGAACATTAATAAGTGTTTTTCAAATAAGTGTCATGCTTATGAAAACAACTTCTACTACCCCTAAAACACTTTTTTTCTCTTAAAAGCTTAGTTTCAACTTTTAAGAATAAGCACTTTTTAAAAGAATAAACATTTTTGGGAAGAAAAAAGAATTGGCCAAACATACTAATAATATAGGAATTAATAAATATTTGTTTTTAAAAGTGTTCTTTATATTTTTCATAATTACATAAGGAAGTGGGAAGGAAAATGACTTCCGTTTCATAAATAAGAAAACTTTCTCATGTAAAATGCTTTTGTAAGGAGTAACTTTCAACATATCAAACAATTCTAATAAAAAAACGGGGGAAATCGACCATAAAAATCGATCACAAGTGGTCGGTTTTCCCCATTTTTCGACCACAAAATCGACCAAAATTTTTGGTCGGAAAAGTAGCGGTAGCTTTTTAAAAACCGATCACGTGTGGTCGGTTTTTTTAAAAATATATATTCATTTTTAAAATTCATTATTATTTTATTTAAATTGAAATAAAAATAGGAAAAAAAAACTGACCACAAGTGGTCGGATTTTTATAAAATTAATTTTATTAATTTTAATAAAAACCAACCACTAGTGGTTGATTTTCTTTAAATTAATTAATTAATTTATAAAAAAACCGACCACATGTGGTCAGTTGGTAATTGAATTAATTAATTAATATAAAAAGGGACCACATGTGGTAGGTTTTTCTTAAAAAAATTCAGAAGAAAAGGGACCACATGTGGTCGGTGTTTTGTAAAAAAAATTCAAAAAAATCGACCACATGTGGTTGATTTTTTTGATAATTTTGTAAAAAAAATATTGAAAATTTCCAAAATACAAACATTAAAAATCAAATTATTTACAATACAGCCCACCAATCATTTACAAATATTGAAAATCAAATCAAATTATATACAATACAGCCCACCAATCATTTAATATACAATCAACCAACCACCATAAGAATACAAACATTAAAAATCAAATTATTTACAAAATTTATTGAGGTTACAAATCCAAACTATAAAACATACAAAAGACTAAAAACTACAACTCATCATCCACATCTTCATTCTCAGCCTCACCCATTCTATTATCAATATTTCGTTGATATATCCAGCTATAATCAGGTTCCATCTACACAATCAATCACATTCAAATAATTAGTTCAAGTCACAAAAGTTCACATTTTAAATACCCACACCTAAATATTTTCAATTCACTAATCCACTTAACAAGTTACCAAACTAAACTTAATTTAAAATGAAAAGTTCACGTTTCAAGTACCTACACTTAAACATTTTGAAGTAACTAATTCACTTGTCAAGTGACCACAGTTTACTAAAATCAAAACGCAAGTTCACATTTCAAGTACCTAAATTCAAAACAAAAGTCACTAATATATAATTCAAGTACCTAAACATTTTCAAGTTACCAACCTAAACTAAATTCAAAATGAAAAGTTCACATTTCAAGTACCTACACCTAAACATTTCAAGTCAGACGGTATCAAACCACGGGACATGGAAAAAAGAGCAACTTTCTAGGTTCTGCCATTGTAGGGTCAAAAATAATAATAAAAAAAGAAATAGAAGCGACGCCTGATTCACCAAAGTACCACTGCCACCAGGGCTTACATCCTCCTATCATCTACTAGCTGCATGCGTTATATACCTACTGCTTCTATCGATGGAAAGACCGAAGCACGTCTCCCTATAGCTTTGACTGCCAGAGGTTGGAAAGAAGGGAGGTGACTGGGCCCTATCACAAAATGAGCAAGTTAGCAACTTGTCAAATCTTGGTGGCAGGTTTTGTCGGAAAAAGAATGTTTTTCAGCGGGAGTCTCATCTGGGTGGCTGGTTCAGTCGCTTTCGAGAACTCAGATTGACGGGTAGTGAGATAGCATACTCGTATGATTGATTTAAAGTCGGCCACTGATAGATGGCCTTTGACTCTTCAGACGGGTATGCTAGAAAGGATGTTTGGACGTTTACTTGGATCATACGTGTATAACGTGTTTTCCAAGTAAACGTTTGATGTTCCTTTTCCGAAGAAGCCTAAAGATTTTCCTGTCTTGTTTAGGACTGGACAACTTTTAGGTTATTACGCCTCTTGGGACCACAATAAAGAAGGGAAAGTCAACTGTTGCCTCTAAAAGGGCCCGGATACCGCCTAAACCAGTGCAAGGTAGTATTCCCAAGGAAGCTAGCATAGCAATAGGGAATCCATCTAGTATTTACTAAGGAAATATGGTGCTGGGGTCCCACTAAGGTGAATGTTATTGAACCCAAACGTTAAAAGCCATACAAAGAACTCCTTCTACGTCCATTGCTACTGTAAGACCCCCAACAGGGGGAGATGAGCAAGATGTGGGGCCTACACACTTGGAAAAGCCTCACCAAGAGTCTGCACAGGCCCAGGAGTTAGGTTCTTTTATCTTACGGAGGATGATGATGAGGATTTACTCACAGATGAAGACGCCATGAGTCAAGATGAGGAAGAGGTTTTTAGTTCGAGTTGGAGTGAAAGCAGTGAAGGAGGCAAATTCCCTAACCTACGCGAGCCCAAAGAGAAGAGAGTTCAGTCTATGAAGGGTTCGGGTTATCAGTCCGGATCAATCCCACACAGGCCGCAGAGAAAGAAAGAACGGCTGAAAGCGGAAAGCCTATCTAAAAAGGGAAGCAAAGTAGCTGCTCAACAAAGTCAGGCATTTCGAAAAAGGGCATAGCTGCAATTCCACTGAGACTTGAATCCATCTTCAACGAACCAATCAAAGCACCTAAGATCGACTTGCTAATTCGTCATATCTTTTGAAAAAGGGACCTGTAGAAAAAGATTTGACGCGAAGGAGGAAGAAGAAAGTGTTGCACTACTAACGTAAATACTACCGCGAACAAACTCGCAATGGCATCTAAGGGCGTTCATTACTAATAAAATAAGCAAGCTTCTTCCCAGGAATAGAATGAAGAATTCAACAAATTATTATTCTATATTATTATTATTATTTTTCGAATTCTTCAGAGTTGGATTTCCTGCAATAGAAAGATCGGGAACATGGGAGTTGTTGGGCGTAAAAGTGACTTTCTTCTCTAACGATATTTATAGTCGGGTCGGATGAAAAGAGCGCTCCTAAATGTTGTTATCTTGTAAGGGTCTATGCGAGATCTCTTTAAGCAATTGTCGGTTACCTTTCCTGAGGATTGAGATCGAGCTTAAGTTGCTCTTGCTAGACGTCTAGTAGGAGTTTATTAAGAGCCAGTTGTTGTCCTTTTTGCTTATCATGCTAAGGATTTCTCGATGGTTTCAGTTGGAGGCCATTTTCTTGCCTTTAATGGACTATCGGGGTTAGCAGGCGTGGCTATCTTTTCTCCCATGTATCTAAGCTAAGGGGCATAGCTTTTACTAAAATGATTTTCATTATCTTACTTTAAGTAATGGTACTAACCTAATAGGTTTTTCTCTCCGGGTAAGCAAGTGAAGTAAGCTCCCCCGCCTAGTTCCCTTGTAAAGAAAGTGTACTAGTAGGGCATAGTTCCCTCAAGCCAGTGTTTCCTTTGCTATCAGTCCCGACGAGCCAATAACATAGGGAGAAAGTTTACATTCATTTCCAGGAGAGGGGAAACCCTATGCATAGTGATAAAGGCGTAAGACCTCCAACTCAAATGAAGGGAGTAAGGTTGACTTCGGTCCCTTCGTCCCTCATCTAGACCGACAACAAAAGCAACTGAAACTGTCCAGAACAAACAACAACTACAACTAAAACCATTGGGAATCAAAGAAAGCAAAATATCTATATTCTTATATGTAACCAACCCTAGGAAAGGGGAACTCTAGTGCATAAACTTATTTCGATGAAAAAAAGGGGGCACGGAAATAAACTTGGCAGTCAATCACTGTCATACGATATTGACTAATTATTATTATTATTATGAAATACCATATTCTATTAAGTCATTTATAGTAGACTAGGAATCCAGAAAAGTTCAAATCAAGAGGTCATACTCCGCCAACTACGCTTGGTTAAAGCTTTATCCCGATTTGTTTCATTTGCTTTCAAGTCTAGTGGAATCACTATGATAGCTTTCCCTGGGATCACAAAACACTATTCTATTAGGTCACGAACTCGTGCACCATTCTCTCTGACCGAGGCGCTAGATCTTTTATCTATTCGATTGACCCTAAAGCTAGAAAGACTGCCCTACCTTCGACTGAGAGTGTCTTCGCCTAGAAACTCTTCTTGCGTACTTGACTTATAGGCTTGACGCCCATTTTCTCTAGGCTAGTTCATTCCCGGAAAAGAAAACTAGTTGAATTGGCGAGGATCCTTAAGAAAGTGGGTGTCATTCTTTCAGCTTCGTCCCAATGGATATCTCTTCTCTCAAAAAGCAACCTAAAGAATCTCTCTTTCCATATGAGGTTTGAGGGATAAGGTCTTCTGGAAACCTTTTGAGGTGGGCAAACCAAGTCAAAGGAAGAAGTAACTCTCCCAGGACCGGAGAAGCTCAATTTCAAAGGTTAGGAGTTTAGTTCTGACTAGTACTGCCGAGGAGCGATTCCTCTGAATGGCAAGTATGAGTTCAACTGCCCTTCCTTCGAAGAATGAAGTCACGGAGTGAGGATACAGAAAGAATATTTTCATACCTTAAACCTATAGCTATCAACAGTCCGCACCTTTGGTTTTGTCAATACTGAGAAGCGAAGAGCTCAAGGTCAGGCAAGGCAGTCTAAGAGGTTATGGAATAGTTGCCTCAAAATAAGGGGTTACATATGATTAACCATTTATAGACAACTTTACAGATTTGTTTATGGATCTTTGAGAATTGATTTCCATTTCCCTGAGATCGTGGAGAAGACATGTCCAGTCCAATGAATTTAAATCCCTTATCTATCATCTTAAAAGGGTACCAACGGTCGTGTTATCATACAGGATAGCTGAGATAAAAGCTATGTTATTATGCGTGGAGCCTTTTAGAAAAGCCCTTGCTTTCTTATATTGTCTAATTGAAGTGAAGTAATGTACCTATACCCAGGAGTAGAAAAAAAGCAATTAAATCTCTCTTGTACTGGAGAGTTTTCCCCCTAAGGCATCTGTAGCCCTCAATCACTTACTAACTTACTCGGTAAATTATCTAGCAAGAGGCCAATCCTCAGGAATTTGATTTCCAAGATAAACCATTCGAATGCTACTAAACGACAAGAATAGTCTATTTGAACAGGGCACATGCATCACACATAAGGAAGACGCCGAAAGACAACCAATGAATTTGTCCATTTTGGCCTACTTTGGCCTTTATACGATAAAGTACATCAAGAAGCAACTAATTGCAATAGAAGGGTCTAGGTCAGAATTTGCAGGTAGTTAGCCGTTTTCTCTGTAGAAAAAGACCTTAGGCTGTACAACAACTCCGTTATTCTCTCTTTCAAGTAGGGGTTCAACGGAGCTTTATTTAAAGAACATTAACCACTACTTCGACTGATGCGGATGCGGTTCTCTCGTCGTGAAAGAAGTAATGAAAGGGAAGCCCGGGGTCAAAGCGCATTTGTTGTTGCCTGTATAGCTTTCTAGAGCAGAGATCTAGCAACGCATTCTAGGCACAGATCATTGGTATTGGATGTATAGTTAGGTTGTGCCGAGTCAAATCTGCTCCCTTTTTTTTCATCGCAGAAAAAAGATCCCTTCCCCTCGCTTTCCAAAATAATGAATATGAATTCCGGGAGGCTGCAGGTACTATGGATCTTCTGACACCCAATCGGGTTGCATTCCCAGGTCTCGCCGGTGTTGCCTGTAGGTCGTGATGTGCCTTGAGATGATCGTCTCCTGTCCCCTTTCAGTGGGGAACCCGCTCCCCGGTCGTCACTCTACTACGTCTGGCACATCCTCTAGGCACCTTTGGAAGGCAGGAAGTATGACAACGTACACGCTTCTCTTTACTCCATAGGGCCTTCTCATCAGTTGCAGGGTTTGGTGGCCCAAAATTGACTTGGCTTTGCCAAAAAGCCTCATCTCTAAAAGCCCGGCTCGCGAGGCGTCCCTCTCGCAGTAGGGTTCCAACCCTCGCCTCGCTCTTGTGACATGTTATGTTTCCCCTCTCTATTCCTAAGTAAAGGGTGAGTCTCATGCGTCAGTTTGTGGATCGCGGTCTCACACACTAATACTTACAGGTGCCCGTAGTAGGACGGCCGCCCTACCTAAACTAATAATCATATCGGCCCCTAGGCCCCATTTCTGGAAAGGCTCGGCTTCAAAACCATACATGGAGCTTTCGCCTCATACGGCTCCTCTAGGGATGGAGATAGGCCCATCCCAGGCTTGTGCGGTTAAGGTTGTTGTACACAACCTCATAAGAAAAGAATGAAAAAAATGATGTTTCCTTTCCTTAGATTCAAGTGGTTGAACGCTCCTACATTAAGATTGAAAATGAAAACTTGTCGTCAAAACAAAAAAAAGGCAATCAATCAGAAAAAAGAAAAAATATGGAAATAGTGAATCAAGATCTAGATGGATCCCTATCTTTATCTCTATCCACGGAGATACCTATCTATATGGAGAGAGATTTATCTATGAATCAGCCTAGACTATCCTCTATCCGGATAGATATATCCCTATGAGCGACTACGCCAATCTTTATATGTTTTGGCCACGTCCCTTTCTGCTCCAAAGAAGAAGGTTTGGATCTTTCAATCTTATGTCGTGAGGTATGTGACCTATGTTAGGTCCATAAGATACCACATCTTTTCGTGTTCTATGATTCACCTCCGAATAATGAGTAGGTAGTTCGATCCTTTTTATTTTGATCTTTTTAGTAAACTGATGGGGGGATGCGGAGCAATAGGTCGAATTACTATATAAAGAAGAGTTGTAAACTATAGGACTTCTTGTTCGAGTAGTAATATTTCGGTTTTTCTCGTTCCTTCGCTTCGATAAGAATAGGGATTTGAAATGATACAAATTCCTCTTCATTCTGTTGTGCTCAGTGAAAGAACTGCCTAAGCATACTTTTTCGGATCCAAACTTCTTTGTTCTTTCTAAGTCTTCTTCTTGAATAGAAGAACGCAACTGTTGCAAAAATCGGGATTTTAGTAGTAGGTGGCATCCCCTCTTAGTTTTGAGTAGGCGGAACCATTCTGTTTTGGTTCTTCTCCACGGGTGATCCAGAAATTTGCCTATTATTTTCTCAACTGAGATTTTGATATAGAAGGATCTCTTTATTTCTTCACCGCGGGTTCTCGCATTATTTTTTTGAAAAGATATTATATCACCGTGAGAGAGTTTAAAATGAGTAATGTTAACCATTCCATTATTCACACAAACCCTTCGATGACTTATCGGTTGCCTAGCTTGAGAAATAGTTTCACAAAAATGGAGACGAACCAGGATAACGTCCTATCTTGTTTCTGGATTGAGTAGAAAAGGGATATATGAAGTTCGTTCTCTTCCTCTGTGCATCTCTGTGATGGGTAAATCTCCATAAAAAAGGGAAAACTTTCGTGTAGTTTGTGATTGGATGTAACTGTTAAGATTTTCTCTAGAATAAATCTTTCTCTTAATAGATCTCTTCTTGTTCCTCAATCTTCGAAGAATACGGCGTTGTATTATTGTAAGTTCTCTGTTCCAAACATTTCCTGAAAGTAGACGACAAGTTTTAAATCTTAATGCAGGCATCGCTCTTTCCTTTGTCCTTCCTCCCTATTTTTGCCCTATCACTAGTGTTTACTCCCGATCCGAAGCACCCCTTTTCCATTCATAGAAAGATCTACACCACAATATTAGTGTTTTTGGGGTTAATGTTCTCAATAGTGAATTGATCATTCGATATCCTTTTCCTTGTGCGACGGAATGGAAGAAAAGTAAAGAAACCTGTGATGGCTACTGAATAACCTCCTTTTACTTTCTCAATAATAAAGCCTTTGACCTTTGTATTCGTTCACCAAATCCTGTTCAGTTTCATCCAATCTCGGTTTTGTCTAAATCTTCGTGGAAGAAGAAGAAGCGGTTCACCAGCCACTACATCTGTAGATCCCACCAAATCATTAAACCTAGCGGTTGCTCGCTCTTTGATCAGTGATTCACCGGACACTAGATCGATGAAGAATCTCTCCAAAATCTGCTTTTTGTTCAGTGATTCACCGGCCACTAGATCCAGGAATCCCACCCTATTCTCAAACCTGATGGCTTGGTTGATTGGCACTCCTGTAGGCTCATCTTGCATACAAATTCTGGGAGTCCCGGGTCCTGCATCCACCAAGAACATTTCTTCCCTTAAGCGTAAAACTTCAGATTTTAAGGCATTTACCCTACATAAGAAAAAACTGGAATTAGATCTTGGAAATAATCGACGCAAATAGATGCTCATCATAACCTTTCCTCTGATCAAGCTCATCATAACCTTTCTTTTTATCTTCTTCTTCGTGTTCTATTGATCAGAAGCATCCAGCAGTGCCTCGCCGGTTTAGAATTCGAACACAAAATGGCCAAAGAATCAATTAGTAATATGTCTTCTATTGCCTAAAGACCTTATCGTCTCCTCTTGGTAAAGAGAGCCCCCATTTCGAGTTCGACAAAGTGAAAGAATCGATTCGATCATTCAAGTCGGATAGCATTTATCTAAGTTAGGATCCGACCAACATGAACTTTTTTCTTCTCTTATGATATTTCTATCTAGTGAAAAAAAGAAGCGACTACCTTACTTAAGCAACTATCAGATCGATCTTTGAAGGACAGGATCTTTTTTTATGGTTGACACCTCTTGGAAACCAAACCGAAAAGAGAATTGATGAAAGTTCATCCAATGGCAGCTCTTGACTGGTATTAGATAGCTGCCAGAAAGAATGACTCTTTGCACGAAGAGTGAGATGCGACAAAAAGTCAGTCTCCGTTCAAGCGTTTTACTAGAACTTCCTCAGTTAACTCGGGTAATTCAACTTCTTGAATAAGCAAGGAATAAGCTCTACTAGTCTTTTCGGAAACTGCTGCTAAGATCCAAAGTTACATAGATTTCTCTCTTTCAGTGTGGGGGCATTAGTAAAAGGCCTAAGCGGTCTTAGCTCATTCTCTGGTCTTGCCGCTCTTGTCCCTCTTCTTTTTTCTCTTTTTTTAGAAGTTGTCTGTGATCGGAACTTCTTTCGCTTTGAACGACTCCGGTCCTTTTGAATTTGTTAAATGGCTAGTCGAAGGTAAAGGAAATGAAAAAAAGTATCCAGGAACGAGAATATCAGAGTCGGCATTACAAGGATAGATGGGATTAAAAGGCCTTTCGCTGCAAGATGCTTTGGAAATGAATTAGCGGTTCAGGTTTGTTAGTTTTTTTCTGAAAAGCGAAATACATGAAGTCATCCCATATTCAGGATTTGAAAAAGAATGCTGGTTGTTCTCGGCTATGGTCGAAAAGAGTTCAAATAAAGGAGTTTTTCATAGAGCATACGGGGTGGATGAAAGGTAATGGCCAGGTCAGATTTTGGCATGATCGATGGTGGGGTGAAGCTCTTCTCTCGCTGTTTTTTCAGATCCAAATCAGGTGGAAAATAATTGACTCGTCAATGAAGTTTTAGGTGATCCCGGTGGGTGAAATATAGTGCGGATGGTGTATTGGACGTGTCAGTAGTAGAAGACATTAAAAGAAGTGGCCTTCAAACCCCTAGGATGTGAAGCCCTTCTCAATGTCTTCCACTCGCCCAGTTGATCCAGGAGGTCAGGGGAATCCTTTTTTTTGAATCCATTCCTTATGATATGCCGCTAATCAAGGCCTACCTATTCTCCCAATGCAACCCGCCAGGGAAAGAAATCCTATCTCAATATATGCTCCTCCAAGGCAAGGCCTGAGGGTGGATTGAATCCAACTAAATTTTCTATTCAATTCAAAATTCAAATTGAAGTATGATACTTTTCTTATATCTGATAATTCTATATCGGAAACATAGATAAATAATAAAACATATATAAATAATAAAACATATATAAATAATATATATCCGTCTAACAATTTCTCTTGGGGTGTTTACATATACTCATAATTGTTGTTATAATTATTATTAATAATTATAATTGAGAAGGATTTTTTGATTGAAAAAATTCATACTGATTAGTTATATCTCAAGTTGTATTTTCTTATGTCATTAGGAAAATAAAAATTGGAGATTCAAATCCAAGAATCGTTCATGCATTCTAAGTCAATAGTTAATGGTTCCTATTTTCATAAAGTTGAATTTTGGATTTTGCGACTGAAAATCCACCTTTGATTTTTCAATAGATTTCAATAGAAAGGTAAGAGAAAGTTTTGATCATTATGAATTTTGAGATAGACTCAATCGAAATTGAAAGGATGAATCAAACCCAATCAAAAGGGAAGAAGGATTAGGATTTCTTTGACTTTTAGAAAAAATTAAGGAAAACAGAACTCAAGGTGCAAGTACGATAAAAAAGCAGTTCAGTAATCCGGAAAAGTTTTCATCTACTTTGTATTTGTAGCATTTTGGCGACATGGCCGAGTGGTCAGGCAAAGGACTGCAAATCCTTTTTTACCCTGTTCAAATTCGGGTGTCTCCTGATCAATAAAAAACTAGAAATTTCTTCTTTTCTTCTGTTGATATAACCCGCCGAATGATTCCCCAGCAGAAGCAGAGAAGGCAGACTGTTGATACTTGTTTGATTCTAAACATCTGGTCTGGGGGTTTTTCTAAAAAATTGGAAATATATTTGCATTGCATATTTAGGCTTAGGCTAGGCTTCAAGAAAATATTTGAATGCTAGAGGGGCTATCAAGACTTCGCAATTACCTTCTACTACAAATAAAAATTTTCTATTATTAATCCATTGTATAATGACTGGACCTTGGGTTAGATTGGAGAGCCCGATAGGAAATATAAATAGTTGTGGAAGGGGCGGAAGATACTTTATTATATACAAGGAACTCACGAAAATCTCTGAGTGCTCAAGCATCCAATCAATTGAAATGAGGGTCAACGAAAAAAGAATAGGACCTATTATTCCTACATGTTCCATTAGTAACATTCCTTACTGCGGATTTCAAGTACCTACACTTAAACATTTTGAAGTAACTAATTCACTTGTCAAGTGACCACAGTTTACTAAAATCAAAACGCAAGTTCACATTTCAAGTACCTAGATTCAAAACCAAAGTCACTAATATATAATTCAATTACCTAAACATTTTCAAGTTACCAACCTAAACTAAATTCAAAATGAAAAGTTCACATTTCAAGTACCTACACCTAAACATTTCAAGTCACTAATTCACTTCACAAGTTACCAAACTAAACTAAATTAAAAATGAAAAGTTCACATTTCAAGTACCTACACCTAAACATTTTCAAGTCACTTCCCAAGTTACCAAACTAAACTAAATTCAAAATGAAAATTTCACATTTCAAGTACCTACACCTAAACATTTCAAGTCACTAATTCACTTCACAAGTTACCAAACTAAACTTAATTCAAAATGAAAAGTTCACATTTCAAGTACCTACACCTAAACATTTTCAAGTCACTTCACAAGTTACCAAACTAAACTAAATTCAAAATGAAAAGTTCACATTTCTAAGTCACTAATTCACTTCACAAGTTACCTACACTTAAATATTTTGAAGTCACTAACTCGCTTCTCAAGTGACCACACTTAACTATATTCAAAACACAAGTCCACCTTTCAAGTAACTACACTGAAAATATTTTTGACTCACTAATGCACTTCTCAAGTGACCACCCTTAATTAAATTCAAAACACAAGTTCACATTTCAAGTACCTACACTTAAACATTTTCAAATCACTAACTCATTTCTCAAGTGAACACACTTAACTATATTCAAAACACGTCCAACTTTCAAGTAACTACACTTGAACATTTTGAAGTCACTAACTCACTTCTCAAGTGACCACACTTAACTATATTGAAAACACAAGTCCACATTTCAAGTACCTACACTTAAACATTTTCGACTCACTAACTCACTTCTCAAGTGACCACACTTAACTATATTCAAAACACAAGTCCACCTTTCAAGTAACTACACTTAAAACATTTTCGACTCACTAACTCACTTCACTTTTTCAATTAAACCATAACCTACCTCAACCGAAGAATCCAAGATAACCAAGCTAATTCGCAAAAGCCTTTCCTTTCTTATAGGCCAAACCTCATGTATTCTTTTAAATTTCAAGTCTAAGTCCAAGGCTTAATCTTCTTCCAGTTTCTTAAATCTCACAATATTTGTACCATATAATGTATTTAATATTTAAGTGTGTATACCATATCGAAACTTGAATCACAAGAGAAAGATTATAAGAAAAATACTAAACTAAAGTTGAAGTCGTGCAAATCTGCACCAACCCAAGAGAAAAACACCATTAACTAGAGCATATAAGTTTTAATTACTCATACTACCTGAATCTATTAATAATTTCCAATAATTACCGCACTTGCCAATTTTTACACCTAATTAACCTAACTCTCCACTTAAATCCATACACCAACACGTCCAGCAACATGACTACTCCTATAACTAGACACATAATTAGCCTAACATTCTGTTAACAAACAGTCCATATCCATATCAAGGAACACCCGCTATCAAAGTAACAGTACAAAGACACAAAGATGGGTAAATTCGCAGCATATCAACAGGACAAATCTACTAACTCAATCAACTAGATTAAATTTTTGAAATCAAAGTTATAAGCTGTATGCCTAAAATTTCATAAAAGATGTATTTTCACGAATGATATTTTAAGCAAAATACAAACGCTAATCACAAAAAATCGCATAAGATCTTAACCGAGTCTTATCAATTTAAGGTCTACGAATCTGTCAAAAGAGAAGAAAAAAGGGAGTAGAAGAAAATTAACATTGTACATTCGAAATCAAACCTAAAATGGATTCTTAAGAATCCATCATTTTTCGACGGGCGAGGCGGTTGATACCGTTGTTGTGGTGAAGGGGTTCGCCGACGGATGCATGGCTGCTTAAGCAGTGACTGGTGGTGCTTAAGGTTGTGTCGACGGCTGGAATCGCAGTGGTTGGTGGCTAGCTTCGCCGGTGTTGATGGCGATGGCGGCAGGAGATGGTGGTTTTGCAGGCTGGGTTCACTGCGGTTGGTGGCGATGGTGTTGTGGTGTCTGGGGGTTGTAGAGACGACGACTATGGAGAGAGCGAGCGGTGCTGGTGTTGTGGTCGTCGACGGTTTAAAGGTTGGGTCTAAAGAGAGGAAAAGAGAGAAGAGAGATAAGGAGAGCCTTTGCGGCTGTTTTGGTTAAAGATGAGGGATTAGGGTTTATTTTATTTAAAAGGGTGATAGATGGTGGATTCGATCTCAGCCCTTGATTGTATGAGATCAATGGTTGTGATTAAAATTGAGAAGGGGATAAAAATTATTTTAAAATTGAAAATAGGCTATAATTGAAATCAATTGAGTATAAGGATGACTAGAATTTAAATAAATTGGAGGTAATTGAATTGACTTAGACTGCTATTGTAATAATGACGAGAAAAAATAATGAAAAATTAATGTAAAATTAATGTTACGTAAAATAATTTGTACATTTTAAATAATGAATGTGACACGTCAAAATCTGTTTGATGCAAGAAAAAATGTGTAAAAATACTAACATTTAAAAATTAATAATTTTGCTAAAATAACAGCCTAAATGTAGTATCGGGAGGTCAAAATTGGGCGTCAAACGCCGTCAGATCGGTTTTTAATCGACGGTTGAGATCTAGAGGTTGAGAATTTAATTAGGATTTGACTAAAATTTAAAAATTGAATCACAAAATGACTATGATGGTAATAAATTGGCTACAATTGTAATGAATTAAATAAAACAGGCTAAAATTATAAGAATCTGGATAAAATTGGGTTAAAGGGTAAATAAATTGAGTCTAATTAGATACAATTTAGCTAGAATTATAATAAATTGGGTAAAATTAATTTAAAATTATTATGAATTGGCACAATTGAGTTAGAAAATACAAAAAATTTAAAAATGCCCGTTATTTCACTAATAATAGATAATGTATTTTGTATAATAATTATGAATGTGCATGTTTACGAAAAATAATAAAATAATAGATAATGTATAATAATTGTGAATGTGCATGTTTACGAAAAATAATAAAATAATAGTTAATGTATTTTGTATAATAATTGTGAATGTGCATGTTTACTAATAATGAGGAAAAACAGAGAAATCGTTTGAAATTATATGCTTGTAAACACCCTTATATTTCTTTCCATTCTAACTCGCCAAAAAGTAGAGAAATTATATGCTTGCAAATCCCCTTTTTTAATCATCGCCCAATTTCTTGTGCTTGAGGGTAGCCAAGTTGCTGCTCCGTCTCCCAGTTCAACTTCGAAGCAACTCTTTCATGACAAGGAACATATTCCTCGAGTTTCTCGACAAGCTCTGTTGTTGTTGGTGTAGATACGATGATTTGGCGAGCATTGGTACTGATGAAGCCCTCCTCCACAGCTTTGTCAATAAATGATAAAGCAACGTATTATTCAAAATATTTTGATATATAGATTCAGTTATCTAGCTTTAATTTCGATTACTGCATACGTCACTACATGAGATATATATATATATACATATATTCAATTGTCTATCAATTTTCAAATACGTACTATAAACATCACATACACAATTTTACTACCCCATAACAATATACAACGTATATCCCAAATACTCAGATGAATTATCAATTAGATTAGATTATGTCATTAAAATACCTCACTAGATAATATGTATATACTATATATATACCTATACATGCATACACATACACACACTATCGACTATATCAAGTTCTAAATACGTACTATATATATCACATATGTACACGGGTATATTATCCAATAATATAATGCGACGTGTTTCATATACATACTCTGATGAGTGATCGATTAATTATATTTAGTTAGCTTAATTATATTCTACTAGGTTTTGACTACATCGTTCATCAATCGATCATTACATGATATATATATATATATAAATATATTTATATATATGAACTCTTGAATGCGTACTATATATATATCAAATCAACAAGTATATTACCTTATAATAGAAGATGTTCATTATATTCTGATGAATTATCGGTTATATATTACATTATTATGACTGCAATAGTAATATAATATCATTATCTCAACGAAATGATATATATAGACACATTCATTATACAAATATTATGCATGTTTAACGTCATTTAATATATATACAAAGGAAAATATTAATTTTATATATTGAAATATAAGTAAAAGATAAAAATTATGTTTAATGTAGTTTGTTTATTTTATTTGATATATTTTTTAGTGCAATTTTTTCACAAAATTTAAGATTGATTGATTTTTATTATTATTATATTGGTTATCGACTACGTGTGATCAGTGTAATTTCAAAAAATTATATATATATATATATATATATATATATATATATATATATTAGATTATATATATCATTATTTTTTAATGAAAATAATATATATATTTGATTACATATATATAATTATTTGTTTCTAAAAATTATTTACTTTTTTTATTTTTTTTAGTTCAAAAACCTACCACAAGTGGTCGATTTTTTAAAAATTATTTTTTTTATTTTAATTAAAGAACCGACCACAAGTGGTCGATTTTTAAAAATTATTTATTTTTATTAAAAAAAAAAAAAAGACCACAAGTGGTTGGTTTTTTAAAAATATTATTTTTTTAAAATTAAAAACCGACCACAAGTGGTCGATTTTTTTTAAAATAAATTAAAAAATACTTTTTAAAAATCGACCACAAGTGGTCGGTTTTTAAAAATATTTTTCAATTATATTTTTTAGAAAAATCCGACCACAAGTGGTCGGTTTTATCAATTTTTTTTTAATTTTTATTTATAAAATAAATAATAATTAATATAAAAATTATTAAAATAATTATTTGATTTTTTTAAATATAAAAGCGACCACGTGTTGTCGCTTTTTAAAAAAAAAAAATCGTTTGACCACTAGTGATCGATTTTTTCCGACCACAATGTGTGGTCGGTTTTGTGTGATCGATTTTTCAGATTTTTTTAGTAGTGAATTTGAATATTTAGCAGTGATAGTTGGGTATCAAATCATATAAATTTATTATAGTTAGTGATTTAATGAAGTGAACAAGAGTACAAATGATGGTTCTAGATTAGGAAATATTCTAGCATAATCCCAATTGCAATTTTAAGGACAACAATAAAGATTGTATTTGTGTCGCGTTATGTTCATGAAAGTAGGGGGGGTGTACGAGTGTTTGAAAAAAGGATCGACAAGTGGGCACGTTTTCTTATCATGGCAATAACGGTGGGGCATGGACGGATCTACATGTAATCCAGGGGTTACATTTGACCTTTTATCAGAAAATTATACTGTATATATAAGATTAAAATTTTAATTACGGTATAAATGTTAAGTGTTGAACCCCCTTGACACAAGGCGAAAGCTTAGTTTAGTGGTGAAGGGGTACAAAATTTCTCAATCCATATAGGTTCAAGTCTAAATAACATTGTCTTTTCAATCTTTTATATTAGCTTTTGGATTAAATCCCTAGTTATTTTCTAGCTCTCTTATGTTCCATCCCCTTTTTTTTTCTCTTTCTCTCTCACTTGTTCTATCCCCTTTTATTTTCTCTTCACTCATTTTCATGGTTACTAATTTGATTATCGACTTCTTTTTCTATTTTTTTCACAAAATTATACCTGTTTATCTATTTTAACTGATTTAAAATAGTTTACATCTTTTCTCCTTAAAATTAAGAAAAAATTAGTATTAGTTTTATCATGTTAATGTATAAACAAACCTAAACGTAAAGTACAATTCTGGAAACTTATTGTACCTTTATGTAGTTTCTAAATATGTAAATTATTTTTAAAAAGTTTAAAGTTTGTATGTTTGAACGCATGATCAAAATAAAGAAGCTTAACTTTTCCGTTTTGTTGTTCATGTTGAGGTAGAGTTGAACTTTGTCTAGCTCGCTCAAATCAAATCTGACCCGCTTATATCTGATCCGACCCACTTATTTTTGAGGTCCTGTTAACATGCTTAGATATTTTCTTGAACCCCTTAATAGAAATTCTGGTTCCGCCATGAGTTCAAAATATAAAGAAATAAATATAAAAAGAAAATTAAGAATAGATTTTGTATATTTAATTTTATATGTACAATATATTTTTTTGACAAAAAATCATAATATATAAATTTTATATGTATAATATAACTTTTTAACATATATATATATATAATATATATATATATATATATACACTAGTTTAGGTGTATGCGCCTTGCGCGTGTACCTCACTTTAATGATTTCAAACGTTACACTAAATAGAAAATGTGTTTTAATAATAAAGATGAATACAATAATTAAATTCAACATCTTTTGAATATGTAAAGATGGAAAATTTATTTAATTAAACCTAACTTTTACCGAAAAAATTCTCAAAGTCGATCGACGTTCATGTATCACCTGTAAACTGCAACAAAACAATACGATAATTGAGACATCAAAAGATACAATTAAATCTAATCTTTACATAAAAATTTCCTCAAAGCATCTGACCCTCATCTACCACCTGTCAACTATAACAAAATAATACGATAATAGAGATATCAAAATAATATAAGAGAAAAGACATGATTTCCCCCCTGAACTTGTCGCCTCAACTCACTTTAACACTTAAACTAAACTTCTGTTTATTTACCCCCCTTAACATCTTTAAAGTGTATTAGTTTCACCCCTCAATACTGAATGTCACTCTCACAATGGAGAGTGTGTTACACTCGCCTACACATCATCGTCACGTCAACGCCACGTCGAAGCCATGTCATTGCCACGTAAGAAATTACTATTTCCTAAAAAAAAAAAAAAAAAACCACTTATTATTTTTATTTATATAAAAAATATATATATATTATTATTTTTATTTAAATATATATATATTTATTTATATATATAATTATATATATTTAAATAAAAAAGGCATCCCCACCCCTATTTTCTTTCTTCTTCACACACCCCCACCCCACCATCCTCACCCGCTACCCCCACCCCCATTTTCTTTCTTCTTCACACACCCCCACCCCGCCCACCCGCCCTCTCCTCTTCTAGCCCTCACCCCCTACCTTGCCAGCGCAGCCCCCCTTCTTCTTCCCTCAGAAAATCCATTCCCTTTCTTCTTTCCTCAGAAAATCAATCAAGACCTCATTAATGGCGGATCTCAGCCAGCAGCAACTTGTTTACGGTTTCTGTAACCAGCTGCAGTCTAATCCCTCCACCACAGATATGGTGGATCCCTCCATGATCCCTATCCCTAAACCAAAACCAAAAGTGCCATCATCTTCTAGAATATTCTCTTGTCTCTATTGTTCTCGCAAGTTTTGCACTTCTCAAGCACTTGGAGGACACCAGAATGCTCATAAGTATGAAAAAGCCGCTTCTCGCCGTAATATATTCTACACCACGTCTACTACTACAAACTCCTCCGACCATATGATCCGACTCCATTTTCTTCAGAACAACCACAACAACGACATGGACCCCTCTTCAAACATTAGCCCCTTCTTTTCTTCTTCATCCTCTCATGATGTTTTTTATACTCCACCACCACCAAATCTTGGACACCATGTATTTATGAATTTCCAGTGACTATTTTCAGTGACATTCCAATTGAGGAAAATGTTTTGCAGAAGAAAGAAGAAAGGTGTTCATTTTTTTATTTTTTATTTTTAATTTCTATTATATTTAAATATATTATTATTGAAATTAATTTTTTTTACAAATAAACGCGCCTTTTTTTATTGAAAATGGCACGTCAGCATTAAGGGTGAAACTAATACACTTTAAAGATGTTAAGGGAGGTAAATAAACAGAAGTTAAGTTTAAGTGTTAAAGTGAGTTGGGAGGACAAGTTCAGGGGAGAAAAGATGTCTTTTCTCATAATATAACTATACCTAATCTTTACACAAAAAAATTCTCAAATCAGAGATATCAAAGCAATACAATTAAACTTAACCTTTACCTAAAAAAATTCTTCAAAGTCGGCCAACATTTATCTACCACTTGCAAACTACAACAAAATAATGCGATAAAAGAGATATCACAGTAATATAATTAAATTTAAACTTTACACACAAAAATTTCTCAAAGCCGATCGATATTCATCTACGACCTGTAAACTACCACAAAATAATAAACTAATAGAGATATTAAGACAATACAATTCAACCTAATCTTTATCTAAAAAAAATTCTCAAAGCTGACTGGCATTCATCTACTACCTGTAAATTAAAATAAAACAATACGATAATAAAGACATCAAAATAATATAATTAAACCTAATATTTATATAAGAAATCCCTCAAAGTCAATCGACATTCATCTGTGACTTGTAAACTACAACAAACAATAGTGATCACAAAATTTTAATTTTGATTTAAATAATTCTTGTTTAAGCAAAAATTTTGACTCTAAAAATGACATGAATGAAAACAAAGAAGATATATATATATATACACACACGTTGAATTTTATTATGTTTACAAAAATAGTGAAGAAGTTGAGAGTTACAAAATTAAGCATCCACTAAGTAAATTAATGAGCGTCAATCATATTCTCCCAATAAGTAAATTTATTTCTTCTCTAGTATACTTTTCCAATAAGTAAATTGATTTATTCTCTAGTTTAACATGCATCTTGTTATAAAATAATAAAGAACAAAAACAAGAATAAATAGAGAGAGAAGAGAGGAGGTTTCTTTATTTCTGTTGAGGATGAGAGATTATAAGATTAAGAATACAATGAACAAAACTCCTTTATTTATAGAAAAAAATACTCCTAGTTTCTGACTAAAAGTCAGATACTTTAAATCCTGATAGATATCAACTAGATCTTATTAGATCTTGATAGACATTCACTATAATGTAAATACATTTATAACACTCCCCCTTGAATGTCTAGATAGATAATGTGCCTCGTTAAAACCTTACTAGAAAAAATCCAGTAGGAAAAAAAAATCTAGTGAAGGAAAAAGAGTACACATCTCTAACAATACGCATATCGGCTGCCTCATTAAAAACCTTATAAGAAAAATCCAGTGGGACAAAATCTTGTAAGGGAAAAAGAGTACAACGCATATTAACTCCCCCTAATGAGAACATCCTTGAACCTTTGCATCCTGATCTTGTGCACCATCTTCTTAAAAGTTGTAATTGGAGAAGATTTGGTGAATAAATCAGTCACATTATCAGTTGAACGAATCTGTTGCAAATTAATATCATCATTCTTTTGTAACTCATATTTGTAGAAAAGCTTTGGCAAAATGTGTTTCGTTCTATCTCCATTTGTGAATCCTCCATTAAGATGTGCTATGCATATTGCATTATCTCCGTATAAAATTGTGGGTACATTATCACATTTCACACCACATTTTTCTCAAATAAGATGTATCATGAACCTCAACCATACATATTCTCGATTTGCTTCATGAATAGCTATTATCTCAGCATGATTAGATGAAGTGGCTACGATAGACTGATTTGTATATCTCCAAGATATTGTAGTACCACCACATATGAACACATAGCCTATTTAAGACTGAGTTTTATATAGGTCTGATAAGTACCCAAAATCAGCATGACCAATAAGATCGGGACTGCAATCTTTAGAATAAAACAAGCTCATGTGTTTTATCCCATTTTGATGTCTCATAGTAGGAGCAGAAATATACCTTGCTAAAAAATTGATTGAAAAGGCTATATCAGACCTTATAGTATTTGCAAGATACATGAGTGCACCACTTGCACTAAGATATGGTACTTCATAACCAATCTAATTCAGTATATTTCTCATTTTAGCAAATAATTTATTGTTTTGAAAACTCTCCAAGAGTTTCAATAATTTTCAAGCTATAAGCTTATACAATATAAGGATTATCAATAAGTTTCGCAGAAACTTTTATATTTTGAATCCTTAAAGAAGTTTTCATACAAATTTTGTCAAGTGACAATATTCAACATTTTATGTGTGACATCTTCAAGTGTCTGGACTGCAAATCAAATAAGTTTTCACTTACCAAGATGCACCCTTTCATATCACTTGATAAATGTTTCTACGTCAGCATGCTTAAATAAACGTAGAATTCAGATCTTCGTGATCTTTTACAATATTACGCCAATATTCTATCAAAGATATCATCGACGATTTCTTATTTTGTATCGGTTCACAATGCGACATAATATTTTGAGATCTCATCACTTCATTATTTTCAGATACTTAAACCTCTCATAAGGTTTCATGAAGTGTTATGTAGTAGGCTCTTCAAGAGCACATTGTCTTCTTATCATGATTATTTGCTCCTTATCCTTTTCAAGGATTATTTCATTTGGAACCGATTAGTCTATCATGTTTCATGCATGCATAGACTTTTCCTTCAAGGACACAAATAGGAGAACTTGTAGCATAAATATGAGATGTTTTCGGCATATGACTTGAATTATCTTATGAATGAGGATCTGATGATAATTCCTAACATACTTCATAGTTGCTTATAATCCCCCATTTGTGTTAGGAAAACTAACATACATCATCCATCTTCTTTGAGGAATCAATCTTTGTGCATCATGGTATATTCATTAATCGTATACCGCACATCAACTATTAGATGGACAACGTGTGATTCCTAACTTAGAACCAATTGAGAGGGAAAAAATAATCATAATTTGTTGATCTAATGCATACAAGTGCTATTGTATGCAATAGATCATATTTCAGACCAACACATGAAGCTTTGTTCTCATTAACAATGGTTTAGCTATTTATCGAAGGCATTCAATGACAAACCATCATCATCAAGATGAATTGTCTTGATTACATAATCTGAAAATTACGTTCTTAACTCAATTTTATTGAGCAAGCAACATTATGAATGTCAAACTGGAGGTTGATAATATATGTACATGTGATTATCCTATATCGATGCATCTTAATAGATCACATGACTGGTGAATGGGCCCATATTCACCTTTTATACTTTTCAGATTTTAAGGGATCCAATCCCAATATTAGTTGGTCCAACCAACTTATTATGAGAACAAGCAACATTAAAAGTAATGAAGAATTTTCTAATTCTTCAATATCTGTTGCATACTCAGTATGCACATCTTTGGTATGTCGCAATCGTTCATGTCAATTTATGAACTTTTAATCTAGTAAACTCCAAGTTGACATGACATGTGCTTTTGCGTTAGTAAATTTCAGTTTTACTATGACATGACTAAATTTCATATTAACTACTCCAGAAGTAGATTTCAAAATAACTCTTCTCAATTATTCTTCCACATTTGGAGGTTAGTTGTGATACCATCAATTCTCAGTTATTCTTCTTCATTCGGAGGTGAGTTGTGATATCATCACAATCAATTCTCAATTATTCTTCCACATTCGGAGGTGCATTGTGATGTCTTCACAACAAAAAATACGTTTGAGTATATATCCAGTCACATTCACCCCCAGGGTATAGATCTATATTTATAATAATCAAAATTTTCATTCCAAAAAATGGAATATAATCATGCCTTAAGCGTATCAAATTATGATAGCTACTACAAAAGCAAATTGAGGCATACATATGATTTATTGTTACCACATTCAATTCAAGGAATGGAACATATTTAATGGGACATGTTTCATTAAATATTCATTATTTTGCATTAGTCATCATAATATCATTAATATAGTGCATTGAGATTCAAACTCAAGGTCTTATCCATATAAAGGCGTCTTAGGCATAAATCGATGGGGATTGAACCCAACATATTATCATCCCTTTTGATAATATTGTTCTTGAGGAATAAATTTAAAACATAAATAGTTTCAAACCAATTATTTTTCCTCAAATCCAACAATAATTATATTATTAGTAGCAAAAGATAAATAACATAAGAAATCACTAACCTTGAAATCCTTAAGATTTATAATCTCACTTTGTTTGATAGAGTCTCGTGTTATAAAATAATAAAGAACAAAAATAAGAATAAATAGAGAGAGAAGAGAGGAGGTTTCTTTATTTCTGTCAAAGATGAGAGATTATAAGATTGAGAATACAATGAACAAAACCCCTTTATTTATAGGAAAAAATACTCCTAGTTTCTGACTAAAAGTCAGATACTTCAAATCCTGATAGATATCAACTAGATCTTATTAGATCTTGATAGACATTAACTATAATGTAAATACATTTATAACACATCTCAATATTTATAGAAGTATTTCCTTAGTGGAGTACAATTATCAATGTTACCATGATACTGTCCAAAAGAATGATTTAGGTTCAATCTCTAAAGGCACGCCGTCATTACCGATAATGACAAAATAGATTTCCGTAATCATAAATCTAACCTATTTTATATATAGAATAATGAAAATTTTCTACAATATACTACTGTATCTTACGTTTGCTCATAGTATTAGGAAGAACAAAATTGGTCAATTATTGGCCCATTTTCCTCGTGAAGTTATTTAGGAGTATTTTTTAAATTGATCGGTATAAAGAAAAATATGAATTGATTCTCATTCCATATATTTTAGTAGTCCTATATATTTTAGGAGTTTAGTTAATATAATAAAAAATAATTAAATAAAATATTGAAAAGACAATTTTGTCTAAAGGAGAGTTTTTTTAATGAAGGACAAAATGGATTTCACACTTTTAATATATTATAGATATAGATATAGATATATATGAAATTAAAGTTATCAATGGAGCAGAAATATTCACATTTTGAATGATGATCCTAACAAATATCGGCTCAATTCGAAAGACATTAAGCGGAAGCGTTTTGCAGCATTGTTATCAAGTTACACGACTGGAAATGTGATTCATGTGATCAAAATTAAATTATACATATATTTTAGAATATAAGCTTATCCACATAAATAACGGAGAACAAATGAATATTTTGAAATGTTATTTTCGAACACCAGAACAAAACTCACTTTTACCACGAGTTCTTAGTAATATGATCGTGGTTTGTCATTACGTGCAACTGTCTCTGCGATAGAAAGAAAATTTTAAGGGGACATCTGGAATATACCAAGAAAAATGAAATTATGTAGTGAGTTTGTTGATTTAGAAGCATCCAGATTCTTTTATTTGACACATCCACTAGATAAAGGGCAATAGCTAGCATGACTCCTGCTTTTATTTTTCACTCATCTTGCCAGATTCATTTGATTTTCTAATGCACCATTATCATGTGATATGTTTATAAATTCTAAATGTTTACTCTTTCTATATGGACGGTGTAATGGTTTTGAACAATATGAATTATCAGCTACACGTAACTGTTTTATATTATAAACATGAAGTGATAACCTTGAATCCGATAAGTAACATGATATAGCCGGTTAATATATAAATACATAAATAATTCTAAAAGATTATTTATTCCATTATCTAGTACAACTTAATAAATACTATTTATGTTACTAGTACTATATTGGGCTTCATACTTTATTGAAATGCATATAGGATTAGCACTGTTGGGGCCTATTGGAGTAGCAAGACTTCTGGCAAAATCTACAAATGATTTAATAAGGCAAGTGGAATGGATGTAATACCAAGTCTTACTACTCAGGCAAAATTTTTGAACAACAAATGTAAGTTCTTCCGATCCGGCAAGACTTGTGAATAATTTAACAAATAGATAGAATGAATATAGTATAGTTCTTCCAATCAAGGTATACAAACTTGTGAACAGTATATGCAAAATTTGTTCATCCGGCAGAACTTGTGAATAACTCTAATTTGTATCAAAGTTACGGTCGCTTACCAAAAATTGTGGAAGTGATAAGTTTTTCCTATTTTACGGAATTAGTTAACAATTGATATCAAAGTGATTCCTCACTTTGACATAACTTGCAGACAAGACATGATCTGCCATGCGAAAAGATTTGTGGATGATTAGTACCATAATTACACCTCATCTATATAATTCGCGAACAAGAGTTTATTTTCCAATCCGATAAGACTTGTGAATGATTTGTACCAGGGTTACACACGTACTTGTGAACAACATATGGTATGTAAATCCAACAAGATATATAGGATAAAGATTGCACTAAAGTTATGTCCTAACTGACACAATCTGTGAAGAAGTATTTCATTCTTCCAATTGTGTTGTGCAGAGGCTTTTTCTTTTTTGGTTTCACATTCGGTCCGGTACTCGCATTGCAGCCCGACTAATCCGGATTCGCGCTAGGCAGTGCTTTTTCGGGGGTTGCGCTCTCTACCAAGGATTTTTTCATACCTAGTGCTCGAACTCAAGACCTCTGGTTAAGGGAGGAGTAGCCCCATCCACTACACCACATCCTTTTCGTGGTGCACCAAGTTTAATTTTGCACAAAAACTAAACAATGAACTCAAATGATCCTATTTGTGCAAATCTAACTGTAGGACATTACTCAGCCCATAACTTGTGTGGCTTCTCCACAACCAGGCTTTTGTAATCACTTATGCTGCACCAATTTCAAATGGCCCAAACTCAATGGCTAGTAAAATCCAAGCCCAAATTTTTTGGTGGATGTTTTATTGTGGCTTATGACAGAAGGGTTAATGGTACTACTATTAAACATACTTTACTTATCTACAAGAATATCTTTATGTTTGGACAAAATTAATGGTAGGGATTCTTGACAAGATGTGAAACTTCACCTCTTTTTCCTCTCTTTTCACACTTGACTTGTCATTTTGATGATGAAAGTCCACCCTTTTTCTATTTGCTTCATTCATATTTCTGATTCCTCTTTATAGCTTAGCCCAAATAGGTGGCTAGTCCATGTACAGTGCCCTAAAAAATATTAGCACTATATAGTCAATCAAGTAAAGAGGCAATGAACTACTAGGGATCAATTCCCCTTATTTCTTAGGAGCAGCAACTTATTCCTTCCTAAATCAGTTAACCATGCCCAAAGTATAACTTGTCTTCATGTAGCCCTAATTACATATAGCTATAAACTTTGTTAGCCAGTGTTATAGTTAATCAAGTAAGAAAAGGAATCTGTGTCTGTGATTAGCTTTTTTTTAAAAAAAATGATAATAAAATTTAACCCCTTCATAGAAACTCTCATCTTTTTCTTTGCTTCCTTGGTACAAAATTATGCTAACCATTCGAACAATCTCATCTTGTCATGTTCGTGGGTAGCGTAGATCATGGAAAATATAACAATATTAATCAATCTCCCAATAAATGCTACCACAAATTTCTATAAAAATGACTCCTCCATTGTTTAAAAACAAAATCTAACTAACTAGATAAAACTCATTTGAAAGAGAAAAATATGTAGTCAAAATAAAACTTTGACTCCTTCATTTGGAAAAAAAAAAAATATAGCTGATAGTGTACCTTCTAAAATTTGTTTTCATGCTTTTCTATATTAACTATCAGAAAACAACTTAGTCTAGCATATATTATATCAAAAAAATAATGTAAATCAGCAGCAGTTGTAGGATACTCTTGCAGTATGCTATGATACCACATGACATATATTATATACTGATAGTATATTATAAAGAACTAATTTATTTATTTAGAAACATACTCCTCAGTCCTATGTTCTATGCAGATGGTATATATTATATACTGATGGGTATCACAAACGTCTTATTCATTCATTCAAGAAAAACACGTAGTCCTCTACGATATCAATTTGTATCTATATCGTGTACTAGAAGTATATTATTGAAGGTTAATAGACTACATATATAATTATTAAATACATCTGGGTTATTCTGTAATTAGTTATTCTTCAGTTCTCTAAATATACAGCTGTAACCCCTTCAATATTAATAGAGATCAATTATTATTAAATCTGTATCATGGTATCAAAGCTAGGGTTTCTTCTTCCGCCCAAACCCTAATCTCTCCTCTTTTCCGACGTGTGTGCGCCGCCGCCACCGTCTACACCACGCCGCACGGCCTCCCTCCTCCGCCGTAGGTCGGCGCCATGGACAAGGTTATTGATCCTCTGTCAAAATTACCGTCTGGAGTAAAATTACTGCTCAGGAATCTCCACAATCTCATCCCCGAAAAATTATCTGACAACAACTACCCGGCCTGGGCACTTAACGTCCGCACCGCCCTCGCAGCCAACTTGCTGCTCGGATGGATTGACGGTGCGGAGAAGCCGCAGCCCGAGACAGCCGAGAAGGACGGCGTCAAGCTCCCAAATCCCGACTACCTTCCGTGGATGATCGTAGACACTCAGATCCGAGCCTGTCTTCTCGCAGTTATTAGCCCCTCTGTGCACAAACACGCCCGGGGTTTTCTCACATCGGCTTCACTTTGGGACGCACTAGCCACAAGGTACAACTCTGTGTCCACGGCTCATATTTTTCAGTTGCGTGACAAATTGCATACTCTTCGGAAGGGAACGAAGACGATGACTCAATACCTTGATGATGTGGCCTCTATTCTGTCTGACCTAGATGCTGTGAACGAGATTATTCCTGAACGAGACGTGGTGAATGCCGTGATACGTGGTCTTCCGGCTGGCTATTCCTCTCTCAAACAGCATATTCGCCTCTCGCCTGTCGAAATCACTCTGAATCAACTGTCTGGATGGCTTAATGCAGAAGAATTGAATCTAGACATGGAACACAAATTACTGCTCGGAGAAGCCAGTTCCACCCCTGGCGTCACGGCTCTTTACTCGGCTGGCAGCGGAGGCTCGGCCAGGGGTCGCGGTGACGATCGCCGTAACCAAGGGCGAGGCAGCGGCGGCGGTGACCGTCGAAACACCGGGCAGCAAGGCAGAGGCGGGCCTCCACCGAGGGACGGCTTCCAGTCAGGCCGCGGACAGGGACGAGGAAACCAGCGGATGCCCACACGAGATCTTCCGACGTGCCAAATTTGTGCTAAACGGGGCCATTCTGCGGCTAATTGCTGGTATCGTTATGATGACTCGCAGAATGTAAATAGCCAGTCCGGAGGATCAAGGGCGATGCATGCGTCCACAAACGCTCAATCTGGCGATTGGTATCTAGACACAGGTGCTAACACCCATGTGACGTCGGATTATTCACAACTTCAAGCTCCTCATCCGTATCATGGCTCAGAAACTATTACAGTAGGCAATGGTCAATCCCTTCCCATCACAAACACCGGCTCTGGGTATGTCTATACCCCAAATGGTAAATTTCATCTCTCAACCCTTCACCACGTCCCTTCCCTCACATCCAATCTTTTATCTGTTTATCGCTTTACTAAAGAAAATAACTGCACCCTCATTTTTAATGACACCAATTTCCAGATAGTGGACAATACCACGAACCGGGTGCGGTACACGGGCCGCTGTGAGCATGGGCTATACACTCTTCCATCCAGGTCTCCGTCTGTTGTGAGTCAAGCCATTCTCTCGTCAACCTGGCATCGCCGGCTTGGGCACCCATCATCCGCCATCACCAAATCCATTTTATCTTCCTTAGGTTTTAATTTTTCAGAAAAATTACATTGCGAGTCCTGTTCAGTGTCTAAATCTTGTCGTTTACCTTTTTCACTGTCTGAACACAAGGCCACTGCGCCATTTCAATTAATTCATTCTGATGTTTGGGGTCCAACCTCAGTTCCTTCTGTTCAAGGTTTTCGTTATTATATCTGTTTTGTTGATGATTACAGTAAATTCACTTGGCTTTATCCTCTGAAATTTAAATCCGAAGCTTATACTATTTTTGTAAACTTTGACCGAATGGTTCAAAATCAATTTAATGCCAAAATCAAAAATTTTCGAAGTGACAATGGCAAAGAATTTGTCAACAATGCATTTGGTGTTTTTCTTCAAAATCTAGGGGCTCTTCATCACACTTCATGTCCATATACCCCTGAACAAAATGGCGTTGCTGAGCGCAAACACCGTCACCTAATAGAAACAGTTGTTGCGCTCCTCCATGATTCCACCTTACCTGTTTCCTTTTGGGTTGATGCCCTTGCTACTGCCAACTACCTCATAAATCGCATGCCCACTCACACTCTCTCCAACTCCACTCCATATGCCCGTCTCTACAATCATCCACCCGACTATATCCATCTCCGCCCGTTTGGGTGTCTAGTTTATCCCTGGTTGCGTCCGCACACTCAACATAAACTTCAACCTCGGTCCACCCCTTGTGTCTTTCTAGGCTATCATCCCACTATCAAAGGTTACAAATGTTTCGATCCTGTATCTCAGAAAACATATGTTTCCCGTCATGTTCGTTTTGTGGAGGAACAATTTCCTTACACAAGTCTTTCCTCTACTCCATACTCCCCCAATCCACTTGGCGTTGTGCCATTATTTCCGTCCTTTTCTCACGCTCATGCTCCGGCTCACTCGGCACCTAACCCGGTACCCCACTACACCACTACCCACCCGAAACCCCAAACCTCCCACCCGAACACCCAGCCGACTGCCACACAACCCACCACTTCCCTACATCATACTCCTAACACACATACAGCCACCCCATCCACCGCTGCACATCCCAGCTCCCACGGCAGCCCCACCCAACCCCCACCCACACATCATACAACTCCACCACCCCTTCCTAATCACCCTCCACTCAACACTCATCCTATGACAACCCGAGCCAAGGCCGGTACCTTCAAACCCAAAGCCTACCACACTCAAATACCCTTTGATGCACATCCCACAACTGAGCCTACTACCTACAACCAAGCCTCCAAAAATAGTTTCTGGTGCCAAGCTATGGATGAGGAATTTCAGGCTCTGAATGAACAACGTACATGGGATTTGGTACCTCTGCCTAGTAACCGAAAGTCTATTGGGTGCAAATGGGTGTTTCGCATCAAACGAAATTCAGATGGATCTCTTTCTCGCTATAAAGCACGTCTGGTTGCAAAAGGGTATCATCAGGAGTATGGTGTGGATTATAAGGAGACCTTCAGCCCTGTTGTTAAGCAACAGACTATTCGTCTGGTCTTGTCTCTTGCTCTTCACTATGATTGGCCGCTTCATCAGCTAGACGTCAGCAATGCCTTTCTTCATGGTCATCTTGAGGAAGAAATCTATATGGTTCAGCCACCGGGATATGTTAATCCCAACCGTCCTCACTATGTTTGCAAGCTTCGCAAATCACTGTATGGCCTGAAACAGGCCCCTCGTGCCTGGTACACACGTCTCTCTACTTTTCTGCAGGGTCTTGGTTTTCGCACCTACCATCATGACAACAGCCTCTTCACCCTTCACTGTTCTCGAGGGACAGTCATCATTCTTATCTATGTGGATGATATTGTTATTACAGGCAGCTCGTCGTCACTCATCACTAAAATTACTGAAGCTATGCATCGTGACTTCAAACTTAAGGACCTCGGTCCTCTGGAGTTCTTTCTTGGCCTCGAACTCATCCGCAAATCGGGAACCATATTGATGCATCAGACAAAATATACCCTTGAACTTCTAAATCGGGCTGGAATGACAGACTGCAAACCCGCGGTCACTCCCATGGCAGTCCGCCAATCCCCAGGGCCGAATACTCCCTTTGCCGATCCTACACTATATCGGAGCCTCGTCGGTGGACTTCATTATCTTGCTGTTACTCGTCCGGACATCCAATATGCAGTCAATCGAGTCTCCCAATCAATGCATGCTCCCACAGAACAACACTTTCAGGCCTTGAAACGCATTCTGCGCTATCTTCAAGGTACTCTTCACTGTGGAATTTTATTTCAAAAGGGCTCGTTTGATATATCTGTTTTTTCTGATTCGGATTGGGCTAACGACAAAGATGATCGAAAGTCCACTACTGGATATATTGTTATGATGGGACCGAATCTGATTTCCTGGTGCACCAAGAAGCAAACGCGAGTGTCCCGTTCCTCCACAGAAGCAGAATATCGTGCCATGGCTGCGGGTGTTGCTGAAGCCATGTGGTTACGATACCTTACGGATGCACTTGGCATTCCCCCCACGAAACCACAGATTTATTGTGACAATCAGTCCACTATTTGTGTTACCAAAAATCCAGTCCTTCATGATCGTATGAAGCATGTTGGGTCTGACTGTCACTTTGTTCGCGATGAGGTACTTGCAGGAGCGATGGCCACGCACTATGTCCCATCTACTGACCAGCTTGCTGATATTCTCACCAAGCCTCTTCCGTTACAGCCTTTTCAGTCTCTCTGCTCCAAGCTGCCCCTCGTTACCGCTGATCAGCTTGCGGGGGGATAATAGACTACATATATAATTATTAAATACATCTGGGTTATTCTGTAATTAGTTATTCTTCAGTTCTCTATATATACAGCTGTAACCCCTTCAATATTAATAGAGATCAATTATTATTAAATCTGTATCAAAGGTAGATTCATTCCTTCGCAAAATTAACTCATCTATCCTATGTGGTATCCGCATGTTATATATCATATACTAATGTAATGTTACGGTGTGCTACTTTAGTCATTCGAAAAACATTCTTCCGTCCTTTATATATTCACATAGTATATATCATATATTGACAGGGTATTATAAAGTGTCGATTCATTCATTAAAAGAACAATATCAATTCCCTATGATATCATGTGGCTATATATCATATAATGGCAGAGTATAATAGAGTAATGATTTATTTATTCAAAAAAAAATCGCAATCCTTTATGCACCTACGTGGTATATATTATCATAGAGGATTGATTAGGATTGATTCATTCCTTAGAAAAAAACACTCCTTAATTCTTTATGACATCACACTATATATTGTATCTTAACATAGTATCATAGAGGACTGATTCATTCCTTCAAAAAAGATCTCCATCTTCTATAATACACCCACATGATATATGTCCTTTACTGTTAGACTATCATAGAGGACTGAGTTTATTCCTTACAAAATTATAATAAAATACAAATAAAGAGCTTAATCTTATTTTGATATTTCAATTTTTGTATCATTTGGAGACTTTTACTTGTGAAAAAAAATAGAATCAGACTTTACATACAAGTTTTGTTTCATGTGTAAACTTTTTTTTTTGTAAAAATATATTTTGTGATAGTAATATAGTTATTCTAATAATATTTTTCAATTAATTTTTGTTGTGATTTCATTACTTAGTTTTTTTTATATATTTTTCTTAGTCTAGAAATGCTTCGCTATTATTATTGTATTTATATTTGATTTTTATCTTGAATATAAATAAAAAGAAAATAGGAAAAGGACAAAAAGATTATAAAAAAATAATGTAAAGAATTGTCCAAAGAAATATATATTGAACTAAAATAATAAAAAAAAAATCATATCGTTAAGTTCAAGAAATATGATAGAATCGTGTTTGAGCTTCTTCCCTGTGTCAATATTGTCTTTGTTTGAGATTGCACATGACTCCAAGAAAATGAAGAAAGCGGTCTCTAAATACGTGTATGGTGTTTCAGCCAATTTGTTTGTGACTCGTGGATTATTAGAGTAATTAATCGATTCATAATATTTGTTATCTATGATATTTATATGATATATATTATACATTGATAAAATATTATAGAGTATTGATTCATTCATTTTAAAAACAGTATTCAATCATCTATATAGTCACATAGTATATTTTATATACTGACAGAGTTTTATAAATTATTGATTTATTCATAAGAAAAAAATCAACTTTTTATAATATCCGCATGATATATATTATATGACAGAGTACTATAGAGTGTTAATTTGTTCATTTAAAATAATTCTCAATCATCCATGACATCCATATGATATATAGTATCATAGAGGGCTAACTCATTCCTTGAAAAAAACCATTTCTCAATTACTATGACACCCACATTATATATATTGTATACTAATAATATAGTATCGCAAAAGACCGATTCATTCCTTTAAAAAAAAGTTCAGTCTTCTATGTGACCACCCCATGATATATATTGTATACTAATAAACAATCATAGAATACTGGATTATTTCTTAAACAAATTATTTTTAAAAGAAAACTAAAAAAGAGTTTAGTTTTATATGTTAATTTTATATCCTTTAGCAACTTTTACTTGTAAAAAACATATAAAAAAAATAAAGTCATATTTAGATACAATTTTTTTCTCATTTGTAGAATAATTTTTTTATAAAAATATATTTTATTATTAATTAAAATTTAAGTAATAAAATAGTGGTTCTAATATTTTTTTCAATTAATTCTTCTTGTAATCAATTTTTATTTTATTTTATAATTTATTAGTGTAAAAATGGTTTGCTATTTGCTAATATTTCTATCCTTATATATTTTCTTATATTAAAAAAACAAAAAAGAGAAAAAAAAATAAAAATTATTTAAAGTATTGTTGAAAAAAATGATATTAAATTACATAACAAAAGAAAAATGTATCGTTAACCTCAAGAAACCTGTTAGACTCGTGTTTGGGCTTCTTTTTTGAATCGAATATCATTTTTGTTTGAACTTGCACAAGACACCAAGGCAAGTCAGGGAAATAAAGGAAGTGGTCTCTAAGCACGAGTGTGGTGCTCCGGGTAATTTGTTTGTTACTCGTGGATTATTGGAGTAATTAATTGATTCATAACATTTGTTATTTATGATATTTACATGGTATACATTACATATTGATAGGATGTCATAAAGTATTAGTTCATTCATTTTAAAAATAATATTCAATTCTCTATATACCCGCATAATATATTTCATATATCGACAGAGAATTATAAATTATTAATTTTTTCATAAGAAAAAAAAATTAACCTTTTATGACATCCACGTGCAGGATATATATTATTTTCTGACAGAATATTATAGAGTGTTAATTCATTCATTTAAAATAATTCTCAATTTTTCATGACATCCACATTATATATATTAGGCTAAACAAATCGACAGACACCTTAACATGACATCATTTTTCACTTTGGTACCTCAAGTGAACGATATTTATTTTAAACACCTAAATAACTATAAAATATGTCATTTTGACATCTTTCGGCATCAACTCTACTGTTGCATCTCAAACGCTGCCAACATGGACAAAACAACCAATTGACTTGTGTCAACTCATTTAAATTGTCACATCACTATATGTACCAACAATTTTATTTTATTTTATTTTTGAAAAAAAGACTAAAACACATGACAATTATGTCCAATGAATGAATGACATGTGTTTTTTGACCAAATAACTACAAAAAAAACTCTCAACAATGTCTTCCCCACCCAACCTTCTTAACCTCCATTAATGGAGGTTAAATTTTCTAAGGATGATAAACATACCTCCCCATTCTCTAAGGATGACAGATACGCATTAAAAGTTTCACGAATTTCAAACATAAGCTATAAAATGTGTCATTTTTTTCTGTTAATTTGATCAAAGAAAAAGAAATCATTTTAAGAAACAAGAATGGTTAAAATCAACAAAAGAAAAAATCAACCATTCTTGTTTCTTAAAAGCAACCATTTTTAATTCTTGATTTCTTGTTTCTTAAAGAAGAAAAATTCTTGATTAAACCATTCTTGTTTTTTTTTTTTCTTAAAATGATTCAAAGAGCTCATATTATTCTCCATCTCCAAAACTCTCATATTATTCTCCATCTCCAAAACTTTTCTCAACACGAAATCAAGTTACAGCTCTTCAAAGATAACAAATATGCTGATGCCAGTAGTTCCATTTGTTTGATAATGCCTTTAAACATTAAAACATAACAAGCTACAAACTCCAACAAAGTATTGTTGGTAATACAAAATCAAATAGAAAATTCTCATTAAAGAAGGAAGATTCTTGGTTTAACCATTCTTTTTTTTTTCTCTATTAGTTTGATCAATGAAGAAAAAATTAGCATACGGATGTGTTAAGAAAATGAAAAAAATGGTGAAAAATTAATGGATTGAAAGAGTGAAGAAGAAAGAGAAGAAAGAGAAGAAAGAGAAGAAAGAAAAGAAAGATGAAAAAATTACGAAAATAACCCTGAAACGCGCATAAAATGCGTGTAACACACGTCCCATAATGACTCAGCAAAAAGTGTCAAAATAACACATCCATAAGCTACTTGAGGTGTCAAAAGTGAACAACGTCCACTTGAGATGTCAAAGTGAAAAATTGTGTCAAGTTAAGGAGCCTATCGATGTGTTTGGCGTATATATTATTATAGAGGGCTAACTCATTCCTTTAAAAAACATTCCTCAATTCTCTATGACACGCACATTGTATATATTGTATACTATTATAGTATCACAAAAGATCGATACATTCCTTCAAAAAAAGAGTTTAATCTTCTATGTGATCTCCCACATGATATATATTGTACACTAATAAACAATCATAGCCTGTATCATTTCTTAAACAATTTTATTTTTTTAAAAGTTTAGTTTGATATGTTAATTTTATATCCTTTAGCGACTTTCACTCGTAAACAACATATAAAAAATAAAATCATATTTAGATACATTTTTTTCCCTCATTTGTAGGATAATCTTTTTATAAAAATATATTTTCTTATTAATTACAATTTTAAGTAATAAAATGATGATTCTAAATTTTTTTTCAATTAATTTTTCTTGTAGTCAATTTACTTATTTGTTTATTTTATAGTTTTATTAGTGCAAAAATGATTTTCTATTTACTAATATTTTTATCTTTATATATCTTCTTATATTAAAAAACAAAAAAGAGGGAAAATATAAAATTTATTTAAAGTATTGTTGAAAAATATATATTAAACTACACATAATAAAAGAAAAATGTATAGTTAACTTCAAGAAACATGATAGACTAGTGTTTGAGCTTTTTTTCTGAATCGAATATCATTTTTGTTGGAACTTGCACAAGACTCCAATGCAAGAGAAGGACATAAAAGAAGCGGTCTCTAAGCACAAGTATGGTGCGTCAGCTAATTTGTTTGTGATTAGTTGGTTATTGAAGTAATTAATAATTCATAATATTTATTATCTATGATATTTATATGGTATGTATTATATACTAATAGGATGTTACAGAATACTGGTTCATTCATTATAAAAACAGTATTCAATCCTCTATATACTCACATAATATATTTCATATATCGACGGAGAATTATAAGTTATTGATTTATTCATAAGAAAAAAAATTATCCTTTTATGATATCCACATGATATATATTATTTTCTAACAGAATATTATAGAGCGTTAATTCATTCATTTAAAATAATTCTCAGTTCTCCATGACATCCACATGATATATATTATTATAGAGGGCTAACTCATTCCTTTTAAAAACACTCCTCAATTTTCTATAACACGCACATTGTATATATTGTATACTAATATAGTATCACAAAAGATCGATACATCCCTTCAGAAAAGAGTTTAATCTTCTATGTGATCATTCACATGATATATATTGTATACTAATAAACAATCATAGAATGTATCATTTCTTAAACAATCATATATTGTATACTAATAAACAATTATATTGTATACTAATTCTTCTTGCAGTCAATTTATTTATTTGTTTATTTTATAGTTTTATTATTCTAAAAATGGTTTGCTATTTGCTAATATTTCTATCTTATATTTATTTTCTTCTATTAAAAAATAAAAAAGAGAAAAAATATAAAAATTATTTAAAGTATTATTGAAAATAAAATATTAAACTACACATAACAAAAGAAAAATGTATCGTTAACTTCAAGAAACATGATAGATTCGTTTGAGCTTCTTTTTTTGAATCAAATATTACCTTTGTTTGAAATTGCACAAGACTCCAAGGTAAGTCAAGGAAATAAAGAAAGCGGTCTCTAAGCACGAGTATGGTGCTTCAGCTAATTTGTTTGTGACTCATGGATTACTTGAGTAATAAATGATATACAAATTAAATTCATTTTAAAAACAGTTTTCAATCCTCTATATACTCACATAGTATATTTTATATACCGATAGAGTATTATAAATTGTTGATTTATTCATAAGAAAAAATTAGCTATCTATGATATCCACATGATATATATTATATTTTGATAGAGTATTATAGAGTGTTAATTCATTCATTTAAAATAATTCTCAATCCTCCATAACATCCACATGATATATATTATCATAATCGGCTAACTCATTTCTTAAAAAGACATTCCTCAATTTTCTATAACACCCACTATATTGTATACTAATATAGTATCACAAAGAATCGATTCATTCCTTATAAAAGGAGTTTAGTCTTCTATGTGACCACCCATGATATATATTGTATTCTCTTATTTATAAGAGGCAGTGTAGCAACTGAAGCAGGCAGGAGGTCGACATGCCTACTTCAGTTGCTTCAATTGTGATTTTACTATATCACCTTTAATTAATTATTAAAAGTTATTTATGTATTAGAAAATTAATAATACTTGATAAAAATAAAATAGATATTTATGACGTGTCTTCTTTAGTTTCTTCAATTGTAATTTTATTATAGCACCCCTAATTAATTATTATAGCCCTAATTAAATATTATAATTCATTTACATGATAACAAATTAATAATATTTAATTAGAAAAAATAAAATAGTTATTTATGACATGTTTGTTTCAGCTGCTTCAATCATAATTTTACTGTATCACCCTTAATTAATTATTATAATTCATCTAAGCATTAAAAAATTAATAATATTTAATAAAAAGGTAAAATAGACATAAACTGAAAATTAACTCTTGATGTTTTAAATTAACTTGACGACTTATATGAGACCCTCTTAAATTTTTTTCATAGGTATTTTTTTAAATTAATTTTGATAAAGGGAGTTCATCAGTTGAAGCCGGCAACAGATCGACATGTCTGTTTCAGCTGCTTCAATCGTAATTTTACTGTATTGCAGCTAATTAATTATTATATATAAGTCATCTACATATTAGAAAATTAATAATATTTAATACAAACAAGTAAAATAAATATTTTTGGCATGTTTGCTTTAACTGCTTCAATCGTGATTTTATTATATCACCCATGATTAATTATTATAAGTCATCTAAGTATTTAAAAAAATAATAATACTTAATAAAAAAATAGATATAAAATGATAATTTTACTATGTCACTTCTAATTAGTAGAATGGACGAGAAATTATTATAAATCACAATAATTTAAAACTTAAATTATTTTTAAAATATAATTGACTATAAAGTGCCACAAAAGATTGAACAAGGAGAGTAACATATATTATTTGAAAATTACATAAAAAAAGTACTAAAAATTACAATGGTTAACAACTTAAAATATCTAAAAAAATATTTAAAATATGATTAATTATCTAAATTTTATTTGTGTCACATAAATTGAAGCAAAAAAATAATTTATATTGCACGGGCCCTCACTATCTAGTACTAATATACAATCACAGAGTACTGGATCATTTCTTAAACAACTTATTTAAAAAAAGAAACAAACAAAAAAAGAGTTTAGTTTTGATATGTTAAATTTATATCATTTAGCAACTTTTACTTCTAAAAAAAATATAAAAAATAAAGTCATATTTAGATACACATTTTATTCTCATTTGTAGAATATTTTTTTTATAAAAATATATTTTCTTATTAATAAAAATTTTAAATAGTAAAATAGTGATTCTGATATATTTTTTCAATTAATTCTTGTCGTAGTCGTTTTATTTGTTGATTTATTTTATAGTTTTATTAGTCCAAAAATGGTTTGCTATTTGCTAATATTTCTATTTTCATATTTAAAAAATAAAAAGAGGGAAAATATAAAAATTATTTAAAGAATTGTTGGAAAAAATATATTATATTGCACATAACAAAACAAAATTATATCGTTAACTTCAAGAAATATAATAGACTCGTGTTTGAGCTTCCTTTTTTTGTATCAAATATTATTTTTGTTGAACTTGTACAAGACTCCAAGGCCAACTAAGGAAATAAAGGAAGTTGTCTCTAAGCACGAGCATAGTGCTTTAGCTAATTTGTTTGTCAGTCTTGAATTATTTGAGTAATTAATGATATACAAATAAAAAGAGTAATTAGATAAGTCAAAAAAATATTTCAAATAATTTACCCATTGTACTCATTTTAGTAAGTAAATATGTATACGGTAATGGAACAAATTGAACTTGTAAAATCTCTAAGCATTTGGACAAGATAATTAGTTGAAACTTAAAAAAAATTATTTCTATTAAAGTTAAAAAATGACAACTAATATTTAGAAATTGGAGTTGCCCTAAGACATAAATTCATCTGAAAAAAATGACGAAAATTTTGTGGGACAAAATCTCTAATTTTAATACGCATCAAAAAAGTTTTTCAATATCATTATTGTTTCAAATGCCCGAAATATTATTTAGAGCAAAATCAGAGAAAATACTGTAGCTTTGTTAAAAAATTCAATTAACCACATAATAATATATATTTTTTTTAAAAAAGGATATGTTCAATTTTTAAATAGAAAAATGTCACGAGGCTTTTGCATTCTTTATTTGTTTGGCATTTTGCGAAATCACATTATACTTCATTTTGTAAATCACTTTTTGAGGAAAAAGAATCTTTAGAGTCCATATACGTTATGTTTTTTAGCTAACAAATTCTCTAAATGATATCTCTATTTCAAGAAAAGAGAATTTTAATAATAACAATTTAGTCCTCATGATTTTTTTCTCTATAAAGGTTTTATGTTTACGTACTAAGGTTAAACATCAAAATGTTTCATAAAATAACTATATGAGAAGCTAATAGATAGTTGAAAATCTTATGTTCTACTATCATGTTATTGAATGCAAAAATTATGCTATTTGTTCGGGTTTCAACTTTCTCAGTATATATTTAAATTAATTTCACTAAATTTGACTAATATCATAGATATATCCATGATTGATCAATAACAACAGACATTAACTCCTTAAAATTCTAGTAGATGGAACATATTAACAAATAAACTAAAAAAAGGTTTAATCAATAAGTACAAAGTATCATTGCATTATTATCTTGCTAAAATGAGAAATGTTTTTGTACTTAATGAATATATATATTTTAAAGAACTTCTACCTTCAAACTATTTTAAAAATGTTATTTTCAAAACATTTTGACAACTTCACAACTTGTAATAAATATGAACAAATAAAAAATCTAAATAATGTATACATTCTCAGTCAATGTATGCATAAGATTTTATTATGTGAATCTTTTCTACTTGATAATAAAAATATAATGAGTAATCTTAATAATTTAGTTGATTGATTAACTGAAGTTTCATTTTATTGTCCAAGATTTTCATAATTATCTTTTAATTCTTTTAAATAATAAAAATATTACTCTTAATTTTTTTAAAAATATACTCCATAAAATGCGTCTTTTAATAAAATTTTCCATATAATTCTAATTAATTAATCACATTTACTTCAATTTACCACTTAATCATTCAACTAAAATTTTCCCACAAAAGAATCAACCCCCCATTAATGGTCACAAAAAATAAAATATGAACAAATAAAAAATTTACAACTTATAATTAATAGGAACAAATAAAAAATCTAAAGAATGTATACATATCCCAATCAATTTATGCATAAAATTATATTATGTGAACCATTTCTACTTGGTAATAAAAGTACAAATGAGAATCTTATTTGCTTAATTGATTGACAATTTAAAATTTCATTTTATTGGTCAAGATTTTCATAATCATCTCTCTAATTTTTTTTTTTGAAAACATTACTCTTAATCTCCCTAAAAGAACACATTTCATAAAATGTGTCTTTCAATAAAGTTTACCATATAATTCTAATTAAATTTAATTACATTTACTTCAATTTACCACTTAATTATAACAAGGTAACATAATTAATTTATTTTACCTCTTGTCATCCTCAACAAAATATTTTCCCATAAAATATCATAGATATAACTATAGCTATGATCGATAAATAACAACGAACATTAACTTCTTAAAACTTCAGTCAGGGAAACATATTAACAAAAAAATTAAAAAGAGTTTTAATCAATAAGTACAAAGTGTCATTGCATTATTATCTTGCTAATAATGACAAAATGTTTTTATACTTAATGTATATATATAATTTAAAGAACTTTTACCTTCAAATTATTTTAAAAATGTTATTTTTAAAACATTACAACTTCACAAGTTATAAATATGAACAAACAAAAAATCTAAAGATTGTATATATTCTCAGTCAATATATGCATAAGATTTTATTACGTGAATCTTTTCTACTTGATAATAAAAACATAACAAGTAATTTTAAGAGTTTTGTAGGTTGAACATCTGAAATTTTGGTCAAGATTCGATTCCGTCATTATCTCCCCATTTTTTTTTAAAAAATAATAAAAATATTACTCTTAGTCTCCCCCAAAAGCATATTCCATAAAATGTGTCTTCTAATAAAGTTTACCATATAATTTTAATTAATTAATTACATTTACTTCAATTAATTTATTTTACCTCTTTTCATCTTCAACAAAATATTTTCCCAGAAAAGAATCAATCCCCCACTAAAATCCATTTTCTTTTTTCATCTCTTTTGACTCAAAAATGCCAAGGTTAAAGCAGGGCTTATGCAAAAAATAGAAAGTAGAGAGAGAAAGCTACAAACCTTTGTTGTGTTTATTTTTTATTTTTAGAGAGAGAACAGAAGAAAACAGTGTGTGTTGTGCTGAAAACGGTTTTGCTTACCTCCAAATTTGTGTTTGTTTGCATTATCTCAATCCTCATCATCATCATCATTATCAGCGAAAATCTCGTGTTCGAATAGCCATGTGGCGTTACTCGTCACGTTTGCGAATTTGTAATTTAGTCGGATTTGAACCGATCTCTTCAACCGACTGACGGAGATTTCTAGACGATTGGAGTTGTTTATATTTATTAATTTTGTTCTATATTTATCAATTTTCGATCATTTGCTTTGCTTTGCTTTGCTTGCTTGGTGAATTCTCTATTGGTGTTTTTTTTTTATTGATTTAATTAATCGGTGTGGGAAAGAAAATGAATGTTGGTGGTGATGTTGGAGCTTCAGCGGTATCACCAGCTCATTTGGAGTGGAAATTCTCACAGGTTTTTGGTGAACGTGCTGCCGGCGAAGAAGTTCAGGAAGGTAAAAATTCATCTGTTACGCTGGATCCACACTTGTTTTTTTTGTGTCATTTGTTGTTTTTAGGTTTTTAGTTCATTGTTTGAAAGGTGAGAAAATCTGTTTTGATTTCGATTACGGATTTGCATGCCAAACACACTGGATATGAACAGTATCGTGCAAATGAACTGACCAAGTTCACTTTTTTAGCTTAAGTTTATGTGTTTTCTTTCTAATTTTGAAGATTTTTGAATTATTACTTGTTAAACTTTATTCAATTGCAAGGGTGATTAGTTGATGGTGTAGGTGATGTATGAACTTATTGATCAAGTGTGTAGAGCTTTCATACTTCAGTTTAAGTTATAAGAGCATGAATTGCTTGTTACAGTCCTGAATTCGCATATGATGTATTTGTGACAAAGTAGTTAAGTGTTTTGCCTCTAGGTATACTCTACCTGTGTAGCGGTATCAGTTTCGGGAACATGTACCCTCTTGTTTAAGGTTGTTCAACCTTTTATGATGCAGTCACTAGACATCTTTTTAGCTCCTATAATAAGTTTCTAGAGATTGCAGGGCATACATCAATACTCCGTGGGATGGTTGCCCAGACAGACAATCCAAATCCATACTGGCTGAGATGCCTAAATGGTCAAGGTAGACAAAACACCTTTCTTGAGTTTTGGAAAGATTGGAGATTGCCCATGGGGTGTTGGCTTGAATCCACCCAAGTGCTTAACTGCACCATGACAAATGGAGACTGTCCCAGTGAGAAGACTTTGGTTCAAAATTGTTCTGCTATTAGAACTTGTCCATTTCATATAGTTTCTAAAGTTGTTCGATGAGAATTTATTCAATGCTGTTAGGCTTCCTGATAGTATTTTGTATCAGCTAAGTTTTCTATTGTGGTTTCAAGATGCTTCATGAAGGGGAACCTTGGAGCAACGGGAAAGTTATCTCCGTATGACGTATAGGCCACGGTTCGAGCCGTAGAAGCAGCCACTAATGCTTTTCTTAGGGTAGGCTGTCTACATCTCACCCCTTGGGATGCGGCCCTTCCCCGGACACTGCGTGAACGCGGGTGCTTTGTTCATCAGGTTGCCTCTTTTTTTCTTCCCTGAGATGCGACGTCATTGGACTCTTGATGGGTGGTCAAGTTGTTTATTGTAATTTGATTGACATCTCCCTGGCAAAAGTTCATATCCATCTGCTGAGTGTTTCAGCCTTCTCCATCTCCTATCCTTGTGCTTTAACTTCCTCTTTTAGAACTATCCTGATTCCATTTCTCAACAACAACAACAACAACATACCCATTGAAATCCTGATTCTATTCCCCAAAGTGTTTCTGGATGCACCCATTGCATCGAAAACACATCAAGGAACAAGGTCCATGCCTCCCATGTATATTGACTATACAAAAAATAAAAAAATGAGCGGGAGATCCACTGTTGGCTTCACGTAGAGAACACCTACTGCATAGCTGGAAACCTTCTTAGTAAATTGTTCTGTGTTAGGAATGCTTCCTGTACTGCCAGCGAGCCAAAGCAAGGTGCTCTTGGTAATTTTCTTTTCTTCCTCACTGCTTTCCATGGCCATATTTCCTGCCCTTTGGAGATTTATCTGGTAATAGCAAGATTTTATTAACTTTCCTTTTCTGTCCTCTGTCTGTTCTAGAGAATCAGGAATATCTGCCTGTATGCGGACTCCCTCTAGTCTGGATAACAGCTACCTGAAGTTCTCTACTTTCCAATTATAGAACTTTCTCCCCAAGCCAAAATTCCAACTTTGGTTACTCCAGCATTGAAAAATTGTTGTTTCTTGCTTCAACGTCATACCAAAATCTCAGGGAAGTTCCGTTTCATGGGAATTTAAGTCCAACCAAGGATTCGGCCAGATTCTGGGTTTTAAGCTCTGTCCTATAACAATTGGTTTGTTAGTTATAGCTGAAAATTTAATTTATGAAAGAGAAGTATATTTTATGACCTTTGGTATAGCTTAGTTCATTGTACCCGTTAAATAATTACTGAAGTACCTCAGAGAGTGAAAACGTAAAAGGAGGAAGTAATAAGAAGTTGGATCGACTGGTAGCTCTTTCGTAATTTTCACAATTTGGGTCCAAGTGAGACTCCTACAGAAGTTAAATCCAGATTAGGATTTTCTTTCTGACTTTACTCAGCCATTAGGGTTCCTTTTTTGTAGAACATGGATTGTCGTTGAAGTTGTTTCCCCTCAATAGAAACCACACTCAAGCTGCCTTCTCGTTATGCTTTTTGTGCTTGGATGCTTTTCCTTCAATCCTCATGGTTTATTGATCAAGCATGCAGAATATCACAGTGGAAGAAAAGAGGCACTGACTGATACTGTCGATCAACGAAATTTGCCGAAGAGTGCCTAGAAACAACACTTATAGTTGCAGAAGTCCTAGTTCATGGAGCTAGTTTGCTTGACTTATGGAGGCGGTCTTGTTATTCTATCTAAAGACGTAGTTTCTATAATTTGGAAGCCAGAAGACTTCTTTTAAGTTGCAAGGCTCTGTGGAAATCCATGGCAGTACCAAATTCACTATGTTTCTTGGCAGTTATGCCCTGTTTAAGTAGAAGAGTTGCATTCCATCAACAGTAATCCTCTTTAAAGAAGGTGCTTTGAGATCTTATTACGTGTTTAAAGTATCTTATCTCTTTCTTTTGTAATTTTGCCTCGCTCTAGCATTGTTGAGGTTTTGATTTTATATGTTTGCTTCCAATGTTTCTAAAAGTGAAAGTGCAAAGAAGCGACATGTTACGTTGAGCTTCAAAACGCGAGAAGTGAAGTGCACACCTTTTTAGACTTCTATATGTTGATTTAACATATCCCCTCAAAGTTGAGACTCGAATAATCAAGTGATTCTCAGTAAATCACTTTGCGCATGTTGTTTAAAGCACCCACTTCTTTAAAGTGCATAGCCCCTCAAAGTTGAGACTCGAATAACCTAGTGATTCTCATTAAATCACTTTGCGCATGTTGTTTAAAGCACCCACTTGTTAAAGCGCGTGATTTCACTCATGAAATGATAACATCCTCACTTCTCATCGTTTCATCGCTTTAAACAACTAAGTGATGGCATTTAATAACACTTCCTTCTTTAATAGTATGTTAATAAATTCATGCAAACATTCATCATTTCTGTATAAGGACAGACTCGTCATTTCAGAGCTTTCTTTGCATGGTCTTGAGTGAGTTCATTTAGTGTAGCTTTGTATGGATATAAATAAAAGAAAATGTAGGCTTTGGACAATTCTTAACAATGTTGCACTTATCTTGATGTCGGAGCGTAATGATCATATGTTTGAAATGCATTGTATGTGGGACACCTTACGTTCATGAAGTGAAACCATCTTTTGGCTAACCTAGTCTCCTCCTTCCCTTTAAAATCGTGCATGAGACTGGCATCTCACACAACTCCAAGTGATAAAAGAAATAAGAACCCATTTTCTTTCCTTTTTAGTTACCTTCCTAGCATATGTGTAAGATCGAATGCATTTGTTACCTTCCTAGCATATGTATAAGATCGAATCCATTTGATTTCTAAAAGGAGTTACTAAATTCTTAACTTTTAGAGGAATCCTTCGTCAATCATTCACAATTTTTTTGATCTTTTCGACCTTGGTTTCGTCGGAGCAAGTCAGAAAGATTGGGAAGTATAACCATATGATTTAATTCGCTCTCAATGGCCACAACATGATCCTCTTAGGGTGATCATTATGTCGACAGATGCTCTTGTTACCCATGTAGTCTCTGAAGGATGAAAACAACTATGTAACATCTACATCGAGAATTCAAGTATATTAATCTAACTCCTCAAGTTGAAATTAGAATAATCAAGCAATTCTAATTAAATCACTGTGTGTATATTTTTAAGCTCACACTTGTCTAAAACGCGTGGCTTCACTCATGAATCGATTACCCCTTCGCTTCGCATTGTTTCATCGCTTTAAGCGACGAAGTGATGGAATTTAATAACATTTCCTTCTTCAATAGTTGTGTTGATAAAGACATGCAAATGTTCATCATTCTTTATAAGAATAAGCTCATCATTTTTTATCTTTCTTTGCACGGTGTTTGAGCCTCTATATAAGAACAAGGGTGACATCCAGAGTTGCACCAACTATAGGGGTATTAAGTTGTTGAGTCACACGATGAAGATTTGGGAGAGAGTGGTTGAGCGGAGGTTGAGGAGGATAGTGTCTATTTCGGAGAATCAGTTTGGATTTATGCCCGGGCGCTCGACGACGGAGGCAATTCATCTGGTGCGGAGACTGGTGGAGCAGTATAGGGAAAGGAAGGACCTGCACATGGTGTTTATCGACTTGGAGAAGGCATACGACAAAGTCCCTAGGGAGGTGCTTTGGAGATGCTTGGAGGTGAGTGGGGTCCCGGTAGCGTACATCAGATCGATTAAGGACATGTATGAGGGAGCAAAGACTCAGGTGAGGACGACAGGAGGAGATTCAGAGCATTTCCCGATTTTAACGGGGTTGCATCAGGGATCGACTCTTAGCCCATTTTTGTTTGCGGTGGTGATGGATGTGTTGACGCGGCGTATTCAAGGTGAGGTGTCTTGGTGTATGCTTTTTGCTGATGATGTTGTTTTGATTGATGAGACGCGAGGAGGTGTGAATGATAAATTGGAGGTTTGGAGATAAACCCTTGAGTCTAAAGGGTTCAGGTTGAGTAGGAGCAAGACTGAGTATATAGAATGCAAGTTTAATGACTTGAGGCAGGAGGACGACGGGGTAGTGAGGTTGGGGTCCTAGGTTGTTTGTAGGAGGGATAATTTTAAGTATCTCGGGTCAATGATTCAGGGAGATGGTGAGATTGATGAGGATATCTCCCATCGTATTGGGGCAGGTTGGATGAAGTGGAGGCTCGCCTCGAGAGTGTTATGTGATGAGAAGGTGTCGCCCAAACTGAAAGGCAAGTTCTACAGAGTGGCAGTCCGGCCGGCCATGTGGTACGGAGCGAAGTGTTGGCTAGTCAAGAACTCATGTTCAAAAATTGAAGGTGGCGGAAATGCGGATGTTGCGTTTGGGCTTACTAGGGGTGATAGGGTTAGGAATGAGACTGTCCGTGAGAAGGTTGGAGTGGCTTCGGTGGAGGACAAGATGCGGGAAGTTCGACTGAGATGGTTTGGACATGTGATGAGGAGGGGCACGGATGTCCCAGTTCGTAAGTGTGAGAGACTAGCTTTGGATGGCTTCAGGCGGGGTAGGGGTAGGCCGAAGAAGTATTGGAGAGGTGATTAGACGTGCCATGGAGCAGTTACAGCTTACCGAGGACATGACCCTAAATAAGAAGGTGTGGAGGACGCGAATTAGGATAGAAGGCTAGTGCATGTGGGGGGTGCCTTTGGTACGTTAGTGTAGGATATTAATGTGTGGGTGTCTTATCTCTGTTATGCCATCTTGTTTCATGCTTTTATTATGGATTTGTTTATTATTCTCTGTCTTGAGCCGGGGGTCTATCGGAAACAACCTTGCTACCTCTCCGGAGGTAGTGGTATGGACTGCGTACATCTTACCCTCCCTAGAGCCCACGGTGTGGGAATACACTGGGTTTGTTGTTGTTGTTGTTGTTTGTTTGCATGGTGTTTGAGTTAGTCATTTAGTGTAGCCTTTGTATAGTTATCTATAAAAGAATGTAGACTTAGGACAATTATCAACAATGCAACATATCTTGATGTTGAAGCATAATTTGTCCTACGTTTGAAATGCAATGTAATAGGGACACCTTACGTTCTTTAACTAATAACCATCTTTCGGCTAACCTATCTTCATCCTTCCCGTCAAACCCGTGCATGAAACTTTCATTTTACATAGCATTTAAGTGATAAAAGAAAGAAGAGCCCATTTTGTGTCTTTTCTTGATTACCTTCCTAGCGTATGTATAAGATCAAATCCTTTTGATTTCTAAAAAGGATTACTAATCCTTAACTTTTCGAGGAATCCTTTATCAGTCATGGACAAATTTTTTCAATCTTTTCGACCTTGGTTTCGTTGGAGCAAGATTGAGAAATATAACCATATGATTTGATTCACTCTCAATAGCATCCACGAGATGATCATCTTAGGGTGATCATTATGTTGACGAATGCTCTTGTTAAACTCATATCTGAAGGATGTGAACCCACTATATAGTATCGACACTGAGAATTCAGGTATATTAATCAAACTCCTCAAAGTTGAGATTCAAATATCAATGGATTCTTATTAAATCATTTTATGTGTGTTGTTTGAAGCGCAAACTTCTCTAAAGCTCGTGGCTTCACTCACAAAGCGATAACCCCCTTCGCTTCACATTGTTTCGTCGCTTTAAGTGGCAAAATGATGTCATTTAATAAAAACTTCCTTCTGTAGTAGTTGTGTTAATAAATTCATGCAAACGTTCATCATTTCTTCCTAAGGATAACCTCGTCATTTCGAAGCTTTGTTTGCATGGTATTTGAGTGAGTTCATTTAGTGTAGACTTTGTAAAGATACATATAAAAGAAAATGTAGGCTTTGGACGATTCTCAACAATGTTGCACTTAGCTTTATGTTAAAGGCGTAATGATCATATGCTTGAAATGCATTGGATGAGGGACACCTTATGTTCTTGAATTGATAACCATCTTTGAGCTAACCTAGCCTCCTCCTTCCTTCAAAACCGTGCATGAGACTTTCACCTTACGTGGTTCCTAAGTGATAAAAGAAGAACCCCTTTTCTTTTCTTTTGATGACCTTCCTTCCTAGTGTATGTATAAGTCTAAATCTATTTGATTTCTAAAAAGTATTACTAATCCTTAACTTTTTGAGGAATCTTTCATCATTCATTCATAATTTTTTCAATCTTGTTGTCCTTTGCTTCGTAGGAGCAAGTCAGAAAGATTGAGAAATATAATAATGTGATTTAATTTGCTCTCAATAGCCGTGAGATGATCATTATGTCATAGGATGCTCTTGTTATATTCGTAGTCTCTGAAGGATGAGAACCAACTATGTAGCATCTACACCGCTTCATTATGAAGAGATAACCCTCTAACTTTGCAACGTTTTGGCGCATTAAGCGGCATTTCATGCAAATGTTCATCATTTCTTTATAAGGATAAGCTCGTCATTTAGGAGCTTTCTTTGGGTGGTATTTGAGCGAGTTCATTTAGTGTAGGCTTTGCATAGTTACCTATAAAAGAAAATGTAGGCTTTGGACAATTTTCAACAATGTTGCACTTATCTTGATGTTGAAGCGTAATTTATCAGACGTTTGAAATGCATATGTTGAAGGGACCTAAGTTACTCGTACTCTTCACTTTTGGTGCTGCATTTGTGTCGACACGACATGGGTGTGGGATCCGTACCCATTTTGGCCAACCGATTTTGGGTACTTTGACCAAAATTTACTGGGAGAGTCCGGATAGATTTAAGAAATTTTGTAATCAAAACAAAATAAGGTGAAATTGAAGAAGATGGAATACCTTGTATATAGGAACTTCTATGTTATTGCTTTTCTTTTTATCTCCTTTCAAGATTTTCTTCTTGAACAATATTTTCTCCTCAAGTTTTCCACATAATATCTCATAATTTATGTTTTCTAATTCTATTTTTAGATATTTAAATTATTTTTTACCGAATTCCCGCACCCGTATTCATCTCTAGATCCATATCCCCGAATCTTTGAAGTGAGACCGTGAAGGAACCGACCTCTAGATCCGTACCTGTATCAATGAGACCGTGAAGGAACCGACCTCTAGATCCGTACCTGTATCGGACACCCGCACCTGAGTCCGATCAACTTAGGAAGGGACAGCTTACGTTCTCTAACCGATAGTCATCTTTCGGCTAACCTATCGTCATCCTTCCCCTCAAAACCGTGCACGGGACTTCTATTTTACATTGCTCCTAAGTGATAAAAGAAAGAAGAACCATTTTGTTTCTTTTTGATTACCTTTCTAGCGTATGTATAAAACTGAATCCTTTTGATTTCTAAAAAGGATTACTAATCCTTAACTTTTCAAGGAATTCTTCTCCATCACTCATTCACAATTTTTTCATTCTCTTCGACCTTGATTTTGTAGGAGCAAGTTAGATAGATTGAGAAATGTAACCATGTGATTTAATTCACACTCTATATCCACGAGATGATCATCTTAGGTGATCATTATGTCGACAGATGCTCTTATTACGCTCAAGGCTCTCGGAAGGATGAGAACCAACTATGTAGCATCTACATCAAGAATTCAAGCACGTGACTACAAGGCGGATCCAGGATAGAAAGTTTATGGGTTTAAAACTGTCTCAAATTAGAAAAAAACATTATTATAAGTGAGGTTCCAATTCTTCTGCTGGACCAAAAATTTACTTTGCTATAGGGTTCCCATCAAATAGTTTTTATATATTTAATGAATTTCTCAATATAAATATAGGGTCTACGCAAAAGTTACAGGCTCCGGGGACTGATACCCTAGATCCATCCTTTTGTGACTCGTGAATTTGCTGCCAGTAATACTGTTTTGCAGGAATTTTTTTTATGGTTGCCTTCATCTGAGTTCATTTAATATAGGATTTTACAGTTTAGGATACTGCAGCATTTATGCTGATATTGCAATATCCAGGTGAAAGAAAGAGACAGAGGGTTGTCTCTCAATATTGGGCATGGTTTCCTCTTAATAATACCCAGCTTGTCCTTTGGTGTATAACGTACTTTGACTAGTAGTTTTGGCAGTTCGTGTTACATGAAGATAGTTGTTGACAGTTTACTGTCAGACTTTTGCACGTAGATGAACCTTCCTGTGAAGCCACGGAATTGTCGGATCAATATTACAAAACTTGATGTCATGCAATAATGCTGTTGATGCAATAATGCCGTTGATCTTTCTACAGTTGCATAACTTTCTCAAATAGTGGGAAAATCTTTCCTAGAAAATTTTGACACTTTGGGGTCTTATGATTTGTTTTCTGTCTCTGTTATTGCAGTTGATGTCATCTCAGCTATTGAGTTTGATAGAACTGGTGACCATCTTGCCACTGGGGATCGCGGGGGTAGGGTGGTATTATTTGAAAGGACCGATACAAAGGAGGTTGTTTCTTCAACCTTGTAGTTATTCAGATTTGGAGGTTCTTTTAATTGATCAGATCTTTACCGTGCACTATTTTTTTGTTAGCATGTTGGAAGCCGAAGAGAATTAGAGAGAATGGCTTATCCAGTCACCCGGCATCCCGAATTCCACTACAAGACAGAATTTCAAAGCCATGAGCCTGAGGTAGGTGACACATCTCTATTTGTAACCTTCTTTCCTGCTGGTTTTTTTGCTTAGGAACTCTTTCATCGAGTACTTGTCGGGCAACAATATTTAAAAGAGCTTACCTTCAGGTTCCCTTGTCCTGGTAGAGATGTGGATTACTGCCCTTTATTTAATAACTGTGGTATCCAGTCCAGCTTCACACATTTTGATTTTTTCCACGGGATACTTGCTATACCTCCCACCGGTTGCATTGCAACCTGAGACCTCATGGTTCTTAACCCACCTCATTAACCACTGTCCCACACCCTTGAGTGCAAGTAGATTATTGCTTTTCATACTGCTAGTTTTCACTCTTCATCTGCTCTTATTTCCTCCTTTTGCCGATTCAAGTGGAACTCTAATTTCCTGTTTTGCATCATTCAGTTTGATTATTTGAAGAGTTTGGAGATTGAGGAGAAGATCAATAAGATCCGGTGGTGCCAAATGACTAATGGTGCCCTCTTTCTTTTGTCTACGAATGATAAAACTATAAAGTTCTGGAAGGTAAGGTATCTCATTCGATTTGCTTCTCCACAATTCTTAGTGGTAGTAAATGTAGCATAGGTGTTTGATTACCCCTATCAAGTAAAAAGAAAATGTATCTTTTTCCTTATTTACCTTTCCCAAAGTACTGTTACATGGGAGAGTGATCTTAATAGCAATTTCAAGTGTGTAGTCTGACATGTCTTCATCTTCGAATTCATGATAGTATTATAAATTTGTTGTATTAGGAAGAGGCTGAGAAAAATTGTGTGGTGGGATGCCTGGGAAAAGTGAAATTTGGTTGAATGCGTTGAAGTTGTCTTTTGTTGGGAATATTGTTTCTTTATAGTTGTACATCATCCATGGACAGAACTCGTCTTCCATTCTTGTGGACTGCGTATTAGTTGAGATGCGCAATTTTTTGACAAGCTACTATTGAAGCACCTAGTTCTGCTTGTTGAGGGTGACGCTGCCTATCAACATGCTAATTTGCTTCCTAATTATTTTTTCTAAATTTTCAGGTCCAAGAGAAGAAGGTTCAGAAAATATCTGACTTGAATGTGGACCCTTACTTAGGTGTTGCAAATGGCAGCATGCCCAGTTCAAGCGTTTCTTCCAGTCAAAAACAGCATCTTGCAAATGGCTGCTACACAGATGGATCTTCCCAATGTTTAAGCAATCATTTGTCATTTCCACCTGGGGGTCTTTCTGCATTGCGCTTACCTGTGGTATTGTACTTAAGCTATATATGCAACTGCCTATCTTCTACTGCATGTGGATGTCAAGTTTTTCTATGTGCATTGGTTTTTGTAACCTCTCCAAGTATGTAGATTAGTTCTCTTAATTATGTCCAGCAATACCTATAAAAACAGCAACTTTATTGGTAAAAGGTTGCATATAATTGCCAGAAAGAAATTACTATAGAGAGGAGAATGTTTCACAAATTAATGTTTGAGCTCAACTCATATATGATACTCCTTACTTTGGTTTATTTGGAGAATCTGTTTTGATGACTTGCATATTATTCCAAAATATCTGTTAAGGTGTATCATTTTGGTTAATTTGTTCATCCGTGTTTTGGTGCAAAATACAAGAAGCCAGAAATATAGCTGTATTTCACGTTTTAGTATATTCCAAGTTGCACCTTTTAATATTTTTTAACGATGCGTTCAAGCTAATACATATGTACACGTGTGTATTTGTGCTTGCATGGATATGGGTCAGCACATAGATGCGTGTATTTTCTACTTCTCAGGCTGGGTAACTGAAAACCCTTAATGCTTTTGTTCTTGACTATTTTCCTCTTTGCTGTAGGGATTTTCATGGGGCTTTAGCTCATGTTCTCCCTGACAAATGCTGTTTGTTGAAATATTTTTCTGTCTTTGTTATTTCATCTGCATCTAAGAGCTTTGGAATCTGAATTGCAGGTTACTAGCGGTGAGAGCAGCCTTGCTGCTAGATGTAGAAGAGTGTATGCCCATGCACATGACTATCATATCAATTCTATTTCAAATAACTGGTGAAGATCCATGCTCCTTTGAGATCTGATTTACCATGTCTCTTTCATTTGTGAGCGTGTAATAGTAATTTTTGTTCATTTCTTTCTTCCATCTAGTGATGGGGAAACATTTATATCAGCTGATGATCTCCGTATTAACCTTTGGAACTTGCAAATAAGCAATCAAAGTTTCAATATCGTTGATCTCAAGCCTGTAAATATGGAAGATCTAACTGGTGAGTTTTTGGTATATCGATCTTAACTTCCATTTTGTTGTGGTCACCTCAATACATGATAGTTTTCTTATTTATTTATTTATTTATTTATTTATTTATTTATTTATTTATTTATTTATTTATTTATTTATTTATCAAACGCTTGTTTCTATGAATGCTCAAATTTGCTTACTTGTTTGTTATTGCAGAGGTGATAACTTCAGCTGAATTTCACCCTACTCATTGTAACATTTTGGCTTATAGCAGTTCAAAAGGATCAATACGTTTGGTAGATATGCGGCAGTCAGCATTGTGCGACTCGCACTCTAAACTGTAAGAATCACACTTAACTTGTCGTCCTTTGCTGATGAGTGTGTTTCTTTTTTATCCTGTAAAACAGAACAAGATATCACCTGCAAAGAAGTATTCTGGAAGAGCACTAGTTTCTTACCAGTATAAAGGGCTCTGAAAAATGATATCCTTCAAGTTGAGAGATACTTATTTTAAAATTGCTTTCTCGTAGCTTTAATAAGTTGAAATGTTGGGTTTTTCCTACGTGCAGGTTTGAGGAACAGGAAACTCCTGGCTCAAGATCCTTTTTTACCGAGATAATTGCTTCAATTTCAGATATAAAATTTGCAAAGACTGGAAGATACATACTTAGTCGTGACTATATGACCCTTAAGGTTGGTCCTTCACTCTTTTCTCTAGGGCTAATCCTTTTCAGTTGACTGATATGAGAGATGTGCAAATTGCGTATCACATTCTTGACTCTCTTAAGTACTGTCTGATTTGTAGAAGTAAGGAAAGGTAACATGACTGTGGTCCACTGCATCTCTAGGTCCATTCTTGGTAATTGGTTTGGGAACACGTTTAGTGAATGAGCTGTGGCAATTCTTCACTGCCGTAGTGGGATCTAATTTGCTAGTATACCTACCTATTCCTGAAAAGGCACATTGATAAACATTTATAGTGCAATTTGAGTTTTCTTTGCTGAAATATTTTGTTAGAAGACTTTCTGGAAGATGGGACTGTATCTTCATGTGTGTTTTTTTCCTCATCTTGTCTGTTTATTTTTTGCAAGTAAAAGTATTGTTTCACAAAATGGTACCAAACGGGTACTGCAAAACTTTTCATGATTTTACATATCTAAAGAATTCAAAAAAGATTTAACTTTTCAAAGTTCCATTAGGTTTAGCTTCATTTGCAACTTATGTTAGTGAATCTGAAAAAAGTTGTTTAGAACAGGGTTACTATTATACTAAGTTTCTGCAAGATCTCTACTTTCTGTTAGCTTTAGGTTAGGTAGGTGGGCCTACTCACCAAATTTTTTGTTTTTAAGGAAAGAAACAATGAGAAGAAGTGAGGGGTATAGGACCTGGTCTTCAGTTTGAATTTGCTGCTATTTCTGTCACTGATTCTTTTTTCCCAATTAGGTAATCCTAACCTAATTATATGAAAGAAAGATTGTTCCTTGTTACTGAAACTCACCTTACCTTGCAGCTGTGGGACATAAACATGGATTCTGGTCCAGTTTCAACTTTTCAGGTTCATGAATATTTGAGACCAAAGGTGAATTGCTCTCTCCCAGAGTTAGGTGTTTGTGCTTGGTTAGTTTCTCATTTGTGTCTGAGCTGATTAATAATTTTTTGTATTGCTATGCAGCTGGGTGATTTATATGAGAATGATTCCATCTTTGATAAATTTGAGTGTTGCCTTAGTGGTGATGGTTCACGAGTAGCAACTGGATCTTATAGGTGCGTAGAGTTCTTTTTTTTTTTCTCTCTCCTTTTGCTTCTTGACCAGTGATTATTTCTCAATAAATACTGTCTACTATTTCAGCAATCTGTTTCGTGTGTTTGGTTGTGCTGCGGGAAGCACGGAAGCAACTACATTAGAGGCGAGCAAAAACCCCAGGTACCTGTACTAAAAGTTTTTCAGCATGTAAATTTTATATGGATATGTTGTAAAGTCATGGATTTTGGTCTTTGATTATTTTCCTTTAGAAGACAAGTGCAGACCCCTTCGAGGCCTTCCAGGTCCTTGGGCAGCAGTATAACGCGTGTTGTCAGGAGAGGTATGCTTTTCTAGATACAAGTATAAAGTTTCTTCCCATATCTGAGCACGTTCATTATCTATACTTGAAAATTTGCGCCATCACTATGAAATATATCTGAATCTTTATGATGCATTACAGGATCAGAAAGTCCTGGGGCTGATGCTAGTGGAAACTCGTATGATTTCACAACCAAACTGCTCCACCTTACATGGCATCCAACTGAAAATTCAATTGCATGTGCTGCTGCAAACAGCTTGTACATGTATTATGCATAAGTCATGATAAGAGGAATCGGATTCTCTTGGCAGAAGGCTTCGTTTCAAAGAATGGACAATTTAGCAACGTACTTTGTCAACAACCCGACGCTCTAGTTCTTGTTCTCTTCTTACCATATTCTCCCTCACCCTTGTCGAAATTCCCTATGTATCAAGTTAATGTCAGGACAGATGTCATTATAGTTCTCCCTTAAGCAAACTGATAGATGTGCAGAAAATGTCTCTAGCTTTAAGGTAAATGCAGTTTTTTTCTCTAGATTTAAGGTAAATGCAGTTTTATTTGAAATCTTGCTGGAAAATACCTGCGGGCTAACTTTATTGGGTTAGAATTATATTTTTTAGGGTAATTTTTTGTTGTTGTTTTCTTTTTGGCTATAGACTAATGTAGGTATTTTTTTCTCCTTTGCTCCTGTAAAAGTAGTTCAAGGGCGCTGGTATTTTTTCACCTGCATTTTATCTGCTTTGGTAAAGTGGAAGTTGCACTGCCAACCTTTGTATCACTTGAGGATTCTCAAAGTGAGACCCGGGGAGGGTAGTGTGCAAGTAAGTATACCTTACCTCTAGTTCAGAGGTAGAGTGGTTGTTTTTGATAGATCCATGCTAATTATTTGGAAACTCCTCAACATGATATAAATTGTCAATTAGCCACTCCAGCTTAAGGAGTGGATGGGCACCTCCTACTTTCTTGATTTATAATGTGATTTATTTTGGATCAAGTTTTTATGACTAAAGTGACAGGTAAAGATAACTAAAGGTCATCATATCTTTGATGACTGAACACATTCATTGGCATCTCTACGCGACAAAAATGACAAACAATTCTATATGATTTTTCTCAAGATGTCCTTAGAATCTTCTCCCTTTCCTAAAAGGATTATTCATTGGATGTTAAAACGCATGCGCTCATTTTTCACGACTCCGGAGGTAGAAGGGCTACTTTTCTTTTCTGAGGTAAAATACCAAATCAGACACTTCATTTTCAAAGATATCAAATGAAACAAAACGCTGTGCATGGAGCGACTTATTTTTTTTTTCCCTGAACGGGCGCTGGAAATCAGGCGACTTTGCAAACATGAATGTTACGTTACCTTAAGTCTGCTATCAGATTCTATAATTATCTTATCTTTAAATATTATCAGCTTCTATAAATATGTAAATAACATGCATATACATGTATAAACGATGCAAACATGAATGTTAAAATTACGGCGGAATACATCGGCAGACCCCTTAAGTACGCACCATTTTTTACTTAGGCACCTCAAGTAGCCATAAAGTGTGTCATTTTGGCACCTTTTGCTGAATCAGCAAAGAGAGTGTATTACACTTGCTTTTAAGCGCGTTTGAGGGGTATTTTCGTAATTTTTAGGGGTATTTTTGTAATTTTTCTTCTTTAAGTTTTTTTAAAAATTATTGAAAATCACAGTCTTCTCCACAGCTTTTTTTTTTTAGCTTAACCTCCTATAATGGAGGTGAAATCAACACTCAAAAATAAATTTCACTCCATTAACAAAATACTCACTCCATTAACATGCCTACAACAATAATACACATCATGAACATCAAATAATACTCCTTCCATTAATCAACGAAACACACCCAATTATAAGAAATTCAAGAGGAAAAGTACTGAAAATTTATAGTCAAAATTTCCAGAAGATAATGAAATAATCATGATTGGAACTGAAACTTTCCAAAAGTACTGAAAATTGGAACTGAAATAGTGAAATCTTGGCTCAAAAAGGGCTGAAGGATTTCACGTTCCTTGTTTTCTGAATTACTAAATATATAATAATTTTCTTCCGCTAATTTATTTTCTTCCGTGTGTGTAGCTGTGTGTATGCCTATTTAGATGAAATGGAAGCTGTGCGTGCGTTTTCGGTGGCGAGGTGGGTGTCTCGATTTGGAGTTGGGGTGGGTTGAGGAAGATAACGGGAGGGGGGAGGCTGCCAAACAAAAATGGTAGTTTGGGGGTGTGGGTGGGAGGGGCGGGAAGGAGGTACGGAGAAGATGACTTAGGGGGTTTGTTGGGGTGGAAAAAATTAAATTTTATAATTATTTAAATTAAAAAAATTGCCAAGTGTCAATATTTGATTGGTGTTTTTTTTTAATTAAAAATAGTTATTTAACAATTAATTTGGAGAAAAATGACAAATGTCATAATATTATTGGTCACTTTACATGTTATTGGCGTGTGTAATACACGCACACGATATTTTTTTACTGATTCAGGCAAAAGGTGTCAAATTGACACACTTTATGACTATTTGATGTACCAAAAGTGAGCAACGTCCACTTAAGGTGTCAAAGTGAAAGATGACGCCAAGTTAAGGAAGCTGAGGATGTATTCTGCCTAAAATTGATATTATAATCTTTTACTGATTGTAAAAGCGATTTGCTGATAAAATGGTTAGAACACATTTTGTGCATTACTAACATTTGTGACTACTGCTACGTTACTAACTTATAAGTTATACTCCCTCCGTTTAATTTTACTTATCATAAATTATTTTTTTTAATTAATATATTAAGTTAAATTATGACAAGTAAAATTAAACGGAGAAAATGATTATTATACTAGAGCTTTCTTAAAAAGTTATATAGTAGTTAAGTATAAATAACATAAATATCAATTCTTTTGGAAGTAATTACACTTTCTAATACTTTTTTAATTACTTTATTCTCTCTTCCTATTAATATACATAACATAATCGACATATACATTGTATTCTGTGTATATGTTGGTATTTTTATAATATATTTAGGGAGTTGAATTTTTTTGCAATATTAAAAATATAAATTGTGTATTTTTATAATTTTTTCAATCGTACTCTTTTCTATCCAACGATATTTAAATTTACTACAATTAAAATGTCTAACAATATTTATTTAGTTTAAAAATTAATAAATAATTTATTATTTTATACTAATTTTATTTTCGCTATTAAATATTATTCATCATTTAATTTTTTTTTTTTTAAAAAATTAATATAATAAAATTATTTTTATTGATTTACTATAATGTTAGTCGAAGTGAAATTGGGCGGACAAAGCTTTTAGTCTACATCTGAAATGCTTTTAGAGCAGACGTTAGAAGCGGACACGTAGATTCTCAGACCGCATGCAATGTAACACGTATACGTTTTAATCCCAGATGTGGGAAACGTTCAAATTGACTGTTCCACCGATTTCCTCCCACTAGCTTCCATCCCTTGTACAACGCTGTCTTTTGCTAAAAAAAAAAAAAAGATGATGAATATTTTGGCTATTTCTCTGGTATTGTCCACACTTGTTACAGCAGGATTTTTCAGTCCGAAGAATAAGAAGGATGATGTTGTTTTAGTAGTTGAATTTGATAAAGATGATGGCACCAAGGTCTTAATCTCCCCACAAGAATCTGAAATTCCGAAGGGAGAATCAAAATCAGGGTATATTTGTGATCTCAAAGACAAGTTTTATGAAAAAGTAGAGCCAAATAATATCGGTCAAGGGATCTCGAGTCCGGCCGCCTATGTGAGTCGTCAAGATGATGAAGAAAATGGTGAATTAATATTTCATACTAAGACAAGTGCTAGAGAGTTAGTTTGTGACGCCTTTGGCAAGTGCAAAGAAAAAATTGCTATTGCTCTGGGAAAAAACAAAGACAAGGCTTCAGAGAAAGCCCATGAGGCTGCTGATCAAGTTGAAGAAGGTGTTGAAGATGCCGTTACAGGAGCCTCAGATAAGGCGAAGGAGATAGTTGAGCAAGTTCAAGAAAAAGCCAAGGATGTTGTTGACACGACAAAGAGAAGAATGGAGCACGTGAAGGAAGAAATATCTGAGAAAACACAAGTAGTGAAAGAAGGTGGGAAGGAGGACTTGAAAGATATCCTCGAGCGAGGACGTTTATTCTTCCGTGATGTATTTGCGTATACCTTCTCGCTGGAGCATTTGTATCCTGTCATGCGTTTGACACATTTTCTGGGATTTACAATGGCTTATGGGATGTGTATTTGGGTAACATTTGTTTCAAGTCATGTGTTGGCTAGAGCTTTGCCAAGGCAGCAATTTGCACTTGTTCAAAGCAAGATTTACCCTGTCTACTTCAAGCTCATGGCTTATTGCGTTGGCGCAGCATTCCTCGCCCATTTTCTAAGCCAAAAACGTCGACCTTATGCCAACTCGGCTGAAGCGGTTCAAGGTTTCAATCTTCTAGCTTCCATCTCCATGCTTTTGATCAATTTGCTATACTTGGAGCCTCGAGCCACAAAGGTAATTCATATTCTTAATGCATCTTATCGCACTCTTACCTTCTTTTTATTTTATATTCTTTTTTTTTTTTTTGTATTTTATATTTTATTTTAGCAAATAATATACTTTATATAAACTGTTTGTATTTGTATTTATATTTGTCACTAGTATTTTGTATATAAACAAGTAGGATTTGTATCTGTATGATTTAAATTATATAAACATGCATGTGTAGTTTGATAGAGCATAAGAAGTACATAACTGTTTTATGACATCAAATATATCTACAATACGTAGATCTATTAAAAACACTGTCATCATTCTTTGAAACGAATATACAAATTCATTTGTTTGTTATGAAATACATACACAATAAATTCGGACTTTGTTGACATCAAATACATGGACAAAATACATATGCAACATGTAGACTATTAAAAACATTGCATATAAGTAAGCAAGCCTTACTCTCTAGTGATGCGTTTTAAAGTCCTGCGGGCGTAGGCCCAAAGTGGACAATATCACTAGTGGGTTAGGGAGTTACAGGGGTCTCTTGGGTCTTGATGGTTTGGATGCCCGTCGCGGAAACTCAGTCCTGAGTCTAGGCAAATCCCATTCGGTGAGGCAAACCTCAGCGAGGACGCTGAGTTCATAAGGGGTATTTGTAACACCCCAACTTAGGATAAGGAGTCCCACATTAGCAAAACACAAGAGGGATGTTGGGTATATAAATAAGCAAGCCTTACTCCCCAGTGACGCGTTTTAAAGCCGTACGGGCCTAGGCCCGAAGCGGAAAATATCATTAGTGAGTTGGGGAGTTATAAGGGTCTCTCGGGCCTTGATGGTTCAGGATGCTCGTCACGACCAAGGCCCCGGCTCGGGTCATGACATTCAGGCTTTGGAAATTCACAGGTAATTTGTCGATATGTTGCTGTCTTTGTAAGTGCATGAGTTATTTTGTCAATCACTTCCTCAATTTATCAACAACTCTTCAAAGAGTCCTTAATGTCCTTGATCTTTTATCTTCAATTGGACTCTTCAACTTGTTAGAGTTTGTTGCTAAGTCAAAGTCCTTCTTCAAGTACAACTCCTTGTATTGGTAAAACTCCTTCTTCAACTTGATTTCCTTATTCGAGTAGAACTCTTTCTTCAACTTATCTTAAAGTGATGTATTTAACTACAACTTCTTCCTTATAACACGTGATCCATCAATAGAGTTTATCCATTCCTGTCTTTAAGCGATCTTGTCTATGACCTCTTAGTGAGATCTATCCTCCGTCTTCGTGCTTGAGTGACATGTTTTATTTATAAGTCAATCATCAAATCTTCGTTGATCTAAAAAATTCCCCCTTTTTGATGATGACGAACTTACTTCCTTGATGTGGCCATTATATTCCCTGAAACACTTAGTCAAGAAAAGGCACTAAAAATGAAACAAATTAGCCATTAGGTTATAAACATTGCACAACTCTTCTTTCCCCTTTTGACATCATCGGAAAGTTTGTTCAAGATACGTCTAAACCAAAAAAGATAGATGTTTAATAATTCAGGGTCACTGGAGCTATCACTAAAGCAAGCAGAACTAGAAAGAAAAGACAAATAATACATAAAAATGTACGAGGAATAAGTTTAACTAGAAACAGAAGACATATTATTAAAACCACCAACACATGATAACAAATAATCAATCCAAAAATGACTAGATAAAATAGAAAAAAAATTCTAGGGCTTTAAGAGTTGGTGCAGGTAAATGGAACAGAAAAAACTAGGTGGTCCGGTGGTCACTGTGAGCGCGTTCACAAGCAAGATCATCTTGAAGGGAATTGATTTTGGCAAGAAGTAGTATTCTCTCAGCCTCATGATTAGCCAATGCATTACTCTTCTTAGCAAGAACACTTTGGAGAACATCAATCTTAGCAAGAAGCTCCTCTTTTTCACTATTATGAACAATTCGAGCAAGGAGGATTTCATTTTGAGCAAATTCCCAGGAAGTAGGCCCTTTTTAGATTTTTCGCGTTCTAATTTCTTTTCCAGATCCAATTCAACAAGCATATTTCTCAACCATTGCATAGGATTAGTAGGACTCCCCATTGGTTTAGAGGCTTCCTTAATATTAAAGTTTGTATCTCGCTTAACTATGGCATCCTAATTTTCTTCAGAATCTAAGGAATCATAAGGAACAATTTTATAACTCATTTCTTGATAGGAGAGAGACTTTGACTGAACGGATTGTGAAGAAGGTTTAACCATAAAATGTTCCACTGATTTTCCCAATCTCATTGAACCACACAACACTTCTATAGAGAAAAAGGTAGGGGTAGTAACAGGTGTTGCAACACGCCGTTTTTTGTTGATGTGAAAAAGATTAGGAGAGAGATCTGAATACATGCCAAGGTTTGTTGGAGGAATGTGGTTAGCGGTGGGGGGAGAAGCATAAGGCATGGATTGGGTGAGGTGAGAGTCACTAGGAGGTTTAGATTTGGTTGTATTGGAAGAGGATGAAGAGAAAGTCATTGAGAAGAAAATGGAAACACACTCTTGATAAAAAAAGAGAGCAGTGTGAGAGTTGATTGGTGAGTAAGGGAATATATGGTATATAAGATGTGGTGATGAAGGAATTTTAGGCGAAGTAGATGTCTAATGGGAGAACGTTTGCAGTGTTTTGAAAAAGATGGACTCTAGGGACTTGACTGTTACAGAGGCGAATAGTTTGGGGACCAAATAAGCTTAGCTGTTTCATCAAGCTGAATCTAGAAAAGATTAATGGAGATCATACCTGGTGGATTTCAAAACACGCCAAAATCACTTGTATGAACTAATATTTTTGCATAATTAAATACATAATTTTGTCAGGTCATTCAAAATTCTGGAATTAGGACACACAACTTAATATACAAGACTCGATTACTTAACATTTTAGTTAAAACATAAACAAAAATTAAGATTTTTAGTCAATCATCGAAGAGAGTTTATGCAATCTTAATCATTCCTAGCTATAATTTGTTCTTTTCAAAGTGCTCTCTACTCAATTCCTTAATGAAGATATCAATTATTTGGTCCTCAGTAAAAAAAACATGATTGATATAAGACCCTTTTCAATGTTTCAAAAATTAAGATTTTTAGTCAATCATCGAGGGGAGTTTATGCAATCTTAATCATTCCTAGCTATAATTTGTTCTTCTCAAAGTGCTCTCTGCACAATGCCTTAATGAAAATATCATCTATTTGGTCCTCAGTAAAACAGAACATGATTGATATAAGACCCTTTTCAATGTTATCTCTAAGAAAATGGTGTCTGATATCTATATGTTTAGTTATTTTATGTTGCACAGGATTTTTAGCAATATTGATGGCACTTGTATTATCACAGAAGATAGGAACACAACCTACATCCATACCAAAATCCATGAGTTATTTCTTGATCCACAACAATTGGGCACGACAAGAATCAACAAGAACATACTCAGCCTCAACAGTGGACAAGGCTATTGAGTTTTGTTTCTTAGTGGACCAGGTAATCAGATATGATCCAAGGAAGTGTGTCATACCTGTAGTGCTTTTTCTGTCCACTAAATACCCCGCATACTCAGCATCAGATTAACCTACCAACTTAAAATTACTCCCTTTAGGGTACCACAATCCAAGATCAGTGGTTTCTTTGATATATCAGAAGATCCTTTTCACAGCTTTTAGACGACTCTTTGGGATTTGCTTGAAACCTTGCACATAATACTACACTTAACACAATATCAGGTCTGGTTTGCTTACTGTGAGATATAACAGTGACCTAATCATCCCTCTAAACAACTTTTTATCCACAAATGGACCTGTTTCATCCATATCCAGCTTAGTAGTAGTGGCAATTGGTGTGCTGATTTCCTTGGCTTCCTCCGTGGAGAATTTTTTTAGAAGTTCTCTCACATATTTTTGTTGATGAATTAGGGTTACAGAAGGTGATTGTTGGATTTGCAGGCCTAAGAAAAAGGTTAGCTCTCCCAGTATACTCATCTCAAATTCACAACTCATGAGTTTGGCAAAGTCACGAGTTATGTTGATGTTTGTTGAGCTGAATATGATGTCATCAACATAAACCTGCACTATCAACAAATCTTCTCCATTAGTCTTTAAAATAAAGTGTTGTCAGTTTTACCTCTAGTATGTCCATGCTCCAAAAGGAATTTTGACAAATGCTCATACCAAGCTCTTGGAGCTTGTTTCAGTCCATACAATGCCTTGTCAAGCTTGTACACATAGTCAGGAAATTCCTTCCTTTCAAATCCAGGAGGTTATTTCACGTATACCCCCTCTTTAAGAATACCATTCAAGAATGCACTCTCAACATCCATTTGGTAAAGTATGAATTCCTTCTAAGCCACAAATGCCACAAGAAGATTGATAGCCTCAAGTCATGCCATAGGTGCAAAAGTCTCATCACAATCTATGCCTTCTTCCTTATTGTATCCTTGGACCACCAATCTGGCCTTGTTCCTTGCAATTGTTCCATGTTTATCAACTTTGTTTCTGTACGCCCACTTAGTCCCAATCACACTTCTATCTTTTAGAGGTGGAACTAAGTGTCAGACCTTTCTTCTTTCAAACTAATTGAGCTCTTCTTGCATGGCTATGATCCAATCAGCATCAAGGATGCTTCATTTACCCTCTTTGGTTCAATCAAAGACAAGAATGCTTTGAAGGCACACAGACTTCTCAGTCCTGATCTTGTGGTGATTCTTGAAGTGAGATTGATGAGAATATTTTTTGTAGGATGAAATCTTTGATACTTGTACCCTTTTGGGATCAATTTTAGAGAGCTGCTAGGATCGCCATAACTAGTTTGAGCAGGTATAGATGATGATTTAGTTCTCTATCTGAATGCCTCCAGATTCAGTCCCTTGTCGAGGTGCCTCTCGATTCAGTTTCTTGAGGCGATGGACCAAATTGTGAAACTTATTTCGTTGACAGTTCTTCAGAGTCACTTTGTTCTTGCATGTTAGTCTTGGCGCAAGATTCATCCAATACCACATGCACACTTTTCTCAACACAGTTTGTTCTTTTATTTAAAACCTATAAGCTGTGCTATAATGTGAATATCCCAGGAAGATTCTATCATCACTTTTAGCATCAAATTTTCCTAGATTATCTTTGCCATTATTATGAATAAAACACTTGCAACCAAAGGTTCTAAAGTGAGAAATGTTAGGCTTTTTTCCTTTTAGTAATTAATAGGGAGTCTTATCTAGAATAGGCCTTAATCATGCATCTATTTTTTATATATGCAGCAGTACTGATTACTTCAGCCCATAGATTTTTTGCAATATTTCCTGCAAGCATCATTGTTCTGGCCATTTCTTCCAATGTCCTATTTTTCCTTTCTGCTACTCCATTTTGTTGAGGTGTTCTAGGAGCAGAGAAATTGTAAACTATACCATTTGTGGAACAAAATTCTAAAAAATTTGCATTTTCTAATTTCATACCATGATCAGATTTCATGAAAGTAGGGAAATGCCTAGCTTTTTTTCCACTTTCTTAATGAATATGGAGAAGACATCAAAGGCATATTCTTTGGAAGCTAGAAAGAGTGTCCAGGTAAATCTGAAATAATCATCAACAATTACAAAGACATACCTTCCCCCCTGCTTTGAATTCTCATTGGTCCACAAAGATCCATATGGACTAGGTCGAAGCACTTGATAATACTGACCCGGTTCTTTGATTTAAATGAGGACCTTACCTGTTTTTCCTTTACATAAGCACTGCAAACCTTCTCATCTTTGAGCTTAGTTTTGGGCAAACCCATCATCATGTATTTGGAAGAGAGTTTGTTTAATTGTTTTAGACTTGCATGTCCCAAGTCTTTTGTGCTATAGGAGGGAATCATTTTTTTATTGAGCTCAAACAAGTTAGCCTTGTTGCTGGCATGTTTATCAAATCAGCTTTGTACACATTCTTGTGTCTTCTTGCAGTAAGTACCACTTCTTTGGTATCTTCCCTTTTGACTTCAACACCCGCATAAGTAAAAATGACTGTGTTACCTTTATCATAGAGTTGTGATATGCTAACCAGATTGTGCTTCAGTCTTTCCACAAGGTAGACATCTTTCAGTGCCTTTGACTCTGAGTCCCAATCTTCCCAATTCCTGTAATGGTTCCCTTTTTTCCATCACCAAAGAACACTCACCCTTCACTTATTTTGGAGAGTAAAAGGAATTTTTTCTTATCACCAGTCATGTGTCTTAAGCAAGCAATATCCAAGTACCAGTGCTTCTTGCTTCCTTTCATTTTTTCCTGCAGTAAAAATATCAATATCAGGGGTTACATTTTGGAACCCGGACAAGCTTGGGTACTTTCATACCAGACAAGCTTGGGTCCTTTCTTATGAGAAAAAGGGTGGATCAGATTTCTTCTAGCCCATTGAGGCAACAGGTCGTGTGACCTGTTCCTCTGACCAGATCTATTATTCATTTTATTTTTCTGGATTTTCATGTAGTCAGATTTCATAGCCAGCATTGTACTCCTAGATCTACAGGAATAGGACATTTAGTAGTAGGATGATCATGGTTGCCACATATATAGCATAGATCCATAGTAATATTGTAGCTTTTATGAAAACCCAATCTAGCCTTTTTATTGTGAGTTTTTTCACCCAATTGATGAACAATTCTTTAGGAATTTGTCCATCTAGTAGCCTTCTAAAGATCAAGTTTCAGTTTTGAAATTTCTTGACTTAACCTTTTTACCTTATTCTTTTCATCATTGCATTCTTGTTTGACCCTACCAAACTCAACCTCAATTTTTTCTTGTTCAACATTTTTCATTCTTTTTTCTTTTTTCGAAAGAGTTAGTTTTTAGAATTAGATTTGAAGAACCAATTTAGCTGACTTGTTCCTTGAGAGTGTTTTTTTTTTCAACAGTATTTTTGCAAGTTTCCATATCAATTAGGTCAAACTTGAGACTTGCAAGACTGATGAATAGCTCATCTTTATCAGAAGTTACTTCTTGGAAGTCATTAATTAAAACACTCACCAGAGAAAGAAGTTTTTCTTTAAAAAATAGGTGCAACTTGTTTTTAAGTTTAGGAACACTTACCTCAGCGGTGTTATTTTTTTTCTTCCATGTCTGTATCTCCAATGGCCATGGGAGCAGTTTCATCAATTTCTTCTCATCTGTTTCTTCTGAATTTGATTCCCAAGTAGCTACCATAGCATATTTTTTTTTTCATTTTCTTAGCCTTTTCTTTCAACTCCTTCTCAACTCTTTCTTTTCTCCATTCAACTTCCCATGCAATACAATCTCAGATTTGATGGTCAGTCTTACCACACTTGTAACATCCCGTAGGATTATCGTTGGACCTCTTTTTGCTATGTGTTCCATTGTTCCTTTTTAAGACTGTTGAAATTCTTGGTTATAAATGTCACTTGCTCCTCAGTCAGTTCAGTTTCTTCATCACTTTCAGTAGCTTTTAAAGCCAAGAATTTTTTCAGGAGCTGTCTTTTCCCTTTTTGCTTCATCAATCTGCATCCCATAAGTCTTGAGATTTCCTACAAGCTCATCCAAAGTTTTCCCAGCAAGATCCTTTGCCTCCCTAATTGCAGTAACCTTATCATCCCATTTGGACTTGGGTAAGACCCTTAGCACTTTTTCAACTTGTTCCTCAGTAGTAATAGTTTTCCTCGGGTATGTCAACTCATTGGTTAAGGCAATGAGTCTTGACATCATCTAAAGGCCTCATATTCAGTAAATAGTATGTAAAGCAATTCTGAATTTTTTTTACTTGAGTGGTGCCTTCATGTGCAGTCACCAAGAAATCCCAATGAGTCTGCATCTCATAAGTCTTGAGATTTCCTACAAGCTCATCCAAAGTTATCCCAGCAAGATCCTTTGCCTCCCTATTGCAGTAATCTTAACATCCCTTTTGGACTTGGGTAAGACCCTTGGCACCTTTTTAACTTGTTCCTCAGTAGTAATAGTTTTCCCCGGTTATGTCAATGCATTGGGTAAGGCAGTGAGTCTTGACATCATCTAAAGGCCTCATATTCAGTAAATAGTAAAGTAATTCTGAATTTTTTTTACTTGAGTGGTGCCTTCTTGTGCAGTCACCAAGAAATCCCAAATTTTCTTGGCAGCGGTGGAGGCAGAGGCAGATACCCTGTTATATTCAGCAGGGCCTAAACCACACACTAAGATGTTCTTGGCCCTTGCATTTTTCCTTAATGCAGCCAGATTATCCGCAGTGAACTCACTTCTCTCTTTTTTGACTTGTTCTCCATCAACCAGATTCATTGGACTAGTTGGACCATCTAATCCTATCCCCAATTCATAGTCTTCACCTTGGATGAACATTTTCATCCTTGTTTTCCACCAACTGAAATGAGTGCCATAAAAAAGAGGAGGTCTAGTAGTGGATTGACCTTCACTGTGACCATTAGGAGGTGCGAAATTCATCATAGTGATCTCTTCTTAGGTGCAGCCGTATGTAAGACAACCTCGCTCTGATACCACTTCTTAGAGTACATGACCTACTGATTACTTATTTTAGTCTAACAGTTGTCTATCAATGGAACGAGTTGACTAACGTGTTTCTATCTATCTAAAACAGTAAGTAATTGCACAGTGATGTTGACGTGGAAAACACCCGGCTCAGAGAGGTGTAAAAAAAGCACGACCCGTATCTCTACAGAATTTAGCCCCAACTTCACTAAAACAACCGAGCCTCAACAATCAATAAATTACAAGGCTCTTGTAATCTAGGAATTAAACTCTAACTCCTATTTCTTCAAAACACAAACCTTCCCAAGGGGAGTGTTCCCAAGTCTTCGAGTTCCCCAACTTGAAGACAAAGCTCCTAACTCAGTTTATACTTCACTGAGACTAGAAAACACAACAACTCAAGAACCAACCTAATACATAAAGACTTAAGGCTCTTGTAATCTAGGAATTAAACTCTAACTCCTATTTCTTCAAAACACAAACCTTCCCAAGGGGAGTGTTCCCAAGTCTTCGAGTTCCCCAACTTGAAGACAAAGCTCCTAACTCAGTTTATACTTCACTGAGACTAGAAAACACAACAACTCAAGAACCAACCTAATACATAAAGAATTAAGACTCTTTAATTCTAAGTAATAGGAACAGGTTCAACTTCGACTGCTTCAAGCTTTGGAACTTCAGAGGTAATTTGTCGATATGTTGCTGTCTTTGTAAGTGCATGAGTGATTTTGTCAATCACTTTCTCTATTTATCAACAACTCTTCAAAGTGAAGAACAACTCCTTGCATAGGTAAAACTCTTTCTTCAACCTGATCTCCTTATTCGAGTAGAACTCTTTCTTCAGCTTATCTTGAACTGTTGTATTTAACTACAATTTCTTCCTTATCACGCGTGATCCATCAATAGAGCTTATCCATTCCTGTCTTCAAGCGATCTTGTCTGTGTCCTCTTAGTGAGATCTGTCCTCCGTCTTCATGTGATTGGACCAGCTTGAGTGACATGTTTAATTTATAAGTCAATCATCAAAACTTCGTTGATCTAACAAAGTAGATTAAATAATTTAAGATTCTTCATACATTACAAACTATTGCATAAATTTTGCATTTGCTCCCTCGATCCCAACTTACGAGTTCTTTTATGATTTAAATTATGTGAATTTTGGCCATTTTTTTATAATATAACTTAATACTTCCTCCGTTTCAGTTTCAATTTGATTGATCTATTTTGACTTAACATCAAATTAATTAAGTAAAGAATTTTAAATCTTGTGGTTTTAAATTAAAGATATTTCAATTATGTTGAAATGGCCTTTAATTTGTTGTTTAAACATGGGGTCTTAAGCATGTCGAAGGGCTCATTTTTTTCCAACTAAAATGGAAGGAGGACAAACAAATTGAATGGAAAGAACTAAGGGAAAAGGTGGGAAAAAGGTGCAAAAAATACTTATACTTTGGCCTAATTTGTAGTTACGCATCCTGAACTTTGCAGGGGTTCTATGACCCCCCCAGACTTATTTTTACCGCATTTATTGGCATTTATTTGCTCCTTATGAAACAATTTTTTCTTACGCACTCAATGTGCGTTGAATACACGTAGTGGTCCAAGTACTAAATATATGCCAGTTAAATATGGTAAAAAATAGTCTAGGGGGTCGTAGGACTCCCGCAAAGTTCAAGGTGCGTAACTGCAAATTTCGCCTAAGTACAAATATTTTTAGCACATTTTTCCCAAGAACTAATTTTGTTTCTTTAGTTTTTAAATATATTAGTTTTGAAGATATTTAGTTGATGTAGTTCAATTTAAGCTTTAAAGAGCAGTTAAAAAGTAGTAGATTGAAAATTAAAAAATAAAAAGTGGCACACACATTGATAGTGGTTTGAATATTGAAAAACAGAAAGTATTACACAAAATTTGAAACAAAGGGAGTAGGTTAAATCTCGAAAAGAAAAAATATTACACAAAATTTGGAACAAAAGGAGTAGTTTGAATCTCAAAAAAGGAGAAAGAATGGAGGGAATAGTTTGAAACTCGAAAAACGGAATGTGTGTCATATAAGTATATGTTAGCCTATTTCAAATTTGAAAAAAAAAAATGACCCCAAATGGAAAACATATCCCAATCCTGCTTCTTCCGATTCGGCTGTCTTCAAGAATATATAAAATTTATTTTAAAAGAACTGGTGACAGCAAAATTGTGTTCTAATCCTCGTATTTCGTACATTGGTAGTAATTTCTAACTAGTGATCTTATTTTTGGATTTGTAGTTCTCTTTAATGATGTGCTATTGGGATATGCAGGTTATGTTTGAGAGATTGAAGTTGGAGAAGGAAGAAGGCAGAGGTATACACATATCCAACAGTGAACAAAGCAGTAGAGGAGTGGAGTCTATATTGGATCCTATGAGGACAAAGACAACCAGTCAGACAACAACAACAACAACTAAACAGGCAGAAAAGTCTCCAGAGCAGTCCGCCCAATCGGTGAAATTAAGCCAGAAGCTTAACAAGTTGAACTCATATTCATCCTTTCTTAACGTGCTGACACTTATGGCTCTTACTCACCATCTTGTTCACCTTACACTGCTACTCGATGCCATCAGCAGCTGAAGCGCTCGCGCTCGCGCTCTGATGCTGTCATTTTCCGCAAGTATTAATACATGGTTTGATTGATCAGCTAGCGTATGCTGTTTTTCTTTCTTTGTTACTGTGTAGATGCGTTAGTCCGTCTTTATGATTTCGTTTAACTTTTGTCTTAATATTGTTCTTTCCTTTGCTGTTTGTATACAACGAATTTAAGCCCTCTTTGGGCATAAGGACATTGCTTTTTTTTTGTTTGGAAATTTATTCATTTAGAGTGTGTTTGGTATGAAGAAAATATTTTTTGAAAATTGTTTTAAATTTTTTCATGTTTGGTTGGCTTAAATGTTTGGATCATGTTTTTCAAATCAACTTATTTTTCTCAAATTTAAGGAAAAAGACTTTCTTTTAAAAAGTAAGGAAATTTTTTTTAAAAAATATTTTTCAACCTCTCTCAAGTTGAAATGTTCATACAATTTTTAAAATTATCCATTCTTACTTCGACTCTTTTGTTTTAAACTTTTTTATGTTTGATTGGCTTAAATGTTTGGATCATGTTTTTCAAATCAATTTATTTTTCTCAAATTTAAGGAAAAAGACTTTCTTTTAAAAAGTAAGGAAAGTATTTTTTAAAATTATTTTTCAATCTCACTCTCAAGTTGAAACTTGAAATGTTCATACAATTGTTAAAATTATTCATTCTTACTTCGACTCTCTATCTCCTACAATTTTCATTTAAAAAAAATATTCTAATTTTTTTTTACCACATCTCCTGCTTCGGCCCTCACTCCCTACCAATCTTCCTTAAAAAAAAATATTTATTTTTTAAAAAAAATAAATTATTTTTTTCTTATTTCATTCCTTATCCGACCCTTCCCAGTCACTCCCCTCTCCCCCCTTAAAAACAATTTTAAAAAAAAAAATTAAAAAAAAACTTGAGAGTTGAACGTTGGGTCGTGCATAACACGGCTTTACTCATCTAGCTAATTATATAAATGAACACTTGCAGTGTATTTTCCACTAATTCCTAAAAAATTATAATATTTTTAAAACATATTTTTCACTCACCACCCAAACATGAGAAAATAAGTAAGAAAACAACTTATTTTTCATAAAAACATTTTTTAGGAAAAATATTTTTCATGAGAAACATTTTCCTTCATACCAAACACATCCTTAATTCCAAAAAAGTTATTTGGCCATAAGAATTGCTAATACAACTTGAGTCGTATTTAGAGAAATGAAAGTAAGTGAAATTTATTTTCACTTTTTTCACTTCTTCTATATAAATTCAAAACTACTCCAATGTATGGTTATGGCCAAACAGAACTCCAACTTTATAAAATTATGATTTTCATAGCTAAACGACTACATAAAATGGGAATCGGATTGATAACGGCTTTGCTTGTTTACTCTTCCTTTTCAATGGCAGACGTCCTATTTCGATTTTAACTTTATATTTCCCATCAGCTAATAAGGATACAAATTTGTCATGGTTGAGCTGTTAATTCAATAAGTATAGCTGATTAATTCAAATAGTAGTTAGAATTCTGATAATTAGTTAGAAGGCTTTTGGGTGATTCGAAGTAATTAAATGAAGTGTAAGGACCCAGATTATGCCATGTCAGCACACTTCACCTCTTGCCACATCAGCACACTTCACCTCTGCTCAAGTCACGATTAAAAGCAACTGCTAGGAGAGAGAAGAAGCATTGAGATCAAATTGATATTTTCTTCATGCTCTCTCCTCTAGCAGAAATTCATTCATTCTTTGCTCACTCCTCCTCCTCTTCTCTTCTTCTTCTCCTTCTAATTCTCTTCTATCAATTACAGGTTGAAGCTCTATTCATAGCGATTCACAATTGCAGTTTATTTTTTTCATTTAGTTGCCTGCAATTTCAGTTAGATTCCGTTAAGTTTGAATATAGAAAATTGCCCCAAAAAACTTCTTGTCCTGAGATTATTGAATTTCGCCGAGTTTAATTGAATTTCGTTGAGTTTTAGTTACGTAATCGAGGTCATCTCCTTACAATTGGTATCAGACCCTCGATTTGTGCGACTTGTGGTTGCAGATATGGTTGAATGGACTCGTTCTAAGGTTCTAGAGAATCGGGTAGCTCGACATGAAAAAATTTTGGTTGTGCCAGTGAACCAACAACAAGAGCTTCGTAACAGTCAAACAGGGATACAAGGAACATTTGAACTTATTTTGGATCTCTTGACGAACTTAGGAAGGGCACCGAATTGAAAAATAGAGATCAACCACTCAGAGATGGATTGCTTCCTATTCCTGGGTAGGAAAACATAAACAACAGGGGAAACATGGTTCCCATACCACCTTCTAAATGGGAACTACCTAGGTTTGACGGACATGAGCCTAAGGTATGGATTAAAAAATGTGAGAGGTATTTCAGTTTGTATCGAACTATTAAACAACAAAAAGTAGAAGCAATAGCTCTTTATTTAAGTGAAGTTGCAGAAATTCTGTATCACTCGTTAGTAATGAGTAGAGGCATGATAGGATAGGTTAAATTTAAGGAGGAATTATGCAATGGGTTTAGTGTGGAACCACTGGAAGATGTAGTAGAAGAGTTCAATAAACTCTCTCAAACGGAATCTGTAGATGAGTTACTGGTAAAGTTTGAAGAATTGAAAGCCCAAATGTTGATGAGGAATCCTAATTTGAGTGAGTCTCATTTTTTATCTAGTTTTGTAGGAGCATTGAAAAAAGAGATCAAGTATGGGGTTAAATTGCATAAAACTACTACTTTTAAGCTTGCAGTAAAACAAGCTAGGCTTTAAGAGAAGGCTATCGAAGCAGTGCAAAGGATCCTACAAAAACCCTAATGGGAGGTCTCAAATGAGTGCTATGACACCTAAAACTACTATTAATCCACCTGGTAAAACTAGTGTATTCAGACTAACTCCTGAAGTGTATGAGTATAGAAAGGCTAATCACCTGTGTTTTAGGTGTGGAGATATATTTGCACCAGGTCACATAGGTAAGAAAAAATAGCTCAATTATCTAGTGGGAGAGGTTGTACCTGTGGTAGAGATTAATGAAGATCCTTCTGAATTAATACTGGAAGGGGAGATTGAGCAGGAAGTCCAAGAAGTTGTATGCTTAAGTGCATTAACTGGGGGCAACAGAGGTGTCAATTTTATACTAGTGAAAGGAATTGTAAAGAATAGAAACTTAGTAGTGCTTATGGATAATGAGAGCACCCATAGTTTCATTGATGAGCATACTGTGAAGGAAACTGGTAACTATTCTAATTATTGTTCTCCAGTTAGAGTCACAGTGGTTGATGGCAACTATGTAATGTGTAAATCCAACTGTAAGAGGTTCACTTGAAAGATGCAGGGCAAAACATTTCAAGAGGACTTGCTCATGATTTCTCTAAGAGGTTGTGATTTAGTGTTAGGTAATGACTGGATGAAGAAAAATAATTCTACTAAGTTTGATCATGAAAAGAATAGTGTAACAATTGAAAGGAAAAACAATAAGGTAGTTTTGCAGGGCATTACTGAAAAGGGTGGTCTGAGCATGATTTCTGGGAGTTCAATGGGAAAGGTACTTAAGAGAGGACAGACCATCATAGCTCACTTGTTTTTAGTGATAGCTAGTGTATGTAGTGGTCAAGCAGCAACAGATGATCAGATTCAACATGTGTTGGTACAATATGCAGATGTTTTCCATGAACCTAAGTCCTTACCCCCTGTGAGGTCATTAGACCATGTTATACCCCTTAAACCTAGAGCAACATCAGTCAGTTTGAGACCTTACCGGTACAGTTACTATCAAAAGAATGAACTGGAGAAACAGGTCAAGGAAATGATAGATCATGGCATTATCCAACAAAGTCAGTCCCATTTTTCCTCTTCAGCTCTACTTGGATATCATCAGATAAGGATGAAGATGGAGGATGTGCACAAAATTGCTTTTAGAACTCATGAAGGCCACTATGAATTCAAGGTCATGCCATTTGGGTTGACCTATGCACCAGTAACATTTCAAGCTTTAATAAATTAGGTTTTCTAGCCTTATCTCAGAAAATTTATGTTAGTTTTCTTTGATGACATATTAATGTACAGTTTATCACTTGAGGACCACATTCATCATCTCAAGGTTGTATTTGCTACCTTAAGAGAGCATTCATTATTTGTAAAAAAGTCTAAGTGCTTGTTTGGTCAACCCAAAGTGGAGTATTTAGGCAATATTATAAACAATGATGGGGTGTCCACTGATTCCACTAAGATACAAGCAATGATTGAATGGCCTACTCCCAGCTCAATTAGAGCACTTAGGGGATTTCTAGGGTTGATTGGATATTACAGGAAGTATGTTTCAAATTATGGTACAATATGCAGACCTTTGACAAACTTATTGAAGAAAGACTTTCTTAAATGGAATGAGGATGCTGACAAAGCTTTTGCTGCTCTCAAAGCTTCAATGTCCACTACACCTGTATTAGCTCTACCAAATTATTCTAAAGAGTTCATAGTAGAAATTGATGCAAGTCACGGTGGTATAGAGGCAATTTTAATGTAAGACGGTAGATCCTATTGCCTATTTCAGTGAAGTGTTAGCTCATCAACACAGAGGTAAGTCAATTTATGAAAAGGAATACATGACTCTCTTGAATGCAGTGGATAAGTGGAGACACTACTTGTAGTTCAAGCATTTTGTGATTAGAACTGACCAATACCGCAACTTGAAATATCTCTTGGAACAAAAGGTGACTTCAACTTTATAACAAAAAGGTCTCACTAAACTTTTGGGGCTAGACTATGAAGTTCAATACAAGAAAGGTGCAGAGAATAGAGTTATTGATGCTCTATCAAGGCAGCATGAGAAACTTGAGTGTTATACTAGCCAAACTTTTGAACATTTGTTGACAATGAGTGTTACAATTCCTAGGTAGATGTAAGAGATGGGTAGTAGCTATACAAATGATGCTCTTGCTCATGAAATTATGGTGCAATTATCTGTAGATTTTCAAGGACCTAATATCTGGCAGTTTACCTCTGATGTTTCGAAAAGGAAAGAAGATTTGATGAAGTTTATAGATGTCGTATTATTATCGCACGCCATTCACTTGAGCGTTAAGCGAGAAAGCGCTAAAACAACCCACGAAACAATCAAGTTGAACTGCCTTCTCATCCCTATTTGTTAGTAAATTAATATGTCCGGTCCGTGCTTAGCCCATCTAGTATTTCACTAAACGAAGTATGTGGTACAATCACTTTATAGAGATTCTAAAATTAAAATTACTTAGTTAACCAAAGTATACTTTATAACTTGTTCACAGAAGTTCAGTTTATGTGACTTAAGGAATCGTAGTAGCTCAATTGATTTGCTATCTGAATTTTCAATTAGTTTGTGATGGTTCAATATTTGTTATTTTTTGTTTCAATTTATGTGACGCAAATAGAATTTAGATAATTAGTCATTAAAATTATTTAACTTTTTAATTATTGTGATTTATAATAGTTTTTTTCTATTGTAATTTAAGTGACATTGATATAATTTGGAGAGTCGACCAAATATTTTATATCTTTTAAAATTTTTAAGTTGTTAATTATGTAATTTATAATATTTTTTTTACATAATTTTTCAATAAGACTCTCTCCGTCCTAGTTTATGTTGCACGGATAAAATTTCGACTGTCAATCAATTTTTTTAATATATATTTTTATATTAAGTTCTTAATATTGTTATTTACAATATATCTTATTTTCAAATAATATATGTTACTTTATTTCTTCCTCTATCTCATTCCAATTTATGTGACACTAATATAATTTCGATAGTCAACCAAATTTTTTATGTTGACATATCATTTTGTGTCTATTTTATCTTTTTTTAAGAAATATTTTTTTTAGTATTTAGATGATCATAATAATTAATTAGGGTGATACAGTAAAATCGTGATTGAAGCAGTGAAGCGAACATGTCTTAAATGACTCATAATAACTTATAAGAAGTGATATAACAAAATTACTATAAAAAATTAATGTGAAAAAAATTCAAACGGGCCTCACATAAGATTTCACTTTAATTTAAAACATCAATAGTTAATTTAGCATTTTTTATTTTTTTATTATTTTATTAAATATTATTAATTTTTTAATACTTAGATGACTTATAATAACTAATTAAGGATGAAATAGTAAAATTATGGTTGAAGCAGATGAAACAGATATGTCATAAATATCTATTTTATTTTTTTATTAAATATAATTAATTTTTTAATACGTAAATAACATATAGTAATTAATTAAGAATGATATTGTAAAATTTCGGAAGAATCAAACATGACTAACTCCACTTGCTTCCTTCACTCTTTTATATATTAGAAAAACAATATCTTCTTTAAAAAGTCGCTCTCACGCCTTGTTCGATTTCATTTTGCAGTTAATTAATTTTTCTAACAGTAACTGGCTGCCTTCGGCACTAGTGCATGTAATGGGTCGTCAGCTTGTGGTCATTGGTTAAGTTGTTCGGACTCTTTAAAATTTTTTATGAATACATGTTAAACACTATTAGAAAATTATAAATTATATAGGAATTTTACCTAAGAAAATATATCGCAGAAAATACATGTAGCTTTACCTACGAAAATATTAAATTCCTCAACATTAAAATATATTACCTGTGAACTATATATTTGCAACAAATTCTGCAGGTAAATTTGATGCTCAAATTTTCGTACTTGCGATATTACCTGGGGAAATGTATCGGAGGATATTTTATCTGTAGGTAAATCCGCAGGTATATGAACAAATATATATATTTTTTAAATCCATAGAAAAATTCTCAGGTAATTTATCCTACGAATTTACGTAGAAATATTTTGGTGAAAATTTATGTAATGGATTTTATTACCTAGAAAATTATTTGGAGATTTTGTGCTGCAAATTTTGCTGGGGATTTATTCTTGGGGATTTACGTACGAAATTATTACTTGCGACATTACCTGGGGAAATGTATCGACGGGTATTTTATCTCTAGGTAAATTCGCAGGTATATGGACACATATATATATTTTTTAAATTCATAAAAAAAATTCCAGGTAATTTATCCTACGGATTTACGTAAAAATATTTTGGTGGAAATTTATGTAATGAATTTTATTACCTAGAAAATTATTTGGGGATTTTGTGTTGCGAATTTGGCTAGGGATTTATTCTTGGGGATTTAACTGCGAAATTATTACTTGCGACATTAGCTGGGGAAATGTATCGGCGGGTATTTTATCTCTAGGTAAATTCGCAGGTATATGGACAAATATATATATTTTTTAAATCCATAAAAAAAATTCAGGTAATTTATCCTACGGATTTACGTAGAGATATTTTGGTGAAAATTTATGTAATGAATTTTATTACATGAAAAATTATTTGGGGACTTTATTCTGCGAATTTTGCTGGGGATTTATTCTTGGGGATTTACCTGCGAAATTATTACATGAGAAATTATTGGGGGATTGTGTTGCTACAAATTTAGCTGAAATTATTTCTTGAGGATTTACCTACGAAATTATTACTTGAAAAATTATTGGGGGATTGTGTTGCTACAAATTTACCTGAAACTATTTCTTGGGGATTTACGTAGGATTTTTGTTACTTGAAAAATTTAAATACAAAATGGAAAAATTTGAAGAATAAAAAATAAAAAATAAAAAGAAATTAGACATTAAATCGGTGGACACGTATAATCAAGCAAAAGATGCTTAAGAAATTAAAATTAGTTTGTTGACATAGATAGTATCACAAATGTATTCGAGTCGAATAAACCTTAGCTTGACTCGTTATGTTATCACCAAAAAATTAAAGAGGTGAAATTTCGTTGGCCTAAGATAGGGCGAAGAACGATTCAGGGCTCATATAGAGCGTGTTTTTCGATTGGTTAATTTAAATATAATTGTAAGGCATCATACTACGCACGATAATATAATATATTAATATAATGTTGATAACACTCAACTTACACGTCAATTTAGTGCAAGGCGGTCGTCGTCATTATATTTACCCAACTTTTGGAGTCGGGGTCGAATCCACAGGGAACAATGTGAGTGGCGATTAAACCAATTTGAAACTATAGCTACAAGTTGAATTCAAACAACTGGCACGAAAAGATAAAATGGGGATTTTGGAGATTAGCAAATAATTGTTGGTTTAGCTTCAGTGTTTGTAATCAAGAGTTTATGGAAAATCAGAATTATGTTCACTATGGGTTTTGGTACTTGATAGATGCTAATAGTGATTCAAGATTCTCACAGTAAATAGGACAACAAATTATCTTTATCGAAGTTATGCCTAAATGTCTCTCGACCTACTTAAACATTTAATTACCTAATCCTCTCGGACTTAGGGAATTTATATTCACTGACCAGACTTTACCTCAGGTTAATCAACCTTGTTACACCGTCAATTATTAACTGGAAGTTTTTAGTGCTTCCAAGTCCCTGTCAATAATTCACTTCCTACTGTATTTGATTTCTTATCTCAAGCAAATCAAAGCAGGTGCTATCTATTGTTTGCAACCAATAGACAATGATTAAAATCTTGGAATTATCAAGGAGTCCTACTACCTTTCGAATCTTGAACACTTAGCACCTTATCAAGACTTAACCCTAGATCCCTTAATTCAGGTTAGAGGGGTTTAGCCACTCATGATGTAATGATCGAAACAACTAGTTGGATTCATGATTTGAAAGATAAACTTACAACAAGATAAATAGTAACTAGTGATTCTCGGATTGGATCACAATTGAAAACCCAAAATATTGATAAAATCTCTTCAAAGTAATTACTTTTTCAAGCTAAGAAACTAGAGAGAGAAAATAACAAAATATGTGTCTCCAAAACTCAAGTTCCGTCCCAAGAAAATTCTAAACAAGACTTTAAATAGTTCAACCTAAATAAGGAAACAAAATCACAGAGTTTAATTGTAACACCCCGTATTCAAGTACGTGTATTGGCGTATTCAAGTACGTGTATTGGTCTTATTTATATGGAATTAATTTTTTATTTTATTTATACCGGAATTTGCCCGTCGATGGTTTCATGTGAATGTTATTGAATAAGCTTTCCAACGATATAAAGATTTCCAAAAACGAATAGGTTTTGGATATAATCGAGCACGTTCGAAACTATAAAACGGTTGTTGGGATATTTGGGAATAGTAAATGTGCAGGAAAATTTCCTGCACACAAACTACTGAGGCCAGCCGAATTTTTGGGTCAACTTCGAACGATCATAACTCCCTTAATATAATGAACTAGGAGAGTTTCAACCTATGAAAATAAATATCTTTGAGTCTTCTTTCCAATTCAATTGGTTTCATCCAAATCCAACGTCTAAGTAAGGAGTTATACTCGTTTTACTTCAGCCTATCAAAACAGATTTTTAGGGTCAACTTCAAACGACCATAACTCTTTGTACAGGACGAACTGGATGACCTACTTTATATGAAATGAAATCCCTTTGAATTATCCTTCCAAAGATACTAATTTCACCCAAATCCGATATCGGAGCAATGAGTTATGGTCGATCTACTTTAGCTTAACAAAACAGTCCACCAAAGGACAGATTTGATATTATTTAAATTTTAAAGACATTTTGGTCATTTTCTATTATATTATGGATGGGAATATGTGTATATATACATGTATATGAGTTCAAAAACTCATTTTCATCATCAATCATTGAGAAAGAACAAACCCTAGCCAAATTTGACCTTTATATTACTTTTGATTCAACCGTAGAAATTCCAAAGTAATTCGATAACTGCGTTTGTCATCTCGAGAGCTTCGAACGACACCTATTATTTGTGCAAACAGGATTGCATAATCAAGAGGTGAATTCTAAGGTATGAATATTGTTTGCCGTTGTTCTTTTCCACATGTATATGTGTGATAGAGGATTATATAAATTGGTTGTTATTGAAAGGTGATGGAAATAGGGTTATGGACTATTTTGCATGGTTTGGTTGTATTGAATTGTGGAAGGTGGATATGGTAATTGAGTTATGGAAGGTGGATATGGTGATATACTATTGAATTGATGATTATTTATGTCTATGGCTCAATTTGGTTTAATGGATTGGTTGGAAGGATAAATGAATCCAAACTTGATATTGGGGGATGTTGTATGAATATGCATGGCATATGAATGTGAGTATAAGAGGGTTAAAGTGACACCCTTTATGGTGTAATTAAGGCTTACTACTTAACCACTAGTTTGGTGAATTCAAATAATTGAATTGTGACGTTTGGTTGCTAATATTAGATTGCTATATATGTTCATTGTAGATAAGTAATCCAAAAAGACAGGAAGTCCATTTGGAACTAGTATTGAAGGTTGACAGTCAGGTATGTAAAGCATACTCTATACCATATCTTTGGCATGAAAGTGAACAATTGTTCTATTAAGAAAGTTTCCAAAGTTATTCAATAACATGTGATCCATAATGGTTTTGTATGATGTCCTACATTACCAATGAACTTGTTTCCACCCAACAAGATGTCAAGACATTTCAATACTTACTTATTTTCCAAATCTTACATGTTTATTGCACTAATAAATGTCAGAAGGTATCCGGTTACTCAAACAAGATCCATGTGCTATTAATGACTCCAAAACGTTTCATTGATATACCAATAAGTTCCTACTTCATTGTTATGGCATTGATGACTCCAAAACACTTCATTGATGTGCCAATGAGTTCTTACTTCATTATTATTGCATTGATGGTCTATTTATATGTCTCTTATTGATGCATCATTGTTTCAAAGTATCAAAAATGCGGTGGCGACCGAAATAACAATCTCAAAGATTAATTGAACTAAGTGATGGAAGTTCTCTCTTATCGGGTGGTATCCCAGGGGCATAAACCTATCATGGGTTGATCCCTATTTATGTGTTTATGGGTGGTATCCCAGGGGCATAAGCCTATCATGGGTCGATCCCAGTTGATATGTACTGGAGGCAGCCTAATGGTCACAGTACAGTACAGTAATGATTACAAAGATGATAAGAACGAAGGTAAAGTGATTGAATAAATACAATGTACAGGTTGTCACAAGTTCTAGTAAGTGTGGTCTACTCCTATTATGATTTATTCACTTGTTTCTGATTTCTATTGAGCTCCTATATCATATGTGATTATCTACAGCTTTACACACTCAGTACATATTTCGTACTGATGTCCCCCACGGGAGACCTGCATTTCATGCTGCAGGCACAGGTACCTCAGCTCATACACCGCACAAGTAGGAGCCAGGATATCCAGCTGCTTTTGGTGAGCTCCAGTTTGCTTTGGGGCTTTCCGTGTCATATCTAGTCACTTTTGGTAGTGTATAGAAGTTAGTTATATGGAGGGGTGTGTCCCAATAGGATTTGAGGTGTGACAAAAGTGGTATCAGAGCAGTTCGTCCTAGTGAGTCTACAAAGCCGTGTCTACGTAGAGTCTTGTTTATCGGTGTGTCGTGCACCGCATCTATAAACAGGAGGCTATGGACATTTACGAATTGTCTCTTTTCTTCATGTCTTAGGTTGTGCGATAGAGCCTATATTATATATGAAGTCATAGTTGACCACTGAATCCGTTTGTTTCTCTTATTATAGTAATGATGTCGGTTACCAGAAACAAGAATACCGGTAAGCAAGTAGATGTGGCTGCCGTAGAAGAGACTAGTAAGCCACCCACTATACCAGCTAATCAAAGTGAGGCTCCATCTGAGCATGCATCAGAAACTTCTTCCACTCCGGAAGAAATAAGGGGGAGGAGAACTATATCCCCAGAGCCACCTATTAATGCTGCTGATCAAGATCTTAGAAATGCAGTGCAACTTTTGACTCGTATAGTTGTTGGGCAAGCTCAAGGGCAAGCCATTCCTACCACGGGTCCTAGTGGTATAAATAGGGCGGCTAGCCTTCGAACACAGGATTTTCTTAAGATGGATCCTCCCTCTTTTACTGGATCAAATCTTAACGAGGACCCACAAGACTTTATTGATCAAATTCAAAGGGCCTTAGATGTTATGCATGTAACGGGTAGAGAGACAGTGGAGTTAGCGGCGTATAGATTCAAAGGGGAGGCTATATATTGGTACGAGGACTGGAAACGATCTAGGGGTATTGATGCACCCCCAGCTACTTGGAAAGAGTTCAAAGAGGCATTTTTTGATCATTATCTTCCATTCGAGATTCGTCAAGCCCGTGCAGATCCGTTTTTAAATCTTCGTCAAGGGAATATGAGCGTGAGGGAGTACAGTCTCTGAATTAATTCCTTATCGATATATGCTCTTAATGTTGTAGCTACTATGGATGACAGAGTTCATCAATATGTGGATAGGCTGGATCCATATCTGGTTAGAGGTTGTACTATTACCGCTTTGAACAAAGATATGGACATAGCGAGGATCCAATCTTTTGCACAGAAAATGGAAGATCAGAGGCAGAGAAGAAGAACACAGGAATTAGAAAGAGGATATTCCAAGAGGGCCAGATCTACAGGGAAGTTTATGGCATCCCAAGGAGGGTTCAGACCACAGTTTTCTGCTAGACCACCTAGGCCATTATCTTCTTATTCTGCAGCTAGTGCCCCACCACAGTTCCAAGGGTCCAGAGGAAATCAATTTGGGCACAGAAATGAGAGTCAGAGTTCGCGGACAGTGGGGTACCAAGGGCAAGGGAATATGAGCCAATCGAGACCTCCTCGAGAGCCATACAATAAATGTGGAAGGTATCATTTGGGTGTATGTCGGCTGGGGACCAATGTTTGCTTTTGGTGCGGTTTGTCGGGGCATATGATGAGAGAATGCCCACGAAGGGGCATAGTGGGTATGGCACGACCTACGGAGTCATTTGTTGCATCATCATCATCGATTCCTTATTCAGGAAGGGGTGCATAACCAATGGGTCGTGTTAGAGGTGATAGAGGAGACACGAGTTCTAGCGGGGCTCAAAATCGTACGTATGCTCTTGCGGATCGACAGAATTTAGAGGCTTCCCCAGATGTGGTTACGGGTACGTTGTCTATCTTTCCATTCGATGTCTATGCCTTAATTGATCTCGGTTCTACATTATCTTATGTTACTCCATTGGTTGCTGGAAAGTTCGAAAGAATACCCGAACTGTTAGTTAAGCCATTTGAAGTGTCTACTCCGGTTGGGGAATCTATTATAGCTAGAAGGGTTTACCGAAACTGCATAGTAACTGTTTATGGTCTTGATACGATGGATGATCTTGTGGAGTTAGAAATGGTAGATTTTGATGTTATAATGGGTATGGACTGGTTGGCGTCTTGTTATGCCACAATTGATTGCTGCACGAAAAAGGTATATTTCCATTTTTCAAATGAATCAGTCCTTGAATGGAAAGGTGAAATTGGCGCGCCAAGAGGTAGATTTATTTCTTATTTTAAGGCAAGAAGAATGATTTCCAAGGGATACATATATCATTTAGTTAGAGTAAGGGATACAGAAGCGGAGCCACCAACTCTTCATGCTGTTCCGGTGATAAATGAATTTTCTGATGTATTTCCTGAAGATCTTCCAGGTTTGCCTCCTGAAAGAGAAGTAGAGTTTGGTATTTATGTAATACCAGGCACCCAACCAATCTTCATTCCTCCGTATAGAATGGCCCCAGCAGAATTACGAGAATTGAAAGAGCAATTGAAATATTTGTTAGAGAAGGGATTCATAAGGCCTAGTATGTCCCCCTGGGGAGCACCAGTGTTATTTGTGCGCAAAAAGGATGGCTCGCTGAGGATGTGTATTGATTATCGGCAATTGAATAAGGTGACTATTAAGAATAAATATCCTCTCCCAAGAATTGATGATTTATTTGATCAGTTACAGGGCGTCAAGTGCTTTTCTAAGATTGATTTGAGGTCAGGTTACCACCAAGTGAGGGTCAAAGAGAAGGATATACCCAAGACAGCTTTTCGAACACGGTATGGTCATTATGAGTTTCTAGTTATGTCATTTGGGCTAACAAATGCACCCGCAGCTTTTATGGATTTGATGAATAGGGTGTTTAAGCCATTCCTGGATGTATTTGTGATAGTTTTTATAGATGATATTCTAGCTTATTCTAGATTAGAAGAGGACCATGCCAATCACTTACGACAAGCATTGCAGACTCTTCGTGATTGTAAGCTTTATGCAAAGTTCTCTAAATGTGAGCTTTGGTTAAAGTCGATGGCATTTTTAGGTCATATTGTATCTAGTGAAGGGATAAAGGTTGATGCTTAAAAGATAGAAGCTGTGAAGAACTAGCCAAGGCCCACAACGCCTACGGAGATTCGTAGTTTTCTCGGGTTGGCCGATTATTATAGAAGGTTTGTTGAAGGCTTTTCTTCCATTTCAGCACCCTTAACCAAGCTAACCCATAAAGCATCCAAATTCCAATGGAATGATGCCTGTGAGAAGAGTTTTCAAGATTTAAAGAACAAGTTGATTTCTACACCCGTGTTGGTACTTCTAGAAGGCACCGAAGGGTATACAGTGTATTGTGATGCTTCCAAAATTGGTTTAGGATGTGTATTGATGCAACATGGTAAGGTAATAGCATATGTTTCTAGACAATTGCGGCCACATGAGAAAAATTATCCTACACACGATCTTGAGCTGGAAACAGTTATTTTTGCTTTAAAGATATGGCGCCACTACTTATATGGGGTTCATGTCGATATATATACTGACCATAAGAGCTTGCAATATATTTTTAATCAGAAGGATCTAAATTTAAGGCAACGGAGATGGTTTGAACTATTAAAAGACTACGATGTTGATATCTTGTACCATCCATGGAAAGCAAATGTGGTAGCTGATGCGTTAAGTCGTAAGGCTATGATGGCACCTATGATGGCGCCTATAAATGCTGCTACAGAATATGTTTATAACTAGGAGTCTAGGACCGGTAAGCTTATTTGCTTACTGTCAAGTTAATTTGTATTTAAGTTAGTAATGTGGTTGACTGGTAGGACTATGAAGTGCATTATTGTTCATTACTGTCAAGTTATATTAAGTACTCTATTTCAATTTGTTTGCCTGGTTTAACTTCAAACAGAGTTAACAAAGTGAAGAATATTTTGAAATCTTGTGATCTTTAATTAAAACTGTATATAATGAGCAAGTGTAGCGTTTTGAAATGTGTACTAGTGACTTCAAAATGATCAAATATCGTTGCTTGAGAAGTGGATTAGTGACTTAAAAATGATTTAGTGTAGTGACATGACAGATGAACTTAAAAAGGGTTAAGTATAATAACTTGAAATGTGAATTAGTTATTTGAAAATGATTTTAGTGTAGTGATTGAAAATGTGTACTAGTGACTTGAAAATGGTTAAGTGTAGCGACTTGAAGTGTGAATTAGTTACTTGGAAATAGTCAAGTGTAGTCACTTGAAATGTGTACTAGTAAGTTGAAAATGGTTAAGTGTAGTGACTTGAAAATGGTTAAGTGTAGTGACTTGAAAATGTTTAAGTATAGTGACTTGAAATGTCAATTAGCTATTTGAAAATGGCTTGAGTGTAGTGACTTGAAATGTGTACTAGTGACTTGAAAATGGTTAACTGTAGTTACTTGAAAGTGGTTAAGTACAGTGACTTGAAATGAATGATTAAGTGTAGTGACTTGAAAATGGTTAAGTATAGTTATTTGAAATGTGAAGTAGTTACTTGAAAATGGTTAAGTATAGTGACTTGAAATGTGAATTAATTATTTGAAAATGGTTAAGTGTAGTGATTTGAAATGTGTACTAGTGACCTGAAAATGATTAAGTGTAGTGCTTTGCAATGTGAATTAGTTATTTGAAAATGGTTAAGTGTAGTGACTTGAAATGTGTGCTAGTGAGTTGAAAATGGTTAAGTGTAGTTACTTGAAAATTGCCAGGTACAATGACTTGAAATGTCAATTAATTAGCTATTTGAAAATTATTAAGTGTAGTAACTTGAAAATGATTAAGTGTAGTTATTTGAAATTGCGAACTTGTGACTTGAAAATGGTTAAGTGTAGTTACTTGAAATTGTGAACTTGTGACTTGAAAATGATTAAGTGTAGTCACTTGAAATGTGTACTAATAACTTGAAAATAATAAATTATAGTTATTTGAAAATGATTAAGTATAGTGACTTGAAATGTTGAATTAGTTAATTGAAAATAGTTAAGTGTAGTAGTGATTTGAAATGTGTACTAGTGATTTAAAAATGTTTTAACGGTAGTGACTTGCAATGTGAATTAGTATTTGAAAATGATTGTGTAGTGACTTGAAGTGTGTAGTAGTGACTTGAAAATGGTCAAGTGTAGTTACTTAAAATGTGAATTAGTTACTTGAAAATGGTTAAGTATAGTAACATAAAATTATAATATCAACTCCACTCTTCTATTTCATGTTCAATTAATGTAAGAGAATAACAAGATTTTATTGAAATAGATCTTTCTGTTATTTTACTACATTGTTGCCAATACTCTTTTTGTATTTGCTTTTTTCCTATTGCAACTCTAATCTTGTCATTTGTCTTTTGTGTATTTTGTTGTAAAATCAAGCAATTTAGTACAAGCGGCCTCTTGTGGTGGAGAGATCTTGCTCGACTGTTGGAAGTTAAAGGATTTGTTAAATGAGATGAACACCCATCTCAAGAAGACAACCAAGAGGATGAAAGCGATGATGACTCTGAGGACGTGAATGAAAGTGATTCTAATCTTGATAACGTGGATGAAAATGATTCTGACCTTGATGGTTGATAGTTTTATTGAGGATTCAAGTTTAAAATATTTTGTTTTGAACCATTTAAGAATCATACATTATTGATGAGGATGTTTTAAATTATTATTTTTGTTAGCTGTAATGATTTACATTAGACTTGTATTGAATGATGTTTTTGAGAATTATTAAAGGTTTTGAATAGATTTTTGATTAATTGTGAAATGTTTTTAGTAATTTATGTGTGAATTATTATTTGGAAATTTTCATGGGGATGTGCATGCTAAATATTCATGAAAATTTTCTTGAAAAAATTTGTTTTGCAGATTTACTTGGGGCATTTTATACGAATTTTCTTGCAAAATAGTTTGTGGGGAATAATTTGTGAATTTTTTCGTGGCAATCCGCAGGTAAAATTCCTTTTTTATGAAATTTTATCAAATAGTTCATGCAAAATTTTGATAGTTAATCGCAAATAAATCCGCAAATAACGTACCTGCGGATTTATTTCCGCAACTAAATTACCCAGAGATTTACTTGAGAATCTTCGTGGGGAATAATTTGTGAATTTTTTCGTGAAAATCCGCAGGTAAAATTCTTTTTTTATGAAATTTTACCAAATAATTCATGCAAAATTTTGATAGTTAATCGCAAATAAATCCGCAAATAAAGTATCTGCAGATTTATTTTCGCAGCTAAATTACCTAGGGATTTTATAAATCCATAGGTAATAATTGACTATGAAGGTATTTCCTTTGGATTCTAATTGGTAAGAAAATTCGCAGGTAATCAAATTACTTGAAATTTTATCATATTATCCCTATGAAAATCTCCACGTAATAAGCATTTTTCTTGTAATAAAATTCTTCAAAAATAATATATTTTTAAAGGGAGACGCTAACTGAGGCGTGTTGTTCGAAGATAGATTTGACCCTCACACACCCTGTACATGACTGTGAGATACATTATCCAGATGTGAAAAACTCATCTACCACTGTATCAACAACCTTTTATTGACAAAGTCTTTGGGTTGTTCGGTATATGTTGGTGGGGATTCAAAATATTCACTAAACAATTCAAAACGTGAAAAAGTAAATACATGAGAAGTCAAATAGGATTCAACATCTATGTATATGCATAAAAAAATAAATGATCATATATAAAACAATGTAATTTTGCGTCAGAGAGGATTCATGCCTACCTAGCTCCGTCCGGTTGGATGAGATAGTTAAGCAAAACTATCCCAGGAGATTATCTTAATTATCTCACTTTCTATATAGATAATAATTCCACCATTTTAGTATACATGCATGGTGAGATAAAATAATTCTAATGTTAATCGAGTATGAGATAAAAGCTAAACTCAAATTTTATTAAAAATTATTATACTTATTTCAAGTAGAAAATGACCCCTTCAAAATGTTTACTTATATACCTTCCATATAAAACCCTTCAAAACTTGCGCCACAATTCACAAAATGTTAAATTATATACCTTTTCCGTGTATCCTCAACCTCCTTTCATTCTAAAATTTAATTTCTCCACCACCAAAGGATATGGTGCAGTGGATGAGGTTGCTCCTTCTTTAACTAGGGATCTCGAGTTTGAGCCCTGAGTATGGAAAAATCCTTGGTAGGGAGTGCTACCCCCGAATGGGGCCCTACCCGCCGCGAATCCGGATTAATCGAGCTCCAATGTAGATACCGGACATCAAATAAGAAACCAGAAAAATAAAAAATTAATTTCTCCTATTTTCACTGACTTGATTAAAATTAAGACAAATTAATAAAGCTTGAACTGGCATTGCTGAAGTTACAAGTTTAATTTGTAGTATTAGGGTTTGCTAACGAAACGTCGAAGGATGCTTCTTAGGAATTTTTTAATACAGAGTTATATATTCAAGATATAAATTTAAGTTACTCCTCAAAATTCACACAAATTACCATTAAGCATCAGTTTAACATAACTGGTGATCAGATAAACACATTTTTATTTAACATCAATGTAATCTTGTGAATACCCATACGTTACCGTGTCTATAAAACCAAGTGCGTGAAATTACTTGCTTTAGACTGATGTATCAAAATGAACCAATTATTTAAGGGCAAGTGTAATTTGACAAGTGTATAAATTATTTACCTGTTATCAAGTGTGATTATTTATGAACATGTTTTTATGAATAATACTCCAATCTAATCGAATGGCAGCATTTTTGTTTTCTTGCAATTATTTTAGCATTGAGGGGTCAGGTCATCATTTCTTTTTTGGAGTTAATTAATAACGTAAATGGTTTCTCAACTATCGATTTTTATTTTGAGAAAGTCACTCAACTTTTACTTTTCTTTAAAAGTCATTCAACTATAACTGTTTTATTCTGTAAGTCATTCAATTTTAATTTTTACTTTAAAAATCACTCAACTATAAGTGTTTTACTTACAAAGTCACTCAACCTATTTAATTATTTTTTTCATTAAAATTTGCTTACATGAAATTTTTACTTAAAATCAAAGTTGAGTGGTTTTCTGAGTAAAACATTTACGGTGAGTGACTTTTAAAGTTAAGATTAAAATTGATTTGACTTTTAAAATAAAAATGTATAGCTGAGTGAACATTTGGTTTATTAACCCTATCTTTTTATGAGTAAACAGTAAACACATTCCTTAACATCTCTTACACAACTAAAGTGGCATAAACAATGCTACACATTTTTTTCAAGATTGACTTTGAATTTTCTTCCCTTCATTGGATATCAAGCACATGCATCACTCATTTTCACCATTTTCCAATTTCAAAATAGTTGAGGCTAATTGCATTAATGTGTTGTATTTATTTGACTCAATCAAATCTATTTTTTCTTCCAGTGCTAAAACATTTTAATAGGAACCTTCTAGAGTTCTACGTGTTTTTTGATAGAAGAAGAAAAGGAATAAGGAATAAATTAAACACATGCATCTTCTCAAAATAATTTTTAATATCCTAGGCAATCGTCGTACTCTTCCTTAGAAAGGAAAAAGAATTAAAACGACCATGACATAGCGGGTAAGAAAACTATATAAGGAAAATTGACTCAAATTGTACATTGCATATATATCTTGACCGCGACTTTGCACATTATCCCTTAAGCAAACTTTAGTTAAAACTTAAAAGTGATATTCTATTAATCTAATCATATTAGTTATACTTTTAATTCTAAATTTAACAATTTGTAGTTTATACGGTTATTTAATAGCGAGGATAGTATGAGAAAAAAGTAGTATAGCTCTCTTGATTTGAGAAAAGATGAAATAATTAATTAAAATATTTATTTCTAACATAATGACTGAATAATATAATTGACAAACAGATACAAATATTTTTTATCGAATATTATGTGTAACTTTCAGTTTAAAAGAAAAAGATAGCTTACAATCTTTTGGGTTGACTATTTATTATTCTGAGTCAATTCCTTATATGGTCACTCAACTTAGAAAAATATCTTACTAAAATCATTTATCTTTTTTTTTTTTATAATAATGTCATTCAACTTTGTATATTTTCCTTACAAACTAATAATTGCTAAAATAGTCCTTATTCTTTAAGAGAAAAATAATCAAAATAGTTCCTTAAATTAATTTTTGAATTGCAATGATCTATATTCTTTAACAATATGAAATATTGATAACTTTTTAACTATAGAAAATAGTGCGTACAATTTTAATTTAACTTCTAGTTGTAATATTAAAATAATATAATCCACCAAAAATGCGATTGATATTATTAAAAAGGTTTATATGCATTCTATTTATTTGAAAACTTAGGAGTTCAATGATAAAATAATATTTTATATTATTTATTTTATAATTAATCTTTATTTTTTGATAAAATAGTTAAAATTTTAGTTGTTAGTTTCTTATACTTCAAGAACTATTGTCAGAAAATTCATAATTCATATATATAAGACGGTGAATTTCTTCAACACCCTTCCCCCGACAATATATATATATATATATATATATTGCCTCTAGCTAGTAGAAAAAAAATTTATATATAAATATTTTAAAAAATTTAAGGACATCATCATGATAATATCATAAATCATTCAACATCAAATAAAATTAGAAACTTTTCTGTAATCATTATGTAATTTTAAAATATTAATGTTTTTCAAATATTATTTTGTCAATCTTGTTATATTACTTGAAAAAAAAATTAGACTACCTCTTCAATCTGACTTTAAAAACTAAATACATCTCTCAATTTTATCTTCTTCTTTTTTTCTAATATTATGATATGTCTTTTAAAATTACATTACACCCTTCGTCCCATTTTAGTTGGTCATCTTATGAAAAATAAATAAAATTAGAATATAATTAATTAATTTTTTCTATTGATATTCCTACAATTCATAGTATACATTATATGTAAACATTTTCAATTTCAATGTTCACTCTTATGCCTAATGAATATAATTAATATTGCTAAAGAGTGAATTAGTAAAATTTGTCATTCAATTTATAATTTTTTAATCATTGTGTAAAATGAAATGTGCTCAACTAAAATGGGACAGAGAGAGTATGTAATGAAGTAAAAAACTGAAATGTATTTGGAGGTATATTAATATTTTATATAAAAGAATAAAAATTATTTAAATTTACAATTTAACTTAAGGGGCTATTTTAATAATTTTTCTCTCAAAGAATAAAGATTATTTTAGTAATTATTAGTTTATAAAGAAAATATATAAAATTGAATGATATTATTAAAATAAAAAAAATTAAGTGACTTTAATGAGATATTTCCTTAAGTTGAGTAATAATAGGAGGAATTATAAAAGAAAATAAAAGAAGGAGAGAGAGCAAAAGGATAATGATCACTAGTTTTAAGGTGTAAGTATATTGATGACAATAATTGACCTTTTGTCTCTTCGTTTGAATTTTGATACGCCTATTTCTTTGACGAATTGGCTGATGTTGTCTCTTCGACAAGAGTGGACGAAAGTAATTATTCTTTAAGTTTTATAAATGATATTAAATTAAATATTTAAGATGTATATTATTTTTTGAGCTAATATTAATTAATAAATATATATTTTTAATTAATATTATAAAATATAATTAATTTATATTTTTAAATTAATATATTTAATTAAACTAATTATATAAATTAAAAGTATATGATTTCTAAGAATATCATGAAATGTATGTTTGACAAAATAATTAATATTATAAATATACTTAATAAAAAAAAACTATTATAAATATAAGATCTTAAAATTATTAAAATATTAATAAAAGGATAAATTTATCAAGTCCAATCAAAGACTGAATGACTTGCAATTTGAAAATATCAAGTCAATACTAGTAAAATAAGTAACTTAGAATTGAAAATATACCATAAGCTCAAAATTTAAAACAAAAAAATTAACATAATACTCTTATGTCGAATTTCAATATAACATACATAAATAAAAGAAAAACGCAAGTCTACAATCATATTCAACAATAAATTTTATTTAAATTAAAAAATTAGAATACTCACAAATTATGCTAAATAAAAATAAATAAAAAATAGACAATACGAATAAATGCATGAAATCACAAAAAGTAAAGGTTGAGAAATGAAAAGGAAATGAAATATAAATAATATAAAATAAAAAATATATATTTAAAAAATATTAGAATAATAAAAGTAAAAAATTATAATAATAAAAATAAAAATAAAAGTATAAATAAAAGAAAAAAAATTAAAAAGTAACCAACCTGTAATACACCATGTAACCTCAAATTATCTGTCGATCAAGTAGTTACCTGATCAATCAAATATGTCAAATAATATAATAACACTCAATTACATCATATTTAATTTTCAAAATGACTTTTAAAACAGGCCCTTAGGGATATTTCTTTTTAAATTTTCAAGTAAATTTCACTTTATCATTTAAAATTTTATGCGTGAAGATGATATATGTTCAGACTTCAGACTCATATCAATGGAATAAGGTAAAAATAGTCTTCTTATATAGATTTGAATAATTATTTTCTCATGAGCTAACTATTAGAGTTAAATTAAATTCGAGATTCATATTTTTTACACACGAAATATCCTCTTAATTTTTCTCCAAAAATAAAAATATTTTGTGACACTGCAGAACGATAATTAGTCCTCAAAGTAGACATAGGGCATGTCCGATGTTATGTTAGATCCTACATCGATTAAAAAATCAGAAATAAATCTTTCTTATATAATTTTGGACAGTTCATACTTCATAAACTTAAATTTTACGATTGAATACTTTGAGTGAAAATTAAATTTTTTAAAATCACTTGATTTTTCATCATTTTGTCTCATCTTTGGATGGTGCTGAATTAAATGATTACCCCTACCTCACTCTCGAAGACTTTAAAATCATTTTGTTCAATTTGACATCATATTTTCTCTCGAACCCATTTTACTTATCACAATTCTTTTTATATATAAATAATATAAATTTTAATCAATATAGTAAAATATTCATATTAATATAAGAAAAATTATAATTCATCATACTTTTCACATATTTTTTAAATATTTAAATTTTAATTTTAAAGTATTAATTTAATTTTTAAAAATTAATGAGATTAACTCTCGAGCAAAACATGACAATTATTTAAGACGGAGGAAGTGTTTTTTTTTTTCCTTTTTTAAACCAAAAAAGTTTTTGACAGGGGATTTTTGTACATATAAAAATTTTAAAAAATGAAAAAAAAGTGAAATTTGTCCTCTTTATCTACACCAAATCCAACTTTGAGAGAGACTCCAGTAACACACTCTGTACTCCCAAATTCCATAACCCTCTCTCTCTCTCCTTGTTTTTTGCACTTTCCCACCCACAACAAAATAAACAAAATTTGGTCTCGTTAACCTTCAACCTGGTACACTAGTAACCTTTTATTAGTGTGATCAGTCCAAAAATACTGAATCTTTATATAGTTTATAAAGGATACAATATGCAAGATCCATCATCATTAATATATTCACAGATCAAGCCTCAATTCCCAGATCAAGAAGTATTGAAATGTCCTAGATGTGACTCAATCAACACAAAGTTTTGTTACTACAACAATTACAACCTTTCTCAGCCACGACATTTTTGTAAGAATTGTAAAAGGTATTGGACTAAAGGAGGTATTTTAAGGAACATTCCTGTTGGTGGAAGCTCTCGTAAGAACTCGAAGCGATCATCATCATCATCAAGTAGTAGTAAACAATCCTTAAGGACATCGTCTTTATCACCATCTTCAGCACAGAATGGAAAAATAGAGGTTTTTGCTACACCTGCTGTTCCAGCTTTTGATCAGGAAAGCCCGATTCTTGATGCGAACGGGCCTTTTGGCCCATTCCTGGTGTCCAACGGGTCAGAGATAGGCAGTTTGTTAGAAGGTTTGAATCCAAACGGGCCTAATTATTCGGGCTCTGATGATGCTGCGGCTCAAAGTGAGAATAATAGTACCAGAGATGATGAATTTTTGGATGTTCAGAAGGGTGAAGATTCTAATTGTTGGAATGTTAATACTAATAGTTGGGCTGATCTTGCTATTTACACACCAGGTTCAAGATTCAAGTAATTAATTACTACTTTATATAGTGTCTAAAAGATTATGGCTAGAACTTGTACCACTACTACTAGTATTTGAGTAAATGTAGTTAAGTAAAATCCCGAACTAGTTGAGATCGATCGGTATATGTTATGCTACTTGTTAAGTGTGTGTTAATTTTAAGTTGCAGAGATTGTGGAAGTGTTGTTTTATTATGTCCGAATCAGTTCGCAATTTGCTGTGTGTCTCTGTCTACAAAAGTTTGAACAAATGAAAAGAAACTATCTGCTTAATAATAACACTAATTTTGCTTGGGTGGTGCATAATTACATAGTTGTGTGTTATTTAAGACTTCATGTATGTTCTTCCCACGGCAAATGATCAGTGATGAAATTTCTTTCCTTTTACCTTTTAATCATTTCTAACCTAATCCCATTAGTGACTTTATTTTCATTACTTGAATATTTGCTTTAGTGTTTATGATAAAGAAATGGACCTTAGGCCTAACTCAATCTCAAAAGCTAAGCTAGCCCACGAGAGAAGGATTGCTCAAGACCATATAAGGAGATTAAAGATCCTTTAAGCCATCGATGTGGGACTTCAACACCCCCGCACGCCTAGGGCTGGATATCTTGAATATTTGTTTTAGTGTTTATGATAAAGAAATAGATATTGGGTCTAACTCAACCTCAAAAGCTAAGCTAGCTCATGACCCAACCTCAAAAGCTAAGCTAGCTCATGAGAGAAGATTGTCCAAGATCATATAAGGAGATCAAAGATCCTTTAATCCACCGATGTGGTATTTCAACACCCACCGATGTGGTATTTCAACACCCACGCATGCACAGGGCTGGACATCTGGAGCTTGGAGAATATAAGATGGGGGCCCAACATCGAAAATAATAAACTGGGTGGGCCTGACTTTGATACCATGATAAATAAATGAATTTTGGGCTTAACTCAGCCTCAAAAGCTAGCTCATGAGGGGAGGATTGCTCAAGACCCATATAAGGAGATCAAAGATTCTTTAACCCACCGATGTAGAATTTCAACAGTTTACTTTTTCATGTTTAACTTGATATATGGAGCAATAAATAAAATAATAATTTTTTCATATCACCTTTAATTATTATAAGTCATTTCATTAATTGAAAAATAAATACTGCTTCCATCTTACAGTAGTTATACCTTATTGACTTAATATTTCTTTTAAGAAAAAAATTATTAAGAATTTATTTTATCAAATAAGTCTTCTTAATTATACTTTGAAAATATAAATTTTAGTATATATTTTTTAATTATTTAATTATTTAATATTAAAATAACATAATAAACTAAAGGGAGTAGTAAGGGGAGCGAGTAATTTATGGTGTATTGATGACGATTATCCCAAGATTTGGCATTACTCCAATAATGTAGGCAAATGTATGCAGTGTATTAGTGGCACTACGTACGTAATGGCAGACGTATGTGGTGCAAATGACCATGTAGTAGATAGACAGATCTCCTATTCTCTGTAAAAGGAGTGTATTAAAATAATTTAAAATATGGTGTATTAGTAATTTTTATATTAATAATATTTGTGTTCATTATATTTATATTAGTTATACTTGCATTTTCTTATGCAGTACTTGATTTGATGTATTAAAAAAAATCATATAATTTTTTATTTTTTTACATAATAGCCTCAATATATATGTTGGAAAAAATGCGAATTTTTTTTGAGGGGTAATAGGATCTTTAAGCATGTTAATGCATGTATTAGATCCATTGCATTACTAATGCAATGGATTTTGAAGTATTAGTAATACACACCTCAATACACAATAGAGTGTATAACTAATGCATACATAGGGTAAAAAGATATACCAACCAAAGTTAGTGATACACATTAAACTAATACATGCATTAATATTTCAATACACTCTACCAAATGACTCCTAATAGGTATAGGTTTATCACTTCTTCCACAATCATCATATAGGAGCTTTAAGGCCTAGGTTGATCATGCGATGTGAAATTATTTGAAAAGAAGTTGAAATTTTATTTAGATATATAATTTATTTTTAAATTTTATTTTATTTTATAAATATGAAAACTCTTGAAAACTATTAAATTTTTCTTAATTATTATATATTAATTTTTAATTATTATCAAATAAGTAAATCATAGTTCATAAATAAATGTTCATAATACACAAATTTCTGTGTTCTTTTTATAAACAAATGTTTGTGATTACGAATTTTTAAGTATACATAATTTCATAAAGATTCAGTACTAATCAACTATAATAAATAGTTATTTTCTAATATAATTCTTTTACCTAGTATGTACTTCTCTTCACGCCGAGCATGAATCCTTTTGTAAAATTTAAAATGATGGGTGATTTTTATACAAAATATATTATAGAACAGTCCACCGATATCACCAAATTGAAATTGGATAGTTCTTTACAAACTAATTTTAAATTTTATATCTTTTTTACAAGAAATTCTCATTTTTATGCATAAGAGAACTTTATAACTAGACATAAGAAATTTGAAAAAGTCATATTCTTCTAGTATTATTTTCTGTAGGTAAATGGTCATAAAAAAACATTTTCTTCCGTAAACTGAGTTGTAAACACAGGTCAAGTGCCAAACAGGTCCAGTATTCATGTGGGTTGGTTTAAGATCCAGGGAATCAAATAAATTCAGCAGAGTGGTCCATATAATATAAGAGTTGTGGCCCATGTTGATCGAATTGCTTACCTTTGACAATTTTAGTTGATAATCATCACATCTTATTCTGACTAGCACCACCGCCAACTATCACATCAACATTCTACACAATTCAATGTGCTACATGATTTCTTGTTTTCAATGTTGATAGTTGAGATTTCTACCAACATAAGTTGTGGTGCAGCAGTGAGGTCTTGGGTTCGAGCCTTGAATATGAAGAAAATTCTTTTGCGAGCGCTACCCCCTTAACGGGTCATGTAATGTGCGATTCGGATTAGTCGGGGCTCCAATGGGGACACCAAACACCGAATAGGAAATCAAAAAAAGATAGTTGAGATCTCTAATGTCGTTTCACCTAAACCACCCGCATCATCCTGAATAAAAACTTATTTATATTTGATGTTTACATCAAAACGTATAAACCTATTATATATAATTAATGGGAAAGTAAAAAGGGCTGCTCTCGTTTGTTCATGCATTTATTTTTTTATTTTATAAATAACATTTGGTTAAATATTGGATTTATTTTTTGAATTTTTGGCCTCACGAAATTTTAACTTTTTGCAAGATAGACGCATATTCAAATAGAACTCGATTTTCAAATCTGGACGAGGTAATTAACAAGTTAAGGTGGAGGTACTAAACCAAGAGATCTCATTTTATGTTTTCAGTCCTTATATTCGTATGGCCAAAATTTAACATGTGATAATAAGGTAGTTATATTTCAAATTTACTTGTAATTATCGTATACGTAATTAAACATCTTTTTTCTGGGATAGCTTCTACCAAAAAAAAAAAGTACATTGATTAAATAAAGATATTTTTACACCTTTAGAATATAAAATTTCGTCGGTGTTTGGATATGTGATTTCATCTCATGATTTAATATCATGAGATGAAATCAGCATTGGACATGCGATTTCATCTCATGATTCAAATTTTTCAAAAACCTTAATGAGAATTTCATGTCATAATTTCTCCTTTTTCAACTATAAATTTGACCCATAAGTTTATATAAAGTTTATCTGCTTGAATAGTTGTTAGAATAATTAGAGCTATTGAGTTGAGGTACTAGAGTTAATCCCTTAAATTATAAAATTGTAATCTAAAATCGCTCCTTGAAGTTGGTGAAAGTTGTCTGAAAATCCTATACACACTATAAGCGATAGCTTTTACTTCCTTGAGAAAAATATTTTTTACGATAAATCCTATATTATTTACGTTACAGTTTACCTTACTGATTCATCAAGAACATGATTCATGTATCAAGTAATTGGTACTAGTTCTTTTCACTATTGAATGGCAAAGTTGGATACAAAGTTTCGAAGAATTAAGATTTCTTGAACTCTTGCAAGATGAAGAGGGTGTTTGGGTGTGCTTATAAGTTGGTCAAAACAACTTATAAGCACTTTGTTGCTTATAGTAGTGTTTAGTAAAGTTATAAACTGCTTAAAATAAGTTGATTTTGACTTTTTTTTAAGCCAAAATCAAGAAGCAGCCAAGTAGATGCTTATTTTTTTGAAATTTTAAGTTGACTATGTAAATTATTATTTTGTCCCTTACAATTATTCCAATTTTACCCTTAATCAACAATCTTATTTTGTCTTTCAAATAAATAAATAGGCTGATTAGCCCCGCTTTGAATAAAAAAAATTAATTAATGATACGAAATCTTAACGTAACCATGAAGAAATAAATAATCTTTTAATATATAATTATATTTTTCAAACACAAACATTCAATACTTTAAACTCTTAAAAAAAATATTTTTAGCGCACAAATTAATAGTCATTCATGAAAATATTTTTTTAATTTGAATCATTTTAGCAATAAAAATTAATAATAATCAACTCTATATATTATTAACAACTATAAGGGTATTTCAGTCATTTTAACAAAAAAACGTGCTTAAAAACATTATTTACCAAATACATCAATAACTTTTTTCAAGTTTCAGCACTTTTATCTAAACACTTAACTGTTTATTTTTAAAATAAGTTCAGCACTTTCAAAAGCACTTTTTTTCAGCCGCTTTTTTTCAGCTTATCCAAACGGGCTCGAATACTCTATTCATTCACTTTTATTTGTAATATTTTGACTTGAAAAAATTATTATTAATATGAAGATTTTTATCATAATACCCCAATTATTGATGGTTAAATTAGTTTGGATAATAAACAATCAATGTTATGGATAAAATAGAAAAAAAATTATTTTTTTCTTGATATATAAAAAATGACAAGTAAAAATAAAAAATATAATTAAAAAATAAGTGACAAATAATTCTGAACGGAAAAAATATGAAAAAAAAAAAAAGCGACCTTCATTTGGTTAAGTTATTATTCCATAAATATCAGTTATAAATAACTCATGATTCATGCATTGTCGGAGTGAATGTGTTACCAAATGGTCCAACTAGTGAGGGTGATTTATCTCTGTTTGCAACCAAATTTATTTGCTGAATTCTGACTTTTTCTAAGGTGGAAAATTCATAATACAGTTTGAACCTCTCCACATTAATATTGTTGGAATCACAAAATATTAGTATTATTTTATAAAAATATTATTTAATAAATAATTAATATTTATTAATTTAAAGAGTGTTTTTGAGATTTAATGAAAGTTGTTTTTGATTAAATCAATAGCTTACTAATATACGTATCATATTTATTGAATTAATATAAAAATGAATTCATTATACATAAAGTACAATGTACAATATATGATTCATTGTAATGTTTTTTTTTAAAAAAAATTAAATAATTCATTGCAGTATTAATTATTTATTCATTGTTATTAATAAATCATTATAATGTTATCGTGTCTAGGACTCTTCACAATTTCTTGTTGTAGTTTGGGAAGACAACATCGAAACTTTTGAATGTAATAAAAAAAAGTTAGAGATGAACTTCAACTAGATTTAAGTTTTAATAAACAAATAAAAATCACTAATCTCATATTTCACTAAATTGACTTAAATATTTTTGTAGTTTTGAGAAATTATTAATTTATAATATTAATGAGACCATATATTTACATAAGAGTCTTCTAAAAATATATTATTTCATTATCTTATCAAAATTGATAAGTTTTTCCACTTGTCTAAATTAAAATAAAATAAATATTATCTTAAAAAAATTATTAATTTATCAAGTATTAATTTTGAGAAATCCTACTCTATTATTTCTCACATTTTTTGTAAAAGAAATGGTATCTATTTTGGGAGTATAATTAGGCAAATTGGGTTGACTTTCATCGATGAAGATATGTGTCCTTTGTGCGACTAACTAGTGGAGGTAGGGGTGGGCATGGTATGGCATATACTGAATATTATTTTGAAATTGAAATTTTTTATATCGTGGTATGAATGTTATGGTATTTGGTATGGTATTCGGTAAGAGTTTTAAACTATTTTGGTATTTGATATGGTATTTGATATTTATACAATAAATATCGAAATATCGTATACCGTATCGAAGTTTTCTAATAATATATAAAATTCATATATATTATATTTAAGATTATTAAATATATTTATATATCATCTATTAGCCAATTGAACATAAAAGTAATTTTTATTTAAAAATAAATTTTCTGGGAAGCTTATTATTTAGGAGTACTATGCTTAAGTTTATGTAATGTTGTTCAGAGTTTGCATCTTGGACTACTCAATCGTGATTAAAATATTCTTTTTGTGTAATTGATTGACAAAGATAGTTGTTAGTCTTATATGTTTGAGACGTTTTTTGAGTTTAAAGTTATACGTAGTTTTTTTATATGAATATATGTAAGTCGAAATCAAATAAAGTATTGCTGCTGAATTGTCATATCGTAAAATATCGAAACCAAATTTAAAAATACCGAATCATATTGAATTAATTTAATATGATAATAATATTATTTTTTTAAATACCAAAATTTAAAATTACTATATCAAATTTTAAAATATCGTATCGACCGTACCATGTCACCCCTAAGTGGAGGGTAGGGGCTTAGATTAGTGGATTGACTTTCATTACTTCAAGGAAGGGCAAGAGTGACTTAAGGGACCCACCACTGTTATCTATCCATCACTTTGCTAATAAACAATTACCACACAAGTCATTTTCTAACGAATTAAGTGTCATTTAGTTGTTCCGGATATATAAAAATAATGTAAAATATTATTTCATTCGTTTTAAAATAATTGATCTTTTTAAAAAATAATTTATTTTAATTTAATCATTCTTTTTATGAAATTAAGAGAATATTATTATATTCTTTTAATATTATTTTTATTATTAAATGACTAAAGAAGGTGTATATACTCAAATTTACTTTTTCAAAAGTATAATTAGTAAGGTTAATTTGATAACATAAATTCATAATAAAAAAATTTCAATTAACAAGGACCGACTATTTTAAAATGAGAAGTATATAATAGTGATGTTGGTATTTATTTCTTACTAGACAAGGTCTATTTTGGTGTTGGAATATAGCATTGAACATCTTTAATATCTTAATGGGTTGTTTGGTAGGAGGTATAATGATAAATAATTTTAAAATTAATTTAGAAGATGAGTTTATTTCATATTTGATTGCGATAAAATGCAGGGATAACTTATCTCGGGATTAGTTATTTCAATATTATAGTATTTTTCTTATTCCTTCTTTAAAATAAAATAACTAATCACGGAATTAATAATCTCGAGATAACTTGTTTTTCAACCAACTGACCCCTAAGTTTGTTAAAGTGAAGTACCAAAACACACAGTGAAAATCAACTCAAAATGATCGACTTTTAAACCTATCGAAAGATGGATTAACTCGGTAGGTTTGATCCGAATTTTTTTAAAATTTAAAATAAACTGAGCTTGGTTGTTTTTCTTTTTGCACCAAAAAATGGAAAAATAAAAATCTACTGAGCTCGATCCATATATTTAAAAGGGAAAAGGTACAAATATATCCTCGAACATTGATAAATGATATAAATATATCCTCCGTCATATTTTGGGTACAAATATACCCTTATCACTAACGGCGGGACACGTGTCACGATCGTGTTCCTCCATTAGTGATAATGGTATATTTGTACCATTTATCAAAGTTTGAGAGTATATTTATACCTTTTCCATATTTATAATTTACTTTCTCCGTTCCATATTCGAATCATTTTATTAAAAATAATTATTTTATATTAATTGTCCATTATACTAAATCAAAAAAATACTGATTAAATTATAAGTCATTTATGTATTAAAAATTAATAATATTTAATAAAAAATTAATTATATATTTTTACTTTTTAATAAATAAATAAATATATATATATATATATAATAGTATTTTAATAAAATACTAATAATATTTAATAAAATAAATATATATAAATAAATAATAGTAATAACTAACTATTCTTTGATGACAATATTTTTACTTCAAACATGAGTCTGTTTTTGTAAAATGGGACGAATAGAGTACTCTTGTAAGGGCATGAAAAAAATAAAAATGATAAATTAATGGATCGAACTGAGTAATCTTTGTGTGGTTTAATTATATTAATGGATCGAATTAAGTAATCTTTGTGTGGTTTAATCTATAAGGATATTAAATGATAATTGAACCACACAAAGATTACTCAATTCGATCCATTAATTTATCATGTTTATTTTTTTCATGCCCTTACAAGAGTACTTTATTCGTCCCATTTTACAAAAACAGACTCATGGTTGAAGTGAAAATATGTCATTAAAGAATAGTTAGTTATTACTATTATTAATTTATCGAATTAATTAATCTTTGTAAAATTATATATATATATATATATATATATATATATATTATTTATTAAAAAATAAAAATATATAATTTATTTTTAATTAAATATATATATTTTTTAATATATAAATGACTTATAACAATTAATTAGAGATAATATAGTAAAATCATGGAGCAAGTAGCTGATGAAGCAGACAGAAATAGCAGGTTTGTTGACAGAGAGTTGCCTGCTTCCCTGGCCTTTCCCTCTTAAAAATTTCTTGAAAACTTTATAAACAAATGTGAATACTTTCAGAATGAATTAACTACAAGGATAATATAATTTAAATTTAATCAATGCTTTTTTGATTTAGTATAATAGACAATTAATATAAAATAATTATTTTTAATAAAATGATCAATTAATATGGAACAGAGAAAGTACATTATAAAAATGGAAAATGTACAAATATACCCTCAAACTTTGATAAATGATACAAATGTTTGAATGGCGATTTGACCAAAAAATTGATGAGTTCGATTGGTTTCTCAAACCACTTTTTTTTTATTTTAAAAATAAAATCAATAAAGTGCGATTGATTATACTAACAACATTTCATGAAAAATTTAAGTAACCAGAATTTGAACGAACTAAAGATATTCAAGATTATATTCGAAGGATCAAAAGATCTACTCCCATAATAAGGACAATTTTTAGCCATTTTTTTTTGCAGTTCTTAGATTACATCAGCATATACCTGTCAAACGGGCCGTGTTAATCCGGCCCAACCCCCCCACTTATAAAAATCGATTTGGTCAGCCCATGGGCTGTAGGGTATCGGGTCCCGATCCGAATTATTTTTTGGATTGGACAAGGTTAAACCGGCCCGTTTTTTTTTTTTTTTTTCTTTTTAAATTCGAATTTTAATAAAAAAAGGCCGTTGGACCCAACGGTAATATAGCAGTTGGGAGCCCAAAAAGGCTAAAATCCCCTTTTTATTGAAAAAAAACTTTTTTTTAATTAAATTATTTTTTTAAACCCAATTTTTTTTTTATAAATGCCCTACACTTTCAAATCATTTTCCACACATTTTTTCATTATCTCAAATCTCATTCTCTCTCGAATCTCAATTCTCAAATATTCTATATATTTCTAAAGTGCTCACTTTAATTTTTTAATTTTGTGATTACAAAGTACGAGTGGAAGTTTCTAAAGTCGCAACCTTCGGATACTTCCAAAATTTGGTATTATCGTTCCATCTCTTACGTTAAATTTTTAATTAGTGTATTAATTGTTGAATATTTAATTTTATTATATTTATGTATTTTGAATTTTTTTAGTTTAATTTATATTATGGATAAATTAAGAAACCTTGCGACTAAAGGTGTTAAAATTTTTTATCCCGAAAGTGGTAGTGGTAGTAAAAAATGAATTACTAGCGGTAGAGGTACTTCAAGTAGTAGATATACCCGTGTGCCTCCGCCTCCGGTACCGCTTAGTCAACCTTTTGAGGAAGAAATAGGTGTAGGTGCTCACGATATGGATTATGTAGAAGCTCAGAAAAATTACGGTATAGAAGAAGAAAATGAAGTAGATGCGGTTAATTTAGACGAAGATGATGAAAATATTGGTGAGATACCCACAGTAGAAAATGCTAGCGTTAGATCTGAATCGGTTAATCTCCCTCCCCGTGCCCCAAGACCTCGTAAACCAACTAGTATTACATGCCAATTTTTTGAACGTATATCAGATATTGAGGTGCAATGCAATATTTGTCAACAAATATATAAGCATAAAAGAGGAGTCAAGCAAGGGGGTACGGGTACGTTAATGAGACATATAAGTGATAATCATGATAGAGAGTTAAAAATTGTAAAATGTGGTGCGGATGTTGGTGGTCCAACACAAACTAGAATGGATCCAGCAACCGGTCAGGTAATGAAGAAGTATAATAAATTGAGGGATCGAGAAGAAATAGCTAAAATGGTAGCTGTGGGTTGTTTGTGTTTTAGTTTTCCTTCTTTTGATGCCTTTATTCATTATATTCAAGCAATTTATAATCCTATGTTTAATGGTATTCCCAGAAGTACTTGTCGGGCCGATATTTTTAGACTTTATTCACAATATTATTTTTATTTATCAACATTGTTAAAAAATATTCAATGTAGAATGTCCCTAACTTCTGATCTTGGTCGTGTTGTAAATAAAAATGATTATTTAACCATTACTTGTCAATGGATAGATAGTAATTTTGTTATGCAAAAACGTATTCTTGCTTTTTTATATGAAGAAGATTGTTAACATACTGGAGATTTTATTGCTGATTCGATTGCTAAAGTTGCTGAATTTTATGGTATCGAAAATAAAATCTTATGTATTGCTTTTGATAATGCTTCTAACAACAAGACTGCTATTAAAAAGTTAAAATCTAATTTATCTCCGCCGTTACCTAAAATTTTTCATGTTACGTGTGCTTGTCATCTATATAATTTAATTGAAAGAGACGGTCTTGAGTTTTTTGAGTTATATATATTGAAAAAATCCGGCTTGCCGTTGGTTTTATTCAAGAAAATAATCGAAGATCAAGAATTAGGAACTTTAAACTTAAATGTGAACAAAATGGACTTGCACTGATATTGATGCCTGAAGAATGTGATACTAGATGGAATGCTACGTATGATTTTTTAAAAACTTGTTATAAATATAGAGTTTTTATTACACTATCTTTTAACCAACATTGTGGTTCTTTTGCTGATTCTGCTGATTGCATGCTACATGATTCTGATTGGGCTGTAATTAATGATCTTGTTAAGTTTTTGCAAAAATTTTATATAGCTACAGTTGAATTTTTCAGTACTTATTATCCTACTGTTTTTAATATTTTGGCATATATAACCGATATTTCTACTTTGCTCAAAGAATATAAAAATAAAGAAGGTTACAAAGAAGCTGTTGGTGCCATGTTTGCTAAATTTTAAAAATATTTTTTTATTCCCCCTATTTACTTGGTTGATGCTATGCTAAATCCGTGTATGAAATATACTACTATGTGCCACTTTAGTTCTCTTATTTATTCTAACTTAGAGATAAATACTAACAATGATTCTGAACAAGTACAACCTGATTTGTGGACGACTATGGGTGATGTGAACGCTTACATAGATAAATTATATAACCACTATGTTGATTTAGCTGTACCAACAAATATCACTCCAACTTTCGCTCCTCATCCTCCCGAGGAGCCATCATCTTCTAAAAGGCCGGTACAAAGTAGTTTTCCTGATTCCTTTTATGATTTACCTTGTTGGAATAGTGTTGAGGAGGGAGCTTACATATCAACTTATCGGGAAGAGCTTAAGTATTATCTTCGGTCGCCGCTAGAGGATCGCAGACGACGGATCAACACGTTGGATTGGTGGAGGAGTAATGAAACACAATATCCTGTGTTTTCAAGATTAGCTAGAGATATCCTGAATTTTTCAATATCAACCGTTGCATTGGAGAGCGCTTTTAGTCAGGGACGACAGCAGGTTGGAGACAACCGACATTCATTGGGAAGCAATGCAATGAAGTTCTAGTTTGCCTAAGAGATTTGATTAGAGCCGAACGAAGAAATCAAGGAATGGAAGCGGAGCCGAACGACGAGCAGAGACTTGAAGAAATTATGACTTCACGGGAGAACTCAGCAGAATCAAGTCCAATGCATGATTTTGCCCCCGTTGACTTTGACTATCCTATGCAAGTTCCCGCTAATATTAACATGAATGAGTTGAAAAAAATGATGCAAAATTTGTAGATTTTTCACCCATGTAAATTATAAATTTTGGATCATTTTGCAATCAATAAAATTTAACATTCATTCACTCCTTAGTCCTTACTTTGTAATTTATTCCATTTAATGATTTAAATTGAATTTTTAATTTAAATTAAATACTTAGTTTTAATATATTACTAATTTACTATAAAATATTATTAGTTTATTATATTAAGTAGCATATGTTTTATTTAAAGAAGTACATATATTTTAAAGTAGTATGTATATATTGAATTGTATGTATATATATGTGTATATATTTTCTGAAGTACTATATATTTAACGTATACATGTGTATGTATTTTATAAATTAGTATATAGCTATATATATATAGTGTGTGAATATATTGTAGTATATATATTGTAGTATATTTTATTTAAAGTAGTATGTATATATTGAATGGTGCGTATACATGCGTATATATCTTCTATATACGTATATATTTAACGTATACATGTGTATATATTATATAAATTAGTATATAACTATATATATAGTGTGTGTATATATTGTAGTATATTTTATTTAAAGTAGTATGTATATATTGAATGCTGATACAAGTTCAAACTTACAACAAGGAATCAAGAGAACAACAAGAACACCATCACTACAGAATCAAAGGCCCCACTCGGTTTCTCTAGGTTTTCAAGGCAACAACAACAATTTTCAACAAGATAGATAAATAACACAAGATTGCAATAACTATAGTGAATCGAAAGAGCCCTACACGGCTTCTCTATATCAAGATACAAACAACAAGATTACAAAATGATGGATAGTAATTTGACACAAAATATCCTAAAATCTAAGAACCCTAACATGAAGATTAGGACCCTAAGACTAAAAGATATTTACACCAAATTCTTACTTGAATCAAGAGGAACTCATGATCCTCAAGACCCCAAGTTTCTAGCCAAAGAACAACAAAAGTGTTACTACACTTTGTTGTCTAGTTTTGGGTTCACTCTCAAGAACAAGAGAGAGAAGTTCTCAAATATTACAAGACTTGTGTAGTGAAAATATCAATAATGAACTAAGTCCAAGTAATAGCCCTATTATTGTCTATTTATAGTACTCCACAAAATAAAAGGAAAATGACCATTCTAGCCTTTGTCTTGTGTGGCTTTGGAGTGTAATTAAAAAAAGTGTTACTATACTTTTTGGAGTATAATAAGCTTACACTTCAAAGCCCCTCTTCATACTTCAAAACATAAAATCCCTTAGATGAATTAATTACACACTCACACACGACCATTTGCATGAACATGACTTGAAGTTTTTGTAACTCCCGAGATTGGCTATGTGTGAATGGTCTTGAGCTAGTTGTACTTGTATCATCCTCTCCATATTGAAGGGAATTTGTCCTCAAATTCGGTGGATGTTCATCCTCAACCGTGGCAATAGGAGAGAGGTCACATATATTGAAGGTGTTGTGTACTTGATATTCCGGAGGAAGGTCAATTTTGTAGGCATTATCATTGATTCTTTTAAGTACTTGAAAGGGACCATCACCCCTCGGCATCAACTTGGTTTTCCTTTGTGAAGGAAAAATGGTCTTTTATAAGGTGCACCCAAATCCAATCACCCGGTTCAAGAATAAGGTTTCTTCTCCCCTTGTTTGCTCTCTTAGCAATCCCTTGATTTTTCTTCACAAGCTTTTGCCTCACTTTCTCATGCAATTTCTTCATGGCTTCGGACTTCTTGCTTCCATCTAAGCTAATCATAAGATCACTTGGCAAAGGAGTTAAATCCAAAGGGGTGTGGGGGTTGATGCCGTATACACACTCAAAGGGAGTCATTCCCGTACTAGAGTGTATAACCCGATTGTATGCAAATTCCACCAAAGGTAGGTGGTCCTTCCATGAAGTCATTTTGCCTTTAACGATTGACCGTAACATAAAACCCAAAGTCCTATTTACAACCTCGGTTTGGCCATCGGTTTGTAGGTGGAAAGATGTAGAGAATAGCAATCTAGTGCCAAGCCTACCCCCCATTGACTTCCAAAAGTGACTAAGGAACTTAGAGTCCCTATCACTTACAATGGTCCTCGGAAAACCATGCAATTTGACAACATTTTCAACAAATAAAGACGCCACACTTAATGCATCTTCACTTTTTGAACAAGTAATGAAGTGTGCCATCTTAGAAAATCGATCAACCACTACAAAAATGCTATCCCTACCTCGTCTAGTCCTCGATAATCCTAACACAAAATCCATAGATATATCAAGCCAAGGACGTAAAGGAGTGGGAAGCGGGGTATACAACCCATGAGGGAGGAGCCGAGACTTGGATCCCTTGCAATCTAAACATTGGCCGCAAATCCTAGCTATATCCTTGTGCATTCTAGGCCAATATAATTGCTCCTCCAATATCTCGAAGGTCTTGTCAATCCCAAAATGGCCCATTAGACCGCCATCGTGTGCTTTCCTCACAAACAAATCTCTCCAAGAGCTAGAAGGTACACACAATCGTCTACCTTTAAACAAGTAACCATCAAATTTGGCATAGGGATTTGAACCCCTATCCAAAACCCACTTGTCCCTACCTAATTCTTCGCATTCCCTAAAGATAGGAGCAAAGTAAGGATCCTCGGGATACAATGCCTTTAGGCTCTCGAAACCCATTAACTTTAAAGACAAAGTGGACACAAGTACATATTTTCTAGACAAGGCATCGGCAACCAAATTGTCCTTACCCTTCTTGTATTGAATAACATAAGGAAAGGTTTCAAGAAATTCAATCCATTTGGCATGCCGCCAGTTAAGCTTGTCTTGTTCCCGTATATGCTTCAAGGATTCATGATCCGTTTGGATCATGAATTCTTTAGGCCACAAATAATGTTGCCAAGTGGCCAAGGCTCTAATCAAGGCATACAACTCTAAATCGTACATAGAGTAGTTTAGAGTTGCTCCTTTGAGATTTTCGCTAAAGTAGGCAATAGGCTTTAATTCTTGCATTAAAACCGCGCCTATGCCAACTTTGCTAGCATCACATTCGACCTCAAAAATCTTGTCAAAATTCGGCAATTGTAGCAAAGGGGCCGAGATGAGCATAACTTTTAAGTCCTCGAAGGCCTTAGCTTGTTCATCTCCCCACTTGAAAGGCCGATACTTTTTAATTACTTCGGTTAAGGGGGCGACAATGGTGCTAAATCCTTTGACAAAATGTCTATAAAAACTAGCCAACCCATGGAAGCTTCTCACTTCTTCTACGGTTTTGGGAGTTGGCCAATTTTTAATAGCGTCAATCTTAGATTCATCCACTTCGACCCCTCTTGAGCTCACCACAAACCCAAGAAATACAACCTCATGGACACAAAAAGAACACTTTTCTAGATTAGCATATAACTTCTCCTTTCGGAGGACATCAAACACATATTGCAAATGTTTTACATGTTTTTCTAAGGACTTACTATACACCAACACACCATCAAAGTAAACAACAACAAATTTTCCAATAAATGGATTCATCACATGATTCATTAGACTCATGAAAGTAATTGGAGCATTTGTTAGGCCAAATGTCATAACCATCCATTCATAGAGACCGAATTTAGTCTTGAAGGCAGTTTTCCATTCATCATCCGGTTGCATACGGATTTGGTGATAGCTACTCCTCAAATCAATTTTAAAAAACAAACATGAACCACTCAATTCATCAAGCATATCATCTAGCCTAGGAATATGGTGACGATATTTTACCGTTATCTTGTTGATGGCTCGACAATCAACACACATACGCTAAGTCCCATCTTTCTTGGGAACTAGTAGCACCGGAACCGCACAAGGACTCATGCTCTCCTTGATGTACCCTTTGTTGAGAAGTTCCTCAACTTGGCGTTGCAATTCCTTGGTATCCGTCGGGTTGCTTCTATAAGCCGGTTTGTTGGGCAATTATGAGCCCGACAGAAAATCAATTTGGTTCTCAATGCCGCAAAGTGGAGGCAATTTTTTTGGCAATTCCTTTGGGAAGAAATCCTCATAATCCTGCAAAACATGAGAAATAGGAGGAGAAATAGAAACATTAGCGGGGTTAGTATTAAAACAATGAGCCAAGAGGAGCATCAGAGAGTCCTCATCATAATCCACAAATAGTTCCTTCCTCCTAGCCATCATCACTATGCTCCCGTGCCCCTTAGAATTTAGGGACCCCTCGGCTTCCCCTACTTCCCCACTCTCGGATTCCCCTCTTTTCCCCTCACTCTCGGCCTTCTTTCCTATTTTCCTTAATTCCCGCATCTTTTGGTGTAATTCATTCACTTGGGAAGGCAATAAGGGATGAAGAGCAACCTTCGACCATCTTTCTCAAGTGTATACCGATTGGACCTTCCATCATATTTGGTCGACCTATCGTATTTCCAAGGCCTTCCTAACAACAAGTGACAAGCTTTCATTGGTATCACATCACAAAGCACCTCGTCATGGTAGTTGGCAACCTTAAAATGTATCACACATTTCCTTGTGACCTTTAACTCGCCGTATTCATTCAACCATTGCAACTTCTAAGGACTAGTATGAGGTGTAGTCGGCAATTTCAAGAAGTTCATCATTGCAACACTAACCACATTCGCACAACTTTCACTATCTATCACCATAGTGCACACACTTTCCTTCACAAGACATTTAGTATGGAATAAATTCTCCCGTTGGCTAGGATCATCTATCGCCTTACTAATCATGGCACGCCTCACTATAAAGTTTGGAACCACACACTCTCCTTCTTGCAGATAAGCTTCCTCACAATCATCATCATCATCATGTGGCTCCCTCTCAGCCGTTTCTCCATCTTGAGGCTCGTCCTCACTCTCATCACCCTCAATAACCACTTCTTCTCCAAGAAAATACAACCTACCTTCCCTTAGGATTACATTGTGTTGGTTAGGGCATTCATTGTCTTTATGCCCCCAAACTTGGCACTTGAAACATTGGAACCCTTTAGGATTAGGTTCCTTTGAATTTTTTGCCTCGGAGGGATTTTGTGGGCTGTTTTGGGCTCGGGCAGCCTAGTAGTAGCGGGTCGGTCCTTGTTTTTGGGCCAACCCGAAGAGGATTCAACCATATCCTTTCCCCTCGTCCAACCCGAGGTTGATTTTCCCTTTGCTTTGAATGACGACCTCTCTCTAAGTTTTCTTTCAATCTCAAGAGTCGCTTGGAAAATACCTTCGATGGTATCAAACTTATGAAGTGTCAAATGAGTGGAGCTCTCTTTGTTCAACCCACACTTGAACCGAATGATGTCATGGATAATGTGTTCTCCACGATGATCAAGCTTCAACATAAGTTGTTGAAACTCATCATAATGTGCCATCACACTTCGATTCCCTTGCCGCAAGTGGTACAATCTAGCAAGTAACTCATGTCGATAACTCTCGGGAAGGTACCGTTGTCTCATTAGGTACCTCAACCGAAACCAAGGTGGTGGTTTTCCATCAATCAACTCATGCCAAACCGTTTGACGTATTCCCACCATGTGTTAGCATAGCCTTCAAAGTGAGCTATGGCGTAACAACTCTTCTTCTCCTCCGAGATATCATTCACTTGGAATACTTTATCGCATGCCGACTCCCAAGCAAGATACACCTCAGGGTCACTTTCACCCTTAAAGATAGGTTGGCTCAATTTGATGGTATTGATGCCTATGTCTCTCTCTTGGTGTCGGTTTCCCCTTTCTCTATACCCTCGGTATCTCCTTGGATCCATACGTCCTCCTCTCATCTCCTCATCCCTCATGTAAGCATCATCAAAGGATACATACCCTTCATAATTCACTCTACCATATTTCTCAAAGTGGATGGGACGGTTTTGGACGTATGGAACTTGATTTGGAGGAATTGGATTTTGTGGAGGTGGTGGTCTTCGGTTTAGTGGAGCTTGGAAGGGAGGATTTGGATTTGGTGGAAGTATTGGGCGTCCAAGTCCCTCTTGCGGAACTTGAGGATTTTGGGAATTAGTTGTTCTATTGGAGTCTCGGGTTAGGGGGTTATGGGTGGTTTGGCTTGCGGCATTTAGTGGATCTAGGGACGGATTTGGTAATTGAGGCCATGTTTCGGGAGTAACGGTAGCGGAGGAATTTCTATCATGTCCACTTGACGAAATATGTCGAGGAGTAGAAGGGAGAGAGTTCCTTTGACTCTCCACTTATTCTAACCTCCCACTAATAGTCATCACTTTCCCCTTTATGGCTCCCACCTCCGTACTCAACCTTTCAAGAGTTTGAGTCATAGCCTCAAGAGTAACCCTCATATTCTCCATTTCATTAGAATCCACGGTTTGAGACGTGGTTCCCTCCATTGTCAAGGTATCACCTACAAAAACAACAAACAAGTTAGTTAAAAATCCCTCTCCTCACTCACACTCTTTTGGTTCACTCACACTTGAGCTCCATAAGTGTTGTAGATTAGCTAGTAACCCGTGAATCCTTAAGGTATGAGTATGCTCTTGTCCGAAATGGATTCTTGTTGGAAACTCAAAGAATTCTCATCGAACTAGAGCCAAGAGTTACAACGTATTCAAATGACAAAAGTACACAAACAAATGTTGACACGAACACTAAGCTTCAAAGGACTAATTAGCAAGCTAGTAGGAATGTACTAGGTCGTCAATTAGTGTTCGAACCAACAAACGAAACTAAGAAATAATAAAATGAAACTAAGAAATCTAAAATTTGAACTCAAAACGTTGCGTGAACAGTAATTTAGTGATGTGGAAGTCCACTATTGGCCTCGGTTTTTTCAAAATTTTACTCTCCAATTTCAAGTCTTGACCAATCTACAATTTGGAAATGGTGGAATAGGTTAATGGAGGGAAATTTGGTCTTGAAGCTTTTTTTTTTTCAAGTTCAAAACAAGACTTGACCCTTTTGGTATTTTCTCCTTGAAACAAGGTCCTTAAATCAAGGAAAGTAGGTGAAAAGTGGTTGTCCAGTCTTTTGACTGATGTGATCAAGTCTTTCATCAACAAATACTACAACTTGGTGTTTCACCTTTTGTGGATCTAATGTTCACTTTTTGTTTTAACAAATATGAAAAAGGTTAAGAACAACAAGAACACAATAACAACACCAAGAACAACTAACAACAACCAATAGCCAAAACAGTCCACCACAACAACAATGTTCAACAATGTACAACCAAGTTCAAGTTTCCAATAACAACATCAATTTTTTAGAGCTCAAATCTAGATTGACTCAAAGTATTAGTGAACAAGAGATCTAAAACTAGAAACAACACTTAAGACAAGTAAAAATCTTGGCCAAGGTACAACAAGAATAAAATTTTCGGCCAAGAACACAACAACAGACAAATTTGACTGTTTCTGGAATTTTTCAGTTTTTTAGTTTTTTTTTTTGTAGTTTTCAAGTCCCAAGCCCAAGATTGATTTTGTTAGATCAAAATCAAATATGACTTTGATACCAAATGATACAAGTTCAAACTTACAACAAGGAATCAAGAGAACAACAAGAACAACATCACTAGAGAATCAAAGGCCCCACTCGGCTTCTCTAGGTTTTCAAGGCAACAACAATAATTTTCAACAAGATATATAAATATCACAAGATTGCAATAACTATAGTGAATCGAAAGAGCCCCACATGGCTTCACTATATCAAGATACAAACAACAAGATTACAAAATGATGGATAGTAATTTGACACAAAATATTCTAAAATCTAAGAACCCTACCATGAAGATTAGGAACCTAAGACTAAAAGATATTTACACCAAATTCTTACTTGAATCAAGATGAACTCATGACCCTCAAGACCCCTAGTTTCTAGCCAAAGAACAACAAAAGTGTTACTACACTTTGTTGTCTAGTTTTGGGTTCACTCTCAAGAACAAGAGAGAGAAGTTCTCAAATATTACAAGACTTGTGTAGTGAAAATATCAATAATGAACTAAGTCCAAGAAATAGCCCTATTATTGTCTATTTATAGTACTCCACAAAATAAAAGGAAAATGACCATTCTAGCCTTTGTCTTGTGTGGCTTTGGAGTGTAATTAAAAAAAAGTGTTACTACACTTTTTGGAGTATAATAAGCTTACACTTCAAAGCCCCTCTTCATACTTCAAAACATAAAATTCCTTAGATGAATTAATTACACACTCACACACGACCATTTGCATGAACATAACTTGAAGTTTTTGTAACTCCCGAGCTTGGCTACGTGTGAATGGTCTTGATCTAGTTGTACTTGTATCTAATGCTATGTATATATGTGTATATATTTTCGAAAGTACTATATATTTAACTTATACATGTGTAGATGTTTTAAAAATTAGTATATAACTATATATATATAGTGCGTATATATATTGTAGTATATATATGGGAAAAGGCTCAAATATGCCATTGAACTATCAGAAATGACTCATTTATGCCATCAGTTAAAAGTATGGCTCATTCGTGCCATCGCCGTTACAAAATCGGCTCATCCATGCCATTAATTTTTAGCAGTGATTTTCAAAAACAGCTTTGCCACGTGGTTTTTTATTAAAGGTCTACGTCATTAATTAAAATAAGAGAAAAGGCTCAAATATGCCGTTGAACTATCAGAAATGGCTCATTTATGCCATTAGTTAAAAATTCAGCTCATTTATGCCATGGTCGTTATAAAATCAGCTCACCCATGTTATTACTTTTTAATGGTGGGTTTTCAAAAATAGTTTTGCCATATGACCTTTTATTAGAGGTCTGCGACATTAATTAAAATAAATCAATATTAATTTCAAAATATCTTAGACCCATTAAAAACAACTGATTCATTTAACATAACCCAACCCATACCCATTAAAGTATTTTTTTTCCTACAACAACAACTATTTTTTTAATCAGAAAAATAGTGATTAATGTATATCCTTTGGCTATTTCTAGTTCATTCTAAATCATTATAAATGTTATGCTTAACAAAAACCTCAAAATTCTATCATATAGTAACTGATTAGTTTTAATTCCAGTGACTCCAATATATACTCCGAAGTTGCAAGAAAATAAGCCAATGAACGATTAGGGCAAGCAAAAAAAAGAAAGAGGCGTACCAATACAACTTCTCCATTCTCTCACCACGAATTAGGGGAATATACATTATTGAAAAATCATTTCAGATAAATAATCCCGATACTAACTAATTTCAGATATTTTAAAATTAATATTGATTTCTTTTAATTAATGGAGTGAACTTCTAATAAAAGACCACGTGCCAAAACTCTTTTTAAAAATCCATCATTAAAAAGTAATGGCATGAGTGGGTTGATTTTATAACTGATGGCATAAATGAGCCGAACTTTTAACTGATGGCATATATGAGCCATTTATGATAGTTCAATGGCATATTTGAGCCTTTTTGCTTATTTTAATTAATGACGTGGATCTCTAATAAAAGGCCACGTGACAAAGCTATTTTTGAAAACCACCGTTAAAAAGTAATGGCATGGATGAGCTGGTTTTGTAACGGCGATGGCATGAATGAGCTTAACTTTTAACTGATGGCATAAATGAGTCATTTATGATAGTTCAGTGGCATATTTGAGCCTTTTTCCTATATATATTATAGTATATTTTATTTAAAGTAGCATGTATATATTGAATGGTATGTATATATGTGTATATATTTTCTAAAGTACTATATATTTAACGTATACATATGTATATGTTTTATAAATTAGTATATAACTATATATATATATATATAGTGTGTGTGTGTGTGTATATATTGTAGTATATTTTATTTAAAGTAGTATGTATATTTTGAATGGTATGTATATATTTGTGTATATATTTTCTAAAGTACTATATATTTAACTTATACATGTGTATATATTTTAAAAATTAGTAAATAACTATATATATATAGTGTGTGTATATATTGTAGTATATTTTAGTTAAAGTAGTATGTATATATTGAATGGTATGTATATATGTGTATATATTTTTTAAAGTACTATATATTTAACGTATACATGTGTATATGTTTTATAAATTAGTATATAGCTATATATATAGTGTGTGTGTATATATTGTAGTATATTTTATTTAAAGTAGTATGTATATAGTGAATGGTACATATACATGTGTATATATCTTCTATAGATATATATATTTAACGTATACATGTGCATATGTTTTATAAATTAGTATATAACTATATATATATAGTATGTGTATATATTGTAGTATATATACTGTAGTATATTTTATTTAAAGTAATACATATATATTGAATGGTACATATATATGTGTATATATCTTCTATAGACGTATATATTTAACGTATACATGTGTATATGTTTTACAAATTAGTATATAACTATATATATAGTTTGTGTATATATTGTAGTATATATGTTGTAGTATATTTTACTTAAAGTAGTATGTATATATTGAATGGTACGTATATATGTGTATATATCTTCTATGGTACGTATATATTACATGTGTAATTGTGTATATGTATTATGTGTATATATTTTTTAAATAGTAATGTAGTATATGCTATATATATAGTGTATATCTATTGTTTAACGTATTTAAAATATATATAGGTGGGTATATATAGTGTATAATGAAAAAAAAAACCTTTTTTTTTTGTTTTTTCATCGGTTTTGACCGCATTTTTAATCGATTTTGACCGGGTGTAGGTGGGTTGAACCGGGTTGGGTTAAGTTGGCCGGGTTAGGATTTTTTTGAATTTTTTTACTGTTGGGCCCAAAATCAGACCGGACCGGATCCGGTCTAGCTCATAACCTAGATAACTCTCACGGGCCGGTTCCTGGTTAACCCGGCCCAGCCCACTTAACACCTTTACATCAGCATAACTAGTATATTGTCTAAGGCTCCATTTGTTTCTTTTAAGATTCAGACGTCTGAATCTGAATGCACATCTGAATCATTAAGATATTGTCTCTAGATCTGAAAACTGAATGATTAAAACTATTTGTTTTTCAACATCTGAATGCATAAAAAAAATTTATTTGTATACATAATAAAATAAAAAATAAAATTCAAATAAAAAATAATTATATATTAAAAAAATATGTAATTTAATACAATAAAATTATTAGCATTTGATTGAGAAAAAACATTTATGTTTGTTAGTGATAGTGGAGATGGCTTATAATGGTGGCTGCAGTGACAATGATTAATGTTAGTGATTAATATTGTTGGTGGTGATAATTATGATGGTTGGTATTGTAGTGACTGTTATGATGGTGACGATTGATAGTGGTGGTGGTGGTTGTGATGTGACGTTACTTGATGTTAGTAGTTTAAGGTGTTGATTGTGTTGGCTGAAACATGAATGCATGATGATTGACGATGTGTTGGTGCTAGTTGGAGATGTTATTTGTTATGATAGTGGAGATGGTTGTTAGTAGAGATAAATTATAACGATGGTACTGGTTGAAGTAGTGGTAGAGGTGGCATTACTAGTGACAATGGTGGTGGCGGCCAAAGAATGTGTAGAGGTTGTGATGTATTAGTGGTAGTTAGTGGTGGTGCTAGTTGTGATAGATGAGTTGGTTGGTAGTAGGGATTGGCCGCTAGTGGTTGCTGATTATGGTGTTATTGACGGCAGTGGTGGTGGTGAATATAATTCGAATAAAAGAGGTAGTAGGTGTGGTAGCGGTTGACAATTGTGGTTGGTAGCGGTATTTTTTGTCGATGGTGGTTGTGATGGTAGAGGTGGTTGGTGGTGGTGGGTGTTGGTTGACAATGGCGATGGTGGCAGAGGTGGTTAGTGGTGGTAATTGTTGATTATGAATAGAGTGGTGAATATTATCCAACCCTAGAATAACCCTTCAGACCTATTAAGACTTGGTTCTAGATCTGAATGATTAAAACCTATTCAGACCTATTAAGAGTTAAAACCTTAATAAAAAACAAATGCACTTAATGGTCTGAAGTCTGAACCATTCAAATTCAAACCTCCATTAAGTGCAAACAAATTAGGCCTAAGGCTTGAAACAATGATTGGAATTCCCTCTGCTGCTTAAATTTTGATACTAAAATTTTGAAGGAGTGAAAAGACATTGCGGATCATATTCTAGCAAATCGACAAAAGCGAAATATCTCTATACAAAAGTTCATGATAAAGTTACCAAATAATCGGACAAAGGATGTCAGTAATTGAAATAAAATACTTAGCTTATAATATCGAAGAGTTATTTATAAATTGCCTGAAGCAATTTTTGCTGTCAATGCGCTAAAAGTGCTTCATATATTTAAGTGGATTTATGCTTGAACTACCCTCAAATGACATTATAAACTTTTCGTCTTTGCGAAAGTAATACATTGATAAGTCGTTTTTGGAAGAATAATTTCTTCAAGTTCTATGTTCAAGTTGTAGACATTTAAAAGTTGTGTTGGAGGATTTGATGGACTAACCTGTCTACAAGTTATCGCGAACTAATTTACATGAACTAAAGACATTATATTTGTTGGATTGTCCTTTTGAATTTAAGACGTCGAGAGAATTGAGTGCTAGGTGACAAATAAGTTTTGAAATTAAAAAAGGTGAGAACTTTAACCAGTTAAGGCCAAAATTTCAATTAATTTTTGATTAAGTTAATTTGAGTGTGAAGTGTAATTTTTAAAACTTTTAATCTCGAAAAAGAATTCCCTTCCATTTCAAATTTTAAAATTTAAAATCTTCCTCCTACCTTATCTTATCAATCTTCCTTTCTTTTTCTTTCCTCCTCTTTCGCTCTTCAAATTTTTCCTCTTTCTACAACTTTTTTCTACTTTCTCTTTGCCATTTTTTCTCACAATCGTCCTCACTAAGATGGTCATCCTTTTTATTGCGTTATTCTTCTTCGTCTTCTCTTTTTTCTTTTCATTTTTGTGGATATTTTTAGTTCTGAGAACTTTAGATTTTTTTTTTAAGTGATTGAAGAAATTATGCAAAAATCAAACTATCATAATTGCTTCAACAACTGTGGTAGTTGCTACAATAACTGATGTAGTTGCTGCAACAACTCTGCAGTTGCTGCAACAATTCTGCAGTTGCTGCAATAACTCTGTAATTGCCGCAACATCTACTATAATTATTGTGTTGCAATAATTATTGTAGTTATTGTAGCACCTACGACAATTGCTGCAGTAATTATTGTAGTTGTTACAACAATTGCGACAACTGCTGCAGTAATTTGAACAATTGCTTGCTTTTCTGGAAAAAGATGTGGCGAAAAAGCCGGCGAAGAAGAAGATAATAGTTATGACGGAGGAGGTGATAGTGTTGGTGGTGTAGGGGAAGGAAATGGTAGTGTTGGTGGTGGAGGAAGAGGAATAGGTGGTTGTGTAAAAGGAGAAAGTGGTGGTTATGGAGGAAGAAGAAGAAGTGTTGATGGTAGTGGAGAGAAGCAGGTGGTGATGGTGACGGCGATAGAAGGGTTGTAGAGGGGGTGGGGTGGAGGTGAAAAAATAAGGCCTTTGTGTAAATAATAAAACTTGAGGGTTTTATAATTAGAGTCATTAACACTAATCTTAAAAATTGTCACATCTATTCAATAATTAAGACTTGTGTCACTCTTTTTATATCTTAAATTTTTTTTTTTGTCACCCTTGATTAATTTTCCCGATATGGTTGATATTGCAATACGCAATCTTAAAGATCTCTACATTAGCTCCCTTAGTCAAGAATTGAATGTAACTAATATAACAGCTTGCAAGAACTTGCAACATTTGAGCCTTATTGTGATGTGGTTGTAACTGACGAATGGCTAGAGAGTCTTTTACCACATCTACCCAACCTTACTTATCTTCTTGTTCGTTGTTGAAGAATGTGAAGATCTCAAATAACCATCTCAAGTATCTGCAAATAATATTGTGCGACTATCTAATTGAAGTTGATCCAGATACATCTAACTTATTAGGATTTTTATCTGAGTTTCGTTGTACCACGAAAGTATTCTCATTGATTGGTGATTACTTGCCCACATTCAAATTGACGGTTTCACATCAGCGGGAAGCTAATCTTAATTTTATCTCAGAATTCTTTAGTGACACTCATTGGTGTGCTAAGCTCGCCAAGTATCTCAGTGAATTTAATCATTCCAGGGCTATTACACTAAGCCGCAACAATGACAAGGTATGTGCAACACATTGTCTACTTCCCCTACTTGAAGAAGCAGCTCTAGATTTTCATTGTTTTTTTTTTTCTTATGCAGATAGTAATTATATCAAAAGGCATGAGGAAAAATCTGCGTCCTCTAAGTTATGATACCAAGCCGCACATAAAAATTAAAAATGAATTGAATTATTCAGTTGTGGACGTTCTTGAAAATAGATCTAGAAATTCTATATTCTTGTGAAGATGCCAGAAGTAAAGTTATCAAGATTTTTCTTGTAGATGTATCTAGAATAATTTCTAAAGTATCTCTAAACAAGTATAAGTAGGGATGACTTTAAACATTTGTAATCAATCAATAAAACCCAAAATAAATTCAATTGAATAAGTCTTCTACTAAATTCTTCTTCTCCTTTCATAGCTTCCTTTTCTTAGTTGAACTTTTAGATTTTAGCTAATGATCTTGGACTAGCAAAAGATTTTTCTGATATTAGCTTTCTTCTATTATTCTTTACATAGTATCAAAGCCATAACCATAGATTGATTTTCGGATTATATTTCAAAATCAGATTAGTGATACATTTAACTAGTTTCTTTAAATGAATTTCAGCGGTCGTGATACAGACTGGGGATGGAGTTGTTGAACCAGTACAATTACAAGGTATAAAAGACATGTATGAAGTCCTTCTTTGTAGGCGAGGATTTGTGAAAAATTGTCAATAGAAGTAAAACAAGTCCTTCCGTCGATGGAGCCAAAAATAGTGACACATACAAAAAGTGAAAGTAGATTAATGCGAAAATGTAGTTCATTCTGAAGAGGTCCATCTTCTCCAGTTTATTTGGCTTAAGGTATAAATTAGCTCGTGAAATGTGGAGAACTCATGATCAGCCGTTCAACAAGAAGAATAAAGCTCAACTATGGATATTGGAGAATAAATTAAATTGGTGAACACTACCAATCAAGGTAATCTTTCTATTGCCGAGTATTTTTTGAAGATAATTGAGAACATATGTTCTGAGATCCCGTTATTACATCCTGCTGAGGCTATATCTAAAACACAAATAAGAAAAACTATGATTCATGATTTGGAACCAAAATATATTTCCTTTGCGACATTGGTTCAAGGATGGACTCAACAATCATTTTTGGAGGAATTTGAGAATTTGTTATTGTCGCAGGAGTTACTAGCCAAAGAATTGATTGACGTATTTTTCAAAGAAGGAAAAGGAGATTCTCTTGTAGCCGACAAGAGGAATCTTATAGAAAAAACAAGAGATATATGTCACTCTCGATCCTCAGGTGGTTCTAGCTCGCTAGAAAAGAAGGAAGAGTCTTCCAACAATTATGGTAAGAAGCCTCTTAGATGTTATCGGTGTGGTAAAGTAGAACATATAAAAAGATATTATCAAGCCATGAAAATCAACATGGCTCGAATGAAAAAGGTTGTTGAAGAAGAAGAAGAAGTCTGGGAATATGCTTAGTAGTCGAGACTCGAGCAATAGATGTCATGATTTTTATCACTTTAAAAAGACTGGATTGTGAATTCAGGATATAATATAGTGTATCATGTGGAGGAAGACATTGATATCATCCCCAAGGAGCAACAAAATTATGAAGATGTTTAGACTAGTAACATGGTAGCTGCTATTGAGGAATTCAAAGAAGTCAATCTTGAAAATAATAATAAAAATCTGAACGTGAAGTAGATCCTGAACAGTCATTGTCTGAAACTAGTGTCAGTGGTGACCTTTTTGGAGAAAGCTTTAAGGAAGATGTTGTGGAAGTTGAATTTTCTAATCAATCATTTGTCAAATCAAGGTCAATCACTGACATCGAGAAAATATTGAAAGCAAATGAAGAACATGAAGATCAAATAGATGAAAAAGTTGACCTTAAAAGTTCAATTTCAAATGGAGAGATAGAAGACATGATTTTTCAACGCTCTGAAGCTGTCAAATAGTCTATCGAGGAAATAAAAAGAGAATTTGGCGGTGGATGCTATGTTGGGCTGAGACTTCACAAGAAATTAATGGTCATATATATTATCATCGACTCAGATAAAAATGATGATACTGATGAAATTTTCTTGCATTGTGGAGTTCCACCAGAAGGGAAGGGTTTTAAATATTGAACCTGAGAGTTCAAACATTTTTATTGCACGTGTTTCTCTAGATAGTATAATTGTCGAGGAGTTAAGAGGAAGAGGGAGCTTGAAAATTCAACAACATTAAACTCACTAAGGAGATAACTCATATGGTTCACAAAGGCCACAAAGAAATATTGTTAAGCCCGCGCTTTACAAAGATCAAAATTTTACCCGTGTGTATTCTTGTTTCTTTGCCGGCTCAATTAATGAAGGAAAATCTTTAACATATGAAGGAGGAAGAAGAGTCGAAAAAATACTTAGAGATCTTCACCAAGGCACATTCAAAAGCTTCATCTGAGTTTGTCTAGTATACGTGTGGGTAACTTCCAAAAAAATTACTTTAAGGGGGAGTGTCAAAAATATTTAAAATCAATTTATAATTAGCGTAGATTTTCTAGGAAAGCTTCTAGAATGATCTATTGTAGTGTCTTAGATATTTATCTTTAGGATAGCTCTAGAAGTTTCTAGATTCTTGTAAAGATACTATAAGTAAAAATATCTAGATTTTTCTTGTAGATATATCTAGAATAATTTCTAGAAGCATCCATAAACAAGTATAAATATGGGTTCCTTTAGGCATTTGTAATCAACCCATAAAACTCAAAGTAAATCCAATTAAAGAAGAATTTTGCTAAAACTCTCCTTCTTCTTTCATAGCTTCATATTCTTGGTTAAGTCTTTAATCTCAGTTAACATCTTACGCTAGCAAACAATTTTCTCGATATTATCTTTCTTGTACTATTCTTTACAGGGGTGAGGTGAATTTCGGCTAGTTATTGATAGAAATAATTTTAGCCTTTCTTTTACTAATTGTGTTGTTTGTGTTGACATTTATTATCTTCTATTTGAATACTTCTAACACAAATTGTTTTTGTAAATTCAACTTGAGTTGTACCTGGAACAATTAAAAAGGATATTCAATTGAAATTTAGGCACTTTTTTTCTATTTTTTCGCTAGCTCACTTTCTCCACTCATGTCTGAAATTCAACAACTTTCATTATTGATGAAAACCTACACTAATAAGACAAAAATATACATTTGAGAAGGGGGAAAGGGAATTAATCCATTGAGATAAAGGGGGATTGATACAATTGAGATGAGGCAGGTCAATACCATTGAGAAGAGGGTGGGGGTGGGGGGGTCAATACAATTGAGGTGATAGATTGTATTATTCCATCTATCACCTCAATTGTATCAATCTCCCCTTTCTCAATTGTATGATCCCTCCTCTTCTCAACTCTATCGATCCCCCCCCTCATCTCAATCTGTAGCGATCTCCCCCACCCCATTTTCAATTGTATCCTTTTGTCTTATTAGTGTAGGTGCTCGTCAATGATGAAAACTGCTTAAATTTAGACTCGAGCAAAGAAAGAAGGCTAGTGAAAGATAGAAAATGTGTGAATTTCAATTGGATACCTTTTTTAGATGTTTCAGGTGCTAGTCAAATTGAGTTTATAAAATAGAATTCAATGTTAGACGTGTTTAAATTCAAGGAAATAAATGTGACGAACAACACAACTGGTATAAAAAGGTTAAAATAGCGCATTAGTGCAAATGACATCATTGCAATTCAAAGTGAGCAGGCAACAAACTCATTACTTTGCTTTTCTCTTCCGTTGTACAATAGGAGCAACTCTAGTTTCAAGTATTTAGGTGCTCCATTGGAAATTCCAGTATAACCTATGTAGACACCTAATTTCGTCCCTCCCCGATATTATTTTTACCCATTTTTTACTTTATCCTACTGTGTACACTCACCCATATAATTATATCCCTAAAAAATACAAAAATAACAAATATTCAATAAATCCCTAACCTTATCCTAACAAACTTTATCCATACCCCTACCCACCTACCCACATGACCCCCCTCCTTCTTACCTTTCTTGGACACAAAGCAAAAATTGGAGGGGGCATATAATAAAAAATCAAAATAGAGAAGAGGCTGAAGGATACACACATACACATAGAAAAAGGAAAAATAGAGAATCACTATTTCGAAAACAATATTCAGAGAACACACGAAAAAGGAGAGAATATCTTCGTTCTCTTTTTCTTTGGCATAGAAAACACGCATACACACACTCATGATACATACGCAGATCGGGAGAGGGATAGAGATCGAGAGAGTGAGAAATTGGGAGAAACAAAAAGAAGACACAGATCGATCCTCAATTTTTCGGCGACGTTCTCACCGGAACTGTGGCTCTCGTCACTGTTCGAATCGTCGTCGAAACTCATCGGAGCTCTGGCTAGGCGACAATAATACCGCGAATTGCTCCAGCCAAACCATCGTTGGAAAACAGAAACAAACAGTAATTCCAGCTGATTGCTCCATTCAAACCACTGGGAACTACCACCCACAATCCTGTCGTCACCTTATCGCATCTTAGTCGATAAAACTGATTCAAAATCGTGGTCGACGTTTGAATGTGTGGTTAGATTCAGATGTCGTTTCTTCTTTTTGTTTGTGGGTTTCAGTTCTAAATCGGTTTGAGGGGAATTACTGCGGGATTTTGGGTTCGTAAGTTGAGGATTTTTAATTCGAGTTGGCAGTCGTTGCCGAGGTTCAATTCGAGGTCTCTGGTTGCGGGATTCGTCTCTTTATTCGAGTAATATTGAATTTGAAAGCTTCAAATGAGGTCCAATTCTACTCTTTCACCTCTTTTTATTTCATTGTTGATGATATCCGGTGCATTAAATTAAATATTGTGTTGGTTGATCTGTGTTAATGTGAATTGTTGGTTGTTTAGATTCGTTGTTTGATTTTCTTGGTTATGGATTACGTGATGAAATGGTATCTCGTTTGAGAATTAAAATTATTTTTTTTGAAGCGAAAATTGAGAAATTGATAAAAAGGGTGAATTTAGGTTGATTTTGATTCATTGTTGTTTTAGTTTTAGGCCGAAAGCTGAATAGGCAGACGTAGGTTGGGTAGGCAAAGCTTAGGATTTGTGATTGTGGAATGATGAAATGTTTGTGGAATAGTTTTGATTTATGCATTGGGATCTATTGTATTTATTTGGTCGGGGAATGCCCCCGAGGATTTTGTATTGATTTCTCCGGGGAATGCCCCGAAGTATTATGTACTTGAAGACGACGCGAGATCAAGGACCGGAACGTCGGGTGGGGAAAGCAATGGAGCGTAGTTAGGATTATCCTAGAATAGAGTAAGTTTATAGTTCTATTTTTTTTATTTCGGGATTGTATAATTGAACTGAACACTAAATTTTGGATTGTTTTGTTTTGTTTTGCTTGATTGATTGTTTTGCGTGCTTTGTGTGGTTTATACATTCGTAGTGTTAAATTAGCCGATATGCTCCACCAAGAGAACGTGGTCGAACCATGGGATCGAGGGGTGACTAACACCTTCCCCTCGGTCAACAGAATTCCTTAGTCGGAATCTCTGTTCGCGGATCAGTTATAGAGTAAAACCGTTTTGAAAAGGATTTTCAAAGGTGACTTGGCACACAGAATTATGCCAAGTGTCGACTCTGAGTTTGAATGAAAATCATCCTTTTTAAAACAATTTTTCAATCATTTTGTCACTTTAATAATAAAAACCCTTTCAAACCTTTAAAACCAATGATATCTTTTTGGTGCAAAAAAATGGGGTGTGACAGCTTTGACGACTCTGCTGGGAACTTTTTAGAATTCGAGCTTATTTTGGAGTTGTATCGGCTTAGTTTGAAACTATAGGTGTATAGACATTTTGTTTGTGTTGTTTTGTGTTATTGTTTATCATTGTTGAGTGACTATGTGCTCTTTGTTTACAGTTTTTACTTTATGTGTTACCGCTTTATATCTGGCATCATATGCATGACCCGAGTCTTTCTTTCTGCAACAAGTCCGTAGTACACGTGTGTACACGACCTATAGTTGAGTCACCCTTATTTTAGGAGGGGGAGCCGTTGGGTTGTATGGAGTAGGTGGCTAGCTAAAGCAAGCCACTATCCACCATACGCTCTCCCGAACAGATTTGTTAGTAAACCCCAATGTAGGTCAGCCTTTAGGTCATGCTTCTATGCATCATATGGAGACCTAGCAGGGCCCACTTGGTCCTTCGTAGGAAACTCACCTTTAAAGCATCCCTACGTGCTAAATGTTGCATCTCTGAGGGTAACGTGGTCATTTGACAGATAGATTTGGGGAAAACATGTGTTAGAAGTAAAGTCAGTAGATAAGAAAGTGTTGAAAAAAAAGAGAAGGGAAGAAAAGAAAAGTGAGTCAAACAAAAAAAGAGTTTCGTAGTTTTTAGAGTTCTTTATGGTTTTTGTTTTTCACAATTCAAAATTAAAAAAAATAATATTTCTTTACCTTTCGCACTCATTGTCTGAAAAAAAAACATCAAAAGATTTTCTTTTGTTCCTTTACCCTGCATTCATAATTCGAAAATTTTAAAAAGATTTTTTAATTGAAGCTTTTATAACAAAAAAAAATAGTAGAATTTTTGTACATCTGATATAACGAAAATACCAAAAAGTTTTTTTTCTCCTTCATAGTTGTTGATGTCATTTTTTTATGTGGAATGTATAATTGAAAACCCAAAAAAGATTTTATTTTCATCGTCCGTCTGTAATCACGTCTCTCAAGTCAAGTCTTAGTTCGTCTTACTCCTTAATTATCCAAACTGGACGAACGACGCACCCCTGATTCTCCTTTTTGGGAGTGAGATACGTAGGCAACCTATTGTTGGTTCGGGGATCTTATTTGAAAATTTTTTTAAAAAGAAGATTTTCTTCACTCATTAGAGTAGGTGTTTCATAGACATCTTTAAAAGAAAACTACAAAAAAAAGGATTTTTTCTTTAATAGGTTCAAGTTTCATTTTCATATGAAATTAAAAATCAAAAACCCAAAAAGATTTTTCTTTGGTAATCATTGGTTTCATCTTGTATAGGGAGTTTAAACTTGAAAAATGCAAAAAGATTTTTGTCAATTCTTTTGGCAATTTGTAATTTCCTTTTCTTTTTAAAATTTCAAGAAAAAGAAAAAAAAGGAAAAAGAGTTTAGTTGGCCATTTTGGCAAGACTTCACGAACTACGCACACCTGATTCTCCTCTCTCGGGAGTGAGATACGTAGGCACCCTTCTTGGGTTCGGTGATCTTTTCTAAAAGGAAAAAAAAAGATTTTGAAAAAAAAGGTTTGAACTCTAACACATTTGATTTTTCTTTTGTTCAGTTAGTTTAAGGTGGTTGGTTTTTGGCATTTTGGTTGTTTCTCCATATTGCACCAAGTCACGGAGAAAGTTATGGCCAACAAGGATACTGAGTTTGTTGTCACTAATCAGATATTAAGTTCGAAAAATGAGAATTTAAGAGCCAATGAAGAGATTCGAAAATTAAGGCAGCAAATGATAGAAATACATCGAGCTTGGGCTAATGGGTTGCCGCCTCCCCCAGTTCCCACTGATAATCTGGAATATCTTTCTAGCTTGCCTCCCGTGTCACATGCACAATTTCTCATTTTTGTTTATATGCCACAACATGCATCAGGATCGACTTCGGGGCAACAATATCCAACCACTTTTAATGTTCATTTCCTCACTCCCCAATCCAAGACTACCACATACTTGGCTCCACCTGTTGTTCATGATTTTGCGGTGCCACCCCCGTCAGAAGCTCCTGCTTTTAATGTCAATCCAACTATTGTGATTCCTCACTCTATGAGCTACCCTTTAATGAATATTTCTAGTGATCAACATTATACTCCCGAGCCCATATTTAAGTCGACTGGTCTATATGGCTACACTCATACGCCTGAATTTTCTTTTAATGTTGAAAAACCTGTTATGAAAGAAGAACAAGAGGAAATGACCAGAAAATTGAGAAGTTTGGAACTGGCTATGAAGAATCTCCAAGGACTTGGGAGGTACAAAAGTGTCTAATATAAAGATCTTTGCATGTTTTCGGGTGTTCATCTCCCTCTTGATTTTAAAATGCCAAAATTTGAGAAATATGACGGACACGAGGACCCAATGACACATTTGAGGCGCTATTGTAACCAATTGATGGGCGCTAGAGGGAAGGAAGACCTACTCATGGCTTATTTCCGGGAGAGTCTTTCAGGCCTAGCTTCGGAATGGTTTGTTGACCAAGACATCGACAAGTGGATTAGTTGGGATGACCTAGCTAATGAATTCGTGCAACAATTTCAATAAAATATGGAGTTGATTCCTGATGAGAAATCCCTGACTAATATGACGAAGAAGAACACCAAAAGTTTAAGAGAATATGTAATTAGATGGCGTGAACAAGCTGCTAGAGTGAAATCGCTAATGGAAAAAAGTATGATGGTGGAGGTATTTATCAAGCGCAGGATGAAACATAGTATCAACACTTGTTACCTGCATTAGGCAAGCCATTTATTGAGGTCCTCAAAATGGGGGAGATAATAGAGGATGGAATCAAAACCAATCGCATTGTGAGTTTTGCAACATTGAAAGCAACTACTCAAGCAATTCAAAAGGGTCCAGGAAGTGTTAGGGAGAAAAAAATAAGGAAGATGCATCCGCTATTGTAGTTGGACAGCGGGCAAGGTCAAGAAGACCACGTCATCGTCACACTCAGGCTCAAGCTCAAGTTCATGACCAAGCTCTACAGAATCACTCCCAGAATCCATTATACTCCATTATCCCACCTCCATATCCAGTATACAATACACAACCATATGTTCAATCCCCTCCGTACCCACAATAGTGTGCACCAACTTCACAGAGTCATCTTCCACCTTCACAAACATATCAAAGCCTTTCTAGGCTAGATTTTCGGTCCAAGCCAAACAATGAAATAAGGCAGAAATCGAGGGATAACTTCACACCAATTGGAGAGTCGTATGCAAGTTTATTCCAGAGATTGGTACAACGGGGCATGATCACTCCTCTCCTTGGGTATACTCCTGACCCACATTCAAGAAGTTTTAATCCTAATGTACGATGTGCATATCATTCTAATATTCAGGGTCATAATATTGAAGATTGTCGTGCTTTGAAAAGAGAAATTGAAAAGATGATTCAAGATAAATCAATTATGGTGCAGAACATTGACAGTGAAGAAAGATCTAGTCATGCTGATATGCAAACCAGTGGCTAAGATGTCAGGCTAAGCAATTGAGAAGTCATCCCTCTCCCCACTAAGAAGAGGTCTAGTAGCTTGTTTTGTTTTATTTTCCGTTGTTCGAATTATTTTTGGGTTTTAGCTCGGGATCTATCTTGTTTTGTTCTTTTGTCATTTATGTTCAAATCCTTCTATCTTTTGTTTCAACTAAATGAAGTGTCTCATTTTTCTTTGTGTTTTAAATATGTGTTGTTTGTTTGTTTTCTTTACATAGTATATTTTATGTTGACTCTAGTGATATGACATGCTAGTGAAATTTTCAGCCAGATCTTAAAATCCAGTTTAAGCATGAACATTGAATCAGAGGGTTAAAGTTAGAAAAAGAGAGCATCTGAGAAAATAGGTAGAGTGCTGAGACATTTGGTGACAAGTTCAAACCTTCTTTGAAAATTAAGATAATTTTTTTGAGAATCACAAGAATAACTTGATCATCAATTGAAAAACATAGCTCAATTAGGTCAAATAACGGATGTGTGATCCCGAGGAACAGAAAAATCAGCCCCACGAAGTCATGAGTCCTTTAGCATGAGGATTGTACAACGAAAGTGGAGTTGTATGTTTGACAAGGGTAGAAGAAGAACTGGCACACATGCTCCGTTAAAGTTTGTGTTGTTAAAGTGTCACAAATAATCTTTATCTTTCACTTTCATACTGCATGATGTGTACTGACATTTTCAAGGATTGATATGATGAAGGCATTTCTTTCTGTTATCCAAACATTGTTTCATCCTTTGTTTACTCCATTTGAGCCTTAGTGTTATTTTCTTTCATATCCCTCTTTTGGAATCATGATAAAGCCAACAAAGCTCAAAAGAAAAGTATCGAGCAAGAAAATAGAGTCAGAAAGTAAAAAAAAAAAAAGAAGAAGAAAAAATGTGCCCAAAAAGAAGAAAAGAGAAGAGCATCAAAGAGAAAAAGAGTCAATAAAAGAGAAAAATAAAGAAATCAGAATCAGTCAAAAGAACAAGTTGTCAGAACTACGCATGACCTGATTCTCCTCTCTCAGGGGTGAGATATGTAGGCTGCCCTACTAAGGGCTCGATCCAACCAAATAAATAATTTAGAGTCACCCAGTCAAAAAAATTGGGGCATGAGTTACTCCTCATTGTTTGAGTCAATTCAAAAAGTTGTAAGTCCTACCCCACTTCAAGTGTCGTTTGGGCCCCATGCCATCCTTTCTTTCTAACCCTATCCAAAAGCTAAGTTACAACCAAAGAAAGACCTTCAGATCAATATTTGAGGATGTTAAGGCTAAGCATGCAAGGGATATGATGATGCATTTGGAAATTACTTGTCTTCCTTAGCATAAGAAATTAGGAGAGAAATAAAAATGAGAAAGTCCTATTGGTGAAAACCCTCACGGGCACCGTAGGACAATGGTAAGTTGAGAGAGATAAAAATGAGAGAGTCTTATTGGTAAAAACCTTTTCGGGCACCGTAGGACTATGGTAAGTTAAGAGAAATAAAAATGAGAGAGCCTTATTGGTGAAAACCCTCACGGGTACCATCAGGCAATGTTGAGTTGAGAGAAAGATAATGAAATGCTTGCTGGCAAAAACCTTTCAAGGTGTTACTAGCCGAATGAGGTGTTAAATGCAATTGACCTAATGAAACAACTCATTTTTCAAGGCCATTAACTCAACAACAATTGGTGAAAGTGTGGATGGAAAGATCAGGCAGATTAATTTAAAATGCATGGCCTAATCATTAGAGTTGTCTGTCATTTTTAGATAATTTTTTCATTTCTTTGTTTCAAATGGAGACATTCATTGTCCTTTCTTTATTTTATTTTCTTGAGTCAGTTATCCAAAAAAATCATTGTCATTTTTCTCTTGTCTTTAAGTTAAGTCTATGCCAAAATAAGTGAGAAAAAATTTCAAAACTGGCTACTAGCTTCTTCAATTGCACAAAGTAAGACAAAAGGGACAACACATGCAAAAGACATGATTATGAGCTAAAATAAGACATACAAAAATTGTGTCAACAGACTAGTTTGGAAACTCATGGAAATACCAAGGTTCAAATGGTTTATCTGATGAGCATGGCGAAGCAGAGATACCGTGTTTGTTTGAGAGTCACTCTTAATAATTTGAGTTTGGGTCAACGGTGAAACAAGTCAATGGCATATGCTAATGGTTGTAAGTAAGGTTAAATGTGATCGGGGCAAAGGCGATTGACTTGAAAGCCAAAGCCACAAACCAGCCACCATGTTTTTAAACTCACAAGTTTTCTTTGATAAAACAGGAAACATGTTACCTTCAAAGGTTGTAATGCCTCACTTCCACAAACGCAGGAGACAATGTTGCTGCACAGATTTGGTAATTAAAACCATGGTAAAAACTCATCATCCAATATCTCTAGGAGACACACTTTCTTTTCCGGATGATTCAGGTCCATTTATTAGATGATGCACTTCCTAAATTGAACCTTCACTCCTAGAAGTCACATTTTCTAGTTGAGTCCTTCCACTTAACCCCTAGGAGATGCACCTCCTTATCTGAGTAATCAAGTCCATTTATTAGGTGATGCACTTCCTAAATTAAACCTTCACTCCTAGAAGTCACACTTTCTAGTTGAGTCCTTCCACTTAACCCCTAGGAGACGCACCTCCTAATCTGAGTAATCCAGGTTTCATTTATTAGGTGATGCACTTCCTAAATTGAACCTTCACTCCTAGAAGTCACACTTTCTAGTTGAGTCCTTCCACTTAACCCCTAGGAGATGTTCCTCTTTATTTGAGTAATCCAGATTTCATTTATTAGGTGATGCACTTCTTAAATTTAACCTTCACTCCTAGAAGTCGCATGTTCTAGTCGAGTTATTCTAGTTGACCCTTAGGAGACATACTTCCTTGTTTGGATAATTCAAGAGACATTTGTAAGGAGATGCACTTCATTGTTTGGGGCAATTCAAGCAACATTTGTAAGGAGACACACTTCCTTGTTGGGTAATTCAAGCGGCATTTGTAAGAAGATGCACTTTCTTGTTTGAGGCAATTCAAGCAACATTGGTAAGGATACACACTTCCTTGTTCAGGTAATTCCAGCAATATTTATAAGGAGACGCACTTCCTTGTTTGGTTAATTCATGAAATATTTGTAAGGAGATGCACTTCCTTATTTGGGTAATTCAAGCGACATTGGTAAGGAGATGCACTTCCTTATTTGGGTAATTCAATAGTATTTGTAAGGAGACGCGCTTTCTTATTTTGGTAATTCAAGCGCCATTTGTATGGAGACGCACTTCCTTATTTTGATAATTTAAGCAACATTCGTAAGAAGACGCACTTCCTTGTTTGGGTAATTCAAGCGACATTTGTAACGAGATGCACTTCCTTGTTTAGTTAATTCAAGCAACATTTGTAAGGAGACGCACTTTATTGCTTGGGCAATTCGAGCAACATTTGTAAGGAGACACACTTTCTTGTTTGGTTAATTCATGAAACATTTATAAGGAGATGCACATCCTTGTTTGAGTAATTCAAGAGACATTTGTTAGGAGACGCACTTTCTTATTTTGATAATTCAAGCAACATTGGTAAGGAGACGCACTTCCTTGATTGGGTAATTCGAATTTTGCTTTTTAGGTGATGCACTTCCTAACTTAAGTCTTGATTCCTAGTAGATGTACTTCCTAGTTGATTCAGTCCCCTTGATTCCTAGTAGATGTACTTCCTGGTTGAGTCAGTCCCCTTGATTCCTAGTAGATGTACCTCCTGGTCGAGTCAGTCCCCTTGATTCCTAGTAGATGGACTTCCTAGTTGAGTCAGTCCCCTGGATTTCTAGAAAATGCACTTTCTAGTCGAATTATTGCACTTAACCCTTAGGAGACACACTTCCTTGCTAGTTTTTATTTGTCAGGTGACACACTTTTTAACTTAAACTTGTATCACTAGAAGACACACTTTCTAGTCAGAATTCCTCGCTTTAATTCTTAGGAGACACACTTCCTAGTCTTGGTCATTCAATTTTACTCTCAAGAGATACATTTCCTGGTTAGAGTCTTGATTCAACATTGCAACATGCAATTAGGTATGATGTGACTTTCCTAAAAGTCTTCTGATGATAAACTGGGGCAAAAAAATAAAAAAATAAAATTTTAATTTCTGTTTTTGGAACTTTACTTTTCTGGCAAATACAATCTCTCTTTATCATAGTTTTTTTTTGGAATAATTTTCTTTCTAGTTTTGATGTGATTTCAAGAGCCCGCCTGAAGAACATGGAGAATAAATGAAAAGTCAAGCAACATGGTGAAAAGGTTGAAAGTCAAGCAACAGGGAGAAGAAATTAAAAGTCAACAAATAAAAAAATAGCAAGTCAAGAACCCGCCTGAAAAAATAGGGTGAAGAAATTGAAAACCAAGCAACAAGTGATGAAATTGCAAGACAGGAGTCCGCCTGAAGAACAGGATGATGAAATGGCAAGTCAGGAGCCCGCCCGAAGCACAGAGAGAATAAATGGAAAGTTAAGCAACAAGGTGAATCAATTGAAGACCAAGCAACAAGTGATGAAATTGTAAGTCAGGAGCCCGCCTGAAGAATAGGGTGATGAAACTTAAGTCAGGAATCCAACAGAAGCTGTATAGATAGGATTTTGTAATTTCATTTATGTTTTAACTTGTAATATTCATTTTGATATAATGACAGAGCCGTGGAACGAAACCTCGATGGAACCTCACTCAACTCTCCAAACTCGGTATAGTCCATTTCCTTCCAATCCTTTGAGACATTGTTACTTGATTCCTCCATAACTTGGGTGGGTAGGATGACTTAAGTCAGGACTCGGTTCTTCTTCTTCTTTCTGTTTCTTCCTTTGAATAATGGTCGACACAAAATTCTGTCTTGTTGTCTACTTCTTTGTTTGAAAACACTTCATGTTTACATTCAAAGGGGGTATGATGTAGACACCTAATTTCGTCCCTCCCCGATATTGTTTTTACCCATTTTTTACTTTATCCTACTATGTACACCTCACCCATGTAAATTATACCCCACAAAAATACAAAAATAATAAAAATTCAATAAATTCCTTATCTTATCCTAACAAACTTTATCCATACCCCTACCCACCTACCCACATGACCCCCCTTCCTCCTTACCTTTCTTGGACACAAAGCAAAAAAATGGAGGGGGCATATAATAAAAAATCAAAATAGAGAAGAGGATAAAGGATACACACATATGCATAGAAAAAGGAAAAATAGAGAATCACTATTCCGAAAAAAATATTCAGAGAACACACGAAAAAGGAGAAAATATCATCGTTCTCTTCTTTTTTGGCATAGAAAACACGTATACACACACTCACGATACATATGCAGATCGAGAGAGGGATAGAGATCGAGAGAGAGACAGTGAGAAATTGGGAGAAACAAAAAGAAGACACAGATCAATCCTTAATTTTCTGGCAACGTTCTCACCGGAACTGTGGCTCTCGTCACTGTTCGAATCATCGTCGAAGCTCACCGGAGCTACGGCTAGGCGACAGTAATACCGCGAATTTCTCCAGCCAAACCATCACTGGAAAACAGAAACAAACAGTAATTCCAGTTGATTGCTTCGTTCAAACCACCGGGAAATACCACCCACAATCCTGTCGTCACCTTATCGCATCTCAGTCGATAAAACTGATTCAAAATCGTGGTCGACATTTGAATGTGTGGTTAGATTCAAACGTCGTTGTTTCTTTTTGTTTGTGGGTTTCAGTTCTAAATCGGTTTGAGGGGAATTACTGCAGGATTTTGGGTTCGTAAGTTGAGGATTTTTAATTCGAGTTGGCAGTCGTTGCTGAGGTTCAATTCGAGGTCTCTGGTTGTAGGCTTCGTCTCTTTATTCGAGTAGTATTGAATTTGAAAGCTTCAAATGAGGTCCAATTCTACTCTTTCACCTCTTTTTATTTCATTGTTGATGATATCCGGTGCATTAAATTAAATATTTTGTTGGTTGATCTGTGTTAATGTGAATTGTTGGATGTTTAGATTCGTTGTTTGATTTCCTTGGTTATGGATTACGTGATGAAATGGTATCTCGTTTGAGAAATAAAATTATTTGTTTTGGAGCGGAAATTGAGAAATTGATAAAAAGGGTGAATTTAGGTTGATTTTGATTCATTGTTGTTTTTGTTTAGTTCAGAATAAATCTCAAGTTTGTGAACTCGATAGAAGCATATTTTAGGCCGAAAGCTGAATAGGCAAACGTAGGTTGGGTAGGCAAAGCTTAGGATTTGTGACTATTGAATGATGAAATGTTTGTGGAATGGTTTTGATTTATGCATTGAGATCTATTGTATTTATTTGGTCGGGGAATGCCCCCGAGAATTTTATATTGATTTCTCCGGGGAATGCCCCGAAGTATTATGTACTTGAAGATGGCGCGCGATCAAGGCCCGGAACGTCGGGTGGGGAAAGCAATGGAGCGTAGTTAGAATTATTCTAGAACAGAGTAGATTTATATTTCCATATTTTTTTATTTCGGGACTGTATAATTGAACTGAACACTAAATTTTGGATTGTTTTGTTTTGTTTTGCTTGATTGATTATTTTGCGTGCTTTGTGTGGTTTATACATTCGTAGTGTCAAATTAGCCGATATGCTCTACCAAGTGATCGTGGTTGAACCACGGGATCGAGGGGTGCCTAACACCTTCCCCCCGGCCAACAGAATTCCTTAGTTGGAATCTCTATTCGCGGATCAGTTATAGAGTCAAAACCGTTTTGAAAAGGATTTCTAAATGTGACTTGACACACCGAATTATGCCAAGTGACGACTCTGAGTTTGAATGAAAATCATACTTTTCGAAACAAATTTTCTATCATTTTGTCACTTTAATAATAAAAACCCTTTCAAACCTTTAAAACCAATGATATCTTTTTGGTGCAAAAAAAATGGGGTGTGACAACCTAGGAGCTGTTTGATCTCTATTTACGTTTGTCTTTTTCCCTCTTTCCATTTTCTTGTGTTGGCTGCGGTTTGGTTTTTGCACTCACTAAATTTTGGGGCGAATCTAGGTAGAGCCAAGGGGTTTCATCTGAACCTCTTCTGTGGAAATTATACTAGTTTGGGAAAAGGCTCAAATATGCCACTGAACTATTAGAAATGTCTCATTTATGCCATCCGTTTAAAGTTGGGCTCATTCATGCCATCGCCATTATAAAACCGGTTCATCCATGCCATTATTTTTTAGATGTGATTTTTAAAAAATAGCTTTTCCACGTGGCCTCTTATTAGAGGTCCACGTCATTTTTTTTTTGATCCATTAAAATTTTTTAATCCATTAAAAAGAATCCACCCACACCCAACCTATCACCTTAACTACTTTAATATTGCTCTTAATTTTGAACCTAGATTTGAACATATATATAATCATTAAGTCTTCCAACATGAAATTTACATACTTGAATACCACGTTTAAAATAATATAGGTTAGAATAAGTAATAATTTAAAATAAAAAATGAATAAATTGTGATTAAAAAATACTACGTAGACGTAGTACGTCTCGTCCAGGTTAAAGAGTATAAAATCTACCAAATAACCAAGTCCACAAAATAATTAAGACTACCAATAATTTAATTATACAACTTATAATCCAAATTTAGAAGGGATTTTTAGGTATTTTTCCTAATTAAAAGTTGTGGTCATTCATGTATGTGGTATTCTCTTCGTCCTAAATTATGTGATGATGTTCGGATTTCTAGAGTCAAAAAAAATTATTTTTTAATCACAATTTATTTATTTGTCATTTTAAATTATTAACTATTCTAACCTATATTATTTTAAACGTAGTATTGAAGTAAATAAAATTCATGTTGGAAGACTAAGAGCCTGTTTGGATAGGATTAAAAAAAATAACTTTTCAGCATAAGTGATTAAAAACTTAAATTATGTGTTTATAAATTAAGCAGACAAGTATTAGGATAGCAGTGCTGAAACTGAAAAAAAGTTGTGGAGGTGTTTGGTAAATAAGTGATGTGAAGTACTTTTTTGTTGTTAAAATGACTTAAATGTCCTTAAATTTGTTAACACCATAAATAAGGTGAATTATTTATAATTTTTAATTCTAAAATAAAAATTTTGAACAAACCTCTGATGTAATGATGGAATCGATAAAAATAAAAAAGAAAGATGAAGAAAATTAGAGGAAAGAGATGAAGCGAAGCGACAAAGAGAAAAAAAATATAGATTTAAGGGCTACAAGTTAGGATATTATTGGAATTAGAGAAAAATATAAGGGATAAAAAAGTAAATATTTTGGTCAAACCTAAAAGAATTTTAATGTAAAAAGCAAAAAGTCGGGGCTACCCAGCTTCTCACTTTTTGATGGTGGTGGTGGTGGTTGTGATGTGACGTTACTTGATGTTAGTAGTTTAAGGTGTTGATTGTGTTGGCTGAAACATGAATGCATGATGATTGACGATGTGTTGGTGCTAGTTGGAGATGTTATTTGTTGTGATAGTGGAGATGGTTGTTAGTAGAGATAAATTATAGTGATGGTACTGGTTGAAGTATTGGTAGAGGTGGAATTACTAGTGATAATGGTGGTGGCGGCCAAAGAATGTGTAGAGGTTGTGATGTAATAGTGGTAGTTAGTGGTGGTGCTAGTTGTGATAGATGAGTTGGTTGGTAGTAGGGATTGACCGCTAGTGGTTGCTGATTGTGGTGTTATTGACGGCAGTGATGGTGTTGAATATAATTAGAATAAAAGAGGTAGAAGGTGTGGTAGCGGTTGACAATTGTGGTTGGTAGCGGTATTTTTTATCGATGGTGGTTGTGATGGTATAGGTGGTTGTTGGTGGTGGGTGTTGGTTGACAATGGTGACGGTGGAAGAGGTGGTTAGTGGTGGTAACTGCTGATTATGAATAGAGTGGTGAATATTATCCAACACCAGAATATCCCTTCAAACCTATTAAGACTTGGTTCTAGATCTGAATGATTAAAATCTATTCAGACCTATTAAGAGTTAAAACCTTAATAAAAAATAAATGCACTTAATGGTCTGAAGTCTGAACCATTTAGATTCAAAACTCCATTAAGTGCAAACAAATGAGGCCTAAGGCTTGAAACAATGATTGGAATTCCCTCTGCTGCTTAAATTTTGATGATAAAATTTTGAAGGAGTGAAAAGACATTGTGGATCAAATTCTAGCAAATCGACAAAAGCGAAATATCTCTATACAAAAGTTCATGATAAAGTTACCAAATAATCGGACAAAGGATGTCAGTAATTGAAATAAAATACTTAGCTTATAATATCGAAGAGCCTCATGTTTAAAGGCTCCAAAGCAATTATTATGCACTAAAGGCAAGTGCCATGGTCATTGTGACACCCTCAAAGTTTCGAACATTTCATTTTTGACCTTCCCGAGTATGAAATATGGATTTTTCAGTTGAAAAATATTTAAAAATATTAAACGGGTCATCTGGGAGAGTTTTGAAATTTTCGAAAGAGGTTTGGGGTAATTTTGGACCGCCGAGACAGTGAGCCTCTACGATTTTGCCGTGTCACGGATGCCACCCTTCGCGATAAGCAGCGTGGCATAGAGGCAGTGTGCCTCTGCAATAGGCACCGTGTCACGGAGGCTACTCTCCGTGATAGGCAGTGTGTCACGGAGGTTGGCCTCCAAGATAGACAGCGTGCCACACTGCTGTGTAAAAATCGTGCAGTCTTTCTTAAGAGTAAAGGGTTTTTTGGTTATTCTCTCCTCTTTAAACTCCCCATTCACGACCAAGAGCCCCAACTAAGCATAATTTTCCCTTTCCTCAATAGTTAACAACATTTACCTCTCTCTCACTCTCAAGAACAAAAGGCAGGGTTTCTCCAAAGAATTCACCCTCCCAAGGTCTCAGATTCAAGTTCCCTTCAAGAATTCAATAAATTCAGGTATGGTTGATATTCAATAAATTCCCTTTCACCCATTGAGTCCCAAGTTTTCCCAAATTCAATCTTTTTTAATTTAGGGTTTCATCAAAAGTGTAAATTCCATGATATCTCCATATCATTCTTGAATTCAACCATGAAATAATGTTTCCTCATAACCTTAAGTATTCTTCCATACTCGAACCATGATAACTTGTTATATTGATGAAATTGTTGTTAAGTCATAAAATTTTCTATCATGTCATTACATTGAAATCATCATATTTAATTATATTACTTTCTATGTTGTGGGTTATGAACACCCGATACTTACAAGATCATGCATGCTACAGTCTTTCAAGAGTTCAAGTTACGTATATATATATATATATATATATACACACATATATATATTGTTATGTTCAGGCAGAAAAAGCAATACCACAAAGCAAAAGAAAACAAGAAGAAGACACACAGATTTACATGAAAATCCTTACGGAAAAAAACCACGGGCAGAGGAGGAGGATTTTTACTATAATGGAGAGGAGTACTATAAAAGAGACGTAGTCTCAATTACGTATGAATCCTAATCCCAAAAACATATTGGCCCGATCCCTACGCTACCACCATAAACCCCATAAAAATCACAAACATGGGTCGCACCACAAACTTTTTAAGGCCGGATCAACAAAATTCTAGTCAAAACTCTAACGTGGATATATATATATATATATATATATATATATATATATATATATAAACACACACACACACACACACCATGTTTATACCATGAAGTTTATTACATTGTCATGTTGAGCATTATCGGTATTTGACCGTGTTAAACAAATATCATTATCAGTGTCAGCTCAATTGAGGGTAGAACTTAACAATGAGCGAACCTAGGGATGAAGACCCTGGCGAGGGTGAGGGTTTACACTCTCTTAGGGGCACCTGCCAGATGAGGGTGACACCCTAGTCCTTCGGGACATCAGTTTAGTGGATCCACATAGCTAATGTTGGTACCCTTAGCAAGGTACTGACACCCTTTCAACTAGGGTTACAGGTTGGACCCTGGTTAGCTTAGATTAGGGCATGTCGGTTAAATGTTATCCCCCATAATTTTAGATCAGTTTTCAGATTACATAAGCTCAGGTTTGCATGACCAAGTGTTCATATATTATTTATTCAGTTATTTAGATCATTTCAGTACATGCTTACGCTTGGTCTTGCATTCGTTTTACATGTTCATGCATTCATGCTCAGTACTTATATGTATTTCAGTTAGTCCCATCTCACATACCAGTATATTCAAAGTACGGACCGCATACTCACTTTTGCGCTATATTAATTTTACAGTATAGGTTCGGATGCTCAGTTCCCCGATTGTACTTAGATAGTTCGTGTGCCACTCAACAACAGTTATGGTGAGTCCTCATCCTTCGAGGATAAGTTATTCATAGTTACTTTTAGTAATTCTTTTATTACAGTCAATCGGAGTTAGTTGTGGGTTTGTACCATCAACTCCCCTTGTTTTAGAGGCTTTCAAATAGCCAGACTTGTTTTCAATTTTTGTCAAAAGTTCAGATATGTTGAGTATTATTTCAGTATTATATCTTATTAGAGTTTTCTCCAGTTTAGCTTTTGCATATGATGTTTTATTATTATCTTCTTCAGTGCTCACAATAGATACTGGATTATGGATTAGCTTAGGGTCACTTATGGCCCTAAGAACCTTGTTACGACTAGGGGTATTCTTGAGTCGTGACACCCATCTCCTCTAGTTTATTTCACATAAGGTATAAATCAGCCCTTGAATTCTGGAGGATCCATGATCAGTTGTTCAACGAGAAGAATGAAGTTTAACAATAGATATTGGAGAATAAATTGGTGAACATTACTGATCAAGGTAATCCTTATATTTTTGAGTATTTTTTGAAGATAATTGTTACAACCCGAGGCTACCCCCTAGTCGTAACACGGTGCTTAAGGCCACAAGTGACCCCAAGTTAACCCATGATCTGGTACCTACTGTGAGCACTGAATAAAATAATAATAAAGTATCATATGCGGAAGCTGAACTTAAAATAATATTGTTAAGGTGGAATACTGAAAACATCACCAACATGTCTGAACTAAAGATAACTGAAAATAAATATGTCTAGCTAAAAGCCTCTAAAAACATGAGGAGTTGATGGGACAATCCTCCCAACTAACTCTGACTGTCTGAGATAAAGAAATATACTAAAAAAAAACTAAATATAACTTATCCTTGATAGATGAGGACTTACCACTATTGATGCTGAGGGACAATGAGTTGTCTAAGGGCGACCGAGGAACTGAGCATCTGAACCTATGTTATAAGACAACATAGTTTAGAAGAGAGTATGCAATCAATACTTTGAATGTACTGGTACGTGAGATAGGGACAACTGAGATACATTTAATTACAGAGCATAAATGCATGAACATGTGAAATGAATGCAAGACCAAGTAAAATATGTGTTTCATGTAATCTGTAAAACTGAATAACTGAATACTACATAACTGATAAACTAAACACTTGGTTATGTAATCCTCATCTGATATGGTTTGAATACTGAACTAAGACTGTGGGATCTAACTACAATCGACATGCCCTAATTTGAGTTATCGGGGTCCAACCCGTAACCCTAGTTGGAAATGTGTTGGTACCTTGCCAGGGGTACCAACACATAATAGACGATGTGGATCCACAAGGCTGATCAGTCGAAGAAAGAGGGTGTCATGCCTCTAGTAATGAGGGGACCCCTCATAATCTATGGTGGCGCCGTAGGTCTAGAACTTAGGGACTGCTACTAACGACTCATGCCTAATTGACGGGGGAGCCGCCTTCCTTGTGTTCACTCGTGCTAAGTGTTACTCCCAACTGAATGACACTGGTATTACTATTAGTTTAACATGATGTGGTACTGAGAAGTGCTCAACATGAATATGGTAATCTGAATATGGTAATAGAATCATGATCTGACTGGCTCGTTACTTGAAAATGGAAACAAGTATAAGCAAATAGGTATCAGGTGTTCATAACCCTCCAACACTGAATAAGAATTTAAATGTAATAACATCATCATAACTTTTTAAGTAAATTCATGATTCGTAGACCCAAAACATAGTACATTTGACTAAACTGAAGCAATCCTTGATTTTTAGTATGGGGATGTGTTAAACTTGGGAGGAAAACATAATCACATTATTTAACTCATGAATTGGTAAATTAACATGGTACCAACTGAACATGGTATGGATGACTGAGATTATAAAGCTTGTAAGAGTAAAATTCACATGGGGAAAAATAATATCATGGTTTGCATTCAAGACTATTAAGAGAAAATCAAGTAAATTCATGATTAACAATTGAAATTTCATAACAAGAGGAAAAAGGGTTTACACTTGAAAAGTAAGGGATTTTTGGGACTCAATGGGTGGAAGGAACCCATTGATGAATACCCCGCATACCCGAGTTGCTTGAATTCTTGAAGAGAAGCTCAGAATTGGGACCTTGAATGGTTGAATTCCTGAGAAGAAGCTTGAAATTTATGTTCTTGTGAATAGGGAAGGATAATACGTTGATAACTAATGGGAAATGGGGAAAATAATTCTCCTTTTGAATTTTAATTTGTCAATTGCATTTTTGGAGATAAGGGGAAAGGATCAAAATGCCCCCTTGAACTTTAAATAAAGTTGTAGGAAAGCACAACCGCAGTGGAACGTAGGTTATTGCGGAGGCTAACCTCCGTGATACCTCGTGTATCGTGGAGACTAACCTCCATGACACGCTGTGTATCGCGGAGGTCCAGCCTTCGTGACACGTCCAAATTGTGGTGGCATTCTGCCTTTGAGGTCTAAGAACACCGTGAACCTAATCCAAAAATTTCAAAACTCTCCCAGCTGACCATTTTAACATCCCTGAACATATTTTAACTCAAAAATCAATGTTTCGAACTCGGAAAGGCCAAAAATAAAATGCTCAAAATCTTGGTGTCTTAAACTGGCTAAGTCTTTATAACGACTTGGACCCCTTTAAACGCGCGTCTAATAGCTGGAACTTGCCTAGGATATTCTGGGGTATTACAATATCTCCCCCTGGGATCATTCATCCCCAAATGAAACTGTTTAAGCTGAGATACTAAGAATACTGAGATCACGTACTAAATACTTATGAGCTAAATCATGATTAAACAACTGAATGTGAAACATGATACATGGACTAAACTGAATTAATAAATGCAATGACATGAGGATGGTTATATAGATGAGATAGAAAATGAGAGAATAACTTCAAGAAAACTATTACCTCAAACTGAATCTGAATTCGTAGAGAAAAAATGAGGATACTTAGCTCGCATATCTGATTCTGCTTCCCAAGTAGCTCCCTCATTGGACTGATTTCTCCATATAACTTTAACAAAGAGAACTTCTGTATTCCTCAACTAACGAATCTGACGGTCAAGGATCTCAACTAAGACTTTTTCATAAGAAAGACTATCTTTCATGCCTACACTCTCTAAAAGAACAACGTAATCTGAGTCAATAATATATTTCTTTAGCAAAGAGACATGAAACACTGGATGCAGCGATGCAAAATCTGCAGCAACTCTAACTCATAAGCTACCTTCCCAACATGGCTCAAAATCCTGTATGGGCCAACATAGCAGGGACTGAGCATCTCCTTCTTGCCAAATCTTTTCACCCCTTTCATAGTCAAACTTTCTAAATCTACCAAGTCACTAACATCAAACTCAAGATCTCTTCTCCTCATATCAACATAGGATTTTTGACGACTTTAGGTTGTCTTCATCCTTTCTTGAATCAGCTGAACTTTAGCCATCACCTCATAAACTGAATCTAGACCTATCAAAACAGCCTCACCTACTTCAAACTAACCAATAGGAGATCTACACCTCCCTTCATAGGAAGCCTCAAATTTAGCCATATGAATACTGGAGTGATAGCTATTGTTGTAGGCAAACTAAATCAAAGGTAAGTGGTCATCCCATCCCAACTACCATTGAAGTTGATAACACAAGTCCTTAACATGTCCTTTAAAGTCTGAATATTCCTCTCTTCCTAAACATCTATCTACGTATGAAAAGTTGTACTTAGATGAACTTGGGTCCCAAGACCCTTCTGAAAGGCCTTCCAAAAGTGAGAGGTAAATTGAGTACCTCTATTTGAAGTGATTGTCAATAGAACCCCATGAAACTTCACCAATATCCTAAGATAGAGTCTAGCATAGTACTAGCTGAATACTAAGTATGAACTGGTAAGAAAGAGGCTTACTTGGTTATTTTATCGATAATAACCCAAATTGAATCATGCCGACGATGCATACGAGGTAACCCTATCACAAAATTCATGTTCACCATATCCCACTTTAAAGTGGGGATACTAAACTCCTGAAGCATACCATTAGGCCTTTGGTGATCAAACTTAACCTGCTCACAATTTGAACACTTAGCCATAAATTCTGCAATATCCTTCTTCATACCACTCCACCAATAGATTTCCCAGAAATCATGGTACATATTAGTGGCTCCTGGGTGAATAGAATATCATGCACGATGTGCTTCAGCTAATATTCGCTATCTAAAACCATCAATACACGAAATACATAACCTGCCTTGACAGTAAAGTACACTATCTCCCCCTTAGAAGAAAACCTCAACCTTATGGTCCTTAACTGCCTCCTTCAACTTGACTAAAATAGGATCCCTGTCTTGCTTTTCATTCACTTCAGCAACCAATGAAGATTTCGAACCATTATGAACCCATATACTACCTTCGATTGAATCAACCAATCAAACACCTAACCTAGCAAGTTGATGAACCTCACAAACTAAGTCTTTCTTATCATCCTCAACATGCATAACATTTTTCTTAGACAATCTACTGAGGGTATCGGCCACTACATTAGCCTTACTTGGGTGATAGAACACACTCATATCAGTCTTTTAATCATTTAAGCCACCTTCTCTGACAAAGATTCAGGTCTTTCTGCGTGAATACATGCTGTAAACTCTTATGATCCACGAGCACATCAGCATGAAACCCATAAAGGTAATGCCTCCAAATATTTAAGGCAAAGACAACTGCTCTAACTCAAGGTCATGGGTCGGATAATTCTTCTCAGGAGGATTAAGATGTCTAGAGGCATAGGCTATGAACTTACCTCACTGCATTAACACTCAACCAAGACCAACTCTAGAAGCATCACAATAAACTACAAACCTATTTGTGCCATCTGGTAAAGTCAAGACTAGGGCGGAAGTGAGTCGAGTCTTCAACTCCTACAAACTCTTCTCGTAGGAATCTGACCACTGAAAATTAACTTTATTTTGGGTTAGTCAAGACATGGGGAAAGCAATAGAAGAAAACCCTTCAACCAATCGTCTGTAGTAACTAGCTAAACCCAAGAAACTCCTGATATCTATTAGAGAGATGGGTCTAGGCCAGTTTCTTACTTTTTTGGTATTTTGAGAATCAACTTAAATGCCATCACCGAAAATGATATAACTAAGGAAAACGACTTATCTCAACCAAAATTTACACTTGCTGGACTTAGCGAATAACTGGTAATCCTTAAGGTTCTGCAATACAACCCTCAAATGGTTTGCATGATCACTTTCACTACGAAAATACATGAGGATGTCATATATGAAGACTATGACAAACATGTTCAAGTACTGCTTGAACACCTTGTTCATCAAGTCCATAAAAGCTGAGCATTCATTAGTTCAAAGACATAACAAAGAATTTGAAGTGACCATACTAAGTTCTGAAGGCTATCTTCGGGATGTCATATTATTTAACTCTAAGCTACTAATAGATGGATATGAGGTCTATCTTAGAGAATAGCTTACACCCTGAAGTTGGTCGAAGAAGTTATTAATTTTAGGGAGAAGATAATTATCCCTGATTATGACTTTATTCAACTGACGTTAGTCAATACATATTCTGAGGGAACCACCTTTCTTGTGCATGAGAGGACTGGATTACTCCATGAAGAAACACTAGGCCTGATAAAACCCTTATCTAAGAGATCTTTTAACTGTTCCTTTAATTCCTTAAGCTCAGTTAGATCTATTCTATAAGGTAGAATGGAGATATGCTGGGTATCTGGGAGGAGATCTATTTCAAAGTCAATTTTCCTTTCAGGAAAAACTCTGAGAAGATCTTCTGGGAACACTTTGGAATAATCGTTCGCTACAGGAACTGAATCAAGACTCAGAGTCTCAGAATGTGAGTCCTTAACTCGGACGAGATGGTAAATACATCCCTTGGATATCATCTTTCTTTCCTTAAGATAAGTGATAAACTTACCCTTAGGTACTGAAGTACCACCCCTCTATTCAATAACGGGCTCATTAGAAAACTAGAACTGCACAATTCTATTTCTACAATTAACAAAGGCATAGCACGAGTGGATCCAATCCATGTCGAGAATGAAATCATAATCAGTCATCTCTAACTCCACAAGGTCAACTGAAGTAACTTTCTAAGATACTGTGATCGGAAAATTTTGTATACCCGTCTGGCTACAATAGAACTACCCACTAGGTAAACCCTGAGAAAGGTATGAGGAGTCATAAAGGAAAGTGAAGCTCCAGGGTCTAACAATGCATAAACATAAGGATGGAAGATTTATAACATACCCGTAACCACATCAGGGGGATTTTCCTGATCATGTCGAGTCTGGAGAGCATAAAGCCAGTTCTGACACTGCCCATTAGTGACACTGGAGGTGGCACCCTGTTGGTGCTGCTGAAGAATTAGTCTGGCCCCACTGATGATCATTTCTATCCTTCCACATACCCAAAAAGTAATCCCTTATCCTGTGGACTGAATTTCCACACCTAAAGAATGCATCACTACCTCTTCTGCACTCACCCTAATTATTCTTACCATACTTTCTGCAAATCGGATTGGTCCGACCACTGTTTATGTTACCCTGAGACTTAAAGCCTAGCGCGTTATTCCGACTATTCTTCTTGAACTTAAGCACTAAAGCACTGGCTGAAGATGGGATTGGAGCTAAAAATTTCTGGCAAAATTGAGAACGATTACCACCTTCCAACCTTTGCTGCGAAAAGTTGAAGCTACCTATTCGACCCTCTTATTCTCACTTTCCTTCTCCTTACGCTTCTCCTTCTCAATCTGTTGAGCATGGACCATCAACCTAGAGAGATCCATATCCTTTATCAACATAGTTGTCCTGCACTCCTTAACTACTTTCTCAAAAACTACTGACACAAACTTATTCATCTTGGACCTAGAATCAGCCACCATAGTCGGAGCATACCTCGCCAACTGGGAGAACTTGAGTGAGTAGTCTTTTACACTTATGATATCTTTCTTAAAATTGATGATCTCCTGTACCATAGCCTCTCTCAACTCAAATGGGAAGAGTCAGTCTAAAAAACCCATATCAAACTCCTCTCACTCTGTAGGATCTGCCTCAATACCTCTGTCCTCCTTCCATCACTTAAACTAGGTGTGATCTACTCCTTGCAACTAATAAGAAGCTAAGTTAGCACTCTCACTAGAAGTGACTCCCATAATATCAATCACCTACTACACACAGTCTAGGAAACTCTTGTGGATCCTCCTCAGACTTGGATCTAAAAAACACAGGCGGATTCATCCGAGTAAAGTCTCGAATCCTAGCAATAATTGTATTCATTACTAGATTCGTTGAGGCAATAACCTACTGGTTGTTCTAAGTAGATACAGAATAGGCCAAAGCTGTAAAAGCGGCCTTGAATTTGGTGTGAGAAATATGTTCATTTAGGGTATATTCCTGAACAGGTGGTGGTGCGGGTTGATCCCCACTTCTTCTTCCATTATTTCTTTTCGTAGGCATTTTCTTTCAATGGATGGAGGTAAGTTAGAAAAAGAAAATTCAATAGAGCTCATGCTTTTTCGCACAACATGAACAGTAAAAAAGGGAAACTTTCCTAAAATGTCTCGGCGCCTATTGCCTATAAGTGTGGCGCACTTCACACGCATACACAAGACTATACTCAATGCAACTTTCAGATACCCTAGGACACTTTAAGACCTTAGGCTCTGATACCAAGTTTTGTCATGACCTAGGGCGACCCCCTAGTCATAACACGATGCTTAAGTCTACAAATGACCCGAAGCTAACCCATGATCCGGTACCTACTGTGAGCACTGAATAAAATAATAATAAAGTATCATATGCGAAAGCTAAACTTAAAATAATACTGTTAAGGTGGAATACCGAAAACATCACCAACATGTCTGAACTAAAGATAACTGAAAACAAATCTATCTATCTTAAAGCCTCTAAAAACATGAGGAGTTGATGGGACAACCCCCAACTAACACTGACTGTCTGAGATAAGGAAATATACTATAAACAACTAAATATAACTTATCCTCGATAGATGAGGACTTACCACTACTACTACTGAGGGGCACTGAGTTGTCTAAGGGCGATCGGAGAACTGAGCATCTGAACCTATGTTATAAAATAATATAGTGCAAAAAAGAGTATACGATCAGTACTTTGAATGTAGTGGTACTGAGATCGGGATAACTGAGATACATAAAATTACAGAGCATAAATGCATGAATATGTGAAATGAATGCAAGACCAAGTAAAATATGTGTTGCATGTAATCTGTAAAACTGAATAACTGAATACTGCATAACTGATAAACTAAACACTTGGTCATGTAATCCTGATCTGATATGGTTTGAATATTGAATTAATACTGTGGGAGCTAACTACAATTGACATGCCCCCAATTTGAGTTATCGGGGTCCAACTTGTAACCCCAGTTGGGAAGGCGTACCTTGTTAGGAGTACTAACACATAATTGACGATGTGGATCCACAAGGCTAATATCTCGAAGGATGAGGGTGTCATGCCTCCATTAATAGGGGAACTCTCATAATATACGGTGGCGCCGTAGGTCTAGAACTTAGAAACTGTTACTAACGACTCATGCCTAACTGACGGAGGAGCCACCATCCCTGCGTTCACTCGATGCTAAGTGTTACTCCCAACTTAATGACATTGTTATTATTATTAGTTTAACATGATATGGTACTGATAAGTGGTCAGCATGAACATAGTAATCTAAATATGATAATAAATCATGATCTGACTGACTTGTTACTTGAAAATGAAAACATGTATAAGCAAGTAAGTATCAGGTGTTCATAACCCTCCTACACTGAATGCAATAACATCATCACAACCTTGTAAGAAAATTCATGATTCGTAGACCTAAAACATAGTACATTTGCCTAAACTGATGAAATCCTTACTTTTTAGTATAAGGATGTGTTAAACATGGGAGGACAACATAATCACATGGTTTAACTCATGAATTGATAAATTAACATGGTATCAACTAAACATGGTATGGATGAATGAGAATAGAAAGCATGTAAGAATAAAATTCACTTGGGAAATATAATATCATGGTTTGTATTCAAGACTATTAAGAGAAAATCAAGTAAATTCATGATTAACAATTGAAATTTCTTAACAAAAGGAAAAGAGTTTACACTTGAAAAGTAAGGGATTTTTGGGACTCAGTGGGTGGAAGAAACCCATTGATGAATAATACCCCACATATCTGAGTTGCTTGAATTCTTGAAGAGAAGCTTGGAATTGGGACCTTGAATGGTTGAGTTCTTGAGAAGAAACTTGAAATTTGTGTTCTTGGGAGTGGGGAAGGATAATACGTTGTTAACTGACGAGAAATTGGGTAAATAATTCCTTTTTGGGGTTTTAATTCGTCAATTGGGTGTTTGGTGTCACACCCCTATTTTTTCGCTCGAGAGCCGAGTCGAAGGGTTTTTCCAATTAAAGTGACGATATTGAATAGGGATTAAATTATTTACAGAGTCGCCACTTGGAATTGAGTTTTGGTGTTCCAAGTCACCATTTTTTGAATCCCTAATAAAAAAGAAATGACTCTTATTTGGTCTGTGAAAACAGAAAGTGGGTAAGGAATTCTGTTGATCGAGGGGAAGGTGTGAGGCATCCCTCGAGTCCCGTGGTTCTAGCACGATCGCTTTTATTGACTTATCTTGACTTAAATTATTTTAATAAATTATGTTAAGGCCCAAATTCACTCATTTTTTAATATACTAAACTATTTAAAACTCTTGTATTAAACTAGTGAAAATTAATTTAAAGACGATCTTTGCCGAAGTACAATATTGCATCCTCGAATTAGATGCAGACACTGCATTCTTAATCGAGACAAATATATTGAACGTGCCTAAAGCTTGTCTAGCATTAAAAGGCATTTATTTCATCTCTTGTAAACTCGAGACAATTTTTCTAGTCCATTTCATTCTCTTTTCTTCTTTTCTTACAAAATTGCAACGAGTCTTGAATTAATCCGCAATTCGGCTCGCTCCCTTAAAATGGGTATTCTCTCTCTTCTCTTTTATTTATTATGATGGGTCTTGAGTAAATCCGCAACCCATCTCACTTTTATCCTCACACTAAATTAACCGATTGGGCCTTTGAATGTTTAAGCTTAAGAGTATTCTAATTTAATAGATCGATGTCAATAACCGATGCATATTAAATAATTTTTCAATAAGTGAACTAACAATGAATAACTTATAAAAAAGAGGATATTATAAATTGAAGATTAATTTACTACTAATTAAGGGACAAAGTGAATACGTGAGCAACTCATTAGGAGATCATCAAATTCTCAAATCATTATGACCAAAAATAAAATAAAATAATCTGAAACCCATCTTTTAAAAAAAAATAGTTTTTTTTTTTTTTGCTATATTTTTAATGTTCCAAGACAAGCGTGAAGACTTAAGAATTTAATATCTAAAAATAGACATATCCATACACATTGTTATATTCTTATCTACTCATCCACACATTGTGATAGAATACACAAACACACTTATCTACTTATATTCGTTGTTACTCTTAAATTGATGTATTTTCTTGTTTTTGCATGCATGATTCACAGATTGTGGTCTATAACATAACTACATACTATTTGCATGTCAACTTAGTGTGATGTTACATCTTCTTAACGCTAGTCAGTTAAACAATTAATTCATTTAAAATTCGAAACTAGTTTAGTTAACATTATTTCAAAAATAACACAATAGTTATAAACAAAGACATAGACATGAACTACATATAAATAATAAACTACACATAATAAATAATATAAGAAATCATGAGAATAACTTTATTCATGATTCAATCAACAATAAAACTTATAAAATGGTACAAAATGAATAAGAACCTGAAAGATGAACTCATTAAAAAAAAGTACGAATGATTTCCGAAAACTCGAACGGAATCTCAACCCATCGCCCTCTTATTTTTGTTTGTTTTCTTCTTGTTTTTCTTGTTTTCGTGCATGCATTTTTCTTCTTTTTCAAGTTTTTAGTTTCTCACTGTTTCTTTGTTTTTCTTCTCTTTTCTTTGTCTCCCTTCTCCTTTTTTCTCTCTTTGTTTTGTTGTCTTTTTTTTTTTTTTCACCAATGTTGTTCTGTCTTTCTCCTTATTTTTCCCACTAAGGCTTTTTTTTTCTTGTTTCTCTTCCCCGTGTTTTTTCCCCCCGTTGTCTCCCTTTTTTTTGTGTTTATATAATGGTATGTATGTGTATATAGAAGGTTAAAGTGTGAGGGAATAGTGGGGAAAGTGGGGGAAGACGTGGGGTTGGGTAGTAAGGATAATGGGGTTGAGGGAAATTAGGGATGGGTTGAGGTAGTTTTTCCTTTTTAGGACAAGATTCCTTTTTTTTTTTTTAAATTATAAAAATAACAACAAATAATAAATAAATAAATAAATAAATAAATAAATAAGATAATAGTAACAAATAAAATAATAATAATAATAATAATAATAATATAATAATAATAATAATAATTAATTAATTTTTATATTTCAAAAAATACAATAAAAGTCTAAAAATAGTCAAAAATAAATTATATAATTAAGATAGTACAAAAACTACTAACTTATTTATTTAAAAAAAAAAAAATTTATTTTATTTTATTTTTTAATTTTTGTATTATTATTTTTAAAAGGAATAAAATAAAATAATATTCTAAAATTAACTTCATTTAATTATTTTTATAAATTAAAAATAAAATAATAGTCAAAATAATATATGATTAAATATAAATATAAATATTTAATATCGATGAACAAGTTAAAATTTAGGGAGGATAAAAAATCACGTGTCTACATTTTTGCCCCTCTTTGTGTGAAATCTCGAAGAGTTTTCATACAAAGAAGTAGACAAGATATGATTTTTGACCCTCCAATTATTTGAAAGGTAAAAAATAAAAATAAAAATAAAAAGAAAAATATGACCGAGTCCTGTTTTTGGACATCCTACCTATCCCGGGTTATAAGGGAATCACGTCATGAGTAGTTCAAAAGGTAATTTGGTGAGAGAAAAAGTTAAAGTCGAGTGAGATTCCGTCAAGTTTCCGGTTGACGACTTTTGCTTTTACATTCAACTGACTAATAAAAATCAAAAATGAAAAAATACAAGTAAAAATTGCAATCTCTAGAATCTTGATTCAAATCTTCATGACTTGAACTTGAAAATTTACCCTATTCTTCAGGCGGGCTCCTGTACTTTCTTTTTCTTCACCCTGTTCTTCAGGTGGGCTCCTGGTCTCACAATTTCTTCACCCCGTTCTTCAGGCGAGCTCCTGGATTTATAATTTCTTCACCCTGTTCTTCAGGCGGGCTCCTGAACTTTCTTTTTCTTCACCCTGTTCTTCAGGCGGGCTCCTGACTTGCAACTTCTTCACCCTATTCTTCAGGCGGGGCTCCTGGATTTGCAATTTCTACACCCTGTTCTTCAGGCGGGCTCCTGAACTTTCTTTTTTCTTCACCCTATTCTTCAGGCGGGCTCCTGGACTTACAATTCTTCACCCTGTTCTTCAGGCGGGCTCCTGACTTGCAACTTCTTCACCCTGTTCTTCAAGCGGGTTCCTGGAGTTACTTTTTCTTCATCCTATTTTTCAGGCGGACTCCTGGACTTTCTTTTTCTTCACCCTGTTCTTCAGGCGGGTTCCTGGACTTTCTCTTTCTGATTTTTCAAATATGCTCCTGAACTCAAAATAAAAGGTGACATAGAAAAATAATATCCCATTCTTCAGGAGGGTCCTGTCCCATTCTTCATAAGGGTCCTGTCCCATTCTTCAGGAGGGTCCTGAGCAAAAATAAATTCCCATTCTTCAGGAGGGTCCTGAGAAAAAATAAATTCCCATTCTTCAGGAGGGTCCTGTCCCATTCTTCAGGAGGGTCCTGAGCATAAAATAAATTCCCATTCTTCAGGAGGGTCCTGTCCCATTCTTCAGGAGGGTCCTGAGCACAAAATAAATTCCCATTATTCAGGAGGGTCCTGTCCATTTTTCAGGAGGGTCCTGAGCATAAAATAAATTTCCATTCTTCAGGAGGGTCCTGTCCCATTCTTCAAGAGGGTCCTGAGAAAAAATAAATTCTCATTCTTCAGGAGGGTCCTGTCCTATTCTTCAGGAGGGTCCTGAGCATAAACAAATTCTCATTCTTCAGGAGGGTCCTGTCCCATTCTTTAGGAGGGTCCTGATCATAAAATAAATTCTCAATAAATACGAACAAAATTTTTGCCCCAATTAGCACTAGAAAATTTTGTGAGTGTCATCAGATCACAACTTTTAAAAAGTATAGTAAAAAAAAAAAAAAAAAAAAGGTGAATCAAGGCCCTGCTAAAGAAATGCATTTTTTCAAAGTAAAACTGGTGACCAAAATTAGAAAATGTGTCTCCTAAGAGTAAATTGAAGGACTCGACTTAAAAGTGCGTCTTCTAAGAGTGAATGTTCAAGTTAAGAAGTGCTTCACCTAACAAATGAAAACTGACTTATTTAGACTAGGAAGTGTGTCTCCTAAGAGTTGAATGAAATGACTCGGCTAGAAAGTGCGTCTTCTAGGAGTGATGGTTCAAATTAGGAAGTGCGTCACCTAACAAATGAAAACTAACTTATTTAGACTAGGAAGTGCGTCTCCTAAGAGTTGAATGAAATGACTCGGCTAGAAAGTGCGTCTTCTAGGAGTGATGGTTCAAGTTAGGAAGTGTTTCACCTAACAAATGAAAACTGACTTATTCAGACTAGGAAGTACGTCTCCAAGGGGTCAAATGAAATGACTTGACTAGAAAGTACGTCTTCTAGGAGTGAATGTTCAAGTTAGGAAGTTCTTCACCTAACAAATGAAAAACTGACTTATTCAGACTAGGAAGTGCGTCTCCTAGTTATTAAATGAAATGACTCGACTAGAAAGTGCGCCTTCTAGGAGTGATTGTTTTAAGTTAGGAAGTGCATCACCTAACACATAAAAAATGACTTACCCAAACAAGGAAATGCGTCTCCTAGGGGTAAATGATGATGATTTTTACCATGATTGTGATTACAAAACATGTGTAGCAATATTACCTCTTGTATTTGCGAAAATCAGGAATTGGATCTTTCTGATATTTAGGCTTTGAAGCCTTTGATTTGAAAGCAACATGTTTTTTGTTTCATATAAAGAAAACTTTCTAATTTAAAACACGATGGTTGATTTGTGGCATTTGTCCATTGAGGCGATCTCTTGCACTTGTCATGCTCAGCTTCATTTCAAATCTTTGATAAGTATCATTGATTTGTTGTATTCTTGACCTCCAATTCTGACTACTGAAACTCTTTAACTAAAATCATATTTGTCTTGCATGATGCCTCTAGGTTCAACTTCAAATACACCCCTTATACTTCTATGAATCTAAAAACTGTCGGGTGATAAGCATTCTTGAATATCTCACTTTATTTTGAAGCATTTCAACTTGGTGCATCAGCTCTTTGTCATGCTTTGTGCAATTGAGGGAGTTGGTAGCAAGTTTTGAAGTTCTTTCTCACTTGTCTTAACATAAATTTGACTCAAAATACATGAAAGATGACGATATTGATTTTCCATTCGATGACAAAGACATAAAATCAAAAAAGAAAAATAATAATAAAAAGAAAAGAAAAAGAAAATAAACATCTTTTTTCCAAAACGTCAAAAATAAAAAATTATCTGGGTGCGACAGTTGATTCCAGTGATTATGACATGCATTTTGAATTACATAACCTTGTCTACCCAAACTAATCACTATCAACCTTTTCCCACTCATTGAATTTGAAATGGAGCTATTCTTGAACATGCTCCCTCTGGATTACAATCCTCCTTCGACTAGTGACACCTCGATGGGTTTTCGCCAACAAGCCGCTCCCATTTTCTTTTCTTTTTCAACTCATTGTCGTCTTATGGTGCCAATGAAGACTTTTTTCAATAAGACTCTCATTTTTATTGATCTCACAACTCACGATCGCCTTATGATGCCCAAAAAGGTTTTCACCAATAAGACTCTCTCTTTTTTTTTCTTTCTTTTTTTTTATATAAAATAACACACAAAATATGAAATATCATTCACCCATAACATGTTTAGCCTTGACATTCTCAAATATTGATCTGAAGGTCTTCCTTTGGTTGTAATTTAGCTTTTGGAATGGGATAGAAAGAAAGGTCGGCATGGGGCTCAAAATTTACACAACATTGGGTAAAAGATACAACTTTTGGAATCGACTCGTTTACGAAAATAAACTTTTGCCCCAGTTTTATTTCATTCTGGGTAACTTGAATTTTCCTTTGGGTAGACCAAACCCCAGAGTAGGGTTGCCTACGTATCTTGTCATAGCAAGAATCAGGTCAAACGTAGTTCAGACATTTCTTTTGCTTGAATATGGATTTTTGATTGATTTTTTCTCTTCTTCTTTTTTCAACTCTTTTTTTTCTACTCCATTTTTCTTGATACCTTTTTTTTTTTTTTTTTTTTTACTTTTTCAAATTCTATTTTGATTCCAAAAGAGGGGTACGAAAGAAAATAACACTAAAGCTCAAAAGGGGTAACAACGGATGACACAACATTTGGGTAGTAGAATGAAATGCCTTCGTCATATCAATCCTTAAAAACAAAAATACATAACATGTAATCTGAGAGTAGAACATGAAGATCATACGCATCTTTTTCAACATTGATCATGACTAAGCTCATGCACTTGCGTCACTTCTTTTAAGCTTGTGAAATATACATGTCCACTTATATTGTACTTTTCTCTCGATGAATGACTCATGCCCTTTTGAAACTAACCCCCTTTTGCTTTTCCTGATAGTGGATATTATAAATTCTCTGATCGACCCCGTTCAAAATTCTCAAATTGAATCTTCTAATCGATGATCAAGTTATTTTCTGATTCACAAAGTGATTGCCTCAATACATTCAAGTGAGGCTGTAACTATGTCCCCAAATATCGAAACACTTACTTATTTTCTTATATATTTTCAACCCTGTCTTCTTGGTCAAATATTTCACGATTAGATTAGATTTAAAGATCAGTCAGTGAATTCAACATGCATATCACATCACTAGAATCACCATAGAAAGAGCTCTCGAAAAGAAAGACAACAAGACAATATATAATAAATAATAAAAAATAAAATAAAAATAAAAGGACATACATTTGTTGATAGAAAGATGGAAGAATTTGAATAAAAATAATAATAAAACAAGATAAGATAGATCTCGAACTCCAACCCTAAAATAATTCGTGTAGTTGAAAGAAAAACAAAACAGACTACCAAAACTCCTTCCTCATGAGGGGCGGAGTGACTTTTAAATTACCGAACATAATATTTTAGTCACTGATTTGCACGTCGGCCTTAGTGGAGTCTCCACAATCATTGCTACATCATTCATTTTTTTTTTCGCCCTAACCATTCTGAATTTATCACCATCAAACTCTCATCAACAGTTTCTTTTTCCCTCTACTCAATTACAATAATTTTTCAGATGAGCCAAAAGATCACCATGACCTTCGTACATGTCCAACTTTGGTGTTTTGGACTCTAGAGGCAAGTGAACATTGTGAAACATATACATATCCTTGTAAGAAACTCTCTTTCTCTCCCTCAATATTTGCATGTTTCTTATATTTTGCTCCAAATTTCTCACTTTCCAAGCCATTTCTTCTTATTCTTCACTTTTAACAGCCTACACCAACTCATCTCAGGCCCTATACCATTTTTGTGGGTCATTTTGCCTATTCTTTGGACCTGGTCTTGTATGGGTGAGATGCCAATTTAGCCACAAACCAACCACCAAATATTATTTTAATTTTGGAGAAATCTAATGTGTCAAAGTTCAATTTTTTTTTTTTAATTTTAAGACCACCGAATCCATGAAGGACTGCCTACGTATCTCATTAAGATGAGAATCAGGTGTGCGTAGTTCGTGAAATATATGTTGTACAAAATTCAGCCTCAAGACCCCTAAAGGTTCAGGGCTATATATATATATTGTAAAAACTTAGCCTCATGATCCCTAAAGATTACAGGCTATTAAAATATATATTTATTTTATTATTATTTTTTTTTTTTTGTAAAACCTTAGCCTCATGATCCCTTAAAGATTCCGGGCTATTGAAATATATTTATTTTTTTTTGTAAAACCTTAGCCTCATGATCCCTAAAGATTCAGGGCTATTAAGATATATATAAAAATTGGACTTGAGAATTAGAAAAATAATTATGAAAGTAATCATATTTTCAAAATATTTTCCAATAAATCTATGAATAATTTTTTAAAAGATAGGGTCGTATCCTGGGAAGGACTTCCTACGTATCTCACTAAGAGTGAGAATCAGACCCCGTAGTTCATAAAGATTGTAAAAACTATGTTGCTGTATATTTAAAAATTTTCTTTATTTTAAAAATAAAATTTTTCTTTCAAAAATGATTAACTAAATTTGAGAATAAATTAATCTCTCGTATTTTAAAATTGCCTAAAGCCGGTCAACAAATAAATAATCTTCCAAGCAAATGTCAAAGAGCACGTAGGATGCACATGTTGGTCTTTATAAATTAGGTCACCTGTCCTTGACAAACCCGGCCCCTGTGCCGAGTCCCGCTAAGTCAAATGCATATGATGCAAATAAAGCGGTACCTAATAGGGATAATCAGATTCTTAGTTTTCAGTTTTTCTAAGTTTAAACCTAATAGGGATAGGTGTCTAGACTGGCTTACCCGAGCGGACACTCGAGCCGGTGAGGGATAACTTGGTCGGTAGCAGGGCAACACCGCCTTCGTTGTCGATCCGAACCCCGCCTAACATGTGTGACTATATCCTTCACCAGGTGCCTTGACACTCCGGCTATCTCAAAAAGAAGGTGGGATGCATATGCTGCATTCCCTCTATCCTATTTCAGAGACTCAGAGGGGGTACGCGAGAAAAGATAATTTATAATACAATTCAAATAATATCAAAGCAGTAAATGAGCGACAAGTAGCACATAAGACCAATAAACACATTATAAAATAATTAAAGCAAGTAAAGTCAATATCAAAGCTCGAGTTCTTATTTATTCCCCAGTGGAGTCGCCAGAGATGTCACACCCCTATTTTTTCGCTCGAGAGCCGAGTCGAAGGGTTTTTCCAATTAAAGTGACGATATTGAATAGGGATTAAATTATTTACAGAGTCGCCACTTGGAATTGAGTTTTGGTGTTCCAAGTCACCATTTTTTGAATCCCTAATAAAAAAGAAATGACTCTTATTTGGTCTGTGAAAACAGAAAGTGGGTAAGGAATTCTGTTGATCGAGGGGAAGGTGTGAGGCATCCCTCGAGTCCCGTGGTTCTAGCACGATCGCTTTTATTGACTTATCTTGACTTAAATTATTTTAATAAATTATGTTAAGGCCCAAATTCACTCATTTTTTAATATACTAAACTATTTAAAACTCTTGTATTAAACTAGTGAAAATTAATTTAAAGACGATCTTTGCCGAAGTACAATATTGCATCCTCGAATTAGATGCAGACACTGCATTCTTAATCGAGACAAATATATTGAACGTGCCTAAAGCTTGTCTAGCATTAAAAGGCATTTATTTCATCTCTTGTAAACTCGAGACAATTTTTCTAGTCCATTTCATTCTCTTTTCTTCTTTTCTTACAAAATTGCAACGAGTCTTGAATTAATCCGCAATTCGGCTCGCTCCCTTAAAATGGGTATTCTCTCTCTTCTCTTTTATTTATTATGATGGGTCTTGAGTAAATCCGCAACCCATCTCACTTTTATCCTCACACTAAATTAACCGATTGGGCCTTTGAATGTTTAAGCTTAAGAGTATTCTAATTTAATAGATCGATGTCAATAACCGATGCATATTAAATAATTTTTCAATAAGTGAACTAACAATGAATAACTTATAAAAAAGAGGATATTATAAATTGAAGATTAATTTACTACTAATTAAGGGACAAAGTGAATACGTGAGCAACTCATTAGGAGATCATCAAATTCTCAAATCATTATGACCAAAAATAAAATAAAATAATCTGAAACCCATCTTTTAAAAAAAAATAGTTTTTTTTTTTTTTGCTATATTTTTAATGTTCCAAGACAAGCGTGAAGACTTAAGAATTTAATATCTAAAAATAGACATATCCATACACATTGTTATATTCTTATCTACTCATCCACACATTGTGATAGAATACACAAACACACTTATCTACTTATATTCGTTGTTACTCTTAAATTGATGTATTTTCTTGTTTTTGCATGCATGATTCACAGATTGTGGTCTATAACATAACTACATACTATTTGCATGTCAACTTAGTGTGATGTTACATCTTCTTAACGCTAGTCAGTTAAACAATTAATTCATTTAAAATTCGAAACTAGTTTAGTTAACATTATTTCAAAAATAACACAATAGTTATAAACAAAGACATAGACATGAACTACATATAAATAATAAACTACACATAATAAATAATATAAGAAATCATGAGAATAACTTTATTCATGATTCAATCAACAATAAAACTTATAAAATGGTACAAAATGAATAAGAACCTGAAAGATGAACTCATTAAAAAAAAGTACGAATGATTTCCGAAAACTCGAACGGAATCTCAACCCATCGCCCTCTTATTTTTGTTTGTTTTCTTCTTGTTTTTCTTGTTTTCGTGCATGCATTTTTCTTCTTTTTCAAGTTTTTAGTTTCTCACTGTTTCTTTGTTTTTCTTCTCTTTTCTTTGTCTCCCTTCTCCTTTTTTCTCTCTTTGTTTTGTTGTCTTTTTTTTTTTTTCACCAATGTTGTTCTGTCTTTCTCCTTATTTTTCCCACTAAGGCTTTTTTTTTCTTGTTTCTCTTCCCCGTGTTTTTTCCCCCCGTTGTCTCCCTTTTTTTTGTGTTTATATAATGGTATGTATGTGTATATAGAAGGTTAAAGTGTGAGGGAATAGTGGGGAAAGTGGGGGAAGACGTGGGGTTGGGTAGTAAGGATAATGGGGTTGAGGGAAATTAGGGATGGGTTGAGGTAGTTTTTCCTTTTTAGGACAAGATTCCTTTTTTTTTTTTTAAATTATAAAAATAACAACAAATAATAAATAAATAAATAAATAAATAAATAAATAAGATAATAGTAACAAATAAAATAATAATAATAATAATAATAATAATATAATAATAATAATAATAATTAATTAATTTTTATATTTCAAAAAATACAATAAAAGTCTAAAAATAGTCAAAAATAAATTATATAATTAAGATAGTACAAAAACTACTAACTTATTTATTTAAAAAAAAAAAAATTTTATTTTATTTTATTTTTTAATTTTTGTATTATTATTTTTAAAAGGAATAAAATAAAATAATATTCTAAAATTAACTTCATTTAATTATTTTTATAAATTAAAAATAAAATAATAGTCAAAATAATATATGATTAAATATAAATATAAATATTTAATATCGATGAACAAGTTAAAATTTAGGGAGGATAAAAAATCACGTGTCTACATTTGGGGATAGGGAAAAGGACGAAAATGCCCCCTTGGACTTTAAATAAAGTTGCAGGAAAATATAGTCTCCGTGGCACAGAGGTTATCATGGAGGATAACCTTCGTGATACAGTGTGTATCACGGAGACTAACCTCCGTAACATGTCGTGTATCGCGGAGGTCTTGCCTCCATGACACGTCTAAATCATAGAGGTATTCTGCCTCTGAGGTCCAAGAACACACTGAACCTAATCCAAAAATTCTGGATCTCTCTCAGATGACCCTTTTAACATCTCTAAACACATTCAACTCAAAAATCAATGTTTCGAACTCGGAAAGTTCAAAAATAAAATACTCAAAATCTTGGGGTCTTAAAATGGCTAAGTCTCTTGTACTTAGTGTGAAATAATGACTTGGACCCCTTTAAATATACGTCTAATAGGTTAAACTTGCCTAGGATTTTGCGGGGTTTTACAACAATTGAGAACTTTATGTTCTGAGATCACTTTATTATATCATGATGAGGCTATCTCTAAAGCACAAATAAAAACTATTATTTATGATTTTAAACTGAAATATATTCTCTTTTTGACATTGATTCAAGGGTGGACTCAACAACCATTCTTGAAGGAATTTGAAAATTTGTTATTGTCACAGAAGTTACTAGCCAAAAAATTAGCTGATGATGTATTTGTTAAAGAAGGTAAAGGAGATTCTCTTGTAGCCGACAAGAGTAACTTTAAAGAAAAAGTAAGAGATATATCTCACCTTCTATCCTTAGGTGATTCTAGCTCGATAGGAAAGAAGAGTCTTCCAACAATTATAGTGAGAAGGCTCTTAGATGTTATTGGTGTGGTAAAGTAAGACACATAAAAAGATATTTTAAAGCCATGAAAAGCAACATGGCTCAAACAAACAAGGTTGTTGAAGAATCAATAGTTCGGGAATATGCTTACTAATTGAGACTCGAGAAATAGATGCCATGACTTCCACCAACTTAAAAAAAGACAGTATCGTGAATTCAAGATATAATATAGTGTATCATGTGGAGGAAGACATTGATATCATCAACAAGGAGCAACAAAATTTTAAGGACGTTTAGACTAGTGACATAGTAGTTGTTATTATGGAAATAAAAGAAGACAATATTAAAAATAACAATAAAAACTAGACGTGAAGGATGTTGAAGTAGATCCTGAACAAACATTGTCTGAAACTTGTGCCAATGGTGACATTTTTGGATAAAGCTTCAAGGAAGATATAGTGGAAGTTGAATTTTCTAATCAACCATTTGTCACATCAAGGTCAATCACTGGCATAGAGAAAATATCAAAAGAAAATGAAGAAGATGAAGATCAAAAAGATAAAGAAGCTGACCTTGAAAGTTCAATTTCAAATGGAGATACAAATGACATGATTTTCCAAAGCTTTGAAGTTGTCAAATAATCTATCGAGGAAATGAAAAGAGAATCTGGTGGTGAATCCTATGTTGGCTGAGGCTTCACAAGAAATTAATGGTCATATCATCACAGACTCAGATGAAAAAATTGATACTAATGAATTTTTCTTGTATTGTGGAGTTGCACCTGAAGAAGAGGGTTTTAAATATTAAACTTGAGAGTTTCAAACTTTTAAAATCACATGTAAACTCTAGATAGTATAATTGTTGAGGAGTCAAAAGAAAGAGGAGCTCGAAAACTCAATAAAATAAAACTAACTAAGGAGATAACTCATATGATTCACAAAGGCCACAAAGAAATATTATCAAGCCCGTGTTTTACAAAGATCAAAATTTTGCTGGTATGTATTCTTGTTTCTTTGTCGCCTCAATTAATAATGGAAAATCATTAATATATGAAGTAGGAATAAGAGTCACGAAAATACTTAGAGATCTTCACCAAGGCACATTCAAAAGTTTCGTCTGAGTTCTTCTGCTACAAGTTTGGGTAGCTTCCAAAAAATTACTTTAAGGAGGAGTACGAAAAATATTAAAAGTTGATTTATGGATAGCTTAGACTTTCTAGGAAAGCTTCTAGAATGATCTATATTAGTATCTTAGATATTTATGTTTAGGATAACTCTAGAAGTTTCTAGATTCTTGTAAAGATACTATAAGTAAAACTATTTAGATATTTTTTGAAGATATATCTATAATAATATCTAGAAACATCCATAAACAAGTATAAATATGGGTGCCTTTAGACATTTGTAAGCAACCCACAAAACCCAAAGTAAATTCAATTAAAGAAGAATCCTACTAAAACTCTTCTTCTTCTTTCATAGCTTCATCTTCTTAATTGAATCTCTGATCTTAGTTAACGATCTTACACTAGCAAAAAGTTTTCTCGATACTATCTTTCTTCTGCTATTCTTTACAAGGGTGAGGTGAATTTGAGCTATTTATAATCTGAAGAAATAATTTTAACCTTTTTTTTATACTGATTGCGTTGTTCGTAGTGACATTTATTACCTTCTATTTGAACACTTCTAACACTAAAATTCCATTTATAAATTCAATTTGAGTTGTACCTGAAACACGATATTCAATTGAAATTTAGGCACTTTTTTTTGTTTTTCGCTAGCCCTCTTTCTCCACTCTAGCCTGAAGTTTAGCAACTTTCATCGTTGATGAAAATCTGTACTAATAAGACAGAGATACAGTTGAGAAGGGGAGGGGGGAGGATATTAATACGATTGAGATGAGGGAGGTTGATACAATTGAGAGATGGGAGAGCAATACAATTGAGGTGATAGATGTATTATTCCATCTATCACCTCAATTATATCAATCCCCCATTTCTCAATTGTATCAATCCCTCCTCATCTCATTTGTATAGATCCTCCCTCATCTCAGTTTGCATCATTCTTCCTTCCCCCATTTTCAATTGTATTCATTTGTCTTATTAGTCCAGGTGTTCGTCAATGATGAAAACTGCTTAACTTTAGACTCTACTAGAGAAAGAAAGCTACCGCAACATAGAATAAGTGTGAATTTCAATTGGATACCCTTTTTATGTTTTTCAGGTGCAATTCAAGTTGAATTTATAAAATAGACTTAAAGTGCGTATTCAAATCTAAGGAAATAAATGTGGCGAACAACGCAACCAGTATAGAAAAGGTTAAAATTGCGTATTAGTACAAATGACATCATTGCAATTCGAAGTGAGCAAGCAGCAAACTCATTACTTTCCTTTTCTCTTCCCTTGTACAATAGGAGAACATCTAGTTGCAAGTATTTGGGGTGCTCCATTGGAAATTCCAGTCTAACCTAGGAGTTATTTGGTCTCTATATATGTTTGTCTTTTTTCCTCTTTCCATTTTTCTTGTGTTGGCTGCGGTTTGGTTTTTATACTAGCTAAATTCAGGACTACGTAGGGACGAGGGGTTTCATCTGGACACTCTTCGGTGGAAATTTACTTTATGTATATATAGTAGATATTGACCTCCCTTTAGATTCTTCATGTGTTTACTTCTTTGTATTTTAAACTCCATTAACAACACTAATTTGTGTCAAAATGATGGAAAGGTTAGATCTAATTTCCAAATTGACAGTCCCAATTTTGGATCACATTCTGTCTTTCCTTCCAATTAAAGATGCTGCTAACCAGCGTATAGTCCAAGCATTGGAACAAATTCAGGCAAAACGGCAAAACCAGAATATTTCTATACAGAGGTTCAAGATGATAGATTTAAGTAAGTATGTGAATGTAGATAGTTGGTTTAAAATACTGGTAGCCTATGATATTTACGTGCCGGCTAATTACGACACATTTTGCACTTTTAACTAAAGATAATTTTAAGTTTTCAAGCAATCGTTGATATTTTTAGTGTGTTTGGTGTTGACTTTCAGGATATAAGTCCAATGACAGAAAAGTGGGAAAATTGTATTGAAATGAGTGTGACGGCTCTTCTAAACTGCCAATGCTAAAACAGACTGAGTAACTTTTGACTCATTGATGACGGATCTAGCGACAACCCGCCAAGAGCCTGACGAATTGTCAGACAAACCGTTAGTGCTAAGCACAATCTATGTTCAAGGGGAAGCGGGTGACAAGTCAAACGACGAACTGTCTCTTGTGCGACGAGCCATCAGTCGAGTCATTAGAGTGGAAGCGGAAGCCCAGATTCGAAATTTAAATTCCCACATCCTTGGAGCCTATAAATGCCTAGTCTAGGGTTTAGAACAAGCATCTTTTCACACTTTAAATATTTTTTGTAATGTACTTTCTCTGGGGAATCGTTTTTTTTAGGGTGAAAAACACATCCTCTTGATTTTTGTCAAGGATTGGAGGACTGAATTTCTTCTTTGTAAGATTTTATTTTTGCATTATCAAATATCTTTCTTTCATTACTATGAGTGACTAAAAATTCTATAACGAGGGTTGTGGAATCCTTGATGAAAAATCACTTTTAAGGTTAATATTTGTATGAATTTGAATCATTCTTGTAATTATATTGCTAATTTATGTACTTTAACAGATTTTTAATGGTTGCAAACATTAGAGCACGCCCTAAGTTTAACTTGCTTGAGCAAAGAGGTTAAAATCGAGAAAAGGAATTGGTAACAAGAATTCGGAGTTTCTAACCTCCGTCTAAAGATTAATGCTTGGACAAGATTAATCACTTGAGGCTAAAATCGAATTATAATTCCATCACCATAAAGTTCAAAAGAATTAAAGTGAAATCATCTATTTAGGTTGGAAAACATTTAAATAAACATTTGGGTTTGATTGCTTTATAATTACAAGTGTTGATATAAATTTATATTTTACTTAATCCTGACGTGGTTGGAAGTCAAGTTGAACACAATCCAAGTTTGTCTTCTCTCTATTGATTAAACAATGCGGATTTAACCATCACAAGTGGACATAAGTGAAACTATTCTTCAAACTTTCAATACAACCCCCATTCAATGGAAGTCGTTGACCAATAGTCATTTGAACTACATATAACTTAGTTAGCACCGTATTTTTCGTGGGATTCGACCCCAACCTTTGTTGGATTTTATATTTGACAATGACCCTTACGCTTCATTAAGGGAGTTGTAGTTTGGGGTATCAGATATCAAAGAGCATACTTAGGGTTTGAAACAGTATACCCTAGCAAAACATTGCCTGCAGTAATTTTTGTTACCAAAGCTCTAAATGTGCTTCGTTTAGGCGGATTTAAGACTGAACTACCCTCAAATGAGTTTAACTTTCGTCTTTGCGAGAGTTACACCTTGTGTACTCTATTTTGGCTGAGCAATTACTTCAAGCTGTATGCACAGTAGTGATTTAGTTGTTTTTTAGGGGATTTTTTGAACCAATCAGTTTACAAGTTGCAAGTACTTTACCTAAACTAAGGACAGTATATATGGTATCTTGCCCTCCTGAATTCTAAAAGGTTGATATTGCAGCACCTAATCTGAAAGACCTTTACATTAGCTCCGCCTGTGGGGACTTGAATGTATTAATCAAAATAAATGCCTGTGTAACCCTCAAGCATTTGAAACTCATTGATGTGGTTGTGACTGACCATCGGTTAGAGAACCTTTTACCAAATCTACCCAACCTTTAAATCTTTGACTTATATCTTTGTTCATCGTTGAGGACCGTGAAGATCTCAAGTAAGCAGCTCAAGTATCTTATATTAGTCTCGTTCAACACCTATGAGCAGAGTCAGTTGGACCGAGCATTTGTTTTTAATCCTCTTGCTCTCTTCTTTTTGTCGCGGGGTTCTGATTTTACACTTTCGAAATCCCTTAACAGCTTGATTTGGAGCTGGTGTATTAAAGTTTTCGTTACATGGAGTCCAGCAAGGTTATAGAAAATAGAATTTGTCAGTCATGAAAGGGTCAGATCAAATTTCCAAGTTGCCAGGGCCAATTTTGTAGCATATTCTGTTTTTCCTTATTATTAAAGATGCTGCCAAAACTAGAATATTATTTAAGGCTTGAAACAATGATTGGAATTCCTTCTACTGCTTAAATTTTGATAATAAAATTTTGAATAAGTGAAAAGACATTGTGGATCAAATTCTAGAAAATCAACTAAAGCGAAATCTCTCTATACATAAGTTCATGATAAAGTTACCAAATAATCAGACAAAGGATGTCAATAATTGGATTAAAATACTAGTAGCTTAAGATATCGAAGAGTTATTTGTAAACTGTGTGAAGTAATTTCTGCTGCCAATGCTCTGAAAGTGCTTCATTTAAGTGGATTTATGCTTGAACTACCCTCAGATGACAATATAAGTTTTTCGTCTTTGCAAGAGTTATACATTGATAACTCGTTTATGGATGAGCAATTTCTCCAAGTTCTATGCTCAAGTTGCAGAATTTAGAAATTTTATGTGTTGGAGGATTTGATGGACTAACCTGTTTACAAGTTGCGCAAACTACTTTTCCTGAACTAACGACATTATTTTTGATGGATTGCCCTTTTGAATTTGAGAGGGTTGATGTTGCAATACGTCCTCTTAAAGATCTTTACATTAACTCGCTTAGTCAAGAACTGAATGTAATTAGTATAACGGCTTGCAGGAATTTGCAACATTTGAACCTTTGTGATGTGGCTGTGATAGACGAATGGTTAGAGAGCTTTTCACTACATCTACCCAACCTCGAAATATTTTACTTATCTCAAGTGACTGTCTCAAGTATCTGCAAATAGTATTGTGCGATTATCTGACTGAAGTTGATCTGGATACATCTAATGGCACGAAAGTATTCTCATTGATTGGTTATTACTACTTGCCCACATTAATAACACAATTAGTCTGCTGATATCAGAACCCTTTAATGATACTAATTAGTGTATGATACGGGTGTCATGGGCTCGAGACTATTTACTAGGAGTCAAGCTCGGGAAGTACAAAGACTTCAAGGCGCATTTATGAAAATGGAAGTGGTTGAGCTTGTTGCGAACTTGCCCAAGAGAATGTACACCTTGACATGTGAGGGCTGACCTTAGGTTCTCAAAATACACACAAGGCTGCCCCAATACACTCCACACCCACCAACCCCTTCATTAAGGGTAAAGGGGTCCTTTTGCAACACCTTTGTAATAGACTATTTAAACATTTTCCTTAGTCTTGTTCCTTAGTTTTATTCATATCAAGTGTAATATTGAACATTGAACACCATTTTCCTCTCAAGAAGAGAGTAGACCACCACTTTTGAACATCACAAGTGAAAGGTTCCACTCGTGTTGTGAAACGGCTAGAAACGTGAGTTCTTGAGTGAACCGAGTTCCTCTTGGGTTTGCGTAAGAACTTGGTGCTTGTTAATGTGATTTGTAGAGGTTTTAGAGTTTAATATACTCTTTAGTTGCTACATTTCATATTCTCTTTGTGTCAAGTTACCTATCCTTTATCGTTTTTAATTTGTGTTTGCTTCTTGTATCATCTTGTTGTTGCGGGTTAAGGTGTGTTGTTGTATCTCGTTTGCGGAGTATTTTTGTGTTGTAGATACCATGTGCAGTGGAGGATCTACATACAATTCAGGGGGTTCATCCGAACACCCTTCGTTGGAAAATTATATTATTTTTACATGGTCAAAAATATTTTTATGTACATATAGTAGATGTTGAACCCCCTTCGACTAGTCTGTATATTTACTTCTGAACCCCTCAGTGAAAATTCTGTCTCCGCCACTGACCATGTGGTATCATTTGGTATTAGAGAGAAGGCTGGTCGTGTTCTTACACCACCAATCTTGGGCTCTTCTAGTTGAAAAAAAAAGTGTGTTGTCAGGTGACGTGTTTGGCCAAGAAGTATTCTAGATCTAGGTGTGTTTTTGCTTGTCTTAGTGGTTTCGTGTGTTAGCTTGTTGTTCCCCTATCACACTTGAGTCTAAAGTCCAAGATTTGAGCTCTTGTTAAGTTGTTGTTGAAGGGTTGGACGGCTTAGATGTTGTTGTTGTTCGTAAGTGTTCTTGTTATTGTTCATATTGTTCTTGAGATGAATGTTCAACAAAAGGCTTGTTTGATTTGAAAAAGGGAAGAGAGAGGCAAGGTCTTGTGTTTATCTTGGGAATATTTTCAAGACAAATACCAAAGTGGCAAAGAAACAAAAGACCTCCCAAAAAAGTGTCAAAACCTTTTTAAAAAAGAACCAAAAAAGGAAAGGGACAAGTCCAAAACAAAATGTGTTTTGCCATTTTAGTGCAAGTTGGTGAAAAGTTGATGGGCACCTTTTTGACCCTTGGAAAGAGAGTCCAAATCGTTGTCTTGTTACTCCAAAAACTGAAAAATCATCACCAACAAACAAGATTGAACATCCCAAGTCTTGAAAACATCCTACTCCACTTTAACAACAATACCAACGGCCAAAAAGAAACCAACAAAAAAAAAAAAGAAAACTCAAGTCATTGGACATTCATAGTTTCTACCCTTGTCTCTACTAGTTTCTTTCTATTTGACTCCTATACTAGTTGATAATTAAGTAACAACCTACTAAGTTGTGAACTAGTTTCCGAGTACGTTTTTCGTGTTAACGTTTCTTGTGGTTCTTTGCTAATTTGTAGTTATTCTTGGTTCAAGTGCATACGAAACTTTCTTGAGTCTTTGAAACCGAAATCCATTCTAAATCAAGAGTAGACTCATTCCTAAGTACTCACAAGTTGATAGCCGATTTACAACACTAGAAGGGCCAAGTGAGGGAGCCGAGAGTGAAAAGAGTGTGTGAGTATATTTTGGACTAACGTTTGCTCGTTTTGTAGGTACATTTGAAAATAAAACCACCACACATGGAACCCAAAACTTCCAATGCACAAACCATGGACCATAATGTTATGAATGCCCTTGTAGCTAGTCTTGAGTCCTTGTTTCGAGACGTGGCTAGAGTGAATACTACAGTTGAGAAGATGTGAGTGTAAATGGCCTCTATTAGTGGGCATGTAGAGAGAGTAGAAGGCCAACGAAGTTCTCGACCCTCAACTCCTCAAAACACATCCCCAACCATTACCCCTGAAGCCATGCACCAAAGAATGTATTCACCAAATGCCACACCTCAAGCCAACTATTACTCACAAGGCTGAGGCATTGATGGACCTAGCCATTCCCTACATCACCAAGTCCCACATGAAGGACTTGGAGCCCAAATTCGACCCTTAAATCCAAATCCTCCAAACCAAAACCCCCCAATACAATGACCTCCTCCACTAAATGCCAATCCACCATACTAAATTCCAAATGTCCAAAACCCGTCAATGCAAGAAGAGGGATATGTGAGGGAGAACTAATACGGGAATTCCTAGCTCGAGACCTTTCACACGAAGTCAAGCGCGTGAGTTGCAACGAATCCAAGCCTTGTTCACATCCTTGGCCGTGTGTGAGGCCTTTGTGAGCCCATCTAAGGGCCTATACTTATTAAAGTGTGAAGAGGCCCAACAAAATACCCCAAATCCACCCACTTAATGCCAAGGGTATTTTGGTCTTTTGTCCCTCCTTTGTAATTGACTATATAATCCATTTGTTAGGGCTAGTCTTTTAGTTAGTTCGTTCATATTTTGGAAGACATCAAAACACTTGTAATATTTTGGAACTTCTCTCTTCCATTGGAGAAGCCCCAATTTCGAAAACTCACTAGTAGAGTGATACTAGTGTTGTCTCTTGGCTAAAAACTAAGATCTTGGGGTTCTTTGAGTTCCTCTTGGTCCAAGTAAGAACTTGGTATTGATATTCATTAATCTTTGGGTCCTTCCTCTTGTTAGGGTTCTTAGACCATTGAATATTGTGTGTCAAGTTTCTATCTCTTGTAATTTTGTTATCCTTGTGTTATTGAATCTAAAAGTCTAGTGAATCCGTGTGGGGCTCTTATTCAAAAACACAAACTCAAAGTCTAGCGAAGCCGTGTGAGGACTATTTCGATTCACTTGCAACTTGTTGTTCATCTTATTGTTCTTGTGTTGGTTGGAATCTCTTGATACACACATAGTTTTGTATCATTTGGTATCAAAGCTTGTGGTTGATTTTGTTCCAAGAAAATCAATCTTGGGCTTGCTAGAAAAAAAAAGAGTAGTGTTCTTGAACATTTTGGTCAAAATTGGTTGTAGATCTACAAAAGATTTTACTTGTTTAGTTTGTTTTTTGTGTTGGTTTCTTTCTCATCAACACAAAAGTGTGTAAATCTAAAGTTGAGCTTAAGAAAAAAATGACTTGTTGTTGTGAAAACTTGAGATTGTCCGTGTGGTGACTTGTGTTGGGCGTTGGAGTGCCCATTGTGGTATATTGTTGTTTTGTTCTTGAAGGTGTTGATGTTGTGTTCATCTTTAAAGTTTCTCTTCATCCTATGTCTAAAAAGAGCAATAAATCCAAAAAGGTGGTAAGATAAAATTGAAAAGTTGTTTGTGAGAAGACTTGCCAACATCACCTTTCTAGACTTGACAACCACTTTTCCTTGAAACAAGGGACCTTGTCTTATGGAACTAGTAAAGTCAAACATCACCCTTTTGAGTTGGAAAAAGTTGAAAAAGTTACAAGATTTTACTTTCCCTCCAAAAGAAAAGTCATCCATTACAAAATTGTCAAGATTAAGGCTTCAAGTTGATGAACAAAATGTATGAACCGTGACCAATGTCATGCTGCCACGTCACTTGAATCATTTTTCACGTTATTAATTAAGCTCAATTTGGATATTCTAGTTTCTAATTATTGATTCTTAGTTTCTTCTAATTGACTCGAGAACTAATTAGCAAGCTAGTACATTCCTACTAGGTTGTCAAGTAGTCCTTTGAAGCCTTGTATTCGTGCCATCATTTGTTTGTGTATTTTTGTCGATTGAATACGTTGTAACTCCTTGACTCTAGTCCAATGGGAATTCTTTGAGTTTCAAACAAAAATCCATTCCGTACAAGAGCATACTCATACCTTAAGGTTTCACGAGTTACTAGCCAATCTACAACACTTGTGGAGCTTGAGTCTGAGTAAACCAAAAGAGTGTGAGTGAGGAGAGAAGTTTTAAACTAACTTGTTTGTTGCTTGTGTAAGTGATACCTTGACAATAGAGGGAACCACGTCTCAAATTGTGGATTCTAATGAAATGGAGAATATGAGGGTCACTCTTGAGGCTATGACCCGAACTCTTGAAAGGTTGAGTACGGAAGTGGAAGCCATAAGGGGAGAAGTGACGACTATTAGTGGGAGGTTAGATCAAGTGGAGAGCCAAAGGAACTCTCACACTTCTCTTCCTCGACATGTTTTGGCAAGTGGACATGATAGAAATTCCTCCGCCACCGTTACTCCCAAAACATGGCCACAATTTCCAAATCCTTTACTAGCTCCACTAAATTCCGCAAGCCAAACCACTCATAACCCCCTAAACCGAGACTCCAATAGACCAACCCATTCCCAAACTCCTCAAGTTCTACAAGAGGATCCAAACCCACTCTTTCGAGCCCCAATAAACCAAAAACCACCACCTCCACAAAATCCAATCCCTCCAAACTAAGTCCCAAACATCCAAAATCATCCCGTCCATTTTGAGGAATATGGTAGAGAGGATTATAAAGGGTATGAATCCTCTGACGATGCTTAATGAGGGAGGAAGAGATGAGAGGGGGGCGTGTGGATCTAAGAAGATACTGATGGTATGGAGAAAAGGAAAACCAACACCAAGAGAGAGACGTAGGCATCAATACCATCAAATTGAGCCTACCTATATTTAAGGGTGAAAGTGACCCCGAGGTGTATCTTTCTTGGGATTCGGCCTGTGATAAAGTGTTTCAAGTGAATGATATCTCATAAGAGAAGAAGAGTTGTTATTCCATAGCTCATTTTAAAGGCTATGCTAACACTTGGTGGGAATACATCAAGCGGTTCGGAAATAAGTTGGTAGAGGGGCAACCACCACCATGGTTTTGGTTGAGGTACCTAATGAGGCAACGGTATCTTCCCGAAAGCTATTGTCATGCGTTGATTGCTAGATTATACAACTTGAGGCAAGGGAATCGAAGTGTTATGGCATATTATGACGAGTTTCAACAACTCATGTTGAAACTTGATCATCGTGGGAAAAAATTAGTCATGATATCATTTGGTTCAAGTGTGGGTTGAACAAAGAGATCTCCACTCATTTGTTACTTCACAATTTTGATACCGTCGAAGGTATTTTCCAAGTGGCTCTTGAGATTGAAAGGGAACTTAAAGAGAGGTCGTCATTCAAAGCAAAGGGACAATCAACCTCGAGTTGGCCGAGGGGCAAGGATATGGTTCAATCCTCTTTAGGTTGTCCCAAAAACAAGGACTAACCCGCCACTACTAGGCTGCCCGAGCCAAAAACAGTCCACAAAATTGCTTCGAGGCAAGAAGTTCACAAGTATCCTAATCCTAAAGGGTTCTAATTCTTCAAGTGCCAAGGTTAGGGGCATAAATCCAATGAATTCCCTAACCGACACAATGTATTCCTAAGGGTAGGTAGATTGTATTTCCTTGGTGAAGAAGTAGGAATTGAGGGTGATGAGAGTGAGGCCGAGCCTCAAGATGGAGAGACGGACGAGAGGGAGCCACATGATAATGATGAAGATTATGAGGATTCTTATCCGGAAGAAGAGGAGTGCGTGGTTCCAAACTTTATAGTGAGGAGTTCCATGATTAGTATGGTGATAGATGATCCTAGCCAATGGGAGAACCTATTCCATACTAAATGCCTTGTGAAGAGAAGTGTGTGCACTATGGTGATAGATAGTGGAAGTTGTGCGAATGTGGTAAGTGTTGCAATGGTGAACTTCTTGAAATTACTGACTACACCCCACACTTGTCCTTACAAGTTGCAATGGTTGAATGAATGCGGTGAGTTAAAGGTCACAAGGCAATGAGTGATACGTTTTAAGGTAGCCAACTACCATGACGAGATGTTTTGTGACGTGATACCAATGCAAGCTTGTCACTTGTTGTTAGGAAGGCCTTGGCAATACGATAGGTCGACAAAAAATAATGAAAGGTCCAATCAGTATACACTTGAGAAGGATGTACAAAAGGTCGCTCATCATCCATTATTGCCTTCCCAAGTGAATGAATTATACCAAAAGATGCGGGAATTTAGGGAAAAGGGAAAGAAGGTCGAGAGTGAGGGGAAAAGAGGGGAATCCGAGAGTGAGGGGGTAGGGGAAGCCGAGGGCCGCCTAAATTCTAAGGGGAACGGGAGCATGGTGATGATGGATAGGAGGAAAGAAATATTTATGGATCATGACGAAGACACTCCGATGCTCCTCTTGGCTCATTGTTTTAATACTAACCCCGCTAATGTTTCCATTTCTTCTCCTATTTCTCATGTTTTGCAGGATTACGAGGATGTTTTCCCAAAGTAATTGCCAAAAGAATTACCTCCACTTTGGGGAATTAAGCACCAAATTGATTTTGTGTCGGGCTCATAATTGCCCAATAAACCGGCTTATAGAAGCAACCCGACGGATACCAAGGAATTGCAATGCCAAGTTGAGGAACTTCTCAACAAAGGGTACATTAAGGAGAGTATGAGCCCTTGTGGGGTTCCGGTGCTACTAGTTCCCAAGAAAAATAGGACTTGAAATATGTGCGTTGATTGCCGAGCCATCAACAAGATAATGGTAAAATATCGTCATCCTATTCCTAGGTTAGATGATATGCTTGATGAATTGAGTGGTTCGTGTTTGTTTTCTAAAATTGATTTGACGAGTGGTTATCACCAAATCCGTATGCAACCAGGTGATGAATGAAAAACCACCTTCAAGACCAAATTTGGTCTCTATCAATGGATGGTTATGCCATTCGGCCTAACAAAAGCTCCAAGTACTTTCATGAGGCTAATGAATCATGCGATGAAGCCATTTATCGGAAAGTTTGTTGTTGTTTACTTTGATGATGTGTTGGTGTATAGTAAGTCCTTAGATGAGCATGTAAAGCATTTACAATGTGTGTTTGATGTCCTCCGAAAGAAAAAGTTATATACTAATCTAGAAAAGTGTTCTTTTGGTGTCCATGAAGTTGTATTTCTTGGGTTTGCGGTGATCTCAAGAGGGGTCGAAGTGGATGAATCTAAGATTGACGCCATTAAAAATGGCCAACTCCCAAAATCATAGGTAAAGTGAGAAGCTTCCATGGGTCGGCTAGTTTTTATAGACGTTTTGTCAAAGGATTTAGCAACATTGCCACTCCCTTGACCGAAGTGATTAAAAAGGATCGGCCTTTCAAGTGGGGAGATGAGCAAGCTAAAGCCTTTGAGGAGTTGAAAGCTATGCTCCTCTCGGCCCCTTTGCTACAATTGCCAAATTTTGACAATACTTTTGAGGTCTAATATAATGCTAGCAAAGTCGGCATAGGTGCGGTTTTAATGCAAGAATTGAAGCCTATTTCCTACTTTAGAGAAAAGCTCAAAGGAGAAACTCTAAACTACTCTACGTACGATTTAGAGTTGTATGCCTTGATTCGAGCCTTGGCCACTTGACAACATTATTTGTGTCCTAAAGAATTTGTGATCCGAACGGATTATGAATCCTTGAAGCATCTACAGACACAAGACAAGCTTAACCGGCAGCATGCCAAATGGATTGAATTTATTGAAACTTTCCCTTATGTTATTCATTACAAGAAGGGTAAAGACAATGTGGTTGTCGATGCTTTATTCTAAAAATATGTGCTTGTGTGTACTTTGTTGTCTAAGTTGATGGGGTTTGAAATCCTTAAGTCTTTATATCTTGAGGACCCTTACTTCGTTCCTATCTATAGGGAAAGTGAAGAGTTGGATAGGGATAGGTGGGTTACGGATAGGGGTTCACATCCCTATACCAAATTTGGTGGATACTTATTTAATGGTAGGCGATTGTGTGTTCCCTCAAGTTTGTGGAGAGAATTATTTGTGAGGGAAGAACATAATGGCGGTCTAATGGGCAATTTTGGGGTCGAGAAGACCCTCAGAATTTTGGAAGAATAATTTTATTAGCCTAGAATGCCCAAGGATGTGGCCCAGATTTGCGGCCAATGTGTTGCGTGCAAAGGAGCCAAGTCACGACTCCAACCCCACGAGTTGTACACCTTATTTTCCACCCTTTTGTGTCCTTGGCTTGACATATCAATGGACTTTGTATTGGGATTGCCGAGAACTAGAACGGGGCGGGATAGTATTTTTGTCGTGGTAGATCGGTTTTCCAAGATGGCTCACTTTATTCCTTATTCTAAATGTGATGATGCGCCTAGTGTAGCCTCTTTGTTTGTTGATAATGTTGTAAAACTTCATGGTGTTCTGAGGGCCATAGTGAGTGATAGGGATTCTAAATTCCTAAGCCATTTTTGGAAGTCCATGTGGGGTAGGCTCGGTACTAAGTTGTTGTTTTCGACCTCATGCAACCCACAAGCCGATGTCCAAATGGAAGTAGTAAATAAGACCTTAGGGTCTATGCTACAGTCCATGGTTAAGGGAAAAATGACTTCTTGGGAGGAGAACTTACTGTTGATTAAGTTTGTTTATAATAGTGTTATACACTCAAGCACGGGATGACACCCTTGAAGTGTGTATACGGCATCAACCCCCTCACCCCTTTGGATTTAACCCCTTTGCCAAGTAATTTTGTGATACGCTTAGATGGAAGCAAATGGGCCGAGGATATGAAAAAGCTACATGAGAAGGTGAGGTTGTGGTTGGAGAAGAAAAATCAAGAAGTTGCAAAGGGAACCATCAAAGGAAGAAGAAAGCTCACTCTTAAACTAGGAGATTGGGTGTGGGTACACCTAAGGAAGGATAGATTCCCTTCTAAAAGGAATGCTAAGTTGATACCGCAGGGTGATAACCCATTCCAAGTATTAGAAAGGATCAACGACAACGCCTACAAGATTGATCTACCCTCGAAATATCAAGTGGACAACACTTTCAACGTGTGTGACCTCTCTCGGGTGGAAATGGTGGAGGATGGCAATGATCCAAATTTGAGAAAAAATTCCCTTCAAGATGGAGAGGATGATACGAGAATTCCTAGCTCGATACCTTTCACACGAAGCCAAGTGCGTGAGTTGCAATGACTCCAAGCCTTGTTCACATCCTTGGTCGTGTGTGAGGCCCTTGTGAGCCCATCTAAGGGCCTATACTTATTAAAGTATGAAGAGGTCCAACAAAACACCCTAAACCCACCCACTTAATGCCAAGTGTATTTTGGTCTTTTGTCCCTCCTTTGTAATTGACTATATAAGCCATTTGTTAGGGCTAGTCTTTTAGTTAGTTCATTCATATTTTGGAAGACAACAAAACACTTGTAATATTTTGGAACTTCTCTCTTCCATTGGAGAAGCTCCAATTTTGAAAACTCATTAGTAGAGTGATACTAGTGTTGTCTCTTGGCTAGAAACTAGGATCTTGGGGTTCTTTGAGTTCCTCTTGGTCCAAGTAAGAACTTGGTATTGATATTCATTAATCTTAGAATCCTTTCTCTTGTTAGGGTTCTTAGATCATTGAATATTTTGTGTCAAGTTTCTATCTCTTGTAATTTTATTATCCTTGTGTTGTTGAATCTAAAAGTCTAGTGAAGCCGTGTGGGGATCTTTCAATTCACTAGCATTTTTGCCTTGTTATTCATCTCATTTTATTGTTTAAAATCACAAACTCAAAGTCTAATGAAGTCGTGTGAGGCCTATTTCAATTCACTAGCAACTTGTTGATCATCTTGTTGTTCTTATGTTGGTTGGAATCTCACGATACACACATAGTCTTGTATCAAGAATCGAAGGAGAGGGTATGGAATGTATGATGATCCTTATTTAATGGAAGATGGGATGAAAGGTATACGGGTAGAACCAAGAGTAAACCGAGGGCTTGAAGGTAGGGGCGACCAAGGTGTTCGAGAAAGGGATGTTGGTCTTAACACTATCAAAATAGGACTTCTGATCTTTAAAGGAGAAAGTGATCCCGAAGAGTTTCTCACATGGGAATCCGCATGCGAGAGAGTCTTTCAAGTGAACGATCTCATGGAGGAGAAGAAGAGTTGTTATGTCATTGCTCATTTTGAGGGATATGCTACCACGTGGTGGGAATATATCAAATGTTTTGGCAACGTATTGATTGAGGGGCAACCCCCTCCTGGGTTTCAGTTAAGGTATCTTATAAGGAAAAAGTACCTTCCTAAAAGCTATCAACATGAACTCTTTGCAAAATTAGAAAATTTGCAGCATGGAAACAAAAGTGTGGCAGCTTACTATGATGAGTTTCAACAACTCATCTTGAAACTTGATCATAGAGGGGAACAAGTGAGAGCCACGATATCATCCGGTTCAAGGTCGGACTAAACAAGGAAATCTCTACGCATATGACACTTATTCATAAGTTTGAAACTATTGAAGGGATCTTTCAAACGACTTTGGAGATTGAACAAGAGAACAAGGAAAGGTCGGCATACAAAACCAAAGAATACCAAGGGTCCTCGGGTTGGACCAAGGGAAAAGAGGTGGTTCCATCGACTTCGGGGTGGAAAAAGTCCAAACAACAACCAGCCAAGGCCCCTTCACCCATGAGCAAGATTTCTCAACCACCTCTTCCACGGTTTGAGGGAAAGCCGAATGTTTCTTCCAATATCATGGGATTACCATGCTTTAAATGCCACAAATGGGGACACAAGGCTAGTGAGTGTCCTAACCGAAGAAATGTGATATTCAGGGAAGGAAAGTTGTATTTCTTGGGGGAAGAATTGGGGCTTTAAGTGGTTGAAAATAAACAAGACTCTCAAGATGGAGAGGGGGGAGGCCGAGATGCCTAGTGATGATAATGAAGAGAAGGTTTGACCTCAAGAAGGTGAACTTGAAGTACCTAATTTGTTGTATGGAGAGTTATGATTAGCAAAGCGTTGGATGATCCTAGCCAATGGAAAAACCTCTTTCATATTAAGTGACTCATTAAGGAGAGTGTGTGCTCCTTGATTATTGATAGAGGAAGTTGTGCTAATGTGGCTAGTGCCTCGATGGTAGATCACTTGAAGTTGCCAACTACTCAACATGCGAGTCTGTATAGACTCCAATGGTAGAACAATTGTGGAGAGTTGAAGGTAAACCATCAAGTGGTGATTCGGTTCAAAGTTGGAAACTATGAGGACGAGGTACTTTGCGATATCATTCCTATGGAAGCTTGTAATCTCTTGTTGGGTCAGCCATGGCAGTACGATAGGTCGACCAAGTATGATGGCCGCAACAACTACTACTCCTTTGAGTTCAAGGGTCGAAAGTACAACCTCCGACCACTATCACCATCACAAGTCTGTGAGGCACACTGACAAATGAAGAGTTTGCAAAAAAGGGGAAAAAAGAAAAGAAACCCGCGGGTAAAGGGGTTCAACCCGAGAGTGGGAGGGATAAAGGAGAAGAGGGAGTCTCGGCCTTGAGGGATAGGGATTCGATGGTAATGTTGTCCCAGAAGGGAGATCTCTTCAAAGAGTGTGATGACACTACTCCCGTACTACTTTTGGCTCATGTTTAGACTATTAACCCGTCTATTTCCCCTATCCCGTCTTCTATTTCTAATGTTTTACAAGAATTTGATGATGTATTTCCTAATGAATTTCCGCAAGGAATTCCTCCACTTAGAGGAATTAAGCACCAAATCGACTTTGTTCTGGGGTTGCAATTGCCGAACAAAACGGCTTATAGGAGCAATCCCACGAATAAAAAGAAACTCCAATGGCAAGTTGAGGACCTCCTCAACAAAGGATACATAAAGGAAAGCATGAGTCTGTGTGTGGTCCCGGTGTTACTTGTGTCGAAGAAGGATGAGACGTAGCGAATGTGCATGGACTGTCGAGCCATAAATAAAATTACGGTAAAGTATCATCATCCTATTCCTAGGTTAGATGATATGCTTAATGAACTAAATGGCTCTTGTGTGTTTTCTAAGGTTGATCTTAGGAACGGATATCACCAAATCCGTATGCAACCAGGTGAAGAATGAAAGACCGTATTCAAGACCAAGTTTGGTCTATATGAGTGGATGGTCATTCCATTCGATCTTACCAACGCTCCTAGTACCTTTATGCAGCTAATGAATCATGTGACGAAGCCGCTTATTGGCAAGTTTGTGGTTGTGTACTTTGATGATGTTTTAGTTTATAGTAAGTTTCTTACTGAACATGTATTGTATCTAAGGAGTGTGTTTGATGTTCTTAGGAAAGAAAAGTTGTATGCTAATATTGAAAAATACTATTTTGGTGTTGATAAAGTTGTGTTTTGGGGATTTATTATAAGCTCGAGGGGAGTAGAGGTAGACGAATCCAAGATAACCGCCATTAAAGATTGGCCAACCCCTAAAACCGTGGGTGAAGTTTGGAGCTTCCACGGGTTGTCAAGTTTTTATAGGAGGTTCGTCAAAGGATTTAGTACGATTGCAGCCCCCTTGACCAAAATCATCCGAAAGGACCAACCTTTTAAGTGGGGTGAAGAGCACTCTAAGGCCTTTAAGACCTTGAAAGATATGCTCATTTCGGCACCATTGTTGCAATTGCCTAACTTTGACAAGATGTTTGAAATAGAATGTGATGCTAGAAAAGTGGGCATAAGCGCGGTTTTGATGCAAGAATTGAAGCCTATAGCTTACTTTAGCGAAAATCTCAAAGGAGCAACTCTAAACTTCTCTACGTATGATTTGGAGTTGTATGCTTTGGTTAGAGCCTTAGGCAATTAGCAACACTATCTATGGGCCAAGGAATTCATAATCTGAATGAATCATGAATCTTTGAAGCACCTTCGGGCGGAAGACAAACTTAACAAACGACATGCCAAATGGATTGAATTTCTTGAAATCTTTCCCTCTGTGATTCAATACAAAAGGGGTAAGGATAATGTGGTAGCCGATGCATTATCTAGAAAGCATGTTCTTATGTTCACTTTGTCATCCAAGCTAATAAGGTTTGAGACCCTCAAGTCTTTATATCCCGAGGACCCTTACTTTGCTCCTATCTTTAGGAAAAGTGAAACAGTGGGTAGGGAAAGGAGGCCCTCAGATTCTAGCCCTTATGCCATGTTTGATGGGTTCTTGTTTTGGGGAAGACGGTTGCGTGTACCTTATAGCTCTTGGAGGTAGTTGTTTGTGAGGGAAGCACATGACAGCGGTCTCATGGGTCACTTTGGAATTGATAAGACCCTCAAAATATTGGAAGAACAATTCTGTTGGCCAAGGATACGCAAAGATGTTGTAAAAGTTTGCAGACAATGCATGGATTATTGGAGTGCTAAGTCTAGGCTCCTTACTCATGGGTTATACACCCCGCTTCCCACTCCATTACATCTGTGGTTTGATATTTCAATGGATTTTGTATTGGGGCTGCCACGGACTCAAAGGGGTCGGGATAGCATCTTTGTTGTTGTTGATCGTTTCTCCAAAATGGCACACTTTATTCCTTGCAAAAATAGTGAAGATGCGGCTATTGTAGCTTTTTTGTTTATTGAAAATATTGTTAAGTTACACGGCATCCCAAGGACCATTGTAAGTGATAGGGACTCCAAGTTCCTTAGTCACTTTTGGAAGTCAATGTGGGGTAGGCTCGGAACCAAATTATTGTTTTCTACGTCCTGCCACCCACAAATCCATGGCCAAACGGAAGTAGTGAATTGAACCTTGGATTCTATGCCATATTCCATGGTTAAAGGTAAGTTAACGTCTTGGGAAGATCACCTACCAATCATTGAATTTGCTTATAATCGGGTGATTTATTCAAGTACGGGCATCACACCCTTTGAATGTGTCTACGGCTTAAATCCCCTAACCCCCTTGGATCTAACTCCTTTTCAAAGTGATATTGTTGTTATCTTAGATGGAAAAAATAGTGCCGAAGCTATGAAAATCTTACATGAGAAGGTGAGGTTACGGTTTGAGAAGAAGAAGCAAGAGGTGGCCAAATGAGTCAACAAGGGAAGAAGACGCCTTGTGCTTGAGCCGGGAGATTAGGTGTGGGTACACCTACAAAAAGACCAATTTTCCAACCAAATAAAGGGAAAGTTGTTTCCACGAGTTGATGGTCCATTCCAAGTTCTTGAAAGGATCAACGATAATACTTACAAGATCGACATGTCTTCGAAATACTAAGTGCATAACACATTCAATGTGTGTATCTCTCATGGATTGATACCATTGAAGATGAAGAACCCGTGAGTTTGAGGTCAAACTCCTCTCAAGATGGAGAGGATGGTACGGGTGTCATGGGCTCGAGACTATTTACTAGGAGTCAAGCTCGGGAAGTACAAAGACTTCAAGGCGCATTTATGAAAATGGAAGTGGTTGAGCTTGTTGCGAACTTGCCCAAGAGAATGTACACCTTGACATGTGAGGGCTGACCTTAGGTTCTCAAAATACACACAAGGCTGCCCCAATACACTCCACACCCACCAACCCCTTCATTAAGGGTAAAGGGGTCCTTTTGCAACACCTTTGTAATAGACTATTTAAACATTTTCCTTAGCCTTGTTCCTTAGTTTTATTCATATCTAGTGTAACATTGAACATTTAACATTGAACACCCTTTTCCTCTCAAGAAGAGAGTAGACCACCACTTTTGAACATCACAAGTGAAAGGTTCCACTTTTATTGTAAAACGGCTAGAAACGTGAGTTCTTGAGTGAATCGAGTTCCTTTTGGGTTTGCATAACAACTTGGTGCTTGTTAATGTGATTTGTAGAGGTTTTAGAGTTTAATATACTTTTTAGTTGCTACATTTCATATTCTCTTTGTGTCAAGTTACCTATCCTTTATCGTTTTCAATTTGCGTTTGCTTCTTGTATCGTCTTGTTGTCTTGTCGCTGCGGGTTAAGGTGTATTGTTATATCTTGTTTGCAGACTGTTTTTGTGTTGTAGATACCATGTGGTATCAGTGTGATAAGCTCATCAAGTATCTCAGTGAATTTAATCATTCCAGGGCTATTACACTAAATTGCAACAATGACAAGGTATGTGCAACACATTTTCTACTGGCCCTACTTGAAGAAGTAGCTCTGGAGTTCTCATTGCACTTTTTTTTTCTTACTCAGATGATAGTTATACCAAAAGACATTATAAAAAACCCACGTCCTCCAATTTATGGTAGCAAGACGCACGTAAAAATTAAGAATGAATTGAATTATTCAGTTGTGGACGTTCTTGAAAATAGATCTAGAAATTCTAGATTCTTGTAAAGATATCACAAGTAAAGTTATGTAGATTTTTCTTGTAGATGTATATAGAATAATTTCTAAAGCATCTCAAAGCAAGTATAAATAGGGGTGGACTTAAGCATTTGTAATCAATCAATAAAACCCAAAATAAATTCAATTGAATAAGTCCGCTACTAAAAATTTTCTTCTTCTTTCATAGCTTCCCCTTGTTAGTTGAAGTTTTAGATCTTAGTTAATGATCTTGGGCTAGCAGAAGGCTTTTCTGATATTATCTTTCTTCTGCTATTCTTTACATGGTATCAAAGCCATAACCACAAATTAACTTTTTGGATTATATTTCAAGATTGGATTAGTGATAGATTCAACTGGTTTCTCTAAGTGGATTTTAGCGGTCGTGGTAACAGACTGGGGATGGAGTTGTTGAACCAGTATAATTGTAACACCCCGTAAATTTTTTCGTACACTTATCGCGATTATATGGAGTCCTAAAGGCTTGCGTATGGGTTAAATTAAGTTTATGGTGTTCGGAAGTATCCCGTCAATAGTTTTATGTGTAGGTATTGGAATAATCTTTCCAACGATATAAAGTTTGCCCAAAACAGAGGAGTATTTCATATAAGCGAGCACATTCGAAATTTCAAAACGGTGGCCGGGAAACCTGTGAACAGTAAATCTGCAGGAAAATTACTGCAGCTAGGCAATTTTTTTTTGGATCAACTTTAGACGATCATAACTCCTTGTACAAAAAGAACTGTGTGATCTTCTATATATCGACGAAAATCTCCGAGAGTCTTCTTTCCGATGAAATTGGTTTCATCCAAATCCAATGTCTGAGTAAGGAGCTATACCCGTTTTACTACAGCCTATAAAAAAAAAACAGAATTTTGGGACAGATTTTTGGGTCAACTTTAAACGACCATAAATCCTTGTACAGGAAGAAATGGGTGGTATACTTTATATGAAAATGAAATCCATTTGAATTATCTTTCCAATGCAATTGGTTTCACCCAAATACGATACCGGAAAAAAGAGTTATGATCGATTTACTTCAGCCTGTCAAAACTGTCCACTGGGGACAGATTCGGATTTATTTAAATTTTTAGGGCAAAATGGTCATTTTCTATTACCTCTTGGACGAAAATTGGTCTCTATAAACATACACTTAGCCTCATATATATCATATATCATCCAATTATTAAGATAAGGTGAAACCCTAGCCTAATTTCAACTTCAAATATTTTGTGATTCAACCGTAGAAAATTCGAATTGGTTCCGTAGTTGTGTTCACCATCTCGAAAGCTTCGAGAAGCACCCCATGGTTATGTAAGGAGGATTCTAAATACAAGAGTTCATTGTTAAGGTATGAATATTGTTTATTCTTGATTCTTATCCATGAATAAGTATTGATAAAGGATTATGAGTATTGTCTTGATGTTGGAAGATAACTAGAAACATAGTTATGAATTGTTTTGTATAAATTGTTAGTAGTAAATTATGGAAGTTGTTGTATTGGATTATGGAGGATGAATTGTGGTGATATACCATTATATTAGTGGTTATGTATGCCTAGTGATCATGTTGGTATTGGATGGTTATATCAAGGTATGTAAGACATACTCTATCTGATCTTTGGCATGAATAATGACCCATGGCACTCTCAAGTAAGCTTCCAACATTGTCCTACGACACATGACACATAATAACATCATATGATCTTCGACACTACCAATTGAACTTGTTTTCACTTTTAAGATGTCCGGATAGTCAAAAAAATGTCCATATACTATTGTTGACTCCGAAATGGTTTAATGAGGTATCCATGATTCTCTACTTCATTTTCATGATATTGATTACCTATTTACATGTTTTTCCTATTGAGGTATCATGGTTTCAAGTTCCATAAGGTGTGACCACAAAGTAACCAATCTCAAAGATTAATTGAATTAAGAAATGGAATGTCTTTATTTTAAATTGATGATATGATGTATTGTATTAGTACCACTGATCAGTTGGCCATTGTATTATAAAGATTATGTATATATGCTATTCCAGGGGTGGTCCCTGATGTATTGTATTAGTACCACTGATCAGTTGGCTATTGTATGACATATGTTATGTATTGATAAGGAATACGGGAAGTAATGATATGAAAGTAATGTGCAGGTATCCCATCAGCTCTTTTAAGTGTGGTCTACTCATACTGTTTATTCACTGGTATCTGGGTTCTGTTGATCTTTTGTATCTCATCTTGATACTCACTGCCTTACATACTCAGTACATATTTCCGTACTGACGTCCCTCACGGGGGACCTGTATTCATGCCTGCAGGAACAGGTACTTCAGGTCGTACACCTCCGCAGTAAGAGCCAGGACATTCTGTTGATAGTGGTGAGCTCCAGTTGTTTCGGGGCATCCCAAGTCGTTTCTATATGTATTTTTGGTATTTGTATAAAAGTCTTTTGTGGGCGGGAGTTTGTCCCGACCCTAACTCAGTTGTGTATCTATGTAGAGGCTTTTGTAGACATATTGTACAGCCATAGGAGTGTTTGGTTGATAGACGTGATGGCTCTGACGGCCAATTACTGTTTATATATATATATATATGTGTGTGGCTGCTGGGCTGATACAGGTACTGTTTTCTTCTATTTACAACGAAGTGCTGCCCAAATTTCTAATTTTCATAAGTAATGTAAATGTGAAAGTATAGGTTATGAACGGGTTCTCCCGGGCCTCCTCGGCTACGGGTGCCAGTCCGCTCCAATGGAATTTGGGGCGTGACAGAAGTGGTATCAGAGAAGTTCGTCCTAGTGAGTCTACAAAGTCGTGTCTACGTAGAATTTCGTTTATCGGTGTGTTGTGCACCACATCTATAAACAGGAGGCTATTGGACATTTAGGGATTGTTTCCATTCTCCATTTCTTAGATCGTGCAATAGAGCCCATATTAGAGATAAAGTCATAATCGATCGCTTAATCCAATTGTTTATTTATTTTTTTATTTATTATAGTAACGATGCCGGTTACAAGGAGAAAGAATAAGTGGAAGCGAGTAGATGTAGTGGCCGGAGAAGGTACTAGTAAGTCACCATCGGCACAAGCTGAACAAAGTGAGTCTCAAGCTGAGCATATATCAGGAGATTCTTCTCCTCCGGAAGGGCCATCTATTAATGTTGTTGATCGAGATTTGAGGGATACAGTACAACTTCTGATGCGTATAGTTGCCGGTCAAGTTCAAGGGCAAGCTATTCCTACCACGGGTTCTAGTGGTACGGATAGAGCAGCTAGCCTTTGAACACAGGATTTTCTGAAACTGGATCCTCCTACTTTTACCGGATCAGATATTAACGAAGACCCGCAGGACTTTGTCGATCAAACCCAAAGGGCTCTAGATGTTATGCACATATCCGGTAAAGAGATGGTTGAGCTAGCAGCATATAGAATGAAAGGAGAGGCTATATTGTGGTACGAGGATTGGAAACGATCTAGGGGTATTGATGCACCTCCAACTACGTGGGGAGAGTTCAAAGATGCATTTATTGATCATTATCTTCCATTTGAGACTCGTCAGGCCCGTGCAGATCAATTCTTAAATCTTCGTCAGGGTAATATGAGTGTAAGGGAGTATAGTCTTCGATTTAACTCCTTGTCTCGATATGCTTCTAATGTGGTAGCTACTATGGATGACAGAGTTCATCACTATGTGGATAGATTGGAACCATACTTGGTTAGATATTGTACCATTGCTGCTTTGAACAAGGACATGGATATAGCGAGGATACAAGCTTTCGCTCAGAAAATGGAAGATCGGAGGCAAAGAAGAAGAACCCAGGAATCAAAAAAAGGATATTCTAAGCGGGCCAGAGCTATAGGGAAGTTTATGGCATCTCAGGGAGGTTTTAGGCCTTCGTTCTCTCATAGATTGCCTATCCCGTTATCTTCTTATCCTGCAATTAGTGCTCCACCGCAATTTCAAAGGTTCAGAGGTAATCAGTTCGGGCAAAGCAGTGAAAATCAGAGTTCGCGAACAGTGGGGTATCAAGGGCAAGGGAGTATGAGTCAATTGAGACCTCCACGACACCCGTGCCCCATATGTAGAAGATTTCACTTTGGCGAATGTCGGCTTGGAATGAACAATTGCTTTTGGTGCGGTAAGCCGGGGCATATGGCTAGAGATTGCCCACGCAGGACCACAGGTGGTATAACACGACCTACCGGATCAGCTGTTGCGTCATCATCGGTGCCTCCTTTGAGTAGGGGTGCATAACCTATGGGTCACGGTAGAGGTGATAGAGGAGCAGCTAGTTCTAGCGGAGCTCAGAACCGTGTGTATGCCCTAGCAGATCGGCAGAATTTAGAGGCTTCTCCAAACGTGGTTACAGGTACGTTGTCCATCTTTGCATTTGATGTGTATGCCTTAATTGATCCTGGCTCTACATTATCGTATGCTACTCCTTTGGTTGCGGGAAGGTTCGGAAGAACACCCGAATTATTAGCCAAGCCATTTGAAGTATCAACGCCAGTGGGGGAATCTCTTATAGTTAGGAATGTTTATCGAAATTGTGTTGTGAATATTTGTGGTCATGATACGATGGCCGATCTTGTTGAGTTAGAAATGGTAGATTTTGATGTTATTATGGGCATGGATTGGTTAGCGTCTTGTTATGCTACAGTAGATTGTCGTTCTAAGAAGGTATATTTCTATTTCCCAAATGAGGCAGTCCTTGAATGGAAGGGTAATGTTGGCGCGCCGAGAGGTAGATTTATTTCTTACTTTAAGGCAAGAAAAATGATTTCCAAGGGGTACATATACCATTTGGTTAGAGTAAGGGATACAGAGGCAGAGCCGCAAACTTTTCAGACCGTTCCGGTTGTGAATGAATTTCCTGATGTATTTCCTGAAGAACTACCAGGTTTACATCCTGAACGAGAAGTGGAGTTTGGTATTGATATGTTGCCAGACACACAGCCAATCTCAATTCCTTCTTATAGAATGGCACCAGCAGAGTTGCGAGAATTGAAAGAGCAACTGAAAGACTTGCTAGAGAAGGGATTCATCAGGCCTAGTATGTCCCCTTGGGGAGCACCAGTATTGTTTGTGCGTAAGAAAGATGGTTCGCTGAGGATGTGTATTGACTATCGGCAATTGAATAAGGTGACTATCAAGAATAAATACCCTCTTCCCCGAATTGATGATTTATTTGACCAGTTGCAGGGTGCCCAGTGTTTTTCCAAGATTGACTTGAGATCAGGCTATCATCAAGTGAGAGTCAAGGATAAAGATATACCCAAGACATCTTTTCGAACACGGTATGGTCATTATGAATTCCTGGTTATGTCATTCGGGCTGACAAATGCACCCGCAGTTTTTATGGATCTGATGAATAGGTTGTTTAAGCCGTTTCTAGATGTGTTCGTGATAGTTTTCATAGATGATATTCTGGTCTACTCTAGATCAGAAGAGGATCATGTTAATCACTTAAGGCAGGCGTTGCAGATTCTTCGTGATCGTAAGCTGTATGCGAAATTTTCTAAATGTGAGTTTTGGCTCAAGTCAGTGGCATTTTTGGGCCATATTGTATCCAGTGAAGGCATAAAAGTTGACACTCAGAAGATTGAGGCTGTGAAGAATTGGCCAAGACCCACGACGCCTACGGAGATTCGTAGTTTCCTCGGGTTGGCAGGTTATTATAGAAGGTTTGTTGAAGGTTTTTCTTCTATTTCTGCACCCTTGACTAAGTTGACGCATAAAGCCTCCAAGTTTCAATGGAATGATGCCTGTGAAAAGAGTTTCCAAGATCTGAAGAGCAAGTTGACTTCTACACCGGTATTGGTACTTCCTGAAGGCACAAAAGGGTATGCAGTGTACTGGATGCTTCGAGAATTGGCTTAGGATGCGTATTAATGCAACATGGTAGAGTAATAGCCTATGGCTCTAGACAGTTGCGACCACATGAGAGGAATTATCCCACGCATGATCTTGAGCTAGCTGCAGTTGTATTTGCTTTGAAGATATGGCGCCACTACTTATATGGGGTTCATGTTGACATATATACCGATCATAAGAGCCTGCAATATATCTTCAGTCAGAAAGATCTAAACTTGAGGCAGCGGAGATGGCTTGAATTGTTGAAAGATTACAATGTTGATATCTTGTATCATCCAGGGAAAGCGAATGTGGTAGCGGATGCACTGAGTTGTAAGTCTAAAATGGCATCTATAGAAAAGCAGGGGATGATTAAGGATCTTCACCAACTAGCTAATTTGGGAGTTCGACTTCTCGAAACTCCAGATGAAGAGGTTATTGTACGTAATGCAGCGGAATCTTCATTGATAGCTGAAGTGAAAGAGAAGCAGTATGCAGATCCAATTTTATTGCAGCTTAAGGAGGATGTGCAGAGTGGCACGACAAAGGCATTTGAGCTTACGCGAGAAGGAGTGCTTCAGTGTCAGAATCGTTTATGTGTACCTGATGTAGTTGAGCTAAGAAAGAGAATTATGACAGAAGCACACTGTTCAAGGTATTCCATCCATCCAGGGTCGACTAAGATGTATCAAGATTTGAAAGCAATATATTGGTGGAATGACATGAAGAAGAATATTGCCGAATTTGTAGCTGAATGTCCGAATTGTCAAAGAGTCAAAGTAGAACACCAGAAACCCGGTGGTTACATGCAATGTATAGATCTTCCAGTCTGGAAGTGGGACAAGATCAATATGGATTTCATCACGGGTTTGCCTCGTACATTTCGGAAGTTTGATTCCATATGGGTGATCATTGATAGGCTTACCAAATCCGCACACTTCTTACCAGTTAAGACAACTTATACGGCGGAAGAGTATGCGAAGTTGTATATTAACGAGATCGTTCGGTTACATGGAGTTCCAATTTCCATTATATCCGATCGAGGAGCCCAATTTACCGCGAATTTCTGGAAGTCTTTTCAAAGGAGTTTGGGGACACAAGTAAATCTAAGTACGGCTTTTCATCCTCAAACGGACGGACAAGCGGAACGTACCATCCAGACACTTGAAGATATGCTACGAGCATGTGTATTAGATTTCAAAGGCAACTAGGATGATCACCTACCTCTTATCGAGTTTGCCTACAATAATAGCTATCATTCAAGTATCAAAATGGCACCATATGAAGCATTGTATGGAAGAAAGTGTAGATCGCCAATAGGATGGTTTGAAGCAGGTGATGCGGTCTTGTTTGGACCGGATCTTGTTTATCAAGCAATGGAGAAGGTTAAAGTGATCCAACAACGGCTTGAAACAGCTCAAAGTCGACACAAATCTTATGCGGATGTTAGAAGAAGAGGACTTGAGTTTTCTATCGACGATTGGGTATTCTTGAAAGTATCACCAATGAAAGGAGTGACGAGGTTTGGCAAGAAAGGAAAGTTAAGTCCACGATACATAGGTCCGTACAAGATCATTCAAAGATTTGGACAAGTTGCTTATGAGTTAGAGCTACCTCAAGAGCTCTCAGCAGTTCATCCCATATTTCATGTTTCGATGCTTCGCAAGTACATCGGAGATCCATCGCACATCACTACTACGGAAGATGTACAAGTTACAGAAGATCTCACTTTTGAAGAAATGCTTATTGCTATTCTTGATCGCCAAATTAAAAAGATAAGGAATAAAGAGATAGCATCGGTAAAAGTACTTTGGAGGAATCAACAAGTTGAGGAGATCACATGGGAATCCGAGGAAGCGATGAAGATTAAGTACCCTTACCTATTCAACGATGAGGAGGAAGTTCATGAGACGGAAGAAGAACAATAACAAGTAAGTGTTTATTTTTATGCAAGTATGTTATGATGATGAATATGTTAATTGTAAGATTGGACATGTCTTAATTGAGTAACTATGCTAACATTCGAGGACGAATGTTCTTAAGGGGGGGAGAATGTAACACCCCGTAAATTTTTTCGTACACTTATCGCGATTATATGGAGTCCTAAAGGCTTGCGTATGGGTTAAATTAAGTTTATGGTGTTCGGAAGTATCCCGTCAATAGTTTTATGTGTAGGTATTGGAATAAACTTTCCAACGATATAAAGTTTGCCCAAAACAGAGGAGTATTTCATATAAGCGAGCACATTCGAAATTTCAAAACGGTGGCCGGGAAACCTGTGAACAGTAAATCTGCAGGAAAATTACTGCAGCTAGGCAATTTTTTTTTGGATCAACTTTAGACGATCATAACTCCTTGTACAAAAAGAACTGTGTGATCTTCTATATATCGACGAAAATCTCCGAGAGTCTTCTTTCCGATGAAATTGGTTTCATCCAAATCCAATGTCTGAGTAAGGAGCTATACCCGTTTTACTACAGCCTATAAAAAAAAAACAGAATTTTGGGACAGATTTTTGGGTCAACTTTAAACGACCATAACTCCTTGTACAGGAAGAAATGGGTGGTATACTTTATATGAAAATGAAATCCCTTTGAATTATATTTCCAATGCAATTGGTTTCACCCAAATCTGATACCGAAAAAAAGAGTTATGATCGATTTACTTCAGCCTGTCAAAACTGTCCACTGGGGACAGATTCGGATTTATTTAAATTTTTAGGGCAAAATGGTCATTTTCTATTACCTCTTGGACGAAAATTGGTCTCTATAAACATACACTTAGCCTCATATATATCATATATCATCCAATTATTAAGATAAGGTGAAACCCTAGCCTAATTTCAACTTCAAATATTTTGTGATTCAACCGTAGAAAATTCGAATTGGTTCCGTAGTTGTGTTCACCATCTCGAAAGCTTCGAGAAGCACCCCATGGTTATGTAAGGAGGGTTCTAAATACAAGAGTTCATTGTTAAGGTATGAATATTGTTTATTCTTGATTCTTATCCATGAATAAGTATTGATAAAGGATTATGAGTATTGTCTTGATGTTGGAAGATAACTAGAAACATAGTTATGAATTGTTTTGTATAAATTGTTAGTAGTAAATTATAGAAGTTGTTGTATTGGATTATGGAGGATGAATTGTGGTGATATATCATTATATTAGTGGTTATGTATGCCTAGTGATCATGTTGGTATTGGATGGTTATATCAAGGTATGTAAGACATACTCTATCTGATCTTTGGCATGAATAATGACCCATGGCACTCGCAAGTAAGCTTCCAACATTATCCTACGACACATGACACATAATAACATCATATGATCTTCGACACTACCAATTGAACTTGTTTTCACTTTTAAGATGTCCGGCTAGTCAAAAAAATGTCCATATACTATTGTTGACTCCGAAATGGTTTAATGAGGTATCCATGATTCTCTACTTCATTTTCATGATATTGATTACCTATTTACATGTTTTTCCTATTGAGGTATCATGGTTTCAAGTTCCATAAGGTGTGACCACAAAGTAACCAATCTCAAAGATTAATTGAATTAAGAAATGGAATGTCTTTATTTTAAATTGATGATATGATGTATTGTATTAGTACCACTGATCAGTTGGCCATTGTATTATAAAGATTATGTATATATGCTATTCCAGGGGTGGTCCCTGATGTATTGTATTAGTACCACTGATCAGTTGGCCATTGTATGACATATGTTATGTATTGATAAGGAATACGGGAAGTAATGATATGAAAGTAATGTGCAGGTATCCCATCAGCTCTTTTAAGTGTGGTCTACTCATACTGTTTATTCACTGGTATCTGGGTTCTGTTGATCTTTTGTATCTCATCTTGATACTCACTGCCTTACATACTCAGTACATATTTCCGTACTGACGTCCCTCACGGGGGACCTGTATTCATGCCTGCAGGAACAGGTACTTCAGGTCGTACACCTCCGCAGTAAGAGCCAGGACATTCTGTTGATAGTGGTGAGCTCCAGTTGTTTCGGGGCATCCCAAGTCGTTTCTATATGTATTTTTGGTATTTGTATAAAAGGCTTTTGTGGGCGGGAGTTTGTCCCGACCCTAACTCAGTTGTGTATCTATGTAGAGGCTTTTGTAGACATATTGTACAGCCATAGGAGTGTTTGGTTGATAGACGTGATGGCTCTGACGGCCAATTACTGTTTATATATATATATATGCGTGTCTGCTGGGCTGATACAGGTACTGTTTTCTTCTATTTACAACGAAGTGCTGCCCAAATTTCTAATTTTCATAAGTAATGTAAATGTGAAAGTATAGGTTATGAACGGGTTCTCCCGGGCCTCCTCGGCTACGGGTGCCAGTCCGCTCCAATGGAATTTGGGGCGTGACAATAATTACAAGTTACCAAGACATGTATGAAGTCATACCTTGTAGGCGAGGATTTATGAGAAATTATCAATAGGAGTAAAACAAGTCCTCCTGTCGATGGACCAAAAAATAGTAGCAAAAACAAAAAGTGGAAGTAGATTAATCCAAAAATGGAGTTCATTTTGAAGAGGTCCATCTCCTTCAGTTTATTGGAAATAAGGTATAAATCAACTCATGAAATGTGGAGGACGCATGATCAGTTGTTCAACAAGAAGAATGAAGCTCAACTATGGGTATTGGAGAATAAATTGGTGAACACTATTGATCAAGGTAATCTTTCTATTGCCGATTATTTTTTGAAGATATTTTAGAACTTATGTTCTGAGATCATTTTATTACATCCTGATGAGGCTATATTTGAAGCACAAATAAGAAGAACTATGATTTGTGGTTTAGAACCAAAATATATTTTCTTTGTGACATCGATTCAAGGATGGACTCAACAACCATTTGTGGAGGAATTTGAGAATTTGTTATCGTCACAGGAGTTACTAGCCAAAAAACTGACTGATGTATTTGTCAAAGAAAGGAAAGGAGATTCTCTTGTAGCCGACAAGAGGAACTTTAAAGAAAAAAGAAGAGATATATCTCACCCTCGATCCTCAGGTGGTTCTAGCTAGAGGCGGATCAAGGATTTAAATTTGTTGGTTTCTTGGGCAAAATAAAAAATCAAATACAGTGACTTACAAGGTTAGAATCCATAACCAAGAGGCCTACAAAGCTTTACCAAGCTCTTTATCTACCACTGAACCAATGACACACTTATTAATGAATTCTTAACTTATAATTTTTAAAGATTCTCACGAAAGTTACTGATTTTCCGAAACCTCCACCTACCACCCTAGATACGTCCCTGGTTCTAGCTCACTAGGAGAGAAGGAAGAGTCTTACAACAATTATAGTAAGAAGCCTCATAGATCTTATTGGTGTGGTAAAGTAGCACACATAAAAGATATTTTCAAGCCATGAAAAACATCATGGCTCAAGCAGAAAAGGTTATTGAAGAAGAAAAAGTCTGGGAAAATGCTTAGTAGTCGAGACTCGTGCAATAGATATCATGACTTCCATCAACTTAAAAAAAGATTGAATCATGAATTTAGGATATAATACAATATATTATGTGGAGGAAGACGTTGATATCATTAACAAGGAACAACAAAATTTTGAAGACGTTTAGATTAGTGACATGGTATCTGCTGTTGAGAAAATCATAGAAGCCAATCTTGAAATTAAAATAACAATGACGTGAAAGTTGAATTTTCTAATCAATCATTTGTCACATCGAATCAATCATTAGCATAGAAAAAATATTGCAAGCAAATGGAGAAGATGAAGATCAAATAAATGAAAAAGTTGATCTTGAAAGTACAATTTCAAGTGGAGAGACAGATGACATGATTTTCTAAAGCTCTGAAGCTATCAAATAGTCTATTGAGGAAATAAATACAGAATCTGACGATGGATCCTATGTTGGGTTGAGGCTTCACAAGAAATTAACAATCATATCATCACCGACTCAGATGAACAGGATGATACTGATGAATTTTTCTTGTATTGTGGAGTTCCACCTGAAGGGGAGGGTTTTAAATATTGAACCTGAGAGTTTCAAACTTTCCTACCACATGTGTTTCTATGGATAGTATAATTATCGAGGAGTTAAGATAAAAAGAGAGTTTGAAAACTCAACAAAATGAACCACAGTAAGGAGACAACTCATATGGTTCACAAAGGCCGCAAAGAAATATTATCAAGCCCACATTTTACGAAGATAAAAAATTTGCCGATATGTATTCTTGTTTCTTTGCTGGCTTAATTAATGACGGAAAATCTTTAACATGTGAAAGGGGTAGAAGAGTCAGGAAAATACTTAGAGATCTTCACCAAGGCACATTCAAAAGCTTCGTTTGAGTTCGTCTACTACAAGTTTGGGTAGCTTTCAAAAATCACTTTAAGGGAGAGTGAAAAATATTAAAATTGATTTATGGATAGCATAGATTTTCTAGGAACTTCTAGAATGATCTATTGTAGTATCTTAGATATTTATCTTCAGGATAGCTCTAGAAGTTTCTAGATTCTTGTAAAGATACTATAAGTACAACTTTCTAGATTTTTCTTGTAGATATATCTATAATAATTTCTAGAAGCATCCACAAACAAATATAAATATGGTTGCCTTTAGACATTTGTAATCAACCCACAAAACCCAAAGTAAATCCTATTTAAGAAGAATTCTACTAAGACTCTCCTTCTTCTTTCATAGATTCATCTTCTTAATTGAATCTTTGATCTTAGTTAATAATCTTACGGCAGACAAAAGTTTTCTCGATACTATCCTTTTTTTTCTCAATACTATCTTTCTTCTGCTATTCTTTACAAGGGTGAGGTGGATTTCGTGCTATTTATAACTTGATAGAAATAATTTTAATCTTTCTTTTACTGTTGCATCCTTCGTGGATACATTTATTATCTTCTATTTGAACACTTGTAACACTAAAATTCTATTTATAAATTCGACTTGAGTTGTGCGTGGAACAGTTAAAAAGGACATTCAATTGAAATTTTGGCACTTTTTTCTTTTTTCGCTAGCCCTCTTTCTCCACTCAAGTCTGAAGTTTAGCAGCTTTCAGCGTTGATGAATACCTGCACTAATAAGACAAAAAGATACATTTGACAAGGGGGAAGGGGAATTAATACGATTGAGATGAGGAGGATTGATGCAATTGAGATGAGGAGGTCGATATAATTGAGAAAGGGGAGACCAATACAATTGAGGTGATAGATTGTATTATCCCATCTATCACCCCAATTGTATCAATCTCCAATTTCTCAATTGTATCAACCCCTCTTCATCTCAATTGTATCGATCCTTCCTCATCTCAATTTTTATCAATCTCCCCTCCCCTGTTTTCAATTATATTCCTTTGTCTTATTAGTGTAGGTGTTTGTCAATGATGAAAATTGCTTAATTCTAAACTTGATTAGAGAAAGAAGGCTAGCGAAAAATAGAAAAGGTGTGAATTTCAATTGGATAGCTTTTTTATGTATTTCAGGTGCAATTCAAGTTAAATTTATAAAGCAAATTTCAGTGTTAGACGTATTCAAATCTAAGGAAATAAATGTGGCCAATAACGCAACCTGTATGGAAAAGGTTAAAATTGTGTATTAGTGCAAATGACATCATTGCAACTCGAAGTGGAGCAAGCAGCAAAGTCACTACTTTCCCTTTCTCTTCCCTTGTACAATAGGAGAAAAATCTAGTTACAAGTATTTGGGTGCTCCATTGGAAATTCCAGCATAACCTAGGAGCTGTTTGGTCTCTATTTACATTTGTCTTTTTCTCTCTTCCCATTTTTCTTGTGCTGGTTGCGCTTTGGTAGGGCTGAGGGTTTCATCTAAATCATTGAACCTCCTTAAGCTTCTTCATGTGTTTACTTCTTTATTTTAAACTCCATTAACAACTCTATTTTGTGTCGAAGTGATGGAAAGGTTAAATCTAAATCGAATTTGGCAGTCCCAATTTTGAATCACATTCTTCTTTCCTTCTAATTAAAGATGCTGCTAGAATCAGTGTATTGTCCAATCATTGGAATAATGCTTGGAATTTCCTCTCCTCCTTAGATTGTGATAATCTTTATTATGTGTTTAATGTATTTGTGGATCAAATTTTTTGCAAAACCGTAAAAGCAGAATATTTCTATATAGAGGTTTAAGATGATAGATTTGACAAAGTATGTGAATCTAGATAATTGATTTAAAATACTGGTAGCCTGTGATATTGATGAGCCGGCTAACTCCGACACATTTTACGATTTTAACTAAGTATAATTGTAAGTTTTCAAGCAATCGCTGGTATTTCTAATGTGTTTGGTGTTTACTTTCAGAAAATAAGTCCAATGATAGAAAAGAAAAACAAATTGTGCTGTAAATGGGTGTGATGGCTCCTCTATACCGCCAATGCTAAAACAGACTGTAACTTTTGACTCATTGGTAACGAATCCAGAGATGACCTGCCAAGAGCCTGAAGAATCATCAGGTAAACAGTCAGTGCGAAGCAAAATCTATGTTCAACTGGAAATGGGTGACAGGTCAAGCGACAGACCGTCGCTCTTGCGACGAGAAGCGGAAGCCCAAATTCAAAATTTAAATTTCCACATCCTTGTAGCCTATAAATACCTACGTTAGAATTTAGAATAGGCATCTTTTCACACTTAAAATATTATTTGTAACGTACTTTCTTGGAGAATCGATATTTTTAGGGTGAAAAACACATCTTCTTGGTTTTTGTCAAGAATTGGAAAACTGAATTTCTTTTTTGTAAGATTTTATTTTTTAATTATGAAATATATTTCTTTCATCTCTTTCATTGCCATGAGTGGCTAAAAACCCTATAACTAGGGTTGTGGAATCCTCGGTGAAAAATCACTTCTAGGATCAATGTTTGTATGAATTTGAATTATTCTTGCAATTATATTGCTAATTTCTTCACTTTAACATATTCTGATGACTGCAAACATTAGATCAAGCCCTAAGTTTAACTTGCTTGATCAAAGAGGTTAAATTCGAGAAAAGAAATCGGTAACAAGAATCCGGAGTTTCTAACCTCCGTCTAAAAATTAATGCTTGGACAAGTTTGATGACTTGAAGCTACAATCAAATTATAATTCCATCACTATAAGTTCAAAAGAATTAAAGTGAACTTATAAATTTGGATTCAATTGCTTTATAATTGCATGCGTTGATATAAATTTATATTTTAATTAATCTGAAAGTGGTTGGTAGCCAAGGTGAATACAATTCTAGTTTGTCTTCTCTATTGATTAAACGTTTCAGATTTAACCATCACAACTAGACATAAGTGAAACTATTCTTCAAACTTTTTATACAACCCCCCATTTCTTGGAAATCATTGACTAATAGTTGAACTACATATAACTTAGTTAGCACCTTATTCTTGTGGAATTCAACCCCAGCCTTTGTTGGATTCTATATTTGATAACGACCACTTACGCTTCCTTAAAGGAGTTGTAGTTTGGACGTATCAGATATCAAAGAGCTATGCTTAGAGTTTGAAATAGTATACCCTAGCAAAAAGTTACCTGCACTAATCTTTGTTGTCAAAGCTCCAAATGTGCTTTCTATAAAGTTTTCATCTTTGCGAGAGTTACACCTTGTGTACTCTATTTCGGATGACCAATACTTCAAGCTGTATGCACAGTTTGTAGTAATTTAGAAGTTTTGTCTTTTAGGGATGTTAGTGTGAGACATTTTAATATTAATAATATTTGTATATATTGATTGTCTCTTTTCATGGCAGTAAATTTTCATAACTTTGTTGGGACGTGGAAGTTACTATATGGGATGTTACCATTGCAGCATTTCTTATATTTGTCATTATGAGCATTTCTTTCAATTGTTAAAGTTTGGCAGTAAGTGTAGCACTTGGTCCTAGGCTGGGTCTCAACCCTGAGCGGGGGGAGGGTTTGGGTCTTGGGTCCGAGCGCGGTCTCGGGCCGAGCGCAGTTGAGCTTGGGCAGGTCAGGGTTTGGGTCCTGGGCCGAGCGCGGTCTCGGGCTGGGCCTGGTTGGGGCGGGGTCTTGTTCCCTACCGTGGTCGAGCTTGGGTGGGGTCCTGGGCCCGAGCGCGGTGCTGGGTCTTGACCGTGAGGGGGGAGGGTTTGGGTCCTGGGTCCGAGAGCGGTCTTGGGCCTGGGCAAGGGGTGGGCTGGTTCCTGGGCACGAGTGCGGTCTCGAGCGTAGCCTTGGGCCTGGGGGCGAGGTCCTGGCTCGACAGGGGGTTTGGGGTTCCTCAGCCTGCGCGCGACCTCGAGCTGGGCCCCCTTGACCCGAACGCGATCTCTGGCCTTGGCGCGGTGCGAGAAGCGGGGTCCTGGGCTCGAGCGTGATCTCGGTCTTGGGCGGTGGGGTCGGGTGGCGAGGTCCTGGGCTCGAGCGTGGTATCGGGCCTGGGCGATTGGGGCGGTGGGCGGGGTCCTGAGCCCGAGCACGATATCGGGTGGCGAGGTCCTGGGCCTGAGCGCGGTCTCGAGCCTTGGCGGGGGGCTCATTCTCTGGCCTAGGCGGGTGGCTCGGTCCTGGGCGGTGGGGTCGGGTGGCGAGGCCTTGTGATCGAGTGCGGTATCGGGCCTGGGCGGTTGGGGCGGTGGGCGGGGTCCTACGCTCGAGCGCGGTATCCGGCCTGGGCGGTGGGGGTGGGGTCCTGGGCCTCCACCCACAATATACCTAAACTAAAGATAGTATATTTGGTATCTTGCCTCCTGAATTCCAGATGGTATTGCAGCACCTAATAAATGCTTGGGTAACCCTCAAACGTTTGTTAGAGAACCTTTTATCAAATCTAGCCAACCTTGAAATCTTTGATTTATATCTCTGTTCATCGTTGAGGACCGTGAAGATCTCAAGTAACCGACTTTTGCCCTGTCCGAGGAAGTAGTTCTGTATTTGTAATTCTTCTCTTTTGTTTGTGCAGGCGTTATTTATACCCAAAAAACATGAGAGATAACTTGCTTCCTCCACTTTATGGAACTAAGCATTCGCACATACAAATTAGGAGCTAAGTGAATTATCCAGATTTGGTGGGCATTATTGATAGTTTGCTTTGGTTTTCTCCTCAAGTGGACATCCTATCTTTTTGCCGAACTGTAGGCTTAAAGACTGAAGATAATACGTTTATCTTTCAAATGCACTAACACCATAGTATGCACGAAAAGATTAGTGGCCTGCACCTTTTGTTCTTTATGTATGATGTCCTTGCGGTATGTTTCCTTTCTTAAATGTCTTTGATTCTTTATTTTAGTGACAAAAACTTCATATGTGGTTTCAAATCTGCTGTTTACATAGCAGGACTCCAATTATGTGCAAAGTAGCCAAAACCTATAGTTAGTGAACTAACATATGCAAAATTATATCACCTACAAACTAGTGATTTTGAGCCTATTATAAAGGTTGGCATGGTTACCAAATTCTTTTTAGCCCCTTAAAAGTTTGATTATAGAAATTTTTTCCCTAGAAATATTTGCGAAATTATTGGCTTGTTGACTGGTTAAGGGTCAGGGATCCTTGGTTGATTTGTAAACAGTTTGAGAAATTGTGTGATTGGATAAATTTGAAACTCTAATTGCTCGATCTATTAGTTTGGGCTATGTTTTAGTCACGTTAGTATGTTTTAGTCACATATAGCCGATATTATTGCTTGAGATAGAGCTTTAGTTGTTGTTGTATTGTTACTGTTACCGTTATTGTTATTAATAATACTAGAACGGCAGGGACACAGACTCGACAAGCTTTTTTCCTTTTGCTAGAACGAAGGCCAAGTATATTATTGAATTAAAAACTAAGGCGGTTCAATATTAGTTCCCGAATAGTGCTTGCAATAAAGTAAGATAGCATAATTGGGTGGGTTATCCCATTAAACAGTACCATCCCAAATGAAATATGTGAAATACAAGATTTCCCATAGTTTGCAAGACAGTCCACTGCCGTATTTGTCTCCCTGAAGTATGATGAATGACTGGTAGACCCATGGCGTCAAGTAGGAGCTAGTCTAGTGGAAACATGATATGTGCACCACTTATCTAATCAAACTGCACATTGTTTTGATTACCTAATTGGATGAAGCTTTCCTTTCCGTATTTCCTCTTTTTTTTCTTTATCCCCCGGGATTGGGGGTGAGGTGGAGGTATTTTGCGCTAGCTATATACAAGTTGTCGATTCAAAAGAATGTTTACCTTTCCTATGTCAGTTTCATGATTGATTGTTCATGCCTTCATGGATATATTTATTACCCTTGTTCCTTTCGTGCATATTCGCTTCTAACTTATTCTCTGGTTTTATAGTTTACATACAGAGATAATGAATATGAGAAGCCTTGTTGTGCATCTCTACCTTGCAAATGTTGGAGGCATGAGCTACAGAAAGTTGAATTGCAAATCTTTGGCTTGAGGGAGCTATTGAATTTGAAAAAATACTTTCTCAGGAACACAGATACATTAGCGATAATTGAACAACCACAAGGATGGAATCACAGTAATCCAGTTGGTTAGCAATTTGAACTTCCCACCTGATTACCGACCTTGTAAATCCTCTCCCCTTATCATGTTAGGATTCGGACAGAATAAGCAAACCACAAGTAAAAGAAAACAAGAACAACACACAAATTTACGTGAAAACCTTTTGCGGGAAAAACCACGGGCTGAGGCAAAGGAGGTTTTGTTAACCTTAGAATCTAGAAGCTTCCTTCACAACACACCATATCGAAGAGAGAGATTAGAGAGAAAGAGAAAACACAGAATATGCAAATGAGAAAATGATCCATTAATTGATCTCCAGGTGTCCACATAGTCATATATATATACAAAATTACAAGGGCCGGGTCCTAAATAAATAAGAGGACAATTGATGTGGCCCAATACATGTAAAGGCAGTTTATCCTGGGTCCATATGTCCAACACTCCCCCTCAAGCTTGAGGGTGAGTGCACGCCAAGCTTACAAAGACGACGATGATGAGGAACACCAGTCAAGGCCTTGGTTAGAAGATCGGCAAGCTGAAGATGAGTGGAAATATGCTGCAAAGATATAGCACCAGAAGCAAGAACCTCACGAACAAAATGACAGTCAACCTCGATATGTTTCGTCCGTTCATGAAAAACTGGGTTACGAGCAATATGGAGAGCAGCCTAACTATCACAGAATATAGGCACAGGGGTAGAAATATGCACACCCAAATCAGCAAGCAATCGAAGTAACCACACAATCTCAGCAACTACCTTGCGAAGGGCACGATACTCGGCCTCCGCAGATGATAATGAAATGGTTGGTTGTTTCTTGGACATCCAAGAAATAGGAGAACCACCCAACAAAACAAAGAAACCAGTAACTGACCTTCTGGTAATTGGGCAAGCTGCCCAGTCAGAGTCAGCATAAGCCTGAAGAGAAAAATTAGTAGAGCTGGACAGTAAAATGCCCTGGGCAGGATCATTAAGCAAGTAACGTAACACATGAATGTCAGCGAGCATGTGAGGCACTCTGGGTGCCACCAAAAATTGACTAAGATGCTAGACTGCAAATGAAAGAGTCGCCACTTAATTTTGAAAAGGAATTAAGAAACCTTTAGAGAGTTACTTAAAACGATTCAAAACAAGAAAATCATTTTAAGTTAGAGATTCTGAGTAAGCAGTTCTTATTAACGTTTTAGGAAGGTATTAGGCACCTAAAACGTCCGCTAATTGCGGTTATCCGAACTATTTGAAAACATCTTTTGATTAACTTCTGAAAAGATTAATTTGTTGAAATAGTGATTTGATTTTTTTAAAGACTTGTGTAAAATAGATTTAGGCGACTTAGTAGGGATTTTAACTAAGTCTAAACAAAACTAATAAACAAATAAACACATAAAAGGGAAAGGGAGGAGAAAGTAAAGGATTTAAGCCATTGGGCCCAAATCAACGAGACCTGTCCTAGTCTAATTGGGCTTTCGATCCATTTCACCTGTCCTAAACTATTTTTCGAGCCTTTGGCTCGAGTCTTTGCTCCACCTGTATTAAATACAACTTTGGCTTCGAGGCCCAAATGAATGAATAATGAAAGAAAAAAGAGGAAATAAACAATAATAAAATGACAACAATAGGTAGATAATGACAATAAATAAAGAAACAGAAATGAGGCTCGGCCTTCGTCGTCGCTTTAAGTATGGGATTTTAACCCATTATTCCTCTTTCGACTTCTTGTATCTGTATGCCATGCAATTTTCTTTTCAAAGTCTCCTAAAGGATGGGCCTCCATGGCCCACTGCGAAACGCAAGGGAAAAAGTCCGTTTGGACTCTCAAGCGGGTTCATGCAAAGCAAGAAAGTAATGACCATTAATATGTGATCAACTAAGAAAGAAAAGGAAAAGGGGAGTTAAAGGAGAAAAACACAAACATTCAATCAAGGAAATAAATAAAAAAAAATAAGATACATGACATATGACTATCTAAAGGAAAGACATCACAGAGCAAACTAACTCCTAGTCAGTCACAGCAAAGCCACAAGGCTAATGAGAAGTGTGAGGGTGCGTTCATATAGGCAAACAACATGCTGAGTCAAAATCTTCCCTATGCGTACCCTCAAAATCCTATAAGATTAGTTGGAAAATAACAAATAGAAATCTTAAAATATCGGACCATGAAGAGGCAATCAAAGAAAATTAGTTTGAGCAAAGCGGGAGAATTTCCCTTACATCAAATGCACTGCCACCTGCTTAAATCTTTCATATTAATTAATGATTTGAAGAACTTTAGCTAACACTAGCAATCCACCCAAATAATTGACATCAAACACGTCGTCAGAACACTATATAAAACCCCAAGAATGAAACATGGGGAATCCCAAACACATAACGAAAGACTCGTTTCTCTTAATGGTCAAAATAATATTTTCACATATTATAACCTTAAAATTTAAACATTCAGGCTTCGAACGAAATGCGAAGGATGTTCATAAACCAGGTCATTTCAAAGTCAAGATCATATCTTCATTATACAATATCATTCAGACTCAAATAGAATATCGAAGGGACCCTACCCATCCTCTTTCAATAAGACAATTACATTTCCCTTGGGTATCCAACAAATAGAAATATCGACTTAGAATGAACTCAAAGGTGAAATAACAAGTTCAAACTTTACAATCCCATAATGACAGGAACACTGAGATCAGGTAAACGAACTCTGGAAACCCAAAATTTATCAAACGGAACCAAAATAGGCCACCTTAGTCATGAAAAGATCAACAAAATTCCAATAGAACTTTGATAAGCGCCAAAACACGCGACTCTAACCGTCGAATCAGGTAAACAGAACTCTGGCAGCTCTGCAATTACTAAATAAGTCAAAATACTGAACCTTACCCGCGAGATCAGATAGAACAACATACTCGCACCCTGAAACTATGAAATAAATGCAAAACACGAACTTGACGTAGGATCGTTTGTAACAGGATATTATTAGACCTACAACTATTAGCACGTGAAACTTTTATGTAACACCAATTATATCACGATACGTCGGCTAACCAGTGAAGTGAAACAGTGGATTAAATCCACGATCAATACCAATACACAGCAGCGAATCGAAAAACTAATTAACAAGGTTAAAATCAAGTAGCAGATTATGAAGTTGAGACAGGCATGTGAGACTCAAGCATTATTCCTTAACAGCTAAGCTGGCGATTTGACACCATACATAATTATACGACAAGCAATAATTTCAGCAAACTATGCTCTGTGGTCTTAAAGACCTCTACAACAGACAGCCCAAACAGACAACCTAGCATCATTCACGATACACAGATAACTACTTATATGAAGAAAGAGGGATAAAGCAGGAAACATCAAAATGAAGCAGAAAAAGGGACGAGCATGCGTTTACCTCTTTCGGGGCAGCAAACGAGACGATGAGCTATCAGCAAACTTGTCGCTACCGGAGTCTCGCGACGTTGACCACCAAAAGAGCGTCTTTTTGCCTTTCCTCTTGAAGGTTTTGAAACTCCCTTGACTTCAACTAAAAATTTCCAGCCTAAATTTAGAACTCCAGCGTTTCCCTTTCAGCTTTTTCTTGTTTCCACTCTCTAATTTTGAGACTCTAATTGTCAAACCCAGATTTTCGAACCATTCCTAAAGAAAAAATTTCTTCTTTAGCTTCTTCGTTCAAGATCTAGAGTCTGTAACCCTGAAATTTCCCCTCCGAGCCTCGACTCCCCCCTAAAAGAGAAAAAGGGTCCTCCAAAGAGAAAGAAGACCCTCTCTGTCTCTTCACCCTCGAAACCAAAATAAAGAAAATCCTATGCCTCTAAAAAATCTTCAACTCCGACGGAAAAGGGGAGAGAAAAAGTCGCCCCCCCCCCCCCCCATAGTGACCCCAAAGGTCTTTTTATAGCCCCATCCGTTGGGGTCCTTTTTCGAATTTCCCCCGAAGGATACCCTGGAATTTCCAAAAAAAAATTCAAGTCCCTCCCAAAGCCTCGCTTCTTATCCTCAACGTACCCACTTTTGGATTTTTCCACCACCCCAAATCCGGAATAAGCCACCAATAAGGAAGGGACTTCATCTCCACCAATGAAAAATGCCAAAAACATACGAAATCATACCGGTCATCCCGAGATTCGCGGAGTTCGAACGTTGAGGATGACACCTATCTTTGTTTCTAGAATCTTCGAGGGTTCTCTTCGCGTGAATTTGTGTGAAACACGTGAAGAAGGCCACACACGGGTTGATACGGGGTTGATTTTGTGAAATCGGGTTGGGGTTGGGGTCGGAGCGTGGTGTTCGATGTGGTTCGCTGTTTTGGCTGAGGTTGTACGTTTGTTTTTTAGGTTTGTTGTAGTGTTTTTGTTGATGAAGAGGTTAAGCAATATTGGGTCGGGTCAAAAGGGATATTTGTTAGGCCTGACAGCTGGTGATGAGTTTTGATTTAGGCCCTTGGTGGTGTTGTGAAATTGAGTTGCTGAATTGGTTTAAGGAAGAAGAAGTTGGGCCAACATTAGGGTTGTCTTAGAAGGTACCTTAGGGATTGGGCTAGAATTAGGATATTTGGGTAATGTAGAGGTTTAGGCTACTTATCAAATAGCCAATGGATGGAAATTTAGACAATCATAATTAAATTTTTAGCCTAATTCGAATTAAATTGATCCATTATTTTTCAATTATGGTCAAGTTAATTTCAATTACGGCCTAATTTAACAAATTGACTAAATTAAAACAACATTAGAAGTGAATTAGCAACCAATTCAATTCCGAAGTTTCTTGATTCAATACAATCAAACTCATATTTATCCGAATATTATTTTGAGAACAAATTATATTTAAATCAAAGTCTTAATCTTTTAAATTTATTTTCCATATAGGCCTTGATTAAAACTCGATATGTGTAAAACAAACATTTAAGTATTAAGATTACACAATTCCGTATAATTTCGCTAATTATAATGCCGAAATTACGTATAGAAAATATTTTGAAAATCCTTTATTCGGATAGAACAAAATGTTGTAATTTTATTTGAAAATCGAAGAAACTCCAAATTAAACTTGGCTATGGAGGGAAAAAATTAGGTGTCAACAACTGCCCCCTCCCTTTGGGTAGGGTAGATGTAAGTGACCCTGGGCAAAGGGAGGTTGACGTTCCTAATTTTTGTCCGATCATAAATTCACATCTGAAAGAGGTTGTCTTACGCACGAGTTTATAGAATTATGACCAAACCTTGGCATCAGGTTTCCTACATATCTCAAGTTAGGTGAGAATTCAGGCCACTTGTAGTTCGTACGATTTGAAGCACGATTTTCAAAAAATCCACAAGCTATCTCGATTTTTGGAGTTTTTTGATAAAATTGAAAAGTTGCGGAATAAAGGAATTTGGGGGAAGGTCGGAATGCAGTCGAGTTTTCTACATAGATCCCAGCCTACATGTCCCTGAGACTCAGGGAATCAGACTGCTTGTAGTTCGACTCTATCGGTAGAAAAGATAGTCTTCTATTTTCAGACAATCTTTGGATCAGGATGAGTGACAAGTTGATCGAGTTGCGAAAAAAAGGCTTGTAACCTCTTAATCATGAATGTGGGATCCTTCAAACCCATATACAAGAACTTACCCGGACATAATTTCCAAAACTCTAAGTATGTTGTCACCCGAATTTGAAAGAAAAAAAAAGTTCCCCTCGATATGAGTTAAGAAAATATCCCAGAGGTAAAGCTGAGACCAGAACATCCAAAAATATACACATGCCTTCTAATAGAGGCGTGGTTAGATGGTGGTGGCGATCATCATTTAGCTCGCGTCTAGAGAGTTTGACATCCCTCTCCAGACTATGTCCCGTTTTGCTGCTGAGAAAGAGTTTCACGTTGTGCTGCGTCCTATTTGAAGTCGTCCACACCTGTGGTTTTGATTTGAGATTTTCATCCTCTCGGATGCTCTCGACAATGCTTCAAGCAAAAAGTGTTAGTTCTAAACATAATTTACGAAAGAGGTATGTAGTTTTTTACCATATCTTCATGTGAGTTGTGGCCTGAAAAACGGAGTTATCTCTTCATATACCTCTTGGTTGTTGTATAATTATGACATTTGTCAGTTGAATATGTCTTCCAAGTGGGGTGGCCCTTTTGGACACCGGCGATACTTTATGCAGAACGGTCCCTAGAACCGTGTAATCTTTTGCTGGAGTGGCAACCCTTTTGGTTACCTATATCACTTGTTGTATATGGAAAGATAACCTCTCCGGTTATAGCCGATGATCGATTTATAAGTTTTCCTTAAATTGTCAATCTTTGGATAATCTTGCGTATTATTTGATTGTTGGATACGAGGCGACTTACAGATATCCTTTGAATTTTTAGCTTTTAGGTAATCCCGCACATTATCTGACTTTGGATAAGAGTTGTCTTACAGATATCCCTCTAATCGCTACCTTTCAGGTGTTCCTGCACATTATCCGACCTTGGATACAATATGACTTATAGATAATCCCTCAAATTGTTAGTCTTTGGGCAATCCTGCGCATAATTGATCTTGGATATGACGCGGCTTATAGAGAGCCCTTGGACGTATCAATTTGATAATCTTGCATATTCTCCGGTAAGGAATCAGTTGGGACTTGTGGATAACCTTTGAACTATCAATTTTTGGGCGATCTTGCACACTATCCGGTTAGGATGTTGTTGTGGCTTGCGGATGACCTACAGGCTATCAACTCATAGGTGATCTTTCACACTATCCTATTTCAAATAATATGACTTATATATGACCCTCAAATTGTCAATTTCCAGGAAACCTTATATATTATTCATCCTTAGATAGCGACTTAAAGGCGTCCCTTCAAATCGTGTGCTCCCGATGCATTTAGATGCTGATTCATTAAAAGATGATGATATCCTCGATGTCAGTGTTGTGTCTAGCACGTCAACAAATATATTGAATGCTGATGATATCCTCGACGCCAGCGTTGTGTCTAGCATGTCAACAGATATTGAATGATGATATTCTCGATGCCAGCGTCATGTCTAGCGCGTCAAAAGATATTGAATGATGATGATATCCTCGACGCCAGCATTGTGTCTAGCACGTCAACAAATATATTAAATGTTGATGATATCCTCGACGCCAGCGTTATGTCTAGCGCGTCAATGGATATATTGAATGCTGATGATATCCTCGACGTCAGCGTTGTGTCTAGCGCGTCAACAGATATATGAATAGCCTTCTTGCGCGATATGAGATGGCCCTCTCGTTAATGATGTGCAATGGCCCTTATGGCAATGATATATGATGGCCCTTACGGCAATGATATGCAATGGCCCTTGCGGCAATGATATGCAATGGCCCTTGTGGCAATGATTTGCAATGGCCCTTGCGGAAATGATATGTAATGGCACTTGCGGCAATGATATGCAATGGTCCTTGCGGCGGTGATATGCAATGGACCTTGCGGCAATGATATGCAATGGCCCTTGCGGCAATGATATGCAATGGCCTTTGCGGCAATGATATGCAATTGTCCTTGCGGCAATGATATGCAATGGCCCTCTTGGAAAATTTTAAAATAATTTTACCTGACTTTATTTGTCAGCGTCTTGATTTCTACATGTACCTGTACTCAAGGTAGACGATTAGTAGACACAAAGTCGTTTTTGCTAGCGACTATTTTTAGGAAACTTCTAAATACAATATTTGTAAATAAGATAAGATGCCTTTGTTTGTGTTCCATGATCTCAAGAAATGAGGTGGACAAATCAAAAGGTCCTCAATAAATGGGTATTAAATCCATTTTTAGGGCTACCCTAAAATACCGTTCTTGAGCATTGCTACTCTGGTGTGGCTCCCAATTTGCTGGGGATTTTTTTGAAAGAGACTCTCATTTTTGTGTATTGATCCATGCATCCACAGAAAAATGATTAGTTTGAATGAAATTACTCCGTGTTGACCTCCTTCGATCCTTTATTTGCTCCTCGCCATCTTTCAGGTGCTTCGTTATGCTGGGACCTCCACCCCTGACTCTCAGTCCCAATTGATGTCTAGGCAAATACTAATTAAAAGATTTATGAAGATTTTTGAAAGTAGTCTTAAATTTTAGAAAATAATTTTGAAAGCTTCTATAAAACTTTAGAAAATCTCTGTCAGTCATGTCATGTGCTAGTCCAACGACCATCTTTCTCTTGATTCTGACAATGTTCGACGTTTGACGAATGATTGCTAGGGATTCAGCATTGTCGAGGCTCTCTACCAGAAGTTTTATCAAAGACGGAAATTCAATCTTCCTAGACTTTATCACAGGTGGTGATTCTCCAATCTCAACTTCGACCTCTAGTGCTGGGGAATTTGAAATATATCTCAATATATTAGTGGAAATTTTGAGGACCTCCTCAAAATTTCTGCCCCAGTTTAAAGTAGTCTGAGAAGATATCATCTCGAGTGGATCTGAAGTCTTTGTTGGTCTTCATTCTCTTCGTTGATCTTCTCTTGTGAATTTTCGAGATTCCTTCTCAAAAATTCTGCCCCAGTTTCCATTTCCTGGGGTTATATGATTGAGCTGTTGGGGCGCCTACGTATCCCATTAAAGCAGGAATCAGGTCAAACGTAGTTCAGGACTACGCTAGGGATATATATAGAAAAATCTAATGGGTTGACCGAAGCCGACATAGGCCGCCTACATATCCCTTTTGTTGGGAATTCAGGTCATCACGTAGTTCATACATAAAGAGAATCGATAAATTATCCTAAGGGGTTAACCGAAGCTGACATAGGCCGCCTACATATCCCTTTTTTGGGAATTCAGGTCAAACGTAGTTCGTACATAGAGGGAAAGGATTCTAGGCAGTTACATACTATAAAACAACATTACTACGAACGCGATTACAAGTAAATTAACTAAAGAAACATGAAAACTAGAACGTCCTTCAAACATAATATCTCTTTACTGCATCAGAATTGATTGGTTTGGTCTACTCTGTGCCATCCATCTCAGACAAAATCAGAGCTCTTCCAGATAGTACCTTGCGAACTATGTATGGCCCTTGCCAGTTTGGAGCAAACTTGCCCTTGTACTCTTCTTAGTGAGGGAATATTCATTTGAGAACCAGTTTCCCCACTTCAAATATTCGAACTCTCACCTTCTTGTTAAAGGCACGAATCATCCTGTGTTGATACAGCTGACCATGGCATACAACGACCATTCTCTTTTCATCAATCAACATGAGTTGTTCATAGCGAGCACGAACCCATTCTTCGCTACTTAATCCGGATTCTTGGATAATCCTTAGGGAAGGTATTTCAACTTCAGTAGGTATCACCGCTTCATTTCCATAAACTAATAGATATGGGGTTGCCCCGGTGGAGGTTCAAACCGTCGTGCGATACCCTAACAAGGCGTAAGGTAACATCTCATGCCATGATCTATCATTTTTTACCATCTTTCTCAGGATCTTCTTAATATTCTTGTTGGCAGCTTCCACGGCTCCATTCATTTGAGGACGGTATGCAGTCGAGTTGTGATGCACGATTTTGAACTGATCACAAATTTCATTCATCAAGTGACTGTTCAAGTTGGCCCCATTATCCGTAATGATTGATTCTGGCACTCCGAATCGGCAAATAAGGTTATTCTTGATGAAATCTGCAACCACTTTCTTAGTGACGGCTCTGTATGAAGCAGCTTCAACCCATTTAGTAAAGTAATCGATGGCAACCAAAATAAACCTATGCCCATTCGATGCTGATGGTTTTATCGGTCCGATAACATCCATACCCCAAGCTACGAAAGGCCAAGGGGAACTTATCGCATAAAGCTCATGTGGAGGCATGCGAATCAGATCTCCGTATATCTGACATTTTGGACATTTCTGTACATACTTACTACAATAGTTTTCCATAGTCATCCAGAAGTAACCGGTTCTCAGGATCTTTCTGGCAAGGGAAAACCCGTTCATGTGGGGCCTACAAACTCCAACGTGTACCTCTTTTATCAATTTATTAGCTTTCGCAGCATCGACGCATCTTAGGAATCCCAAATCAGGAGTCCTCCTAAAAAAAAATTCCCGACTTGGAAAGTAGTTCTTTGCCAAACGTCGGATTGTCTTCTTTTGGTTGTTACTGGCCTCTTCAGGATATACTCCAGATTCCAAATACCTCTTAATGTCATAGTATCAAGGCTTTCCATCAGGCTCCTCTTCCACGTGCGCACAATGCGCGGGTTGCTCCTTCAAGCTTATTTCCAAAGAATCAATGAAACTCTGATCTGGGTGCTGAATCATGGAAGATATGGTGGCCAAAGCGTCAGTAAACTCATTTTGTATCCGTGGGATATGTCTAAAATCAACTTCTTTGAATCTTTCGCATAATTCTTGCACTAGCTCCACATAAGGAGTAATCCTGGGATTTTTTACCGCCCATTCTCCCTGTACCTGGTGAATCAGCAAATCTGAATCTCCGATGACTAATAATTCATGAAAACCCATATCAAGTGCCAATTTGAGACCCAGGATGCAAGCCTCATATTCATCCATGTTATTGGTGCTTGGGAAACGCAACTTAGCAGTTACCGGATAATGTTGGCCCATCTTTGACACCAAAACTGCTTTGATTCCTGAACCTTTAAAGTTGTCCGCCCCATCAAAGAATAGCCTCCATCCGAGGTAAATCTCTGTAATATCTTTTCCTACGAATAAAATTTCCTTATCTGGGAAGTAAGTTCGAAGTGGCTCGTATTCCTCATCAACTGGATTTTCTGCCAAATGATCCGTTAAATCTTGCCCCTTGATTGCCTTTTGGGTTATGTACACAATGTCAAACTCACTCAGCAACATTTGCCACTTGGCTAGATTTCCTGTAGGCATGGCCTTCTGAAATATATACTTTAACGGATCCATTCTCGAGATGAGGTATGTTGTGTAGGACGATAGATAATGCCTCAACTTTTGTGCTGCCCAAGTCAAAGCATAACATGTATTTTCTACAAGAGTGCAATGGGTTTCATATGGTGTGAATTTTTTACTCAAGTAGTAAAAGGATTTTTCTTTCCTACCGGTCTCATCATATTGCCCGAGGACACATCCGAAAGCATTTTCTGAGACGGACAGATAAAGTAACAATGGTATTCCTTCTCTTGGCGGCACTAAAATCGGTGGTGCAGACAGGTATTCCTTGATGCGGTCAAAAGCTCTCTGGCATTCTTCTGTCCACTCATTCAATGCATTTTTCTTCAACATCTTGAGAATTGGCTCGCATATGACTATCGATTGAGCGATGAATCTGCTAATGTAATTCAAATGACCCATGAAACTCATGACTTCCTTCTTGGTCCCCGGCGGTGGCAAGTCCTGAATTGTCTTGATTTTGGATAGGTCTAGCTCGATGCCTCTTCTGCTGACTATGAACCCCAGCAACTTCCCTAATGGCACACCAAAAGCACACTTAGCAGGATTTAACTTCAAACTGTACTTTCTTAATCTGTTGAAGAATTTCTCCAGATGAGTCAGATGATCCGAACTCTCGTGGGATTTGATAATTACATCATCCACGTACACCTCAATCTCTTTATGAATCATATCATGGAAAATCATCGTCATAGCCCTCATATATGTTGCACCCGCGTTCTTGAGACCAAACGGCATTACCCTGTAATGATAAATACCCCAGGGCGTAATAAAAGCCATTTTTTCTGCATCTTCCTCATCCATCAATATCTGATGATACCCGGCAAAACAATCAACGAATGACTGCATTTCATGATTTGCACAGGTATCGATGAGGATGTGGATGTTGGGCAATGGAAAATTATCTTTAGGACTGGCTCTATTCAAGTCTCTATATTCAATACAAATTCGAATCTTGTCGTCCTTCTTCGGTACAGGGACGATGTTGGCCAACCACGTTGGATATTTTGTGACCTCCACAACCTTATACTGGATTTGTTTTGACACTTCTTCCTTGATCTTTAGACTTAAATCTGGCTTGAATTTCTGCATTTTTTGCTTGATTGGATCAAACTCCGGATTTATCGGCAACTTATGCAACACAATACTGGTGCTCAATCCCAGCATGTCATCATAGGACCAAGCAAACACGTCAATATATTCCTACGACAGGTGAATAAGCTCTCTCTTTTGTGCTTCCGCCAGGTGGAAACTGACGCTTGTTTCTTTGATTTCATCATGATCTCCGAGGTTGACTGTTTCAGTTTTCTCCAGGTTGGGTTTTTCCCAATTCTCAAACTCCTTCATATCTTCAACTAATTGTTCCTCATCACCGTCCTTCCAATCATCATCGTTCACTTTATTTTGTTTGTTTAAACTTTGACATGACATGACATTGGCAGATTTTAAGTCGTTGTTACTGTAAGGGACAAACAAACCAAGTTAGATGATAACAAGATAATAACAAAATATATAACTAGGAGTGTTTTAGAAATAATAGAATTTTCTAAATAAATGAAGGCCTTTTCATTGAAATTTGAGAGATAATTACAAAACCATGGCTCATGACTTGTGCAAATACAAGTCCATGCCTTTTTTAAAGCAGTAAAATACGAAAAAAAAGTTTTGAGATATAAAAGATGGATCGTGGGGCCTCCTCCGGATCATCACTGATTTTAAAAAAGATTAGTAATGGCTCTTTCATCTACCACGACGGGCGACGAGTTATGAGTGGAGTGGAGGTCCAGTTTTGCAAGGCCTCCCCTGGTGTAATCTGTTTCACCCCGCTGAACTTTGGGAGATCTTCTGGTAAAGCATTGCATCCCTCGAACAAATCTTCTATCCCATACCTAAGACTATCACCATCTGACATCTCTCGTACAGGAAATAACTGGAACAGGAGTGGAAAGGGCCTAAAAAGACTCTTCTCTGACTCATCCTCAACCCTATCCTTCTTGGCAGGATGATATCCTAACCCATACTTAGATCCATTCTCTGGGATCGAAATAGGCTCGATAATTCCTTGTAGATCCTTACCCAAACCTCGACCAGGTTCGAACCCATTTCTTAACATCACCATCGCAATCATTTTGTAGACAGAAGGCATTAGCACTTTGGACGTTGAATCCCTGTCCACAGTATTTACAATTTCCACTGTATAGAAACTGCTACCTTTTGGAACATCTTCAATCACCGGCACATAACCATTGGGACGATCCGCTCGACTTTCTTCTCCTTGGATGACTACTTCATGATCCTCCCAAATGAACTTTAATAATTGATGAAGGGGTGACGAAACTGCCTTTGCACCATGTATCCATGGTCTTCCCAAGATCAAGTTGTAGATAGGATGGATATCCATAACATGAAACTTTGTTTTGAACTCAGCAGGTCCCATTTGGATGTACAAATCAATTTCTCCTATGGTATCTCTCTGCCCTCCATCGAATGCTCTCACATTTACGTGGATTTGACGAATTTTCCCTAGATCATAGCCCATTTGAACCAACATAGAGAGGGGGCAAATATTCACACCAGATCCATCGTCTATTAATACCTGATTAATCGCATAATCTCGGCAAATGACAGTGACATGCAAGGCTTTGTTGTGCATCGCTCCTTTAAACGGAAACTCTTCATCACTGAATGATATGTGATGATTCCCCATAATGCTTCCTATCATTGTATCCAGGTTCTCAACACTCGTTCCTGCGGGAACATATGCTTTATCCAAAACCTTCGATAAAGCTTGTCGGTGGTATTGCGAACTCATTAATAGTGCCAAAATAGAGATTTGGGATGGTGTCATCTCTAAATGTTTCACAATTGAGTAATCTTTTGGTTGCATACGCCTCCAAAATTCCTCAGCCTCTCCTTCAGTGATTAGCCTTTTCTGTGAATCCTTTTTGTTCGTCAATTCCTCAGGGATATAGCATCGTCCCGACCGTGTCATCCCGACCGCATCATCCCTTGGGCAGCAGTGGTTTGTACAATGAATTCCTTCCTTGATGGGGGAGGGTGCACCTGACTTGAAGCCATCATCACTATAAACGGGGCTTTCTCGTCGACACTTAAGGCAGCCACAGCCCTCTCTATCTTTTTTACCTCTTCTGCCCTTTTGGGTTTGTCAGAGTTCACCTTAGTAATGATCTTGCCAGATGCCCATTCACCCTCGATTTCAATCATATTAATGATTAACTGTAGGTCCCCCATGATTGGGCAATGGATTACTGTTAATATTTGGTGTAGGTGCCTGGAGCGTGATGACCTTCTGATCGATTAAATCCTGGATCCTATGTTTCAGGTAGATACAATCCTCAGTATTGTGCCCCACTACTCCTGAATGATAGGCACAATATTGACTTGCATTAAAAAATTGAGAGTTGGGATTGACAGGCCTTGGCTGTATTGGTTGCAAATGACCAGCATTCTTTAATTTTTCAAACAATTGGGTGCGACTTTCAGCTAATGGGGTAAAGTTTTGGGGAGGTTACTTTTCGTGGTTTGGACGTGGGGGGTTATAATGGCTTTGATTTGTAGAAGGAGGTACTTGGTGATAATTTGAAGGCGCTTGGGAATTTATTCGATTATTTGGAGGAGTGGATTGGAAATAAGACTGATAATTGGGATGTGGAACTGGGTATTGGGGAAAGATATTTGGCAGTGGAGCTTGGTATGAGGATTGGAGGTTTGGGAGTGGAGCTTGGTATTGGGGAGAGATATTTGGTTGTGGAGCTTGGTATTAGGGGTGGGCATAGAATACATGTTGAAGGCTCGGTGATGGCGGAGAAGAAAAAACATTCCTAGAGTTGAACCTCTTTTGCGTTTTTGTAATAGAATCAGCAGAAATCACACCTACATCTTTCTTTTTCTTCTTTGAGAACATGACAGTCCCAGACGACGTCGGGGTTTTGGAAATTTTCCCTGTCCGAATGCCTTCTTCCAATGATTTTACTATTTTTACCAAGTCCGCAAAAGTTGCCCTGACAGCGGACACCATCCTGGTATAATATTCTCCTTCTTGAGCGCGAGAGAACACAAATACCATATCTTCCTCAAACATGGGGAGTTGCACTTTGGCAGCTTCTTTCCTCCAACGAAAAGCATAGTCTCAAAAACTCTCATCATTTCGTTGTTTGATCTGATCTAGTGAATATCGACCAGGGACTATTTCAATGTTGAATGCGAACCTGTCAAGGAAACCCTTGGCCAATGCTTTCCAACCAGTCCATATTTTTGGCTCCTGAGACATGAACCATTCTAAGGCTTCGCCGCTTAAACTTCGACCGAATAAGCGCATCAACAACGCCTCATTTTTCCCTATCCCTACCAGTTGCTTACAGTACCTTCTCAGATGGGCCATTGGGTTTCTGGTATCGTCAAACATTTCAAACTTAGGGACTTTGTACCCATCTGTTAGGTCTACTCTCGGGTGAACACATAAGTCATCATACCCCAAACCGTCGTGGTCCCTGACTCCATGAGCCTCTTTGATCCTCCTGATCTCTTCCTTCATAGCTAGCAAATTTTTTTCATGCTCGATCCTCCACTCTCTCTTGTTCTCCTCATAATGGTCCATCTCAATATTAGGAAGGGGTTCATAGATATCAGGGGATATGATGGCCTGAGGGGGATTTGGAAGGGGGGCTTGATTTTGCGTATGAAAGGAATTTGGTTGGTAAGTGGGGAGGACGTTTTGGAAATGGGAAAAATTCTGTGGACTTTGCGAGTAGTTTGACGGAATCTGAGAGGGGTTTTGCGGATTTGGAAATGAATTTGGGGGATTCAAAGGTAGGTTTGACGTATTTTGTGGGTTTGAGAGTGAATCTTGCGGATTTGGAAATGCATTTTGTTGATTTGAAAACGTGTTTTGAGGATTTGGGAATGGATTCGGAGATGGGTTCTGTGGGGTTAGAGATGGATTTTGCGGATGGTAGGCGTTTGGGTTATTTTCACGATTGGTATTTTGGACAAATGGGGGAGTGGAGACAGACGATACGTTATTTGGATGATCCCCAAGAGTAGGGGTGCTGAGAGGAAGAATTTGGAGTCGAGTCCCATTTTTTCTCGGAGCGGGGGCATTGACGGTGATGGACAAGTTAGCCAAATACCGAGTGTGATTTATTTCTTACTGAAGCATTTCTAACTTTCTCGCAAGTTCCGGAATCATCTCATTCTGTTCCGCTATCACATTGTCCCGGATAGTCAGTCCGCTTTCTTCGTCATTTCCTGTCATTTTTAAATGATGGTCAGAGGATGGAATTTTGTGCGTTTTCGATCGAGTGAAGTAGGGATGTTCTGCCAGCTTATATCAACACGGAGTAATTTCTATTATTTGTAAAGTAAAACAACTCAAAGGCAGATGTGTTAGTTTCCGTATTGGGTAAGTAATGCAAAATATTTGACAGGAAATAACCACATAAAGTTGTTTGAGTCATAGACAAATTCATCCATAGGACATAGTGGATAAACTTGCCTTTGATCCAAACAAACGCACATAAGCACATAAAATAGTTATATCACACAAAAATATTATAATAACGTGTATCCTAGCTGGGGTGACCCTTTTTAAGCCAAGGGTTCAGGCCTAACGATTTTTGAAGAAAATATATGCTTCCTCGAAGTCAATCCATTAACCCCCACTTATATAGACACGGAAAAGGGCATAAATGCCTACAAAAGATAATGAAAAGGGGATACAATCTTTAGGGAAAAAGGGAAATAACATGAAAGAAGATAAGTTCCCGCGCAGGGGAAATAGAAAAACTCGCTACTGGAGGCTCCTTCGTCTGCCTTTGCTTTCTTTGCCTTGTTTACCTCTTGTGCTATTCGATACCTATTGATGATAAGATGACTCCCGCATAATTGTGCCTTACTGTCGTAAGTCATTTTCCCTATACTATCGAGTTGAGAGGCCATGCTATCATCCAAATTGATTAAACACTGCTTAGCATCATCAGCCTCTTGCCTAGCTCTTTTCAGCTCTTCCTTCAACATACGTATTGTTAAAGCGTCCTCCATGTGTACCTGCCATAGCGAGATTTCACTTTTCTAGAACTCATTTTGTAGCCTGTGGAGCCGAACTTGATGCTCGAATTCTACATCCACAACCCGAGTGGGCACATTTGGTCTCGGAATCAATGCTCCGGCAAGGCTCTTTTTCAACCACTCCTTGTAAGTGGCGTTGACTTCAGGGTCATGCTCTATACGAAAAGTCACTTCCATCCACCTTCTTCTTCTCCATCCATTTATCATGCCGTCTTTGAGCGGAGACTCACTTTCATCATATTCGATGAAAAACCTAAGTATGGAATCTATTTGTGGTGCCTCCTGCTTGATCTCGAATTTCCTAAGAACTCTGCCAGTATTGTAGGGACGGGTCCCTCTGAGACCGAGAAGCACTAGGAAAGGCCGCTTGCCCCTCGAATGGTGTATTTCCCTGAACGAAGAGAGTTAATGGACCATTGCACATCGTCATCTCTTAATTCCCCGAAAGTCTTAAACCAAAATTCGTGAGATGCTTCCCTTTTGAACTTGTGTAGAAACAACCACATATCGTGCGAAGCCAACATATCCACCCTTGTTTTATGATCAGGTTGTACCATTCTCGAATCCTTTACTATATGCTTCATCATCCACTATTGTAATATGAGGTTGCAACCTTGAAAGAAATGATTTTTGACTTGACACCTTCCCAAGGCTCGATATATGTCGGCGACAATCATGGGAGCTAAATTGTGGAATAACTTGTTAGAATCGTAATCTACTCCAAAGAAAAGTGCATGAGCCACCGTAACAACCCTTGGATGAATTGTGCTATTTTCCCCCTGTGGGAACACCATGGTTCCGAGTAGACCTACCGCAAACGCAAAGGCTCTCAGCTCCTTCCATTTTGCTTCGGACTCAAATTTATGTCCAAATTTGTGGAAGGCATTAATCTTCCAAACCGATGATACAACTCCCAAAAAGTGATATTTGCTCCATCACATTCCCCTTGCCAGGTGTCGTCGTCAGTTAAAAAAGCCTCTTTGATTGTTTGACGGTCCTACACGGCAGGAACTAAAATGTTCTTATCAAGTTTTTCCTTTCTCTTGAAACACATTTCAATACTCTCATAGAAAATTAACACTTCTTCGATGGTAGGAGTCAATTCCACATCCCCGAAGCGAAACACCATATTCTGATCATCCCAAAAAGTGGTAAGCACGTGGATCATTTCGGGCCAAGTATTCATTTCGATCAATGAAGGTAAGTATCCGATGTGTGTTCTAACAATTTTTCTCTCTTCTGCGCTTATATAGTCCCACCATAGTTTCAGGTAATCGTCGGGTTTAGTAACCATCTTGAACTTCTCGTGAGAATGCAATTGAGCCATACCTACATGAAAGCAAACAAAGATAAGCCTTCCCCCGTCCCCCAAAGGGTAATGGATTGAATTAGACAAGCATATATTTCTTCAATACATAAATATGATTCATCTATAATTGAATTGGGGTCAATAGACTCAGGGCAGGTTTTTTAATGGGCCCAATACCCCGCTCGGGTATTGGGTCGTCCTAGGCTCATGCCTGAAATAGGGTTTTGGTTTCGCTCTATCCTAGGTATCTAGAGTGGGTTTGAACACTGTTTCTCAAGCGGACAACTTGAGTTTGAAAATACAAACAGCCATCAGACGACTCACGTGCTAATAAACTGTTTGTATTTCCAACACATTTTTGGAATTGATCAATAGGGATCGGGATACCCACGAAACCCCAAAATAGTTTAAATAATGTAGGAATATGCCATGAGATGCGATAATTAAACTCTACAGAATCGAAACACATAAACATATAAACAGTTAATCAAAAGACAAAATCAAACATTTGGTTAGAACCTAGTTAGAGATCCCCAACAGAGTCGCCATTTCTGTTTTGCGGAAATTTTGACTTTTGAAAGAGTCGCCACTTAATTTTGAAAAGAAATTAAGAAGCCTTTAGAGAGTTACTTAAAACGATTCAAAACAGGAAAATCATTTTAAGTTAGAGATTCTGAGTAAACGATTCTTATTAACGTTTTAGGAAGGTGTTAGGCACCTAAAACGTTCGCTAACTTGCGGTTATCCGAACTGTTTGAAACCATCTTTTGATTAAATTCTGAAAAGATTAATTTGTTGAAATAGTGATTTGATTTTTTTAAAGACTTGTGTAAAATAGATTTAGGCGACTTAGTAGGGATTTTAACTAAGTCTAAACAAAACTAATAAGCAAATAAACACATAAAAGGGGAAGGGAGGAGAAAGTAAAGGATTTAAGCCATTGGGCCCAAATCAACGAGACCTGTCCTAGTCTAATTGGGCTTCCGACCCATTTCACTTGTCCTAAACTATTTTTCGAGCCTTTGGCTCGAGTCTTGCTCCACCTGTATTAAATACAACTTCGAATTCGAAGCCCAAATGAACGAATAATGAAAGAAAAAAGAGGAAATAAACGATAATAAAATGACAACAATAGGTAGATAATGACAATAAATAAAGAAACAGAAATGAGGCTCAGGCTTCGTCGTCGCCTTAAGTATGGAATTTTAACCCATTATTCCTCTTTTGACTTCTTGTATCTATATGCCATGCAATTTTCTTTTCAAAGTCTCCTAAAGGATGGGCCTCCATGGCCCACCGCGAAATGCAAGGGAAAAATTCTGTTTGGACTCTCAAGCGGGTTCATGCAAAGCAAGAAAGTAATGACCATTAATATGTGATCAACTAAGAAAGAAAATAAAAAGGGGAGTTAAAGGAGAAAAACACAAATATTCAATCAAGGAAATAAATAAATAAAATAAGATGTATGACATATGACTATCTGAAGGAAAGACATCACAGAGCAAACTAACTCATAGTCAGTCACAACAAAGCCACAAGGTTAATGAGAAGTGTGAGGGTGCGTTCATATAGGCAAACAACATGCTGATTCAAAATCTTCCCTATGCGTACCCTCAAAATCCCAGAAGATTAGTTGGAAAATAACAAATAGAAAACTCAAAATATCGGACCATGAAGAGGCAATCAAAGAAAATTAATTTGAGCAAAGCGGGAGAATTTCCCTTACATCAAATGCACTGCCACCTGCTTAAATCTTTCATATTAATTAATGAGTTGAGGAACTTTAGCTAGCACTAGCAATCCACCCAAATAATTGACATCAAACACATCTTCAGAACACTATATAAAACACCAAGAATGAAACACGGGGAATCCCAAACACATAACGAAAGACTCGTTTCTCTTAATGGTCAAAATAATCTTTTCACATATTAGAACCTCAAAATTTAAACATTCAGGCTTCGAACGAAACGCGAAGGATGTTCATAAACCGGGTCATTTCAAATTCAAGATCATATCTTCATGATACAATATCATTCAGACTCAAATACAATATCGAAGGGACCCTACCCATCCTCTTTCAATAAGACAAGTACATTTTTCTTGGGGATCCAACAAATAGAAATATCGACTTAGAATGAACTCGAAGGTGAAATAACAAGTTCAAACTTTACAATCCCATAATGACAAGAACACTGAGATCAGGTAAACGAACTCTGGAAACCCAAAATTTATCAAACGGAACCAAAATAGGCCACCTTAGTCATGAAAAAATCAACAAAATTCCAACAGAACTTTGATAAGCGCCAAAACATGCGACTCTAACCGTCAAATCAGATAAACAGAACTCTGGCAGCTCTACACTTACTAAATAAGTCAAAATATTGAACCTTACCCACAAGATCAGATAGAACAACATACCCGCACCCTGAAACTATGAAATAAATGCAAAACACGAACTTGACGTAGGATCGTTTGTAACAGGATATTATTAGCCCTACAACTATTAACACGTGAAACTTTTACGTAATACCAATTATATCACGATACGTCGGCTAACCAGTGAAGTGAAACAGTGGATTAAATCCATGATCAATACCAATACACAACAGCGAATCGAAAAACTAATTAACAAGGTTAAAATCAAGTAGCAGATTACGAAGTTGAGACAGGCGTGTGAGACTCAAGCAGTATTTCTTAACAGCGAAGCTGGCGATTTGACACCACACATAATTATATGACAAGCAATAATTTCAGCAAACTATGCTTTGTGGTCTTAAAGACCTCTACAATAGACAGCCCAAACAGACAACCCAGCATCATTCACGATACACAGATAACTATTTCTATGAAGAAAGAGGGATGAAGCAGGAAACATATACTGAGTAACAAAAAAAACAGGAAGGAAAATGCGGATCATTACAAAAGGGGCAAATCAACCATGCCAATGATGCATTTCGGAGTTAAGACTGTTGAAGATAAAAACTGATTCTACATAATAGGGTTTCCTGATCAGCCATGGACAGACTTGGTTAGTATTATTTTGACAATATTTCCTTTACAGTTGTAGCACTACTTAAAATACATATTATGTTACTTGTAAATATATATACAGGTACACATATGTATTTTTACTATGTTTTTAATAATATTTTAATAATATTTTCTTTACAGTTGTAGCACTACTTAAAATACCTTTTATATTACTTGTAATTACATATGCAGTTGCACATATGTAGTTTTACTATGTTTTTTATTATTTAACAAAGGATGTGTTAAATTTTAAATTGCATATGTATTTTATATTACATACACATGCTAAATTTAGTATACAAATAGTTTGAATGATCTAAAATTTGTGGTGTTAATTACTGCAGCAAATTGATGTTTGCTTTTATTACTTGAGAAAGAAGTCGAAGTATTACCCCAACAGGTCTTACAAATTCAGCGTAGTAGATTGCAACTTTCTGAACATAATTACGTCTGTTCATGATGTTTATTCTGTGGATGATGCAAATCTTACAGCGGGAGGACAGGTGGCCCATCGTAATGAATACATAAATGGGTTCTGTATGCATGCTGCTATGCCATGACATATGGTGGAAGACATTTATATTTCAGTCAATACAAAGGAAAAACATCATTTGGTGCTAGCGGTTTTATCCTTCTTAGAGAGGTGTATATTCTTATATGATTCATATGAATCATCTAGTCATTATTCGACTATTTTTGCTGAGATCGAGAAATTAGCTGTGATTATCCCATTGTGTCTCCAACAGTCTGATTTCTACGTTAAGAAAGGAATTGATGTTGAAAATCATCCAAGATACAAAGACAAAGATTCGTTAGATATGTTTGATGTGTTATTTCAAGAGAATTTGTCTCAACAACCGAGTGAAAACTTGTAAGTTATTTATTTACATATCACAAAATTGTATGTTTGTAAAAAATATATTTTAGTTATTAATAATTTTTTTCTTATTTTTGTAGTGATTGTGGTCTCTATATGGTTACATATGTAGAGTGTCTTTCTTATGGTCACAAAGTTCTTGCGAATGAATTCGATCCCAATGCACTCTGTATAAGATATGTTGCACTTTTGTGGGACTATGGGATCCGAAAACAAGACGTAAATGCTCATAGTGATGTCGAAGCATCTTTGAGGCCTGCAAGGCAAAGTAGAATAACTATTGTCGCTGAAGTTTTTGATGGATGATGGATTGATTACTTTGTATACTTTAGAAGCTGATTTATGGATGTAGGTTCTGATTTTACAAACTAATTTTGATGTTTTGAAGTAGTTCTAATTGTAGGTTATAATAGTACTTATTTTTAACTGAATGAAATTAATTCAGTTTCGAAGTTTAATTTGAGTATTTTATGCAGTTCTATCTTTTACTGTGTGATTTAGCTAAAAAATACATATGTAGTGTTCATATTATGCTTAAAATACATATGTAGTATAAATCAAGTGTTTTTAGCTTAAAAATACATATGCAATGTTACGATTAAGCATTTCAAAAATACATCTGGACCATACCTAAAATGTATTTTAATATATTTTCATTTATTATCAATATAAATGCGAATTTGAATTAAATATAAACTTGTGTTTTTTAAGCAGTTCTTTTTTTTATTATGAGATTTTAGTTACAAAATACATATGCAGTGTTCTCATTTTGCTAAAAAATACATATGCATTATAAATCAAATTTATATAACCTAAAAATACACATGCAATGTTAAGATTATGCATTTCAAAAAGATACACCTTGATCATACCTATTATGTTTTCAATAATTATCATTATAAATGAGGATTTGAATTAAAGATAAACTTGAGTTTATTATGCAGTTATTCAATTTATTGTGAGAGTTTAGTTACAAAATACATATGCAGTGTTGATATTTTTGCTAAAAAATACATTTGGATTATTTATCCTAAAAATACATATGCAGTGTTAAACTTAAGCATTTTCAAAATACATATTAATCATACCTAATATGTATTTTGATATGTGTTCATTTAATATCATTATAAATAAGAATTCGAATTAACGATAAGTTTGAGATTTTAATGCAGTTACATAATTTATTGTGAGATTTTAGTTACAAAATACATAATGCAATGTTGATTTTTTTCTTAAAAATACATATGGATTATTTATCCTAAAAATACACATGCAGTGTTAAGTTTAAGCATTTCCAAAATACATATTGATCATATCTAATATATATTTTGATATGTGTTCATTTAATATCATTATAAATGAGAATTTGAATTAAAGAGAAGTTTTAGGTTTTAACGCAGTTACATAATTTGTTGTGAGATTTTAGTTACAAAATGCATATGCAATGTTGTTGTTGTTTTTTCTTAAAAATATATATGAATTATACACCAAATGTATTTTTAGCATATAAATACATATGTAGTGCTAACATATATTTGCAGAATATGTCATATGTATTTAAATCATTGAACAATTAGGAACCAAATAAGTGTTTGATTAATCACAGTTACCAACTTTAACCTAAAATATATATACAATGTTAAAAATACATATGAACTGTAGCTTCAAAGTATATATGCAATGTTCAGATTTTGCAACATATACATATGCAGTATTCAGATATTACTGTGTTCAATTGTCAAATGATGCATAAATGCATTAATTCAGAAAAATAGTTCATGATTATAAAAATTGAAAATAAAATTTTAAGCAATAATACGAAAGAAAAAATGTATCATTTGTGATATTTCCTACAAGAACGCCTATTGTGACCCTTAGCCCCACAACCACCGCATGAGTTGATGTTCTTCTTTTCAAACATATCCCGGCCTAATTTTTCACGATCCTTTTTTGCAGGTCTTCCTGGAGGTCTTTTGAATTTTGGAGGCAGTACTATTTCACCAAGTACGCTCTCTGGAATTATCCAGTCATCTTTGTGTGGCAATGGGTAGATGGGAACATCTTATGTTTTCAAAACAGTTTTTGATTTAAACAAATCACAACAGTATGACCCCTTCTCAAAATTCTTTCTCTCTAACACCGCACAAGCATGTACACATGGTATCTCATCTAGTTGAAATGCTTTACATGAGCATTTTTTTCCTTGAGGCAAACAATGAAGTGTTTTTATTTATCGTGTACCGTATACACATATTCTGTGGCTGGTACAACCTGATATAAAAATAAAAAGTTAAATGCAATGTTATAAAAAGATGAATTCCATATTTTATGATATGTTGTAAGCACACCAGCATTTTGCAGGAAAAATACATATGCAATAAAAATACATATGCAAAGTACATCATTTTTTCTGAGCATCCAAATACATATGCAGTGTTAATAATTTTTAATACAAAAAATACATATGCAGAATACATATTATGTTTTTATATGTTCATATTATTTATGTTGTATATCTTTTCATTAATTTACAACTGAATGGAAAGTATTTTCATACTTATATTTTCATAATTATAAATTCCACAAATCTAAAAGGTCAAACCGTCATACGAGTACACAAAGCCTCGTTCTCTTTGAGTATGTCATTAAACTTTTCAATGAGTGTTGAGAAGGTATATGAATCTTGTTGTCTATTTTCGCATTTTCATTTTACAAACAGTAAACGAACTTCCTCAAGAAAGTCATAAATTGACAGTTTTCTAACTGATACAAGTACTATATTTGTTGACTCCGCAATATTTGAAGTCAAAGTCCATCCTTGGTGAACTGTTGCATAGGATCTAGCCCACTTTTCGTAACCAGCTAAATCCAAATATTTCTTCACCCTAATATCAACTGCCTCATCTTTTTTCATTAGCATGTGGAATTCTAACTTTGAATATGATTTGGCCATTGTATAAAAGATCTCCGACAATGCATCGTGTGATTTTCTGTAAAGTTTTTTCACATTTTTTTATAGATGCCACATACATGTGTAATGTGGAACATCTTTATACACATCACCAACAGCCTTATGATGCTTGGATTCCGATCAGACACAACACACATGTTTTGTCTTTTCTCATACGCTTCCTTTAGATTCTCAAAGAACCACGTCCAAGATGCATCATTTTCAGAATCAATCACACCATATGTCAAAGGGATTATATGACATGTATATATAAAACAATTTTGCGCAGTCAAATATAAATACATATAGAAACTGCATATGTATTTTTTAAAAATACAGGTAAATAAAACTGTATATTTAATCAAAGAAATGGTATCAATTACATATAATAAAATGTAGACTAACATCACTATCAAACATAATCAATTTTACATGTTTCATTCATGAAACTTTAAAAATATATGTAATTTTATACAAATATGTATATATCTAGTGGAGATATGTATTTTCAAGTGATACACATAAATAAAAAAAAATATAACCAGTTATACAACGTAATTATTATAAAATGATACTAACCTGCTCCATCCACTGTACATACAGTTACAAATGCCCCAGCATACATTCCTCTCAAATGACTAATATCAACAACTACGACTGATCTACAATGATCGAATCCCTTAATGAATGCATGTAGAGCGATAAATACATACAAGAACTCATTCTCATCTGTCTTCTTCATTCTTATATGTGACTCCGAATAGGCAAGATTCAGTACATATAAGTATGATGACAGTTTACCGTAAGATGCTGATGGTTTATCCCTCAACTCTTCTAATGCTCTTTCCTTGGCCCTCCAACATAAGTGTATGTCAAATCCATATCAAAATTTTCCTTCATGTCATTTCTTATTTTCGTCATACTATATTTTTATTTGTGGTTTATGAATTTCTGTTTAACCATACCACCTAACATACTAGTAGCATGCACCTTTGGATAGATATTGTCCTTCACCGGGCAACTATGTTGAGGACTGAATTCTGTTATTCTAAACATTCCAGTTTCTCCCATGCCTGATGCACGCATTAAAAACTTGCAGTTTCTTGATTTGTAAAACAATGTATAACTGCATCCAACATAATTTAATACATTCAAAATACATATTCAAACTAATATTAAACAAGAACAGAGTCATATAGAATGTACGTATGTTTTCTTACTTGACCTTTTACTTCTCGTTTGAAACTTCTCCCTAATTAAATAGTCCTTCATGACTGACTTTAAAAAAAAATTGTCAAGTAAACCTGGTCTTCCTCAACATGCTTGTGATGTGGGTCTAAGATAATCGCCTCAATAGTATCCATTTCAAATACATTTTATGCTTGTGTATCTAGAGAAACCACCAAAGCTCCTTCATTTGTTGTATTTATCACTGTTTGCAAGTTGTCACAGTTGGTTATTCTTTCAGCAACACATATAGATGAACTTGCCACATTGCTCCTTACAACTTTCTCCAAAATGCTTACATATAAAAGAAGATAATTCATGTCTTGTATATGTTTTTTCTGAAAAATAAACACCTTTAAACCCATATCATTATGTATTTCTATCTGCCTTGCATTAACAGTGATTTGATATTCTGCTAGAATACATTTGTTGGTTAAATCCACACTTAAGTGAGATGGCAAAACATCGTGCAACTCAACGAATGTTGCTGATGTGCTCAACAGTATAGCATCAGTGACTATTCTTCGAAGTTTTTTTCGTACGTCCATCGATTAGAGTGCTTCACAAGGACTGGTATGCTTCCCATTTCTACTTGATTTAACCAAAAAATAAACAAATATACATATTTGTCAAAATGTAACTTGTTAAAACACACACTTTTCAGCTTTAAGTGCAATCAAAGTTACATAGCAAACATCTCCATTCAAAATATACATTTAAACAAAATTTGTTTAAAGTAAAATTCAAACACAGCAAAAGTTTTCAACCAAATACAGAGGCTTTTGAATCGAACGGAAGTAAAACATGTATAAAATATATTTTCACATATACAGTTATACTCTCAAATTCCGACAAGCAAAATAAAAATACATATACAGTGTTAACATTAAGCATATCAAAAATACATATGCAGTGTTAACATTAAACATAACAAAAATACATTTGGAACATACCTAATTTGTATTTTGATATGTGTCAATAGATTTTCAGAAACTACTGAATCGAACTAAAGTAAAACATGTATATAATATACTTTCACATATACAGTTATACTCTCAAATTTCGACAAGCAAAACAAAAATACATATGCAGTGTTAACATTATGCATATCAAAAATACATATGCAGTGTTAACATTTAACATAACAAAAATACATTTGGAGCATACCTAATTTATATTTTGATATGTGTCAATAGAATTTCAGAAACTACCAAATCGAACGAAAGTAAAACATGTATAAAATATATTTTCACATATATAGTTATACTCTCAAATTCCGACAAGCAAAACAAAAATACATATGCAGTGCTAACATTAAGCATATCAAAAATACATATGCAGTGTTAACATTAAACATAACAAAAATACATCTGGAGCATACCTAATTTATATTTTGATATGTGTCAATAGAATTTCATCACATTCAACAGTTGAATTCGATCATTCATTGATCTAGGATTTCAGAAAATAATTGAATAAAATTCAAATCGAAATTTGTTTAAATTATGTTCATGATCGATTATACAATAAAGTGAAAATATTCTACAAAGCTTCACAATTTGTTCAATTGTTAAACCGATCAAAATAACAACAAATGATCCTCAAATAAATAGTCGAATACTGAAATTTTAATACCTGGAACAACTTCTAAACTGAAATTTTGCAACAAATAGTTGAATTTCGAAGGTTTTTGTTATGTATGTTGAATGTACTCCTGCATCGCTTATAACTCGAATTTTGTTTACAATTTTTTCATAAAAAATTTAACGGCGACAACAAAAAACTAGATAGGAGCATCAGTAATGGTAGAAACAAAAAATTAAACCGGAAAACATTAATGATTACGTACCTTAAACAACAGTAATGGTTGAATTTGCAACTGATAATTGAATTCGAACAAATTGAAATGAAGAATCTGTAATTGAATTTGATTCATCTAAATTAATGCTTCGTTTCGAAACTGCTGTTGATTTTGAAGAAGATACTGTCGAATTAGTAGAAATTGCTCAGAAAAACGAACAACAGATTTTGATTTTGCTATTTTTTTTTCGAATGAACTCGTTAATGGAGAAAATTGAAATTTGAAATTTGTTTACTGTTGTTAAGCTATAACGGAAATCACGTGATTGAAGTTGTTTTAATGAAAAAGGAATCTACAAATTTAATTAATTGATAATTATACTATATTTATCTCAACCAATTTCAGTTATTTAAGGGAAGTAAAAATAGTTGTATATGTATTTTTATAGCAACATTTTTTAAAAATACAAAATATAAGTTGCTACAAAATATAATTATGAAACTGTTGTTATAAAACTAATAATTAGGACCTTAAGTATGTCATTTCTGAATTTTGCCCTTTATTTTCCTCCCCAGGCCACCCCTTCCTACACAGCCCACCGCAATCCCAGCCCTTCCCCTCCCCCTATAACAATATCTATCACTTTATCCCTATTAGGGTTATTTATCAGATGGATTGGGTGGATAATTATGCTTAACGTTTTGATTTATTGATTATCACATTTTAAATGTATCCAATTAATAAGATGTCGGTTGATTCGATATCAAATTAATACTTATCGGGTGGTTAACAAACAATGTATTCGCAAACCTTTATGGTACCTCTTTTTTTCAATGAAATATATCCAAGTTAATTAGAAAGAGGAAAAAGGGACTTCTCTCATTGTATATTAACTACAAAATGCAATGAGAAAAAAAATGTGCTAAATAAAATTTGATTTCACACAGTAAGACTTTAAAATGTTGTATATCAGATTGGAGATCGAGGCTTCACCGCTTTAAGCTTTAGATCCCCCCTTCTAGGTTGTTTTTTGAAACATATTTCATATACTTATGGGTAAAAGGTGAATATCATAATGTTTAGATTGGCGATTCACCCAATAACAAAATTGAGTAATCTGCATCCGCATCACATAAAATTTTAGTCCATGCACCATTCATTAATCCAATAACCCAATATCAATAAGTTAGTAAGTCAATTTTGTCGTTGAATTATCGATAATGGTTAAGTTAATTTTGTGGTTAGGGTATTAGTAATTGTTTGATTTTGAACCACCCCTATTCATTTTCATTGCTTTGTGTTAAACATACATACAAATCTTTTTAGCAAAAAAAAAATTCTACTTTCATACTGTACACACAAGAGAAAAAAATGATTGAATTAATATTTTATAAAGAGAAAAAAAAAAAAAAAAAACATCATGGATATCCAATTCACCACATATCCATACTTATTCCCGTCCCTTGTACCAAAGGACCCCTAATGTACAAACGCTTTCTCTACTAAGCATGCTTGCCTTCCCTGGCGCAATAGAAGGAAAATCCAGCTGAGTTGCAAGTATTTGGGAGTGAACTATGAAAATGGTAGATACTTGGACTAGTTTATTGTCTAAGACTTGGAATTCCCTCTCCTCCTTAGAATTTGGACCAGAAAATTTTGGTAGTCCTTAGTACATGTCTTATGTATTTGTGGATCAAATTCTGGCAAAACGGCAAAAGCATAAGATTTCTATACATGATATATTTTCCAAATTATCTGAATGTAGATAATTGGTTTAAAATACTGGTAGAATGTAATATCAAAGAGTTGTGGTTTGAGTTTGCAACACGATATCCTGGAAAAAAGTTGCCTGAAGTAATCTTTGCTGCCAAAGCTCTAAATTAGGTGGATTTAAGATTGAACTACCCTCAAATGACATAAAGTTTTCCTCTTTGCGAGAGTTACACCTTGTGAACTCTTTTCTGGACGACCAATTGCTTAAAAGCTATATGCACAATATGTAGTGATTTAGAAGTTTTGTCTTTTATAGGATTTTATGGACCAATCAGTTTACAAGTTGCAGGTAATTTACCTAAACTGAGATCAGTACATTTGGCATCTTGCCCTCCTGAATTCCAGATGGTTGATATTGCAGCACCTAATATGAAAGGCCTATACATTAGATCCGATAGTTGGGACCTGAATTTATTAATCGAAATAAATGCTTGTGTAACCCTCAAACGTTTGGAACTCAGCAGATTGGTTGTGACTGACCAATGTTTAGAGAACCTTTTATCAAATCTACCCAACCTTGAAATCTTTGACTTATATTATTGTTCATCATTGAGGACCCTGAAGATCTCAAGTAACCGACTAAAGTGTCTTACATTATTCTCGTGCAACAATCTGATTGAGGTTGATCTGGATACACCTAACTTATTAGGCTTTTCATCTGATGTTCGTTGTGGAAATGATATGGTTAATCCCTTGCCCGCTTTCCATCTGAAAGCTTCACCTCTGCTGGAAGTTAGTCCCGAATTGATTCCAGAAACCCTTGACACTCACTGGTACTCTGAGCTCACGAAGTCTCTCGGTAGTTTTAATCATTCCAAGGCTATTTCCATATGCTGTGACGATTACAAGGTATCTGCAACACATTGTCTACTTGCCCTGCCCGAATAACTACTTCTGCATTTCTCATATTTCTTTTTTTTTTCGTGCAGACGATAGTTATACCCAAAGACATGGGAGATACCTTGCTTCCTCCACTTTATGGCACTAAGCATTTGCACATACAAATTGAGAGTCATGTGAAACGCCCAGATGTGGTGGGCATTGTTGATAGTTTGCTTCGGTTTTCTCCTCAAGTGGACACCCTATCTTTTAGCAGGACTGTAGACTTAGAGATTCTGAAGGTAATTCGCTAAGCTTTCAAAGGCACTAACATCATAGTATGTACGAAAAGATTAGTTGCCTGCACCTTTTGTTCTTTATGTATGATTGTCCTTGCGTTACGTTTGCTTTCTTAAATGCCTTTTGATTCTTTGTTTTAGTGTCAAAAACTTCATACGTGGTTTCAAATCTGCTGTTTACCTAGCAGTATTCCAGTTGTGTGCAAATTAGCCAGAACCTATACTTAGTGAACCAACATATACAAAATTGTATCACCTACAAACTCGTAATTTTGAGCCTATTATAAAGGTTACCAAAATCTCTGTAGCCCCTTAAATGTTGTTTATATAAACTTTTTCCCTAGAAATATTTGCAAATGTGTTTGTTTGTTGACTGGTTAAGGGTCAGGGTCCTTGGTGAGTCAATAACTTAAACGTTCGCTCAACTTTGGACTTTTATCCCAGAAAGTCACTTTAACTTTAAACTTTACTCAGAAAGTCACTCAATTTTAGATGTTTTATTCAGAAAGTCACCCAACCCATTTTATTATTTTTTAACTAATTTTTGCTTATGTGGAATTTCTTTTTTAATAACAAAATTCTGAAAAATATAAAATATCCATTTAATGACCCTTTTACTCTTTCTTTCATTTGATACCTACATTTAAATGCTTGAGAGCCTACAATATTTCAATAGTTCATCTTAATTCATATGACTTGCAATCACTTTCTTGATAGAGAATTTTTAGCTATTGTGTCCGTTATTCTTTAGTTACATTTTTATTCTTAAATTATGTTCACACATGATATCGAAAACAGCCTCTCTTCTTCGTTAGAGGTAGTGGTATGGTCTGCGTACACTCTATCCTCCTCATACCCCACGAGGTGGGAAGTTGTTGTTGTTCACACATGATATATTTTTACTTATTAGATTAGGTACATATTAGTTGGAAATTTCATGTTGGCAAAATGATTAGATTAGGACTCCTAGAAAGCATAGGAACACAAACATACTAATATGACTAAAAGCTATTCTCAACTAATTGATGCCGCTTACATAGATCTTTCTCTTTTATTTTGCTCTATTTTTCACTAGGTCTGCATGAATTCATAGAAATTGTAGGTCTTTCAAGATAATTTCCTTCCATGTAATTTTAGGTCTACTATGGTCACTTTTAGCAGCTTCACTCATGGTTTCCCATCTACAAATAGGTGTTAAATTAAAGCAAGAATGTAAATACTGGTGAGTCCTCATATTGTATTTTTTAGCAGCCAACAAAATGAATCGTACATGCAAGATGTTGTCTCATTGGGGTATGCATGCTACATAATGTAACTAAAACTATAGGATCGTTTAGGTATAAGCAATTCAATCTTAGGCTTATATTTCTTGAATTCAAAGGCACTTGGTTGCATATGTTGGCTTCACTTCTCAAGTTTACATTTCCTGAGGTATATCCACTTAGATAAAATCACATTAGGTTTCTAAATAGTTTTACATCATTTGATAAACAAAAGAGAGCTTGACAATTCACCAACTACATTTAGTAAAACTAAAGATCCTACTTCCCCTCTAATCAGAATCTAGGCTCGTCAGATTAAGCAAGTTCAGCCCCTACTTTGGTGTTGTTTTTTCTTAGTTATGATTTATCTGTGATTGTAAATTCCATTTACAGTTCTAACAGAGATATTTTCTTTCAAATATCACATGTATTTCAAATTAATGAAAAATAGAGATGCTTTTTTGATTAAGAGAAACTTCCATTTTGAATTAATCAAAATTCCTTTTCATTTAGGAAATTTCACTTTTATCTAAAAAAAAAATTTTAACAATTGAATTTTAGTTATGATGTTTTTCATGTCGTAGGTATTATTCTGATTTTCAATTAGTTCATTTTAGTTAGACATCAAAAGAAGTTTTGCTCCCTTCAGCAAAATTTCACCAGAATGAAGTGCCAAATGTTTTACTCTTCAATCAATAAAAGAAAGGGTAAAAGGGTCATTAATTAGATATTTTGTATTTTTCAGAATTTTTTTATTAAAAAAAAAAATTCACATAAGCAAAAATTAGTTTAAGAAAATAATAAAATGGGTTGGATGACTTTCTGAGTAAAATATCTAAAGTTGAGTGACTTTCTGAGTAAAGTTCAAAGTTAAGTGACTTTCTGGGATAAAAGTCCAAAGTTGAGTGACGGTTTAAGTTATTAAGTCGATCTATTAGTTGGGACTCACCTTAATTTACCATATTTACACAAATCCCCCTTACATAGTAATTACAAAATGTCAACTAATTATGTATCTTCGTTGGATGCATCGGGAGCTAGTTATGTATCTCCACAGACCCAAAATAATGTATCTTCGTTGGATGTATTATGTATCTTGACAGACTCAAAATCGAAGAAAATGTGTCGGAAACTAATTATGTATCTCGACAGACTCAAAATTGAAATTTTTAGTAACTATGCAAAATGCCGGGATTTTTTGTAATTAAGCTACAAACTGTCGTGATTTATGTTGTTTGCCCTATATGTCTTAAGTTCTTTTTAGGAGACATTTAATCTTTGTGAGATTCATTTAGAACATGCAAAAGGCTTCTAGTATTTTATTACTATTATTATTGTTGTTATAGAATTCATATAGCCGATCTTAGTGCTTGAATATTGAGATTGAGCGTTTGTTGTTATTGTTATTGTTATTCATAATACTAGAACAGCTGAAACGAAGACTCCACAAGCTTTTTCTTTTTGCCGTAAAGAAGACCCAAGTGTATTACAACATATTTCAGTATTCCCACAAAGTAAAGTGGGGCCTGGGGAGGTGTCTGCGCAGACCTTACCACAACTTTAAAGGTAAAGAGGTTGTTTCCGATGAACCCTTGGCTCAAGATACAAAGTATAAACCAGTATAGAAAGGACAAACGGAAGTGAAGTTAGTCATGGCCAAATACTATAGGCAACCTGATAAATCATCCTAAACAGTAGTCATAACAAGATAAAATGACAATTGAAGTGTTGACAGATAATAACCGATCTCAAAGGATAAGAAACATTGTTTCCTATCTGATCAAACTAAACATTGTTTTGATTTACGTAATGGGACGAAGCTTCCCCTTCCATTCACAGTGACTGTTTCCTCTTTTTCCTCTCTAGCCCCCCGAGGTTTGGGGGTGAGGTAGAGGAATTTTGCGCTAGCTATTTATAAGCTGTCTATACTAAAGAATTTTTACCTTTCCTATGTTGGTTTAATGATTGATTTTTTAAAAATAACCGGGGTGCCTGGGTCAACTTCGCGCATCTTGACTAATTCCATGAGATACTGTTCATGGATATATTTATTACCCTTATTCCTTTCGTGCAAATTTGCTTCTAACTTATTATCTCCGGTTTTGTAGTTTACATACAGAGATGCAGCTGATGATGAAGATGAGAAACCTTGTTGTGCATCTCTGCCTTGGAAATGTTGGAGGCATGAGCTAAAGAAAGTTGAATTGCAGCAAGACCTTGGTTTGAAGGAGCGACTGGATTTGGAAAACTACTTACTCACCAACGCAGATATGTTGGAGATAATTGATGAACAACGAGAATGGAGGAATCATAGTGATCCAGTTGGTTGGCAACTTGAACTCCCATCTTGGTGGTGAAGGTTCGATTCCTCACCTTGTAATCCTCTCCCCCGTCATTTCCAAAAAAAAAAAAAAAAAACTAGGATGGACTTCATTAGAGTATCTACACAGGGAAGCTTATGCTTTGTGAGGTGTCACAACAAAATGGTATTTTCACTTGTCACCATGGGTACTAAATTGATGTCATGCATATTTTCCTTTAGCTACAGGATTTGGAAACAGTGAATACTTTGGTAATGGTTCGATGTAAGTATACTTCATATATACTGCAATATTTTCATATTTAATATACTTTGGTTGTTCCTTGTTCGTCTTTCTTGATGTCTGTGAGTTCTCCTTTTTTGGCCTGCTTTTGACAATTCATTTGTGTGCATCTCTTCTTATATAGTTTTGCCTTCTGCGTGTTCGCTGCCTTACCGTAGTGTAAATAAGCCAGTGCCTTATTTTATAGACGTGCAATCACTTAATTATCCAGTTTAGCTAAATGGCAATGGGCAATGTGAATCAATCACAAAAGTTTAGATTGATCATTGCGATGTCTGGTGTGATCATGCATAGTTAACGACTGTTTGTGATAGCTACCAGTTTGGAAGATTGATTGACAACGAGATGAACGACGAGACATCTCTTTGGCAATCTAACGCCATTGATCTTATTAGAGGCAGGCCTTACTCGTAGCTGAATAATTCATTTTCATTAGATTTTGTAATTACATTTTTATTGATTGAAAAGAACAAGTTTTTATTGCCATGCGAAGGGAAGAGTATATCGAAATAAACTAAATTTCGACACTAAGAAGGACAAAAAGGAAAAATATTTTAGATACCAAATATGGAGCTGGAGTTCAGAGACTTTCTTACAAATACAGATTTTGAAAACGCTTCATTTCAGTATAATGTATTATGCTTCTTCCACATTGTCAAGTCTGGCTAATTTTATATTTTGAATAAATATGCTCATTGATGGACAATAGTAAGAGGTTATGCACTTGATGATGATGGGCTTTTCTTGGAGATTGACTCTTTGAGAAGTGGAGTCACCATTGTATGAGAAAATTGTACCTCCAATTAGCAAGCTCTTCCTGCTTTCTTTTTTCTAAATCACGACGAAAAATCTCAGATTAGGGCTAAAGGACGCTCCCTTGTTTGATACGCGCATTGGTGCTCAACTAGATCGCATGTGGAGATAATACGCTTCCTATACAAAAACGACTCCATGTCCTCGTGTATGAATGAGTACTCACCATTCACCACAACCCGGAGCAAGACTTTTGGTTAAGGGTGTTTATATGTTTATATTTTCCCTTGGGCAAAGAACTGTTTAAAACACAAAGAAACAAAGAATATAAAGCCCTGCCAAGGTTCGACAAAGAACTGTTTAAACACACAAAGAATATAAAGCACTGCTGCACCTGCCAAGGTTCGACAAAGAACTGTTTAAACACAAAGAAACAAAGAATATAAAGCACTGCTGCACCTGCCAAGGTTCGAACCCAGGTTGTTGATGCGGAAATGTACACTCTTGACCACTGGACTATGCTTCTCTAGCTTGTCAAGGGTGTGCAACATGTATATAACCATAAATATCTATATTTAACCTATATACTCGAAAAAAATTTCTGACGAAGGGTGTTCATCTGACCACCCTTCGGTGGCTGTAGCTCCGCCCCTGCCACAACCCACAACCCTTGTTGATCTCTCTGCTATAATTGTACGTGTTAAAACACCTCCTGCCATCGTCTGCATTTCACTAAATCCCTCGTGTTAACTATTTTTTCTTGCGCATAGCCGATGCACATCACATAACTTTGGCAAGTTAAAACATCGAAAGAGTTGAGCTTTTTGTTCCAATTAGGTACTACTTGTTTCTTTTTGGACTGGACGTTTGACGGTTTGAGTATAAAGAAGAGACCAATTTGGTTGAAGGGACGAATATCAACCAATTTTTCATAGTTGTCTTAGATTTCTCTTTAGCTTTGTGGCTATGCAACTCTATTCTCCTCAACTTATTTGCACAATCCAAAAGGAGTACACAGTTGGGACATGTACTACACTGTGGAGCATTTTACACAAGAAGATTTGCAAAGGAAAAACTTCGACTAAGTCAAAGATGAACACAATTGTCAAGAAAAGAGTAAAATGAAGGATAGAAAAAAGAACCACAGCTGATCAGAACAAAAAGGTAAATTTGCGACACAACCAAAAAGGCAAATTGGCCAGCTGATCAGAGCAAACCCCCTAGCAATGTCATAAAAAATCTCATGTTTCCATAAGGACCTACACTTCAAAGAAATACGGACCGTTGAATTCAGAAAAATCCTGATACATACAAGACATCCCGTTAAGATACTCTCCAGCATAGGTATATAGAGTTGTAATCATCTTAAGAACCACAACGAATTCAGAAGTACATATCATTGGAGATTTAGAGTGCCTTAAGGATGACACAAATTTAATTAAACAGCTCTCACTTTATTTGGTATTAAATTAAACACGATAATTAACTACCTTCTCAAAATTTTGAGCATCACTTAAAGACGTATTGAACACGCCTTACCTCAATATGGCAAAACACCAAAGCAAAGCAGAGTCTCATCCATTTTCTCATTCTGCAACTATGGAGTAGAACCGTAGATTCTCAACAACGCCAGAGGTGTTGGGTAATAAAAAAAAAGATTCAAATCGAACATTAAGAATCTGCTACTATTCTGAAGAATTTAGCATGCACATCTCCAAATATACTTGTGAATACCTCTATGGTAAAATGGATGCAATGCCATAGCAATAAGCGCTTTTTGAGATGGAACGCCAGAGCAATAGGCTATCATGATGAGATACATATGGACAATTCACAAATACGACTAGTAAAAGTGAGAGAATAAAAAGTTGTCTCTCCGAGAAAATAAATTAAGGATACAGAGATATTATCGAGTCACCTAGATGTTCCACTTTCTATACTTTACAACGGAAAATGCTCCTGAAATACGTTATGATACTTTTCTTTCACAGACATGTAAAATGCAACCACAATAATGCAAATGATAATAGAAACAGAATTATCTGATTTTCTAGTCAAGCAGGACTAAACATATCCCAACTCCACCCAGGTGCAACATTTTAAAGCTGTACTTGATGTCAAATTTCAAAGAACCCTACATTAAGCAAGTACTCCAAAGTTGAGAATGGAGAAACTAAGGGCTGCCCTTGTTAGTCTCTTTAGATTTATCAACTACAATTTTTTCTCCATCTAAAAATGAAAGCAGTCCTCAGAATTTAAACAATTTCACTAAACTTCCATGTTATCAATTTCATACAGTCAATACTATTACCAAAGAAATATGGTATAACCATCAAACTACTAAAAATTAGCTTGACATGAACTCAAGCTTATAATAAATCAAATGCAGCCGTTCTTATCCACTTCCCATCCTACCCCACAAAGAAAATCATATCTTCATTTTGTGAAATCCCTACCTATAGAAGTGGGCTTAAGATGCTGAACGCGCAAACATACAAATGTTATAAGCTCATTGATAAAGCAAATTGATTACGCAATCATAAGAGAGTAAAATGTACATAAAAGTTGTTAGTTTTAAGTATGCAACAGATCAAACTCCACATACTGTGTCACATTACACCAATACCAAAGCTTCTCTATTAACAGAAGAATATTTAGTTTCACAATTACCCACGCGCCTTGAGCTCAGCAAGACGCCTGGACAGATCATCCTCATTGACCTTCTCCTCATTCTTAGAAGATATAGCATGTGCAGCTGGTTGAGGAAGCCCCACAGACACCTCGAGCCCATAGTCATCTGCCACTTGTTGCATCAAGCTGCCGACCTGATCTTCTGGAGTCGATAAGGATGTACTTCCAGCCATAGAACTCTCCATAAACTCAGCTTGAACCTCCATATTCACAAATTGACGCTCGAATGAATCCATCGTCTCTGACATCTTCTGTAGATTCCCTGTGTTAAGTGAAGACTCCAGTGATTTAACGATCGAGGACATTGACTTGCTGATCGTTGTCATCTTTGCCTGTATACACAGACATATCACAATTTCAAGACAGTAAATACACCTCTTAATATAAAAATCATCAATTTTACTATCTAGTGATCAACAGATACTCCCTCTCCCTCTGTTCACTGTCACTTGGTCAAGTTTCACTTAACGAGGTCAATTTAACTAGGGATTCCGATTTAACTAATCTTCAAAGCTAAATTGAAACAAAGTACTCCCTTTGTCCCAAATCTATATGACGTGCTTTCCTTTTTAGTAAGTCCCAAATAGAACGACACCATTTCTATATTTAGTAACAATTTAGTTTTAAAATGCAAAGTTCACCCTTGATATGATAAATTACCGCCACACAAATATCTATGACTTGTTTTAGACCACAAGTTTCAAAAGTCTTTGTTTCCTTTCATAAACTTCGAGCCAAGTCAAACAACATCACTTTCGACAACAACAACATACCTAGTGAAATCCTACAAGTGGGGTCTGGGGAGGTTAGAATGTATGTAGACCATACCACTACCTCGTATAGGTACATAGGTCGTTCCAATACACCCTCGGCTCAAGTGCAACAAATCCAAGTAAAAGAAGAAGAGAGCATACAGTGAAGAAAGCATAGCAATTACTATAACAACAAACTAATGTGGCACAATAAACAACATATGATGATAGATATCAAAAACAGAACCACAAGAATACAACTAGTACTACGACGACAACAACAAAAACATACCCAGTGTATTCCCACAAAGTGGGGTCTAGGGAGGGTAAACAGTACGCAGTCCATACTACTACCTCAAATGAAGCAGACAGGCTGTTTAAGATCCCCCGCAACGACTAGTACTGCGACAAGCACCAACAGACCTATATTTACGAACAAGACATCACTTCACCCTCAACTACCTAACTAACCCTCTATCTTCAACTATTCAACCAGAATCACAGGAGTAATTCAATATTTTAAATTTGAATGTCTGAAAACTATACAAAAAAAATAATATAAGCTGCAATCATTCTCATAAATATGATTGAAAAAATACTTGTGAAAATATTGATCATTACCTGAGTATCCAAGCGAGCTACAACGGCGTCGAGACGAGAGGAGAGGCGAAGATAGTTCATCTGTTCGCTGCGTTTACGGATGGCGTTTTCGGCGTAAATTCTAGCGCCGTCCATGTTACCTTTCTCGATTGCCTTCTTGACCTTGAGCTTCTCAGCCTTTTCGTCTTTCTCGCATTTTCGAGCTTGCCGTTGAAGGCTCTTCGATGTGAACTTCAGCTCCATTATCTGATTCATCATTTTCTCCGCGTTTCCCATTCTCTCAGATTTGCTGATTTTTCTCCTTTGATTGATCGATTAATCAATCGCCTTCTTCAGTTTCTCAAGTTAGGGTTTTGTGAGAGGATTGTTCCTTTTTGATCGGATCGGGTCAGGTTTTATTTTTTACTTGATCTTTTGATCCCTCAATGTTTGATAAATATTGATAAGGCTCCTTGTACTTTTTGATTAAGCGCATCAATCCTTCAATCAATTGAAATGTGTTTTTCTCTCTTGATATGGGGAATGTATTGCATTTAGATTAGTTTTAGAATTATATTGCTCTCGTAATTGAATTCACAACACATACTTAATGAGAATGACTAAAGGCCACGTGTTTAATTAATATTTAATTAAAATATATGAAGTATATAATTGTCATTAATGGAGGGGCAATTTTAAGCTTGAAAATAATGTTGGACCTTATTTGATCTAATAAGTGAAAGAAGTGCATGTTTGAGTTATTTCTAAGACATCGATATTTTTTGATCCAATAGATGAAATAATGGACAAATTCGATTCAATACGTGGAAGGAAGATATTCTTTTAGTTATTTTTAATATGTTAAGGATAATTTTATTTTTTTTACCCTTTTTCGATAACTAAATGAAGTAATAGATAGCAAATAGCTAGATTTGTAAATATATCGCAAAATTAAGGGATCAAAAAAAATATTTTAATTAATTAAAATTGAAATATATCTAATCAAATATCATAATGACTAAATAAAAGAACTTGATACTTGAAGGACTAAAAGTGCAATTTTCCTACCGAGCATATCCTTTGCGTAGGATTTAAGAAATCAGTTTCTTCTGCGTGATGATCAATTTCCTTTTTAGGTGCATAAATTGAAAATGAGCAAACCTTCTTTTGTTGATTTAACACTTATCAGGTAATTTAATCCGTCACGGGGAGGACATATATAAAATAACCACCTAACATTTTTACCTTCAATTGAATTTAATCTTGAAACTCAACACACAAGCTTTCTTTCCCTCTGTTAGGTTCCCTTTTTGTTTCATTAACTACACGAGTTGAAATAACCTAATCAACTTTTTCCTTGTTCCTTCTTTACAGCTTGTTTGGATGATGGTTTGCCATTTTCATAATGTATGGTACAGTATGGTATGATATAGTATGATATATTTGGATTGATCGTATCGTTCACTGTGGTTTAATAATAGTTTTTTTGTTTGGTTTGATGGTATGATATTGTATCGTAAAGGGTAATTTTACTAAAATACCCTCGATTATTATAAATTTTAAATTCAATATAGCCTTGCCTGTGTACAGAAAACAAACAAGCAGAGCAATAAACTGCTTCTTTGAAGCAATTCCAGTAATGCAATAAACTGAAATCTTGCTCTTCATCACCTCCGTTTTTGGGTCGTGTGTAATCTCTCCAATTTAGTATTATTATTTCTCTTTCATAATATATCACTTGACCAAGGTAGAATATCTTCCTCTTCCACCATTTGGTATTATTGTTCGTAGTTCTTTTCAAAGTATCCAGCTGAGTTCAAGCTTCCAAATAGAAATAACTACTATTTGGTTAAGAAGTAGTGAAGGGTAAAATTGTACAAAAAATTATATAAGGGCACAGTTGGAAAAAAAAAAAAAAAAACCATGGCACACCACCAATTTGGTGGTTCAAGAAATTGATGGATTCCATGGTTATCAAACCATGGAATACTACCATACCATACCACCTTTTTTAGGAAACCATGGAAACAAACATGGTTCCCATGATAATCATACCATACCATACCATGGGAAACCACCATCCAAACAAGTTGTTAGTTTTCCTAAATGTTACATATGTAATTCATTTATGATATTATTCTCACAGTATAAAAAATTAAACTCAGTTTGATTTTGCTTCAGATGGGTCACTTTGCCATTCTGTAGTCCTGCTTATCAGTGGTGGAGCCAGCATTTTAATTGAGGGGGTTTAAAATCGAAAAATGTGAACAAAATAATTAGTCGAGGGGGTTCAGCGTTAACTAAATATACATGAAAAATAATTTTAAGCTTGTATACATAATATAATTTTCCGCCGAAGGAGGGTCGGATGAAGCCCTCACTATGAGCTGAATCCGCCACTGCTGCTTATGTTCTCCATAGTGAATCACATTGGCATAGGTGAACCACAATCAGCAGTCCATAAACAACATTCTTATAGTGCACGAATAATACTCCACGAGTTTTGTAAAGGCTGCTTGTTCAGTGCAACCTTCGACATAAAAGAAACACTGACTTTTCATTATCAATATCATTTCATGTAGTACTTACTTTAATGGTGAAAAAGGTCAGTGTAACACCCCGCATTTCGGGCTAGAATAAAAAAATATGACTCTGATGCGTTGATAATCCCAGAGCCTTAAATCCTATACCAATTTGGCATGTTAATCAATTTTGTAGTATGTGAATCCATTTGAGCATGAATTTAGACCATAGAAGTCCTTCAACTCAAGGACGAGTTAAAACCATTTCGATCGATTAAGTTTTAGTGGACGTTGTAATTTGTGTCAAATTCTATTAACCATAACTCATTGTATATGATGAACTGGGTGGCCTACTATATACCAAATTGTAGATAATTGAATAAGCTTTCCAACGATACCAAATTCGCCTAAAACGGACACCCGGTGAAGAAGTTATGACCTTTCAAAGTTGAATGTGTCGCCTATGTAAATTTAGGCAATGCAAAGGGCGGCGCATAGTTATGGTTTCAGGTGACGAAAACACTCCGTTTTGAGTTACTTTAAGTGCAAGTTAGTCCTTACAAAACCCAAAATCGTCCTTACCCACTCCTAAACGGATTTGGGCCTATTAACAACATTGAAGCCTCCTATAAAATCCCAAAATCTAATCCTTCAAGAACTTAAGAGAAGGAGAAACTAGGGTTTGAGAAAATAAGCTTGAAGGACCGATCATTCCGAAACTTCTTCGTGAAACAAATTACAGATTCGGAATCCTCTCGACGTAGGCTTCGATAGACACCAAAAATTCGTGGAGAATAAGGTACGCGGGGTTTTCCTAAAATCTCATGGGCATAGAAATCATGTTTTAAGAATTGGGTTTTCGAATTCATGTACATACTCATGTTTCAGAAGCTTTAATGATATTGTTTTGGCCTTTTGGCTTCCCCCCAAAGTGATTTGAAAGTTATATGTATATATATATATGCGATTGTCCTGAAATATGAATATAGAGCATGATTTTCATGAAACCTCTCTCTTAATGTAAATTTTTCCATGTTTCACGTAATATACAATGTTTTGAACACGAAAGAGAGAGTTGTGAATGTTGAATATGCATGTAATGAAAGAATGCATGGTTTTGCCAAAAATGCACATGACCACCATATGTTTTATGAAAGTTTTGCATGGATTTGACTTGAGTTTCGGAACATGACATCTTTAATGCAAATTACATGTTTTGGTGGTCTAAACTATGTTTTGAATGAAAGCTCTTGCTTAATACATTATGGCTCAGAAATAGGACTTGCAAGTCTTGGTATGACGATACCAACTCAGACAAATGCCATAACAGACACAGACTAGTTCAGAAATCAGATTTTTATCAGACTTTCATGATTTAGAAATTTCAGAATGATACATGTTCAGAAAAGGCTAAAATAGGGCATAAAGAGAGCTTAGGTGGTTCCCTGAAGAAGGCAGGAGTTCAGACAACTCATTGCCTAAAAACCGTGGTTTGCCGACCCGGGTATATTATTATGCGCTGACTTAAATGTCCTGTGGCGTATCAGACTCAGACACTCCAACCCTTGCGGCACACTTGGGTTGGGGGCTTCCCCGCCGAGTCAATGGCGGATTCCATACAGCCCGTGGAATATTCAGACTTGTAGGGGAATACCACCTAACTCAGAAGTAAAACACAGATCATGATTTGAAATGAACAGACAGGTTGCATGTTTTCAGAAAGTGCCCATGTGTTTTTCAGAAACAGTTTTATACATGATGTCTTGATGAAAAATTGTTTTCCCTTAATATATATATATATATATATATATATATATATATGTATGTTCCATTATACTACTTTTGGATTGCTTCGCGTGCCAGTACTTTTGTGCTGACCCCCCCCCCCTCCTTCCAGGTTCTGAGGCACAGTCTAGGGGTCCAGCTACTCAGTAGACATTCTCGGGTTTGCAGACTTGATCTCACAGTGGTGAGCCTTCTATTATTCGGAAGGCCTAATTATGTCAGACACTATCTTATTTATTATGTTTTTGGTTTACTGGGGGCCTTGTCCCAGCTTCTTTTCAGACAAAGGTTTATGTTCTTAGTAGAGATTTCGCAGACTGATGTCAAATAGTATTATTCAGAAATATTGCAGGACTTGACCATGTTTTCCGTACTCAGTTTCAATTCCGCATTTTATTATGATTATGAATGTTGTGCATGATAACCAGATAGAGAATGGGTGTTCCGGGCCTTCATGGTTCGGGATGCTCGTCACGGCTAGGGCCTAGGCTCGGGTCGTGACAGTCAGCTAACAAACAAGGATCACGCCCTGTCTACTAAAATAAAATGACCTATTATTATGTAAAAGAAAGGACTGATCAATGCAAAAGCACACATCATAAATAAATGCTAACTTCATAAATTCTCAAATGGAACGTGAATTTTAGCACAAAATCTAGAATACCTCCATGGTAATACTACTTCAAGAAACTCCAAACATGAACTCAAATAGTAAGCCTCGGGTACTCGAGGAGGTTGGAACAAAAAAAAATTGCAGCTCATACGTCATAACTTTTTCTAGAATGGGATTCTAGGCCTGCCTGTTCCTCTTCTTGACACCAGATTTCGCAACCTTGAGACTCCTGTTCACAGCACTCAGCCTTGCAAGGGATGCTTTCTTCAGATCTGGCCTGTAATAGTTATCTGCTACCTGCATCACATACAAGTTTATGCAAATTCAAGAATCAAGATTGTTAACATCAGAAAGATAGAAGGCATAGAAGCACCTGCTGAAAAAAGTCATACAACCTAACAAAGCTACTATGCCAAAAAGAATTTTTGAGTACAAGCTTAAATTCCAGCAATTGTAGTCCTCATGTAATATATGCACGCAAACGTAAAGAAAGCATTCGACCCAGGAAACCATGCAAATTGACAGAGAAAATCCCTGATGAAAAAATATGTCGAGTCTACAGATGCCATTTATAATTAATTCAAATAGCAGAGCTAGTGCACATCCTTCAGAATTCAGATAGCAAAAGTATTGAGTCTACAATTCAAAAGGGTATAAGTCTAATCATTACATAGAATATGTCGAGCACGCATCTGAGAAAATGGTAAACAGTATTCAATAAACAGACATGTTTTAATGCTCAAATCACTCCAACTGCCAGCTCTCTAGACATGAACTTTTTAATTGGGTTTACAACTCGTTATATTCATCCAAAATAAGGACATCATACGACAAATTCCATGACATATCTCAAGCCTTTTGAAACTAGCAGCGAGCAAATAACCAAACAGTTGATCATTATAAGCAACTAAAATGCAGCTTAAAACCAAATAATCCATGTAAATATACACATTCTACTGGCCAACAAGGACAATCACCTGGTTTGTTACAGCCTTGGCCATGCGGCTGAACTCCTTCTTCATTACAGATTTATTCAACAAACTAGAAGGCTTGTTCTGTTTCTTGGTCTTTGATGTAGCAAGCAGCACTGACTGATCTTTGCCCCCGGGCTGGATAGTCACAGTCTTCTTGTTTGCTAGGCCTACAAAATCAAAACAGCAGCAATTTAACTAATGCATAATGTGAGCAATGGAAAACTAAAACAGCTAAATCTAGACATCTAACTCATTAAAGCAAGACAATTTTTGTTCAACGACTATTACAAATTCAAGTCAGTCATTCATGTAAGAATATTCCATACGACATACTAACGGGTTTAAGGGGATTATCCCACATGTCAGGTGTTCTCCACCTAGTGCAGGGTAAGCTGGACATCTAGATTGTGAACGTTATAACATGATAGCACAACATCATGTAAACTAAAAATTGAGACGCGTTTGGCTTTGGTACCATGATAAGAAAATTAACCTTGGGCTTAACTCAACCTTAAAAACTAGCGCATGTGTTGGGGATTACTTAAGACCTAAGTTGCTCGGACTCTCCAAAAATGTTGCCTCACCCATGTCGGGTCCTTCAAAAATATACTATTTAGGGAGGATCCGACACACACCCGTAGAGATTTTTGAAGAGTCTAAGCAACTTAGCTTTAGACTACATTAGTAGCCCAATATTTAATCTCACAGAAGTAAAAAACTCAAACAATGGTAGAGTAGCTTTCCTGGTGACCCAATAGTCATGGGTTCGAGCCTTTGGAGGCTATTTGCAAAAAGACAAGGGGAAGGCTGCATATAGTATTTGTCCAGGACTAAATATTAAGTTGACAATCCTCAACTAGTGAGCTAGCTTTTGGGATTGAGATATGCCCAAGGTACGCTTTTTATCAACCATTGAGCCACACTTGAGCAATGGTTGATACGCTAGCTTTTCTTAAATGTCAAGCTGAGCAATTTAAGATCCCATTTCCTATACACTAGGCTGATCAATCCTCACCTGATGGGGCTAGCTAACTTTTGGGATCAAGATAGGCTGAAGGTTCATGACTTACTAACCACAACTTGCCCTCGTAAAGCATACTAACGGAATACTGTACATAATATAATTTTTTATGGTGGATATACGTGGTTTCCGGGCCAGCTTTCGTGCACCTCAACTGATTCCACGGAATATCTGTCACCTCCTACTCGCATCAGATACCAGGCAATTTGAAAATATATATTTACACAAATAAATTTAAATGGAAGTTCCTACGAACCAGGTTACATGATTCACATTACATAACACGTAAAAAAAATAAAGACTATGCTCAACAAAACAGTACCAGATTTAGCTCTAACAACAGTATAAAACATTTCCGAAAACCTATTACCAACTACGGCACCACGAGCTTCAAACACAATGTACTAGTGTACACGCTCAATGTACCACCATTATCAACAGAAACCAAATTTGTTTGATCGACAGAAGCACTAAACTAACCAGAATGCTTATAAGAGTGAAGATTGTAAAGATTGTTGGGCTCTTTGCTAAAGACAACACCAGAAGTACCATTACCAAACTCCTTAACCAAAAAAGAGTTGTTTTTCTTGACAATCTCCCAAACTAATTGCCCTGGAACTGTCGTCATTTCCGCACACCAACTATCCTGTCAATTCCATCAAAAAATTAACCTTCAAAAAATCAAATCAATTTTGGCAAAAAAGCAAAGATACATTCGGAACTTACTGTGTAGAAGCAAAAGGGTCTGTAGAGTTTCGGTGCGACGGCCTGAACACGAAGATGCAATAAACCCTACCAAGTTTGGAATAATAAAACATTATATTTCCCGAACTGCCCTCTCTCTTTTTTTCTTTTTACTTTTTCCCCGTGAGAAAATTGCTATCATTTTTATTTTTTTTCAGAAATTATTTAATTTGTCTCCCAAGTAGGATTCATTTAAGAGGTAACGCTTTCAACGAGAATTTTTTTTCATATTTGAGACATCTGATTAAGGATGGAGTCAGGGATGGCTCTACCTCTTTAAAAAATAGGCGGTCGCCTTAGGCCCCAAATTTGAGGGGCCTCATTTTTTATAAATATTGTATATAGGAAAAATAATTTTTTTATATAAAAGAAAAGAATTATTAGAAGTTGTTCATATATTGAGAGTATTATGTCTCAAGAAAGACTAAATGCATTAATTATATTATTACTTAAATAATAAAAATTAGAAAAAATTAATTATATAATTTGAAAATAGAGTTTATTAAAAAAAATTATTTTTTCTTAAAAATTTAAGGTTTTATTTGATTTTCGCCTTACGCCACGAGTATGCTTGAGCCGTCCCTGGATGGAGTAGTTCCACCACAACCTATATTGGTAATTATTATCACCTTTACCCGTTTACGATTGAAGATAAAAGAAAATTAACTTTGTAGAAGTTTTACTGTATTCGTTTGCGAATTTTATTCATGTTATTGTTGTACAAATTCCCTCTGAAAAGGATTGTATAGTTAAAATAATATCTACAATGAATTAATAAGTTGAATCTGTTATAAATATATTACCATGTATAGTGAATGTCTACTTTATCATATGTAGTAAATGTCTACTTTATCATATATAGTGTATGCCTATTTATGAAAAAGTTAGAAATCTCAAGGTTAATTTTTCCCTATAAATAAAGGAGTTTTCCACCATTGTAATCGACTAAATAAAGAAGTCTCTTCTCTTCTCTCTATATTCTTCTTCTTATTTGTTTTATATTTCATAACACGTTATCAGCACGAGACTCTGTCAAAACAAGGTGAGATTATAAATCTAAAGGTAATTTCAAGGTTAGTGATTTCTTATGTTGTTTGTCTTTTGCTACTAATGATGATGTAATTATTGTTGAATTTGAGGAAAAATAATTGATTTGGAACCACTTATGCTTTAAATTTGTTCATGAAGAACAATATTGTTAAAAGATATGATGATGAATTTAAATCTCATCTCATTAAGAGGGGAAGACATTTGGTTAAAAGTTCCAATGCACCATGATGATAAGATGTTGGGTTCAAGTCTCATTGAGTTATAGCCTAAGACGTTTTTTTATATGGATAATATATTGTGTTTGAATCTCAATACATCATATTGATGATATTATGATAACTAAGACAAAATAATGTGTATTTGATAAAAAGTCATGAAACTTGTTCATTAAATATGCTCTATTCCACGAAGTGAATGTGGTAGCAATATGTGATAAATTTGAAATATGACAATTTACTTCATTCTTGAAGTGAACGTGATAGCAATATCTGATGTACTCTGAAAGATATGTTAAGAGAAAAATTCTCTACATTATATGCACACCTCGATTTGCTCTTGAATTTGCAATATTTTGAAAGAGGTTATAAACTATTATAATTTGATAGACTTAAGGCACGATTACAGGAATGAGAAACTTATTAATGCAAACGTCCACTTGATTGTGATGGTATCATACCTCACCTCCGAAAGAGGCAGAATAACTAAAGAAAAAAATACATGTCATTGTAAACTTGTGTTTACTACGATACACGAGTTCATAAGTTGATATGAACGCTTACGACATCCCGAAGATGTGCATATTGAATATTAAACATATATTGAAGAACTAGAAAATTCTTCATGAACTTTTAATGTTTCTTGTTCTCATTCATAAAGTTGTTGCTCAATAAAATTGAGTTAAGAGCATAACTTTCAGATTGTGTGATCAAGACAATTCATCTTGATGATGATGGTTTAGCATTGAATGCTTTCGATAAATAGCTGAACTATTGCTATGAGAACAAAACTTTATGTTTTGATTTGAAATATGATATATTATATACAAAAGTACTTGTATGCATCAAACTAATAACTTATGATTAATTCCTCCTCAAAGTTGGTTCTGAGTCAGGAACCATACGTTGTTCATCTAATAGTTTTGATGTACGGTATACGATTAATGAATATACCATAATGCACAAAGATGGATTCCTCAAAGAAGATGAAGGATGTATGTTAGTTTTCCTAACATAAGAAGGAGATTATAAGCAGTTATGAAATATGTGAGGAATTATCACCAGATCCTCATTCAAAAGATAATTCAATTCAAATGCCGAAAACTTCTTATATTTAAGCTGCAAGTGCTCCTATTTTGTGTCCCTAAAGGACAAAGTCTATGCATACGTGAAGCGTGGTAGACCAATCGATTTCAAATGAAATCATCCTTGAAAAGGATAAGGAGTAAATAATCATAATAAGAAAACAATGTTCTCTTGAAGAACCTATGACATAACACTTCATGAAACCTTATGAGAGGTTCAGGTACCTAAAAATAAAGAAGCGATGAGATCTCAAAATGTCATGTCACACTGTGAACCGATACGAAATGAAATATCATTAATAGCTTTGATACAATATTGGCACAATATTGTGAAAGATTACGAGAATCTGAATTCTATATTTATTTAAGCATGCTGACGTAGAAACATTTATCAAGTGGCGTGAAAGAAAGTATCTTGATAAGTATAAAACTTATTTGATTTGCAGTCCAGACACTTGAAGATGTCGAGCATGAAATGTTGACTTAGTGTCAGTTGACAAAATTTATATGAAAACTTTTTAAGGATTCATAATGTTTGAAGCATATAAAAGTTTCTGAAAAACTTATTTATAATCATTATATTGTATAAGCTTATAGCTTGAAAATTATTGAAACTCATGAAGAGTTTTCAAAAGCAATAGATTATTTGCTGAAATAAGAAATATATCAATTTAGATTGGCTATGAAGTACCATATCTTAATGCAGTTGGTGCACTCATGAATCTTGCAAATAGTACAAGGTCTGATATAACTTTTTCCAGTTAATTTGTTAGCAAGGTATAATTCTGCTCCTACTAAGAGACATTTGGGATCAACATGATCTTATTTAATTCTAAAGATTGTAGTCCCGATCTTGTTGATTATGCTAATGTTGGGGTATTTATTTAATCCGCATAAATCTCGATCTCAAACATGCAATGTGTTCACATGTGGGAATACTGTCATATCTTAAAGATATACAAAGCAGTCTATCTAGCCACTTCATCGAACCATGCTGAGATAATAGCTATTCATAAAGCTAGTCGAGAATATGTATGGTTGAGGTCCATTATACATCTCATTCGAGAAAAATGTGATTTGAAATGTGAAAAAGTACCCATGATTTTTTCTATGAGGATAATGCAACAGGCACAACACTACTTAAGAGAGGACTCAATGAGATAGAATGAATCACATTTTGCCAAAGTTTTTTGATACACACGAACTACAAAAAAAATGACGATATTAACGTGCAACAGATTCTTTCAAGTGACAATGTGGCAGACTTATTCACCAAGTCTCCTCCAATTGGAACTTTCAAGAAGATGGTGCACAAGATCGGGATGCAAAGGCTCAAGGATGTTCTCATTAGGGGGAGTTAATACGCGCTTCCCACTGATTTTTTTCCTGTAAGGTTTAATGAGGCAACCTATAGGCGTATTATTAGGGATGTGTACTCTTTTTCCTTTACTAGATTTTTTTTCACTGGTTTTTCCTAGTAAGGTTTTAACGAGGCACATTATTTATCAATTAGACATTCAAGGGGGAGTGTTATAAATATATTACCATATATAGTGAATGTCTACTTTACCATATGTAGTGAATGTCTACTTTACCATATATATAGTGTATGTCTATTTATGAAAAAGTTAGAAACCTCAAGGTTAGTTTTTTCCTATAAATAAAGGGGTTTTCCTTCATTGTAATTGCCTAAATAAAGAATCTTAATGAGATATAAAGAAGTGAGACTCTTCTCTCTCTACTATTCTTCTTGTATTTATTTTATATTTCATAACATAATCTTTCTTCATACAAATTATACAGGAAATTTAAAGATCTAGTTAAGCATCAAAGATTTGTCAACAAAATATCTACCATGAGTAATCCATATAAGATCATATCTTTTATTAAAATTGTATGTATACATAAACAGAGATGATCTTTATATATAGAATCATATTATTTATTAAATTACATTTCCCTTTTATGATAACTTTTTCTAATTAAGGTTATTTTGATTCAAAACTCATAAACTATGGCTTGAAGTGTATTTTTTATTACTGAACTACCATTGAGAAAACTCTAAATCTTTTAGTTACTTATACGAATTTGAACTTGTAATTGTAGGGGTGGCAAAATTAACTCAAACCCATTTAACCCATCCAACCCGTCCATGTTCTAATGAATTTGGCTAGAGTGATTTTAAAGATGGGTTGATTTGGGCTAGCCCAAGTGAACCCATCATAAATCATCAACCCAAATGGGCTCATGATAATGCCCAACTTTGACCCATAAAGATGTTTAATCCTAGTACTTATAATTTCACTTTTAATATTTTTATTTTTTTTAATTGTTTCAATTATATTCTTCTATCATCTTGAAATAATTGCAGTAATAAATAATTTTTTTGAATTAAAAAAATAATTTTTTTCTTACACCACCCCCTACCTGATCCCATTAAATTTTTTAAAATTTGTTTAAAAAAAAAAAATCAATTTCCCCCCATCCACCTCCCCCTACCCCTAATATAAACATAAATATAAAAAAGAAATTAAAAAGTATCATTCTAATCTAAACTTTTACTAGAATGGTAAATTGTTCATTGATGTGTTAAGTTGGGCGGGTTAGGTTATAACCATTGTTTAGCCCATCTTAGCCCATCTATGTTTTAGGCGGATCGGACAATGACTCATTTGTTCCTTTAGCCTATTTTAACCCGTCGAAATTCAACCCAACCCGCTCATTTGTCAACCCTACTTGTAAGTGCCCTTTATGTTTAGTGAAGGAGATGGATTACCAACATGGGTTGAGGACCTTGTGGTGTAGTAGTGGACTACTCCATCGTTAATCGGAGGTTTTAGGTTTGATTCCTGGTATGAAGAAAATTCTGTTCGGAGCATATTCGAATTAACCGGAATTTCAGTGGGGGTACCAACAGGGGCGGACCCACATAGGGTCCTTCGGGTGCTCGAGCACCCACTGACCTAGTATTGAACTTTATATATCTATATAAAAATTAAGAAGAATGTTATTCAATCTAACAGTGAGCACCGATAGAAATAGGTGATTGGTTGGCGTAGTGGTTGGTTGTGGGTGCTCAAGGTTATTCGTTTCTTTTGGTTCTTGAGTTCAATTCTCACTCAGCACATATATTTTTAATTTTAGTAACTAACTCTTCTCTCTTTATTTACTACTTATTCACTTTAAAATTTTTATTTTTATTTTTCTCCCTTACTCCTTGTGTTAACTGTTCCTTTTCCCCTTTCACTCGATGTTCTTTTGTTTTTTTCTTCTTGAAAAAAATATTTTATACAATAAAAAGAAATTTCTCCTTTATCTAGTATAATATTTATTTTAGTTTTTGTTGGGTTCAAGGTGTATGTGAATGGAAAATGGGGAGAAATGGTGGAGAGAAAGGAGACTAATTTAGAAAGTGTACTCCCAAATTAGAAAGTTCACTCATTTCTCCCACATTGATGGGAGAAGAGAACATGTAAGTGTTTATAATGAGAAATACTAACTCCACATAGATAGTGAGGCAATAACTAGGTGATGCCTCGTGCCGTCGTCGCTCGGCTCGGCTTCGGCTTCGGATTTAATCGATCGATGAGATCTAATTTTTTAGATAAAATTTATTTGAAACTTATTTACAAGTGAAAATGTAATCCAAAAGCTGATGGAATTAATTTTCTCCAAAATGCGGGCGTATTTCAGGCGCAATTCCAATGCATACGCAACGCACATCACGAAGGGATGCGACCCTTTGTGAGAAGGCACACTGTTTCGCATGTTGAGTGATCTGCGCACGCAAATCAAGAACTGCGGACACAGTTCAAATGCAGACGCCTACTGAAATGTACAGAAAGTCATCTACGGCCGCAGCCCAGGCGCAGTTCCAGCGCAGACTGGGCGCAGAGACGTGTCTGTTACAGAAAAGGTGTCTTTCTGCTGAACCAATGCATCCTTTCTGAAAGGATACACTTAAGGCTATAAATACCTGATATTTTCCTCTGGTATTGACATCAATTTTGACAGCAAAAACTCTCTTGTTATTAACAAAAATTCTGTGTGATCATTAAGCTGTTGAGTGAGTTCGTTGAATCCAACAATTTGAGATACCGCTATTGTTCAGATTGAAGATCATTTTATCCTGAGAGGAAGATTCCATAACCTCGGGTACAGTGAGGGGAATTATTCCTCAAGAAAACTCCGTGAAGTCGGGGGACTTGACCTTAAAATTTCGTTTCATTTTTTTTTATGAAAATTAACATATAATCTTGTGTTGAAGGTGTTAAGGAACTTCATAAATGCTCTTGTCTTAGACTCGAACTTGAGTTGAAGTTGTTGTTGCATTTTATACAGATTCTTGTACCCGAGATATTGAAAAAATAACAATTTTAAGGAATAATCTCAGAATCTGTATTGCTTGTTTTTGGAGATTAAAGCTTTAAGATTTCTACTCCGTTTGAATTTAACTAGTGATTAGAATACATAAAATCTTCATCACAAGTTAAAGATCACTCGGTTGACGATTGGAAGTCATAAAAACTTCATCGTTAACTAGAAACAAGAAGAAGAGTTTAAATTTGCTTAACTTTATAAGTAGTATTCTGAAAATACTAATTTTTTTATTGTCTTGTGGTGACAGGAAAAATGACTAACGAAAGTCAAATGCAAAATGAGGCTACGATTGTGGGGGCGACTAGTATTACCTCAACAAGTCGAGCAAATGCTCCGCAACCTATGGCACTTGCGGAGAAGCCCGGAAAATTTGCGGGCAATGACTTTAAGAGATGGCAGCAGAAGATGTTCTTCTACCTCATAACACTATGTCTTCAAAGGTTCACTAGTGAGGATGCTCCTGAGGTCCCTAAGGGAACCTCGGACAAATAACATTTCATAATTGTAGAGGCTTGGAAACACTTAGACTTTCTTTGCAGGAATTATATCTTGACTGGTCTCCAAGACGACCTCTATAATGTTTATAGTGGAACTAAGACATCGAAGAAACTGTGGGGAGCACTAGAAAGAAAATTCAAGACAGAGGATGCGGGAATTAAGAAATTCTTTATTGCAAGGTCCCTGGACTTTAAAATGATAGATAGCAAATCGGTTGTCTCTCAAGTACAGGAATTGCAAGTAATCATCCATGATCTCCTAGCGGAAGGTTTGATTGTGAATGAAGCATTTCAAGTAGCAGCGATAATTGAGAAGCTACCACCTATGTGGAAAGACTTCAAAAACTACTTGAAGCACAAATGCAAGGAGATGACTGTCGAAGATCTTATTGTCCGACTGCATATTGAAGAGGATAATAAAGCTGCCGGGAGAAGGTCAAAAGAAAATTCTACAATTAATAGAGCACATATTGTAGAAGATGACCAAAATAATTCTAAGAAAAGGAGGAAAGTTGAACATGAGAGAAATCAACCCAAGAAGAAATTCATGGAAAAGTGCTTCAACTGTGGCAAGATTGGCCATAAATCCACGAAATATCGTGCTACTAAGAAAGGCAAGAAAAAGGACCAAGCAAATATGATTGAGTCCAACAAAGAATGTGATGATCTGTGTGCTATGCTTTCTGAATGCAACTTGGTGGGGAATCCTCACGAATGGTGGATGGATTCTGGTGCCACCCACCATATTTGTGCCAACAAAGAGTTATTTTCGTCATTCGCTCCGTCTCAAGTAGAAGATACGATCTACATGGCTAACTCTGCTACTGCTAAAGTATAAGGAACTGGAAAAGTATGCTTGAAGATAACTTCCGACAAAGTATTGACACTTAACAATGTTTTGTATGTTCCGGAGTTAAGGAAGAACTTGATTTCAGTTTCACTTCTAGATAAGAATGGATTTAAATGTGTTTTTATTTTTGAAAAAATTATACTTAGTAAAGGAGAAGTGTATGTAGGAAAAGGCTACCTCAATGAGGGCCTATTCAAAATGAATGTAATGAATGTTGAAATCAATTAAAGTTCAATTTCTTCTTACTTTCTTAAGTCTTATTATTTGTGGCATGAACGTTTAGACCATGATAATTACAAAACGTTGCGTAAACTGACTAACTTCGAAGTTTTGCCAGACTTTGACTGCAATAAATCAAAGTGTCAAACATGTGTGGAATCAAAGTATGCAAAGCATCCTTATAAGTCCGTAGAAAGAAATTCCAATCCCTTAGACTTAATACACACTGACATTTGTGATATTAAGTCAACACTATCACGTGGTGGAAAAAAGTATTTCATAACTTTTATTGACGATTGCACTAGATACTGTTATAGCTACTTGCTAAATAGTAAGGATGAAGCAATAGATGCGTTTAGGCAATACAAAACTGAAGTTGAAAATCAGTTACAAAAAAAGATAAAAATGATAAGAAGTGATAGGGCAGAGAATATGAATCTCCCTTTGCACAAATATGTGTAGAGAATGGAATTATCCATTAAACTACAGCCCCGTATTTACCTCAATCTAATGGAATTGCGGAAAGGAAAAATCAAACATTAAAGGAAATGATGAATGTCTTACTTATAAGTTCCGATTTGCCGCAAAACTTGTGGGCGGAGGCTATCCTTACAGCCAATCGTATACTCAACAGAGTTTTCCATAGTAAGACACAATCAATTCCTTATGAAAAATAGAAAGGAAGGAAACCCGATTTGAAATATTTCAAAGTGTGGGAGTGTCTAGTGAAGGTCTAAGTTCCTATGCCTAAAAGGGTTAAGATAGGACCTAAGACGGTAGACTACGTGTTCATAGAATATGCTAAAAGTAGTAAAGCATGTCATTTTTGGTTCATAAATCTGAACATCCGGATATAAATAAAAATACGGTAATTGAATTAGATAATGTTGAATGCTTTGAAAATATTTACCCGTATAAAATTTGACATGAACAGTCTAGTGGAGAATCTAAACGACCTCGATATGAACCAAGTGAGAATGTACATAATGAAGAGAATCCAAGACGTAGTGCATGTCAAAGAACCTCAACTTTATTTGGATCCGATTTTGTAACATTTTTCTTAGAAATGAGCCTCAAACGTTTAAGGAAGCGATGTCGTCGTCAGACTCATCCTTTTTAAAAATAGGTAGTCAATAGTGAGTTTGATTTAATCTTAAGCAACCATACGTGGAAATTGGTTGATCTTCCTCCAGGAAATAAACCTTTAGGTTCTAAATAGATCTTAAAAAAAAATGAAAGTGGATGGTGCTATTGACAAATACAAGGCAAGACTTGTAGTAAAAGGCTTCAAACAGAAAGAAGACCTTGATTACTTTGATACATACTCGCCAGTAGCAAGGATAACATCGATTCGAATGTTAATTGCCTTGGCGGCGGTATATGATCTTGAAATCCATCAAATGGATGTGAAAACCATCATCTTAAATGAAGAATTGGAGGAAGAAATTTATATGGAACAACTTGAGGGTTTTGTGGTTCTAGGAAAGGAGAATAAGGTGTGTAAACTTATTAAGCCGTTGTATGGACTAAAGCAAACACCTAAACAATGGCATGCGAAGTTTGACCAAACCATGTTGGCAAATGGATTCAAGATAAATGAATATGATAAATGTGTTTACATTAGAGACACTTTGAAGCACCAATCATTGTTTGTTTATATATGGATGATATGTTGATCATCAGTAGAGACATTTCTGACATAAATGCGACAAAACGAATGCTCGAGAGCAAGTTTGATATGAAAGACCTTAGAGTTGCGGATGTGATCTTAGGTATAAGAATCCATAGAACTCCACAAGGGTTGGCATTATCACAATCTCATTATATCAAAAATGTACCTGATAAATTCAAGTATATGGAATTTGGTATTGCCAAGACTTCATTGGATGTGAGCTATGCACTTCGAAAGAATGAAGGTGAAAGTGACTCACAATTGGAGCACACAAGAGTATTGGTATGTTTAATGTATATAATGAACTATACACGACCAGACATAGCATGCGCTATTAGTAAGTTGAGTCGGTACACGAGTAATCCCAACAAAACTCATTGGATGGCAATAAAATGAGTTTTGGGGTATCTTAAATATACTCAAGACTATGCTTTACATTATAATAAATATCCTGCGGTACTTGAAAGATATAGTGATGCAAATTGGATCACCAGATCGAACGAAGTAAAATCCACACGTGGATATGTATTTACTATCGGTGGAGGAACAGTCTCTTGGAAATTATCCAAACAGACATGTATTGCTCGCTCTACAATGAAATCTGAATTTATTGCATTAGATAAAGCCGGTGAAGAAGCAGAATGGCTCCGGAATTTTTCGGAAGATATTCCTTATTGGCCCAAACCAGTGGCACCAGTATGTATACACTGTGATAGCCAAGTGGCAATAGGTAGGGCAGGGAGCATGATGTACAACGGTAAATCTCGTCACATAAGACGGAGACATAATACCATTAGAAAACTTCTCTCTAGTAGAATTATCACTGTTGACTATGTTAAGTCAAAGGATAATGTGTCGGATCCACTTACAAAAGCCTATCTAGAGAAGAAGTTGAGAGGACATCCAAGGGAATGGGTTTAAGGCCTAGGAAAAGTCAGCATGGCGGTAACTCTGCCTAGCAGACTGGAGATCCCAAGATCTAGGTTCAAAAAGATCAAACAAAGTTGTGTCTGAGAGGTTCAACATTGTCAATTACCCAACCCATTCTCATGATGTAGACAATGTATAGTAAACAAGGATAAGACTTAGAGTGAAAAGTCTTTTAATGATTATCTAAATTTGGCAGATTTGACCAAATAGTTTAATATATAGGATTGAACATTTAGAAATCACCTATGTGAGGGAAAAATAGAAGTTGTTTCAAAGAGAATGATAGTAAAGGTCTATTCTTTAAGCTCTCATGAAACCGGGACGTGTTCATGGTTGAAAAGAACAAAACCGTGAGAACCATAAACAGTAAAAGGCTGGTTGTGTGACATGTGTTATCTAGGTGTACATTAAAGCTCGATGGTTCAAAGATATCAAATCTACCGATTGACCGAGTGCATCCGATGCATGTTCACTACGAAAAGTTTAAAGGAAAACCTACTTATCCAGATGCAATTAGTCTTTGCTAAATGATCACATGCTTGTCCGTAATTTTTTTTTAAAATAGTCATTCCCCATTCATTTGGGGGATTGTTGGGTTCAAGGTGTATGTGAATGGAAAATAAGGGGAAATGGTGGAGAGAAAGGAAACACTAATTTAGAAAGTGTACTCCCGAATTAGAAAGTTCACTCATTTCTCCTGCAATGGTGGGAGAAGAGAACATATAAGTGTTTATAATGAGAAATACTAACTCCACATGGATAGTGAGGCAAGAACTAGGTGATGCCTTGCCCCGTCATCCTCGTCGCTCGCTCGGCTCTGCTCGGCTTCGACTTCGAATTTGAATAATGATCGATCGATAAGATCTAATTTTTTAGACAAAATTTATTTGAAACTTGTTTACAAGTGAAATTTTAATCCAAAATCTGATGGAATTAATTTTCTCCAAAATGTGGGCGCATTTCAGGTGCAATTCCAACGCATACGCAATGCACATCACGAAGGGATATGACCCTTCATGAGAAGGCACAATGTTCCGCGTGTTGAGCGATCTGCGTGAGCAAATCAAGAACTGCGGACACAGTTCAAACGCAGATGCCTACTGAAATGTACAGAAAGTCATTTGCGGCCGCAGTCCAGGCACAGTTCCAGCGCAGTCTGGGCACAGAGACGTGACTGTTACAGAAAAGGTGTCTTTCTGCTGAACCAATGCATTCTTTATGAAAGGATATACTTAAGGCTATAAATACCTAATATTTTCCTCAGGTATTGACATTAATTTTGACAGCAAAAACTTTCTTGTTATTAACTAAAACTCTGTGTGATCATTAAGTTGTTGAGTGAGTTCGTTGAATCCAACAATTTGAGGTACCGCTATTGTTCGGATTGAAGGCCATTTTATCTTGAAAAAAATATTTCATAACCTCGGGTACAGTGAGGGGAATTATTCCTTAAGGACACTCTGTAAAGTCGGGGGACTTGACCTTAAAATTTTGTTTTATTTTTTTTCTGAAAATTAACATACTTCTTGGATAGATTATTTATAATCTTGTGTTGAAGGTGTTAGGGAACTTCATAAATGTTCTTGTCTTAGACTCAAACTTGAGTTGAAGTTGTTGTTGCATTTTATACAGATTCTTGTACCCGAAACACTGAAAAAATAACAATTTTTGCTATTGATTTTTTTTGCTATGAGTTCAATGTGATTGTCCTCTTTATAATAAGTATTAAATATATGTATTTATATTTTGTAATTGATAGCTAAGCTGGGGCAGAGCCACGTAAAGTCATTTATTCAAAATTTTTGGGTAGAAACATCACGCTATTTGTTTATGGTTAAAATATTATTTTATGCATATATAGTATATGTTGGACACCATTTGTCTTCTTCATGTATTTGCCTTTTATGTTTTGAATCCCTTGATGAACAGTCGAACTCCACCATTTTTAAGTTAAGGAAGCACCCACTGTCTTAAAATCCTGGATCCGTCACTGAGTACCAAATATCGAATGAAAAAAATGGATTAATATATTTCTTAGATATATTTTCAGTCAATGTGAGCAATACATGTTATGCACTTTGATTGGGAAGACAAATAAAAGCTTGGTTGAAAATATTGATTGATAGGCCTTTAGATTGGCTTACTTTAATCAAAAGGAATACATGTTATTACTTTAAATAAATCTCATATTAAACAAACAAAAAGAAAAAGAAATTGAAGTGATATATAAAACAAAACATAAGTACAAATGTTCATCATAACCACATTTTGGGGTTGTACATCTGTCCCTCTGTGATGCAGTCTAAGAAACAATTACGTGAACGTAAAAAAGTTTCAGTATATAATAATTAGCTTACAGGGGTCATTATTAAGTATCACTTGTTAATTAATGGACCAGATAAGATCAATTAAAAAATATACTGATAGGGAAAGATATGTGCCATGTGTGTGTTTTGAGGATCTTAAAAACTTTTCACTTTCACATATGAAATTCCAAGACTATAATTGAACTTATCACATGCTTTAAGTATGACTTAATTCCATATAACAATCATTACACATTGAGAGTTTGTTCGGTTGAATTGTTCTGATCATTATTTAGTTAGTGCAAAATTATGAATATTTTACTATTATTTTGTTGTTTTCGCTCGGGTCCTAATTTATTCTAAAAGAGTTTGTTGAAAAATCTAAAAGATATATATCTATTATCAAATAAAATACATCATTAAAAATAATATTATCGCAGATACATCTCAAACTTGAAAAGAATTTTCCTGATTATATTCCAACAACTTTATGCCATCATATGTCATTGTAGATACAATAGTAAATTCTCTCTCTTTTTTCCTGTTTTATGGTGTTCAAGTACCAGAAAATACACTTTAAACTGTTTGTAAGTTGCAAAAAGATTTCTGGATTAGTCAACTTGGACCTGAAATTAGGTATAAAAAAAAAAATGGCAGCAGCTAATGATTAAACATCTTTGATTCACATCTCCATTTTCCACTCTATAAACTCGTAGAGCGCCTAAATGAATTTACTTTCTTTGCAAAAGGACAATTCAAGGCAAGTAACTCTATATACCTCGTCAATATAATAAAACATTAGATTCATAATTCTACAAAGATTGTGAATAATTAACAGGTTGTTACTTGTAATATCTCCTGACTATGCCATATATATATTATCGATTTCTTTGGGCATTAATTAATAATATTTTAGAGTTTTGATCACTAGGTAACATATATATAGGGCTGATAACGAGTTAGCAGGTTGCCAACTTGCCATAATATGTTATAGTAGAAAGGTTATTGTTTTATATATGTCTACAAAGTTGCACTTTGACAAATGAAAAAGCAATTTTTTTGTAATTAATCACATAGGAAAATTCGTCAAATTGTGTGGGAAATGGGATGCTGGTTCAATGAGATTATTCAAGTATTACTAATTTAAATGATCCTGGCATGGCGGAAGCAACAATAATATTATTCACCGGTGAATTGATTCTTAGAATTATCACAAATTCAAGAGGAAAAACATTGAAAATTTATGGTCAAAATTTCCAGAAGATATAATCACTTGGCAGTTACTATAAGAACCAAATGAGTGTGAAAATAAAAAAGGAGTAAAAAATAGAAAATTGGAACTGAAATAGTGAAATTTTGGCTCAAAAAGGGCTGAAGGATTTCAGGTTCCTTGTTTTCTGAATTACTAAATATATAGTAATAATTTAAGGAGTTGTTGATTGATTGGAGTATAATTAATCAGCTCATAAAACCTCACATATGTAACGTTTAGTTGATTGTATATAAGAAAAAAAGAAGTAATATCCGTATAAAGTTAGTGAAAAATTCATGTATTATTTTACGTGAGATGTAATATGCCATGAAAATATATAGTCATGCACGAATTAGACTGTTTAAAAGAAATTACTTTTAGGGTAAATAATTCTTATTTAACAATATAATCCTTTCTTTAATCACGGAATAATAATTATTTTCTTATTAACTACTAGTATTATATGGAGTAGCAATTAATTCACTATTAATCACTACATAAACTGGACACCAAAGGTGGAGGTACAACAGTTTTATTCTTATCTGTAGCACTTTGACAGCAAGAGATTGAATTCCATTGACTTTTCATCCACTCTAGAAAATAGAGTGAATTAGGCACTTTCTGACTATTAAGGAAAAAATCAGAAAAATAAAAAGAATAATATGTCCTAAATATAGACCATGCAACCCAAATCAAAAGGATGACTTTTCAGAGTAAAAAGCTTATGGTTTTAAAGTTAATTATTTATGTTAAACAACAAAATGTTGACTTTTCTCTTGACATGGATAACTAACTATATGCTTCAAACTAAAATTTGACTACGACTAGAAAAGAAAGAAATTATTACTACGTAGAAATGTGAAAGAACAAGCAACCAAAAATAATTGCTTGGTGAATCATATTTTTGAAAAGAATGACAAGACTGGATTAGATATAATAGTCAAAACATCTAAATTTGTATGTGAATTGGGTTCTTTAAATAGAATTAGTATATTATAATAAAATAGTACAATATATATTTATATATTATAGCTAATGTTTCCCAATTTAAACAATGTTATTAATTTGACATTAAGGTGGCTTTTTACTGTTTTTGCAATGGAATTTAAAAATAGTACTTGAAGTTTGGTTATTATAAGTTTTAATTTAAAATCTTTTTTTGTGATTTTATTCTCTCCATCGCAAAATACTTAAGACTTTTCGCTTCTTGATATTCAGATTATTCGTATGTTATTAACCGACCCCGAGTATTGAAATAAGTTCATTACAAGAAAGGATCGAAAGGGTCCATACCTCTATTCAAACAGTTTATAACAATCTGATCAATATTTTAATATATTTATTCGAACCATATATCAATATAGGAGAAGGATTACACCTTCTAGTATTTTTTTTACATATTTCTCAAATATCTAACTTTAATTTAAGATAATTAAATTAACTCCATCTAATTTAACTTCTAAAGGCTAATTAAATTATCCTTTAAACGAAAGTGAACGCAAAATATGATAACTATTTTGAAACGGGGAGCAGATAAATTTTGAATAAACGCCAACAAAATTGGAAGTTTCTAAGGCAACTTAAGAAGACAATTATGCAAGACAACATGTCCTAGTTCTTTTCAAATTGCACGTACTACTACTACTGCTAATACAGTTTTGCGTACAGTAAAAGGAATCCTCCATAAAACCCCATGAGTTTCATAGCATCAACATTGGGAACTGTGAAATACTTTAGAGGTACTTTAATAAATTTCATGAAATTTTATTTCCAATTTTTAACCACTCTGTGAAAACAAGAATCAGTTTTGTTCTTCAAAGCCAAACGTCTTTACTTATTATAGTGTCTTTTCATATTTTCTCTTATTCATTAAGTCCAAAAAAACAACAGGCAAATCTTGGGGTTTTAGTTTTTTTCCTTTTTTGTTCTTCCCTTTTTTTAAGATAAAAAAAAAATAAAAAAAAATAGCACCTTCATGTCTCTGCAGTCCCTTTATGGTATATGGATTTTCATAATCTCTGTTGAGATATTTTGCGTAAACGGAATAAATTAAATTTGATTTATTTTTGTAAGTATCTTTATGAATTACCCTTATGGTGTGTTACATATTCTTGTCATAGAAATTTGGTAAGATTAAAAAGATAAGAAAAATAGATTTGATTAGAATCTTTTGCCCATTTTGGTGTGATTGAAATTGAGTTTGGGAATATGGGGATCTTTGAGCATGGCAAAGACAACAAGCCTTTATCAATGAAAATACTTCAGTTTCTGTTGTTGTTTTTAGGTCTAGGAATTGGTTTTTCAGTTTTAAGTATGTTTATGCTTAGATTTTCAGAAGTGAAGAATGTAATCCCTGTGGTACAATCAAGAATGCAACCATGTTTTCAAGAATTAAATAGTTTTGAGAATTGGATTAGGCCGCCATTAAACGTGCATCATTCTATGAATGATGCTGAGCTGTTTTGGAGAGCTTCGTTTGTTCCTCAAGTGAAACATTTTCCTTTTAAGAGAAGGGCTAAGATCGCGTTCATGTTCTTGACGCGAGGGCCTTTGCCTTTGGCGCCTTTATGGGACAGGTTTTTCGCGGGGAATGAAGAGCTTTATTCAATTTATATTCATAATTTGCCATCCTATCAATCTGATTTCCCAAGTTCATCAGTGTTTTATGGCAGGCAAATTCCTAGTCAGGTAATGTGATTGTACTAATTTTATTCAAAATTGTGCACAAAATATTTTTTTTCCAGTCTTATCTGTCACAGGGTGAAGTAAATTTTGAATTGTGTGGACCGTTTTATCTAAATTAAGTCTTCAACACGTGTGCTCACGTGAGAGCTTGATTTTTTTTAACGAGTCAAACGCGTGAAATTCTGTTTACTCTGATACCATTTTGAAGAGTGTTTCCATAGAGAGAGCAGAATTTATTCGCGTAACTATATGTCTTTCAATAGCAAGTTTTTTTGGGAGAGTAGAACCATTGCTTGTCAGATATATTTTCGTTTGCAGGGTGAAGTTTATTTTTTACTTATATAGAAGATTGATTTGAGTTATTTTGGTGATGCAAGGCTGAAATCATGTTTTGCAAGATTTAGTGATCCGAGTTGCTTTGATATTCTTCTAAATGTTGATATAAGATAAGTAGAACTGATGAGGCTAGTGTACTTGTATTCTGGTCATAATTGTGTGACTTCCATTTCGTGTAGGTGGCAGAGTGGGGAAAAATTAGCATCATTGATGCTGAAAGGCGGCTTCTTGCTAATGCATTGCTTGATATATCGAACGAATGGTTTGTACTCCTATCTGAGTCATGCATTCCTCTCCACAACTTCAGCGTTGTCTATCGCTACATATCAGAATCCAGGTACAGCTTTGTGAGTTCATTTGATGATCCTAGATCTGTTGGAAGAGGGCGGTACAATCAGAAGATGTTACCTGAGATTAAAATCACTCAATGGCGTAAAGGATCCCAGTGGTTTGAAGTTAACAGGAAACTAGCTATTGTCATTATTAAAGACGAGCTATACTACCCCAAATTTAAACATTTCTGCAAACCATCGTGCTATGTCGATGAGCACTATTTCCCAACGATGCTGCACATCCAATCTCCTCATCTCCTGGCAAATACGAGTCTCACTTGGGTAGACTGGTCTAGAGGCGGTGCTCATCCTGCTACATTTGGAAAGGCTGATGTTACAGATCATTTTCTCAAGAGACTTTCGGAAGACCAGAGGTCGTGTGTCAACAATAACCAGACGACTTCACATTGTACTCTTTTTGCTCGAAAATTTTCTCCTAGTACATTAGATCCGTTACTGAAACTCTCGTCCAAGTATCTAGGCTTCTGAAGTTCCATTACTTAGCGATCTGATATATTGAAGTATGACAACAAGCCTTCTGCCACATGATTGCTGTTATTCGGAGGCTACAGAATATTAAAGGCTCGATGAAATGATTAACATTGCCCATGTTATACTAAAGATATATCGATATTCCTGATTATGATACAATATTATATGAAAACCCAGTATTTCATATTTGAGTTGGATGTCTTCTGTACTGGCATGTGTAAGCTTTTCGACATCTATCACAATTAAGATGCTCTATTTGCAGTATAATACATAAATACTATTCTGATTCAAATAAAAGCTTAACTTCATTACTGTTGACTCAAGAACAACCAGAAGTTTGAATGATCGACACTTAAAATTTTGTTCAACAAAGGGTTGTGGGGAGTCAGTTTACATAATAAGAATATCCATGTATGTGGCCAGCCAGACTAATCACTAAATTAAAGAAAGCTACTTGAAGCATAGCTTCTAACAGAAAATATCAGATATGTTTAATGGACTGTTTCATCGAGCCCACTTACGAGACATTGTATATATTGTGCTACACGCTGCAGGTGCCATCGGCAAGAAGTTTAAATTGTATCATTATGCTGAAAGATGAGGACATGAACATGTCCTTCCTCCACTGACTCCTACCTTAATTTCATTTCGGAGAAGTGGGTCTCTTTTTTAACTAGGAAAAAACATTTTTAAGGCTGTACATTCTTGTGTATCGTCTCTGTAGTCCTACACATTTAGCAAGTTTCCAGTCAATCTACAGATGAAGAAATATAACGGAGCAGGATGATTGGAAGAGAAAATCAAGAGAAGGAAGACGTTGTAGAAAAAGAATGAATCTGTATTCTTTTCACTTCCCATTGAATATATATACAGTAAAGAATCTTTAATCCAAGAGGAAAACCAAAAAAATGAACTTTAGATAAGGGAAACGATACAGCAGAAAGAGCTTTTCTTACAAGATTAAGTTGTAAGGTTTTGCATACTAGTAATTCAATTTCCTTTCTTCTTGTATAGACCTAAAAATCCGAGCTGCAGATTCAGATGCTGACTTTGAGTTATGGGGCACAACCTTGATCACTTGAATTCGCTGCTCAGTGTCGTTATCTTGAACTGGTTGATCTGAACCTTTTGCAGTTGGTGTGATAGGAAAAAGAGAGAGTGCATCCTTTTGTGCCCTCTCAGGAGGACTACTTGCAGTACTTCCTTGCATGTCACTCGCTCTATCCGCCTGAAAAGTTCGATCACAATCTGACATGACCGCGCTCTTCTGGCATGATATGTTGCATGATATTTGATGAGGCCTGACTGAGTTGACATCATGCATAAGTGGACTATTCTCCTTCTCATTTGACTTGATTTTGGAAAGTGGATTCATTTGCTCGATAGCTGAACTTGAAGCAGATGGCTTTATCACAGGCATGGAATAAGGTTGAATGCAGGACTGATCAAATATTGCAGGACCAGGAAAAATCCCAACACCTTGCTTGTGAGAAGTCGGTACACTATAAGGCACATTCGCAAACTCTCCACCTATGGGAGATGGAATGACAGACCTGCAACTACCATAAACTGGTGCTATGATCCCTCCAGGCGGTGGACAAGGTCCTGTATAAGGTTTATAAACAAGTCCTTCAGAAGGTGACCTTATTGGAACTAACCACTGATATCCAGGAGGTGGTTGGAAGCACCGAGGTGCTAATTTTGGATCGGATACAAAAGATCTCGATGTTGGTGTCCCTACATTTGGTTTTTGAGCTGGCTGCTGTGGTATACTATTCTTATCATTATCTTTGGGGAGGGGAAGAAAAACATTATCTATTGGAATCTCAAAATTGTTTGGTTTTGGAGAAATCTTTTGTCCGACAGCTACTACAGGAGGCTCAAGAACATCATCACATGGAAAATTCTTCAAGGAAGAAAATTTGATAGAAGGTTGGTTGATATAGAAATTGCTTTTGAACAATATATCTGGTGATCTGGCTATCATTTTCTGTACCTGTAAAGATGCTAAAATAAGTTAGTTTTTACAAAAGTTAAACAAAATACTAAGAAACCTCCTTAACCCCTTTCTAATTATTGATTTTATTGCACTAGGTCATCAATAGCATGTAGATTTAGAATATTTTTCTGCTCTTCTATTGAAGCATACAGGCAGGATGTTGAAAATGAAGGACTAAACTACCATCCTTCATATGACTCTTGAACGCCACGTCTCTTCAAGACTACCAAAGATAGAGTGTAATCTAACTGATAAAAGTCTAAAGTACCTTTGTTAGTCTGTGTAGCTCAAATAGTTGTATCGCAAAGATCCGCTGCTGGCTGAAAAATCGTGAAATGCAAGTTAGATGTAGATTTCAGAAAAATTATTGGAACAGGAAAAAGAATAAGATCTTCCTATCATAAATAATTGTTCCTACCAAAGATAGCCGGCTTAGTAAGCTTACGACTGTGCTCACTGGTAGGAGCCGTTAGTGTATGCTACTACGAGGGGTGGCCTTTTATTATTTCTTATTTACTGTTTTTTACTTTCGTATTGCTCTTATTTTCATGGCTCTCTTAGCTCTATTTGTATTATTTCTTATTTCGGTTATGCCATCCATTCTGCTTCAGGTATTACTATGACCGTGTTAACTATTCTTGATCTTGAGCCGGGGGTCTATCGGAAACAGCCTCTCTACTTTTTCGGAAGTAGTGGTATGGACTGCGTACATTTTACCCTCCCCAGATCCCACTTGGTGGGAATTCACTGGGTTTGTTGTTGTTGTTGTACATCTATAGCCATCATAGCGGCAACAACTATAACATACTGTAAAGATGGGATCTCTGTCCTGAAAATCAGACATTATTATTTCTCAGAAATTTGTTGAAGTATATGATTTTAAGGCTTATACAGTGAAGCAGTGACAGACAAGAAAACATAGAACTTCATATTGATAGTTACAATTTTGAGGTTCTTGTAAATATGGTGTTTATGCCAATTTGACTACTTAAATTTCATCTACTTTTATAGGTCATAGTTCCTGAAGATAACTCTTTTATAAGGATGAAACGGATGAAATGGAGCAAAAAGAACAAGATATGATATGATATGTGCATGATATAGGTTGAAAGTAGACAAATGAGGATCAGAACATATCTTCGACCGACCCCTAGTTCAAGCCACACATTTTCAACTCTACTGTCACGGCAAGTTGAATATATATAAAGATGATCAGCTAAAGGGACTTACTGTGCAATGGTTCTTCTTGCTTTCCAAAATAGTTCTTGACCTATCAATGCTATGACATTATCTGAAGACATTTTTTCTACTAATTTAGAGTTCAAGGATGAAGCTTCTGAGATCCCCTCGCTTCTGTCTGCACCTCCTACATCTGGAGGCCCACTAATCTGGTCTTCAGGACAGCCAGAAGAGGATTTAACTCTCTTAGGACTTTGTTGGTTGTCTCTGTGAGGCAGAAAGGAGCATGACGGACCTTCCATTCTGGAAGAACATCTATTAGTCGTGGCATCTTCATGTTTCGCATATGTAACATCTTCCACGGCCTTCCTTTTGTGTTGAATCCAAGAGTCTTCATCCGATTCAGAATTAGAATCACTACATCTATTCAAATCACCTACCAGACCACATCTATTTTCCGGAGCTCTTGATACAAATGGTTTAATATTTAGCTTGCTATGTCCTGGACTTGGAGCTTCACGCACCACTGTCGTCTCTATAGTTGACAGATGAGGAGCAGGTAGTTTAACACAATGCTCTCTCTTTTGGCACTTAGCTATATCTCCAGCTTGATTTATATTATACTCCCGGCACTTTACTTGCGTACTGCCTGTATCCTTAAATTGCTTTTCGAAAACACTTTGAAATTTCAGAGAAGGTTTTTGTCTTGATATAGCCACTTTTTCTTTGTCCGCATTTTTATGTATGTTACCATGATATGGAGGTTTCCCTGATGGACCACAAAAATCATTTTCCCTTCCAAACTTGCTGGCAGAAGGGTTACTATTGGAGTATGATAAACTGTGCGACTGAATAGGATTAAGCTGAGATGTACCACGCAAATTCCCTTTAAGACATAAAACTTGAGGATTTAGCGACTTCACTGATGGTACATCAGGACGTCTCATTGTAAAGTTCATCCCTCCAGAAGAATACGGATGGAGTATCTCAACGAAATGAGAAGACTCGGATGAATTGTGGGAAAAATAATTCCTTTTGTTGCAACCAACCTACAGGGGGTTCAAGAGCTCAAGTGAGCAGATTGAATGAGACAGCAAAATGAACCTTCTTGGCTATAGCAGTCATAATGGGTCGAAAGCATTCAAGAAATTCCCATCTAAGGAAAGACACTGTCTATGAATCAAAAGTACAGTTTTCTAATACCTTGAGTTGGCAATGAAGGGGATAAACAGATTCACTCAATCTGAAACAGCACAAGCAATAAGTAAACAAAAGGAATGGAAGTAGATTGAAAATCAAAAGGTTTTGGATGACGAATAAAGTGATTACAGAATTACAGAAAAGATCTCAGTATATGCTTCTATAATAATTTTATCTATACCTAGTTTACCTCCTTTTTCTAAGACCATATGAATTCTACTTTGTTCGACACACATATGCAAACTACAATCGGCTGAAGTTCTGATATTACTTTGATACGTCATAGTAACAAAAAAAAGAAAAAAGAAAAAAAAACCACATTTTTGACTTCCTGAAAGGGCTGCAAGGTCTATAGAAGGAGCATCAAAGGAGCTTTCAATCGATTCCAACAAGTCATCATAATTCTAACAAATAACATATTAGCAACACTTGGAAGAATACACTAAATTCTGTACTTACAAGACTAGGAGATGCTGCAGGGATAGAGTTTCCACCATTAGGCGGGAGAGGCAGCATTGACATTGTTCGCGGTGTAGGAGCAGAAGTAGAGGTGAAACTTTGTGACGATCTGGACGACTGTTCACAAAGAGCCATTTTGTTCCTTGGAGGTGCTCTTGGCCCTCCTTTATCTGCATCATTTATATGTAATCTAGGAAACAAAGGATCCATATGCCTCTCTTCATCTTTCTCCGTCTTCATCTTTTCCCTCTCTCAATGCTCTCCACTAACGTGAATACGCTAGACTAGTAAATACTAAACTAGGCAAAATTTCAGTCACCCGAACCATTTCATAGCTCGCGTATTACCCAGAATTTCCCTTCCACCAAAGCTATCAAGTAGCAGAACAATTCCTCAAGTAAACCACAACAAATCAACCTACCTCAAATAACCGGTACTTCCTTTTACTCAAAATCAGTTGCAACGAGCAAGAACACATGGAATAACAATTCAAGAACGCGAAAATCCAATCTTGATATACAAGAAAGATAACAACACAATGTGGTAAATCAAGATAATAAGCAACAAACAAATATATTACTATGAGATATGAATATAAGATAGTTTGGAGCTAAGAGAAAAAGAAGCAATCATGGCATCATCATATAGGGAATCTTAGAAGAAGATCAGATCAACAAATACATGAGAAGGAGAATGAAATGAGGGCAATGTGGGGCCAAAATGTTGGATAGAATTACTGGAACTTCCATAAGTAAGGGACGTTAAAAGGTACAAAATTATTACTAGTACGTAAACATTATAAACCAACAGAAGAAATTTAATAAACCGAATAATATTAGTGACTGATCGAGTCATTCTCCTTTTCTTTCTCTTAAGGCAAACGCAGTAATAATTGCCGAAACAAATGTGTATACGTTGAACCACATGTACGAAATTGTCCAATCTTTTTACTAAGAATCTGCCATAAGATCTCACTCTAAATACGGATACGTATTAATTTTGTGGAGTGAAAGTTTACCCGAACACCACGCATATTATATTGCATGATCGATCTCAATCTCAAATTATTTTGTGCATAAATACAAGTAATTACACATATGAATAACACGTTATTGTAAAAAGATATATAAAACGTGTTAAAAACACGTCTGCCGATGGAATTAATTTTCAAGCGGAGTTTATTTTTGGGTTGAATTATTGAAAGACGAGTTTTAACTTTTCACATGTTAATAATTTATTTTTGTATAGGTGGCGACATCCAACTTGTAAAAATCGAATAACGTGTGAGTGAGTGAATATATTTAAGTTTATACAAGTGCATCTCCAATTCAAACTTCAAATACTTTGAATTCTCCTTTTGAATTTTATATTCCACAACTTTTTTTCTCTTATGCTATTTAGGCCTCAATTTGAATACATATTTTAATTTTTTTTCCTTTCAATGTATGCTTTCTCTAGTTTGAGTTGAAAAGGCAAAAGAAAAGAACCTTTTGTTTCTCTCATATCATAAGGTTGAATATCTAGAAACCAAGAAAAAAAAAAAATTGCCTTTTATGATTATCTCATCATTGACATTAAACAAGTGAAGAAAAGCTTATACTAAAGTTTCCTTTAAGAAGAGTATATATTATAAATTTCAATTCTTTTGTTCTTAATTTTCGAAAATCATCAAACTCACAGGAAACAATGGCCAACCCTGGTTTGGCATACAAGTAGGAGAACCAAAATTTAACACATCAAAATATGAACTTGCTCAATCAGTTCATTTTAACTCGTCCAATTCAACTTATCTGATATAGTTTAATTGATTTGGGCTAAATATGTGTAGCCCTAATACTAGTGCCAATTAGGGAAACTTACATAAATATACCTTCCAGCCAGTCATCTACTTTGCCAACATGACCGAAGTATACACTACCCATATGCTTCGACTGTACATGTTGTGTATAAATATGTATTATTTTTACTATTATATAGAAGAGTGAAAAATGGTACGATCAAGGGTATATTTGTAATTTCTAAAAAAGTTTTATCTGGCTTACTTATATTTTAGGCATCAAAGCTTGGCCATAAATTTTTAATGGCAAAATGTCAAGTTATTTTTTGTAAATGTCAATCACATCTCAATTGATATAATATATCACATGGACCCACATAAAAGATAAAATTAGTTGTTATTTGCATATTAATTACTCTACAAGTGTAATAAATTTAAATGATAGTCCATACATTCAATTTATTCGTCTTACTTTTCGTTTAAATTTGTTTCAAAAAATTGCCTTTTTTTTTAACTATTGAATTATAACTTTTCACATGTCATATTTAACATAAAGATTAAAATAGATTTTGACACATTCTACATGTTATTAATTTAAGACACAAGATTAAAAATTATTTTTTACTTTCTTAAACTTCGTATCAAATTAAAATCAAACAAAAAATTGATTATATTATTTATTATTTTATTAAATTATATAAAAAAGTGAGTTGGAGGACGATCAAGGGCAAAATTGTCGTTTCATAAAACTGTAGAATGTTTATTTCTATACTATAGTTAGGGGTGTTTAGACCAAATCGTCAAGTCAAACTGAACCGACGAACCAAACCAAACCGAGAAAAAAAAATCGACTTATGGTTTGGTTTGACGTTAGAAAAAAAATAATTCTTGGTTTGATTTGGTGTTGACCAAAAAAAAGTCAAACCAAACCCGAATCAAACCGACATAATATATATATATATATATATATATATATATATATATATATATATATATATATATATATATATAATATTCAAACTTTTTTATACATAAAATATTAATTATAATCTACTTTTTAAATACTTTTTCAACTAGTTTTAGTAATTTTCAATAATTTGAAAGTAGATGTAGATATATATTTAGATTTGGGTCTTTAAGTTGTAATATTTGTCCATTAATTGCTAATTAAATGATCCAAAACCCAATATAAACTTAAAACCTACACTTTTCACTCTTCATCTGATCACTTTTTAGTTTCAAGATAGTTTTTTGCTTCTCATTTTTTCATAATTGTGTTTTTCATTAGCACATGAGTGGAAATATATTTGATCTAATCTTCGATAACAATATAATTGTAAAAACTAACAATTATAAATAAAAAATAAAAAAAAATGAAAGAACCGACTAAAACCTAAACCGAAAAAAATAATTTTATGTTGGTTTGATTTGGTTTATAGTTTTAATAAACCGACATGATTGGTTTTTTTTTTTTAATAAAAATCGAACCAATCCGACCTATGTACACCCCTAACTATACTCTTAAAAGCAGGTCACAAATTTATAATGACAAAATAACCAAACAACTTTTTTTAAATGTCAAGTGTATACTTATAATGTAACATTAAATAAATGCGGAAAACAAGTTTTTCCTTAAATGCTTCGTACATTAATTATATTTGCCGTTTTAATGAGATATTTAACTTCATGTAAATATTTTTTTTATGGTGTGATTTTTGAATATGTTTTATTATAATATAAATATCTTGAAAAAAAAGAGTAGAATTCTTTTTTATTTGCACAATTATTTTTTGGTTTTCATACATTTAAATGTAATTATAAACTATGATTTGTTAGACTAAAAAAGTGATTCAAATAATGAGTTTTTTTATTTTATGTTAGAATACTATAATTTATATTCATAAATTGACGTGATAACTTATTTTAAGAAACCTAAATAATATTTTCTTTTCTACTAAACACATTCTAGGTCTAAAAACACTTTTAACAATTGAAGTAAAATATAAGGAAAAATACACCTTTTATCCATAACAACAAAATATATATAGAATCTAAGATCTAAAAATAAATGGACTCAATTGGTACATCCTGAACTCACCTGATTTAATTCAATGAGGGTAAAAATATCATTTCAACAAGGTTGTAATTTTGACAATACAATCCAACTTCAAGTAGCTGTACAACATGAAAAGATTATATTAAATTTCTGAAAAGTCATTCAAATTGTACTAAATTCTAATAGACATGTGAAAATCACACATTGAAACAACAAAAATATTTTGTGTACGATGTGAACTCAATTTTGTCCTCAAATGGTCATCAATTATCACCTTCCTCGTAGAATTTTTTTTTTGAAAAGTAATATTCAATACCATGCACTTTTTTTTCCTTCTTTTAAATTAATCTGAGATTTAATCTAATTATTTTTTGCAATTGCTTCACTTTATTCATAACATAACTAATGTGAGTACTATTTATTATTTTAAAAATTAAATAAATTAATTATTTTCTTTTTTTCCTTTAATATAATAAAAATTTAATGATATTAGTGTGATAAAAATAAATAGTATATGTTAAATTGAAATAAAATAATATATAAAAATAATTTATTGAATTATTATTTTTAATATTTAATAGAGCATAAATAAAATATCAAGAAAAAAAATGAATTAGATGGAATGCTTGAAATTTAGAGTAAACTACGTGAGCAATTGGTCACAAATATTATTCACAGTATTTCAGAATATATTTTTATTTCGTTTTGAAATATTTTTCTGACCATAAATATTTTGAAATACTTTTTTACTACTTTTAATTTTTGGAAAAACACCTCTAAACGCCTCAAGGGGTGTTTCACTATTTTTGAATTTCTCAAATTACCAACTAATTCATTATACTACTCTACATTCTTTTGTCTCAAACAAAAAAGAGGATAAAATTTCTTTTTATAATAAATTTTATTAATATATTATATTGACAAATTTGAGTTTTCATAAGCTTTATGTCAGAGCCAAACGTAATTTATACTTCAAATCTATCATACAAATATTTTTTTTTGTCTAATGTTCCTTATTTTGAATTTGAATTAAGAGAACTGTTTATTAATGTCAAGAAAAATTATCAAGTAAATAATTTTAATTCAATTTTAGGTTTACACCTTAAAATACTCTCATAGCAAATAAAATTATTTTTATTTTTATGTGGTAAATATTGAATTTTTTTATTCCTATATTTATTTTCTTATAATTTAATTTTTCTAAGTGAAAATTCTGACTCAGCCAAAATTTTCAATACTCCAATCTTCTAATATTTTAGTTTTTTACGCAAAAAACACTATCACGCATAAACTTGATGGGTTAGAATTTAAGTTGTTAACCTATTTAAATATATATTCTTTTGTTCATTATCAAATAATTTTATAAAAAAATATATTATTATATCAGTCTATATATGTTTTACTAGAAATGAAAAAGATTTACATATGTGATATTCATATAAGGGTTCGAACACACAATTTTTATATTCACTTATGGATTGTAGGTGTAATCACAATTGACGTGCTTGTCAAATCGTAAAATACTATTTAAAAAATAAATTTTTGAAAAGAGATTGAAGTACATTAAACGGTCAGTGTAAAGACAACGACAACAACAACAACAACAACAACAACAACAAGAGACTCAGTATATTCCCACAAAGTGAGGTCTGGGGAGGGTAAAATGTACGCAGTCCATACCAGTACCTCCGAGGAAGTAGAGAGGTTGTTTCCGATACACCTTCGGCGGTCAGTGTAAAGAATTTTTACTATATTGTATAAATATATTTATATGTAAGTTTTCAAAAAAAAAATGAGATTTGTAATCTTGAAAATAAGATATATAGTACTCCATCCATTACTTTTTATTTGCTCATTTGGGTTGTATTTCTAAATATTTGCTCCTTTAATCTTTCAAGAATACTTTGAACAAACTATTTCTATTATACCCTTGTTCAATAAAATGTGATCATATTGATTTGAAAAGAGGTATAAAATTTAATTAGGGGTATATTAGTGAAATTACTTTTAATTTATCCCCTTATATAATTTTCAAATAAAATTGAAAAACAAAAATATTAAAATTAGTTATTTAATTTAGAAAAGATGTGTTTGACCTGATGTTAAAATAAGCATTGAAGCATATTATATTTTAATTTTAATCAGGAAAATTTAAATAAGTTGTAAGCTATTATTTGATTTCATGAAAGTAAAAAATATAGTTTTTTTTAAATTGTGATCTCTATTATCATTTTTTATTGTATTTATTTAAAAATATTAATTTAATTTTTAATAAACTAATTAACTAACGATAAATATATTTAAAACTGTAATATTGGGCCCGTAAAACGAGCCCTTCATTATCTAGTATTATATATAGGATAAATTACACAAATCTCATACTTAAGAAACTATATTACCTAATATCCCTTACTTTTTAAAAATTTACATAGAAATTTATTTTTCAACTTTACTGTTGATACATATCAAGAAAACCCCTCATCCTATTTTTACTCCACCATTAACTCATTCAAGATTTTCTTCCCTAAAATATCTCCCTAATTATCAACAATTAAATCATCTTCCTTACTGATTTTTTTCTCTTCCATTAATGCTTAAATCATCTTCCTTCTTGATTTTTTCTCCTCCATTAATGCATGCAACTTTTTTTTTTCTCTCATAAAATTTCTCCCTTTTAAAAAAAAAATCTAGGGAAAAGACATCGTTTTCACACCAAACTATACCCGAAAAGTCTAAGCCACACCTAAACTATACTAGTGACCTATTACACACCTTAACTATAAAAAGTGATATTTTTTACACCCTGTCAGGCATTACACCACTTGCATGTGATGTGGTGTTTTACACGCGCTGCCACATCAACGCCACATCAGCACCACGTCAGCATCATCCAAAAAAATAATAAATTTATTATTTTCATAAAAAAAAAATTCTTTTAAATTTAATTTTTTTCTTCTTCTTCACTGCCCAAATCCTCCATGAGGTCAATTTTTTTTTTCTTCAATGCCCAGTCTCTGTTGGTACAAGACATTCTCTGCAACCAAAGCAAATTCCAAATTGGTGAAGTGGCTATCATCTAGAAATTCTTCCAAACCAAGGAACTTCAAGCGTAACTTTTAACAATGTTCTTCATCACCTACAATTTTTTTTTTATACTTTTGTTCTCTTTAGCAAACATCAAAGTCTCATTGTTGTTGTCATATTTGAATTGGAAGATGAATGAATTGGAAGGTGAAATTCAAAGAGAGAAGCAAAAAGTTGAAAATCAAAATGCAATCAGTGGGATTAAGAAGACATTAAAAATCAAAATTCTCCCAATGGCATAATTTATTATTCAATAGATAATTTTAGAAATCAATTGTACAAAATTCAGTGGGATTAAGATGGCATTTTCGTCAAGTGTTTGATGAAGTGTGATAAATTTTTTTGAAATTTTCTCGTTTAGATAGAAAATTCAATTTGATTTTGTTCATGATGAAATTGATATTGATTCGATAAAGGTGGAGGATGGGGTGTGAAGAAATTGCTTATTTGGGGTTGGGGGTGATGAAGAAGATTTGTTGGTTGGGGTGGGGTTGGATTTTTGGGGTGGGGGTGATGAAGGAGAAGATGTTTCGATGAAGGTGGAGGATGGGGTGTAAAGAAATTGTTTATTTGGAGGTGGGGGAGATGAAGAAGATTTGTTGGTTGGGGTGGAGTTGGATTTTTGGGGTGGGGGTGATGAAGAAGATGATGTTTGGGGGGGGGGGGTGTGATGAAGAAGAAGATGTTTGGGGGTGGGGGAGGGAAGTTTTTGATTTTTTATTATTTTTTTCGTTATTTTTTTTTTATGTAGACGCGCCATTTTTTATTTAATTAATTATGTTTTTTCCACGTCAGATCTAGGGGGTAAAAAATATCACTTTTTTATAGTTTAGGTGTGTAAAAGGTCACTAGTATAGTTTAGGTGTGTCTTCGACTTTTCGGGTATAGTATAGTTTAGTTATTCATACACGTTTATTTTTTAATAGTGATTCATATGAATGATAAATATGATATCATTATATGGGTATTATGGTGATTCATACAATAAATACATTTTGTATGATTTTAATACATATGATATTAATGGGTGATACATATTGTATTATGGTGATTCATATGGTAGATACAATTCTTGGGTGATTCATATGATGTTAATGGGTGATATATATGATATTATGGTGATTCATATGGTAGATACAATTATTTATTTCAATTATTGGGTGATTCATATATAGAGATAATACATCAAAACCCCCCTAAACTTGTCTCCCAACTTACTTTAGCACTTAAACTAATCTTCTATTTATTTACCCCCTTAACATCTTTATAGTGAATTTATTCCCCCCCTTATGCTGACGTGGCATTTTCTTAAAAAAAAAATGCGTGAACAGTATTTTTTTTATAAACTAATATTTATTTATTTATATATATATATATAAAGAAAAAAAAATCCTCTTCTTCTTCACCCAACCCCGCCAACAGCGCCCCCCACCCACTTCTCCTTAGCCAACACCCCCACCCCACTTCTCATCCAATTATGAAAGTTGTCACCCCCACCTTTAATTTATCCTCCTTCGACCTTTTAGATCAATAAAAAAAAATGAAATTGAATTTGAAAATTAAAAAATCTACATGGTTTGAATGTTTGGTTGTTGATTTTAGAGAATTTGGTGTTGATTTGATCGAATTTTTCATGTGGGTTGAGTTTTTCGGCAAAAATTCACCGGAAAACCTGACAGGTGTGGTTGTGTGGGGGTGGACGGAGGTGGATGGGGGTATGTTTAGGTGTGGGAGTGTAGGGGTGGATGGGGGCGTGTGTGCAGGTGGGGGTAGACGGGAGGAGGGGGGGAAGGGGGGTGGTTATGAAGAAGATGAAAAATGGAGGGTGGGGTATTTTTTTAATTGAAAATATTTTATATATTTTAAAATATGTATATATATATATAAATAATATTTATATATATATATATATATATATATTATATAGATATATATAAAAATATTAAAAAATACTTTATTTATGTGGCTATGACGTGGCGGTGATTTGGCGCTGACGTGACGCTGACATGTCAGCGAGTGTGATGCACTCTCCCTCATGAGAGTGGTATTATATATTAAGTGGGGAAATTAATTCACTATAAAGATGTTAAGGGGGATAAATAATTATTCGTAAAGTTTAAGTGCTAAACTAAGTTGTCGGGACAAATTCAGGGGGGCTTTGATGTATTATCTCTCATATATATAGTATTATGGTGATTCATATGGTAGATACAATTATTTATTTCAATTATTGGGTGATTCATATGTTATTAATGAAAGGTAATGGTGTAGTCAGTGTAGGAAATAAAAGTAATAATATTTTTTTAAAAAAGACTAAAAATAGAATTGAAACATATTAAAATTAAATCTAAAAAAAGCAGACTAAAATTAAAGACGAAATTAAAGACGAAAAAAGAGAAAAAATACCAAAAAAAATATATCTTTCATAATTAAAGACGAAAAAGAGAAACATAATTAAAACACCTAAATTAAATCTTAAAAAAGAGAAAAATTAGATATTTTTCCTTCAATAAAAGAATACAAATATACAATGAATAAAAGAAAATCTATTATTTTCTTAAATAAATATCTTGTTAGTTTTAAATGTATCACTTTTTTATATGTATCGCCATATAACATACGTATCACCATTTTAAAAAATCAAGATAAAATATAATTAACAAAATAATTGAGATTTTATGTAATATCACTTAAAGATTCAGGGATTTATGTGAGTTACCCTTATATATAATATATATATATAACAAGATGAACGAACTCTAGAGCGCTAAATGTCCGAACGATTTCCCAGGTCTGTAGATAAGCGGGATAAAGTCCCTTTAAGGTTTAGCCCAATTTTCAATTAGGTTGAAGCCCTTAAAAAGCCCAACTTCTTTGCAAGCAAGAGCCCATGTAAGCAGATAACCTTAGCATGTTCAAATATACCACCAAAAATTATATGTCACGATTCACGTGTGACATTTTAGCTATTACTTTAGTTATAGGAATTGCACATTTTGCCTCATGGTTAGACACAAAAGGACTTATTTAAACACAATGATGAATACTTTTAAAAGTTTATTTTGGCACCAACTTCAAACGTAATAGGACTAAGGTTTCGTTTGGTCATAAATTTTTTTTCACTTCTCCAAAAAAAAAAATCACTTTATGCCAAATACAAATTCAAGTTGATGTTTGGCCATGAGAATTCCAAATACAACTCCAAGTTGCATTTAAAAAATTAAAAAATAATAAAAAGTTTTTTTTTTTTTTCATCTTTCTTCTCTCACAAAAATTCAAAAAAAATAAAAAAATTCAATTATATTCATAGACAAACACAACTTCAACTCAAACTTCTAACTTTAAAAATTTTAATTTTCACGGCGAGATGGTCACTTATTTTGACATTTTCTTGAAATGTCACTTAGCTGGTGGGGCCAGTCACGCTGCCAAGGAGTGGGCAGCTTGGGAATATTAAGAATATTGTACTAACTAGAAGCATTGAATTAATAATGTACTAGAAAACAAGGTGTTGTTGGGACTAGGGAGAGGCCCAACTACAAGATCAACTCACCTACAAGCTAAATTGCCCTTTAATATTTGTGGTCTTAAACACTTTACGTAAAAAATTACTAAAGAAAAAGGAGGAAATTATTTTTTTTTAAACAAACTAAAAAAAAAATAGTAAGTCAAACCAATTGAAATGAAGGCTGTTTAATTAGTTTAGTTTTAAAAAAAGTTGAGAAAGTGACTAAACGAGTTCAACCCATACCTACAAGCTGCTATATTGGCCAGTGAATATGACACAGTGTGACTTAATACAATGCATGCATGTAACAGGAAATCAAAGATGAATTCAATTGGCCTGTGCGTGCATGGCCTTATTCTTGTAGAGAGAGTGACTATATGACACTGATCCAAAGAATTGTTGTTGATTGGGTTATTATAATAAAAAAATTACACAAATACACAACTTATTGTTTCCAATAGTACAAAAAAAATTTCAACTTCCTAAACATATTACAAAAATCTCAATATATGCACAAAATATTATGTATATGTCGGCTATGTTATGTATATTAATTGGGAGAGAGAGTAAAGTAATTAAAAAAGTGGAAGAGAGTATAATTACTTCCAAAAGCGTTGGTATTTATGTTATTTATACTATTATAATTACATTGCCAATTGGTAATTAAGGTATCTGATTAGTTAAGTCCCTCGTAACCGACTTGAATACTAAGTAGTTCCCTATACTTATCCACTATTAATTTACACACTATTCAAGAAGTAATAAAAAATAGACATAATTTTACTATAGCACCCGGTGTATACATCAAATTAATGTTTTTTATCATGGTTATGTAATTAAATTAAGTAAAATACATGTTGATTAATCATGGTTAAGTAACATGAACTTTAAATTCAAACACATGGCATGCATGTATTGACTTGGAGTATACATCGGGTGCGTGTAAGTTTTTTCCATTTTACTATACTATTCTTTGAATATTATAAATTTAATAATTTGATAAATACATTGAATAATGAATAGTATTCCACTTTTTAATACTAAAGGCAAAATGAGAACAAATAAAAAAATTATTCATTGATTTTTCTAACTGAACAAATATTATTGTACATATATTTTTAAGTAATAATATGAACAAATATTATTGGGCGGAGGAAGTAATTTTGATTACTGCTATTAATATACAAGAAGAATACTTTTTTTTTTACTGTGAATATAGTTTGGGTGAAGACGTGTTGCTGAATAATTGCAAAAACTCCACTTTCTATCACTTTCAATTAGGAATATGACATAAACATTGCCACATGCCATATTTGTACTCAAATTAATCAATCTATCTATCGTGACATAATAATGTCCGACCTTCATACATACTAGCTTCAACTCTTCAACATTAGGTAAAAAGATTACTCTTTTTGTCTCAAATTATCTGTCATAATTTTTTTTTACACACTTCGTAAGAAACATTTATTAAGAAGAGATTTTAACTATTCTAACCTTCATTAGTATTTGAATAATCATAACACCATCCCGTAATTAAGGTGTTTGTAGTCTTCAAAAACAATTACTATTAGCAATAAAATGAGGAAATTATAATAATTAACTTTCTCTTAAACTTTCAAAATGATAAATAATTTAAGACAATTATTTATAAAGAACACTAAATAATTTGAGACAAAAAAAAAATAGTACACGAAGTCAGTAACTACTAACTATCATTCATATCCTATTTATGCATGAATAATATAATAAATATAGTCTAAGTAATGGATTGTCAATCTAGCTAGTTGTTATTGTATATTAATTTAAAATTATTATAAGAATTCATATACTTAAAATTTAGTTAATTTACCATAGAGATTTTTCAAAATTCTCTGTGCAAGTACGAAGCATATGATTCAGCCTGAAAGTGAGGAATCAAAGATGTCCATTGTTAGAAAAGGTGATCCCTGACATGGGGGAATTTCATTGGTGGTGATCATTCACCTTTTAATTTATTATATAAAAAAATAAAATATATATAAAAGCCATTAGTTTAAATGTTTATCATATAAAAGTAATAAAGTCATATTTATCTTAAGTTAACTGAAAAATAGATTTCACCTGATTTTTTATATTTTATACCGAATATGATACGACACTCTAAAATAAATTAATAATATTTTGGATAATATCAGAAAGCTACATTTAATTTAATTATTTTAATTTTCAATAATAAACATAAAATCTACCAGCTTGATATGGTTCATGACTTAAAATTGTTAGAAAGAAATCAAAATAATGATACAAACATAATTTCATAAATTGTAAGAGAGATTAGTATAGTGAAGAGAAATTTAGGATCAAACACTAGCTTAATGTTTTTTTTCCCTTTCCTGTGAGCTCATACTTTTTGACCTTTTTGATGACTCAAAATTACAATCTTAAGATTGACAATGAAGAATACTTACCATTCAAACACTAGCTTAATATATCTTTTAAACTATCTAATTTATAAAGAGTATATGTTTTAGTCAGATTTTTCATTCCACTTTATTTTAAACATTTTTCAGAGAGAAAGCACTTTAAAGCTTCCCCAAATCATACAAGATTCCAACACAAAATATAAAAATTGAGGGGGCCGTATGTAGTAATTGGATTGGGAAAATACTCTGGAAAATATCTCAAGTTTGACCGAATTTTCAGTTGAGCATACTGAACTTTGCGGGGGTCCTATTACTCCCTAGAATATTTTTTTTTGTATTTTAATGACATATATCTGCCCACTTTGACCAGTGCGTGTAATCACGTCCCTTGAGCGCGCGAGAGTGATTAAAAAACGTTATAAAACTTTTTTTTTGATCACGTAACCCCTCAATTTTTTTATTTTTAATAATTTTATGTTATTTATTTATTTTTTCATTTGCTTTCTCTTCTCTCTTCTCTCTTCTTTCTTTCTTCTCTTCAACAATGGAGTCTTCAACAAAACATCATGGTTGCTCTATTGTTTAATTGAAATTGAACACAATTTCATCACACACATATACACCCAAATGGATCATCTTCAACACACCCGATTCAATTACATCAATTTAATTCAGTTATAACACACACACACGCACACACACACACACACCAAATGGGTCATCTTCAATTCCATCAAAATGGCAAAATTTAACCCATCATTTCCACCACCAACCAACCACCATTGCCGCCGGCAACCACCACCACCTCAGCCACCAGCTAAGGGGGGAAAAAGAAAAAATTCAGACCCGCATCTGGTTCGAGCCAAGCTTGTGACAAGAAATTCTTTGTCATATCTGTTGGTCTCGCTGTTACGGTTGCTTTGGAAAAGATGACTATGTACCTTCCCTTTACTGTTTATCATACCAATTAGCAGAACTTGTAATTTTTCTTAAAAAAGTTTTCGATCTGAATAAAATTATTAAAGAAAGTTTTCAATTTGAATTTGAAATTTGGGAAAAGATTTTCTTAAAAAAAAATAGTATGAACTAAATAAATTTGGAGTCGCAATGACTTTGTTGACAAGGCAGAACAGGGCATTTCAAGATGGATCGAAGAACCTTTGATAGAACAAGATTTTGGTGAAAAAATGGTGAAAAAATGATGAAAAGTGATAAGATGGTCTTGGAATTTGGAATTGACTCACTGGAATCATTTGAAATTTGATTTGTAGGAGGAATTTGAGTTGTGGAATCTTTAATATGATTGTAATGGTGAATAAATGTTGAAAAGTGATAAAATGGAGAAGAAAGAGCACGTGTATTACACTTTCGGCCGTCAAAACTGGGTATAGCATTTCGGGAGAATTAATTCCACTTTAAAAAGTTCGGGGGAAATTAATTCTACTTAAAAAAGTCTAGGTGGGTAATAGGATCCCCGCAAAGTTCAATATGCTCAACTGAAAATTCAGACAAAGTTCAGATATTTTTCTAAGTGTTTTCCCAATTGGATTTGAAGGAGGAGGAAATCCAACGAGATAGCTTAAATCAAATTCTTCTATTTTTATATAGTATTATAGAAGAGTGAGTTATAGGATGACCAAGGGCATTATAGTCATTTCATAGTACAAATTCATCATTCAAAAACCATCTCTTTTTGTGGGTCTCATTTCTCATTCAATCTTTTCTCTCTTCTTTAAAATGCACTACTTCTCACTTCTCACCTTAGCTATATAACCCAAAAGAAAATCCTCAAAATAAGGTACAATTTAATGTTTATTATACTATTTTAAATAAATATCATTTTAACAAGTTTTGAATTTCAATTGTTGCATTTAGTCGGCAATTATTTAATCAAAAAGATTATAAAATTTTGTTCAAGTATTCTTCTGGTAATAAAATGTTGAAATACTCCCAAATTATATCTGAAAGGACCTTCATCTTTAATACACTACTTGAAAATAATTTGAAAGAAAAATTTGAAAAACATATGGTCATTTCATATATATAGCATGAGAATTATCATTATGTAGGAGTATACTACTACATCTATGATCAAACTTAGTCTGATGTTTTTTCTGATTCACTAAAAATTTAATGTAACATAAATTCAAAATACATGAATATATAATTAAGAATTCTTCCAATAAGCAAAGAAATAAAGTGAGAGAAAAGTATGAAAGATAAATAATCAATATATATATATATATATATATATATATATATATATATATAAAAGAGAGTATTAGTCCATCCTATGTGGCATACCTAAGAATTAAGAAAAGCTATTTATTATTTTTGAACTTTTTTCTTCATTTTTTCATTTATCAATCAATTTATTTAATAATCAAAATAAATGGATCAATTACTACTCCTACATTATTTATATCCTTTAATATAAAAATTTTATGTTTTTTTTTTATTTTCATTACTCTCATGAACTTTGATTATCATAACTCATTTCATGATGTCATTTCATATTCCATATTGTTGTCCTATAAATAGAAGCATTATAAGTTTTCTTCCCCCATCAACAAAATTAAGAATATTTCATTCACTATATATTTTTTGAACTTACATATATTCTTTTAAAAAAATTTATTTATGTACCTTCTAAAATATCCTCCTTATTCTTTTCTTTTGGGTATGTTATTTTTCCTTCTTCTTCATGTATTATTCTTTTGGCATTTTAATTGATTTGCTTTACACTAAATTAGTTATTATTATTATCCTATATTATTTGTAACTTCTAAGCAAGAACATGTATTGTCACACCACTTTTTCAACTCAAAAAAAAAAAGATTGATTTTAAGTTTCGAAAGGGTTTTATTGATTAAAGTGACAAAAGATGAAAGTTCGTTTCGAAAAAAGATAATTTATATTTTTTATTCAGAGTCTCCACTTGGCATAAATCGGGTGTGCCAAGTCACCCATGGATATCCTTTTCAAAACAATTTGACTCTTTAAACTGGTTTGCGAACATAGATTCCGACTAAGGAATTCTGTTGACCGAGGGAAAGGTGTTAGGCATCCCTCGATCCCGTGGTTTGGCCACGGTCGCTTGGTGGAGCATATCGACTAATTTGACACTACGAATGTATAAACCACACAAAACGCATAACACAATCAATTAAGCAAACAAAACAAAACAATCCAAAATTTAGTGTCCAGTCCAATTATACAGTCCGAAATAGAAAAATGCGAAAAATATAAATCCTATTCTAGACTAATCCTAGACTAAGCTCCAATGTTTTACCCAATATCTCGGGCCTTCATCACGATCGTCCTCTGAGTACAAGGTACCTCGGGGCATTCCCCGGTGAATAAGTGCATAAGACCTCAGGGCATTCCCCGGCTAAATAAATACATTTTTTCTCAATTTTATGCGTTAAAATAGAAAGAACCACTCAAAAAATATTCACACATTCAACAAATATTCCAAACATTCGAACAATCCACCAATTCTAAATTTACCTACCCAAGCCTACTGTTTGCCTACCCGCTCGATGACGTATCACATTCAACATCAACAATGAATCAAAATGCCATAATATTCACTTTTATCAATTTTCGATTTTCATTCTTCAAATTCATTCTCAACATGATTAAATCAATTCTTCGACTATCAAATTCAATATCAACCACGCACACACAACAAAGATTCAAGCATGCCAAACAAACAAGTTATTCACACCCATAATAAACAATCAAAATTCCAAAATAGAATAGAGAATGAGTTGAGAAATGGACCTCAATGATTTTTAATTAAAATTACTCCTTCCGATTAGAACCGCGTCCAAAATCTCGGATCCAACCTCAACGACGAACAAACCAACTCGAATAACCTTGTTTCTTTTTTCTATTTTTTCATCGACCCAAATTGGAAAACTGCACAACGAAGACAAACCCGTACCAATTTCGCACCCCCATCTACCGTTTCAATAGATTTATGGCGAACTTCGCTGGAATCAGGATTGGTTGGGGCGACTTTGTTTCGTCGGAGCTCCGGTGAGCTCGATCGGCTGTGGGCGTGGCTGGTTTCAATGATTTACAAGGGTCCCGAAGTTATTCCGGTGGGAATTTGTCGGAACCAATCGTGAGGGGTCAATTTTTTGTTAGAAACGGGGGTTAAAGGAACGACATCGGAGTCGGTTCAATGGAACAGTGAACTCCGGTGATGTTGCTCTTTTTTTCTCCTCGCTGTTCTCTCTCTCGATCTGTCACGTTCTCCGATCAACCTTTGCCTACCTTTTCCGATCACCGATCTCCCTCGTCTCTCGATTTCTCTCTCTCACCGGTGTTATTACTGTGTACATGTCTATATGGTGTATTCTGTGTGAGTTTCTATGAGTAGAAAATGGAAGATAATGGGGAATCCATGGGTGGTGTATGTATATTCCTAGTGTGTGCAGGTGTGTGATTTGTGGTTAATGGGTCAAGAAAAAATGGAGTGTTTATGTAGTGTGTGTATCCGTGAGCCTCTAGAAGAAAATGGAGTCCTTATCTGTATATGTATTCCATGAAAAAGAAATAAAAAGGGGAAAAATGGGGTCCCTTTATGTGAATTGTATTGTTCTCCTTTCATGTCCTTTCCCGTGGGCCCCCACCCCTTTGTTATGATATGTGTATGTTGTTTATAAATTGAAGAAAGAATGGAATCTTGGTGTTGTTGTGTATGTATTGCTGTTAGAAAAATAAGTTAGGGTAGGAAGTAAGGTAGTGAGGTGGGGGTAGGGGTAGGAGTGTGGGATGGGTGAGTTGGTTAGGATAGGATTAAAACAAGATAAAATTTGTTAGGGATTTTGTTAAGGGTTGTTATTTTTGTACATTTGTGGGATATAATCACACGGGTGAGGGCACGCAGTAAGACGAGGGTAAAATGGTAAAAAATGCTTTCAGGAAGGGACAAAATTATGTGTCTACATCATGCCCTCTTTGAATGTAAACACAGAGTATTTTCATACAAAGACGTAGACAACGAGACAAAATTTTATCCTGATCATTATTCAAAGGAAGAAATAGAAGGAAGAAAGTCAACCGAGTCTTCACTTAGTACACCCTACCTACCCAAGTTATGAGGGAATCAAGTGATAGGTATATCAAAGGATTGGAAGGAGATGGACTATACCGAGTTGGAGAGTCAAGTGAGATTCCATTGAGGTTCCGGTTCGCGGCTCTGTTATTACATCAAAATGGAAATTACAAGTTAACACATAAATGAAATTACAAAAATGTTATCTATGCAGCTTCTTTTGGACTTTAGTTTAATCACCCTATTCTTCAGGCGGGCTCTTGACTTGCAATTTCTTCAACTTTTGGTTGGTTTTCAATTTCATCACCCTGTTCTTCAGGCGGTCTCCTGACTTGCAATTTTTCAACTTATTGCTTGGTTTTCAACTTCTTGACCTTGTTATTTGACTTTCAACTTCTTGACCTTGTTGCTTAACTTTCAATCTCTTAACCTTGTTATTTGACTTTCAATTCCTTCACCCTGTTCTTCAGACGGGCTCCTGACTTGCAATTTTCAATCATCTTCTAATTTCATCACCCTGTTCTTCAGGCGGGCTCCTGAAACCAAAATCAAAACTAGAACGAAAATTATCCCAAACAAAGATTAAGATAAAGAAAGATTTCGGTTTTTAAAAGTAAAGTCCCATTCTTCAGGAAGGTCCTGGACAGAAAGTAAAATCTCATTTTTCAGGAGGGTCCTGAACAGAAAGTAAAGTCCCATTTTTCAGGAGGGTCCTGAACAGAAAGTAAAATCTCATTTTTCAGGAGGGTCCTGAACAGAAAGTAAAGTCCCATTTTTCAGGAGGGTCCTTAACATAAAGTAAAGTCCCATTTTTCAGGAGGGTCCTGAACAGAAAGTAAAATCCCATTTTTCAGGAGGGTCCTGATCATAAAGTAAAATCCCATTTTCCAGGAGGGTCCTGAACAGAAAGTAAAGTCCCATTTTCCAGGAGGGTCCTAAACATAAAGTAAAATCTCATTTTTCAGGAGGGTCCTGAACATAAAGTAAAATCTCATTTTTCAAGAGGGTCCTGAACAGAAAGTAAAGTCCCATTTTTTAGGAGGATCCTGAACAGAAAGTAAAGTCCCATTTTTCAGGAGGGTCCTGAACAGAAAGTAAAATCTCACTTTTCAGGAAGGCCCTGAACAGAAAGTAAAGTTCCACTTTTCAGGAGGGTCCTGAACAGAAAGTAAAATCCCATTTTTCAGGAGGGTCCTGAACAGAAAGTAAAATCCCATTTTTCAGGAGGGTCCTGTACAGAAAGTAAAATCCATTTTTCAGGAGGGTCCTGAACAGAAAGTAAAGTCCCATTTTTCAGGAGGGTCCTGAACAGAAAGTAAAGTCCCATTTTTTTCAGGAGGGTCCTAAACAGAAAGTAAATTCCCATTTTTTAGGAAGGTCCTGAACAGAAAGTAAAGTCCCATTTTTCAGGAGGGTCCTAAATAGGAAGTAAAATTCTATTTTTCAGGAGGGTCCTGAACAGAAAGTAAAGTCCCATTTTTCAAGAGGGTCCTGAACAGAAAGTAAAGTCTCATTTTTCAGGAGGGTCCTGAACAGAAAGTAAAATCCCATTTTTCAGGAGGATCCTGAACAGAAAGTAAATTTCCATTTTTCAGGAGGGTCCTAAACAGAAAGTAAAGTCCCATTTTCCAGGAGGGTCCTGAACATAAAGTAAAATCTTATTTTTCAGGAGGGTCCTGAACAGAAAGTAAAGTCTCATTTTTCAAGAGGGCCTGAACAAAAATTAAAGTCCCATTTTTCAGGAGGGTCCTGAACAGAAAGTAAAATCCCAGTTTTCAGTAGGATCCTGAATAGAAAGTAAAATTTCACTTTTCAGGAGGGTCCTGAACAGAAAGTAAAGTCTCATTTTTCAGGAGGGTCCTGAACAGAAAGTAAAATCCCATTTTTCAAGAGGGTCCTGAACAGAAAAATAAATCTCACGGATGTGCATTTCCAATGGTAGCTGAATTAAGTGAAGCGAATTTGCCCCTGTTTCAACAAAGAAAATTTGTCAGTTAAAAACTTAGTGGTGGCTTGCGGCACTTGGCTGTCCCGACACCTGCTCCAGTGTTCATTCCCTTCATTTTGTTTCAGATTGCTGGCACTTGCCCCTGCTTTGTCGTGTCATTGATCTAAACTCAGATTATTAAGAGTGACTCCGAAATAAACACAGTATCTCTGCTTTGTCATACTTCTCAGATAAACCCTTTAAACCTTGGTATTTTCATGAGTTCCCCAGCTTATCTATTGACAAAACTTTCCGCATGCCTTATTCAGCTCACAATCATGTCTCTTTCATATGCTGACTTTGTCTTTCTTTGTGCAATTGAAGAAGCTGGTAGCCAGTTTTGAAATATTTTCTCACTTGTTTTGATATGGACTTGACTCAAAGACAAGAGAAAAATGACAATGACTTTTATTTGGACCACTGACTCAAGAAAACAAAATAAAAATAAAGAGAAGAAAGAAAAGATAATGAATGTCCTCGTTTGAAACAAAGAAATGAAAAATTTATCTAGAAATAATAGTCAACTCTAATGATTATGCCACGCATATCAGATTAAACTACCTGATCTTTCCATCCAAAACTTTCTACTAATTGTTTTTGAGTTAATGACCTCGAAATTGAGTTTCTTCCTTAGGTCAATTGCATTTAAGACCTCATTCGGCTAATGGCGCCTTGAACGGTTTTTTGCCAACAATCCTCTCTCATTTTCTTTTTCCCAGTTCACTATTGCCCTATGGTGTCCATGAGGGCTTTTCACCAATGAAACTCTCTTATTTTCATTTGTCTCAACTCACCGTCGTCTTACAGTGCCCGTGAGGGTTTTCATCAATAAGACTCTCTCATTGTTATCTCCCTCAACTTACCATCGTCTTAAGGTGCCCGTAAGGGTTTTCACCGATAAGACTTTCTCATTGTTATCTCCCTCAGCTTACCATCATCTTACGGTGCCCGTGAGGATTTTCACCGATAAGACTCTCTTATTTTTATTTCTCTTCCGATTCTTATTGCTGAGGTAGACAAGTAGTTCCAAAATGCGTCATCACATTCATTGCATGCTTAGTCTTAACATTCTCAAAGATTGATTAGAAGGTCTTTCTTTGGTTGTAGCTTGGCTTTTGGATAAGGTTAGAAGAAAAAGATAACATGAGGCCTAAACGACACTTGAAGTGGGGTAGGACTTACAACTTTTGGAATCGACTCAAACAATGAGGATTAAATCATGCCCTAGTTTTTTTTGACTGGGCAATTCTAAATTGTTTATTTGATTGGACTGAACCCTTAGTAGGGCAGCCTACGTATCTCACCCCCGAGAGAGGAGAATCAGGTCATGCGTAGTTCTGGCAGCTTGTTCTTTTGATTGATTCTGATTTTTGTTTCTTCTTCTTTTTTATTTTCTCTTTTCTCTTTGGGATTTTTTTTCTGACCCTATTTTTTATACTCTTCTCTTTTCTTTCCTTTTGGACACATTTTTTTTCTGACACTTTTCTTTTGAGTTTTACTGACTCTATCTTGATTCCAAAAGAGGGGTATGAAAAAATAGGACTAAAGCTCAAATGGGGTAAACAAAGTATGACACAATGTTTGGATAACAGAATAAAATGCCTTCGTCATATCAATCGTTGAAAATACTAGTACATAGCATGCAAGTGAAAGTAAAAGATGAAGATCATTGTGACATCTCTTACAACATTAACTTTGACTGAGTTTGTGCGTCACTACTTCTTCCGCAAAGTCCACCTTTGTTGTACATTCCTTACATCGAATGACTCATGATTTTGTGGAGCTGATTTTCGTTTTGTTCACATAGCCACTATTTGACCTAATTGAGATATGTCTTTCAATTGATGACCAAGTTATTCTTGTGTTTCTCAAAATAAGTGCCTTAATTTTCAAAGAAGGCTTTAACTTGTCACCAAATGTCTCAGCACTCTACCTATTTCCTCAGTTGTTCTCTTTTACTAACTTAAACCTCTGATTCAATGTTTCATGGTTAAATTGGATTTTAAGATCTGACTGAAAATTCCGCTAGCATGTCATAACAATAGAATCAACATAAACTGTGATGTGTAAAGAAAACAAACACATTTAAAACACAAAGGGAAAAGTACACTTCATTTAGTTGAAATAAAAGATAGAAATGTTTGAACATAAACGACACAGGAACAAAACAAGATAGATCCCGAACTACAATCTTGAAATAATTTGAAAAACAGAAAAGAAAATAAAACAAACTACCAGGCCTTTTCCTAGTAGGGAGAGGGATGAGCCTGACATCCTAGCCACTGGTTTGCATCTCAGCATGACTAGAGTTTTCCTCACTGTCAAAGTTCTGCACCATAATTAATTTGTCTTGAATCATCATTTCAATTTCTCTTTTCAAAGTATGACAATCTTTAATACTGTGACCCTGACATCAGAATGATATGCACATTGTACATTAGGATCAAAACTTCTTGAAAGCGGGTTAGGAGTATACCCAAGGAGAGGAGTAATCATGCCTTGTTGTGCCAATCTCTGAAATAAACTGGCATACGACTCTCCAATTGGTTTGAAAATATCCCTCAATTTCTGCCTCATTTCATTGTTTAACTTGGATCGAACATCGGGCCTAGAAGGGCTTTGGTATGTTTGTGGAATTGGAGGATGATTTTGAAGAGTTGGTGCACGCCATTGTGGGTAAGGATTGAGTTGAACATATGGTTGTGCGCAATATACTAGATATGGAGGTGGGGAAACAGAGTATTATGGATTTTGGGAGTGATTATGGAGAGCTTGGGTATGAACTTGGGCTTGAGACTGACGGCAATGACGATGTCGTCTTCTTGGATGTGCCCGTTCTCCAACTACAATAGCAATGTCATCTTTCTCATTCTTCTTCCCTCCGGGTTCCCTTAATTGATTGTAATATTGTCCTAAATGTTTCACGAATTCCTCATGCCCATCTTGCTCCTCAAATTTCGATATCTCAAAGATTGGAGGAAGGTTAGCACTTGAAGGCATGCCTCAGTATTTGTATGAAACATCTTCTTTACTCGCACGTCCTAAAGAATTTTTCATAGCATTTTCTGCACTCTTCATTTTTCCAACCATTTTCTCCGACTCTTCTGGCACACTGAACTTCTTGTTAAGAAATTTTGGTGGTCTAGTTAACTTAAAAGCAGGCTCAGGAGTATAACAATAATCACCAAAAGTATTGAATATAGGTTCACTAGCAGCATGGGGACGCACAATCGTTGGGCGAGCCAGTGTGGAAGTCCCAGTAGAGGATTGAACAACAAGATCACAGACGACATGTGGTGTTGTGAATGTAGCAGGCTTATGCTGAGGAGCTAGAGGAAAAGTGGTGGAAATATTGAGATGCTTTTGGCTTGGAATGAATTCTAAGTCATATTGAGGTGCATCAACAACAGTAGAAAACTGACTTTGCGATTTTGGAGGAAAAATTGAGGTATTTGTAGGATCAATAAAGGAAAATGGAGGAGGAGGCAACCCACTGGCCCAAGCTCGATGCATTTTCTGTCATTTGTTGTCTTAGCCTCCTAATCTCTTGCTTCAAACTCTCATTTTTTTTATTCTTTGTTTGATCCTTGATGTCACTCTCTATATCTTTGTTGGACATAACTAACCCTTTGGATTTGGTGTGATGTGAAGGACCAGCCAGAATGCCACAAACCAACCACCTTAAACTGACTCAACAAAAAAAAATGTGTTAGAGTTCAACACTTTTCGAAATCTCTTTTTTATTTTTATTTTAAAGATCACTGAACCCAAGAAGGGCGCCTACGTATCTCACCCCCGAGAGAGGAGAATCAGGTTATGCGTAGTTCTTGAAGTCTTGCCAAAATGGCCAATTAAACTCCTTTTCCATTCCTTGAAACTTTAAGAAGAAAAGAAAATAACAATTTGTCAAAAGAATTGACAAAAATCTTTTTGAATTTTTTCATCTTTAACATCCCTATACAAAAATAAAATCTATGATTACCAAAGAAAAATCTTTTTGGGGTTTTCAATTTTGAATTTTATATGAAAATGAAACTTGAACCTATTAAAGAAAATTTTACAGTTTTCTTTTAAAATTGTATATGAAACAGTTACTCTAAATAAAGAGTGAAGAAAATATTTTTGAATTTATCAAATAAGATCCCCGAACCAACAATAGGTTGCCTACGTATCTCACCCCCGAGAGAGGTGAATCAGGGGTGCGTAGTTCATCCAGATTGGATAATTAAAGATTAAATAACAAGCTAGACCCTGACTTAAGAGATACGACCAAAGACAAACGATGAACAACGTTATAAAATATTTTTGAGTTTTTTCATTTGACACTTCACATAAAACTGACACCAACAACTACGAAAGGAAAATCTTTTTGGTATTTTTATTTTATGAAATGAACACAACTACTACCATTTTTTTGAATTTTCTTTTATAAAGAAGCTCCTATTAAGAAAAAAAATCTTTTTGAAAATTTTGAATTATGAATGCATGGTAAAGAAATAAAAAGAAAATCTTTTTGATGTTTTTTAGAACGTGAGTGCAAAGGGTAAAAAATCTTTTTGAATTGTGAAAAAAAATCAAAAGCCATAATGAACTCTAAAACTACGAAACACTCTTTTTTTTACTCTTTTTTTTTTCTCTCTTTTTTTTTCAACACTTTCTTGTCTACACACTTTACTTCTAACACATTCTTTCCCCAAATTGATCCGTCAAATGACCACGTTATCTTCATAGATGCAACATTTAGCACGTAGGGTTGCTTTAGAGGTGAGTCTCCTACAAAGAACTAAGTGGGTCCCGCTAGGTCTCAATATGATGCAGATAAGCATGATCTAAAGACTGACCTACGCTGGGGTCCACTAACAAAGCTGTTCGGGAGAGCATATGGTCGATAGTGGCTGCGAGAGCTTTCCACCCACTCCATAACACCGACGGCTCCCCCTCCTAAAATAAGGGTGACTCAACTAGAGGTCGTGTAAAAAACGTGTACTACGGACTTGTTGCAGAAAGAATGACTCGGGTTATGCACATGATGCCAGATATAAAGCGGTAACACATAAAGAAAAACTGTTAACACATAACAAGTAGGCACTCAACAATGATAAAACAAATACAAACAATAACACAAACAATGTCTATACACCCATAATGTCCAACAAAGCCGATACAACTTCAAAAATTAGCTCGAATTATGAAAAATCTCCAGCAGAGTCGCCAGAGCTGTCACACCCCTTTTTCAACTCCAAAAAAAAAGATTGATTTTAAGTTTCGAAAGGGTTTTATTGATTAAAGTGACAAAAGATGAAAGTTCATTTCGAAAAAGGATTATTTATATTTTTTATTCAGAGTCGCCACTTGGCATAAATCGGGTGTGTCAAGTCACCCATGGATATCCTTTTCAAAATAATTTGACTCTTTAAACTGGTTTGCGAACAGAGATTCCGACTAAGGAATTCTGTTGACCGAGGGGAAGGTGTTAGGCATCCCTCGATCCCGTGGTTTGGCCACGGTCGCTTGGTGGAGCATATCGGCTAATTTGACACTACGAATATATAAACCACACAAAACATATAACACAATCAATCAAGCAAACAAAATAAAATAATTCAAAATTTAGTGTCCAGTCAAATTATACAGTTCGAAATAGAAAAATGCGAAAAATATAAATCCTATTCTAGACTAATCCTAGACTAAGCTCCAACGCTTTAACCAATGTCTCGGCCTTCATCACGATCGTCCTCTGAGTACAAGGTACCTCGGGGCATTCTCCGGTGAATAAGTGCATAAGACCTCGGGGCATTTCCCGGCTAAATAAATACATTTTTTCTCAATTTTATGCGTTAAAATAGAAAGAACCACTCAAAAAATATTCACACATTCAACAAATATTCTAAACATTCGAACAATCCACCAATTCTAAATTTACCTACCCAAGCCTACTGTTTGCCTACCCGCTCGACGATGTATCACATTCAACATCAACAATGAATCAAAATACCATAATATTCACTTTTATCAATTTTCGATTCCCATTCCCTAAATTCATTCTCAACATGATTAAATCAATTCTTCGACTATCAAATTCAATATCAACCACGCACACACAACAAAGATTCTAGCATGCTAAACAAACAAGTTATTCACACCCATAACAAACAACCAAAATTCCAAAATATAATAGAGAATGAGTTGAGAAATGGACCTCAATGCTTTTTAATTGAAATTGCTCCTTCCGATTAGAACCGCGTCCAAAATCTTGGACACAACCTCAACGACGAACAAACCAACTCGAATAACCTTCTTTCTTTTTTCTATTTTTTCATCGATCCAAATTGGAAAACTGCACAACGAAGACAAACCCGTACCAATTTAGCACCGCCAGCTACCGTTTCAAAAGATTTATGGCAAACTTCGCTGGAATCGGGACTGATTGGGGTGACTTTGTTTCGCCGGAGCTCCGGTGAGCTCGATCGGCTATGGGCGTGGATGATTTCAATGATTTACAAGGGTCCCGATGTTATTCCGGTGGAAATTCGTCGGAACCAATCGTGAGGGGTCAATTTTTTGTTAGAAACGGGGGTTAAAGGCACGACACCGGAGTCGGTTCAACGTAACAGTGAACTCCGGTGATGTTGCTCTGTTTTTCTCCTCGCTATTCTCTCTCTCGATCTGTCACGTTCTCCGATCAACCTCTGCCTACCTTTTTCGATCACCGATCTCCCTCGTCTCTCGATTTCTATCTCCCTCGTCTCTCGATTTCTCTCTCTCACCGGTGTTATTACTGTGTGCGTGTCTATATGGTGTATTCTGTGTGAGTTTCTATGAGTAGAAAATGGAAGATAATGGGGAATCCATGGGTGGTGTGTGTATATTTCTAGTGTGTGCAGGTGTGCGTTTGTGTGTTAATGGGTCAAGAAAAAATGGAGTGTCTATGTAGTGTGTGTATCCGTGAGCCTCTAGAAGAAAATGGAGTCCTTATCTGTATATGTATTCCATGAAGAAGAAATAAAAAAAGGAAAAGTGGGGTCCCTTTATGTGAATTGTGTTGTTCTCTTTTCATGTCCTTTCCTGTGGGCCCCCACCCCTTTGTTATGACGTGCGTATGTTGTTTATAAATTGAAGAAAGAATGGAATCTTGGTGTTGTTGTGTATGTATTTCTGTTAGAAAAATAACGTGGGGTAGAGAGTAAGGTAGTAAGGTGGGGGTAGGGGTAGGAGTGTGGGATGGGTGAGTTGGTTAGGATAGGATTAAAACAAGATAAAATTTATTAGGAATTTTGTTAAGGGTTATTATTTTTGTACATTTGTGGGATACAATCACACGAGTGAGGGCACGCAGTAAGACGAGGGTAAAATGGTAAAAAATGCTTTCAAGGAGAGACAAAATTATGTGTCTACATGTATGATCTAAATCTATTTTCTCAAAAATCCTATTCATAATGTATTAATTTTTGTGATGTACTATTTTTTATAGGGATAAGAAGAAGATCAAATAGTAAACGGATGAAACGAATATGAAGTGATGACTATGTGAAGATTTGAGGAGCAAGACATAAGAACCACTTGTCATGAATGTACTTTGTAGAATTTTATATATATATATATATATATTGTTCATCCTATGTGGCATACCAAAGAATCACGAAAAGCTATTTATCTTTTTTGTGGTTTTTTGACTTTTTTCTTCATTTTTTCATTTATGAATCAATTTGTTTAATAACCAAAATTAATGGATCAAATAGTGAACGAATGAAATGAAGATGAAATGATGACTATGTGAAGATTTGAGGAGTAGGACATAAGAACCACTTGTCATGAATGTCCTTTGTAGAATTATATATATATATATATATATATATATATATATATATATATATATTCGTTTGTTTTATTCATCCTATGTGGCATGCCTAAGAATCAAGAAAAACTATTTATCCTATGTGGTATGTCTTAGTATAACGACAAACAAAGTGAACAAATTGTGTGTAGTAATTTAAACTACGTATTTAGATAAAACAAATATATATATATATATATATATATATATATATATATATATATATATATATATATATATAAAATGCAAAATTATAACGTACCAAGCTAAAGCTTTTTTAGTTTGATTTTGTCAATAAAGAGATTTTGGCATAACTAAATAATACAATTTGGAATTTATTCAATTATTTTTGTTCTCTCTCTTGTTTTTTTTTTACTTTTGACATTTATTTTATCTTTTTATCTTAATTTATTAGAGAAAAAAGTTACTTAACTATAATTTAATTAAGAAATTTTTATCTTTTAATATAATGATTTCTTAATTAATAGTATATATATATATGTATATATATATATATATATATATATATATATATATATTGCACTTTTTCAACAAAATTCGCTTTCATTATGTATCCCTGCCTCCCTCCCCTTTCCATGTATCTGTAATACCCCATACTTTTTCCTAGCTTGAAATCGTCTCAAGAATGTTAGAAGTTTTCTTTGAAAGATGAATCCACTTTTGTACGTGTGGTATTTTTAAGATTTTCACCTTTTGTCATGTGGAAAATTGAATTAGCTTTCCAACGATACCAATTCCATCAAAATCCGACATCGGAGGAGAAAGTTATGGCCAAAATACAAAAGGCAGTAAAAACCGCCCAGGTGCGACGGTGAGGCCGACGGACCGTCGCCCACGACCGTCGCAAGGGAAACAGTGAGGCCACCTTCTGGATAAGGTGCGACGGGCAGGTTGATGGACCGTCGAACTTGCGACGGACCGTCGCCCAGGCCGTCGCTACTTAGGCAGTAAGCCCTTTTCTTGGTCCACGTACAACGGTTGAAACGACGGACCGTCGCCCTAGCGATGGACCGTCGCAGGTCCCGATTCAGCAAATTAAAGCCGTTTTAAAAGGGTTTTTTTTGGTCTTTTACCACCCGTTTATATACCCAATTATATCCGACCAAAGCTCAGAATTTTTTTATTTTTTCACAACAACAAAACTAGGGTTTTCTCTCTAACATTAATCTCCAAGAACAAAATCCAAATCTTCTTCAAGAACTAAGAGATTCAAATTCTTCAAGTTCAAGAATTTCAAGAAACTCAACCCAGGTATGCATAGTGTTCATTCATGTACTCCTTTCGTCCATGAAGCCCAAGAATCTCTTTTCAAAGTTTAAGTTTATGGATTTTCTTTATGAATTTCATGATTGGGCTGCTCTTGTTCATGTTGATAATGAGTAATTGAATTCTATTCCATGTTGGGGGATAAATTTTATGTGGATTTGATTAGTATAGATGTAGATTAATGTAAACCTATGATTAAACCCTTGAATGATGAAATTAGAATTGAATCATGATGTTTAATTATTGTATAATGTTGTTTACACATACTATGACACCATGTGTTTGTTTAAATGCCTAGATGAAGGAAAATGCCCAACTAGCATGATATCATGAAATCCCCATGTATGTACAAGTTTATGCAGATCACATGTTTGATGAAATGCTTCAATAAATGTATTATGAATTATGATGTTAGTGATGTGTTCAAGTAGGTCATGCTTTGTCAGTTTCCTTCTAACGAGTCCTGGGGGTACTTGTACCCAAAATATTAGTTGTGTGCCTAGAGCCATGTCATGTTTCCACAATACTCTCAGTCAAGCTATGATCCTTAGACTTCAGACAGTCTTATGACTCCGAAAATCTCCATGATCTCATGAACTCAATCAGTTGTCAGATGTCAGTAGTATTTCGTCAGTCAACGGAAGTCAGTAACTTAGTCCATGTTCAGTTCAGTAAATCATATTCAATGTCTATTCAGATGGGAGTAGAAATTACCACCGAGCGAACCCAAGGGTGGGAACTCACCGGTTATATGAGGGTGTGATTCTTAGAAGTAATCCTTGCGTTCCAGAACTATGTAGCCAACATAGGTTGAAACACCATAGCCTGCTATATGAGGGTAGATGAGATGGCTTAACTTGCTATATGAGGGTTCCCACTGTTCTCATTAGAGTTACCTGTTATATTAGGGTCACTCACATGTTGTCCTTACCAGTGGCGCGGTATTGACACCCTTCCAATCAGGGCACAAATTGGACCCCAATTCAGCTATAATGCGTCATTTGGGGCATGTCGGTTAGATGACTACCTCCCACAGTCTCAGTATCAGTCTCAGTAAAAGAACTCAGATAGTTCTTCAGAATTCAGGACTGTCAGATACAATCAACTCAGATACAGTTTGGAACTCAGCTAGTTCCATCAGATTCAGGACTGTTAGATACAGTCACTCATGTTATCAAGTATTAGAATTCAGTCATTAGTCATGTTAGTCATCAGCATACTCATGTTATCACGATTTCAGATATAGTTACTATGTACGCATGCATGTATTCTCACGTTCATATTAGTCAGTTATCCAGTATTGTTCATGCATATGAACCCCATGCATTCAGCTTACCTCACATGCATACCAGTACATTTAAAGTACTGACGCATTTGCGTTATGGTGTCTTATACCATAAGTTCAGAGACACGAGCTCCAGAGCATCAGTAGATTCCAGATATCAGCAGTCAGAGTTAGCAATAAGTCATCATCCGTCAAGGACATGATTATTTCTCTATTATCTCATTAATTAGTTTATTAGTTGGAGTTAGTTGGGGACATGTCCCATCAACTCCTTACTCAGACAGTTCAGTCAGTTAGAGGCTTTCCAGACTATTATGTTCTGACAGTTATTTCAGTTGTTTTGGGTATTTCATACCCCGTTTAGATGTTATGTTTTACTTCAGTTATGTGAACCTTATGGCCTTTCAGTTCATGTTTCCGCATTATTCAGTATATTATGCAGTATACAGGTACAAATATCAATCATGGGTTAACTTGTGGTCTATCGGGGTCATGAGCACCGTGTAGCGTTTCGGGTACCAGATTTGGGGCGTTACAGTATCTTTGATTCATTGTCTTTAATTTAAAATTTTATAGGTTTGAAAGTTTCAAATGATAATAGCACAAGAACACAATCTCGAAAGAAGTTTGGTGTGAAGATAAATTATGGCGATAGGTTTCAAATATTTGATGACTTTTGGTTGGTATTTAGACTTAAAAAAATTACTCTAAGTTATCATGTAGAGCTTCAAAAGGAAATTAAGTTAATGATGAAATTTAATTCCATGAATGATTGTCTTTACTAATAAAGAATCATGGCTTGCAAATTGGATAAATTTTTATAATTTATTTTGAATTTTGAATTGTGTGTAGTAATTTAAACTATTTAGATAAAACAAACACACACACACACACACACATATATATATATAAAGCAAAATTATAACTTACAAGCTAAAAATTTTTTAGTTTGATTTTGTCAACAAAGAGATTTTGGCATAACTAAATAATACAATTTGGAATTCATTCAATTATTTTCTTTCTCTCTCTCTTGTTTTTTTTTTTGTTTTTTTTTACTTTTGGCATTCATTTTATCTTTTTTTATCTTAATTTTATTAGATAAAAAAGTTACTTAACTATAATTTAATTAAGCAATTTTTAACTTTTGCTATAATGATTTATTAGTATATATATATATATATTGCACTTTTTCAACAAAATTCGCTTTCATTATGTATCCATGTCTCCCTCTGCTTTCCATGTATCTTTGATTCATTGTCTTTAATTTAAAATTTTAATATATATTTGAAAGTTTCAAATGATAGTAGCACAAGAACACAATCTCGAAAGAAGTTTGGTGTGAAGATTAGTTATGACGATAGGTTTCAAATATTTGATGACTTTTGATTGGTATTTAGACTTTAAAAAATTACTCTTAGTTATCATGTAGAGCTTCAAAAGGAAAGTTAATGGTGAAATTTAATTCCATGAATAATTGTTTTTATTAATAAAGAATCGTGGCTTGCAAATTGGATAATTTTTTATAATTTATTTTGAATTTTGATTTTGTTATCTTATAACTCCATGAAAATAGTTTTCTTTGATGTGTGCCAAAAATTAGAACTAACATTCCACTATTTTAATTTTTATTATTAAAAATCGTATGTCATAAATTTGATAAGTTAATTTATAATCGCGCGAAACACGATCAAATTTACTAGTATTTATATATAAGTAAAATAGGAGTCAACATTGAACTATTCTAGGATCAGCCAGCTTTCAACCAAATACCTCTTAGCTACAAATATGGTTGACTTATGATAGGAAGAACAAATCTACTCTCACGTTAGCTCTAAATATGGTTTTGAATTGTGATAGAATGGTTTTGAATATTTCATTCTTAATTAGATATTTTAAATTTGAACACTTAAAAATAAATTTATTTTTATTGAATGTGTCATTAGAAAATAGATGTATCAAGGTGGCTTAAGGGGTAAGATTAGTAAAACGTTTGCTTTAGATCTCAAAATTTTGAGGCCTCAAAAAAAAAAAAAATAGTAAATTTTATGATTTCAGCTTCACTTGAAATAATAATAAAAATTATGAAATGTGTTTAAAATAATTATCTTAAAAAAATATAAAAAGAAAGAGCTACTTAATTTTTAATAAAAATATTTTAGATCTTTGAATTAAACAACTCAAACTTAATATTAATAAATATTATAACAACAACATCCAAGATAATATATTGCAAATAAATAAGTAACATCTTATTAACTAAAATAAATCTTTCTTTTATTAACAAGAGATAATGCTCTATTTCACCCTTGAACTATACCCAAAATGACTGAGATACACCTCAACTTAACGGGGGTCCTATTACCCCTGAACTAATTAAAAGTATAATTTTGTCACCCTTAGTGACTACGTGGCACATACGTGACACAACACATTGAAGGATCCACGTAGGCACACGTGTGTGCCACGTAGGCACTGAAGGTGTCAAAATTACACTTTTAATTAGTTCAGGGAGGTAATAGGACCCCCGTTAAGTTGAGGTGTGTCTCAACCGTTTTGGGTATAGTTCAAGGGTGAAATATGATATTTTCTCTATTAACAATCATATTATATGTGAAGGTATGTATTTTTTAAAAATATTACATAAAAAATAATTAATATACAATAATAAAAAATAATTTTAAATTATTACAATATTATTTTTTGTATGTATATTTATATATTTAAACCTCTTAGTTAAATTTAACTTTAAACTACTAATTTTATTGAGATAACCCTAAATACTATAATACATAAATTTAAATTTAATTGGCCATAATATAAATACAGAACATCAAAAATCCCCAAAAAGTAAAACATTCATGTACGTGGCATATGAAATAGTCCAAATCACCTGGTCAGATTGATTTCCCATGTGGTACAAGCTATGTGATTGTGTAATCCACCAATCAGATTCTTACATGTGTGTACAAGGCTATTGTCTTCACGTGTGGATCATAATGATAGGAAGTGGTTAACAATGTAGGGTCAACTAATCAGAAAGTGAAGTGATATCACTGAAACAGACAAATCTGAAACTAACAAGAGCATTTACTTTTGATTTTGACATCACTTGCCACCTCATCTTAACTTGTCCTTATTGATTGACATATACATTAAAAAAAATAAAAAATTATTATATTATTATTTAAATATAATAAATTTAATAGTTTAACAAATGTTTTGAAAAGTGAATGCTTTTTATGTTCCATTTTATATTTCATTTTTTGACCAGATATATAGTTTAAAAAATAAATAAAAACTTTGTGAAGTTTTATCAATTTGCCCTTTCTACAAAAGTAATTTTTTTTTAATTATCTTTAAAATTAAATGAGATCAATAAGAATAAAAAAAGAATTGTCTTTAAATAACTATCAAATAAGAAAAGATGTCTTTTTTTAGGTACAGATCGAAAAAGAAAATATGCCTCATAAGATGGAATGAAGAGAGTAGTATTTAATAGTAAAGGTAAAATATACACAAAAATTATAAATTATTCATTAATTTTTTAATCTAAATAAATATTATTGTTATAAATGTATTTATATTATAGTGAATGTCTATAAAAAATATAGTCAAGATCTAATAAGATCTATCAAAATCTAGTTGATATCAGGATTTGAAGTATCTGTCTTTTAGTCAGAAACTAGGAGTATTTTTTCCTATAAATAGAGGAATTTTGTTCATTGTATTCTCAATCTAATGTTCCCTCAATAATCCCTCAATATAATCCGTCAAGATAATTTATTCTTCTTGTTCTTTCTTTTCTTGTTCTTCTTTTTATATTTCATAACACGTTATTAGCACGATACTTTAACTTGCTGACTAGATGGTCTATTAGTCATTTGCTGATAAATCAGGTAACATTAAAATTATTTGCTGATAAAGCAGGTAACATTTGAATTTTAATTTTATTGATTATATGTCAAATTCTGTGGGAATCGGTCACTAGGCTGTGGCGAATTCAAGTAATCTGTATGCCACTATGCAACATAAGGCCATGTGACATTTTGTATTTCTTTTTCACGAATTTCTATGTTCATCTTTATAATTTGTTCACCCCGAAAATAAAATTATATTATAGTATAATATAGGAAAAGTTATCATTGACAATAAGTGCACGATTTGCTAAAAAAAATAAATAAATTATGTTATAGTCTTGATTTATCAACTAAGAATGATTGATCTCAATTTCAAAACATCTTGATATATTTTTCCTTTTGTAAAATAAAGATTTTGAACTTTCATTTACTGAGTAGCTTTTGAATAATTTTTTGTCTTATTATATTATTGATTGAGAGTAAGATGATGGATTTAAATTTCACAAGACATCAGGTTAAAGTCCTGATGTACCATGATAGTAAAATATTGGGTTTAAGTCCCATCGATTTATGCCTAAGACGTCTTTATATGAATAAGACGTTGAGTTTGAATCTCAATGCACCGTATTGATATTGATGATATACTGATGACTAAGGCAAAATAATGTGTTTTTGATGAAAAGTCAAAAAACTTGTTCATTGAACATATGTCTGAAAGAAGACAAGTGATGATATTTTTCACATACTTATTGTGATTATAATTAAAGATATGTTGGAGAAAAGTTCTTTACATTATATGTATGCCTCGATTTTCTCCTAAAGTAGTAATATCATGAAAGAGGTTATAAGCTATCAGAATTTGATAGGCTTATGTCACGATTCTATTCTATTCCTGGGGAATGAGAAACTTATTAATGCAAACATGCACTGGATTGTGATGGTATCAAAACCCACATTCGAAAGAGGCAGAATAACTGAGAAGAGTTATTTTGAAATCTACTTCTAAAATAGTAAATCTGAAATTTATTCATGTGATAGTAAATCTGAAATTTACTGAAGCAAAAAGACGCATGTCATGGTAAACTTGGAGTTTACTAGTATAAACGTTCATAAATTAACATGAACGATTGCTACATTTCGAAAATGTGCATATTGAGTATTTGACATTTGTTGAAGAAATAAAAGATTCTTTGAGAATTGTTTATGTCACCTGTTCTCATGACAAGTTGGTTGGACCAACTAATGTTGAGATTTGATCCCTTAAAATTTGAAAAGTATAAAAGGTGAATAAGGGTTCGTTCATCTATCATGTGATATGTTGAAAAGATGCATCAATAAGATGATCGTATGTACATTCATTGTCAACCTACCTTTGACATTCATAAAGTTACTTGCTCAATATAAATTGAGCATAATTTTCAGATTGAGTAATCAAGATAATTCATATTGATGATGATGGTTTTGCATTGAATGCCTTCCTAGATAGATGAACCATTACTAATGAGAACAAAACTTCATGTGTTGGTCTAAAATATGATATGTTGCATACAATAACACTTGTATGCATTAGACCAATAAATTATGATTATTTCTTCCCTCTCAATTGGTTCTAGGCTAGGGTATGTTATATGATTAATGAATATACCATGATGCACAAAGATGAATTCCTAAAAAAAAATGGAGGATGAATGTTAGTTTTCCTGACATGAGGGGAGATTATAAATAGTTATGAAATATGTTGGAAATTATCATCAGATCCTCATTCAAAAGATGATTCAAGTCAAATGTCGGAAGCATCTGTTGACTCAAATTTAGTATCATATTTAAGCTACAAGTGCTCCTATTTTGCGTTCTTAAAGCACAAAGTCTATGCATGCATGAAGCGTGATAGACTAATCGATTTCAAATGAAATAATCCTTGAAAAATAAGGAGCAAATAATCATAATAAGAAGGCAATGTGCTTTTGAAGAGCCTACGACATAACACTTTATGAAACCTTATGAGAGGTTCAGGTACCTGAAAATAATGAAGTGATGAGATCTCAAAATGTTATGTCAAACTGTGAATCGATACGAAATGATATATCATCAATATCTTTGATACAATATTGTGAAAGATTACGAGGATCCGAATTCTACGTTTATTTAAGCATGCTGATATATAAACATTTATCAAGTGAAATGAAAGGATGCATCTTGGTAAACATAACACTTATTTGATTTGCAGTCCACACACTTGAAGATGTCACACATATTTTTATTGTCACTTGACAAAAATCCATATGAAAATCCCTAAAGGATTCAAAATGCCTGAAGCATATAAAGTTTTTGGGAAACTTGTTTATTATCCTTATGAGGAATAAATTGATGGTTTGAAAATTATTGAAACTCTTGGACAGTTTTCAAACGCAATAAGATTATTTGCTGAAATGTGCGAAACATACCGAATTGGATTGGTCTTGAAGTACTATATCTTAGTCCAATTGGTGTACTAATGTATCTTGCAAATACTACAAGGCCTGATATAGTCTTTTCAGTTAATTTTGTTAGCAAAATATAGTTCTACTGCTATTAGGAGACATCAAAATGAGACCAAACACATGATCTTATTTTATTCTAAAGATTGCAGTCCCGATCTTATTGATCATGCTGATGTTGGGTACTTATCTGACCCGCATAAAGCTTGGTCTCAAACACGCTATGTGTTCATATATGGTGGTACTGTCATATCTTGGAGATATACAAAGCAGTCTATCGGAGCCACTTCATCGAATCATGCTGAGATAATAACTATTTATGAAGCAACCTGAGAATATGTATGGTTAAGGTCCATGATACATCTCATTCGAGAAAAATGTGGTGTAAAATATGATAATCTACTCACAATTTTATATAGAGATAATGCAACATACATAACACATCTTAAGGGAGGATTCATAAAAGGAGAAAGAACAAAGCACACTTCATCAAAGCTTTTCTATATACATAAGCTCCAAAAGAATGGTGAAATTAATGTGCAATAGATTCGTTCAAGTGACAATGTGGCTGATTTATTCACCAAGTCTCCTCCAATTACAACTTTCAAGAAGATGATGCACAAGATCGGGATGCAAAAGTTCATTGATGTTCTCGTAAGGGGGAGCAAATACGCGTTGTACTCTTTTTCCTCTCAAGGTTTTGTCCCACTGGATTTTTCTTGTAAGTTTTTTAATGAGACATGTGGAATGCGTATTATTAGAGATGTGTACTCTTTTTTCTTCACTAAATTTTTTCTAGTAAGATTTTAACGAGACACATTATCTATCAATTGGACATTCAAGGGGGAGTATTATAAATGTATTTACATTATCGTGAATGTCTATCAAGAATATAGATAAGATATATCAAGATCTAATAAGATCTAGTTGATATCTATCAGGATTTGAAGTATCTGTCTTTTAGTCAGAAACTAGGAGTATTTTTCCCGGGGTTTTGGATTTTGTTCATTGTATTCTCAATCTAATGATCCCTCAATATAATCTCTCAAGAGAAATAAAGAAGTCTCTCCTCTTGTCTCAATTTATTCTTCTTGTTCTTTCTTTTCTTGTTCTTATTTTTATATTTCATAACAATTATTGAATATTTATTTTTAATATAATGAAAAAGTAAAGATAGCCGGTGTGCGTAACAGGAACAAGAATGATGGGGAGCATGTGGATGGACCACTTCTTTGAGTGGGCCGCCTTGTGCAATTCTGCTCCAACATGAGTTTACTCAAGAGGCCCACTCTGTTATTGGCCCAGAAGGAACACTCCAAAGTTAAGAATTGCCTTGGAAAATAATTACTGTACTATAATTCTACCGAACATTTTATAAATTTATTCCAACATTTATTACTCCATGACACCTTTTCCTTTGTTTCACATAGGATGTCCTTTTCTTTTTGTTTCTCATTGGATGTTTTATATTCGTATTAGAGTCGAATTAGTCTGAATTGACATTGACCGAGTATACTCATTTGAAGGTAAAACCCTTTATCAAGAATTTTTCTATACTCAAAATTCTAAATTGAGACCTCTGTTTAATAGAAGAATAAAGTTCATTCGCTGCACTATATTATTTGATAATAGTTATATAACATTCACATATTTCTATCACTACTGATTCGCTTCTTCTTCAAAAGGAAATTTAAGGCCATTCTTAATCTCTTCTCTTTATATTTAATCGCTCAGTTATTGACTACCTAAATTTTTATTTTATTAGTAGAGATTGGATTCCTCACTTTTCAATTCCCTCCATATTTCACCTCCTCCTGCCCCAACTTTTGTTAAAAAAAGACAGCATATAGTTATCAAATATTTACATTTTTTTACGATATTTCTATTGATTGAATGAAGAAAAGACAAATGATATAATAGTATTAGTGGGTTTGTGGTCCTTTGAAATATGTGTGTCCTTTTTCTCATCTTTAAGGATTATAGTTTCATATTCCTTCGACTCTAGCTTATGGTGGATCTCTCTTTTAATTTATTCCAAATTCATCTTTTCTTTATTTCCTATTTTTGAGTTATCATTATGATTTATGTGCATGTCCCAATTCTCTGTCCCAATTCTGTTCATCTGTAGCATTCCTCAAATTCAACCCCACCCTCCCTCTGCCCTCCCCGCCCCCCCCCTCCCCTACCCCCCACAAAATAAATCATCCTCTTTTCTTTCTCTCTCAGATAAAAGAAAAACAAAGGAATCAATTGAAAAGAAAAGAATTGAAAAAACAAAATCCTAGGAGCAACTTGCTTCTATAAAACTTCTAAAATCAAGTAATTTGAAAAGTGTTTTTAAAAAATTATTCTTTTGATTAAAAGCAATTTCTGTTTGATTATTAGTAATTTTTAAAATACTTTTACACACAATTTGTGTTTGACAAATCTTTTAAAAAGCTTTCAAGTGTATTTTGCTCAAAAAGTACTTTCAAAGAAGATAATATTGTAAAAAAGTAATTTTTAAGCTTCTGAAAAATTGTTTTTGCTACTCTCCTAACACACTTTTTTTCTTGTAAAAGCATAATTAACCATCTCACATTTTTTAAAATAAATATTTTACAAAAAATTAAATATTTTTGATCTTTCAAAATTTTGACCAAACAAATACATCGTGTTTCGTGCTTGCCTGTGATATGATTGAACTTATCTATAAAATGTGCAACTCATGTGAAAGTATTTGACTATTTGTTAGGAGTACAGTATTAGTTTTAGTTGGAAAGTGTATTTGCACCAGTGAATTGCTACTCATGTGATCTACTTATTTGGATTGTTAAATACCTTCAAAAAAGAAAGATAGTAATTAATTATGGGTACCTACTCACTTTGATCATGTTATGTGCGTGCATGCCTTGCATATACATAAAATGTTTAAAAATACTAAAATTTATATATATATACCAATTTATGTGCACACTCTTCCTTTTTAAATTTGACATTAAATTTTTTTTTTTAGTTTAGATATTTATGAACTTTATAAATTTAGTGTTACTTAAATACAGTGATTTTTAGTTACTCAAATATAAATTTTATTTTAGACCACGAGTCTGAAATTTATTATTTATTTTTATAACTTCAGAATCAATCAAATACATACAGAAAAGAGGGAGCTGACTATTATTTAATACGCCCAAATACTCTTAACATTTTATGCGTTAATCTATTCTACTTCATTCTGTAGCTTTTATATAAAGCTTTGTTCTACCAACCAACATATTGCAAACTAGTATTGCAGCTTAACAAGTTATACAAACAAACAACTTGCAATTCTTCTACATGGTAAATATACATCTCTGCTTCATTTTCCCCCCTCTGCAACTGGTCTTTCATTTTCTACGAGCTTCTGAGCAGTTTCGAGAGTCTCTTTTTGAGATGTGATATAGCAAGTAGATAAATTATAAATAGTAGCTAAAACTGACGCAAACAATGTCTATTTTTTTTTTTTTTTTTTTTTTTATATTATTGCAGTGGTGAGTGAATCTCAATAGTTGTTTAGAGCCAATTCAACAACGTTGTGCAGAAAAACTTCTACAACCGCTGTGCTCCTTCCAAAAGTTCTTCCGTTTTCTAGGCCTATTTATTCTCCGGTTATCTTTTCTGTTAAGTTTCTTTGATTACTTTTGGTTTTAAAAATTTATGATAGATATCTATTTGGTCATGAAATTTCACTTTTACTTATAAAACTTCAAAATTTTTCCAAGTAAAATACACGTTCAAACACAAGGATCAGATAGAAGCATAATTTAAGCAAAAGAACTTTTCAAATTCGTTACACTTTCAGGCACTTCATTGATCAAGCTTTAATGTTATCCAATTCGTACTGTTTTGCCTCAGGCAGTAGCTAAGCTAATGTTTTTAATTCAATTCAGCAGATATTGGCGATTCAAGCACGTCGTCAGCCATGAATCATCAGGAATTTGGAGCTGCATTTGATCCAATAGACATCGTTTCTAGTTGGAATATCTCTCAGCGCCAAGAAGCCGCAACAAGATTGGCTGCGGACTCTGTCGCTGCTAAATCAGGAGCAGGTTCAATTGGGGATTGTACTAAAACTAGAATTGGTTCATCTTCTTCATCTTCTTTTCCTCCACAGAACAATTATCTGCCTCATTTCGGTAATAATCAATTAGGTGTTTTTGGCCTAATGACGGGTCATGGTTCTACTGGCCTATGGAATATCCACACTAACAATGCAGTATCTTCCGGAGAATGTGCAGTCAATGCCTTCAAATCGAAGTCTATTGATGCCAATGACAACAACAATATTCAGTACCCTGTCAATGAGCTTGATGAAGCAGTCTCAAATACTTCTTCATATCATCCGCGTGACAATATGGATAAGAGAAACCACAATGCTCTGCTTGAATCAGGCGAGAACATTCTTAATTAAAACGTTCTTCATCTTCTATTCTTCTTCCATTATTAGTCAGAAGAGCTTTTATTTCATGGTTCTTTAAATGTTTTGAATTAATTATTAACGATTGTGACTTATTTATTATACTTTTTATATTATTTTTAAACATTTAAAATTTTGGTCAAGTCTGTGTCCGAGTACACACTAAAAATTAAGTAGTTTGACATTCGTACAACAACAGTATGCCGCCACTTAAAATGGAAAGGAAAGAGTATGTATCAATAGGCCCTCACGTATCGGTTTTATTTTTTGAGTAGATTGAATGTGAACGCAAAGATATTTTTTGCTTTTGGATGGCAGTGAGATTCGAGTGTAGGACCTCTTACCAACTCTGATACCATATTGAATTATTAAAAGTTAACGTACTTAGTTATATTATGTCACAACAGATACCTCGACCAGAGACTACGGATCCCAGCTCATTGCGGGAAATGATCAACCCAAGTCCAAGAAATCCAGATCAGAATACAAGCATCCAAGTTCATCAAACCTCAATTTCCATCAAGCTAGTTCTTCGGCATGTTCAGTAGATGAGCCTGATGCAGAAGCAATTGCACATATGAAGGAAATGATTTATCGCGCAGCAGCACTCAGGCCAATGAGCTCTATCAACACGGAAGAAGTGATGGCTTTGAAGCCAAAGAGGAAGAACGTAAGAATATCAACAGATCCACAGACAGCTGCAGCGAGACGGAGGAGGGAAAGAATAAGCGAAAGAATAAGGGTATTGCAGAAGCTGGTACCGGGGGGAAGTAACATGGACACTGCATCTATGCTTGATGAGGCTGCAAACTATCTCAAGTTCTTGAGGACACAAGTGAATGCCTTGAAAGCCTTTGGATTTAACATAGACCCAATTATCATTAACAATAACTTTACTTCATTAGCTTCAATACCATTCAACTATCCATTTCCCATGCAACCCCATTTTCCTTTGCAAAACCTCAATCCAATCCATCGTCCCTAGTGTTAGACATATAAGATTTCGTAAAGAGTTTAATTTATATACATTGTCAGTGTAAAAAATTAGTATCATCAGGTCGAAGTTGCATGTTAAAGCAAGTAACATGTTCTCGTATTTTAAGGAGGCTTACCTGAAGATATAATTTGGTGACCTGATAGTGTAATCTCATATTTAAAAGTGATCATTACTAATTTATATCGTGCAAGTTCAATTGTATCACTTTAGTCCATTTTTCTGTAGATTTTGGACTTCATTTAATATCTCTCAGCTAGCAAACCAGTGCAAAGGGATATTGTCCTAAATACTTGTGATCAATTCAAATCACACTTACTCTAAACCAGCTTAAATACTAAAATTCGTTCCTAATTACTGTTCCCTTTGTTTCAATTTGTTTTCTTATTTTCGTTTTTGATCCATTTCAAAAAGTGTCTTCCCTTTTAAGGTTAACTTTTCACGTGACATATTTAAGACTATAAAATTAAAGGACATAATGATATATTTTATATATATTAGACCACAAGATTTAAAAGCCTTATTTTTTTAAACTTCATGCCAAGTTAAAATCAGAAAAAGAAATCGAAATGAATAGAGTATGTCATTAGTAGCATGCCTCATGCAAAAATTAGAAGGAAAATAGAAAAAAAGAAGATGAAATCAGAAGAGTACATTTTTTGTCGATGACGAAGGGGGTGGTGGTAAAAGGAAAAAGGATGTTGGACTTTGACAATACATTAATACTTGCTTTTCCAAGTACACTCTCTTAATTTGGGGTGGTGGAGGAAGTAGTTTTGATTGGATAGAAGAGGTTACTGATTATTTTTTGCTAAAAATAGGAAATTTTGTTGAGAAATAAAGAAGTCCATATCTGTATTCTTGGCTTATAGCTCTGCCTACTTGCTCTACTTTTTTTTTTTTTTTTTTTTTAATCTCAAGTGGACAGAGTCTGAAAAGTGATTGTGTCTAAAAATTGCTCATTTCTGGTAGGGCTATCATTATGATCTCATGAGATGGAAACAAAGTTATTGACTTTGCTTAGTTAAAAAAGAAAATATTGTAGGATATGGTCACGTTGATTGTCTAATTAGCTGACCTTTTCACAAATAAAGATTGTCAAACATTCTTTGCAACTGCTCCCTGATAACGTCACTCCATTAAACTATGATTTCATTTGGCTGGCAATTTGATGTAGCTATGTAGGCCCACTCCTTCTTAAATTTTATTTGTTTAGTCTATCCAGAAGGATCAAGTGGAGCAATATGTTCTACTTTGCGACATTGAAGTTGTTATATAGGAGAAACAATGAAAGGAGTGGCAAAAACAGACACTTGAAGATAAAAAAAAAGATAAGTACGTTTTGCGACTAAATTGCAAAGAATGGATCTGGAGATTAACTCAATCTCAAAAGCTACTCATGAGGAGAGTATTGTCCATGTTCATATAAAGAAATCAACTACCCATCCATATAAAGAGATCAAATACCCATCTTTTTTCTAATCCAAGTCCATATAAAGAGATCAAATACCCATCCATATAAAGAGACCAAATACCCATCTTTTTTCTGATGTGAGGCTCTTAACACTCCCTCGCACGCTCAAACCTTGTTAAACTGGAGTGTGAACAATATAATATGAGGACCCAACATCAGTGAACAAAGAATTTGGATAGGCTTGACTCTAATGCCATCTAAAGAATGAATCTTGGGCCTAAATCAAGCTAGCTCATGAGGGGAAGATTATACAAGTCCATATAAAGAGACCAAGTACCCATCTTTTTTTATGATGTGAGACTTTTAACATAAATGTTTGGTACCCGGAGCAAAACCCAATCTATTTGAATCAGTCAAACTTTATATACGAGGAATTCACAAAAATTTCCGAATGCTCAAACATCCAATCAATTGAAATTAGCGTCAATCAATTCAATGCGGACTTCCTTGCAATATATGTAACTAAATCTAACGAAGAAGACACACTGATTGCACAATATATAGAGTACACTTGATCAGTTTGTAAAATCAAAACGACCAGTCAATTGAGCTAGCTTTCATTCAGATATAAAGAAAAGGTAAACTAAACAAAAATGTACAACAACAACACATGCACCCAAAAATCCTCCATCTCGGACTTGCGATTTCCTTGACGAAAAATTCCTTTTATTTCACTCCACACCACAGTCGGACGTGCTGATACATTTTCGTGTTGTCTACCTTTTATTTGCTTTATTAAATATTTGTTTCGTTTCCTTTTAACTCTCTATAAATTTCGACAGCATTAATGAGTGGCGGATGAGTTGAAGTCGCAGTTTTATTAATCACAACATCGTACCTCTCGATACCAAGACTGCCTGGAGTCACAGTGTATATTGTCGTCGTTGATAAATAGTCAGGAGACATAGGTCCATAAAATAGGTCGTCATTGATATAAATGCTGAATTCCCTTGTCTCTGTCTCCGGCAATTCAACAAGTTCGGCGAAGTGCAAGTATATGTAATACTTGTCCGTGGTATTATCAGCGTACCAGAAAAAGTTTATGGAGTCAGGGTCGGTTGCGGTCACTGGATCAGGTATCACGGCCGTGCTCATTACCGCCAATGGTACTCGGTAACTGTTTTGAAGAATGTCTTGCGTTGTATTAATAGTTACCTTATTGCTCAATTTATATGGAGTCCAAATTCTATCGTAGACATCGTCGCTGTACCTGTTGGGTTAATTAAATAGTAAACAAACAATTGTTAACGAATTCTTGCAAAAAAATGATGGGGAGGACCCTAGTTATCGTCGGCTTTACTAGGATATAATTTTTTTTTCTACACTGACGATGTATACAACGTGATCTTAATATGGCATACGAAAATGTTTATCTTCTAAAGTTAAAATAGACAGAGTTAAAAAACGTACCTAACTTCTTCACCAGTTAAGGAACCAAAGTCCAGACGTACAAAGAGTTCCAATGAACTATTTTGCACAGTTCGGTATGTGCTAACATTCAATGGCCTTAACTCTAACGCTGAAATAAATGGAGTTGTGGTATCTGTCTTGACAAGGCAAACATTTACAGAATCATTGGAAGGTGTGTGTATAGTTTCCATCCAAGTTGGTGTAGAAGCATTAGAAATAGTGACTGTGTCCCAGTAAGTTTCTCCAATGTAAAGATCAAACTCTGGTAATTGGGCAGTTCCATCATAATCTCCATAGAGAAAACTTGCCCTTACCAAGTATTTACCAAATTTTCCTTCATTTGGGGTTAGAGTGTAGCAATTTTTGGTTCCTGTTGGAAAGCTTGTAACTGTGAGATATGGCCTTTCTAGGGAATTGGTTTGGTATATAGGTGATATGCTTTTGTTGACTCCACCACTGACATAACCTACATCTGAAGTATAAGATAGTCCTGTTATTATGTCTGTATAGTTCGAACCTGCTGGTATTCCACAATCGATGCTTATGAATCCTGTAAAAGATGGGCATAAAAAAGAATATAAGCATTAAACAAGACAAAACAATATTGAGCCACATATATACTAATACTATGCGCGAATTTAAAATTTTAAGTTCGTGGTTTCAGGACAACCTCTTTTGTTTATTCCGTACGTTCAGGAAGATCAGTATACATATTAAGCAGGAACTTTATGTTGCCTGTTTTGTTGTAACCTAGTATTTTTGGCGCGGAGAATAGATTTATGTGTAAAAATCCACTAAAATTGCAACAAATAGTCTAAAAGCTGAATCTATAATTTTGAAAATGAGTTTAAAGTTAAAAAAGCTTACCGATTGAATCCGTAAAGCTTAAATCCTCGATCCTTATTTGATATTAAATGATTTTTTAACACAAATATAAGGTTTGAGCCAAAACTACTGAGTTCTGCCAAACCTATAACTTAAATCATATATAGGCCGTTGTGTAGAACAAATTAAATGTATATACTACTAAATAACATGATACCTGTTTGATTGTTTTGTGCAACAGCTATTGTTGCTAAAGAAAAAGCAATAAGCCATGCAAAGAGGAAGCCTTTCAACATCTCCATATCTGGATTTACTCTGTTATATCTCTTAAATTTTAGTTAGTTCAGTGAGAATAACTTTGGTCTTTGGGGCTTTGCTTATATATTCTATGCTAAATTTGACCAAGTTTAAGAATGAAATTTCCAAGATGTGATGAACTTCATCATGATATCACTTGCTTAGCAAGGTGAATGCAACACATCTATTATCTTAATATGCTACTTATGTCATGAAATGTGCTCTCACTTTTAATAGTTCAACCAGTTTACCTTGATTTATTTGAGCCACTTACTAGGTAAGTAGACCAAGCATGAAATTATAGCTAAATAGAAGAACTTTAACTAGAGATTTTATTTGTTTATACCCAAGATATATATTCCACTGAAACTTTCAGGTTGTACTAGAGAATTTAGAATCATTTCAAGTATATATCAGCATGAAGATTATGTCTGTGATCTTGATTGTTCCTGTGTTGTACATATATATCAATTCTTGGAATGAACAAAGTAACCCTTTCAACACTTGAGTTATTAGAATAGTTAATTAGGACGTATATACACCTTGATTCTGATAATACCTTCAAGGAATGTTGTACTCGTTCAAATTAGATTATAGAAAACTAATTTCAGTGAACATTATGGTCCACAATCATATTCTTCTTTGAAGATAAAAATAAAAATAGTAATCGTGATACAATACTTTATCCAAGTCAACTCATTGTGGCTTTTGCACATTCCAAAGGATAGAGATACTATATTTTCTAGGTAACAAATTTGTTTAATTTACCAGAAACAGTAAAGTCAGATTTATATGACATTAAGACAAATGTCTTAGCTTAACTTGTTAGATCCGGCAATTAACCGTTGAATATTGAGAAGTAAAAATAACAAATAAGGTAAGTAAGAGAGAGAATCGTATGAAGCTTTGAGCTTTGACCATGTTATGACGACCACTAATATAATTCTGGAGATGTTATGTTAGCTTCAGATTCGGTAACGATTGTGAATAATAAATGCCATGGGATAAAGACATAGCAGATAATGAAAACTTGGAGCTCAAGAATGTAAATGTGGTGATGTTGTGTTGCTTCGAATCAGAATGTCTTTACAAATGTAGGAAATAAACTATTTATAGGTTACAAGGAAGAGACATCAATCAATAAGAAAGCTTCACTCAAACTTTAAAATAGTAAAATCAATGAACACCGGATACGTGGGAATGCCAGCCAATAATTCTACCAACTTCACCTTGCTCCTTTGAGACCTCCGCCACATAGTCAAGCTAATTTAATTCACCCCATACAAAATCATGTTGCATTATCGAATATTTGGTGCGGTTTGCCACTAACTATATATCTTGGTATCTTCACTGCTCGCTCTGTTAGAGAGCAGCCATTGCTGTTGCCAAATGCTCCTTCTATTCATTGAAGAATTGGACCAAAATATGAACCAATATATGCAAGAAAAAAGTTTTAAAAAAGGAGAAACTGGCCATAAAGAGGTGACACATCACCTTATTTATGCATAGTACGTTAAACATTAAATTTTCAAATACTGTGCATCTAGAAGATTATGACAAAAAGACTAACATACTTGTATTTTATACCATTCTTATGCCTTTTCATGCTGCAAAAGATTAATCAATTTTATGGCGTAGATGAACTCCCCATGTACGCCTTGTGATAACGAAAACATAGCTAGGAGGCATTATGACTTTTACCACCATATTAGAAAAGGAAAATATGGTTAAACACATAGAAGTTAATTATGAAATATTAACGTATGCATTCAATTAGTAGAGATGAATTAATTAGAAGTCAATTATATCAGCATATGCAGTTAATTGATAGGGATGAATTAATTAGAAATTAATTACTGTTTTTATTTTGTGTTTGCAGAATATAGCGTTACTACTCGACTATTGCGATTTATTCCAATTAATCTTAGGACTTGTCTCTCATGTCCTCTGCGACAAACCTTTTGACAAAAGGAAAAAAAATAATTCCTTGAGATGGTAATAATATATATTCTAATGCATTTTATTCAAGAGATATTAAATTCTTATTGATCTTTCTTCTTTAATTGATGTTAATTCCACTTTGCAGGATCTTTTGCTTATGACAACTCCTTGTGTATATGGAGTAATTCTATGTTGCCTCCTACTTTTTCCAGGTTTAACTACATGTCCCTTCTTTCTTTGTTTTCCTTTTAACCATTTTGGTAATAGCTAGGCAAATGACATAAAATTTCACACAACTCCTTTATATAACCAACCTGTTTGTGGTGTAGTGGTGAGATTATTTCATTCTTAACCAGAAGTCTTGGGTCGCCCTGGGTATGGAGGAAATTCTGTTGGGAGCGCTACTCAGAATGGGTCTTGAAGTACATGATTTGGATTAGTTGGGGCTCCAATGCGGGTATCGTACACCGGGTGGGACCCCTCCTAAAAAAAAATCCTTTATATATGTCCCCAGACCCTTTTCAACTTTCATAAATAGAGGTGTACATAGGTCAAGTTGGTTTGATTTTTTATTTTAAAAAAACAAACGACCAATCATGTCGGTTTATAAAATCTATAAACCATATCAAACCAACATAAAATCGATTTTTTCGATATAGATTTTAGTTGGTTCTTTCAATTTTTTCATCATCTTTATCTTTTAAATTATATTATGATTGTAGACGAGATTAAATTAAAGATGTTTTCACTCATGTGCTAGTGGAAAATCACAATTATGAAAAACTATAGTGGGAGGAGTGGAGAACTCTCTGAAAACTAAAAAATAAGATGAATAGTGACCGAAAAGTGAAAAGTTTTAGATTTTAAGGTTTATATTCGGCTTTGGATAATTTAATTATCAATTAATGGACAAATATTGCAACTTAAAGGCATAAATCTGAAAATATATCTACATCTACTTTCTAAATATTGAAAACTAATTTTAAAAGTATTTAGAAAGTAGATTATAATTAACTTCTTTTTTTTTATGTATAAAAAGTTGAATTTATATATGTATTATGTCGGTTCGGTTTAGATTTGATTTGACTTATTTTTGGGTTAAAATCAAAACAAATCAAGAATGGTATTTTTCTAACGCCAAACTGCAACCAAACCAAACCACAAATCATTTTTTTTTCTCGATTTAGTTTGATTCGTCGATTCAATTTGAGTTGACGATTTGATCTGTACTTCCTATTCATAATTATATCCAACAGTTTGCCACCAATAAGTTTATGTTTCTTACAAATTATATTTCTGTTTCCTTTAGGACATGGAGTTGAAGGAGTGGCTTATAATTACAATGCTAGTATTGGAGTAACAACCTAAACTTAATTTTTGTAACAAAATCTCTTATTGTTAGTTTAATTTTGAAGTGATCTATACACTAAAGTTTATCTTCTTTTTCATGTTTGATCAGTGCTTGAGTGAGCCTCAACATGTTCAATATAGAGGAGGAAAGTTGATAAACCCAAAATTTGACCAAGGATTGCATGGATGGAATGGTTTTGGAGGTGCCAAAATTGAAATAAGACGATCTTCATCAAGAAACAACTTCATAGTGGCCTATAATAGGAGTGGGCATAATGAAACTATCTCCCAGAAAATTTTCATGGACAAAGGGCATTATTATACATTTTCAGGTATTTAATTCACAATTTGTTATGCAATTTGCATATAGGTTGTTGGTTGGTAATTAATTGTGAAGTCTTTTTGTTTTTCTCCAAATTAAAGCTTGGGTGCGAGTAAGTGAAGGAAGTGAGACAACGGTGTCTGCTGCAATTATAACAAAAGAAAACACAAAGAGGATTATTGCCTCTGGAAATGCCTATCCTGGTTGTTGGACCATGCTTAAAGGAGGCTTTCAACCAGAATTTCCTCTTCAAACGGAAGTGTATTTTGTAGTAAGCCCTTAATTACAGTAAGAATTTCATTTTCATTGAAGTAATGAGTTAATACATAAAAATGACCCTAAAGTTGACACCAAATTATAACTTTGATCTTAAATTTTGATAGTGTACAAATAGGACCTTTAACTATTCAAAACCTAAACAAATATGACCTCTGATTTTGCAACCCCATGCGTGAGTCTCACTCGCGCCTACGTGGAAAGGTAATCCAATCACACGGTGCCACGTCGTTAAAAGGGCTGACTGAGAGAGGTCATATTTGTGTAGTTTTGAATAGTTAAAGGTCATATTTGTGCACTGACAAAGTTTTGCTTTTTGTGTTAAAACGACGTCGTTTTTTTTTTTTTTATTATTATTATTGTTATTATTATTGTTATTATTATTATTATTATTATTATTATTATAATAATAATAATAAGAATTTTTTTATTTATTTCTATAGTAGCAACACCTAATTTTTTTTTAATTTTAAAAAATTATTATTATTATTATTATTTTATTTATTTCTATAGCAGCAACACCTAATTTTTTTTTAATTAAGAAACAAAACAACCACTAACAGGGATCAAACTCGTACAGTAGGCTGAAGGAAGCGCCCAATAAGAGCAAATAACACCACTGGGCTATCTAAGTGCATTGTTTCATGTGGTTCAACATTAATATACGTACATAAATATACATTTTCTATCTCATATATATACAACGTAATTTTTTTACTGAGGGGATTCGGGTGAACCCCATGGCAACCACGTAGGTCCGCCCCTCGTTAATTTAATAATGTTAATTTAACAACATTTTAATTACGTTAATTTGATAACGTTAATTTAATATACTACTACTACTATCCTTAATAACATTAATTTAATAAAGTTTTATTAAAACTATAATTTTTTTATTATTAGTATAGTTTCATCTTTAATTTAATATTTAAATAAATAATATTTAGATATATTATATAACTTAAATTCGTCCTCTGTTTTATAATATATATACATACCCGCTCGATTTTTTCATATGAGGCTGATCCGCCTAATTAATAAATCTTCAATATTGCTCTTTTTCCGCAATGACAAAAGAAATTAGATGTCATTTTCATCTTTGAGTTGAAAATAATGAAAAAATAATAGTGAAGAGTCATTTAAAGGTCATATTTGTACATTTTTGAATAGTTAAAGGTCATATTTGTGCACTGTCAAAGTTTAAGGTCATATTTATGTATTATGCCCTTAGATTTTAAGTCAGTTTTGCGTGTTGAACACGCGTTTTGCCACGTAGAACGTATTAACTCTAAAGTAATTTCACATCCTTGTTCTCTAGGTACTAATATCTTTTTTTATTAATTATTGTGTAGTGTTACAACAAGACAGTTGACTTTTGGGTGGATAACGTTTCGTTGAAAGAGTTCAACAAAACCGAATGGCTTGAACACCAACAGAGAGCCATAGCACAGGTAGAGTAAGCTATATATACACACCTTCAGTTCATTAATATTAATTTACTCTCAAATTTGAATTGTTTTTTCAGGTAAGAAAGAGGAAAATAGTGCTAGAAATAAGGGACAAATTAGGAAAACCAATCCAGGGAGTGAAAGTAAATATCAAGTTCACAAAACCATTTTTCCATATTGGTTGTGCTGTTACAGAAACCCTAGTGCAGTACAAGAAATACCAAGAATGGTTTCTTAAAAAGGGATTTACAGCAACTGTATTCACCAATCAAATGAAGTGGTACTGGACAGAAAGTCGTCGAGGGATAGAAAACTACACAACACCAGATGCCATGTTCCAATTCTTCAAGAGTAACGGGATAGAAATTAGAGGGCACACTGTTCTGTGGGACAAACCTAAAATGAATCAGTATTGGCTGCACGATATGACCCCCAAAGAGCTTTTGGCTACAGCAGTGAGGCGTATCGCCTCTGTCATGGCACGATATTCAAATGATATTTTCGAATGGGATGTTGTGAACGAGAACATGCACTTCAATTTTTATGAAGAAAAGATTGGACCACAGGCTTCTGGCATGTTTTATCACATAGCACATGTCATTGATCCGAATGCAACGTTATATCTCAATGAGTTTAACACCCTTGAAACTCCAGGAGATGTATATGCATGTCCTCATAAGTATATAAATACGTGGAGAGGTATCAGATCATATCCAGGCAACGAGAACTTGACTGTAGGATTTGGACTACAAGCTCATTTTAAACCAATAAGACCACTGTTGCCTTACATACGAGCTGTCTTTGATTATCTCAGTGAAACCAAAATGCCCATTTGGCTAACCGAAATGGATGTGGAAATTAATCCAAATCAGGTATATATATATATATATATATATGTATTAATTAATTTATTTCCTCCCATGCATGAATCTTAATTCTGTACCAATTAAGTAACTACTCATATTTAACAGGCAGTTTACTTGGAAGAAATCATGAGAGAGGCATTTTCACATCCAGGAGTGGAAGGAATGATAGTGTGGGCAGCATGGAGGCCAGGAATGAATTGCACTGGCTTGTGCTTGATGGATGACAATTTCAACAACACGCCGATAGGAGACGTTGTAGACAAACTCATGGCAGAATGGAGAACTCCTGAACAAAATGGAAAAACAGATTCCGGTGGACTTTATAAATTTCATGGTTTTCTTGGAGACTATACCCTCACACTTTTTGATCCTCACTCTCTCAACAAAGTTACAAGGCAAATTAAAATTACAAACAAGGATCCAAACCCAGTACTCATCCCTATTTCCATATAACTTGCATCTCACATATACATACATACATAAGGTGAATCATGAATGTTTATTTAGACATTCTAATCCTATTCGTACATCTATCGGTTAAAAATATACACTGATTTTTAGTTAGCATTTCATCAGTACGAGAACAAAGTTTAATATGCTAATGTTTATCAATAAAAAGGTACAGCAGAATTTCCAAAACGTGGTTTAAGGGCACAGAGAACAAATTGGCCTTATTGTGAAATAATAGCTAAATAAATAACAACAATTTGAACAATAAAAGAATGAACGAACAATAGTAATAAAGCTGAATATGAGATTCAGTTTATGAGTCTATGGCGTCTCCTTGAAATAAAGTATTCACAATTCACAAATACAAGGAGCTTTTTGTATCTTAGGTGTGTCTGATCCTAAAAACACAGGTGCATGAAAAGACCAAGTGAACAGTTATATATAGCTAATGTTGTTTTCCTTCTACGGGTACTAGAATCTGTATTAATACAACAACAACTTCAACTTTAGTTTAATGTTTAAAAAAAAGAACACAACGAAGTACAGAAAATACCCTCAACACAAGATCAAAGTGATCTTTCTAAGAAGTGTATTTTATTTTTAGAAATTAAGATGAAACAGAAATTTTAGACCAAGTCCCCCGAGTTCACGGAGTATCCTTAAGGAATAATTCCCCTCATTGTACCCGAGGTTATGGAATTTTCCTCCCAGGATAAGATGACCTTCAATCCAATTATAGCGGTACCTCAAATAGTTGGATTCCATGAACGCACTCAACGATTTGAATGATCACACAGGATTTTTGTAAGAGAAGAAGAGTTTTTATTCTGAAAATTTCGTACCAAAACCTGTGAATGAGAGCAGGTTTATATAGCCTATCAGATGCCTCTTCGAAAAGGTGGCATTGGTTCACTTAAATGGTGTGACTTTTTCTAGAAACTCATGTCTGTTTATCCAAAGAACGTGTCCTTCTTCGAACAGACATACCAGTTCACGAAACAGTGCATCATTTCGTTGAACAATTGCATCAGTTCGAAGCAGTGCATCAGTTCAGGAAACACTATTTCGAAAACCTGCATGCATGAATATAAATGGAGGATTAAAAACACAAACAAAGAGCTGTTGTTGCGTTATTCCCTTTGACATTCAGATTAAATTTCTATCAAATAAACTTTGTCCAAAAAGATAAATATCTCATCAATCGATCATTTTTCGAAGCCGAAGCCGAAGCCGAAGCCGAGCGAGTGACGACGATGACGCGAGGCATCTCTTATTTCTTGCCTCACTTAGCATGTGGAGATGTGTTTCACAATATAAACACTTTAAAGCTTCTTTCTCCCACCAATGTGGGAGAATTTTAGTAAGCTTTGCTATTTTGAGCACACTTTCCATTTTGGTGTAAACTCAATTTTCTCTTCCACTTAATTCCCTCCATTTTACATTGAAACACACACAGACACATAGAACCCAACAATCCCCCACATGAATGGGGAATGACTATTTTTTCGAAAAACTTTACGGACAAGTATGTGATCATCAAGCAAAGATTTATTGCATATGGATAAGTGGGTTTCCCTCTGAACTTTCGTAGTGAACATGCATCGGATGCACTTGGTCAATCGGTAGATTTGATATCCTTGAACCGTCGAGCTTTAATGTACACCTAGACAACACATGTCACACAACCAACCTTTTACCTTTATGGTTCTCACGGTTTTGTTCTTTTCAACCATGAACATGCCCCGGTTTCATGAGAGCTTAGAGAATAGGCCTTTACTAACATTCTCCTTGAAACGGCTTCCATTTTGCCCTCACATAGGTGATTTCTAAACGTTCAATCCTATAGATTAAGATATTTGGTCAAATCTGCCAAATTTAGATAATCATTAAAAGACTTTTCACCTTAAGTCTTATCCTAGTTTACAATACATTGTCTGCATCATGAGAATGGGTTGGGTAATTGACCATGTTGAACTTGTCAGACATAACTTTGTTTGATCTCCTTGAACCTAGATCTTGGGATCTCCAGTATGCTAGGTAGAGTTACCGCTATGCTTACTTGTCCTAGGCCTTAAACCCATTCCCTTGGATGTCTTTTCCACTCCTTCTCTAGATATGCCTTTTGTAAGTGGATCCGACACATTATCCTTTGACTTTACATAGTCAACAGTGATAATTCCACTAGAGAGAAGTTTCCTAACGGTATTATGTCTCCATTGTATGTGACGAGATTTACCGTTGTACGTCATGCTCCCTGCCCCACCTATTGCCGCTTGGCTATCACAGTTTATACAAACTGGTGCCACTGGCTTGGGCCAATACGAAATATCTTCCAAGAAATTCCTGAGTCATTCTGCTTCTTCACCGGCTTTATCCAATGCGATAAATTCAGATTCCATTGTAGAGCGAGCAATACATGTTGTAAACACCTATTTTTTGACCAAAACCTAATGTTTTACGTCATTTTAGTGTTTAATATATATATGTATTTTATTTTTTAGGTCTAAGTTAGATATTTCAATTTTATCTTAGTTTAACAAAGTTTGTTTTAAAATTTTTGAAAACTATAAAAAATGGAGTCACATTTTAAAAATAATTTTTATTTATTCATTTATTTAAAAAAAAATAATGAAAAATGATTTTTTTTTTAAATTATATTTTTTTTCTTCTTTTATTTTTTAATAAATAATTTAGTGATATTAATATTTCTTAATCACATTTCTAAAACTAGCTATTTAGCTTATTTGTATTTTGTTATTTTTTTTTCTTTTTTTTAAATAGGTTTTATCATTTTTTATTTTATTTGAAATATTAATTATTATTATTATTATATTTTATCATTATTATTATTATTATTATTATTATTATTTTTAAAATAATAATAATAATAATAAATAATAAAAAAAAGACCTAAACTACCCAAAAACCCACGTCCCACACTAATCCCACTAATTCCCCACACTCACAAAACCTAATTTTTCCCACTAAAAACACACGACACACACATGCACTAGGACATAAATACATGCACCTGCATACAACAAAAGGGGGGGGGGGATTACACAGAGAGAAAAAATAAAGAAAAGAAAACATTGAAAACCTAAGAAAAGAAACAGAAGGAAATCGAAGCAAAAAAAAATTAAAAAAAATCTTATTGGTGAAAACCCTCAGGGGCGCCATAAGACAATGATGAACGAGGCAATCGAAATTAGAGAGGTCAATTGAGAAAATCCTAGAAAGAATAACTTTAGTCAAACAAAGTTTATCATGACAGGACAAAGATCAAGAAGGATGATTTGATTTGATTGAAAGGTGCAGCCTAATTCGAGATTAGACAGTTTTGAAGGGTCAAATGTCTAATCCAAATTGCGTGTCATGCTTCATTGAAGTCAATATACACCTCCAAATAAGCTTTCCTACTTTACTGTTAGAAATACCTTCTATTCAAACATAATTCTTTTATTCCTTCTTTTGATTTTTCCTTATTTCATTTTTACACGCTTTGTTTTTTTTATGGGTAAGTCTTGCACCAAATTCAAAATAAAGAAAAACGCGCAAAATTGACCATGGCTCCCAGTGAAATTGAGCAGAGATTATTGGGCGTTCACCACCTTGACAAGGACAGAGAGCCAGTTAAGATAAGTGTTACGAGTGAAGCATTTGAAAATGAAGAACAGAATCGTACTGAAACAAACAAAAATACAACAGAATTTGAAAGACGAAGATTCAAGCTCGTCAACTAATTAGTTTAATCAACCGTATCAAGTTGGGGCAAGGATAAGGCAAACCTCCAAGGGATTCAAGGCCACAAACCAACTACCAATTTTAAAACTCACAATTTTATTTTATTTTATTTATTTATTTATTTTTTTGCTTGAACAGGGGCAAAGCAATCTTGTGAAGTTTAGTGAAAAAAAAACAAGTATAGCAAAGTTAAGTTTTCTTAAATTTTCTCTTTTTTTTATACTTCTATAATTCTAAGTTCGTATCAATATAATTATAATAATAATAATAATAATAATAAAACCCCTCATATTCAAAACTGGGACATTTTTTTATTTTTATTTTATTTTCTAACAAAAAAAATAAAAAATAAAAAATCCTAATCTTTATTCGTCTTCATAGGGCGTCATCCCCTAGTTGACATCTAATTCGTCTTCATAGGGCGCCATCCCCTAGTTGACATCTTAATTCGTCTTCATAGGGCACCATCCCCTAGTTGACATTTTATTTCGTCTTCATAGGGCGCCATCCCCTAGTTGACATCTTAATTCGTCTTCATAGGGCACCATCCCCTAGTTGACATTTTATTTCGTCTTCATAGGGTGCCATCCCCTAGTTGACATCTTAATTCGTCTTCATAGGGCGCCATCCCCTAGTTGACATTTTATTTCGTCTTCATAGGGTGCCATCCCCTAGTTGACATCTTATTCGTCTTCATAGGGCGCCATCCCCTAGTTGACATCTTAATTCGTCTTTATAGGGCTCCATCCCCTAGTTGACATCTTAGGAAACACCATTTCCTAATTTTCTTATTTCTTCTTCATAGGGCGCTATCCCCTAGTTGACATCTTATTCGTCTTCATAGGACGGCATCCCCTAGTTGACATCTTATCTCGTCTTCATAGGGCGCCATCCCCTAGTTGACATCTTATCTTGTCTTCATAGGACGCCATCCCCTAGTTGACATCTTATCTCGTCTTCATAGGACGTCATCCCCTAGTTGACATCTTATTCGTCTTTATAGGGCTCCATCCCCTAGTTGACGTCTTAGGAAATACCATTTCCTAATTTTTCTTATTCGTCTTCATAGGGCGCCATCCCCTAGTTGACATTTTAGGAAGTAAATCTTCCTATTTTTCTTCTTTATGTCTTCATAGGGTATGACAATCCCTAGTCACATTTTTAGAAGCAAAAATCCTAATTCTTTTTCATGCATTCATAAGGCATAACTTCCTTTGGTTGCATTATTGAGAATAGGGTTCTTATTTTATTGCGTACCTAGCTTAGATTCCTATCATTTATTTATAATTTTTCTAATAAATCACAAAATTTTCCTAGTGCAAACTGGGGCAGAAAATTTTGTTCGTTCTGTTTTGTTTTCTTTGATGGCTTGCAGGTTTTTCTGCAAAGCACAGGTTTGATGCCGAGAATGGAATTTCATCTCCGTTCAGAATATAGAAGAATGATAAGGTTGAAGATAGTTAGAGTCAGCTTTGCATCCTTAGCGGCCCAATATCTCAAGAGACATCTTTTTAGCTTCTGATCAGGAGAACAAGCATCCAAAATATTCTATGAACTGTTCTTTGGTAGATTATCAATGACTCAATCTAAGTTTCAAGTTCAAGTCTCAAATCCTAATTTCAAGATCAAATTTTGAGATCAAGGTACCCACCAAAAGAAGGTGAGGCAATAACTGAAGATACAAAAGGAAGATCAAAAGCAAGAGGATCAAGACAAATAGAATAGATAGGATCTTGTACTTTTATTTCTAGTTTCATTTTTATGTAATAAAAGGAGCAACGAACCGGAAACTCGACGGGACCTCAACTCGACTCTCCAACTCATCCATTCATTCCACTATTACACCCATTTGAACTACACGTGACCTGATTCTCTTATAACCCGAGATATGTAGGATGCCCAAAGCCAGGGCTCGGTCACACCTCTTTCCTACTTATTTACGTATTACTTTTGAATAAATGGTTGGGCCAAAAAATTAGTCATGTTCACTTCTTTGCTTGAAAATTCTCCATATTTCCAAGCAAAGAGGGGCATTCTGTAAACACCTATTTTTTGACCAAAACCTAATGTTTTACGTCATTTTAGTGTTTAATATATATATGTATTTTATTTTTTAGGTCTAAGTTAGATATTTCAATTTTATCTTCGTTTAACAAAGTTTGTTTTAAAATATTTGAAAACTATAAAAAATGGAGTCACATTTTAAAAATAATTTTTATTTATTCATTTATTTAAAAAAAAATGAAAAATGATTTTTTTTTTAAATTATATTTTTTTTCTTCTTTTAATTTTTAATAAATAATTTAGTGATATTAATATTTCTTAATCACATTTCTAAAACTAGCTATTTAGCTTATTTGTATTTTATTTTTTATTTTTAAATAGGTTTTATCATTTTTTATTTTCTTTGAAATATTAATTATTATTATTATTATTATTATTATTTTTAAAATAATAATAATAATAATAATAAATAAATAAATAAATAAAAAAAAAGACCTAAACTACCCAAAAACCCACGTCCCACACTAATCCCACTAATTCCCCACACTCACAAAACCTAATTTTTCCCACTAAAAACACACGACACACACATGCACTAGGACATAAATACATGCACCTGCATACAACAAAAGGGGGGGGGGGATTTGGGGATTACACAGAGAGAAAAACCAAAGAAAAGAAAACATTGAAAACCTAAGAAAAGAAACAGAAGGAAATCGAAGCAAAAAAAAAAAAAAAACAGAAAGAGAAAAGTTAGAAAGAAATTCTTTGGGTTAGAGTTCGACTTTGGGGTTCCCATTTCGAGTATCCGGTGAAGGTGTCCTCCTTTTTATTATAGTTATTCTACCGAAGAGGTTAGTATTCTATTCTTGTTCCATATTTTTAAGTTTCGTGTAAATTTTGAGACGTGAATGTCAATCTTTATCTCAGTTTTATGGAATCTAAAGACCTTATATGGGACCTTATAATAACAAAAATACCATGCATTTTTTGTCTATTATTACTATGTCTGGATATGTTCTTACCTGGCCCGATATTCATTACTTTTTTTTTTCTTTCATCTTTGTTTACTTTAACTAGATCTGAGTTCATGTTAACGTCTATATCATTCTGTTACATAATGTTTATCAAGTATTTGTGTAAATCATTTCGGGATCGATTTATGTCTTGATATTAGTAGTCTCGTTTTTTTGTAAAGAAAAAAAAAAGGGAAGAAAACCTTTCTCTGAAAACCTTCAAATGGTGTGTGTTTCTATTCGGATAGCGACTTTGTTAGTTTATTTAAAGTATAATAAGAGATGTTTTATTATTTTCTTTACTTTAAACTAGTTACCTGAAGCATGTGGTCATTTCCCTTTAGAATAAGTTTCCTTTTAACAAGTCTTCCATGTTTAGGTTGCCTTTGTTAAATGTTTAGCCAAGTTATAAGAAGTATAGTTAAGAAAAGGATAGGATTTTGGGTACAAAGGAAAGTCACTATTATAATCTTATCACGTTTTTTTTTTGTTTTTGTTTTGTTTGGTTAAGCTTTTTCCTCCCTCTTGCTTTATTTTGTAAATCCAAAGATAAGTGGGAGTTCTCCATTTGCATGTGTTCCTGTAAATGAATTGCATTTTAAGTTATTATATTACTAGGTTGGTGGTATATCCTAGCAAATTTATAGTGATATATAATGCCAAAATAATTAGTTGGGATCCTAAAGTCAAGGGAACATACTATTTTAGTCGTGTAGATTTGCCTGGGTATAGGTGAAAACGAGTGTATTTTTGGGCATGTCATGTTCAATGTAGTTTTTTTTTTTTTTTTTTTTTATAAAAAGGATGAAAAGATATTTTATTTTTAACACTGTGTTTTTTTTTATTTCTTTCTGCATGAGCCATAATTTGGGGGTTAAATGCTATATATTATTTAAACTTAGTTATGTCTATTTCTTACTTTTAAGGAATTCATATTAGACATGAAGGTGTAACCCGAGTTGAATTAAGTCATTATTTAAACAGTAAAAGTCCCTAAAAAATGAATTTTGAGTCATAAAAAATACAAAGCCCTAAGTCTTTCATTAAGTTTGTAAGGAAGTAAGATGAGATACATATTTATTTTAAATTCCACTGCATATGGAAAAAGAGGGGAAAAATTCATTTGCGAGGGAACGGACTTGTAAAAAGAATGAGTTAGGTTCTTAATCTCAAGGAAATTAAGAATTTAATATACAAGCGAAAATTAACGATGAAGTTGGAAAGCCCTGCTACCGACCATTCGTTATAATAAAATTAATCTATTATTTGAAGCCGGTTGAATTAGGTCGGATAGATTTTAAACCTATTAGGTGCTTATTTAGACTAGGAAAATGAGGACGAGCCATAAATGCCACAAAGGCGCGAGAAATATGCCAAAATTTGTGGTAAAGCCGAAAAGTACTACTATCGGTAAGCCACACATCAATATAATAAATAATTTCAAAATAATTTAAAAGCGGGAGGCAAATAACTCTTAGGCTAGCAAATATCATATATCCAAAAGATTAATTTAAGCCAGACGTAAGTCATTAAAGCTACCGTGCTAGAACCACGGGACTCGAGGGGTGCCTAACACCTTTCCCTCGGTCAACAGAATTCCTTATCCGGATTACTAGTTCGCCGACCAAAAAAATAAAGAGTCATTTTCTTTTGAATAGGGATTCAATAAGGTGACTTGAAACACCCAAACTCAATTCCAAGTGGCGACTCTGTAAATAAAATAATCCCTACTCAAAATGTCACTTTAATTGGAAAAACTAATTTTCTCTAAAACCAACTCCCTAGCGGGGTCGGATGCGGTGAAAAACAGGGGTGTGACAGATGGCGACTCTGCTGGGGAAATAACCAGAATTCGAGCTTTTATATTGACTTGTTTGGCTTTATTTAATTTTTATATTGTATATTGTTGGCCTAAATGTGTTCTTTGCCTACATGTTTATCGCTTTGATATTATTTGAATTGCAATATAAACTGTCTTCTCTCGCGCACCCATCTGAGTCTTCTGAGATACTGTATATTCGTAGATGCGGTATATTCTCCCGAGCTTGAGATACCAGAGATGCGGCAACGCTCCTGGGAAGGATTCTATAGTCACCCATAATTTATGACTGGAAGGGACCAACAGTGAGGCCGGAAAGCCCTGCTACCGGTAAAGCTGACCCTTGCCGACTCGAGTTGTCTGCTCGTTTTACCGCCAGTCTAGAGACCTAACTCCACCAGGTTGAACCTAGCATAAGTGGAACTTAGACATGACTATCCCTAATAGACTGCGTTTTATTGGTATCACGTGCAATTTTGACTTAATGGGGCTTGACCCGGGGGTCGGATCCGTCTAAGTCAGGTGTCACCTTTTGAGACCATCATGTACATTTTATGTGCTACTTGTTGCATTATAGGAAATGCCATATCGAATGTTGACCGGCTTTTAAGTGAATTAATTGATTTAAAAAAGGGGTTAAATAAAAAATTTTAAGGATTTATTTTAGAAAATATATAATATTTTACATAGAACTTTTCTGTAAAGATTAAGTCGTTTTAACGTCGTGGTCTCGTTATGTCCATTTTCTTTGGTTTTAAAATCTCTCTTAGAAATACCATAGAGCCCATTTTTGTCGAACACAGTTAAAATTTTGTCAAACAATTTGGTCCACTATTTTATTTTAATAATTTAATTATTTCTAGTGTGTCTGGTCCAAACGTCATCAAATTATTGTCTCCTCTCTAGGATGTTTTAGAAGATACTTCCTATTTTGTTGGTTGCTACTTTCTCATACTCATTTTGAAATCTTATTCCGTGCCATTCCGTCAACTTCTTTCAAAAATTATTTTTGTCTTGTTTTAGGATGCCTAAAATAGAATTCTTATTTCCTATCATTATCCTATAGGGCAATATGAACTCATTCGGAAGGAGTGACAAGAGGCCGAGGGATGATGAAGTACCCCATTTCATGGTGTTGGATAAAGTTCCAAAGCTATTGCGGATATGGTATAACAATATAACTGACTATGGACAGAGAGAAGTATATAAACACTTGGGATTTTTAAGGAGTTTGTTGAGTGTTGAACCATGAAGAGACGTGATAGAATCTTTGGTACAGTTTTGGGATCCTTCAAACAATGTATTCCGATTCTCCGACTTTGAGCTCACTCCCACACTGGAGGAAATAGGAGCATTTATTGAAAAGGGAAAGAACCTTCACCGAGGAGAACCCATGATACCGAAGCATGTCACTTCCGAAAGATTTTTCAAGCTATTGCACATAAAAGAGAAGAACATAGGAGGCTGCCTAGAAAATGGATGGGTTCGTCTAGAATTTTTGTACGAAAGATATGGTCAGGAAAGGGGATTCGAGTTGTTTAGATCAGAACTTAACAACGGGGGGTGCTACCGAACCTGGGAAAAGCACAGTTCTGAAGCATTCATAGTGGCTTTTTTGGGAATCATGGTATTTCCGAAGAGAGGAGGAAAAATCAGCACCAATCTGGCTGCGTTTATTACCACTTTTGAGAAGAATCCTAAGGTCACCCTCGTGCCCATGATTTTGGCAGACATTTATCGGGCCCTGACGATGTGCAAAAATGAGGCGGACTATTTTGAAGGATGTAACATTCTATTGCAGTTATGGATGCTCGAGCATGTTCGTTATCATCCATTTGTTGTGGATTTTCGAGTCGAATGGAACGATTATATCAATGGCCATGAGAAGAGGATGGAGGACCAAAACTTTTCCGAAGGAATAGGAGCTTGGAAAGAGTACTTGGAGGGGTTGACGGTGGACAAGATAGTGTGGAATTATCATTGGTTCCCCTCAAAAGAGGTGATATATATGTCTACTTTCCGACCCTTCATCGTCTTAATAGGTCTCCGAGGTGTTCAGCCCTACGTGCCACTAAGAGTCATGCGACAATTCGGTCGACGTCAGCATATACCGCCAGTTGAGGATATGAAAGAGTTCATGTACGAATTCCTCCCTGACATCCCTCTAAGGAAGACTGAGATACTTAAGATTTGGGGAGAATGTGTACTTTCAGGTTTCGATCACATGGTGGAAGACCGCGAAAAGGGCGAGGTAGACTATTGGTATCTGCCATGGTTTCATGACCAGCCTCTTCCTAAAGCTATGCCAGAAAGGTCAGCCAGAGAGCCAGTGGATCGAGAAGCGGAGATTAAAGTCAGAATTAAGCAGGCTCGATGAGAGGTATAAGAGAACTATCAGTCTACTCTGCACGTCTTAAATAATGATCTGGAAAGGGCTAGAGAAGAATTGGTTCACCATGAGGCGAGATTTGAGGCCAGAATTAGGTCGGCTCGTAAGGAGATTGAGAGAGAGAACCGTGTTGCCATGCATGCCCTACAAGAAGACCTGGATATTGCCACCAGTGCTATGGAGCAACAATCGAGTGATTTTGAGAAAGAGAAGGCCTTGCTGACAAATACACAGTCGAAGCTTCGGGCTCAGCTAAAAGCTTCCATGGAACGGGAAAGAGAAATAGCAAGGCGCTTCACGACTTTTCAGAAAGAAGTTGAAGTTGAGAAAAACCAGTGGATGACCGAACGACAGGCGCTTCACTATCATATCGATGACCTTCATGAACAAGAAGGAGACCTAAAGAATACCGTCCGCACTACGCAGCATTGGGTGCGAAACTGCCATGAGAGTATGATCGAGGCCAGGGGAGAAGTACTTCAGCTCAGTGAAACCTTGATTAATGTTTATGCTAAGTATCTTCACCGAGGTGATGAAAATCTAGGCCGTCAGGCACGTGCTCTCGCTCCACATCTGCCAAAAGCATTATCCAGGATCTACTCAAGTCTGAGGGAGGATTAAGTTGCAAGACATCTTTGGAAGGCATCTTGATGATAATTATTAAAGTCCTTGTTTTCTTAGAGTTAGTTTCTTTATAGGTTTTTAGTATTTCTCCAGTATTCCGAGTCTGTTCTAGTTTTAAATAATTTTAGTTTCCTTTCATTAAAGCTTTGTTTTAAGAACAGTTGGAAATGTATGGAAAATTTCGCATTTGTTTCAAGTTTTTATTCTCTTTATTTCTGAATATATACATATGTTTACTATATCCATGAACTACGTGATGATCTGATTCATGTAAAACATGATACGTAGGCAACCCTTGGCGGTGCGATCAAATATTTTTTCAAGTTGGAAGTAATAATTTTAAGATGTTGGCGTTAAATAATGAGGGTAAAAAATTAATTCACCAAAGCCGGGATGAAACAAGAGGGTTTTCCTAAGTCCATTTCAGGAAGGAAATTACTTAGGTGCATGACATTTGAGTTTGTTATGAATATATCAATATTTTTAAAGCCCTAAATCCTAACATATTTGTTTCTGTTTCATAAGAGAGAGAGAGAGAGTGAGTAAGGTGGTTGGTTGTGGTTAAGCTGGCCTCTCACCCGTACAACACAAGGTATAAGGGAAAAAAGAAGATGACTCGAAAAGATGGAACAAAATCTGATAATGAAGAAGGTCGAGATCAGTTAGTTCCACGAGAGTTCACATCTTTGGAGGAGAATAGGTTATTGAAGCACCAAATTGCGGAAACGTATCAGGCCTGGGTGAATGGACAAGCCCCGCCTTCCTCGATTCCTGGTCTTTCAGATGCAAATCATCCCAGTTCTACTCAAGCCCAAGTCGACGATCCACTTTATCCGCCTGGATTTGGTCCATACGCTAATGTGTCTAGTGCTGCTGGCACATCCACCATGCGTCCTCCAAATCCATCATTCACGAACAACCCGCTTTTTATTCCGGCCGTGAAAACTAATATAAATCCTCCATCAATGATACAGAAGCCTATCAACGAGCTAAATCATGATTAAGTCTATCCTCCTGAATTGGCATTCAAACCCGTAAATTCATATCAGCCCGCTCATCAGACTGAGTCTCATATCGTGATTGAGAAGGCTATTATGAATGAAGAACGAGAAGAGATAGCTAGAAAAGTGAGGAGTCTGGAGCAGAGTATGAGAAACATACAAGGATTGGGAGGACACAAAAGTGTCTCTTTCAAAAACCTGTGTATGTTCCCTAATGTTCATTTGCCAATAGGGTTCAAGACCCCAAAATTCGACAAATATAGTGGTCATGGTGACCCAGTGGCCCACTTAAAAAGGTATTGCAATCAACTCAGAGGAACAGGAGGGAAAGAGGATCTGCTTATGGCCTATTTCGGAGAAAGTCTGACGGGAATAGCCTCCGAATGGTTTATCGATCAAGACATCTCCCATTGGCATGTTTGGGATGATATGACTCAAGATTTTGTACAACAATTTTAGTACAATCTCGATACTGTCCCTGACCGCACTTCTCTCGCTAATATGAAGAAAAAACCATCTGAAAGTTTTTGAGAGTTTGCCATAAAATGGAGAGAACAGGCATCTAGAGTCAAACCACCACTGAAAGACCAGGAATTGATTGACGTTTTTCTCCAAACTCAAGAGTCCGATTATTTTCATCATTTACTAGCCGCGGTTGGTAAACCTTTCGCCGAAGCAATAAAAATTGGGGAAATGGTGGAGAATGACATCAAATCAGGAAAAATTATGAGCCAAACCGCCCTCAAGGCCACTACACAAGCCATTCAGAGTGGATCAGGTGGTTTCGGAAATCGAAAAAAGAAGGAGGAAGGATCCATGATGGCATCAGGATCGGGCAATGCCCAAAGAGGATGGAACTCCCCTTACGTTCATGTCCAACAGGGGCAACCCAACCCTCCTCAACATTATTACACACCTCAACCTGCTGTTCTTAATGCTCAAGCGTATGCCCGAACTCCTCAGCGTCCACAATGGCGGACACCTGCGCCACAAGGTTTTCATCCGCGACAGCCAAATTTCCAAGCCCCTCATAATCCATATGTTCAGGTAGACTATACAAGAGAACAGAGGCCAAGGGAAAACTTCACCCCAATTGGAGAATCGTATACGAGCCTGTTGCGGAGATTGGTCAAATTAGGATGGATTGAACCTGTTTTGCCCTTCAAAGTGGATCCGAATGCAAGTTGGTTCGATCCTAATGTAAGGTGTGAGTACCATTCAAACGTCCAAGGTCACAGTACCGAAAATTGTTGGAATCTGAAGAGAGCCATTGAAAAGTTAATTGAAAGCAAGACAATAGTAATACAAAAAGAAGAAGCACCGAATGTCACCGACAATCCACTTCCCAATCACAGTAACACACACATCGTGGGGATGATTTTTGACGATAGAGACTACATGCCAACAAGCCAAGCAGTGATGGAAATAGACACCTTGAAGGAGAACCCGGGTGAAGCACTGAAGTCTATGCAAAGAGAACCACTGATCGTGAAAGGATCGAGTTCCATTATAAGACCCCAAGATTCAGAAAATATGGTATTGTATGTTCCTGCAAAGCTAAAGGGAATAGCACAAGATGGGCCAAAACTATATGTTTCGAGTGGTCTCGCATGGTTCGACCAACAGCGCAACAACATGAGAAAGATAACAGAGCCAATTGTCATAAGACACGTAGCACAGCTCCCAATGGCAAGCTTGAAAACCATCCCATGGAACTACAACAAAACCATGGTGATGTACAAAGGAAAAGAGGTCATGGAAGAAACAAACAAAACAGGGGGTTTGACTCGATCAGGAAGATACTATGCTCCAGAAGAATTAAGGAGACCAAAACAGTTTAAAGATAGTCAAGGGCCAATGAAAAAACCTGTCACAGACGAAGAGGCTGAGGAATTTCTGAAGAAAATGAAAACCCAAGACTATTCCATTGTCGATCAATTGAGAAAACCCCCGGCTCAAATCTCATTATTATCCCTACTGCTACATTCTAAAGAACATTATCAAGCATTGATTAAGTTGTTGAATGAAGCATACGTCCCGAAGAAAACTATGGTCTATCAAATAGAAAGGATGGTTCGTAGTATATTTGAAGCAAATAGAATCACTTTCACTGATGATGAATTACCCACAGAAGGTTCCGGTCACAATAAGGCTTTGCATCTGACTATCAAATGCGAAGGATATTACATAAAAGGGGTAATGATCGATGGAGGTTCAGGAGTAGATATTCGTCCTCCCTCTACTTTGCAAAAATTAAAAATCAGCCCAGATAGGATTCGATCCAATAATGTATGTGTTCGGGCTTTTGATGGTGCAAAACGAGACACCATTGGTGAGATAGATCTTGCTTTGGTTATTGGACCAGTTGAGTTTGTGATCACCTTTCAAGTAATAGACATGGATACTTCCTACAACCTACTTTTAGGAAGACCATGGATCCATACGGCTAGAGCCATACCTTCTACTTTGCATCAAGTAGTTAAGTTTGAACACGACAATCAGGAAATCATTGTACATGGAGAGGATAACCTTCCCATTCATCGAGATCCTTCTGTACCCTGTATCGAAGCAAAAGGGGGTTGTGAATCTTCCATTTATCAAGCCTTTGAAATTGTGACAGCTGATCAAGTCGTGGAAGGCACGCCAATTCCAGGGCCTCATCTCTCTTCTACTTCAATCATGGTGGCTAGCCAAATGCTACAAAATGGTTATGAAGCGGGAAAAGGATTAGAGGTTTCGTGCAAAGAATTATAAACCCTGTAGATCCATGTGGTAGCCACAACACCTTTGGCTTAGGCTTTAAGCCTACCGCAGCAGATAGAAAATGGGCAAAAGAGTAGAAGAAGAAGTCTTGGAAATTGACAAGTCCGGTTCCACACATTAGCCAATTTTTCACGAAAGTTCAAAAGGAAGAAAATCAAGACCCATATGCTAACAAGGATGTGGATGAAATATGTCAAGGTCTCAAGGAAATGTTTTATGAAATAAACATGGTTCAGATGGGTGAAGGCCCTAGCCATGCATATGTGCAGGTCGTCGGGCCAAATATCAAGCTCACTAACTGGGAAGCCACTCCTCTCCCCACAAGGAAGGAGTCTTGGTAGTTTATTTTGTTATTTCGTTTTTCTTTCTTTTGCATTTTGAACTATTCTCAGGGTTGTAGTCCACATAGTTTAGTTGCTCTGCTTTCATGCTAACCCTCCTATCCTTTCCGATTCAATGAAATGAAATTCAAGTTTTCTAGTAAATTTATCTTTTCTTCCCTCTTTTAATTTTCATTTTTATCTTATTTCAGTTATGTTAATACTAGCTCTGATAACATGGCATACACACGGAGTTCATATTTAGATCCTAAAAAGTTGTCTAATCTCGAATCAACAAACCAAACAGTAGATGAATACGATGAAGACGAGGCTGATAAGGAAGTCAGAAAAGGATTGGATCAATTTGAGGATAAGCCCAAACCCAATTTAAATGACACTGAGATAATAAATTTGGGAACTGGTGAGGAGGTTAGAGAAATAAAAATAAGTATTCATGCGGATCAAAATATCAGGAATGATATTGTTCAGATTTTGTTCGAGTATAAGGATGTTTTTGCTTGGTCTTATGATGATACACCGGGTCTAAGCACTGATTTGGTAGTACACAAACTGCCTACATACCCTGATTTTTCTCCGGTCCAGCAAAAGCAAAGAAAGTTTAAAACTGACGTGAGCGATAAAATCAAAGAGGAAATCATGAAGCAATTGAATGCGAACGTGATTAGGGTCGCTCAGTACACCACATGGTTGGCTAATGTGGTGCCCATACCGAAGAAAGATGGTAAAATCAGAGTTTGTGTTAATTATAGGGATTTGAACAAAGCAAGCCCTAAAGATAACTTTCCGCTACCCAATATTCATATCCTTGTTGATAATTGTGCTAAACATGAGATCTAATCTTTCGTGGATTGTTATGCCGGATATCACTAGATCTTGATGGATGAAACAGATGCAAAAAAGACTGCTTTCACCACCCCGTGGGGTACTTATTGCTACAGGGTCATGCCGTTTGGTTTAAAGAATGCGGGAGCTACGTACATGAGAGCTATGACTACTATTTTTCATGACATGATGCACAAGGAAGTAGAAGTATATGTTGATGATGTCATTATCAAGTCCAAGACACAAGTCGATCATGTATATGACTTGAGGAAATTCTTTGAAAGATTGCGAAAGTATAATCTTAAGCTCAATCCAGCCAAGTGTGCATTTAGAGTTCCATCCGGAAAACTTTTGGGTTTCATAATTAGCTGCAGAGGCATTGAATTGGACCCCTCCAAGGTAAAATCCATTCGAGAATTGCCGCCTCCGAAGAATAAAACTGAGGTCATGAGTTTTCTTGGAAGGCTGAATTATATAAGCAGATTCATCGCTCAACTCAACACTACATGTGAACCAATATTTAAGTTGCTAAAAAAGGATGCTGCTATCCAATGGATAGACGAATGTCAAGAATCATTTGATAAGATTAAAGAATATTTGGTAAATCCTCCAGTACTGGTCCCACCGGAACCTGGTAGGCCTTTATTTCTATATCTGTCAGTAATGGAAAATTCTTTTGGTTGTGTTTTAGGACAGCATGATATCACAGGCAAAAAGGAACAAGCAATCTATTATTTGAGCAAAAATTTCACGAGTTACGAGGTAAAATATACTCTTTTAGAAAAGACATGTTGCGCCCTAACTTGGATTGCTCAGAAGTTGAAGCACTATCTTTCGTCCTACACAACCTACCTCATATCTCGAATGAATCCTTTAAAGTATATTTTTCAAAAACCTATGCCCACAGGCAGATTGGCGAAGTGGCAGATTTTACTTACAGAATTCGACATTGTGTATGTTACTCGTACCGCTATGAAAGCGCAAGAATTGGCCGATCATTTGGCAGAGAACCCAGTTGACAATGATTATGAGCCTTTGCGAACTTACTTTCCTGATGAAGAGATAAATTCAATTGAGGAAGAAGTTCAAGATGATATGTATGCGTGGAAATTATATTTTGATGGGGCAGTCAATGTCAAAGGAGTAGGAATTGGGGCGGTTCTTGTCTCACCGACCGGGCGTCATCATCCCGCCACAGCACGACTTCGTTTCTTTTGTACTAATAACACATCAGAATATGAAGCTTGCATCATGGGTTTAAATATGGCAATGAATCTGGAGGTACGCGAGCTAGTGGTATTGGGAGATTCCGAATTGCTCATTCGACAAATTCAAGGAGAATGGGAAACGAGAGATATCAAGCTCATTCCATACAAACAATGCTTAGAGGACCTTAGCAAAAGGTTCAAGTCTATCGAGTTTAGATATATTGCCAGATCCCACAATGAGCTAGCTGATGCCCTGGCTACCCTAGCTTCCATGCTCCCATACCCAGGAAATACGTATATCGACCCATTAGAGACACAGATACGAGATCAACATGGTTATTGCAACATAATTAATGCAGAACCAGATAATGAACCCTGGTACTATGATATCAAATGCTTCCTAAAGTCAAAAGAATATCCAATACACGCCAAGGCAGATAAAAAAAGGACTATTAGGCGACTTGCTAATGGTTTCTTCTTAAGTGGGGAGATTTTGTACAAACGAACCCCAGATTTGAACCTGTTGAGATGTGTTAATATTCAGGAAGCTGAAAGAATCATGAATGAGGTACATTCGGGGGTATGTGGTTCGCATATGAATGGTTATGTTTTAGCGAAGAAGATTATGCGGGCAGGATATTATTGGTTGACTATGGAGCGAGATTGCTATCGCTTTGTTCGCAAGTGTCATCAGTGCCAAATTCACGGTGATTTGATTCACTCACCACCTTCAGAGCTGCATCCTATGTCTGCTCCTTGGCCATTCGTTGCTTGGGGCATGGACGTAATCGGTCCAATAGAACCAAAAGCTTTTAATGGGCATCGATTCATACTGGTCGCTATTGACTATTTCACCAAATGGGTAGAAGTTGCTACTTTCAAATCAGTCACGAAGAAAATAGTAGTGGATTTTGTTCATTCGAACATCATATGTCGTTTTGGTATACCAAAGTCCATTATCACAGAAAATGTAACCAATCTCAATAGTCATCTAATGAAGGAGGTTTGTGAGCAATTCAAGATCGTGCATCATCATTCTACCCCTTACCGTCCCAAAGAAAATGGAGCCGTTGAAGCAGCGAACAAGAATATTAAAAATATTTTCAGGAAAATGGTCCAAGGATCTCGACAGTGGCATGAGAAATTACCGTTCGCTCTTTTAGGATATCGTATAACTATCCGTACATCGAATGGCGCAACTCCTTATTTACTAGTCTATGGGACTGAAGCTGTGATACCCGAAGAAGTCAAAATTCCCTCGCTTCGAATCATTGTTGAAGCCGAGATTGACGATACTGAATGGGTCAAGTCTAGACTATAACAATTATCGTTAATAGATGAAAAAAGGTTGACGACAGTTTGCTTTGGCCAATTATACCAGTAGAGGATGGCGCGAGCTTACAATAAGAAGGTACGTCCTAGAAAATCCGAGGTCGGCCAACTTGTTGTAAAATGCATCCTTCCACATCAAGAAGAGGCTAAAGGAAAGTTTGCTCCAAACTGGCAAGGTCCATACATAGTTAAACAAGTATTATCAAATGGAGCTTTGCAACTTGCGGATCTGGACGGAAAAATGGCAGAAAAAGCTATCAATGCCGACTCAGTCAAAAGATATTATATTTGACACACTTGTGCTTAACATTCTCAAGTTGAGATGACGAAAGGCCATCATTCTACTTAACTAAATGTCGTTAATCCCTTGTCAGCCCTTCGAGCTTTATTTACCTTTCCTTGCTTACCCTCTCTGAAGCCGGAAGAAAAAAGAATAATGCGTATAGGATTGAACTACGTTCGACCTGATTCCTAAATGGATACGTAGGCAACCCTATTTTGGGGTTCGGTCCGACAAAAAGAAAAAAATAAAAATAAAAAAATCATGGTATTCAAAAAAAGATGAGATATATATCCTATTGTCACTTTTATATGGCTCTTAAGTTGTAATTTATCCTAAAAATCCTTTTCCCTTTGTACATTAAAGACCTTCCGATCAATTTTTGAGAATGTCAAGCCTTGTGTGCTGTATATATATATATATATATATATATATATATATAAAGGCTTGTAGGTGAAAACCCATGGAGGCACCACAAGATATCAAAAAATAAAAAATAAAAAATAAAAAATAAAAAATAAAAAATAAAAAATAAAAAATAAAAAATAAAAAATAAAAAATAAAAAATAAAAAATAAAAAATCTTATTGGTGAAAACCCTCAGGGGCGCCATAAGACAATGATGAACGAGACAATCGAAACTAGAGAGGTCAATTGAGAAAATCCTAGAAAGAATAACTTTAGTCAAACAAAGTTTATCATGACAGGACAAAGATCAAGAAGGATGATTTGATTTGATTGAAAGGTGCAGCCTAATTCGAGATTAGACAGTTTTGAAGGGTCAAATGTCTAATCCAAATTGCGTGTCATGCTTCATTGAAGTCAATATACACCTCCAAATAAGCTTTCTTACTTTACTGTTAGAAATACCTTCTATTCCTTCTTTTGATTTTTCCTTATTTCATTTTTACACGCTTTGTTTTTTTTATGGGTAAGTCTTGCACCAAATTCAAAATAAAGAAAAACGCGCAAAATTGACCATGGCTCCCAGTGAAATTGAGCAGAGATTATTGGGCGTTCACCACCTTGACAAGGACAGAGAGCCAGTTAAGATAAGTGTTACGAGTGAAGCATTTGAAAATGAAGAACAGAATCGTACTGAAACAAACAAAAATACAACAGAATTTGAAAGACGAAGATTCAAGTTCGTCAACTAATTAGTTTAATCAATCGTATCAAGTTGGGGCAAGGATAAGGCAAACCTCCAAGGGATTCAAGGCCACAAACCAACTACCAATTTTAAAACTTACAATTTTATTTTATTTTATTTATTTATTTATTTTTTTGCTTGAACAAGAGCAAAGCAATCTTGTGAAGTTTAGTGAAAAAAAAACAAGTATAACAAAATTAAGTTTTCTTAAATTTTCTCTTTTTGTTATACTTCTATAATTCTAAGTTCGTATCAATATAATTATAATAATAATAATAATAAAACCCCTCATATTCAAAACTGGGGCATTTTTTTATTTTTTTATTTTCTAACAAAAAAAAATAAAAAATAAAAAATCCTAATCCTTATTCGTCTTCATAGGGCGTCATCCCCTAGTTGACATCTAATTCGTCTTCATAGGGCGCCATCCCCTAGTTGACATCTTAATTCGTCTTCATAGGGCGCCATCCCCTAGTTGACATTTTATTTCGTCTTCATAGGGCGCCATCCCCTAGTTGACATCTTAATTCGTCTTTATAGGGCACCATCCCCTAGTTGACATTTTATTTAGTCTTCATAGGGCGCCATCCCCTAGTTGACATCTTAATTCGTCTTCATAGGGCGCTATCCCCTAGTTGACATTTATTTCGTCTTCATAGGGCGTCATCCCCTAGTTGACATCTTAATTCGTCTTTATAGGGCTCCATCCCCTAGTTGACATCTTAGGAAACACCATTTCCTAATTTTCTTATTTCGTCTTCATAGGGCGCCATCCCCTAGTTGACATCTTATTCGTCTTCATAGGACGACATCCCCTAGTTGACATCTTATCTCGTCTTCATAGGGCGCCATCCCATAGTTGACATCTTATCTCGTCTTCATAGGACGCCATCCCCTAGTTGACATCTTATCTCGTCTTCATAGGACGCCATCCCCTAGTTGACATCTTATTCGTCTTTATAGGGCTCCATCCCCTAGTTGACGTCTTAGGAAATACCATTTCCTAATTTTTCTTATTCGTCTTCATAGGGCGCCATCACCAGAAGAAGATGAGGCAAAAACTGAAGATACAAGAGAAAGATCAAAAGCAAGAGGATCAAGACAAATAGAATAGATAGGATCTTGTACTTTTATTTCTAGTTTCATTTTTATGTAATAAAAGGAGCAACGAACCGGAAACTCGACGGGACCTCAACTCGACTCTCCAACTCATCCATTCATTCCACTCTTACACCCATTTGAACTACACGTGACCTGATTCTCTTATAACCCGAGATATGTAGGATGCCCAAAGCCAGGGCTCGGTCACACCTCTTTCCTACTTATTTACGTATTACTTTTGAATAAATGGTTGGGCCAAAAAATTAGTCATGTTCACTTCTTTGCTTGAAAATTCTCCATATTTCCAAGCAAAGAGGGGCATTCTGTAAACACCTATTTTTTGACCAAAACCTAATGTTTTACGTCATTTTAGTGTTTAATATATATATGTATTTTATTTTTTAGGTCTAAGTTAGATATTTTAATTTTATCTTAGTTTAACAAAGTTTGTTTGAAAATTTTTGAAAACTATAAAAAATGGAGTCACATTTTAAAAATAATTTTTATTTATTCATTTATTTTTTAAAAAAAATGAAAAATGATTTTTTTTTTAAATTATATTTTTTTTCTTCTTTTAATTTTTAATAAATAATTTAGTGATATTAATATTTCTTAATCACATTTCTAAAACTAGCTATTTAGCTTATTTGTATTTTGTTATTTTTTTTTAATAGGTTTTATCATTTTTTATTTTATTTGAAATATTAATTATTATTATTATTATTATTATTTTATTTTATCATTATTATTATTATTATTATTTTTAAAATAATAATAATAATAATAAAAAAAAGACCTAAACTACCCAAAAACCCACGTCCCACACTAATCCCACTAATTCCCCACACTCACAAAACCTAATTTTTCCCACTAAAATCACACGACACACACATGCACTAGGACATAAATACATGCACTTGCATACAACAAAAGGGGGGGGGGGGGATTACACAGAGAGAAAAACCAAAGAAAAGAAAACATTGAAAACCTAAGAAAAGAAACAGAAGGAAATCGAAGCAAAAAAAAAAAAAAACAGAAAGAGAAAAGTTAGAAAGAAATTCTTTGGGTTAGAGTTCGGCTTTGGGGTTCCCATTTCGAGTATCCGGTGAAGGCGTCCTCCTTTTTATTATAGTTATTCTACCGTAGAGGTTAGTATTCTATTCTTGTTCCATATTTTTAAGTTTCGTGTAAATTTTGAGACGTGAATGTCAATCTTTATCTCAGTTTTATGGAATCTAAAGACCTTATATGGGACCTTATAATATCAAAAATACCATGCATTTTTTGTCTATTATTACTATGTCTGGATATGTTCTTGCCTGACCCGATATTCATTACTTTTTTTTCTCTTTCATCTTTGTTTACTTTAACTAGATCTGAGTTCATGTTAACGTCTATATCATTCTGTTACATAATGTTTATCAAGTATTTGTGTAAATCATCTCGGGATCGGTTTATGTCTTGATATTAATAGTCTCGTTTTTTTGTAAAGATAAAAAAAGGGAAGAAAACCTTTCTCTGAAAACCTTCAAATGGTGTGTGTTTCTATTCGGATAGCGACTTTGTTAGTTTATTTAAAGTATAATAAGGGATGTTTTATTATTTTCTTTACTTTAAATTAGTTACCTGAAGCATGTGGTCATTTCCCTTTAGAATAAGTTTCCTTTTAACAAGTCTTCCATGTTTAGGTTGCCTTTGTTAAATGTTTAGCCAAGTTATAAGAAGTATAGTTAAGAAAAGGATAGGATTTTGGGTACAAAGGAAAGTCACTATTATAATCTTATCACGTTTTTTTTTTGTTTTTGTTTTGTTTGGTTAACCTTTTTCCTCCCTCTTGCTTTATTTTGTAAATTCAAAGATAAGTGGGAGTTCTCCATTTGCATGTGTTCCTGTAAATGAATTGCATTTTAAGTTATTATATTACTAGGTTGGTGGTATATCCTAGCAAATTTACAGTGATATATAATGCCAAAATAATTAGTTGGGATCCTAAAGTCAAGGGAACATACTATTTTAGTCGTGTAGATTTGCCTGGGTATAGGTGAAAACGAGTGTATTTCTGGGCATGTCATGTTCAATGTAGTTTTTTTTTTTTAAAAAGGATGAAAAAATATTTTATTTTTAACACTGTATTTTTTTTTATTTCTTTCTGCATGAGCCATAATTTGGGGGTTAAATGCTATATATTATTTAAACTTAGTTATGTCTATTTCTTACTTTTAAGGAATTCATATTAGACATGAAGGTGTAACCCGAGTTGAATTAAGTCATTATTTAAACAGTAAAAGTCCCTAAAAAATGAATTTTGAGTCATAAAAAATACAAGGCCCTTAGTCTTTCATTAAGTTTGTAAGGAAGTAAGATGAGATACATATTTATTTTAAATTCCACTGCATATGGAAAAAGAGGGGAAAAATTCATTTGCGAGGGAACGAACTTGTAAAAAGAATGAGTTAGGTTCTTAATCTCAAGGAAATTAAGAATTTAATATACAAGCAAAAATTAACGATGAAGTTGGAAAGCCCTGCTACCGACCATTCGTTATAACAAAATTAATCTACCATTTGAAGCCGGTTGAATTAGGTCGGATAGATTTTAAACCAATTAGGTGCTTATTTAGACTAGGAAAATGAGGACGAGCCATAAATGCCACAAAGGCGCGAGAAATATGCCAAAATTTGTGGTAAAGCCGAAAAGTACTACTATCGGTAAGCCACACATCAATATAATAAATAATTTCAAAATAATTTAAAAGCGGTAGGCAAATAACTTTTAGGCTAGCAAATATCATATATCCAAAAGATTAATTTAAGCCAGACGTAAGTCATTAAAGCGACCGTGCTAGAACCACGGGACTCGAGGGGTGCCTAACACCTTCCCCTCGGTCAACAGAATTCCTTATCCGGATTACTAGTTCGCCGACCAAAAAAATAAAGAGTAATTTTCTTTTGAATAGGGATTCAATAAGGTGACTTGGAACAGCCAAACTCAATTCCAAGTGGCGACTCTGTAAATAAAATAATCCGTACTCAAAATGTCACTTTAATTGGAAAAACTCATTTTCTCTAAAACCAACTCCCTAGCGGGGTCGGATGCGGTGAAAAATAGGGGTGTGACACATGTCTGTTTGGATGATTTCCAAGAGACTGCTCCTCCACCGATAGTAAATACATCTCCACTTATGGATTTTACTTCGTTCGATCCGGTGATCCAATTTGCATCACTATATCCTTCAAGTACCGCAGGAAATTTATTATAATGAAAGGCATAGTCTTGAGTGTATTTAAGATACCCCAAAACTCTTTTCAATGCCATCCAATGAGTTTTGTTGGGATTACTTGTGTACCGACTCAATTTACTAATAGCACATGCTATATCTGGTCGTGTACAGTTCATTATATACATTAAATATCCCAGTACTCTTGCGTACTCCAATTGTGAGTCACTTTCACCTTCATTCTTTCGAAGTGCAAAACTCACGTCCAAAAGCGTCTTGGTAATACCGAATTCCATATACTTGAATTTGTCAAGTACCTTTTCTATATAATGAGACTGTGACAATGCCAACCTTTGTGGAGTTTTATGGATTCGTATACCTAAGATCACATTCGCAACTCCAAGGTCTTTCATATCAAACTTACTCTCGAGCATTCATTTCGTTGCATTTATGTCAGAAATGTCTCTACTGATGATCAACAAATCATCTACATATAAACACACAATGACTTGGTGATTTGGAGTGTCTTTAATATAAACACATTTATCACATTCATTTATCTTGAACCCGTTTTCCAACATGGTTTGATCAAACTTTGCATGCCATTATTTACGTGCTTGCTTTAGTCCATACAACGACTTAATAAGTTTACACACCTTATTCTCCTTTTCTAGAACCACAAAACCCTCGGGTTGTTCCATGTAAATATCTTCCTTCAATTCTCCATTTAGGAAAATGGTTTTCACATTCATTTGATAGGATTTCAAGACCATATACCACAGCCAAGACAATTAACATTTGAATCGATATTATCCTTGTTACTGGTGAGTAAGTATCGAAGTAATCAAGGCCTTCTTTTTGTTTGAAGCCTTTTACTACAATTCTTGCCTTATATTTGTCAATAGTACCATCCGCTTTCATCTTCCTTTTGAAGATCCATTTAGAACCTAAAGATTTATTTTCGGGAGGAAGATTAACCAATTCCCATGTATGGTTGCTTAAGATTGAATCAATCTCACTATTGACTGCCTCGTTCCAAAAGGATGAGTCCGAAGATGTCATCACTTCCTTAAATATTTGAGGCTCATTCTCTAAGAGAAATGTTACAAAATCCGATCCAAATGAAGTAAACGTTCTTTGACGTGTACTACGTCTTGAATTTTCTTTATTATGCACATTCTCACTTGGTTCATCTTGAGGTCGTTTAGACCCCACACTAGACTGTTCATGTCTAGTTTTATACGGATAAATGTTTTCAAAGAATTCAGAATTGTCTGATTCAATTACCGTATTTTCATTAATATCCGGATGTTAGGATTTATGAACCAAAAATCGACATGCTTTACTACTTTTAACATATCCTATGAACACGTAGTCCACCGTCTATGTCCTATCTTAACCCTTTTAGGCATAGGAATTTGGACCTTTGCGAGACACCCCCACACTTTGAAATATTTCAAGTTGAGTTTCCTTCCTTTCCATTGTTCATAAGGAATTGATTGTGTCTTACTATGGGGAACTCTGTTGAGTATACGATTGGCTGTAAGGATAGCCCCCCCCCCCCATGAGTTTTGCGGTAAACCGGAACTTATAAGCAAGACATTCATTATTTTCTTTAAAGTTTGGTTTTTCCTTTCCACAATTCCGTTAGATTGAGGTGAATACGGGGACGTAGTTTGATGGATAATTTCATTCTCTACACATATTTCTACGAAAGGAGATTCATATTCTCCGCCCCTATCACTTTTTATCATTTTTATCTTTTTATCTTACTGATTTTCAACTTCAGTTTTATATTACCTAAACGCATCTATTGCTTCATCCTTACTATTTAGTAAAAAGATATAACAATATCTAGTGCAATCGTCAATAAAAGTTATGAAATAATATTTCCCACCACGTGATGGTGTTGACTTCATATCACAAATGTCAGTGTGTACTAAGTCTAAAGGATTGGAATTCCTTTCAACAGACTTATACGGATGCTTTGCATACTTAGATTCCACAAACGTTTGACACTTTGATTTATTGCACTCAAAGTTTGGCAAAACTTATAAGTTAGTCAATTTTTGTAACGTTTTGTAATTAACATGGCCTAAACGTTCATGCCATAAATCATAAGACTCAAGCAAATAAAAATAATTTGAACTTTTATATATTTCAACATTCATTACATTAATCTTATAAAGGCCCTCGGTAAGATAGCCTTTTCGTACATACATTTCTCCTTTGCTAATTACGATTTTTCCAGAAACGGTTACATATTTGAATTCGTTCTTGTCTAGAAGTGAAACAGAAATTAAATTCCTACGTAACTCAGAACATTCAAGACATTGTTAAGTGTCAAGACCTTTCCTGAAGTCATTTTCAAGTATATTTTTCCTGTTCCTTCTACCTTAGCAGTAGCGGAGTTAGCCATGTAGATCATTTCTTCTACTTGAGCCGGAGTGAATAACGAAAACAATTCTTTGTTGGCACATACATGGCGGGTGGCACCAGAATCCATACACCATTCACGAGGATTCCCTACCAAGTTGCATTCTGAGAACATAGCACACAGATCATCGTGTTTTTTGTTGGATTCAATCATATTTGCTTGATCCTTTTTCTTGCCTTTCTTCGGAGCACGACAATCCATGGACTTGTGGAAAATCTTGCCACAATTGAAGCATTTTCCCTTGAATTTCTTCTTGGGTTGATAGCTCTCTTGTTCAGCTTTCTTTCTTTTCTTAGAATTGTTTTGGTCATTTTCTACAATATGTGCTCCATTAATTGTAGAATTTCCTTTTGACCTTCTTTCGGCAGCCTTATTATCCTCTTCAATACGTAGTCGGACAATAAGATCTTCGACAGTCATCTCCTTGCATTTGTGCTTCAAGTAGTTTTTGAAGTCTTTCCACATAGATGGTAGCTTCTCAATGATCGCTGCTACTTGAAATGCATCATTCACAATCAAACCTACAAAAAAGTTTATGTGAGTTCTAAGAACATTTTGAATTTGTTCAACTAAGGTATTTTTCAAAGATATACCTTCTGCTAGGAGATCGAGAATGATTACTTGCAATTCCTGCACTTGAGAGACAACCGATTTTCTATCTATCATTTTAAAGTCCAAGAACCTTGCAACAAAGAATTTCTTAATTCCCGCATCCTCTGTCTTGTATTTTCGTTCAAGTGCCCCCACAATTTCTTCGATGTCTTAGTTCCACTGTAAACATTGTAGAGGTCGTCTTTGAGACCACTCAATATATAATTCCTACAAAGAAAGTCCGAGTGCTTCCAATCCTCTACAAATATGAAATGCTCTTTGTCCGAGGTTCCCTCGGGTACCTCCGGAGCATCCTCACTAGTGAACTTTTGGAGACATAAAATGGTGAAATAAAAGAACATCTTTTGTTGCCATCTTTTAAAGTCGATGCCCGCAAACTTTCTGGGCTTTTCCGCAGTACCATATGTTGTGGAGCATTTGTGCGGCTTGCCGTAGCAATGCTAGTTTCCGCCACAGTCGTAGCATCATCATGCATTTGACTTTCAGTTGCCATTTTTCTGTCACCACAAGACACTAAATTTAATATATCAAAAAACTTACTAAAAAAATTGCAACAACTTTAAGCACTTCTTGTTTCTAGTTAACAACGAAGTTTTTATTACTTCCAATTGTCAACCGAGTGAATTTTAAACTTGTGATGAAGATTTTATGTCTTCTAATCACTAGCTAAATTCAAATGGAGTAGAAAGCTTAAAGATTTAATCTCCAAAAACAAGTAATACGATTCTGAATTATTCCTTAAGATTGTTGTTTTCCTTCTACGGGTACTAGAATCTGTATTAATACAACAACAACTTCAACTTTAGTTCAATGTTTAAAAACAAGAACACAATGAAGTACAGAAAATACCCTCAACACATGATCAAAGTGATCTTCCTACGAAGTGTATTTTATTTTCAGAAATTAAGATGAAACAGAAATTTTAGACTAAGTCCCCCGAGTTCACGGAGTGTCCTTAAGGAATAATTTCCCTCACTGTACCCGAGGTTATGGAATTTTCCTTCCAGGATAAAATGGCCTTCAATCCAATTATAGCGGTACCTCAAATAGTTGGATTCCACGAACGCACTCAACGATTTGAATGATCACACAGGATTTTTGTATGAGAAGAAGAGTTTTTATTCTGAAAATTTCGTACCAAAACATGTGAATGAAAGCAGGTTTATATAACCTATCAGATGCCTCTTCGAAAAGGTGGCATTGGTTCACTTAAATGGTGTGACTTTTTCTGGAAACTCATGTATGTTTATCCAAAGAACGTGTCCTTCTTCGAACAGACATACCAGTTCATGAAACAGTGTATCATTTCATTGAACAATTGCATCAGTTCGAAGCAGTACATCAGTTCAGGAAACATTGTTTCAAAAACCTGCATACATGAATATAAATGGAGAATTAAAAATACAAACACAGAACTGTTGTTGCATTATTTACTTTGACATTCGGATTAAATATCTATCAAATAAACTTTGTCCAAAAAGATAGATCTCATCGATCGATCATTTTCCAAATCCAAATCCAAATCCGAATCGAAATCCAAAGCTGAAGCCGAAGCCAAAGCCGTTCCGAGCGAGCGAACGATGACGACGGCGCGAGGCATCTCTTATTTCTTGCCTCACTTAGCATGTGGAGATGTGTTTCACAATATAAACACTTTAAAGCTTCTTTCTCCCACCAATGTGCAAGAATTTTAGTAAGCATTCCTATTTTGAGCACACTTTCCATTTTGGTGTAAACTCAATTTTCTTTTCCAATTAATTCCCTCCATTTTCTATTCAAACACACACATAGACACATATAACCCAACAATCCCCCACATGAATGCGGAATGGCTATTTTTTCAAAAAACTTTACGGATAAGTATGTAATCATCAAGCAAAGACTGATTGCATCTGGATAAGTGGATTTTCCTTGAACTTTCCGTAGTAAACATGCATCGGATGCACTCGGTAAATAGGTAGATTTGATATACATGAACCATTGAGCTTTAATGTACACCTAGACAACACATGTCACAAAACCAGCCTATTACCTTTATGGTTCTCATGGTTTTATTCTTTTCAGCCATGAACACGTCCCGATTTCATGAGAGCTTAGAGAATAGGGTTTTAATAACATTCTCCTTGAAGAAGCTTCCACTTCGCCCTCACATAGGTGATTTCTAAACGTTCAATCCTATAGATTAATATATTTGGTCAAATCTGCCAAATTTAGATAATCATTAAAAGACTTTTCACCTTAAGTCTTATCCTAGTTTACAATACAATGTCTGTATTATGAGAATGGGTTGGGTAATTGACAATGTTGAACCTGTCAGACACAACTTTGTTTGATCTCCTTGAACCTAGTTCTTGGGATCTCCAGTCTGCTAGGTAGAGTTACCGCTATGCTGACTTGTCATAGGCCTTAAACCCATTCCCTTGGATGTCCTTTCCACTCCTTCTCTAGATAGGACTTTTGTAAGTGTATCCGACACATTATCCTTTGACTTTACATAGTCTACAATGATAATTCTACTAGAGAGAAGTTCCCTAACGGTATTATGTCTCCATCGTATGTGACGAGATTTACCGTTGTACATCATGCTCCCTGCCCTACCTATTGCCGCTTGGCTATCACAGTGTATACATACTGGTGCCACTGGCTTGGGCCAATACAAAATATCTTCCAAGAAATTCCTGAGCCATTCTGCTTCTTCACCGGCTTTATCCAATACGATAAATTCAGATTCCATTGTAGAGCGAGCAATACATGTCTGTTTGGATGATTTTCAAGAGACTGCTCCTCCACTGATAGTAAATACTTATCCACTTGTGGATTTTACTTCGTTCGATTCGGTGATCCAATTCGCGTCACTATATCCTTCAAGTACCGCAGGATATTTATTATAATGCAAGGCATAGTATTGAGTGTATTTAAGATACCCCAAAACTCTTTTCAATGCCATCCAATGAGTTTTGTTGGGATTACTTGTGTACCGACTCAATTTACTAATAGTGCATGCTATATCTGGTAGTGTACAATTCATTATATACATTAAACATCCCAATACTCTTGCGTACTCTAATTGTGAGTCACTTTCACCTTCATTCTTTCGAAGTGCAAAGCTCACGTCCAAAGGAGTTTTGGTAATACTGAATTCCATATACTTGAATTTGTCAAGTACCTTTTCGATATAATGAGACTGTGACAATGCCAAACTTTGTGGAGTTCTATGGATTCTTATACCTAAGATCACATCCGCAACTCCAAGGTCTTTCATATCGATCTTGCTCTCGAGCATTCGTTTCGTTGCATTTATGTCAGAAATGTCTTTACTGATGATCAACATATTATCTACATATAAACACAAAATGACTTGGTGATTTGGAGTGTCTTTAATATAAACACATTTATCACATTCATTTATCTTGAACCCGTTTGCCAACATGGTTTGGTCAAACTCGCATGCCATCGTTTAGTTGCTTGCTTTAGTCCATACAACGACTTAATAAGTGTACACACCTTATTCTCCTTTCCTGGAACCACAAAACCCTCGGGTTGTTTCATGTAAATTTCTTCCTCCAATTCTCCATTTAGGAAAGCAATTTTCACATCCATTTGATGGATTTCAAGACCATATACCGTAATCAAGGCAATTAACATTCGAATCGATGTTATCCTTGTTATTGGTGAGTATGTATCAAAGTAATCAAGTCCTTCTTTTTATTTGAATCCTTTTACTACAAGTCTTGCCTTGTATTTGTCAATAGTACCATCCGCTTTTATCTTCCTTTTGAAGATCCATTTAGACCCTAAAGATTTATTTTCGGGAGGAAGATCAACCAATTCCTATGTATGGTTGCTCAAGATTGAATCAATCTCATTATTGACTACCTCTTTCCAAAAGGATGAGTCTGAAGATGCCATGGCTTTCTTAAATGTTTGAGGCTCATTCTCTAAGAGAAATGTTACAAAATCTGATCCAAACGAAGTTGACATTCTTTGACATGTACCATGTCTTAACTTTTCTTCATTATGTACATTCTCAGTTAGTTCATCTCGAGGTCGTTTAGACCCCCCACTAGACTGTTCATGTCTAGTTTTATACGGATAAATATTTTCAAAAAATTTGGCATTGTCTGATTCAATTATCGTATTTTTATTAATATCAATTGACATGCTTTACTACTTTTAGCATATCCTATGAACACGCAGTCCACCGTCTTAGGTCTTATCTTATCCCCTTTAGGCATAGGAATTTGGACCTTTGCTAGACACCCCCACACTTTGAAATATTTCAAGTTGGGTTTCCTTCCTTTCCATTTTTCATATGAAATTGATTCTGTCTTACTATGGGGAACTCTGTTGAGTATACGATTGGCTGTAAGGATAGCCTCCCCTCATAAGTTTTGTGGTAAACCAGATCTTATAAGCAAGGCATTCATCATTTTCTTTAAAGTTCGGTTTTTTCTTTCCGCAATTCTGTTAGATTGAGGTGAATACGGGGCCATAGTTTGATGGGCAATTCCACTCTCTACACATATTTTGACGAAAGAAGATTCATATTCTCTGCCCCTATCACTTCTTATCATTTTTATCTTTTTATCTAATAGATTTTCAACTTCAGTTTTATATTGCCTAAACACATCTATTGCTTCACCCTTACTATTTATCAAATAGACATAACAATATCTAGTACAATCGTCAATAAAAGTTATGAAATACTTTTTCCCACCACGTGATGGTGTTGACTTCATATCACAAATGGCAGTGTGTACTAAGTCTAAAGGATTGGAATTCTTTCAACGGACTTATAAGGATGCTTTGCATACTTTGATTCCACACACGTTTGACACTTTGATTTATTGCACTCAAAGTTTGACAAAACTTCTAAGTTAATCAGTTTTCATAACGTTTTGTAATTAACATGGCCTAAACGTTCATGCCATAAATCATAAGACTCAAGCAAATAAGAAGAATTTGAACTTTTATTTATTTCAATATTCATTACATTCATCTTATAAAGGCCCTCGTAAGATAGCCTTTTCCTACATACATTTCTCCTTTGCTAATTACAATTTTTCTAGAAACGGTTACACATTTGAATCCGTTCTTATCTAAAGTGACACAGAAATTAAATTCCTATGTAACTCTGGAACATACAAGACATTGTTAAGTGTCAAGACCTTTCATGAAGTCATTTTCAAGCATATTTTTCCTATTCCTTCTACCTTAGAAGTAGCAGAGTTAGCCATGTAGATCATTTCTTCTACTTGAGCCGGAGCGAATGACGAAAACAACTCTTTGTTTGCACATACATGGCGGCTGGCACCAGAATCCACACACCATTCACGAGGATTCTCCACCAAGTTGCATTCTGAGAACATAGCACACAAATCATTGCATTCTTTATTGGATTCAATCATATTTGCTTGATCCTTTTTCTTGCCTTTCTTCGGAGCATGACAATCCGTGGACTTGTGCCCAATTTTTCCACAATTGAAGCATTTTCCCTTGAATTTCTTCTTGGGTTGATGGCTCTTTTGTTCAGCTTTCTTCCTTTTCTTAGAATTGTTTTGGTCATCTTCTACAATATGTGCTCCATTAATTGTAGAATTTCCTTTTAACCTTCTCTCGGCAGCCTTATTATCCTCTTCAATACGTAGTCGGACAATAAGATCTTCGACAGTCATCTCCTTGCGTTTGTTCTTCAAGTAGTTTTTGAAATCTTTCCACATATGTGGTAGCTTCTCAATGATCGCTGCTACTTGAAATGCATCATTCATAATCAAACCTACAAAACAGTTTATGTGAGTTCTAAGAACATTTTTAATTTGTTCAACTAAGGTATTTTTCAAAGATATACCTTCTGCTAGGAGATCGTGAATGATTACTTGTAATTCCTGTACTTGAGAGACAACCGATTTTCTATCTATCATTTTAAAGTCCAAGAACCTTACAACAAAGAATTTCTTAATTCCCCCATCCTCTGTCTTGTATTTTCGTTCAAGTGCCACCCACAATTTATTCAATGTCTTAGTTCCACTGTAAACATTGTAGAGGTTGTCTTGGAGACCACTCAATATATAATTCCTGCAAAGAAAGTCCGAGTTCTTCCAAGCCTCTACAATCATGAAACGTTCTTTGTCCGAGGTTCCCTCGGGCACCTCCGGAGAATCCTCACTAGTGAACTTTTGGAGACATAAAGTGGTGAGGTAAAAGAACATCTTTTGTTTCCATATCTTAAAGTCGATGCCCACAAACTTTCCGGGCTTTTCGCAGGTGCCATATGTTGTGGAGCATTTGTGCGGCTTGCCGTAGCAATGCTAGTTTCCGCCACAGTCGTAGCATCATCATGCATTTGACTTTCAGTTGCCATTTTTTTGTCACCACAAGACAATAAATTTAATATATCAAAATACTTACTAAAAAAATTGCAACAACTTTAAGCACTTCTTGTTTCTAGTTAACAACGAAGTTTTTATTACTTCCAATTGTCAACCGAGTGAATTTTAAACTTGTGATGAAGATTTTATGTCTTCTAATCACTAGTTAAATTCAAACGGAGTAGAAAGCTTAAAGATTTAATCTCCAAAAACAAGTAATACGATTCTGAATTATTCCTTAAGATTGTTGTTTTCCTTCTACGGGTACTAGAATCTGTATTAATACAACAACAACTTCAACTTTAGTTCAATGTTTAAAAACAAGAACACAATGAAGTACAGAAAATACCCTCAACACAAGATCAAAGTGATCTTCCTACGAAGTGTATTTTATTTTCAGAAATTAAGATGAAACAGAAATTTTAGACTAAGTCCCCCGAGTTCACGGAGTGTCCTTAAGGAATAATTTCCCTCACTGTACCTGAGGTTATGGAATTTTCCTTCCAGGATAAAATGGCCTTCAATCTAATTATAGCGGTACCTCAAATAGTTGGATTCCACGAACGCACTCAACGATTTGAATGATCACAAAGGATTTTTGTAAGAGAAGAAGAGTTTTTATTCTAAAAATTTCATACCAAAACCTGTGAATAAAAGTAGGTTTATATAGCCTATCAGATGCCTCTTCGAAAAGGTGGCATTGGTTCACTTAAATGGTGTGACTTTTTCTGGAAACTCATGTCTGTTTATCCAAAGAACGTGTCCTTCTCCGAACAGAAATATCAGTTCACGAAATAGTGTATCATTTCGTTGAACAATTGCATCCGTTCGAAGAAGTGCATCAGTTCAGGAAACAATGTTTCGAAAACCTGCATGCATGAATATAAATGGAGGATTAAAAACACAAACACAGAACTATTGTTGCGTTATTCCCTTTGACATTCAGATTAAATTTCTATCAAATAAACTTTGTCCAAAAAGATAGATCTCATCGATCAATCATTTTCCGAAGCCGAAGCCGAGCGAGCGACGACGACGGCGCGAGACATCTCTTATTTCTTGCCTCACTTAGCATGTGGAGATGTGTTTCACAATATAAACACTTTAAAGCTTCTTTCTCCCACCAATGTGAGAGAATATTAGTAAGCTTTCCTATTTTGAGCACACTTTTCATTTTGGTGTAAACTCAATTTTCTGTTCCACTTAATTCCCTTCATTTTCCATTCAAACACACACATAGACACATAGAACCCAATAGCTAAAATCTAGATGTTAGTTTATATGATTCTCCATAAGTCAAGGGACCTGTTCCTTGACTAGATACAGATAACTGACAAAAGAGAATAAATAACGATAATGAAGTGAACAAGAAACCCACCATGTCTACTTGGAAATCTTCTTGATCAAGGGAGTAAACCATTGACTTATCATGTAGGATTTCCGAACAACTTCACCATCTTTAGCAACATTTGATTACAACTCTTGTATTCTCTTAAACTCTTTATCCCCACTAATTGTAATAACTCTATTACAAAATACATCATTACAATAAATCTATCGTAACACAACCCTATCAACATAACTAACTCAGAGAGTTGATATTTTAGACACTTTGGCAAACTTATTTTGACAATGAGACACTAGTCTTAAAAAATTAGAAAAAGAGACACCCCAATGGGATCACAAAAAAAGTATCAATCCTAGCACACAAATTTAAAAACGTGCACTTTAGTCCCACCCCGACCCCCACTTCAACCGCTATATTTTAGAAACTACACTTTAGTTCAGGTAAAAAAATACAAATATTAGATATTTAATAAAAAAAAACTGCAGCTTTTCAACCAAGCTCGATTACCAGCCATTATTTCGCGATTTTTCGGTGTTTTTTCATTAATTTTTTCGGCATTCATCGGAAAGTGACATTACCTCCATTATTTTAAGCCATTTTCTCATATTTTTATCCCTACATTTTCATCCATTTTCATTCAAAGATCTTGAAATCAGACCCACTTTTTGAAATCGATTCTAGGCTCAATAGCAACATTCCAACACTCCTTATCTTGTTCCAAAGCTCTAATCCGTTGCATTATTTCGGTGGTCATTGAAAAAGTGATCAGACTAGTTCTGATTAAAAACTATACAGAAATTTGGTAAGAAGAAGACGACTACATCTATTAAGTCTAGGCTTATATCATCTAGATATATCATGTCTATTATAGAATATTTCGTTGTTGACAGTAAATTTTTGGGTAAATGAGAGGAGACTCGTAAATGTTGGATCTGAAAATTCGTATCTAAGGAGACAATGTCCATTTTTCTTCATCGAAATGGTTCATATACCGACATCGTTAAATGCGCAATGGAGAGCGAAGAATTAAGTTGCAGTGACATGAATGCAACCATAATGAATAGCGGGGGCTTAAGTTGAGATTCAAACAACTTGGTCATTAGTTACAGGATGAATGAGAGAGGGATTTCCCCCTGTAATTCATAAATCCTAAGATTATTTTAGATCTGCACATTTATTTAAAACGATCTTCCTAAAATTGACAAGTTCAGAACATTCAACATATACTAGACTATTTTTATGGTTTATCATGTCATTATTAGTATAATAAATTATAAAATATATTATAGATTATTGTGAGCATCAATACTTAACAAATGTGAAGGTCTACGATCGACCACTTGAATATATGAACAAGTTAAAATTATGACTAAAAAAATTGAATTAAATTAAATCACAGTAGGTCAAATAACACCACTCAAATAATGTAAAGTCATTTAACTACATCAATTATGAGTCCATATCACTTCTGAACATAATCAAGTGATGTTTAAGACATGCAGTTATCCAAAATCACTACAATAGGACTAAAGAGGGGGAAATAAAATTAAATAAAATAACATAATTCAAGCGATTCAAAACAACTAAATCACAACATATAAGAGTCCACAACAATTGAACACATAATCTAATGAGTGAGGAAGACTGATGTTTGTGAGTGTTCATATGACAAGTAATGTTTAAGAACAAGTGTAGTCCTACTCAAAGCATACGTTTGTTCCGAGTAATTGATTCTCACTATCATTATTCTTACTTACACTCAATTAACCGTGTGTTCAATTGTTGTGTACTCTCATATGATGTGATTTGATTTTTTTTTTTTTTTTTTTTTTTAATGAGTTAGATTTTTTTTCTTGTTACAAACAGAGAAAGCAAGCAATCCAAGTAAAAAGAGAATGTCTAGCAGAATTTTATTACACTAGGTACCTGTCTTTTGTCCAGCAAGTAAGGCCTAAGGACCTCATCAGGTAATTGATTCATATTCTGTGCAATGAGAGGAGTATCTAATGTAGTGGCTAATTTTGCTAAGCAATCAACAACCATGTTAGCTTCTCTATAACAATGAGAGAAAATCACGTCATTATTCTCAATGAGCACATTGATCTGCTCAATAATAGGTTTAAGAATCAGATGGACGTTTTGTTCCTCAACATATCAGCCGCGACCTATGTTAATAGGGAGATAATATTTGCGCCACGAAATCTCTAGTTTGAGTTTGTTACTGTTATAACCCATGCATGCCTTAACGTACCCTTTTTCTTGCAGGAGCGCTAATGTGAGACCTTATGTTTTCTTGCACTTTCTCTATTTAATGAGCTTCAGGTCTAAACACCTTTCCACCTTATGTTTTCTTCCACTTTCTCGATTGTATGAGCTTCAGGTCTAAACACCTTTCCACATTTCGTTATGCAATCAAGAAAAAATCATTCTCATATTTCGAATCAAAGCAATGTTTGTGTGTGTGTATATATATATATATATATATTTCCTTATGCAATCAAGACAAAATCATTCTCATATTTCGAATCAAAACAATGTGTGTGTGTATATATATATCAGATCTGATGTTATTTGAGGGATTAGAAATTCAATTTCATTTCGATTGAAACTACTTATAATCTTATATTAAGATTTAATTGAGAATTTTGAACTCCCGTATTACTCAATGACATGTGAAAATAGGAATTCTTTTAAACATGAACGACGAGATACAAGCTAGCTGCCAAAACTGGTGTTAGTATTTTGGCAATAGGGAATCCCGAAATGGGAAAAAATTAAACTTACATATCCATATTATAAATTACAGAAAATGTTTCCCCCTTATATAATAAAAATTTAAGGGTTTTGGAACCATTATTAAACATTGGAAATTTGATGAGCAATCCAGTCTTCATTAGGTACGTTACCCCTCCAGACCTAGATCCTTTTTACATTTGCTTTTACTTTTGAGTTTTGGTTTACGTTAGAGATTCTCATTCTGATTAGGGTTTTTCCAATGTCTCATGAAAATGCTACTGTTTTTTTCTTCTGTGTGTGTGTTCGAATACTGATTTAAACTTTAAAGATCCGCGTATCTTTTTTTTTTTTTTGTGTGCGCTCAAATGATGATTTAAAGATTCGTCTAAATTTATTTATTTTTAAATGTTGATTGGTGCTATTGCCGATTGTGATTTTTCTAATGATGGAAAGAATGTGATTCATTTTGCGATTCTGAAATGCCGTTATCTATTTGCTTGAACGCTAGCTGATGAAAATTGATGAAGGTTGGAACTTTTTTCTTGTGTTTTTGGAGTACATGTTATCTAAAAGACTAGAATACCATCATTCGAAAGATTGTTTCCTATTGAAATTTTCTAGGGTTGAAAGTGTATCAGGATCTTTTTCTAAAAGAACCTCTCTATCTTCCTGAGGTATGAATAAGATTTACCATAAGGGCAGATATATGTGGGAGTGTGAGGGTGCCACGACATCCGGATGCTCGGCTATGATTTTCAGGAATTTTAGTGGGTTATGATATATACAAAATGTATATATATCAACTTTAAGCATGTTGTTACTTTGTGACTGTTATTGTTCTTAGATTATTAATTTCAGGTATCTAAAGAGGCGGATTCAGGATTCGGAGTCTCTGAGTGCCAAGTAGACTCATCGATTAAATCAGTCGAAGACTCTAAATCCTAAATGTCAGCAAACTTATGGCCAAGGAGCTCGTTTGAACCCCCTTTCAATGAAAAACTATACTATTATTATACATGACTAAAATTATTTTTTATATATATTAATTGATATTGAACCCTGTTCGACTAGTTCGTATATTTACTTCTTCGATTTTAAACCCTCTTAAACTTTGGTTGCTTCAGCTTTTTACTTATTCTAAAAGAGAAAATAAAAAAATCTTTAAAAGTTTGAAAGGATTGTGGACATTGAAAAAGTTGCAAAGTGATATTGTGGACATTGAAAAAGTTGCAAAGTGATGAGGCTGGGACAGTGACTAACAAAGAAATTTCACGGATCGAGGAACGAAAGAATAAGCAAGAAGATGAACAAAATTTAGGTTTTTTTTCTACTGTCCACTCTAACATATTTTTATTTTTTTTAATGATTCGTCCTCCTCAAATTGTACAAGATTAAAAGTTTGAGGCATGTCTTTTACTGATGTTTAAAAGTTTGAGACATTGAAGCTGACTGACTTGACTAGTACATATATTCTGAATTTCCCAAAGAGAAAATATTATAGAAAGTATGGTTTTCTGAAACATTGTTCCATGATGTATTAGTTATGAAATCAACATGGTCCAATTAGTGGATCAGAATTCATATATGCTTTTGATAGTAAATATTAAAAAGAGAAACTTGTTTATTTTATACTCAACAAATATACTAATTATAAAGAAATAAAAAGAAAAATTAAAAAGGATCTAATATTGATTGGGTGGCAAGTTTACTATTTGTATGTATTCTCTCTATATATACCTATATATAGAGAGCTTCCGTCGAAGTTTGCGGGTGGCGTGGCACCCTCACGAGCCTTAATAGATCCGCCCCTGGGTATGTATTATTTGATATTGTCCTTTTTCTTTCCCTTTTTGCTTTTTCTTTGATCTCCTCTTTTCCTAACTTCTTTCTTTTTGTATGTCAACTCTTCGTCCATGAATCCTCATTTGTTAGTTTACTTATCTAAATTGTCTTTTCATTTTTATTTTTCAGGATCTTTGAATATTTAACTGAATGTGATTTTAATCTTTTTTTTTTATTATTTCAAAGTACATTTTACCTGTTGAATCTTATTCTTTGTTTCTTAATATTTTGAACAAAGGCAAGGGACCAATATGTGCTAGATAATTGACTTTTTTCACACTTCGTTAAGATTTATTTTTGTTTGAAAATTTAATTATTTTATTACGTTTGTATTTATAATTTGTGAATTTTCATAATGAAACTGTTTTTCTTTACTTGTATTGATTATGGGAGGGTAAATGCTCTGTATAAAAGTTGCTTTGTTTTTTTTCCAACTTTTCTTTTTTTTGGGGGGCGGGGAGGGAGGGGGGGTTCAATGGGTAGTATACGTTGTATTTCAGCAAAAAACTTACAAAGAGAGGGGACTAGGCCTTACCTCTCAGAAATACAACACTTGATTGCTTAATCCTATCAGTCAATCAACAAAAAAGAGTAGGGCTAAATAGATACTTCCTACTTTCAAAATAAAAGGAGATCTCGTCAACTAACAAAAAAAATGTGCCTTGTCATAACGTATACGTCAGCTGGTAATTGATGTTTGTTCAGTTGATAGGAGCCTTTTGTCACCCTGGGAAGATCTTGGAAAGTTGCAAAATGACGCCCAATCTCATCGTTGGATGCATGCTTGGCCAAGCTATCTGCAACTTAATTTGCTTCCCTCATGCAGTGATTAATTCTCACATTCATCCTGTTCAAGTTGCTCAGAATTTTGTTCATTTTTCCTCTCAATTTTGATTTGATGTTTTCTTTATTCTGGAGCATCTTGGTGATGATATCTGAATTCAATTCTAGATCCACTTCAGTGAGGCCCAGGCTAAGACACAATTCAATTCCATAGTCTGCAGCTAATAACTCTGTCATGTTATTGCTATTGCTCTTAACAGTGACTGCAAAAGCGATAATACCATCTTCATTTTCATCTCTAACAATTCCACCAATTCCATCTTTCTTAGTATCTTGTAAATACCTTCCAGTTGTGTTGATTTTAACCCTGCCCCTCAATGGTTTCCTCCAACAGACTACTCTCCATTTGTGGGTCATCAGAAGTTACAATTCGCTAGTTATCATGATTTATTAATGAAAAAAAATCTCACATCGGACTGAGACGAGATTTTTGATCTTGTTATAAGGTTTTGGCAATCCTCCTTCAATTGAGTTAGTTTTTGGGGTGTGAGTTAGCTAGGGCCAACATATCATTTAACATGATTTAGAAACATTGCATTTGAATTGAACAAGTGTAATTTCCTATTCGAAATTTTAGTTTTCTTGTTTATGTTTCTCATTTTGTTCCATAGTAACTGACAAAGAATTAGATCACATCATATTATAACATTTATTTTGGTTCGATGAGTGTGTATAACTTAAGCCAAAAATCTACTAAATCGAATCGAATTAAGGCCAAAATGGATTGAATATTGAATGGGCACCCTAATTCGATGTCAATCACTTGTGATGAGTATTAAAAACGATAGCAACCCACAATCTTCAAATTTTGAATTGCCTCTCCGGACCCACTTGTACTTGTTATACTAGGTATGTTATTGTTGTTGTCTGAAAGTGTAAGAATTTTAGCAGCTCGTATACTTTGATTAATGTGCTAGCTAGCTAACTTAATGTTGCTTTCCTCGAATTTAGTAAAATCTATATTTTTCAACAAGAACTTCAAGCACATGTTCAAATAATAATATAAACAATTAAATTAAGTTTAAACTCTGTATTTAACAACTTTGAACTTTTAACAAGTTTAACCTGACTTACGAACAACCAAAGATAAAGTTCATACTATTTTCTTGAAATTAGAAAAAAAATCAAAAGTGAAGAACTTCAACACAAGTTCAACCAACTTATGAACTATTAAAATGAAGTTTCAAGAACTTCAAACACAAGTTCAAGCAGTTGAAGAACTATCAATATGAAGTTCAAACTATTTTCTGGAAAAATAGTAAAACCAACTTTAAGAAAAAAGACATGAAATAAAAAGATTCAAGTCCACCAAATTCACAGTGTGTCCTTAAGAAATTTATTTCCCTCAATTACCCGAGGTTATGAAATTTTTTCTCCCATGATAAAATGAATCACTTCGATAGAATAGCGATACCTCAAATTCATTTGAACTGCGAAAGCATGTAGCAAATCACACTAGAGTTTTTTCAAGAATGAGGAGTGATTTTTTCTTCAATTTTCATGTCTATACTCGAGAAAAAATTCAGGTATTTATATCCATCAAGGTGTTCTTCATGACGAGAAGCAATGGTTCTGAAAGCTGCAGCCCTTCATAAAGGTGCAACTCTTTGAAAAAGGTGCAACTCTTCAGAAAATTCACAACCCATTGGAAAGGTCATAACCATCTAAACCGAAAAGGTGACTTGCATCCTTTCTCTTGATGTCTTTCCAAAAAATACCTATTCATTTTTCATCCACACTTCTTAAAAATCCAACAATCTCCCACATGAATGGGGAATGACTATTTTATAAAAAATTACGGACAAGTGTTTTGATTTATAAGAAAAGACTAGTTGTATGTCGATAAGTGGGTTTTCCTTTGAACGTAACTTTCGGTAGTTAACTTATATCGGATGCACTCGGTCAATTGGTAGATGTGATATCTTTCATGAACCATCGAGCTTTAATGTACACCTAGAAATACAAGTTATACAACCAGCCTTTTACCATTTATGCTTTTCATGATTTTTATTTGTTTCGGCCATGAACACATCCTGATTTCATGATAGTGTAGATAATAAACCTTTACTAACATTCTCCTTAAAGCGTCTTTCACTTCACCCTCACATAGGTGATTCCTAAACTTTTAATCCTATAGATCAAACTATTTGGTCAAACTTAGAAACCATTAAAAAGCTTTAAACCATAAGCTTTATCCTTGTTCTATAATATTTTCTTCATCATGAGAATCGCTAAAGTATATTGACATTGTTAAACCATCAGTCACAACTTTGTTTGATCTCCTTGAACCTAGATCTTGGGATCTTCAGTCTGCTAGGTAGAGTTACCACTATGCTGACTTGTCCTAAGCCTTACACCTACTCCCTTCGATGATCTCTCAGCTCCCTCTCTAGATAAGCCTTTTGTAAGTGGATATTATATATTATCCTTTGACTTCACATAGTCAACTATGATAATTCCAATAGAGTGTAGTTTTTGTCACGACTCGAATTGAGACCCTGGCCGTGACGGACATTTCGAACCATAAAGGCCCGAGAGGCCCCTTAGATTTTAATCATAAGCACGACTCATCTATTATAATAATGCGGAAATAAACTAAAAAACATGATAGTTCTATTATTTCAACATAACAATGCGGAACATAAGTCCATAAGAAAACCCAAAACCATCTATAACAAGTGTATGAAGTCTCTACTGAACTGAAAATAATAACCTGTTTAAGACTGGGACAAGGGCCCCGACTGGACCATGAACTAAAATCAAAAGGGAACCAACACATGTAAACAAGACGCCTTCCGAAGTAAGGGAGGTTCACCAACTCCGAATGTCTGATAACGATCTACTTTTAACGGTACCACGAGACTGCGCCTCAGAACCTGAAATATAGAGGGTTAATACACAAAGGTATTGGTATGTAAACAATACAAAATAATATATTTTTATACAACATAGGTGAGAGAATTTCAGAAAATATTCAGCATAAGGTAAATGAAAATACACGGGCATGATTTGATGAGCTTTCAAACATTTTCCTGTAATCAGGACTCAACTCCTTATATTACTTCTGAGTTAGATGGTACACCCTACAAGTATAGTACCCACGGGCTCTATGGGTTCGCCATTAACTCGTCGGTCAAGCCCCCACATCCAAGTTTGCCACAAGGATAGGGGTTCTACATACTAGTCTAGTATACCAGTGCCTCAGGGTCAAGTATACATTGGCAATAGTCAATCATGTCTCCCGAATCAGCAAAAATCAGTTTCTGACAATGAGATCTTACACTCAAATTCCTTCTTTGGGAAACTATCTAACTCTCTTTAGCATTTCAAAATATGCATCTTTCTGAAAATGTGGTCTAGTATCTGAAAAATCTATAGTCTAGTCTGGTCTGAGTCTGTTATGGCATTTTTCTAATTTGGTATCATCATACCAAGACTTGTAAGTCGTATAAGACATATAATATCATGTTGTAGTCTTTTAATTCAAAACATGTTATTGGACCACCAAAACATTTAAACAATGCAATAGAGTTCGTATTTCAAAATATGTGAAAACTTATGCAAAGATTCTCTCATTTTAATACTTTAACCCATGATGGTCAATTCTTCATAACAACCCATGCAATTCTTTCAATTATCACATTTAACATTTATAAATAAGAAAACACTCTCTCTTCAATTCATAACCAATATCAAGTCTATAAATGATAGTAAAACATTTGGCTCATGTTTTAAGACATGCAATTGAACAACCTATAACATGTTAAATTTTAAGACATGCAATTGAACAACCTATAACATGTTAAATCAAGAGGTATCATAATTAGAGAGGAAGTTTCAATATTCATGCTCTCAGTTCAAATTTCAAAACTGAAAACACATATATATACGCGAACATAATTCAATTCTATGAAAAGGCTTCAAGACTAAAACACAATATCATTGAAATAGGTTCATGGTTCGACTATTCAAAATGATCTTTCAAACAATTTTTATAAACATAATTATATACCTTCAAAGCTTAGTAAAATGATAAACTTATGCCAATGGAGTTTAGGATAGTCCAACATACCTTAACAATGAAGAAAACGTGAAGAAATTGACCTTTGAAGCTTGAAAGTTCAAACCCTAGGTTGTTTTCTCTTCTTGTGCTTAAGAAAAATGAACTAGAGATTTTTAGGTGTTAATACGTGATTAGGGACCTTAATTTCGTCTATACTAATTTAGAAATGTATATGGGATGTGAAAGGACCTTTTTGCCCTTGAAGTAACTAAAAAATAGAGCATTACGCTGCTACGCCTTGACTGGGCGACGTATGCTCCATCGCCTAAGGCCAGGCTGGGAAATGCATACCCTATCACCTAAGGCTAGGCTGGGCGACGTATGCTCCATCTTCTAAGGCCAGGCTGGGCGACGCATGCCCAATCGCCTAGCCATTCCAATGGCAGTTAGAGATGACCATATGATACACGACCAATCACAGAGGTCTCATCTTATGACTCACACCAAAATTTAAGGTCCTAAAATACCCCTGACAGCTTCCACAATGTCAAAACTTAGTTTACCTTCGAAAAAAGGGTCTTAAAGGTTATTTTAAATGCATTAATAGAGCGTTACAACTATGGGGTGTTACAGTTCTTTAACGGTACTATGTCTCTATCTTATATGATGAGATTTACCATTTTACATCATGCTTCCTGCCCTACTTATCGTCGCTTGACTATAACATTGTATCTATACTGGTGCCAAAGATTTGGTCCAATAAGAAATATTTTCCAATAAATTTCGGAGCTATTGAACTTCTTCACCAACTTCATCTAATGTGACAAATTCAGATTCTATTGTAGAGCAGATAATACATGTCTGTTGGGAAGATTTTCAATAGACCGCTCCTCCACCTAAAGTAAATACATATCCACTGGTGGATTTTACTTTATTTGAACTGGTGATTCAATTTGCATCACTATATCCTTCAATTACCGCTGGATATTTATTATAGTGCAAAATATAGTCTTGAGTAAGTTTTAGATACCCCAAAACTCTTTTCATTGCTATCCAATGAGTTTGATTTGGATTACTCGTGTACTGACTCAATTTACTAATAAAACATGTTATATCTGGTTGCGTACATTTATGGTATACATCAAAATTTTCAACACTCTTGCGTAGTTAACTAAGATTCATTTTCACCTTCATTCTTTTGAAGTGCAAAGCTCACGCCTAACAGAGTCTTGGCAATGTCGAAATCCAAATACTTTAAATTGTCAAGTATCTTTTTAATTTAATGAGACCGTGACAACACCAATCCTTGTGGAGTTTTCTTATCCCTTAGATCACATTCACAACTCCACGGTCTTTCATATCCGAATTGCTCTCAAGAACTCGTTTTGTAGATTTTATGTCAGAAATGTCTCTATCAATGATCAACATATCATCCAGATACAAATAAACAATGACTTTGTGATTTGAAGTGTTTTTAATGTAAATACATTTATCATATTTGCTTATCTTGAAGCCGTTTGCCAACGTGGATTGATCAAACTTTGTATGCCACTGTTTGGGTGCTTGTTTTAGTCCATAAAATAACTTAACAAGTTTGCACACTTTTTTTTTTTTACCAAAAATCACAAGATCCTTGGATTGTTCCATGTAAATTTCTTCCTCTAATTCTCCATTTAGAAATTTTGTTTTTACATTCATTTGATGATTTTCAAAACCATATACCGTCGCTAAGGAAACTAACATCAAAATGGACATTATCTTAGTTACAGATGAGTATGAATCAAAATAATCAAGGTCTTTTTTTGTCTAAAGTCTTTCACTACAAGTCTTGCCTTGTATTTGTAAATAATGCCATCAACTTTCATTTTCCTTTTGAAGATCCATTTAGAACCTAAAGGTTTATTTATTGGAGGAAGATCAACCAACTCTCAAATATGGTTGCTAAAGATTTAATCAATCACACTATTGACTACCTCTTTCCAAAAGAAAGCATCTGAAGACAACTTAGCTTCTTTAAATGTTTGAGTCTCATTTTCAAGAAAAAATATTACAAAAACTAATTCAAAGGATGTTGATGTTCCTTGATGTGTTCTATGTTTTGGATTCTCATCATTAAGTACATTCTGATTTGGTTCATCTCAAGGTCATTTAGACCCTCTACTAGACTGTTCACGTCCAATTTTACACGAATAAAAGTGTTTAAATAACTCAACATTATCTGATTCAATTATCGTATTTTCATTGATATCAGGATATCTGATTTATAAACTAAAAATCGACATGATTTACTGCTTTTAACATATCTAATAAACACATAGTACATAGTCTTAGCTTCTATTTTTACCCTTTTAGGTATAGGAACTTAGACTTTCACTAGGCACCTCCACACTTTGAAATATTTCAAATTGGATTTTCTTTCTTTCTATTTTTCAAATGAAATTGAATGTGTCTTACTATAGGGCACTCTATTGAGTATTCAGTAAACTATAAGGATAGCTTCCCCCATAACTTTTGTGGTAAATCAAAACTTATGAGTAAGACATTTATTATTTTCTTTAATATTTCTTTTTTTTCTTTATGCAATTCCATTTGATTGAGGTGAATATGGGGAAATAGTTTGGTGGACTATTTCATTTTCTATACATATCTTCGTAAAAGGAGATTCATATTGTCCATCTCCATCACTTCTGTTTTATATTGCTTAAACGCGTCTATTGCTTCATCCTTACTATTTAACAAATAAACACAATAGTATTTAGCAATCATCAATAAAAGTTATGAAATACTTTTTCCTACTACGAAATAGTGTTGACTTCATATCACAAATGTCGATATGGATTAAGTCTAGGGGATTAAAATTTTCTTCAACAGACTTATACGGATGCTTAGCATACTTAGATCCCACATGTATTTGTGATATGGGTGTACCAAGCTGTCCAACAAGTTCACGACCATTCACACGTAGCCAAACTCGGGAGTTACAAAAAATCCAAGATATGTTCATGCAAATGGCCGTGTGTGAGTTGGTACTTGAGCCTTCCAATGGATTAAATATTTTTAAGTGTGAAGAGGATCCTTGAAGTGTAATAAACTTACACTCCAAGGCCACCCCTTGGCAATGGTAGGATGGTCATTTGTTATCTCACTTTGTGGACTAATATAAATAGATAGTGTTAGGGTTATTTTTGAGTTAGTTCATTCATATTTTAGAAGACAACAAACACTTTGTTATATTTTGGAACTTCTCTCTTCCATTGGAGAAGCCCCAATTTTGAAAACTCACTAGTAGAGTGATACTCGTGTTGTCTCTTGGCTAGAAATTAGGGTCTTGGGGTTCTTTGAGTTGCTCTTGGTCCAAGTAAGAGCTTGGTATTAATATTAATTAATTTTAGGGTCCTTTCTCTTATTAGGGTTCTTAGATAATTGAATATTGTGTGTCAAGTTACTATCCCTCTTGTAATCTTGTTAATCTTGTGTTGTTGGAATCTTGAAGTCTAGTGAAGCCGTGTGAGGCTCTTTCGATTCACTAGCATTATTATTGACTTGCTTGTTCTTGTTTTTAATATCATCTTCTTATTCTAAAAACGTGACTCTTGAAGACCAGTGAAGCCGTGTGTGGCCTATTTTGATTCACTAGCACTTGTTGTTCATCTTGTTGTTCATCTTGTTGTTCTTGTTGTTGTTTGTTTCTTGTGTTGTGAACTTGGGCTCATATCATTTGGTATCAAAGCTTGTGGTTGATTTTGTTCCAACGAAATCAATCTTGGGTTTGGTAGTTGAAAAATACCAAAAAAAATAATAAAAAAAAAAGTTGCTGAAATCTGAAAATTCCAGAAAAAAAAGAGAAATTTGTCCATCTTGTTCTTGGCCGAAAAAATTGTGTTGTGTTGTTGTGTTGGCCGAGATTGGTGTTTGTGTGTTTAGATCTAGATGTTATTTTGTTTGTTTAGTTGTTTCTTGTGTTGGTTTCTTTCTCATCAACACAAAAGATGTCTAAAGCTAAGTTGAGCTTAACATATTGACATTGCTATTGTGGATTTGAAGTGGTAGTATGATGAACTTGAAGTAGGCTGAGTTTGTGTGTTGTTGCTTGAATTTAAAGTGGGATATTGTTGGTGAATTGTGGTTGTGTTCTTGAAGTATTGTTGTGGTGATCATCTTGATCTTCTCATCATCTCATATCTTGACCACTATAAAGACTAAAATAGATCCAAAAGGGTTGTAAGACAAGGTTGTAAAGTTGTTTGTGAAAAGACTTGCCAACATCACTTCCTTGATTTAACAACCACTTTCCCTTAAAACAAGGAGCCTTGTCTTGTGGAACTAGTAAAGTCAAGCCTCATCTTTTGGAGTTGGAAAAATTTGAATAGTTACAAGACTTTACTTTCCCTCCAAAAGCAAAGTCATCTATTACAAAATTATGAAGATTAAGGCTTCAAGTTGTTGAACAAAATGTATGGACCAATTCCATGCAACCACATCACCTTAATCACTGTTCACGTTATTAATTAAGCTCAATTTGGTTATTCTAGTTTCTAATTATTGATTCTTAGTTTCTTCTAATTGACTCGAGAACTAATTAGCAAGCTAGTACATTCCTACTAGGTTGCCAATTAGTCCTTTTAAGCCTTGTATTCGTGTCATCGTTTGTTTGTGTGCTTTTGTCGTTTGAATATGTTGTAACTCCTTGACTCTAGTCCAACAAGAATTCTTTGAGTTTCAAACAAGAATCTACTCCGGACAATAGCATACTCAAACCTTAAGGATTTATGTTTTACGAGCCAATCTACAACACTTGTAGAGCTCGAGTGTGAGTGATCCGAGAGTGTGTGACTGAGGAGAGGTTTTAAACTAACTTGTTTGTTGCTTGTGTAGGTGATACCTTGAAAATGGAGGGAACCACGTCTCAAACCGTGGATTCTAATAAAATGGAAAATATGAGGGTCACTCTTGAGGCTATGACCCGAGCTCTTGAAAGGCTGAGTACGGAAGTTGGAGCCATAAGGAGAGAAGTGACGACTATTAGTGGGAGGTTAGAACAAGTAGAGAGTCAAAGGAACTCTCGTCCTTCTACTCCTCAACATGTTTCATCAAGTGGACATGATAGAAATTTCTCCGCCACCGTTACTCCCAAAACATGGACACAATTGCCAAATCTTTCACTAGGTCCACTAAATGCCGCAAGCCAAACCACTCATAACACCCTAAACCGAGACTCCAATAGACCAACCCATTCCCAAACTCTTCAAGTTCCGTCAAAGGGACTCGGACGTCAAATGCCTCCACAAAATCCAAACCCTCCCTTCCAAGCTCCACTAAACCAAAGACTACCACTTCCACAAAATCCAATCCCTCCAAATCAAGTTCCAAACGTCCAAAATCGTCCCGTACACTTTGAGGAATATGGTAGAGAGTATTATGAAGAGTATGGAGCCTTTGACGATGCTTACATGAAGAATGAAGAGATGAGAGGGGGATGTATGGATCCAAGAAGATACCGAGGGTATGGAGAAAGGGGAAATCGACACCAAGAAAGAGACGTAGACATCAATACCATCAAATTGACCCTACCTATCTTTAAGGGTGAAAGTGACCCCGAGGTGTATCTTGCTTGGGAGTCGGCGTGTGATAAAGTGTTTCAAGTGAGTGATATATCGGAGGAGAATAAGAGTTGTTATGCCATAGCTCACTTTGAAGGCTATGCTAACACATGGTGGGAATATGTCAAACGCTTTGGTAATGAGTTGATTGATGGACAACCACCACCATGGTTTCGGTTGAGATATCTAATGAGGTAACGGTATTTTCTCGAAAGTTATCATCATGGGTTGCTTGCTAGGTTGTACAATTTGTGACAAGGGAATCGAAGTGTGATGGCATATTATGATGAGTTTCAACAACTCATGTTGAAGCTTGATCATCGTGGAGAAAAAATTATCCATGACATCATTCGGTTCAAGTGTGGGCTGAACAAAGAGATCTCCACTCATTTGACGCTTCACAAGTTTGATACCGTTGAAGGAATTTTCCAAGTGGCTCTTGAGATTGCAAGAGAGCTTAAAGAGAGGTCGTCATTCAAGGCAAAGGAACCATCAACCTAGGGTTGGACGAGGAGCAAAGATATGGTTCAACCATCTTCAAGTTGGCCCAAAAACAAGGACCAACCCGCCACTATAAGGCTGCCCGAGCCTAAAACAGTCCACAAATTTTCTCCCCGGCAAGAAGCTCACAAGTATCCCAATCCTAAAGGGTTCCAATGTTTCAAGTGCCAAGGTTAGGGACATAAATCTAATAAATGTCCAAACCGACGCAATGTGATCCTAAGGGAAGGGATATTGTATTACTTTGGTGAGGAAGTGGGTCTTAAAAAAGAAGAGAATGAGGCCGGCCTCGAGATGGAGAGGAACCCCAAAATGAGCCACATAATGATGATGATGATGATTGTGAGGATGCTTATCCACAAGAAAGAGAGTGCGTGGTTCCAAACTTTGTAGTGAGGCGTGCCATGATTAGTAAGGCGATAGATGATCCTAGCCAACGGGAGAATCTATTCCATACTAAATGTCTTGTGAAGGGAAGTGTGTGCACTTTGGTGATAGATAGTGGTAGTTGTGCAAATGTTGTTAGTGTTACTATGGTGAACTTCTTGAAATTTCCAACTACATTTCATACTAGACCTTACAAGTTGCAATGGTTGAATGAATGTGGTGAATTAAAAGTCATAAGGCAATGTGTGATACAGTGTAAGGTAGGAAACTACCACGACAAAGTGCTTTGTGATGTAATACCAATGCAAGCATGTCACTTGTTGTTAGGTAGACCTTGGCAATATGATAGGTCTACCAAACATGATGGGAGGTCTAATAGATATACACTTGAGAAGGATGGCCAAAACTTCACACTTCATCCACTTTTGCCTTCACAAGTAAACGAGTTGCATCAAAGGATGAGAGAGTTAAAAGAAAAGGGGAAGAAATCCAAAAATGAAGAAAAAGAGGGGGAACCCGTAGGTGGGGTAGTGGGGATATACGGGGTTGCCTCAATATCAAAGGGAAAATAAAACATGGTGATGTTGGTTAGAAAGAAGGATCTCTTCGTGGATTATGATGAGGAGACACCCATGCTTCTTTTGGTTTTAACACTAGCCCCACTAATTCTTCTATTTCTCCTTTGATTTCCTGTGTGTTGCAGGATTATGAAGATGTTTTTCCCAAAGAACTTCCACAAGGGATGCCCCCGCTTCGGGGAATTGAGCACCAAATAGATTTTGTGCCGGGATCACAATTGCCCAACAAACCGGCTTATAGGAGCAACCCGAAGGATACCAATGAATTACAACGCCAAGTTGAGGAACTCCTAAACAAAGGGTATATCAATGAGAGTATGAGCCCTTGCGTGGTCCCGGTGCTACTAGTTCCCAAGAAAGATGGGACTTGGCGTATGTGCGTTGATTTTCAATCCATCAACAAGATAACGGTAAAATATCGTCACCCTATTCCTAGTCTAGATCATATGCTTGATGAATTGAGTGGCTCGTGTTTGTTTTCTAAAATTGATTTGAAGAGTGGCTATCACCAAATCCGTATGCAACCGGGCGATGAATGGAAAACCACCTTCAAGACCAAATTCGGTCTCTATGAATGGATGGTTATGCCATTCAGCCTAATAAACGCTCCAAGTACTTTCATGAGGTTAATGAATTATGTGATGAAGCCTTTTATTGGAAGGTTTGTTTTTTTCCACTTTGATGATATGTTGGTGTATAGTAGGTCCTTAGATTAGCATGTAAAATATTTACAATGTGTGTTTGATGTCCTTCAAAAGGAGAAGTTATATGCTAATTTAGAAAAGTGTTCTTTTGGTGTCCAAGAAGTTGTATTTCTCGGTTTTGTGGTGAGTTCAAGAGGGGTCAAAGTGGATGAATCTAAGATTGACGCTATCAAAAATTGGCCAACTCCCAAAACCATAGGTGAAGTGAGAATCTTCCACGGGTTGGCTAGTTTTTATAGACGTTTTGTCAAAGGATTTAGCACCATTGCCACCCCCTTGACCGAAGTGATTAAAAAGGATCGGCCTTTCAAGTGGGGAGATGAATAAGCTAAGGCCTTCAAGGACTTGAAAGCTATGCTTATCTCGGCCCCTTTGTTACAATTTCCGAATTTTGACAAAACTTTTGAGGTTGAATGTGATGCTGGCAAAGTTGGTATAGGCGCAGTTTTAATGCAAGAATTGAAACCTATTGCCTACTTTAGCGAAAAGCTCAAAGAAGCAACTCTAAACTACTCTACGTACGATTTAGAGTTGTATGCCTTGATCAGAGCCTTGGCCACTTGGCAACATTATTTATGGCCTAAAGAATTTGTGATCCGAACGGACCATGAGTCCTTGAAGCATCTTTGAGCACAAGATAAGCTTAACAAACGGCATGCCAAGTAGATTGAGTTTCTTGAAACTTTCCCTTATGTTATTCATTACAAAAAGGGTAAGGACAAAGTGGTTACCGATGCTTTGTCTCAAAAACACGTTCTTGTGTCTACTTTATCTTCAAAATTGATGGGTTTTGAGATCTTAAATAAATTGTATCCCAAGGACCCTCACTTTGCTCCTATCTATAGGGAATGAAAAGAAAGGGGTAGGGACAAGTGGGATTCGGCTAGGGGTTCAAATCCCTATGCCAAGTTTGATAGTTACTTGTTTAAAGGTAGGTGATTGTGATAGCCTAAAGACTACCAAACACACGAAATTGGTCACTTAAGATGCAAATTCTAGCAACCAAATAAAGAGAAAACAACACATAGAATGGAGATGAAGAAGAAGAATGCTTGAAATTAAAGGATAGATAGAAAGACCCTTACTCATATTCAATGATTAGAACTAGAAGATGTTTTAAAATCTTCAACACACCTCACAAATAAGAGTTCAAACCACTCTCTTAGGTAGACACAAAGGGAGTCACCTTCCCCAAGAACCAACCTTTCTTGCCAATTTGTCAACACAAGTGAAATCCATCACTTAGTGTAAACCCTAATTTTAGATTCTCTCTCAAAGAGAGGAAGAAAACTACAACTAAAGAGTATCTCTCAATAATTTCATCAAAGTCTAAGGAAAATACAAGCTAAAGGGTCTATTTATATTCATTACAACCAAATGACAAAAATGCCCTTAATAAGGGGCTTAGAAAAGGGCTCCTATGGAGTGTTATTTTGGAGTGTAAAAAGTCCATCATGCCCTTAGTAAAAGACTCCTCTTGAGTGTAAGGAACCTCCTTCTTTCTTCACTTGGACAAGGCTTTGTTATGGTTCCAAGAGGTCTTCAAGCACTTGCAAATCCGAGACTTGATCCTTTGAAAATCCAAAGCTTTAACCTTCTACAAGACCTTGTAAACCTTGTACTCTTTATGCTTGTATCATCCTCTCCATCTTGAAAGGATTTGTCCTCAAATTCAGATCTTGAAAAAACAAAGAGAGAGCAAAACAAGCATAAAATCCTCTTGGTAGGAGTGTTAGCATTAGTACCACACTTATATAATCACCCATGGTTGCTCAAACTTAGCATACATCCACATATCCTTGGATTTTAACTTAAAAATCTTAGCATAACGTATACCAAACACATGCACGACCAACAACTATAATCTTCACATCTCAAGAGTATTCCAGGGTCAAATGGGAGAAAATGATAAAGTTTTAAGTCTAGATGACCTATTCCTTTCACTAGGTTACCAAGTTCACAATCATTCAAGTCATTACCCACCACTAGGACAAACACAAGGTCATTTTGAACAATATTAACATAAGGGCTTTCATTACACAAGTTCAAAGGACCATATTCTTTATCAAGATCAACAATACAATTATGCCAAGGGGGTACACTTTTGGAATACACCCAACTATCCTTTGTTATAGTCATGAAACACCTACCACAAGCAACACAAAGGACACGACTAAGGTAAATATCAAGGAGGGAGGCAACTACAAAGGCCCACAAAAGCCATTTAGCATTGTAACTCCAAGTTGGACAATAAACAAGTGTCCTACCCCTATATAAAACAAATCTGAGATTAGCATGGATATCATCATAAACAAAGAGGTAGTATAGGAAGGCATCAAGTGTAAAGGCATCATCTACGGTGCTATCATCGATAAGAATGCCAAATGATTCGATAGTTTTAGCACATAAGGATGGAATCAAATTATTTAAACACATATGACTTCCTTCTTTCAAATGAAACATAAACTTGGCATCCACAAGTTGAGATTCAAGCAACTTAAGAACACGTGTGTCAAAAAAGAATGCACATGTATAAGTAACACCCCAAAGAGGCAATGACACATTTGCCCTAGGGTCTAAGAATATGAAACCACCTTTGGGAAAGGGGTTACAAATAAAAATAAAGTCACTAAGAAAGGCACCAGGATCAAATGGAAGAAATAGCCAAGGATCTAGGCCGAGGCTAACCTTTTCTTTCCCTAGAATTCCATTCCCACAATCACACACATCATTTGCCTTTAAGAGAAGACTAACATTCAAGGATAAAGACCTACGACCTAAAAGGCTTCTCTCAACAAGGTTTATTCCATCATTCACAATATTTCCAAACACATGATCACCATGAGCAAAAATAGTAGCACAGTTTGCATCACACAAGCTTAAAGAGTCATGTCCAATATCATGATCAACCCTATGAATATCATCACTAACTTGAGACTCCTCAAGCACATCATACATAAACTCAAGTAGTGGACTACATTCGTGAGTAAATTTATCTTCATTCATATCCTCACTAGTTGTTGGCAACTCACATACCAACGTATACTCACCTTGGTTTTCACAAGGGTCAATTAGTGTGTGAATACTCTTGTCACTTGGTATTGGAACCTTATTCAAGTCATGAGTGCTAGCACTAGATAAACACAAATTATTCTTACGAAAAGAATTGATTTTGTCATCTAAAAGATCAACTAGTGCTTGCGGACTCACAACAAGAGTTTGGTCCTTATGCAACCTAACAACACCAAGAGTATCACAAATGGAAGATTCATACACTTCTTCACTAAGAAAATGCGAAACTACACTACTTTGGCCACTACTAGCCACATCACAATATTTTAAGTTGAAGGAAGTGTAAAGTGTAGGAATATCACCTTGTGGATCATAGGAAGTGTGTTCTTCACTTGATTTTGTGTAAGGGAAGCCTTCATGCTCCACATTACAAGGGAATATTTCAAGTTCTCCCTTTGGACTCACTCCTCCATCACTTGTCCCAAAATGGGGACTTTCAGCCAAGGGCTTGAAGGGAACTTCCTTGGGCTTCTCCTCGGGACTTCTAGGGTCTTGAACCTACACATGAGGAGAGAAAATACTAGGAAAAATGCTAGTATTTGGGTTAATGAGTAATAAGGATTCTTTGTGGACAAGATCCACAATCAAGCATTCTTTTCCCCTTCTAACTTCACTACCCATGGTTTCCCTTTCCTTTTTCTTTCTTTCTTCACACTCTTCTTGTATCTCAAAAATAAGCTTCTCTCCATATTGAGGCTTGACCTCATTCTCTTCGGATTCTAACTTGTGGAGAATAGGCATTAGATTTTGTGAAGTGTAGGATTTTGTGGGAGTATTTGGCTTGGATTTGTGGGTGGAGTTTGGATTCCAAGTCCCTCTTGTTGGACTTGGTTCATTTGGGAATGTAATGAACTTTGTAGGGTTCGGTTAGGAGAAGTTTGGGGTTGGTTTAGTGGCTGGTTTTGGGAAACTCTTGGAGGGTTAAGCATTTGGTGGAGGGTTTAGGGTATTATAGTCATGGAAGAGTTATTGGCTTGGACACTAGAGGATGCATGGTAGGGAGTAGGGGTAGAAGGTCGTGAGTTCCTCCTACTTTTAACATGATCAAGTCTTCCACTAAAAGTGGAAATTTCAGTCCGCATAGCATCTATATCACTCTTCATGTCTCTTCTCAAGGCATCATGACTATCTTCCATTCTTTAAGCAAAGTCTCTACCCAAGGCATCAAGCCAAGCCATCAAGGCTCCAATAGCATCATTTCTCAATGGTTGGGAAGTATTACCCTCGGATTCCGTGGTAAATGTACCTAAGAAGAAGGAAAAAATAGCAAAGAGAAAACCTACTAAACGAACAAACAAGTTAGTTTAAGAAGGCCTCACCACACTCTCACTCAACCTCACCTCACACTTGGCTTCACAAGTGTTGAATAATTGGCAATACTTGGCAAGATACTTGAGTGGTGAGAAGCTTTGGTCCGGAATCGATTTTTTTTTGAATTGACTCAAATAAAGTGATGCACGGACTTGAACCAACAAAACACTACAAATTAAAACAAAAAAAGCACACAAAAACTGAAGACACGAAACAACGGACTCTAATCTAATTACCAAACTAGTAGGTACTTACTATCTTCTAATTAGTGATAGAACCAACAAAATTGAAACTAGAAACAACAATTAGAAACTAGGAAATCTAAATTTGAACTCAATTCGGTTGGTCACCAAAGTGATGACGTGGCATCTTGTAATTGGACGTCACTTTTCAAAATTTTCAAATCTCAATTCACTTATTTCGGCCAAACATACTTAGGAGAAGAAGAAATTTCGTTTGGGAGGGAAAAATTGAAGGTTTGGAGCCCTTTTGGAGCTACAAATGAATTCAAAATGGTTGGTCCCCCCTTGTACTTTCAATTGTACTTTGATATTCCCTTTGTCCCCTCTTTTTTTGGAAGATTGTGAATATGCTAGGAAATATTCTTGGTACAAACAAATTTTACCTTCTATTTCTTTCTTTTTATGGATCAAACTAGGACTTTGAATATTTTTCTTCAACAAGTTTTGAAGATGATGAAGAACAATATGAATATTCAAGAGTTGACCAAGGTTTGACGACTAGGCAAATGAACCCTAAATTTAATTTTTCTTTTAGATCTAGATTTCCTTTGCCAAGACAAGCTCAAATATCAACAAATCAGCCACAAATCGTCCACAATACCATAAGTCACACGTTACCCTCTTCACAAAAACTTCAAAACGCCACAACAATGGTGGATCTTAGCTCAAACACAACCAAATCTTGTTTCAAACTTAGATCTAGACACTTTAAGTTCTAGAGAACAAGAATCTAACACTTGAAACCAACAAAACACACAAAAACAAAGTAGATCTAAGATCTAAAAATCTGTCAAAACACAAAAACGGGTTAACAGATTTTTTTGTGAGATTTTTAATTTTCTACACTCTTTTTTGTTGATTTTCTTCAAGGTAATCAATAATCCAAGACTTAGGGATGTAGGAACAACCCTAAAACATGGCTTTGATACCAAATAATAGCTTAAAGAAAGGCTAAAATACGAAATTGACACTAGATATGCAAAAATCAGCAAGCACACAAAGAGAAAACAACACTTAGAAATGAGATGAAGAAGAAAGATTGCATAAATGTAAAGATAGTAGAGTGATCTTACTTCCACTAGATGATTAACAAAAGGAGATGTATCAAATCTCCAATCACACCTCACAAATGAAAGTTCAAACCACTCTCTTAGATAGACACAAAGGGAGTCACCTTCCCCAAGCACCAACCTTTCTTGCCAATTTGTCAACACAAGTGAAATTCATCACTTAGTGTAAACCCTAATTTTAGATTCTCTCTCTAAGAGAGGAAGAAAACTACAACTAAAGAGTATCTCTCAATAATTTCATCAAAGTCTAAGGAAAATACAAGCTAAAGGGTCTATTTATACTCATTACAACCAAATGACAAAAATGCCCTTAATGAGGGTCTTAGAAAAGGGCTCCTATGGAGTGTTATTTTGGAGTGTAAAAAGTCCATCATGCCCTTAGTAAAATGCGCCTCTTGATTGTAAGGAACCTCCTCATTTCTTTACTTGGAAAAGACTTTGTAATGGTTCCAAAAGGTCTTTAAGCACTAGCAAATCCGAGACTTGATCCTTTGACAATCTAAAGCTTGAACCTTTTACAAGACCTTGTAAACCTTGTACTCTTTATGCTTGTATCATATTGTGTGTACTTTCTATCTCTTAGAGAGAGTTATTTATGAGGAAAGCACACAATAGCGGTCTAATGGGTCACTTTGGGGTCGAAAAGGCCCTCAAAATATTGGAGGAACAATTCTATTAGCCAAAAATGCACAAGGATGTGTCTAGGATTTGCAGCCAATGTGTAGATTACAAAGGAGCCAAATCTTGGCTCCAACCTCATGGGTTGTACACCCCACTACCCACCCCTTTACATCCTTGGCTTGATATAACTATGAATTTTGTGTTAGGATTGCCAAGGACTAGAAGAGGTCGGGATAGTATCTTTGTTGTGGTTGATCGGTTTTCTAAGATGACACACTTTATTCCATGCTCTAAATGTGATGATGCACCTAGAGTGGACTCTTTGTTTGTTTATAATGTTGTCAAGTTGCATGGTGTTCCGAGGACCATTGTGAGTGATAGGGACTCTAAGTTCCTAAGTCACTTTTGGAAGTCCATGTGGGGTAGACTTGGTACCAAGTTGTTGTTCTCCACTTGTTGCCACCCACAAACCGATGGCCAAATGGAAGTAGTAAATAAGACTTTGGGTGCTATGCTATGTTCCATGATTAAGGGAAAATTGAGTTCTTGGGAGGAACACCTACTATTGATTGAGTTTGCCTATAACCGTGTCATACACTTTAGTACGGGAATGACTCCCTTTGAGTGTGTATACGACCTCAACCCCTTTACCCCTTTGGATTTAACTCCTTTGCCAAGTGATTTTATGATCAGCCTAGATGGAAAAAAACGGGAAGATTTATGAAAAAGTTGCATGAGAAGGTGCAACTTCGACTTGAGAAGAAAAATCAAGAGATTTCAAAGTGGGAAAACAAAGGAAGAAAGAAACTCATTCTTGAACCGGGAGATTGGGTGTGGGTGCACCTTAGGAAAGATCGGTTTTCATCTCAAAGGAAGACCAATTTAATGCCAAGGGGGTGATGGTCCATTCCAAGTACTTGAAAGAATCAATGATAATGCCTACAAGATTGACCTTCCCCCAGAATACCAAGTGCACAACACTTTCAACGTGTGTGATCTTTCTCTAGTGGATGCGGTTGAGGATGACCAAATGTAGAATTTGAGGTCAAATTCCTCTCAAGATAAAGAGGATGATACGGGTGTACCAATATGTCCAACAAGTTCACGACCATTCACACATAGCCAAGCTTGGGAGTTACAAAAACTCCAAGCTATGTTCATGCAAATCGCCGTGTGTGAGTTGATACTTGATCCTTCCAATGGATTAAATATTTTTAAGTGTGAAGAGGGGCCTTGAAGTGTAATAAACTTACACTCCAAGGCTACCCCTTGGCAAGGGTAGGATGGTCATTTGTTATCTCACTTTGTGGACTAATATAAATAGATAGTCTTAGGGTTATTTTTGAGTTAGTTCATTCATATTTTGGAAGACAATAAATACTTTGTAATATTTTGGAACTTTTCTCTTCCATTGGAGAAGCCCCAATTTTGAAAACTCACTAGTAAAGTGATACTAGTGTTGTCTCTTGGCTAGAAACTAGGGTCTTGGGGTTCTTTGAGTTTCTCTTGGTCCAAGTAAGAGATTGGTATTAATATTCATTAATCTTAGGATCCTTTCTCTTGTTAGGGTTCTTAGATCATTGAATATTGTGTGTCAAGTTACTATCCCTCTTGTAATCTTGTTAATCTTGTGTTGTTGGAATCTTGAATTCTAGTGAAGCTGTGTGAGGCTCTTTCGATTCACTAGCATTATTATTGACTTGCTTGTTCTTGTTGTTAATATCATCTTCTTATTCTAAAAACGTGACTCTTGAAGACTAGTGAAGCCGTGTGTGGCCTATTTCAATTCACTAGCACTTGTTGTTCATCTTGTTGTTCTTGTTGTTGTTTGTTTCTTGTGTTGTGAACTTGGGATCATAACAATTTGACACTTTGACTAATTGCACTCAAAATTAGGCAACACTTTCAGATTAATCAGTTTTCGTAATATTTTGTAATTGACATGTCCTAAACGACTATGCCATAAATTATTTGACTCTAACAAGTAAGAAGAAGCCTCAATCTTCTTTATTGAGGTAGCCCCTTTCTACATATGTTTCATTCTTACTTATTATGAGCTCTCCAACATAAACACATAGTTAAAATTTATTTTTGACGAAAAGTATTGTCGACACTAAGTTCTTCCTAATAGTAGGAACATGGAGAACACTGTTGAGAGTCAACACCTTGCCGGAAGTTATTTTTAGGAATATCTTCACACTTCCTTCAATCTTGGTTGTTACATTATTTCCCATGAATATTATTTTTTTGGGACCAACAATATCATAAGTAGCAAAAGTTTCTTTGTCCACACAAACATGTCTAGTAGCTCCTAAATAAAACCGTCATTCATTTGGCTATCCAACTAGATTGCTTCCAGTGATCATAAAACACAAATTTTCGATCTTTTCAGTTGTTTCTTACATGTTCATCTGATCTCTTTTCTTGTTCTTATTCAATTATTGACTATTTAGATCTTTGTGGCTAACATCACTATAATTGTAACACTTGCCTTTGAATGCTTTCTTGTTCTGCTCTCTCTTATCCAGAAGACTTCTTCATCTTCTTATTATTTGTAACATCATCCTTAACAGGATTTGCAACCATCATTGATGATTTCTCATTCAATCATTATCTTCTTCTATCTTGGGACGACTCACAAGATCTTTCAGACCAGACAATTGATTTTCAACCATTATTTTTTCTAGAATATGAGGATTTATGCTTGTGAACATTTGTATTTCACTTTGAAGTTCACTTCAAAATATTTTTTTCGATTTCTCTGTCATTTTTATTGCTAGAACAATATCTGAACGACTTAATGATGCAACATTGGTTGTTGTTGGGACAATACTGTTCACAACCAAATCAATTTGTTGTTCAATTTCATTCTTTATTTTTCTGCTAGTTTTTGACGTACACTATAGTATTTCAGAATACTAACAATGAAAACTTTAATCTTTAACCAACTTGTTTCTAATCAATGATGAAATTTTAATATCTTCAAATCATTAACCGAATGAACTATGAAACCTGATGAAGTTCTTATGACTTTAAATCAGAATCAAATTCAAACAGAGTGAAAATCCCATAGGTTTTAAACTCTAAAAACAATGCAGAGATTTTAACGAATCAGTGAAGTTTTTATATTCTTTGAATCAAATTCCAACATTGATTTCTCGGTGAAGTTTTTATATTTTTCTAACCGAGGGAGTAGAAATCAAAAGATTTTACTCTCCATAAAATCAGACTCAATACAGATTAACCAAGTACTTGATTTATAAATGGTGAATTTTATTCTCTCACTAAACAAGCACAACAAATAAATATTTTTATTTTTCAATAATTTTTTTAAGATTGTTGTCTTTCTCGGGTTTAGTAAAACCTGTATTTTTCAACAAGAACATCAAACACATATTCAAATAATCACATGAACAATCAAATGAAGTTTAAACTCTATATTTACAACTTTGAACTTTTAAGAACAAGTTCAACCCAACTTATGGACAATAAAAAATGAAGTTCATACTATTTTCTTGAAATTAGAAAAAAAATCAAATGCTACGAACTTCAACACAAGTTCAACCAACTTATGAACTATCAAAATAAATTATCAAGAATTTAAATACAAGTTCAAACAGTTGAAGAACTATCAATATGAAGTTCAAACTATTTTATGGAAAAATAGTAAAACAAACTTTAAGAAAAAGAGATAAAACAGAAAGATTCAAGTCCACCAAATTCACAGTGTGTCCTTAAGAAATGTATTCTCCTCAAATACCCGAGGTTATGAAATCTTTCCTTCCAGGATAAAATGAATCACTTCGACAAAATAGTGGTACCTCAAATTCTGTCGAACTACGAGCGCACTCAACAGTAGCAAATCTCACAAGAGTTTTTTCAAGAAAGAGAGTATTTTTTCTTCAATTTTCATGTCTATACCTGAGGAAAAATTCAAGTATTTCTTGTAATTGTGAGAAATGACCTTTCTAGGAAATTGGTTTGGTATATAGGTGATCTGCTGTTGTTCACTCCGCCATTCACATAAAGCCGTGTATTTATATATCTGGCACCGACAATTCTATATTTAGGTGATGACTATACAACATGAATTTAAAAAAAAAAAAAAAAAACGTACAATAAGCCTGTAAAAAGCCCTAAAATTCTCCATCTTAGCTTTAGATTTATTTCCTTGATAGAAAAAATTATTTATTTCAATCCACACCATATAAAGCAGGTAAACCACAAAAGTAGGGTCTGAGGAGGCTTGTTGCTATATTTTCGTGTTGTCTACCTATATCTCCTTATAAATTTCGAAAGCATTGAGAAGTGGGGCTTACCTACCAAGGTTGCGTCAGTTTAGGGGGCAAGTTTGCCAAAAGGACACCATGGAAAACTTTTTTGCCAAAGTTCCAAACTTGATGAATAATTTGTCAAAAAGACACTTAATTCCACATCATCATTAACTTTTCCAACTTAACAACTTCACCCACAAATTTTATAATAATTCACTTTAACTCAATACTTCCAACTTAATAAATTTATCCACAAGTTTTAAATAATACACTTCAACCCACTCCATCATCCACCATTATATATATATATATATATATATATAAATATTTAGGTTTTCAAAAATATTAAATAAAAAAATCCAAAAGCTAAAAATAGAAGGTGGTTGTTTTCCCTCCAAAAAGCTCCGATTCCGACCACTTTTCTGGCGTTATTTCTGACGATCAGTTCTAAATCAGTCCACAAACATCATAAGCTTGTCCATTTCACCCATTGTTACCCCATTTGTTTGGTATCTTCTCAAACACACCACTTTTCACCATTATTAGAAAGCTTGAAACCATTCACATTACTCAAAACCACTTTAGAAAGTACATTACAACAGCTCAGGCGACTCCAAGTTCATTTATTTATTCCATAAACCCAAGGATCGTAGATTAGAAGCAATATTTGCAATTTCATGGTTTTTGTACGGATAGTTGCCCAGTCATCGACCACTGATCGTCATTTATCGACCGTGAATATAACCCGATATAAACCATAAGCATAATCTACCGTAGACCAAAGCCTAATTCCACGATGTCTATTGCAAAATTTGTTCTGGTGTCTGGTGATTTCATGGGAGAATGGTTGGAGACTCCCAAATGCTGAAAATGAAGATCTTTTACGAAAGTGACAATCCCCGTTGCTGTTCGCCGCAATAGTTCATACGACGAATTGGTTGCAAGCATAATGCAGAACGGGAATCTAGATTATGTGTCGAGCGACGTGGTGATTAGTTATCTAACGAATTCAAGGGAAAAGGTGAATCCTACGATCATAAATAGTGATGTACGTGTGCTGATGTACATGATGGATGTCGATGCAGATGGCTTTAGGACTATTTTGAGGATAAATGTACCTAAGAGGTCCATCGAAGGACTGGTAAATTCATCAGAACCCCTACCTCCACGTCGGGCAGACGATGATGATTTCAGTGATTACGAGAATAATGACGATTAACCTATTAATACGAAAAATGATCCTATGCATATGGAAGAGGTTTCATCGGACTCGCAAGACGGCGAAGAAGACCGTGGAACGGGATCACAACCAGGACATTCCTTCAATGACAGAGCCAATTTCTATCTCGATCAAAGATCTTAAAATGCTACTAGACGCGGCAGCGGTGAGGCAGTGTTTTGATTATTATTTGGAGAAGAACTGCTCCAAATTCTTGAAGGCAAAATATTTATCTCGTGGTTGCGGCTGGTTGTTGAGGGCAATGAAGTATGAAACCTCGTGCAAATTTTGCATATACAAGTATGTTAGGTTGCACACATGTGGTGTTGAACACACCACCCGCAGGCATAAGAGATTGTCCTCCGAATTAATTGCTTCACTATGCGTAAATCATTTTCGGGATGGTAAGGGTCCAAGCATAAGCGAAATACAAAAAATTATGGTCAAGGAGTTGCATTGCCACGCAAGCTATTGGATGTGTTGGAAAGAAAGTGTAATTACGAAGAACATCATTCGCGGGACACCAGAGCACGGATATTCTTGCTTGCCATTTTTTTCCCACATGGTGGAGTTGTTGAATCCAGGGCCTTCCTACTCTATCATGGTAAACCAGATTAATGGAGCATTCGTTTACTACTTAGAATTCGGAGCTTGCATACGAAGATATTCCCACATGAGAAAGGTAATTGCCGTCGATGGCACATATTTGTATGGAAAGTACGGGGGCATGTTACTGAGTGCAGTTGCACAGGACACAGAAAATCACATCTTTCCAATTGCCTTTTATGTCATCGATATAGAGAATGATGCTTCTTGGACCTTCTTCTTTCAGAAGTTGAAGTCTATCGTAGAAGATGAACCAAATCTATGTGTCATCTCCTACAGGCACATCAGCATTGCCAATGCCTTCTCCCATATTTACAGTCGTGCACACTATGGACTTTGCATGAGGCACCTCGCTAAAAATCTGCATGTAAATCAGCACTGTGTAGAACATCTTTATCTGTTCTACACCGCAGCAAAGGCGTATACTATTGATGAATTTAGCGAGCATTTTGCCGAATTGAAGAATAATATCCCTGAGGCAGCACATGTCCTTGAAAATGTGTTTGGTTTTGAGAAATGGAGTAGAGCACACTTCTCGGGCAATAGGTATGATGTAATGACCACAAACATCGCCGAGTCGCTTAACTCGGTATTGATGGATGAATGGGAGTACCCTGTGTCGTACATATTTAATTCAATTTCTAGAAAATTTGGTGAAAAGTTTAGGGAGCGGCATGCCTTTGTCGATGGTCAAAACAACATATTTGTGCCTTGTGCAGAAAGGATTCTAAGGAATAACAAGAGTGTGAGCGATTCCTTGTATGTGACTAATGCAAATGGGGGTCTCGACCAATTCACGGTGTTCGGCAGTGGCGTTACTGCCATGGTCAATTTGTTGGAGAGGAGTTATTCTTGTCGGAAATTTAACTTGGTGAAAATGACGTGCGAACATGCGATGGTAGCTTTGCGAGCAAAGAATGATGATGACGTAGGTTATGGAAACTCCATCTACGAGTAATGTTCACCAATTTATAAAGATGAAACTTACCTCCTCACGTACTCAGAACCTATTAATGTTGTCCCTTCAGAGTCCGAATGGACTGTGCCACAGGAAGTGCAAGACAGTAAGATTTCTCCACCCCCTACGATCACAAACTCGGAAGGAAGAAATTCAAATGCACTAAGGGCATCGGTGAGACATTCAAGTCCAAAAGGAGGAATAGGTGTTCGATATACAAGAAATTCGGGCACAAAAGAACCACATGTAGAATGGCCAACAAATCGTAGACAACCTTTTTTTTTTGCTTCAGTTGTAAAGCTACTGTTTTAGGGGATAAATGTTCATTTTTGTAGAATTTAACATTCAGTTATAATCGACTTAACGCATTGTCTATGATAGACTATATAAATTCTATGGTATATCGTTCCTACAGTCTATCAAATATTATGTATTGGTTATATGATTGCTTATCAGACATGCTATGTTGGTCTTTTTACCGCCTTAACTCTTCAATCGATGCAATGAATCATTGTTTCCTATTCACATTTAATGAAAAGCTGTAGAAACGTCTGTTCATAAGAAAAATCGCTGGTATACTCAAAGCAAGCGTTTTCTCTTCTGATACACATCGACTGACCATTGGGTGGATATATGAAAGGACTCCATCTATTGGTCTATAAGTAGAGTGCCTATTTCTACGTAACCCTTCAGTTGTCCCTAAACCTAATATCAGAAACCCTCTTCTTCTTCTTCTTCACCCAAATCAGAAAATATGCCTCCAAGAAGGATAGCCCTGCGCCCTGTCAGACGTGTTCCCCCAAGGCACTACGATCTCCTTCTTCTAAGGAATGATTTCGATCTCCTGTTTTATGGCCTGGGTCAAGACTGTATATACCTAGAGCGGGAACTCCATAGAATTGCTCGTTTCCTGAGGGCAATTCTGGAAAGGCTCAGAATGGATGGCCCTGACTGTTTTGCGGAGAAATTTTAACTTGTTGAGAGTCACCACTTAATTTTAAAAAGGAATTAAGAAACCTTTAGAGAGTTACTTCAAACGATTCAAAACAGAAAAATCATTTTAAGTTTTGAAGATTCCGAGTAAGTGGTTCCTATTAATGTTTTAGGAAGGTGTTAGGCACCTAAAACGTCCGCTAACTTGCGGTTATCCAGACTGTTTGAAAACATCTTTTGATTAACTTCGAAAAATCAATTTGTTGGAAAAATAGTTGATTAAGGAAAGAGTTTTTGCAAAATCAGTCTTTTAGCGACTTAGTTAGAGATTTAACTAGCTTCGCAAGAAAACACGTAAAACAAGTAAGCAAAAGGAAAAAAGGAAAGGGGAGAAGTACTGATTTAGGCCATTGGGCCTAAATCAATGAGACCTGTCCTAGTCTAATTGGGCTTTCGACCCATTTTCACCTGTCCTAATCTAGTTTTCGAATGTTTGGCTCGAATCTCGCTTCACTTGTAATAAATACAACTTTGGCTTCGAGGCCTAAATAAATAAACAATAATATAAATAAAGAAATAAAGAAATAAATAAATAAAGACAACAATACGAATGAATGAGAGAGAAAACGAGACTTTTAAATCCCTTAGCCACTTCAAGGAAACTTTAACCCATTTTTCTTCATTAGACTCTTCATAACCATGCGCTATATGATCGACTTTCAAAGTCTTCTAGAAAGTGCGCCTCAATGGCCCGTTGTGTAATGCAAGGAAAAAGAGTCTGATTGGACTCCCGAGCGAGTTCATACAAAGAAGAAAAAAAAGTAAAGAAATTAGTACCTATTCAAGAAGTGATACAAAAGGCAAAACATGTCCTCTAAACATAACATAAATATTAACTCATGTGATAAGGAAGAAAGTAGGAACTAACTCTAATAAAGGGAACCATCAGGTTCCCACTAAGGCAACATTAGCGGTGATTCAACACCCAGGTTATGGAAGATAAGAAACATGGAAAGAAAAAATTGATAAGATAAATAAATGGCGCGACGAATAATAAAAAATAATAGGAGGAACAAAAATTAGATCATAGACAGAAGGATACCGGAAAAGAAAACTGTAACTGAAGAAATGAGTTTGAACTATTTTTCAATTAAGAAAAGACAAAACTTCAACAACCAAATAAATGCAAAGGTTTAACAAAATGATAGAACTGCACCAAGGAAAATTCCACCAAAGTTTTATTAAAGGTAACTAAGGAACTAGAATGCATTTTACAAATTGATACTTACTGTCGCCATTACTATTATCATTATTTGAAACAAAATTATCAAGAGAATTTGTGAACTTGCATGTAAACTAGAAAATCATTGATATTACGAACTAAAGAAAATCGATCTTTACCCACACGAAGGTCATGTATACCGAGCCAAAGCTGAGTGAGAGAAGACCAAATTTGCGCATAACATATGAAAAACGTAATCAATAAATCAAGCTGAAAGTTGTGGGGTCTCTCAAATTGGAAAACAAAAGTAATATCAATCAAGGTTTGAGCAAACTAGCAACAAAAGGGAAATAGGTCCATATTGATGTTCGATAGAGAATGGTAAGGGTCAACACAAACTTTCGAGTTTTGACATGCACAATAAATTATTTCAACATTAGAATCTCATAGCCAAATAGGATTTTTACAAAAAATCCACACAAACACTTTATTAGGGCGATTCAGGTAAAAGAAACCATTTTACACCAACTTAAGCACAAACATCATACTTTTGAATTTGTGTGGACAGCATACAATGACAATCAGGTACATTATCTACTGGAATCAATAAGGAAAAAGGGAAATTATATAAGGCAGATTAAGAATATTACGAGTTGGGGCTTGACTTGATAGACAAGGCGAGCCTCAATGGCCCACTAAGAGATGCAAAGGGATAGAATCCATTCGGACTCCAAAATGGATTCACGTGCAAGGAAAAAGATAAATGAGATCAATACACATCCAGAATACCAAACGTCGCACAAATAAATGATATGATAGATCGATGGATGGATGAAAAAGGATCTGTGGTGGTCCCAAAATAAAATAAAAGGTAGCAAGTAAGATATGAATATACCAAGGAAAATAGGCATACATAACATAGTAAAGTCAAGCAATTAGGATTGTCACGAATTCATGAAAACATGTAAACCAAATTTTAGGATGGAGAAAGATATTTGAAACTAACTTCGCGGGTTTCAGTAAATATGAAGAGAAATGATAAGAAAAACACAACTTTTAAGGAAACAATCGAGAAAAGGAACATGTTTGGTCAAAGAATCACATAAAACCACATAGTCGAAACAAATGGACTTGAGAAAAACAACTTTCAGGTAATTTCTTTTGAAGTGGGGTGAACCAAATGCAAACTTTAATAAAGCTACACACTATTAATGAAAAAATACACTAGAGTTGGTAATTTAATCTCATAAGTAACTTACTCATGATGTCAAATAAGAAAGGAAACATCAAAAATGGAAACTTTAAAATAAGTTGAACAACCAGAAGGAGGAAAGGGAAAAACATTTAGAGCGACCCAAGCATAGATACCAACTCTGATTAAAACAAATCAGGGAAGCGCTCATCGAAACTTACGTTTGATATTAATATGCATAATGAAACCGTGAACAAACTGATAATTGAACCAGTTAAGAAGCTAGACAATAAGCATAACGACTCGATGGAAATAGCATGGTAATCACAGAAATCTTGTAGCATTCTACAACTAACAAAATCTCACACAATTACGATTAGGCTATTAGGACCGTATTGGCACAAGAACAACGAAGTCATCCAGAAGCAGTCAAATTGGAAACAGTTATTGATTCAGCAAAATAATGACTTATTATAAACTAATCCTACGACTTTCATCTCCATCCACATCTACTCCCACCACACCATATCACTAAAACTTATAACTTCAGGAGTTTAATCACACAAGTACATTATGTAGCTACAAAGTTCATAACTTTAGAGATTTAAACAAACAACATATCATGTCATTAAAAGCTTAGGATTTCAGAAGTTGGAAATGAAACAAAAATAATCAAAAATTAAACGGCATGGGCTATTACCTGTTTCGGTGCAGCAAAACAGTACTACGAGCTAACTTCGGATTTCCACCACCACCTGAAAGCTCAATACCGTCGTGAACACTCAACTAGCTGACTGTTTCTCCCTTTTTCTTTCTTATTTTTTCCTCTCCGAGAAAATTTTTGTCACCCTAAAAGAGATTTTCTACCTAGGTTTTTGAGTCCAAAATTTCTAATTCTTTTTGGACCCAAAAGTTTCCCAACCCCAGAATTTCCAACCCAAAAGGGAAGAAGAGAGAAAAAATCTCAAAATTTTCTTAGAAATATTTGAACCAAAATCGACCCCCCAGCCCAAAAAAAATTCCCTCTCTCCAGCTCAACAGTGAGCTCCTCTATATAGAAGTCAATCTGAGGGTAATTTAGGGATTCCTTTTCCAAAAGGAATTCAAAATTTGAACTCTGTATAAGGTTTTCCCATCCCCAACTTGTACCAAATTTGGGAGTGTTTTGAAGAATTTGAAAATCGAGAATATTGAGAAAACCAAATTTCCCTCCCCACCAATCAAAATTGCCCAAATATGTACCAAAATCGTACCGTTATCCCGAGATTCGCGGAGTTGGACGTTGGAGGACGACACCTAATCGATCTTCTAGAATTTTCTCGAGCCCTCTTCGCACAAACCCACGTGAAACGCGTGGAGAAGGGTCGGGTCATATTGATTTCAAGGTTTTTGGGTTGAGGTCGGTCAGATTCGGGTTGAGATGTTGGTGTTGTCGATGGATTTTGAGTTGTATGCGAATGTGGTCGATGTGGTGTCTATTACTGTTGTCTATTGTTCTTATTTGTTGCAGAGAAGATGTAGGTGAGTTGGGCCGGGTCATGGTGAGTTTGGATTGGGCCTGGGCGGTCTAATTGAGTTATTGGTGAAAGTGGGTTGGTGTGGTGTTTGGGCCAATGGAGCTGAAATTAGGTTACAAATTGAGTGGATTATGTAATTTGGGAATTTGGCCAATTCATTTAAGTTTTGGCCAAATTGAAAATCAATTGGCCAATTGCATCGCGATTGTAGCCAATTTGATTTCAATTATGGCCAAATCTAATAGATTGGCTAAATTAACTCAAAAATTGAAATGAATTTGATATCTCCTTTAACCCCGAGCTTCTGGATTCGATAAAATCAAGCACATATTTATCCAAATAAATTATTTTTGAGAATAAGTTATATTTAAATCAAGATTTTGATCATTACAATTTATTTTCAAGATAAGCCTTGACTAAAATCCGATATTTTGTAAAATAAATTTTTAAGTAACAAAATTATAAAATTTCGTATAATTGAACACGATAATATATAATCGCTACTTAAACTGACCAATTTACCCAAATAAATACTTTGAAAATCCTTTATTCAGATAAAATAAATGTTGTAATTTTATTTGAAAATCGAAGAAACTCTGAACTAAACTTAGTTATGGAGAGTAAAAATTAGGTGTCAACAACTTCCCCCTCCCTTTGGGTAGGGTGGATGCAAGTAACCCTGGACAATGGGAGGTTGACGTTCCTAATTTTTGTCCGACCACAAATTCATTTCTGAAAGAACTTGATTTTCGCACGAGTTTTGGAGTTATGGCCGAACCTCTGTATCAGGTTTCCTACATATGTCAGGTTTCATGAGAATTCAGGCCACTTGTAGTTCATAAATCTTGATTTTTTAGAAAATTCACCAGCTTATCTCAGTTTTAGAGTTTTTAATGAAAACGAGAAGCCGGGGAATAAAGGGATTTGGGGGGAGGTTGGGATGCAGTCGTGTTTTCTACATAGATCCCAGCCTACATATCCCCGAGACTCAGGGAATCAGACTGCTTGTAGTTCGACTCAATCGGTAGAAAAGATAGTCTTTTATTTCAGAATATCTTTGGCTCGGAATGAGTGACAAGTTGATCGAGTTGCGGAAAAGAGGCCTGTAACCTCTTAAACATGAATATGGGATCCTTCACATCCATAGGTAAGAACTTACCTGGACATAATTTCCAAAACTCTAAGTGTGTTGCCACCCGAATTTGAAAGAAAGAGAAGGTCACCCTAGGCATAGGTTTAGAAATATCCTAAAGGTATAGCTGAAACCAGAATATCCTGAAATACCCACATGACTTCTAACAGGGGTGTGGTTGGATGGTGGTGGTGATCATCCTTTAGTTCGCGTCCAAAGAGTTTGGCGTCCCTTTTTAGACTATGTCTCGTTTTGCTGCTAAGAAAGAGCTTCACGTTGTGTTGCGTCCTATTTGAAGTCGTCTGTACCTGTGGTTTTGATTTGAGATTTTCATCCTCTCGGATGCTCTCGACAATGATTCAAGAAAAACGTGTTAGTGCTAAACATAATTCACGAAAGAGGTATGTAGTCTTTTACCATATCTTCACGTAAGTTATGGCCTGAAAAGAAGAGTCATCTCTTCATGTACCTATTTAGAATGGAATAACTGGCAATAACAAACACAACAACCCTCTTGGTTGTTGTATAATTATGACATTTGTCGGTTGAATATGCCTTCAAAGTGGGGTGGCCCTTTTGGACATCGGCGATACTTTATGCAGAACGGTCCCTGCAACCGTGTAATCTTGTGCTGGTGTGGCAACCCTTTTGGTTACCTACATCACTTGTTGTATGTGGAATGATAACCTCCCCGGTTATATCCGATGATCGATTTATAAATTTCCTTTAAATTATCAATCTTTGGATAATCTTGCGCATTATTTGATATTGGATATGAGGCGACTTACAGATATCCTTTGAATTTCTAGCTTTTAGGTAATCCTACACATTATCCGACTTTTAATAAGATATGGTTTACAAATATCCCTCCAATCGCTAGCTTTCAGGGGTTCCTGCACATCATCCGACCTTGGATACAATATGACTTATAGATAATCTCTCAAATTGTTAGTCTTTGGGTAATCCTGCGCATAATTGATCTTGGATATGACGCGGCTTATATAGAATCCTTCGACGTATCAATTTGATAATCTTGCATATTCTCCGGTAAGGATTTAGTTGCGACTTATGGATAACCTTTGAACTATCGACTTTTGGGCGATCTTGCACACTATCCGGTTAGGATGTTGTTGTGGCTTACAGATGACCTACAGGCTATCAACTCATAGGTGATCTTGCACACTATCCTATTTCAAATAATATGACTTATATATGACCCTCAAATTGTCAATTTCTAGGAAACCTTATATATCATTCATCCTTAGATAACGACTTAAAGACGTCCCTTCAAATCATGTGCTCTCGATGCATTCAGATGCTGATTCATAAAATAATGAGATATCCTCGATGCCAGCTTTTCTGTCTAGCGTGTCAATAGTTATTAAATGATGATATTCTCGACGCCAGCATTTCTGTCTAGCGCATCAACAGATATTGAATGCCTTCTGGGGCGATGGTATGAGATGGCCTTTGCTGCAATAATATGTGATGGCCCTTGAGGCAACGCCTTGCGGCAATGATATGAAATGGCCCTTGGGGCAATGCCTTGTGGCAATGATATGTAATAGCCCTCTTGCGGCAATGATATGTAATGGCCCTTGGGGCAACGCCTTGCGGCAATGATATGTAATGTCCCTTAGGGCAACTCCTTGTGGCAACGATATATAATGGCCCTTGAGGCAATGATAAAAATAATTTTACCTGAATTCATCTGTCATCGTCTTGCTTTCTACATGTACCTGTGCTTAAGGTAGGCGATTAGTAGACACAAATTCGCTTTTGCTAGCGACTATTTTTAGGAAACTTCTAAATACAATATTTGTAAAGAAGACTAGGAGCTTTTGTTTGTCGCTTGTGATCTCAAGAAATGAGATGGACAAATCAAAAGGTCCTCAATAAATAGTTGTTAACCCATTTTTAAGGCTACCCTAAAATACCGTTCTTGGGCATTAATGATTTGTTGTGGCTCCTAATTTGCTCGGGTATTTTTGAAAGAGACTCTCATTTTTGTGTATTGATCCCTGCATCCACAGAAAAATGATTAGTTTGAAAGAAATTACTCCATGTTGACCTTATTCGATCCTCGATTTGCTCCTTGCTATCTCTTGGGCATTCCATCATATTGGGACTTCTACCCTGACACTCCATCCCAAATGATGTCTAGGCAAGTATTAAATAAGTGAGTTGTAAGATTTTTGAAAATAGTCTTAAATTTTTGAAAATAATTTCAAAAACTTCTGTAAAACTTTAGAAAATCTCTGTCAGTCATGTCATGTACTATCTCAACGAACGTCTTCCTCGTGGTTTTGACTATATCCGATGGATGGTTTCCAAAACTCATGATCATTGTTGGAGGTTTTCCTCAAATAGTTCTATCATAGCCAAAAATTAAGTCTCCCCAGACTTTGTTATAGTCGATGGCTTCCAAAGCTTGACTTTAACCTCTGGTGCTGGGGAATTTGGAATATGTTTTGGCATTTGGTGGAAATTTTGAGGTCTTCCTCAAAATTTCTACCCCAGTTTAAAGTTGTTTGAGATGATACCAATCCGGATGGGTCTGAAGTCTCTGCTGATCTTCATTCTCTTTGTTGGATGTCGATCTTCTCTTGTGAATTTCGAGATTCCTTCTCAAAAATTCTGTCCCAGTTTCCATTTCCTGGGGTTATATGACCGAGCCGTTGGGGTGCCTACGTATCCCGTTGAAGCAGGAATCAGGTCAAACATAGTTCAGGACTACGCTAAGGATATATAGAAAAATCTAATGGGTTGACCGAAGCCAACATAGGCCGCCTACGTATCCCTTTTTCGGGAATTTAGGTCAAACATAGTTCGTACTACGCTAAGGATATATAGAAAAATCTAATGGGTTGACCGAAGCCGACATAGGCCACCTACGTATCCCGTTGAAGCAGGAATCAGGTCAAACGTAGTTTAAAATACGCTAAGGATATATAGAAAAATCTAATGGGTTGAATGAAGCCGACATAGGCCGCCTACGTATCCCTTTCTTCGGAATTCAGGTCAAACGTAGTTCGTACATAAACTCATAATGACCCTAAAAATACTTTTACCCATCTTACTAGGATATAAATAAGTACTTCTATGGATGACATGACATTTGCATTGCGTTTGTCTTGATAGAGAAAAGGATCAAATGTCCAATGGAGTCATCGCCTTCCTAGTTAACCACTTCGGTTTCCTCTAGATTAGGCTTCTTTGATTCTCAAACTCTTTGACTCTTCTGTTGACTGTTCTAGGGCTACCATTATGTTGCTTCTTGACATGACATGACAATGGCAGGTTTTAAGTTACTGTTATACGACGGGCGATGAGTCATGAGTGGAGTGGAGGTCCAATTCAATAATGTTTCCTCCAATTAATCTTCCATGATTCCGATTGTCTTGGAAAATTCTTTCCTCATATTTTCCCTTATTCCATCCTCAAGTCTATCGCTTAAAAGGTTGAAAAATGATTGGTAGAGTCCAGTTTTACTACTAGTCATTTTTCTTTTCCTGTAACAAAGCTATAGTCAAGAAGCGGATCTCTTATTCATTTTGATTTGGTGAAGTAGGGTCATTTTGTGCCAACACAGAGTAGTTTCTATTACCTGCAAAGTAAAAACAACTCAAATGCTGACGTGTTAGATTCTGTTAGTAATAAGTAAAGCAAGATGATTAGGTAGGAAGTAAACACATAGAGTTGTTTCTCATCTCATGCGAATTGATCCATGAAATAATGATGACTCGAGGATTTCAATGAACAGGATTTTGTTCAATGATATGGATAGGTGGAATTTGTCGGGAAGGTTCAACTCTTCTTCTTCCTTCAAGAAAGTAGAGGACAACAGAGCTTTTGGAGATATGGGCCGGACCGAAAGATTGCCTACGTATCTCACAGAGGAGAAATCAGGCCCTACGTAGTTCGAAACTATAACAACTTTTTCTGATTCTAAATTCAACTTTCCTAAAATGGTAGCGATCATTTTGGAAGTTTTAAGAATGACTACGTACTTTTCTGAGAAACTTGTGAGACTTGGAGTACTTTTACTTGTGAGACTTGGAGTACTTTTAGTTGGACTTTTGTATAGTGAGGTATATTTCTGCCTAGAGATGTTCTATGGAAAATGGGATTGGATTAGTTCGCCTTTGATTCGAATCAACATAACACGTATAAGCACATAAATAGTTATATTACACAGGCATATTGTAATAAACGTGCATCCTAATTAGGTAACCCTTTTGAGACAAAGGTTTGGGCCTTACGAATTTTGAAGAAAAAATATATGCTTGCTTAAGGTCGATCCAATATCCCCTAACTTTTATAGACACTAAAAGGGCATAAATACCTACAAAAGATAACGAAAGAGGGATACAATCTTTAGGGAAAGGGAAATAACATGAAACAAGATACGTTCCCACACAGGGGATAAAAAATACTAATTCCTGAGTGCTTCTTCTATCAGTCTTCCCCTTCTTAGCTTTATCCATTTCTTATATTGGTGGCATACGTTGACGTTCAAACTGTTCCTTAAATTCAACCTCCCAAATTGATCAGTTTCTTGCTTAACTTGCTTCAATTCTTCTTACGAAAGTAAGCAAATCAAGCTTTTTCCTGACCCCCAAAGGATAATGGATTGAATTAGACAGACATACATTTTCTTCAACACATAAATATGGTTCGTCTATAATTAACTCGGGGTCAATAGATGCAGGGCAGGTTTTCAAATGGGCCCACTACCCCGCTCGGGTATTGGGTCGTCCTAGGCTCATGCCTAAAATAGGGTTTTGGTTTCGTTCTATCCTAGGTGTCTAGAGTAGGTTTGAACATTGATTCTCAAGCGGACAACTTGAGTTTGAAAATACAAACAGCCATCAGATGACTCACGTGCTAATAAACTATTTGTATTTCCAACACATTTTTGGAATTGATCAATAGGGGTCGGGATACCCACGAAACCCCAAAACAGTTCAAATAATGTAGGAACATGCCATGAGATGCGATAATTAAACTCTACAGAATCGAAACACATAAACACATAAACAGTTAATCAAAAGACAAAATCAAACATTTGGTTAGAACCTAGTTAAAAGTCCCCAGCAGAGTCGCCATTTCTGTTTTGCGGAGAAATTTTGACTTTTGAAAAAGAGTCGCCACTTAATTTTGAAAAGGAATTAAGAAACCTTTAGAGAGTTACTTCAAATGATTCAAAACAGAAAAATCGTTTTAAGTTTTAAAGATTCCGAGTAAGTGGTTCCTATTAACGTTTTAGGAAGGTGTTAGGCACCTAAAACGTCCGCTAACTTGCGGTTATCCGGACTGTTTGAAAACATCTTTTGATTAACTTCGGAAAATCAATTTGTTGGAAAAATAGTTGATTAAGGAAAGAGTTTTTGCAAAATCAGTCATTTAGCGACTTAGTTAGGGATTTAACTAGCTTCGCAAGAAAACACGTAAAACAAGTAAGCAAAAGGAAAAAGGAAAAGGGGAGAAGTAGTGATTTAGGCCATTGGGCCTAAATCAATGAGACCTGTCCTAGTCTAATTGGGCTTTCGACCCATTTTCACCAGTCCTAATCTAGTTTTCGAATGTTTGGCTTGAATCTCGCTTCACCTGTATTAAATACAACTTTGGCTTCGAGGCCTAAATAAATAAACAATGAAATAAATAAAGGAATAAATAAATAAAGACAACAATATGAATGAATGAGAGAGAAAACGAGACTTTCAAATCCCTTAGCCACTTCAAGGAAACTCTAACCCATTCTTCTTCATTAGACTCTTCATAACCATGCGCTATGTGATCGGCTTTCAAAGTCTTCTAGAAAGTGCACCTCAATGGCCCGTTGTGTAATGCAAGGAAAAGGAGTCTGATTGGACTCCCGAGCGAGTTCATTCAAAGAAGAAAAAAAGTGAAGAAATTAGTACCTATTCAAGAAGTGATACAAAAGGCAAAACATGTCTTCTGAACATAACATAAATATTAACTCATGTGATAAGCAAGAAAGTAGGAAATAACTCTAATAAAGGGAACCATCAGGTTCCCACTAAGGCAACATTAGCGGTGATTCAACACCCAGGTTATGGCAGATAAGAAACATGGCAAGAAAAAATTGATAAGATAAATAAATGGCGCGACGAATAATAAAAAATAATAGGAGGAACAAAAATTAGATCATAGACAGAAGGATACCGGAAAAGAAAACTGTAACTGAAGAAAAGAGTTTGAACTATTTTTCAATTAAGCAAAGACAAAACTTCAACAACCAAATAAATGCAAAGGTTTAACAAAATGATAGAACTGCACTAAGGAAAATTCCACCAAAGTTTTATTAAAGGTAACTAAGGAACTAGAATGTATGTTACAAATTGATACTTACTGTCGACTTTACTATTATCATTATTTGAAACAAAATTATCAAGAGAATTTGTGAACTTGCATGTAAACTAGAAAATCATTGATATTATGAACTAAAGAAAATCGATCTTTACCCACACGAAGGTCATGTATACCGAGCCAAAGCTGAGTGAGAGAAGACCAAATTTGCGCATAACATATGGGAAACATAATCAATAAATCAAGCTGAAAGTCGTGGGGTCTCCCAAATTAGAAAACAAAAGTAATATCAATCAAGGTTTGAGCAAACTAGCAAGAAAATGGAAAGAGGGCCATATTGATGTTCGATAGAGAATGGTAAGGGTCAACACAAACTTTCGAGTTTTGGCGTGCACAATAAATTATTTCAACATTAGAATCTCATAGCCAAATGGGATTTTTACAAAAAATCCACACAAACACTTTATTAGGGCGATTCAGCTAAAAGAAACTATTTTACACCAACTTAAGCACAAACATCATACTTTTGAATTTGTGTGGACAACATACAATGACAATCAGGTACATTATCTACTGGAATCAATAAGGAAAAAGGGAAATTATATAAGGCAGATTAAGAACATTACGAGTTGGGGCTTGACTTGATAGACAAGGTGAGCCTCAATGGCCCACTAAGAGATGCAAAGGGATAGAATCCATTCGGACTCCAAAATGGATTCACGTGCAAGGAAAAAGATAAATGAGATCAATACACATCCAGAATACCAAACGCCGCACAAATAAATGATATGATAGATCGATGGATGAAAAAGGATTTGTGGTGGTCCAAAAATAAAATAAAAGGTAGCAAGTAAGATATGAATATACCAAGGGAAATAAGCATACATAACATAGTAAAGTCAAGCAATTAGGATTGTCACGAATTCATGAAAACATGTAAATCGAATTTTAGGATGGAGAAAGATATTTGAAACTAACTTCGCGTGTTTCAGTAAATATGAAGAGAAATGATAAGAAAAACACAACTTGTAAGCAAACAATAGGGAAAAGGAACATGTTTGGTCAAAGAATCACATAAAACCACATAGTCGAAACAAATGGACTTGAGAAAAACAACTTTCAGGTAATTTCTTTTGAAGTGGGGTGATCCAAATGCAAACTTTAATAAAGCTACACACTATTAATGGAAAAATACACTAGAGTTGGTAATTTAACCTCATAAGTAACTTACTCGTGTTGTCAAATAAGAAAGGAAACATCAAAAATGAAAACTTTAAAATAAGTCGAACAACCAAAAAGAGGAAAGGGAAAAACATGTAGGGCGACCCAAGCATAGATACCAACTCTGATTACAACAAATCAGGGAAGTGCTCATCGAAACTTACGTTTGACATTAATATGCATAATGAAATCGTGAACAAACTGATGATTGAACCAGTTAAGAAGCTAGACAATAAGCACAATGACTATGGAAAGAATATCGACTCGATGGAAATAGCATGGTAATCACAGAAATCTTGTAGCATTCTACAACAAACAAAATCTCACACAATTACGATTAGGCTATTAGGACCGTATTGGCACAAGAACAACGAAGTCATCCAAAAGCAGTCAAATTGGAAACAATTATTGATTCAGCAGAATAACGACTTATTATAAACTAATCCTACGGCTTTCATCGCCATCCACAGCTACTCCCACCACACCATATCACTAAAACTTATAACGTCAGAAGTTTAATCACATAAGTACATTATGTAGCTACAAAGTTCACAACTTTAGAGATTTAAACAAACAACATATCATGTCATTAAAAGCTTAGGATTTTAGAAGTTTGAAATGAAACAGAAATAATCAAAATTAAACGGCATGGGCTATTACCTGTTTCGGTGCAGCAAAACAGTACTACGAGCTAACTTCGGATTTCCACCACCACCTGAAAGCTCAATACCGTCGTGACCACTCGACTAGCTGACTGTTTCTCTCTTTTTCTTTCTTATTTTTTCCTCTCCGAGAAAAGTTTTGTCACCCTAAAAGAGATTTTCTACCTAGATTTTCGAGTCCAAAATTTCTAATTCTTTTTGGACCCAAAAGTTTCCCAACCCAAGAATCGTCAACCCCAGAATTTCCAACCCAAAAGGGAAGAAGAAAAAAAAATCCCAAAATTTTCTTAGAAATATTTAAACCAAAATCAACCCCCCAGCCCAAAAAAAATTTCCTCTCTCCAGCTCAACAGTGAGCTCCTCTATATAGAAGCCAATCTGAGGGTAATTTAGGGATTCCTTTTCCAAAGGAAATTCAAAATTTAAACTCTGGATAAGGTTTTCCCATCCCCAACTTGTATCAAATTTGGGAGTGTTTTGAAGAATTTGAAAATCGAGAATATTAAGAAAACCAAATTTCCCTCCCCACCAATCAAAATTGCCCAAATATGTACCAAAATCGTATCGTTATCCCGAGGTTTGCGGAGTTGGACATTGGAGGATGACAACTAATCGATCTTCTAGAATGTTCTTGAGCCCTCTTCGCACAAACCCGCGTGAGACGCGTGGAGAAGGGTCCGGTCAGATCGATTTCAAGGTTTTGGGGTTGAGGTCGGTCGGATTTGGGTTGAGATGTTGGTGTTGTCGATGGATTTTGAGTTGTACGCGAATGTGGTCGATGTGGTGGCTATTACTGTTGTCTATTGTTCTTGTTTGTTGCAGAGAAGATGTAGGTGAGTTGGGCCGGGTCATGGTGAGTTTGGATTGGGCCTGGGTGGTCTAATTGAGTTATTGGTGGAAGTGGGTTGGTGTGGTGTTTGGGCCAATGGAGCTGAAATTAGGTTACAAATTGAGTGGATTATGTAATTTGGGAATTTGGCCAATTCATTTAAGTTTTGGCCAAATTGAAAATTAATTAGCCAGTTGCATCGCGATTGTAGCCAATTTGATTTCAATTATGGTCAAATCTAATAGATTGGCTAAATTAAGTCAAAATTTGAAATGAATTTTATATCTCCTTTAACCCCGAGCTTCTTGATTCGATAAAATCAAGCACATATTTATCCAAATAAATTATTTTTGAGAATAAGTTATATTTAAATCAAGATTTTGATCATTACAATTTATTTTCAAGATAAGCCTTGACTAAAATCCGATATTTTGTAAAATAAATTTTTAAGTAACAAAATTATAAAATTTCGTATAATTGAACACGATAATATATAATCGCTACTTAAACTGACCAATTTACCCAAATAAATACTTTGAAAATCCTTTATTCAGAGAAAATAAATGTTGTAATTTTATTTGAAAATCGAAGAAACTCCGAACTAAACTTAGTTATGGAGAGAAAAAATTAGGTGTCAACACTGACTACATCACCTCCCCAGCATCCCCGTGAAATCTGTTGTTTAGTTTTTTATTTTCTTTTATGTTTATTAGTTTTTATTTTGTGTTCATTGCAGAAGAAGTTTTCTTATAGGATTGTTGTTAGAAGAAAACTTCTTCTTATTTTGCTTGTTCTGGCCGATGTGCCAATGCTTTGAATGTAAAAATCCTATGATTATGCAATGAACAAAGAATTTCTATTTACAAATTGAATTTTCCTCTTTTTTGTTATTGTTATTTTTTGTGTTAGAATCTGTAGTGAATGCATCTATAAAAACAAATCACATAAACAGTTTCTCATCGATCACATAAAGAGTCTATCCTCGATCACATAAAGAGTCTATCCTCGATCACATACTTTGTCTATCATCGACCCGACATAGTAGTCGATCATCGATCATGTGAATCGATGGAGCAGCAGTTAAATTAAAATAGATAATACTAACAAATTTTGGGGGCTGATGGAATAAAATAATTAAATTAAAAATAATTTAAACTGATAATAACATATTTTGGGCTAGTGGAATAAAATAATTAAATTAAAAATAATTTAAACTAATAATAACATGTTTTGGGCTGTTGGAATAAAAAAATTAAATTAAAAATAATTTAAACTGATAATAACAGGTTTTGGGCAGTTGGAATAAAATAATTAAATTAAAAATGATTTAAACTGATAATAACATATGCTGGGGCTGATGGAATAAAATAATAAAATAAAAAATGATTTAAATAGATAATCTTGAACTGTTGGTGATTTAAATTAAAAATGATATAAACAATAATTTTATTTTTTGAAACTGGGGAATAAAGTTAATAAACCGTCGTAGATCATGACCAACGTCATCCATCAACTAGATACTACAATATACCATAGACTGGTATGGTCTATCGTAGACCTACACTGTACGAGTGCATCGACGGATCTCTTAATTAGGTGTAGACCACTGTGATCTACGTAGACTGATATAGACCAACACTTGGATGTTGTTTAAAAGAGAATAAATAAATTAAAGTTAAATGTAGGGTGAGTTTCTACACATGTGAGGGAGTGTAAACAAGTCACACAATCATATTAGAGGTTATACAAATTAGGGGTGGTGTATTAAGGAGTGTGTGGATGGGTAGTGGTTGAATGTTCAATAGCCTAAGGGTAATGTTTTTTAAAGCACAAGTATGTTTTGTGGATGTATTTTGTATCTGATGACTACACATTCCACATACTCCTTAAATGACCACCCCAAATCAAAAGATTAAGTGGAATGGATAGTGGTTGGACAAAATATATCCACAAAACATACTTATGCTTTGAGAAACATTACTCTTAGGAGATTGAACATGCAACCACTACCCATCCACACACTCCTTAATACAATACCCCTAATTTGTATAACCTCTAATATGATTATGTGACTTGTTTACACTCCCTCACATGTGTAGAAACCTAACCTACATTTATTTTTAATTTATTTATTCTCTTTTAAACAACATCCAAGTGTTGGTCTATATCAGTCTACGTAGATTACATTGGTCTACGCCTAATTAAGAGATCCGTTGATGCACTCGTACAGGTGTAGGTCTACGATAGACCATACCAGTCTACAGTATATTTAGTATCTAGTTAATGGATGACGTTGGTCATGATCTACGACGGTCTATTAACTTTCACCCCCAGTTCCAAAAAATAAAATTACCGTTTCAACGGTAACAAACGGCTAATTTTACACTTAACAAACTGCTAAAAAGAGTTTAATTTGTCATTGTGGGAATACGGCTGTCTTGAGGACGTCACGCACGGACTCAAATCCAGGTCGTAAATTTTATAACTGTGCAATTGCGAAGGTGAGTCGTGTATGTCATTTTCATAATGTTAAGTTAATCATTATGTAATTATAATTTATTTTCTAGGATAATGGTGCATGCTCATTTTTTAAATGGCTCGATGAGCTATCACCTCCAAGCAGTCCATCAACGTTGAGTCCGGGACGCGACACATCAAATTTTTGTGGCTCCGCAAAATTTAATCTACTAAAAGGCTCCAAGAATGCGAAGAAAATAGAGATTTTCTTATGAATTTGATCAAAGAAACCGAAGAACAAAGGGAACACCTTAAAGTATTGCTACATGACACCCAAATACAGAGGTATCAACTAAAACAAAAATTAATTTTGGCCAAAGAAAGAGAGAATGGCCTAAAAATGATGTTGTGTTTTATAATGCTAGTATTCATTCTTTGGAATAGTGTAACATGGATGTAGTGATATTGAATAAATAATAATACTTCTATTTTTCTACAATGTTAACACTGTTTTTGATAGAATCATAGTCGATCAATCAACACATCAACTTAAAATGGAGCAGTATGGTAATGATAGACTATGAAAGAAGTATACGAAAGATTAGCTAAACATTCTATGAAATTAAAGAGAGTTTCAAATATCCTACCAAACAGATCATTCAACACATTAACAATAAAATAATTCAAATGTTTTTTTCAAAAAATTTCCTCCTCATCAGCATAGGTGTTGTTGATTTCATCAACGATATCCATGAACCCATCTTGTTTTTCATCCCCACCTTCTTTTTTTCCTTCACCTTCAACAACTGCTTCTTTCTGACCTTCCTTTTCTTCCTCAGCTTTTTTTTTCTTCCCCTTTAGTAGCTTCTTCTTCTTTTTCACCAGCTGCAGCTTTTTCAGCTTCTTCTTTGTTAGCTTCTTCTTCTTCATCAGCTGCTGCTCCTATTTTTTCAGCTTTTTCTTTTTTCCTTGGATTCTTTAACTACACCTCCTCCTTTTTCCTTGCCTTTTTCTTCAACTGCTGCTGCTGCTTCTTTTTCAAATTTTCCTTCTTCAGTTGCAGCTGTTTTTTTTACACTTTCTTCTTGGCTCTTGTCTTCTTTTATTTTTCTTCTTCGTCCTTCTTTTCTTCTTATTTTTTCTCTTCCGCCACAATAGAGGCCAACTCATCTATTTTGCTCATTTCTTCTTCTTCTTCTTCATTCCTCTCCGATTCATGAAGGTCCACATGAACTGTATCATCATATTACCAAGTGTTACTGATATTTAAAGCTGAAAATTCATTAATAACATCAATTATTGAATGAAGTTACCTCGCTTGTGTTGTCGTTCATCCTGTTCTTTTTTCTTCAGTATTTTCTCTCTAATATAGGCAGCAATATCCAACACTGTTTCCTCGAGCGCAGCAACACGCTTATGAAGATCCTCGGGGAATGAGGTACCTACTGTATAGTTGGAGGTGCTCGGAGTATCATCATCATCAACGCGTATTTCAACGGGGTTACCACCCAAATCCCCGTCATCATCACTGTCCTTACTTGAAATAAGGATAGTCACCCCTTCTAACTCTTTTTTTAAGCCATCGAGGACGTTATTCTTCACCTCGTTTGTATATGGCTAAAAGGTAATCATATAATCCATCTTCGTCTCACGAACAGTAGGGATGATGTACGGGTGCACGTTCTACAAAATATCAATTAATAATTATATAACATTCGATGCAACAGTAGTATTATTATTGCATAATAAAAAATAAGTTCATACCTCGTTAAATTTTTCTTTGTACTTGAATGGGTCGCCTTCGATTATCTGGTCACTTTTTGTAGTGTGCCATCTAAGGATGCGGGAAATGGAAAAGGGCTCATCCACTGATTTTTCAGCAAATTTTTCAAGATGAGGAAAGGCCTCGTACATCCAAACCTGTAATCAGTACAACAGAGAAAAAGAACTCAGAGTCTATGACAGAGTATAAATAAAACAAGAATCTACGATAAACTAACTAAAGGGTTTATGGTAGATACCATGAATGCCCAGGAAAATTCGAATAGAGCATAGGATGTCTTCTGCTTCTCATCAAATACTTCCCTCTACTTCTTCAAGTCACTTTTCTTCTTCAGATAGTCCAGGGTCAGTTGAAATGTCTCTTCCCCCCACGGATAATTCTCGAAGAAACTCAAAGAATCTACCATTCAAATCAGTTTCGTGTCGACAAACTTCGTCGAATCTTTTGCAAGCAACATGGTGTGCAAGAACCATAGTAAACAACACTTAAACTTATGGTCCTAGTTCAGCTTATTCCCTCTGATCAAGTGTAACAAGTTGTCCGCCGTAATGTTTTTGTTTTTTGTCACCTTAAAGCAAAAATGCTCCCCCTTGTCTAACACCTTGTTCATTTTTTATTCACTGGGGTTTGATGAGCAGTTCAGCCCCGTGATCAAACAAATTCTTTCAATCCAAAACAGACAAGCTTGTTGTTAACATAGAACCACATCTCATGACACATCTTATCCCTCTTGACGCGTCGCAACAACAAATAATGGACCAACTGCCCATTGAACTTGAGATGTTCGGACAGGTTTCTCAGGTGTTCGAAACAGGACCGCTTGAATCTTTTCTTCAACTCCTGGTCGATAAGAACTTGCTTAAATTCTCAATAAGCAGTCATTCTTGATCTGACCGATATCTTCGCCGGTAAAGATCCGACCTCGTCCATTATCGTTCGAAGGTCATACCGCTCCACGAAAATGAACCTTGACAAACTTGGCACGGACAAGGCATCATTGTTCCCATCATCACTGTTTCTCCCACTTCCCTCGCTCTCTTCACTGTCACCACTAACATTGCGCTCGGGAAAGACATCTTCACTAGACTCGGCGTAGTCGCTTATCTCTTTTAAATCTGGATCAGATTCGGACACTTCCTCGTCAATTTTATTTCTTTTTGAGACATTTTCAGTTGCCTCGACTTTTCTTTTTCTACTGCTACCAGCTTTGCCTTTAGGATGGATGGTTTTTTTTATCCATTTTCAACGTAATCTACACCTGCAGAACAAATCTCCCATTTTAAGTTCATATACCACAAGTCTATCAATAGAAATAAGTCAATGCTCAAATGAACCCCCCCCCCCCCCCCAAAAAAAAATACATATAAAGAAATACCCCACCAAAATCCAACATGGAGTATAAAATCAAACTAGTGCACCTAATCAAACTAATTAGCTATTAATCTTTCAATTTTCACTATTTCAACCATCATATTTTAAAAGAATTTCATACGTCTAAAAGTTTATTTCAATCTAGGGCATTCTGATTTCATAGACCACCTGATGATTTCATAGACCACTGGTCTACGGATAGAAACAGGCGACTGTTGGAATCAAACTTCCAAAATAACTCTTCAAATAACGATTATCCCACCATTCAACCATCAAACAGTTCACTCCAAGCATCAATAACTGTGAATCAAAATCCAACATGCAATATCGAAACACGACAATTGCTAAAAATCAAACCACTGCTCCTAATCGAACTAATTAGCTATTAATCTTTCAATTTCCACTATTTAGGCAATCATTTTTTAAAAGAATTTCATACGTCTAAAAATTTATTTCAATCTAGGGCATTCTAATTTCATACACCACGAGTTGATTTCGTAGACCACGGGTCTACGGACAGAAACAACTTACTGTTCGAATCAAACTGCCAAAATAACTCTTCAAATAATGATTATCCCACCATTCAACACTTCTTTGCTAAAAAAAAACGGAAATAAACCAAAACTCCTTAATCAACCAAATTCGAAAAAAAAAAATTCCTACATCACTACGAATCGATTAGCAAAGAAACCTGTTTAAATGGATCTACAAATGATCGAAACATGATTTTAACTAACCTTATGAAGCAAAAATGACCTCTTAGCAGCTGCAGAAGAAGGAAAAATAAAAATGGTGTTTGGGGAGAACTGTTCTTCAAGCGGGAGTTGGAAAAAATTTAAGAGGAGAGAGAAGATTTTTTTTTTTTATATTGGAAGAAGTTGATAGGTGTTAGTGTATTATGTTAAATTTGTAGATGGGTGTTAGTGTATTATGTTAAATTTATAAAGTTAGAAAAATGATACAATGGTCCCTTGGCCCACATGTGGGCCAACTTTTTCACCTTTTTTTACACTTTTTATACCCTAATCCTAAAAAATAATTCAAAAAGAAATTTAGTGTCCCTTTGACTAAATAGTTTTGAGAATGGTAGCTTTTGGCAATTTTTCCCCAGTTTAGATGTCATCACGACCTTGACTTTTTGGGTCGTGACATGGAGAATGTAGGATTAGTAAAGTAGCTTTCATATTCTGTTGTCCTAATTTCTTAAAAAAATTCCTCCCACTTTCTTAAAAAAAATGGAAAACATCGATGAAGTTGATGCAGACTTCCTTGCAAAATGTAAATTTCCTCTAAAATATAAACAATACTTAGAATTTACCTAAATTTAACGAAGAATATATATTGATTGTAAAATCAAAATTACCAGTCACTTGAGCTAGCTTTCATCCACATAGAAAAAGTAAATTCAACAAAATGTACAACAACAACATATGCACCCAAAAATTCTCCATCTCGGCCTTCGATTTCCTTAGTGAAAAGTTCCTTTATTTCTATCTCTACACTATAGTCGGATGCTGATACATTTTCATATTGTCTACGGTCTCCTATACCTCTCTATAAATTTCGAGAGCATTAAGGAGTGGCGGAAGAGTTGAATTCGCAGTTTTATTAATCACAACATCGTACCTCCCGGTGCCAATTCCCGGAGACACTGTGTATATTGTCGTTGTTGACAAATAGATGGGAGACACAGGTCCATAAAACAAGTTGCCATTGACATAAATGTTGAATTCCCTTATTTGTGCCACCTGCAATTCCAAGACTTCCGCGAAATGCAAGTACATGTAATACTTGTCCGTCATATTTTCCGCAATCCACGCAAAGGACACCGAGTCACCGGTCGCGATCAGGGGATCGGGTGTCACGGCCGTGCTCATCACCACGGACGGTACTCGATAACTGTTTCCACGTACCTCTTGTGTTGTATTAATAATTGCCTTATTGTCCCATTGAAATGGCATCCAAATTCTATCGTACGCATCATCGCTGTACCTGTTTTGTATTTAACTGTACACATCATATATCACATTATTTAAAAGCTAATAGTAACTAATAAGTACAGCTAATTTTCTACAACAAGAATTAATGGATGGATAATCTGCAAAAGATAGTATTGACCTAAATAATCTAATAGTGTCAAAGAGTAAGTTATATGTATTGTTAGTGTAAAATATATCTATACCATCAAGACGCCCAAAGGATATCTACAGGTAAAGATGATTTTATGCGATAAAATCATGTACATTAATTTTTTTTTATTTCAATGTATATAAGTTAAACTTATATGTGTCATAACAATATGATCTTAATATAGCATACGGAAATCTTGATCTTCTAAAGTTAGAAAAGATTGAGCAAACGTACCTATAGGATTGATTGGTTAAGGAACCAAGGTTGAGACGTGCATAAAGTTCCAATGAACTAGTATTTAGCACTGTTCGGTATGTGGTAACATTCAAAGGCCTTAACTCTAAGGCTGAAATAAATGGAGTACTTGTAGTATCTGTTTTGACAAGGCAAACAGCTATGGAATCATTGGAAGGTGTGTGTATAATATCCTTCCTAATTGGTATAGAAGCATTAGATATTGTAACTGTGTCCCAATAATTTTCCCCAATGTGAAGATCAAAAACTGGCAATTTACCATCTCCATCATAATCTCCATAGAGAAAACTTGCCCTTATCAAGTATTTGCCGAATTTCCCTTGTGCAGGGGTTAAAGTGTAGCAATTTTTAGTCCCTATTGGAAAGCTTGTAAGTGTGAGAAATTGCCTTTCTAGGGCATTGGTTTGGTATATAGGTGATATGCTTTTGTTGACTCCACCGCTGATATAACCTACATCTGAAGTGTATGATAGTCCTGTTATTATATCTGTATAGTTGGAACCTGCTGATATTCCACAATCTATGCTTATGAATCCTGTAAAAGATGGACATAAAACAGAACTTAAGAACTAAACTGGGAAAACAAATACATATATACTATGTGCAGATCAGTCAGAGACAGATTTAGAATTTTAAGTTTGTGGTTTCAGTACAATCCATTTTGCTTTAATGTGTTCTAGAACATAATTTATACATATTAAGCAGTGACTGATGCAGCTTTATGTAATTGGATTCATCTCAATTCAGTAGTTTCAGCCCGCAGTGTAGCTTCATGTGTTCACTAGAATTGAAACAAATAGTCGAGATGTGTCCATAATAATTTCAAAAATATAATTAGTTTAAATTTAAAAACCTTAAAATATTGAATCCATAAAATTTAAATCCTAAATCCGCCGCTACATTAAATGATTTTTTATGACAGATGTAGAATATGAGCCAAAACTACTACGTTTTGCCGACTCGTAACTTCAACAGTAAATCCGCCTAGAATAAATTAAAGGGTTATACTAATTAACATGATACCTGATTGATCTTCTTGTGCAACAGCTGTTGTTGCTAAATAAAAACCAATAATCCATGAAAAGAGGAAGCCTTTCAACATCTCCATATCTGGATTTACTCTATTATCTTGAAATTTAGTTGGTTGGGTGAGAACAACTTTTGGACTTAGCCTTATATATTCCGAGCTCAATTTGACCAAGTTTAACAACGAAATTTCCAAGTAATTTGATGAACTCCACCTAATATCACTTGCTGAGCAAGGTGAGTGCAACACATTTATTATCTTAATGTGCACTAGTGTCCTGAAATGTGCTTTAATTTCAATTTTAATAGTTCAACTAGTTTACCTTGATTTAATATTTTAATTTGAGCAACTAGGTAGATATATATATATATATAAGTTCAGCAAGAGATACTATAAGTTTATGTCCAAGATATTATTCCACTGAAAAATTTCAGGTTCTACAAGAGAATTTAAAATCATTTCAATTATAGATCAGCATGAAGATTAGGTATATGACCTTGATTGTTCCCGTGTTGTACACATAACAATTGATCGACTTTGAATGAACAGCCTTATGATTAATTAAGTTATAAGAGCCTCATAGTTGTACCCGTTCAAACAAGCAGAGAAAACCAATAAGTTATAAGAGCCTCATAGTTGTACCCGTTCAAACAAGCAGAGAAAACCAATCTAGTCCAAGAAAATAAAATAAAAATAGTAATCATATTACAACACATTATTCTCGAAGTCAACTCATGGTTGGCCAATTATTTGGGGGCTTAAAGTGCTTATTTTAAGGAAAAAAAGTAAGGTGGGCAAGTTTTTAAGATAAGGTGATACAAGTGCAGCAGGATAAGAAGAGTCAAAACAGTTGGAATTCAAAAGTTAGTTAGTTCTATTAAGTACTGTAGCAAAGTCTGTTTTTACTGTTGTAACAGAATTACTGTAGCAGAGTCCAAGAGTTAGTTAGGCGGTTATCAATCAATGATTAGCTATAAATACTCATGTATAATGATTCGCAGCTATTCAGAAAAATCATAATACAATTCTTCTTCTCTCTTATTTTTCAACTTAGCTATTTTTCTCGAGTATACCCTGAACTTAGTTCTCTTCTTCCTCGAGGTTAACCTCCTGGAGTGATTTAGTTCTTCGAGGTGCATCAATTGGTATCAAAGCTCGTGATTCTCGGCTGAATAATCATGGTTGTGCGTGACAAAACATGGACAAATCAACAAAAGAGGTCGATGGGAAATTGTCACAAATCCAAGATCAATTAAAGAAATTGATGGATGGAATGCTGAGCATGAATGATCGAAATGTGCGTATAGATAAGGAATTAATGGAGATTAAACAAGCTTTGGGGAATTGGAATCAGAAGAAAAGAGATGTAAATGAAGGCAGGGCTGAATCTTCAGTAGGTGGTGATCAACCAAGAGGGTCAGGTTGTTCCCAACAAAACAGAGAATTTCAGAATTCTAGTGGTAAATTTCTTACTCGTTGTTCTAAGCTTGAATTCCTCAATTTTTTGGCTATGATTTGCGAACCTGGTTGTATAAGGTGGACCAATTTTTTGCCATGGACGAGGTTCCACCTGATCAAATGGTTAGGGTAGCTTCAATTCATCTAGATAGGGATGTTATAGCTTGGCATAGGTCATATATGAGAGTTAGAATTGCTGCGAAAGATCCTTCTTGGTCTGAGTATATACTGGCCATTAATAATAGATTTGGTGATAGTTTTGAAGATCCAATGAAAGCTATTAAGAATTTACAACAGACTGGTAGTGTGAAGGATTATCAAGCTGAGTTCGACAGGTTGTTATGTGGGGGTAAATTTGTCTGATGAAAATGCCCTGAGTTGTTACTTAGGGGGGTTGAAACCTGAACTTAACAAAGCTGTTAGGATTCAAACTTCAAGAACACTTCACCAAGCCTACAAAATCACTAGATTGCAAGAAGAGGTTTTTGAAGCTCAAGTTCAATCTTGGGGTTTTAAGATGCCAGGATTATTACCTACCCCTAAAACTCTCTTTTAACCAAGACCCTCTACTAACACACCTGTAGTTAAGAAGAATGTTGGGACTCACCAGGTAACTAGTCAGATGGTACATCAAAATATTGTTAGTAAATTCCCAGGTAGAAGACTTTCTGCTACTAAAATGAATGAGAAAAGGGCAAAGGGCCTTTGTTTCTTCTGTGATGAACCTTATGTACACTGACATAACTGTAGAAGTAAGAAGAAACTATATATGGTAGAGGTATTGGAAGATGAAGTTACTGCAGAGATAAGTAATGGTGATGTAGTGCAAGAATTGGTAAATGAACCTGAAGACTGTATGACTATATTACTTCAGGCTTTTACTGGTGTTTCTGGTTATCAAACTATTAGAGTCACAGGGTATCATGAGAAAAATCCCTTATATGTGTTAATTGACACTGGGAGTACACATAATTTTATTGATCAATCTATAGACACAAGGTTGGGTTGTCAGGCTGATCCTATAGTGGAACAATCTATCAGCATTGCAGATGGTAGAAAAGTGCAGACTGCTGCTGTGTGTAAAAATCTGTAGTGGTTACTACAAGGTACCACCTTCTCTTCAGACTTTCTGTTATTACCTTTAGGGAGTATGGATATTATGTTGGGAGTTCAATGGTTAAGCACATTGGGAAGGATACTATTTGATTTTAAGAACAGAACAATTGAATTTGTTTACAAGGGCAAGAAACATGTGTTGAGAGGAGCTAGTGATAAAGTTAAGTCTGCTAAGGCAAAGGATATGATTAAATAAGAAGCACAAGCTGCTCAATTATTTATGTTATCACTGGTGGATAGTACAACATCTGACACTAGTTGTTACAATATCCAAGCTACTTCATGTGGTATAAATCTTGTCGTAGATTCTCTAGTTAAGGAGTACTCTTATTTGTTTGAATTATCGGGCACACTACCTCCACACAGAGGTGTGTTTGACCACAGAATTTCCTTGATTGAGTCTGCTAATCCAGTCAATAAAAGACCTTACAGATATCCAGCTTTCAAGAAGGATATCATTGAGAAACTTGTGCAAGAAATGATGAAACAAGGGGTAATACAAAATAGTACTAGCCCTTATGCTTCTCCGGTGGTGTTAGTAGGGACAAAAGATGGTACATGGAGGCTTTGTGTGGATTATAGAAGCTTGAATCAGTTGACTGTCAAAGATAAGTTTCCTATACCTATGATTGAAGACTTGCTTGATGAATTAGGAGGTGCTATGTTGTTTTCCAAAATAGACTTGAGGGAAGGGTATCATCAGTTGAGAATGGACAAGAATGATACGTATAAAACTACCTTTAAGACTCATGAAGGTCACTATGAGTTTTTAGTAATGCTTTTTGGCTTAACTAATGCACCCTCTTCCTTTCAAGGGTTGATGAATGATGTTCTTAAACCTCTACTTAGAAAATCAATTCTTGTATTCTTTGATGACATACTCATCTATAGTAAGACTTTGAATGATCATGTTGCACATGTTAAGGCTGTATTTGAATTGATGAAGCAATATCAGTTGTATGCAAAGATGTCCAAGTGTGCATTTGGGGTGGATAAGGTAGAATACTTAGGCCATTATATAAGTGCTGAAGGTGTTTCAACTAATCCTAAAAAGATCAGTGTTGTGCAGCAATGGCCACGTCCAAGCAACATCAAGCAATTGAGGGGTTTCTTAGGTCTTCCAGGATACTATAGGAGATTTATTCAAGGTTTTGGTGTTATTTATAGATCACTACATGACCTGTTGAAAAGGGAAGCATTCAATTGGTCTGAACAGGCTACTACAGCATTCCATGCACTCAAACAAGCTCTAGTTTCTACACCTGTGTTGGCTATGCCTAATTATTCCTTACTTTTTGTGATTGAGACAGATGTAAGTGGAAAGGGAATTAGTGCTGTGTTAATGCAACAGGGTCACCCTATTGCATATATCAGAAAGGCCTTGGCTCCAAAACATCAAGCCATGTCCATGTATGATAGAGAATTATTGGCTCTTATATTTTTTATTACAAAGTGATCCCATTACTTGTTAGGGAGACATTGATCAGAAGGCATTAAAACACTTGTTAGATCAGAAGATACACACTGACTTTCAAATTGCAGGAATTTCTAAACTCATGGCTTTTGATTTCTTTATTGAGTATAAAAAGAGGTCTGAGAACAAGGCTGATGATGCCTTATCTAGAATGCCTGATGCTAAACTCTTGGCCATATCCATTTTGTCTCCACATGATGTTCTATATGATGAAATTAAAGAGAGTTAGATACAAGATCCTAAGTTGCAGGAAATTATTACAAAATTACAGGTTCAACCTTTTAAGCACTATACTTGGTGTCATGAACAACTGAGATAGAAGGGTAGATTGGTGGTGGGTGATGATCCACAATTAAAAAAGAAGATCATTGAATTGTGGCATAACACTCCTCAAGGAGGACACTCAAGGATGGATGCTACTACTTGGAGATTGCAGTCACTATTTTATTGGAAATCCCTTTTGCAGGATGTTAGATCTTTTCTACAATAATGTGACATATGCCAAAGAAACAAGTATGATACAGCAGCTTATCCGGGTTATTTGCAACCTCTTTCTATTCCTGAAGGTGTGTGGATTGATGTTTGTTTAAATTTCATTGAAGGTCTTCCTAAATCAAATGGGAAGGATGTCATCTTGGTTGTGGTTGATAGATTGAGCAAGTATGGTCATTTCTTGTGCTTGAACCATCCTTATACTGCTCAATCAGTAGCCAATGTTATTTGGACCATGTTTTTAAGCTTCATGGCATGCCGGTGACTATGACAAGTGATAGAAATCCTGTGTTCTTAAGCTCTTTTTGGCAAGAACTTTTTACACTTCAAGGTGTTCAATTGCAAATATCCACAGCTTACCATCCTCAGACTGATGGTCAAACTGATGTGCTCAATAGGACTCTAGAGACTTACTTGAGATGTTTTTGCTCAGACAAACCGAAGGAATGGGCTACATATATACCCCTGGTTGAGTGGTGGTACAATACCACTTACCATTCCATCATCAAGTGCACCCCTTTATGAGGTGTTGTATGGTCAGAAACCTCCTATCCATTTGCCTTACTTGGTCGGTGAGAGTGCTTCTTAGATGGTTGACAGGTCACTACAAGCTAGAGAATCCATCATTCAGCTGCTGAAATTTCACATGGCTAGAGCTCAACAAAGGATGGAAGACATTGCTGATAAACACAGAACTGACCGATCATTTTCAGTGCGTGATTGGGTGTACTTAAAACTTCAACCTTATAGGCAAGTTACAGTAGCTACTAGACCATTCAATAAGCTTGCAGCCAAGTATTATGGACCGTATATGGTGGAGGCTAGGATTGGAGCTGTTGCGTACAGGTTGTTGTTGCCTAAGGATGTTCTTATTCATCCTACTTTCCATGTTTCTCAGCTCAAGAAGTGTTATGAAGTCCCTATGAGCTTCAACCATCCGTCTGTTCTGCACTTATCTAGTCCCTTTTATCCTGCGCCTGAGTCAGTTCTAGATAGGAGGATGGTCAAGCGCAACAACTAGGCAGTAGATCAAGTCCTAGTCAAATGGACTGATCTTGATGCAGCTCAAGCAACTTGGGAGTTTGTTTCAGAGTTACACACTAGGTTTCCTGATTTCCATCCTTGAGGACAAGGATGTTCTTCACGGAGGGGTATTGATACAAGTGCAGCAGGATAAGAAGAGTCAAAACAGTTGGGATTCAAAAGTTAGTTAGTTCTGTTAAGTACTGTAGCAAAGTCTGTTTTTACTGTTGTAACAGAATTACTATAGCAGAGTCCAAGAGTTAGTTAGGCGGTTATAAATCAATGATTAGCTATAAATACTCATGTGTAATGATTCACAGCTATTCAGAAAAATCATAATACAATTCTTCTTCTCTCTTATTTTTCAACTTAGCTATTTTTCTCGGGTATACCCTGAACTTAGCTCTCTTCTTCCTCAAGGTTAATCTCCTGGAGTGATTTAGTTCTTCGAGGTGCATCATAAGGGTTGAGGAGTAGCCCAAGGAAGTTGTTTTTCATAAGCTAAAAAATAATTTTTTAAAAAATATTTTTATAAAAATACTTTTGAGAAAAATATAGTTAAAATCACATTTGACCAAGCTTATTTAAAGATAAATTTTTAAAATTTAGATAAAATAATTAGAGTATGTGACAATTATGCATGGAGAACACGTGATGATTAGCGAAGAAGCTAGAGAAGCAAGGTGAAACCGGAGAAATTAGATATTCAAAAAATTATTTCTGGAGAAATATAACGAGAATGTTCATCAATGGGAACGAGCCAAGAACATGCAACCCCAAGAGAAGAGAAGGATCCTTGTCCTGATGACGTGGTTAGTTAATAGAACAGAAAGTATAGATATGATATTATACGACAAAGTTTGAGCACCGCGGGCACCACTAATGACATTTCCACGTGGCAATCTCCATTGATCTTAGTAGTTTAGGGCTTGAGTGGAGCCTTTCTATAGATGTCGCTTTGTCTTTGCCTTTCTATTCCAAGAAATACAATAGCGACGCTTTTACATTCTTGTGCTCCAAGTTTTCTTTATTGGCTAAGTCTGCGCCTTATATCATTTATTTCATCGAATCAGTCCTGAATAGCGGTAAAGTTGAAGCCTTGGAGTAACTGGTAAAGTTGCTGATAATGTGACCAGGAGGTCACGGGTTCAAGCCTTGGAAACAGCCTCTGGCAGAAATGCAACCGGATTGCCCTTTTAGTCCTGAATAACGGAATCAGAGGTCAGAGGCTTCATCCGACTTTATTTTTATTTACTTTATCAACATTGCTTCATTTTTTTTATCAAGCAACACAACAATATTCAACTGCTAATAACAAATTCTCACGAGTTAAGCTAAGACGTGTGTCATTGATCAGATTGACCGAATATAAATTTAACTGTATAAGTTTTTTGATAATAGTATATATAGTAGATTTAACATTTGAGAAAATCACCCTCTATAAATACAGGGAGATAATAGCTCCGCCATGTAACCTCTGATTTCTCCTTATTTCAGAAATGGATATACAAGTTTAACAAAACCTTTTTCCTTTAAAATCTTAACTCTTATTAGGTGGTCATCTTCTTTCATAACTCCTATACTTTTCATGGAAAACAAGAGCATTTAAAATACCCAAGATACTCTCCAAATTCATATAATTTAAACAGTGCATAATAAGGCAAAGAAAACGTTTGAAGCATCAATCTTTTCATTCGTTCATTTAGCAACCCACATAAGTTTTGAAATACGTAACTCCTAATCATCAAAAGGTTCATAATTCAAGCTCTTGAAAGAACAATTTTGAAGCCCATGTCATAAACATATATTTACAATTTAAATTATTGCAAAACATAATTTTCATGTCCATGAGTGTTAGAATCGTTCTACATACCTCTTAATCGAGAGAAGTAGACGTAATTTGATCTTTAGGGCTAAATAGTTCTGAACCTAGGTAGTTTTCTCCTCCGCTTTGTTATGGAAGAAATTTCTTGAATTGGATTGTTTCTGGGTTCGTTCTTGATTGGCTACAAATGTACAATGTGACTCCTATTTATACTTGTCTATGGATCATTTCGTTCTTGATTGGTTACAAATGTACAATGTGACTCCTATTTATACTTGTCTATGGATCATTCTAGATATTCTTCTACATACGTCCACAAGAAATTGTCTATGGATCATTCTAGATATTCTTCTAGATACATCCACAAGAAAATTCTAGTGACTTTATCTTCTAATCTAGATATTTCCAGAAAGTGCTTATCCAAGTGACTACAGTAAATTATTCTAGAAACTTAACTAGAAAACTATGATATTCATTCCTAGACTATTCTAGAAATTTAACTAGCAAACTATGATATTCATTCTTTCAAAAAATCTACTTTTTATAGTTTTAAACGAGGAAGAAGGGGGGGGGGGGGGGGGGGGGGCAACTCCATTGCGAGAGGGAGGCCAAGTGACGCGACTCCCATCGCGAACCATCTGCTTCGCGGTGTGGGGCTACCGCACAGGGTTCCTTCCGCGTTGCACGGGTCATTTCTATGCCCAAGAATGCCCCCAACCCTATCTAACCCATCCTAAAGGTGTTTATCTTCGATCTAGGGGTCCTATGGCTCATTTGATGCTCTATTTAAGCGTGTGAAAGTCCGGGGTGTTACACTTCCATCAAAAGTTATAATCTTTCACCAGCTCGAATACCAGATTGTTGAACACAACTAAAAGTAATACTTTAATTGGTAAATAACATCGCCTTACATACACGTGTACATCAGAGACCAAATACTACGTTATTTATCTAGCAATTACTACTCCAACATTGACTAGGATACAAGAAGATAAAATATTGCGTACGTTACTTGCACAAAATTGACTAGGAAACAAAAAACTAAATACTATTAGGAATAGGCTAACAATTAGGTTTTCTATTTAGACTACAACTAGGAATTCTATTAATTGTGGACTGGTGTTGTCTATCTTTAACAACTTTGTGACTTTTATTGTTCTTAGATTATCGATTATTAATTCCGCGTATGTATTATCTGTTGTTGTCCTTTTTTTCTTTCCCTTTTTGTCTTTTCTTTGATCTCTTCTTTTCCTAATTTCCTTTTAATTATATTCTTTATTTTTGTATTTCAGCTATTCGCCCAATGAATCCTCATTTGTTAGTTTACTTATCTAAATAGTCTCTACGTTTTTATTTTTCAGGATCTCTGAATATTTAATTGAGCACTCTAATTCGATGTCAATCACTGGTAAGGGTGTCAAACGGGCCGGGCTGACCCGGCCCGACCCAGCCCGACCCGGCCCTATTAGCTAACCCGGCCCGGTTTGACCCAGCCCGGTAAGCCCTAGGGCTTAAGGGTTCCGGGTCCCGGGCCGGGTTTTTTTTTAAAATGGGCCCGGTTAACCCGGCCCGGCCCGAAATATAAAAAAAAAAATAATAATAATTTTGGGCCAACTAGCCGTTGGCCCAACGGCTATATAGCCGTTTTTGGGTCCAAACGGCTAGTTTGGGACCATTTAATTAAAAAAAAAAAAAAAAAAACTTTAAAAAATATTTTTTAATCCCCAAAAAAAATCTATAAATACCCTACAACTTCAAATCATTTTTCACACAATTTTTCACTCCCTCAAATCTCATTCTCTCTCAAATCTCAATTCTCAATTCTCTAATATTCAATATATTTAATTTCTTAAAGTGTTCACTTTAATTTTTTAATTTTCGTTTACAAAGTACGAGCGGAAGTTTCTAAAGTCGCAATCTTCGGATACTTCCAAAATTTGGTATTGTCGTTCCATCTCTTACGTTTAATTTTTATTTATTGTATTAATTGTTTAATATTTAATTTTATTATATTTGTGTATTTTGAATATTTTTAGTTTAATTTAATTTATATTATGGATAAATTAAAAAACCTCGCTGCTAAAGGTGTTAAAAAATTTTGTCCCGGAAGCGGTAGTGGTAGTAAAAAGCGAATTACTAGCGGTAGAGGTAGTTCAAGTAATAGATATACCCGTGTGCCTTCGCCTCCGGTACCGCTTGGTACACCTTTTGAGGAAGAAATAGGTGTAGGTGCTCACGATATGGATTATGTAGAAGCTCAGGAAAATTATGGTATAGAAGAAGAAAATGAAGTAGATGCAGTTAATTTAGACGAAGATAATGAAAATATTGCTGAAACACCCGCAGTAGGAGATGCTAACGTTAGATCTGAATCAGTTAATCTCCCTTCCCGTCCTCCCAGTGCCCCAAAACCTCGTAAAAGAACTAGTATTGCATCGCAATTTTTTGAACGTATATCAGATATTGAGGTGCAGTGCAATATTTGTCAACAAATATATAAGCATAGAAGTGGAGGCAAGCAAGGGGGTACGGGTACGTTAATGAGACATATAAATGAAGATCACAAAAGAGAGTTAAATATTGCAAAAGGTGGTGGGGATGTTGGTGGGTCAACGCAAACTAGAATGGACCCAACAACCGGTCAAGTAGCGAAAAAGTATAATAAATTGAGGGACAGGAAAGAAATAGCTAAAATGGTAGTTGTGGGTTGTTTGCCTTTTAGTTTTCCTTCTTCTGATGCTTTTATTCGTTATATACAAGCAATTTATAATCCTATGTTTAATGGTATTCCTAGAACTACTTGTCGGTCTGATATTTTTAGACTTCATTCACAATATTGTTTTTATTTATCAACATTGTTAAAAAATATTCAATGTAGATTGTCCCTAACTTCTGATCTTGGTCGTGCTGTAAATAAAAATGATTATTTAACCGTTACTTGTCATTGGATGGATAGTAATTTCGTGATGCAAATATGTATTCTTGCTTTTTTATATGATGAAGATCGTAAACATACTGGACAATTTATTGTTGATTCTATTGTTAAAATTGCCGGATACTATGGTATAGAAAATAAAATTTTATGTATTGCTTTTGATAATGCTTCTAACAACAAGACTGCTATAACAAAAATAAAATCTACGCTATCTCCGTCCTTGCCTGAAATTTTTCATATTAAGTGTGCATGTCATATATATAATTTAATTGTAAAAGATGGTCTTGAGTTTTTTGAGCTTTATATTGAAAAAATTCGTCTTGCCGTTGGTTTTATTCAAGGAAATAATCGTAGATCGAGAATTAGAGAATTTAAAGTTAAATGTCAAGAAAATGGACTTACACCGATTTTGATGCCTGAGGAAATTGATACTAGATGGAATTCTACGTATGAATTTTTAAAAACTTGTTATAAATATAGAATTCCTATTACACTAGCTTTTAACCAACATTGCGGTTCATTTGCTGATTCTGCTGATTGCATGCTACATAATTCTGATTGGGTTGTAATTAATGATCTTGTTATGTTTTTAGAAAAAATTTATGTAGCTACGGTTGAATTTTCCGGTGCTTACTATCCTACTGTTTGTAATATTTTGGCATATATAGTCGATATTTCTGGTTTGCTCCAACAATATAAAAATAAAGAAGGTTATAAAGAAGCTGTTGGCGCCATGTTTACAAAATTTAAAAAATATTTTTTCCCGATTCCCCCTATTTACTTGGTTGGTGCTATGCTAAATCCGTGCATGAAATATAATAATATGTGTCACTTTAGTACTCTTATTTATACTAACTTAGAAATAAATACTAACCATGATTCTGAACAAGTACAGCCTGATTTGTGGACGGCTACGGCTGATGCAAAAGATTATATAGAAAAATTATATAATCACTATGTTGATTTATTTGATTCAGCCGTACCTACAAATATCACTCCAACTGTCGCTCCTCATCCTCCCGAGGAGCCATCATCTTCTAAAAGGCCGGCACATAGTGGATTTTCTGATTCGTTTTATGATTTAAATTGTTGGAACAGTGTTGATGAGAGAACTTACACATCAACTTATCGGGAAGAGCTGAAATATTATCTTCGGACGGCACCAGAGGATCGCAGACGACGGATCAACACGCTGGATTGGTGGAGGAATAATGAATCACAATATCCTGTGCTTTCAAGATTAGCTAGAGATATCTTGAATGTTCCAATGTCAACCGTTGCATCAGAGAGCGCCTTCAGTCAGGGACGACAGCAGCTTGGAGACAACCGACACTCATTGGGAAGCAATCCAATGAATGTTCTAGTTTGCCTCAGAGATTGGATTAGAGCGGAAAGAAGAAACCAAGGAATGGAACCGGAGCCGAGCGACGAGCTGAAACTAGAAGAAATTATGACTTCACGGGAGAACTCAGCAGAATCAAGTCCAATGCATGGTTTTGCCCCCGTTGACTTTGATTATCCTATGCAAGTTCCCATTAATATTAACATGAATGAGTTGGAAAAAAATGATGCATAATTTATAGATTTTTCATTCATGTAAATTATAAATTTTGGATCATTTTGCAATCAATAAAATTCCCCAAATTCATTCAGTCCTTAGTCGTTGTTTTTTATTTTTTTTTGAATAAATTTTGAATATTTGTGCATATATCTTCTATAGAAGTGTATATTTAACGTATACATGTGTATATGTTTTATAAATTAGTATATAAGTATATCTATACATATTGTAATGTATATATAATGTAGTATATTTTATAAGTAGTAGTATATATACATTTAATGGTGCGTATACACGTGTATATATCTTCTATAGAAGTGTATATTTAATGTATATATTGTAATGTATATACATTATAGTATATTTCATTTAAAGTATTACATATACATAGAATAGAGTGTATATATGTGAATGGATCTTCTATAGACGTGTATATTTAACGTATACATGTGTATATATTTTATAAATTAGTATATAACTATACAAATATATATTGTAATGTATATATATTGCATATATCTCATTTAAAGTATTACATATACATAGAATAGAGTGTATAAATGTGAATAGATCTTCTATAGACGCGTATATTTAACGTATACATTACTTTATGTTTTATAAATTAGTATATATATTGTAGTATATACTTTTTTTAAAGTAGTACATATATATTGAATGGTGCGTATATATGTGTATATATCTTCTATAGACGTATATCTTTAAAGTATTCAAGTGTATATGTTTTATAAATTAGTATGTAACTATATATATATACATATTATTGTATATATATATATGTATATCACTATATTGTAGTATATATTTTATTTAAAGTAGTACATATATATTGAATGGTGCATATATATGTGTATATATCTTCTAAAGTAGTATATATTTAACGTATACATGTGTATATGTTTTATAAATTAGTATATATATATATATTGTAGTGTATATATATATATATATTATACTATTATAGCAAATGTTTTATTTAAAGTAGTACGTATAGTCATATATAATTATATATTGAATGGTACGTATATATGTGTAATTGTTTATACTTTATATATTTTTTTAAAAATATATGTTGTATATTGGAGTGTATATAGTGTATATTGGATTTTTTATTTATTTTTTAAACGGGTTTGACCGGTTTTTAACCGGGTTTGACCGGGTCTTGGTGGGTTTGACCGGATTGGGTTTAGTGGGCCGGGTCCGGGTGGGTTTTAATTTTTTTACTGTTTGGCCCGGCCCGGCCCGGTTAACGCCAAACCCGGCCCAGAACCGGCCCGAAACCCGGGTAAAATGGGAGGGCCGGTTCCGGGTTGGCCCGGCCCGGCCCGTTAGACACCCCTAATCACTGGTAATGAGTATTAAGGACGGTAGCAACCCGCAACTTTCAAATCCTTGATCGCCTCTGCTCTGCGTTTTCAGACCCCACTTGTGCGATTATACTTGGTATGTTGTTGTGGACTGAAAGTGTGACTGGATGGAATTTTAACAGTGTCTTATACTTTGAGTAATGTTTTAGCTAACTAACTTTTCAAGTTGTCTATGATATGTCCGAATTAGTAGAGGGTCATTATGAAATAACAAAACGTCAGTCATAATTACTCATATACTTTTCTTTACTGCAATGGCTGTTTTACAATAGGAATTTTGTGATGTAATACTATTTCTTTTGTGAAGTGGTGATACAATTTTCTGAAATCGTCCAGGCCTGTAATGATCCAAATTTTTAACACAAACACGAAATGTATTTATAATCACTCAACACAAATTATAACTTAGAATCCGAACAACAAATAATAGTCACGCTAACTAAGGTGAGATAACATAGTGAGAAAGTAACAAGAAGGGGATGAGATACTAGACACACAGAATGGAGATGAGAGAACAACAGACAAGCCAAAGCTTCACATAACACGCATAACTGTTTTGTCGAATCTCAAGTCCTATTTAACCAATTGACAATTGGGCTTGGATCCCAAATAAAACACTCCAACATTTCAATAGGTCCAATAATTTCAACTGGATCAACCCAATTCACCACTTCTAATCCAACATGCAATATCGAAATACGACAATTGCTAAAAATCAAACCACTGCACCTAATCGAACTAATTAGCTATTAATCTTTCAATTTCCACTATTTAGGCAATCATTTTTTAAAAGAATTTCATACGTCTAAAAATTTATTTCAATCTAGGGCATTCTAATTTCATACACCACGAGTTGATTTCATAGACCACGGGTCTACGGACAGAAACAACTTACTGTTCGAATCAAACTGCCAAAATAACTCTTCAAATAATGATTATCCCACCATTCAACACTTCTTTGCTAAAAAAAACGGAAACAAACCAAAACTCCTTAATTAACCAAATTCGAAAAAAAAAAAAAATCCTACATCACTACGAATCGATTAGCAAAGAAACCTGTTTAAATGGATCTACAAATGATCGAAACATGATTTTAACTAACCTTATGAAGCAAAAATGACCTCTTAGCAGCTGCAGAAGAAGGAAAAACGAAAATGATGTTTGGGGAGAACTGTTCTTCAAGCGGGAGTTGGAGAAAATTTAAGAGAGAGAAGTTTTTTTTTTTATATTGGAAGAAGTTGATAGGTGTTAGTGTATTATGTTAAATTTGTAGATGGGTGTTAGTGTATTATGTTAAATTTATAAAGTTAGAAAAATGATACAATGGTCCCTTGGCCCACATGTGGGCCAACTTTTTCACCTTTTTTTACACTTTTTATACCCTAATCCTAAAAAATAATTCAAAAAGAAATTTAGTGTCCCTTTGACTAAATAGTTTTGAGAATGGTAGCTTTTGATAATTTTTCCCCAGTTTAGATGTCATCACGACCTTGACTTTTTGGGTCGTGACATGGAGAATGTAGGATTAGTAAAGTAGCTTTCATATTCTGTTGTCCTAATTTCTTAAAAAAATTCCTCCCACTTTCTTAAAAAAAATGGAAAACATCGATGAAGTTGATGCAGACTTCCTTGCAAAATGTAAATTTCCTCTAAAATATAAACAATACTTAGAATTTACCTAAATTTAACGAAGAATATATATTGATTGTAAAATCAAAATTACCAGTCACTTGAGCTAGCTTTCATCCACATAGAAAAAGTAAATTCAACAAAATGTACAACAACAACATATGCACCCAAAAATTCTCCATCTCGGCCTTCGATTTCCTTAGTGAAAAGTTCCTTTATTTCTATCTCTACACTATAGTCGGATGCTGATACATTTTCATATTGTCTACGGTCTCCTATACCTCTCTATAAATTTCGAGAGCATTAAGGAGTGGCGGAAGAGTTGAATTCGCAGTTTTATTAATCACAACATCGTACCTCCCGGTGCCAATTCCCGGAGACACTGTGTATATTGTCGTTGTTGACAAATAGATGGGAGACACAGGTCCATAAAACAAGTTGCCATTGACATAAATGTTGAATTCCCTTATTTGTGCCACCTGCAATTCCAAGACTTCCGCGAAATGCAAGTACATGTAATACTTGTCCGTCATATTTTCCGCAATCCACGCAAAGGACACCGAGTCACCGGTCGCGATCAGGGGATCGGGTGTCACGGCCGTGCTCATCACCACGGACGGTACTCGATAACTGTTTCCACGTACCTCTTGTGTTGTATTAATAATTGCCTTATTGTCCCATTGAAATGGCATCCAAATTCTATCGTACGCATCATCGCTGTACCTGTTTTGTATTTAACTATACACATCATATATCACATTATTTAAAAGCTAATAGTAACTAATAAGTACAGCTAATTTTCTACAACAAGAATTAATGGATGGATAATCTGCAAAAGATAGTATTGACCTAAATAATCTAATAGTGTCAAAGAGTAAGTTATATGTATTGTTAGTGTAAAATATATCTATACCATCAAGACGCCCAAAGGATATCTACAGGTAAAGATGATTTTATGCGATAAAATCATGTACATTAATTTTTTTTTATTTCAATGTATATAAGTTAAACTTATATGTGTCATAACAATATGATCTTAATATAGCATACGGAAATCTTGATCTTCTAAAGTTAGAAAAGATTGAGCAAACGTACCTATAGGATTGATTGGTTAAGGAACCAAGGTTGAGACGTGCATAAAGTTCCAATGAACTAGTATTTAGTACTGTTCGGTATGAGGTAACATTCAAAGGCCTTAACTCTAAGGCAGAAATAAATGGAGTACTTGTAGTATCTGTTTTGACAAGGCAAACAGCTATGGAATCATTGGAAGGTGTGTGTATAATATCCTTCCTAATTGGTATAGAAGCATTAGATATTGTAACTGTGTCCCAATAATTTTCCCCAATGTGAAGATCAAAAACTGGCAATTTACCATCTCCATCATAATCTCCATAGAGAAAACTTGCCCTTATCAAGTATTTGCCGAATTTCCCTTGTGCAGGGGTTAAAGTGTAGCAATTTTTAGTCCCTATTGGAAAGCTTGTAAGTGTGAGAAATTGCCTTTCTAGGGCATTGGTTTGGTATATAGGTGATATGCTTTTGTTGACTCCACCGCTGACATAACCTACATCTGAAGTGTATGATAGTCCTGTTATTATATCTGTATAGTTGGAACCTGCTGATATTCCACAATCTATGCTTATGAATCCTGTAAAAGATGGACATAAAACAGAACTTAAGAACTAAACTGGGAAAACAAATACATATATACTATGTGCAGATCAGTCAGAGACAGATTTAGAATTTTAAGTTTGTGGTTTCAGTACACTCCATTTTGCTTTAATGTGTTCTAGAACATAATTTATACATATTAAGCAGTGACTGATGCAGCTTTATGTAATTGGATTCATCTCAATTCAGTAGTTTCAGCCCGCAGTGTAGCTTCATGTGTTCACTAGAATTGAAACAAATAGTCGAGATGTGTCCATAATAATTTCAAAAATATAATTAGTTTAAATTTAAAAACCTTAAAATATTGAATCCATAAAATTTAAATCCTAAATCCGCCGCTACATTAAATGATTTTTTATGACACATGTAGAATGTGAGCCAAAACTACTACGTTTTGCCGACTCGTAACTTCAACAGTAAATCCGCCTAGAATAAATTAAAGGGTTACACTACTAAGTACTAATTAACATGATACCTGATTGATCTTCTTGTGCAACAGCTGTTGTTGCTAAATAAAAACCAATAATCCATGAAAAGAGGAAGCCTTTCAACATCTCCATATCTGGATTTACTCTATTATCTTGAAATTTAGTTGGTTGGGTGAGAACAACTTTTGGACTTTGCCTTATATATTCCGAGCTCAATTTGACCAAGTTTAACAACGAAATTTCCAAGTAATTTGATGAACTCCACCTAATATCACTTGCTGAGCAAGGTGAGTGCAACACATTTATTATCTTAATGTGCACTTGTGTCCTGAAATGTGCTTTAATTTCAATTTTAATAGTTCAACTAGTTTACCTTGATTTAATAATTTAATTTGAGCAACTAGGTATATATATATATATATATATAAGTTCAGCAAGAGATACTATAAGTTTATGTCCAAGATATTATTCCACTGAAAAATTTCAGGTTCTACAAGAGAATTTAAAATCATTTCAATTATAGATCAGCATGAAGATTAGGTATATGACCTTGATTGTTCCCGTGTTGTACACATAACAATTGATCGACTTTGAATGAATAGCCTTATGATTAATTAAGTTATAAGAGCCTCATAGTTGTACCCGTTCAAACAAGCAGAGAAAACCAATAAGTTATAAGAGCCTCATAGTTGTACCCGTTCAAACAAGCAGAGAAAACCAATCTAGTCCTAGAAAATAAAATAAAAATAGTAATCATATTACAACACATTATTCTCGAAGTCAACTCATGGTTGGCCAATTATTTGGGGGCTTAAAGTGCTTATTTTAAGGAAAAAAAGTAAGGTGGGCAAGTTTTTAAGATAAGGTGATACAAGTGCAGCAGGATAAGAAGAGTCAAAACAGTTGGGATTCAAAAGTTAGTTAGTTCTATTAAGTACTGTAGCAAAGTCTGTTTTTACTGTTGTAACAGAATTACTGTAGCAGAGTCCAAGAGTTAGTTAGGCGGTTATCAATCAATGATTAGCTATAAATACTCATGTGTAATGATTCACAGCTATTCAGAAAAATCATAATACAATTCTTCTTCTCTCTTATTTTTCAACTTAGCTATTTTTCTCGGGTATACCCTGAACTTAGTTCTCTTCTTCCTCGAGGTTAACCTCCTGGAGTGATTTAGTTCTTCGAGGTGCATCAATTGGTATCAAAGCTCGTGATTCTCGGCTGAATAATCATGGTTGTGCGTGACAAAAACATGGACAAATCAACAAAAGAGGTCGATGGGAAATTGTCACAAATCCAAGATCAATTGTAGAAATTGATGGATGGAATGTTGAGCATGAATGATCGAAATGTGCGTATAGATAAGGAATTAATGGAGATTAGACTAGCTTTGGGGAATTGGAATCAGAAGAAAAGAGATGTAAATGAAGGCAGGGCTGAATCTTCAGTAGGTGGTGATCAACCAAGAGGGCCAGGTTGTTCCCAACAAAACAGAGAATTTCAGAATTCTAGTGGTAAATTTCTTACTCGTTGTTCTAAGCTTGAATTCCCTCAATTTTTTGGCTATGATTTGCGAACCTGGTTGTATAAGGTGGACCAATTTTTTTCCATGGACGAGGTTCCACCTGATCAAATGGTTAGGGTAGCTTCAATTCATCTAGATAGGGATGCTATAGCTTGGCATAGGTCATATATGAGAGTTAGAATTGCTGCGAAAGATCCTTCTTGGTCTGAGTATATACTAGCCATTAATGATAGATTTGGTGATAGTTTTGAAGATCCAATGGAAGCTATTAAGAATTTACAACAGACTGGTAGTGTGAAGGATTATCAAGCTGAGTTCGACAGGTTGTTATGTGGGGGTAAATTTGTCTGATGAAAATGCCCTGAGTTGTTAATTAGGGGGGTTGAAACCTGAACTTAACAAAGTTGTTAGGATTCAAACTCCAAGAACACTTCACCAAGCCTACAAAATCACTAGATTGCAAGAAGAGGTTTTTGAAGCTCAAGTTCAATCTTGGGGTTTTAAGATGCCAGGATTATTACCTACCCCTAAAAATCCCTTTTAACCAAGACCCTCTACTAACACACCTATAGTTAAGAAGAATGTTGGGACTCACCAGGTAACTAGTCAGATGGTACATCAAAATATTGTTAGTAAATTCCCAGGTAGAAGACTATCTTCTACTAAAATGAATGAGAAAAGGGCAAAGGGCCTTTGTTTCTTCTGTGATGAACCTTATGTACACTGACATAACTGTAGAAGTAAGAAGAAACTATATATGGTAGAGGTATTAGAAGATGAAGTTACTGCAGAGATAAGTAATGGTGATGTAGTGCAAGAATTGGTAAATGAACCTGAAGACTGTATGACTATATTACTTCAGGCTTTTACTGGTGTTTCTGGTTATCAAACTATTAGAGTCACAGGGTATCATGAGAAAAATCCCTTACATGTGTTAATTGACACTGGGAGTACACATAATTTTATTGATCAATCTATAGCCACAAGGTTGGGTTGTCAGGCTGATCCTATAGTAGAACAATCTATCAGCGTTGCAGATGGTAGAAAAGTGCAGACTACTGCTGTGTGTAAAAATCTGTAGTGGTTACTACAAGGTACCACCTTCTCTTCAGACTTTCTGTTATTACCTTTAGGGAATATGGATATTATGTTGGGAGTTCAATGGTTAAGCACATTGGGAAGGATACTATTTGATTTTAAGAACAGAACAATTGAATTTGTTTACAAGGGCAAGAAACATGTGTTGAGAGGAGTTAGTGATAAAGTTAAGTCTGCTAAGGCAAAGGATATGATTAAATAAGAAGCACAAGTTGCTCAATTATTTATGTTATCACTGGTGGATAGTACAACATCTGGCACTAGTTGTTACAATATTCAAGCTACTTCATGTGGTATAAATCCTGTCGTAGATTCTCTAGTTAAGGAGTACTCTTATTTGTTTGAATTATCGGGCACACTACCTCCACACAGAGGTGTGTTTGACCACAGAATTCCATTGATTGAGTCTGCTAATCCAGTCAATAAAAGACCTTACAGATATCCAGCTTTCAAAAAGGATATCATTGAGAAACTTGTGCAAGAAATGATGAAACAAGGGGTAATACAAAATAGTACTAGCCCTTATGTTTCTCCGGTGGTGTTAGTAGGGACAAAAGATGGTACATGGAGGCTTTGTGTGGATTATAGAAGCTTGAATCAGTTGACTGTCAAAGATAAGTTTCATATACCTATGATTGAAGACTTGCTTGATGAATTAGGAGGTGCTATGTTGTTTTCCAAAATAGACTTGAGGGCAGGGTATCATCAGTTGAGAATGGACAAGAATGATACGTATAAAACTACCTTTAAGACTCATGAAGGTCACTATGAGTTTTTAGTAATGCCTTTTGGCTTAACTAATGCACCCTCTTCCTTTCAAGGGTTGATGAATGATGTTTTTAAACCTCTACTTAGAAAATCAATTCTTGTATTCTTTGATGACATACTCATCTATAGTAAGACTTTGAATGATCATGTTGCACATGTTAAGGCTGTATTTGAATTGATGAAGCAATATCAGTTGTATGCAAAGATGTCCAAGTGTGCATTTGAGGTGGATAAGGTAGAATACTTAGGCCATTATATAAGTGCTGAAGGTGTTTCAACTGATCCTAAAAAGATCAGTGTTGTGCAGCAATGGCCACGTCCAAGAAACATCAAGCAATTGAGGGGTTTCTTAGGTCTTCCTGGATACTATATGAGATTTATTCAAGGTTTTGGTGTTATTTATAGATCACTACATGACCTGTTGAAAAGGGAAGCATTCAATTGGTCTGAACAGGCTACTACAGCATTCCATGCACTCAAACAAGCTCTAGTTTCTACACCTGTGTTGGCTATGCCTAATTATTCCTTAATTTTTGTGATTGAGACAGATGTAAGTGGAAAGGGAATTGGTGCTGTGTTAATGCAACAGGGTCACCCTATTGCATATATCAGAAAGGCCTTGGCTCCAAAACATCAAGCCATGTCCATGTATGATAGAGAATTATTGGCTCTTATATTTTTTATTACAAAGTTATCCCATTACTTGTTAGGGAGACATTGATCAGAAGGCATTAAAACACTTGTTAGATCAGAAGATACACACTGACTTTCAAATTGCAGGAATTTCTAAACTCATGGCTTTTGATTTCTTTATTGAGTATAAAAAGAGGTCTGAGAACAAGGCTGATGATGCCTTATCTAGAATGCCTGATGCTAAACTCTTGGCCATATCCATTTTGTCTCCACATGATGTTCTATATGATGAAATTAAAGAGAGTTAGATACAAGATCCTAAGTTGCAGGAAATTATTACAAAATTACAGGTTCAACCTTTTAAGCACTATACTTGGTGTCATGAACAACTGAGATAGAAGGGTAGATTGGTGGTGGGTGATGATCCACAATTAAAAAAGAAGATCATTGAATTGTGGCATAACACTCCTCAAGGAGGACACTCAAGGATGGATGCTACTACTTGGAGATTGCAGTCACTATTTTATTGGAAATCCCTTTTGCAGGATGTTAGATCTTTTCTACAATAATGTGACATATGCCAAAGAAACAAGTATGATACAGCAGCTTATCCGGGTTATTTGCAACCTCTTTCTATTCCTGAAGGTGTGTGGATTGATGTTTGTTTAAATTTCATTGAAGGTCTTCCTAAATCAAATGGGAAGGATGTCATCTTGGTTGTGGTTGATAGATTGAGCAAGTATGGTCATTTCTTGTGCTTGAACCATCCTTATACTGCTCAATCAGTAGCCAATGTTATTTGGACCATGTTTTTAAGCTTCATGGCATGCCGGTGACTATGACAAGTGATAGAAATCCTGTGTTCTTAAGCTCTTTTTGGCAAGAACTTTTTACACTTCAAGGTGTTCAATTGCAAATATCCACAGCTTACCATCCTCAGACTGATGGTCAAACTGATGTGCTCAATAGGACTCTAGAGACTTACTTGAGATTTTTTTGCTCAGACAAACCGAAGGAATGGGCTACATATATACCCCTGGTTGAGTGGTGGTACAATACCACTTACCATTCCATCATCAAGTGCACCCCTTTATGAGGTGTTGTATGGTCAGAAACCTCCTATCCATTTGCCTTACTTGGTCGGTGAGAGTGCTTCTTAGATGGTTGACAGGTCACTACAAGCTAGAGAATCCATCATTCAGCTGCTGAAATTTCACATGGCTAGAGCTCAACAAAGGATGGAAGACATTGCTGATAAACACAGAACTGACCGATCATTTTCAGTGTGTGATTGGGTGTACTTAAAACTTCAACCTTATAGGCAAGTTACAGTAGCTACTAGACCATTCAATAAGCTTGCAGCCAAGTATTATGGACCGTATATGGTGGAGGCTAGGATTGGAGCTGTTGCGTACAGGTTGTTGTTGCCTAAGGATGTTCTTATTCATCCTACTTTCCATGTTTCTCAGCTCAAGAAGTGTTATGAAGTCCCTATGAGCTTCAACCATCCGTCTGTTCTGCACTTATCTAGTCCCTTTTATCCTGCGCCTGAGTCAGTTCTAGATAGGAGGATGGTCAAGCGCAACAACTAGGCAGTAGATCAAGTCCTAGTCAAATGGACTGATCTTGATGCAGCTCAAGCAACTTGGGAGTTTGTTTCAGAGTTACACACTAGGTTTCCTGATTTCCATCCTTGAGGACAAGGATGTTCTTCACGGAGGGGTATTGATACAAGTGCAGCAGGATAAGAAGAGTCAAAACAGTTGGGATTCAAAAGTTAGTTAGTTCTGTTAAGTACTGTAGCAAAGTCTGTTTTTACTGTTGTAACAGAATTACTATAGCAGAGTCCAAGAGTTAGTTAGGCGGTTATAAATCAATGATTAGCTATAAATACTCATGTGTAATGATTCACAGCTATTCAGAAAAATCATAATACAATTCTTCTTCTCTCTTATTTTTCAACTTAGCTATTTTTCTCGGGTATACCCTGAACTTAGCTCTCTTCTTCCTCAAGGTTAATCTCCTGGAGTGATTTAGTTCTTCGAGGTGCATCATAAGGGTTGAGGAGTAGCCCAAGGAAGTTGTTTTTCATAAGCTAAAAAATAATTTTTTAAAAAATATTTTTATAAAAATACTTTTGAGAAAAATATAGTTAAAATCACATTTGACCAAGCTTATTTAAAGATAAATTTTTAAAATTTAGATAAAATAATTAGAGTATGTGACAATTATGCATGGAGAACACGTGATGATTAGCGAAGAAGCTAGAGAAGCAAGGTGAAACCGGAGAAATTAGATATTCAAAAAATTATTTCTGGAGAAATATAACGAGAATGTTCATCAATGGGAACGAGCCAAGAACATGCAACCCCAAGAGAAGAGAAGGATCCTTGTCCTGATGACGTGGTTAGTTAATAGAACAGAAAGTATAGATATGATATTATACGACAAAGTTTGAGCACCGCGGGCACCACTAATGACATTTCCACGTGGCAATCTCCATTGATCTTAGTAGTTTAGGGCTTGAGTGGAGCCTTTCTATAGATGTCGCTTTGTCTTTGCCTTTCTATTCCAAGAAATACAATAGCGACGCTTTTACATTCTTGTGCTCCAAGTTTTCTTTATTGGCTAAGTCTGCGCCTTATATCATTTATTTCATCGAATCAGTCCTGAATAGCGGTAAAGTTGAAGCCTTGGAGTAACTGGTAAAGTTGCTGATAATGTGACCAGGAGGTCACGGGTTCAAGCCTTGGAAACAGCCTCTGGCAGAAATGCAACCGGATTGCCCTTTTAGTCCTGAATAACGGAATCAGAGGTCAGAGGCTTCATCCGACTTTATTTTTATTTACTTTATCAACATTGCTTCATTTTTTTTATCAAGCAACACAACAATATTCAACTGCTAATAACAAATTCTCACGAGTTAAGCTAAGACGTGTGTCATTGATCAGATTGACCGAATATAAATTTAACTGTATAAGTTTTTTGATAATAGTATATATAGTAGATTTAACATTTGAGAAAATCACCCTCTATAAATACAGGGAGATAATAGCTCCGCCATGTAACCTCTGATTTCTCCTTATTTCAGAAATGGATATACAAGTTTAACAAAACCTTTTTCCTTTAAAATCTTAACTCTTATTAGGTGGTCATCTTCTTTCATAACTCCTATACTTTTCATGGAAAACAAGAGCATTTAAAATACCCAAGATACTCTCCAAATTCATATAATTTAAACAGTGCATAATAAGGCAAAGAAAACGTTTGAAGCATCAATCTTTTCATTCGTTCATTTAGCAACCCACATAAGTTTTGAAATACGTAACTCCTAATCATCAAAAGGTTCATAATTCAAGCTCTTGAAAGAACAATTTTGAAGCCCATGTCATAAACATATATTTACAATTTAAATTATTGCAAAACATAATTTTCATGTCCATGAGTGTTAGAATCGTTCTACATACCTCTTAATCGAGAGAAGTAGACGTAATTTGATCTTTAGGGCTAAATAGTTCTGAACCTAGGTAGTTTTCTCCTCCGCTTTGTTATGGAAGAAATTTCTTGAATTGGATTGTTTCTGGGTTCGTTCTTGATTGGTTACAAATGTACAATGTGACTCCTATTTATACTTGTCTATGGATCATTTCGTTCTTGATTGGTTACAAATGTACAATGTGACTCCTATTTATACTTGTGTGTCTAACGGGCCGGGCCGGGCCAACCCGGAACCGGCCCTCCCATTTTACCCGGGTTCCGGGCCGGTTACGGGCCGGGTTTGGGGTTAACCGGGTTGGGCCGGGCCAAACAGTAAAAAAATTAAAACCCACCCGAACCCGGCCCACTTAACCCAATCCGGTCAAACCCACCAAGACCCGGTCAAACCCGGTCAAATCCGGTTAAAAACCGGTCAAACCCTTTTAAAAAATAAATAAAAAATCCAATATACACTATATACACTCCAATATACACTATATACACTCCAATATACAATATATATTTTTAAAAAAATATATAAAGTATAAACAATTACACATATATACGTACCATTCAATATATAATTATATATGACTATACGTACTACTTTAAATAAAACATATGCTATAATAGTATAATATATATATATACACACTACAATATATATATATACTAATTTATAAAACATATACACATGTATACGTTAAATATATACTACTTTAGAAGATATATACACATATATATGCACCATTCAATATATATGTACTACTTTAAATAAAATATATACTACAGTATAGTGATATACATATATATATATACAACAATATGTATATATATATAGTTACATACTAATTTATAAAACATATACACTTGTATACTTTAAAGATATACGTCTATAGAAGATATATACACATATATACGCACCATTCAATATATATGTACTACTTTAAAAAAAGTATATACTACAATATATATACTAATTTATAAAACACAAAGTAATGTATACGTTAAATATACACGTCTATAGAAGATCTATTCACATATATACACTCTATTCTATGTATATGTAATACTTTAAATGAGATATATACAATATATATACATTACAATATATATTTGTATAGTTATATACTAATTTATAAAATATATACACATGTATACGTTAAATATACACTTCTATAGAAGATCCATTCACTCTATTCTATGTATATGTAATACTTTAAATGAAATATACTATAATGTATATACATTACAATATATATTTGTATAGTTATATACTAATTTATAAAACATATACACATGTATACATTAAATATACACTTCTATAGAAGATATATACACGTGTATACGCACCATTCAATATATATGTACTACTTTAAATAAAATATATACTACAATATAGTGATATACATATATATATATACAACAATATGTATATATATATAGTTACATACTAATTTATAAAACATATACACATGTATACATTAAATATACACTTCTATAGAAGATATATACACGTGTATACGCACCATTCAATATATATGTACTACTTTAAATAAAATATATACTACAATATATATACTCATTTATAAAACATAAAGTAATGTATACGTTAAATATACACGTCTATAAAAGATCTATTCACATATATACACTCTATTCTATGTATATGTAATACTTTAAATGAGATATATACAATATATATACATTACAATATATATTTGTATAGTTATATACTAATTTATAAAATATATACACATGTATATGTTAAATATACACGTCTATAGAAGATCCATTCACTCTATTCTATGTATATGTAATACTTTAAATGAAATATACTATAATGTATATACATTACAATATATATTTGTATAGTTATATACTAATTTATAAAACATATACAAATGTATACATTAAATATACACTTTTATAGAAGATATATACACGTGTATACGCACCATTCAATATATATGTACTACTTTAAATAAAATATATACTACAATATAGTGATATACATATATATATATACAACAATATGTATATATATATAGTTACATACTAATTTATAAAACATATACACATGTATACATTAAATATACACTTCTATAGAAGATATATACACGTGTATACGCACCATTCAATATATATGTACTACTTTAAATAAAATATATACTACAATATAGTGATATACATATATATATATACAACAATATGTATATATATATATAGTTACATACTAATTTATAAAACATATACACTTGTATACTTTAAAGATATACGTCTATAAAAGATATATACACATATATACGCACCATTCAATATATATGTGCTACTTTAAAAAAAGTATATACTACAATATATATACTAATTTATAAAACATAAAGTAATGTATACGTTAAATATACACGTCTATAGAAGATCTATTCACATATATACACTCTATTCTATGTATATGTAATACTTTAAATGAGATATATACAATATATATACATTACAATATATATTTGTATAGTTATATACTAATTTATAAAATATATACACATGTATACGTTAAATATACACGTCTATAGAAGATCCATTCACTCTATTCTATGTATATGTAATACTTTAAATGAAATATACTATAATGTATATACATTACAATATATATTTGTATAGTTATATACTAATTTATAAAACATATACAAATGTATACATTAAATAAACACTTCTATAGAAGATATATACACGTGTATACGCACCATTAAATGTATATATACTACTACTTATAAAATATACTACATTATATATACATTACAATATGTATAGATATACTTATATACTAATTTATAAAACATATACACATGTATACGTTAAATATACACTTCTATAGAAGATATATGCACAAATATACAAAACATATGCTACTTAATATAATAAATTAATAATATTTTGTAGTAAATTAATAATATATTAGAAGTAAGTTATTAATTTAAAGTAGAACACTAGAAATTCAATTTAAAATTTTAAATCGTTAAATAAAAAAAAATAAAAAACAACGACTAAGGAGTGAATGAATTTGGGGAATTTTATTGATTGCAAAATGATCCAAAATTTATAATTTACATGAATGAAAAATCTATAAATTATGCATCATTTTTTCCAACTCATTCATGTTAATATTAATGGGAACTTGCATAGGATAATCGAAGTCAACGGGGGCAAAACCATGCATTGGACTTGATTCTGCGGAGTTCTCTCGTGAAGTCATAATTTCTTCAAGTTTCAGCTCGTCGCTCGGCTCCGGTTCCATTCCTTGGTTTCTTCTTTCCGCTCTAATCCAATCTCTGAGGCAAACTAGAACATTCATTGCATTGCTTCCCAATGAGTGTCGGTTGTCTCCAAGCTGCTGTCGTCCCTGACTGAAGGCGCTCTCTGATGCAACGGTTGATATTGGAACATTCAAGATATCTCTAGCTAATCTTGAAAGCACAGGATATTGTGATTCATTGTTCCTCCACCAATCCAGCGTGTTGATCCGTCGTCTGCGATCCTCTGGTGCCGTCCGAAGATAATATTTCAGCTCTTCCCGATAAGTTGATGTGTAAGTTCTCTCATCAACACTGTTCCAACAATTTAAATCATAAAACGAATCAGAAAATCCACTATGTGCCGGCCTTTTAGAAGATGATGGCTCCTCGGGAGGATGAGGAGCGACAGTTGGAGTGATATTTATAGGTAAGGCTGAATCAAATAAATCAGCATAGTGATTATATAATTTTTCTATATAATCCTTTGCATCAGCCGTAGCCGTCCACAAATCAGGCTGTACTTGTTCAGAATCATGGTTAGTATTTATTATTGAAAGCACAGGATATTGTGATTCATTATTCCTCCACCAATCCAGCGTGTTGATCCGTCGTCTGCGATCCTCTGGTGCCGTCCGAAGATAATATTTCAGCTCTTCCCGATAAGTTGATGTGTAAGTTCTCTCATCAACACTGTTCCAACAATTTAAATCATAAAACGAATCAGAAAATCCACTATGTGCCGGCCTTTTAGAAGATGATGGCTCCTCGGGAGGATGAGGAGCGACAGTTGGAGTGATATTTGTAGGTAAGGCTGAATCAAATAAATCAGCATAGTGATTATATAATTTTTCTATATAATCCTTTGCATCAGCCGTAGCCGTCCACAAATCAGGCTGTACTTGTTCAGAATCATGGTTAGTATTTATTTCTAAGTTAGTATAAATAAGAGTACTAAAGTGACACATATGATTATATTTCATGCACGGATTTAGCATAGCACCAACCAAGTAAATAGGGGGAATCGGGAAAAAATATTTTTTAAATTTCGTAAACATGGCGCCAACAGCTTCTTTATAACCTTCTTTATTTTTATATTGTTGGAGCAAATCAGAAATATCGGCTATATATGCCAAAATATTACAAACAGTAGGATAGTAAGCACCGGAAAATTCAACCGTAGCTACATAAAATTTTTCTAAAAACTTAACAAGATCATTAATTACAACCCAATCAGAATTATGTAGCATGCAATCAGCAGAATCAGCAAATGAACCGCAATGTTGGTTAAAAGCTAGTGTAATAGGAATTATATATTTATAACAAGTTTTTAGAAATTCATACGTAGAATTTCATCTAGTATCAATTTCCTCAGGCATCAAAATCGATGTAAGTCCATTTTCTTGACATTTAAGTTTAAATTCTCTAATTCTCAATCTACGATTATTTCCTTGAATAAAACCAACGGCAAGACGAATTTTTTCAATATAAAGCTCAAAAAACTCAAGACCATCTTTTACAATTAAATTATATATATGACATGCACACTTAATATGAAAAATTTCAGGCAAGGGTGGAGATAGCGTAGATTTTATTTTTGTTATAGCAGTCTTGTTGTTAGAAGCATTATCAAAAGCAATACATAAAATTTTATTTTCTATACCATAATATCCGGCAATTTTAACAATAGAATCAGCAATAAATTGTCCAGTATGTTTACGATCTTCATCATATAAAAAAGCAAGAATACGTTTTTGCATCACGAAATTACTATCCATCCAATGACAAGTAACGGTTAAATAATCATTTTTATTTACAGCACGACCAAGATCAGAAGTTAGGGACAATCTACATTGAATATTTTTTAACAATGTTGATAAATAAAAACAATATTGTGAATGGAGTCTAAAAATATCAGGCCGACAAGTAGTTCTAGGAATACCATTAAACATAGGATTATAAATTGCTTGTATATAACGAATAAAAGCATCAGAAGAAGGAAAACTAAAAGGCAAACTACCCACAGCTACCATTTTAGCTATTTCTTCCCTGTCCCTCAATTTATTATACTTTTTCGCTACTTGACTGGTTGTTGGGTCCATTCTAGTTTGCGTTGACCCACCAACATCCCCACCACCTTTTGCAATATTTAACTCTCTTTTGTGATCTTCAGCTATATGTCTCGTTAACGTACCCGTACCCCCTTGCTTGCCTCCACTTCTATGTTTATATATTTGTTGACAAATATTGCACTGCACCTCAATATCTGATATACGTTCAAAAAATTGCCATGCAATACTAGTTCTTTTACAAGGTTTTGGGGCACTGGGAGGACGGGAAGGGAGATTAACTGATTCAGATCTAACGTTAGCTTCTCCTACTGCGGGTGTTTCAGCAATATTTTCATTATCTTCGTCTAAATTAATTGCATCTACTTTATTTTCTTCTTCTATACCGTAATTTTTCTGAGCTTCTACATAATCCATATCGTGAGCACCTACACCTATTTCTTCCTCAAAAGGTGTACCAAGCGGTACCGGAGGCGAAGGTACACGGGTATATCTATTACTTGAACTACCTCTACCGCTAGTAATTCGCTTTTTACTACCACTACCGCTTCCGGGACAAAAAAATTTAACACCTTTAGCAGCGAGGTTTTTTAATTTATCCATAATATAAATTAAATTAAACTAAAAATATTCAAAATACACAAATATAATAAAATTAAATATTAAACAATTAATACAATAAATAAAAATTAAACGTAAGAGATGGAACGACAATACCAAATTTTGGAAGTATCCGAAGATTGCGACTTTAGAAACTTCCGCTCGTACTTTGTAAACGAAAATTAAAAAATTAAAGTGAACACTTTAAGAAATTAAATATATTGAATACTAGAGAATTGAGAATTGAGATTTGAGAGAGAATGAGATTTGAGAGAGTGAAAAATTGTGTGAAAAATGATTTGAAGTTGTAGGGTATTTATAAATTTTTTTTGGGGATTAAAAAATATGGGTGTTTATCTATGGGTCATTTCTATGCCCAAGAATGCCCCCAACCCTATCTAACCCATCCTAAAGGTGTTTATCTTCGATCTAGGGGTCCTATGGCTCATTTGATGCTCTATTTAAGCGTGTGAAAGTCCGGGGTGTTACACTTCCATCAAAAGTTATAATCTTTCACCAGCTCGAATACCAGATTGTTGAACACAACTAAAAGTAATACTTTAATTGGTAAATAACATCGCCTTACATACACGTGTACATCAGAGACCAAATACTACGTTATTTATCTAGCAATTACTACTCCAGCATTGACTAGGATACAAGAAGATAAAATATTGCGTACGTTACTTGCACAAAATTGACTAGGAAACAAAAAACTAAATACTATTAGGAATAGGCTAACAATTAGGTTTTCTATTTAGACTACAACTAGGAATTCTATTAATTGTGGACTGGTGTTGTCTATCTTTAACAACTTTGTGACTTTTATTGTTCTTAGATTATCGATTATTAATTCCGCGTATGTATTATCTGTTGTTGTCCTTTTTTTCTTTCCCTTTTTGTCTTTTCTTTGATCTCTTCTTTTCCTAATTTCCTTTTAATTATATTCTTTATTTTTGTATTTCAGCTATTCGCCCAATGAATCCTCATTTGTTAGTTTACTTATCTAAATAGTCTCTACGTTTTTATTTTTCAGGATCTCTGAATATTTAATTGAGCACTCTAATTCGATGTCAATCACTGGTAATGAGTATTAAGGACGGTAGCAACCCGCAACTTTCAAATCCTTGATCACCTCTGCTCTGCGTTTTCAGACCCCACTTGTGCGATTACACTTGGTATGTTGTTGTGGACTGAAAGTGTGACTGGATGGAATTTTAACAGTGTCTTATACTTTGAGTAATGTTTTAGCTAACTAACTTATCAAGTTGTATATGATATGTCCGAATTAGTAGAGGGTCATTATGAAATAACAAAACGTCAGTCATAATTACTCATATACTTTTCTTTACTGCAATGGCTGTTTTACAATAGGAATTTTGTGATGTAATACTATTTCTTTTGTGAAGTGGTGATACAATTTTCTGAAATCGTCCAGGCCTGTAATGATCCAAATTTTTAACACAAACACGAAATGTATTTATAATCACTCAACACAAATTACAACTTAGAATCCGAACAACAAATAATAGTCACGCTAACTAAGATGAGATAACATAGTGAGAAAGTAACAAGAAGGGGATGAGATACTAGACACACAGAATGGAGATGAGAGAACAACAGACAAGCCAAGGCTTCACATAACACGCATAACTGTTTTGTCGAATCCCAAGTCCTATTTAACCAATTGACAATTGGGCTTGGATCCCAAATAAAACACTCCAACATTTCAATAGGTCCAATAATTTCAACTGGATCAGCCCAATTCACCACTTCTAATCCATAGCCCAGTACAAAGTCGACTTGGTTCACAACAATACTCCCATCCTGAAAGAGAACCTTGTCCTCAAGGTTCAAGTAGAAAAACATCAATTTGGGACATGAGAAATAAGTCGTTTCTAGAGCAATTGTTGTGGCAAAAATATTATTCTGACTCATTCTTGTCTCTGTGCCACTATTTGAGTTCACGTAAAAGACAACACCTGCAACCATTGATGATTCCTTTGAAAAATCCACCGTAGTAGCATGCCCCACAGACTTGCTAAGAAAAACTAGCTTCCTGCTTTATGTATTTATCCACTTTTATTGCAGGATTGAGAACGCTTGATATAACATTGGTTCCAACAACCACAGACTGCTTCAGTTGATATCTTAAAATACTCTCAATAATGTTGTAGTCACATACTTCAGAAACTATGTGAATAGTGTTGGGTACATTTTGTCGCAGAAGCTGCATCGCAGTTTGTGTTCCAACAAAATCAGCCTCTCTTGTCGCCAAAATGGTATCCTGATGCCTACTGAAATAAACCATATTTGTCTTCGCGCCAATGTGGACAAACAAAAAGCTTGAACCAGGATCAAAAGAAAATTTTGATACGTATCGATTATGGAAAAACTGACACCAATTTAATATAAGTGTAGCATGACCGAGTGTAATAAAGCACACAAATATACCTCTGCTAATAAGCTTGACATAACAATAAGCTGACATAACATACGTCTCCTCAAAGCATCGGCCAAGCTCGAGTCCCCATTGAGAATGACTATTTCTGGCATGTCGAGCAGGCAAGTGATTCCTACCCTCATTGGAGGATGATTTACTAAGATGTTCAAGGCTGCCATGATGTACTTGTATACAAATAACATCAGGTGAATAGCGTACAGCCTCGACTATCGGCCGTTCAAGCAACTCCAAATTCAATACTATGCAATGAAGTAGTGGTTGTTTGATAATTAATGCAAACTCTCCAGCCCAAGCTGGATTTTCTAACCCAATAAGAAAATTTTCAACAGGGACAGAGTTCTTAGTGTCAGATGGAACCTTATTAGCCACCGTAAAGTTTTCATCATGCAACTGTAAATACTCGCATCCACGAAAAGGAATCAGCCGCGATTCCTTATGCGAAACCTGAGTTAGCTCTTCAGAGTCAACAGATAAAAGCATACATGAATCAACTTCAAAATCCTGCCCTGTGTCGAACCAATCATCAACATAACCACAAAATGGAATAGTCCCTAGCAATTTAATTTTGTTGAGTGGTTGAATATCACGTAAGCAAGCATCAGATGTGAAAACGGTGAATAACCTTTGTGTGTGGATACATGAAGCGTTAAGCGATTCAGAAAGAGGCATGGTAGTAGAATTTGGATTTGGTAATGAAAAATGCTGAAAGATTGAGGAAAATTCCTCTAGAACTAACTCCACATGGATATTTATAGTAGCAATCAGCTTTTGTTGAACAACATCCTTTGAGCCTTCAACTTGCTCTTTCACTTCGGTCGCCGAATCACCAATGTCCCTGATATGCTTATTACCGAGATTCCCATTATCTCCCTCTGTCATGGCCATTTCAATTGGAATTTCTGAACGTGCCACGGTGAATACCTCGGAGCAGCCCATCGAGATAGGACGAAGCCAGACATAACTTATTTTTTTCTGCAATTTCATAAAAATCAAAGTAGCATTCAGCCTGAGAGATCCATAACTCGGAATTCTCGCCACAGAACCGTGGAAACTCCACCGGAGTAGGTTTACTCCTTGCAAGTTTTCCAATCAACTCCTGGAATAATGAACGAATTTCACATATCTCCTTTGACCATGAATTCCTCCCGACGTTAATTGAATCATAAGGAGTTCGAAATTTCTGATCCTCCATTGAAGATCTCTCAATGAAAGCACCAATGTAACGATCCAAATTTTTAACACAAACACGAAATGTATTTATAATCACTCAACACAAATTACAACTTAGAATCCGAACAACAAATAATAGTCACGCTAACTAAGGTGAGATAACATAGTGAGAAAGTAACAAGAAGGGGATGAGATACTAGTCACACAGAATGGAGATGAGAGAACAACAGACAAGCCAAGGCTTCACATAATATGCATAACTGTTTTGTCGAATCCCTAGTCCTATTTAACCAATTGACAATAGGGCTTGGATCCCAAATAAAACACTCCAACATTTCAATAGGTCCAATAATTTCAACTGGATCAACCCAATTCACCACTTCTAATCCATAGCCCAGTACAAAGTCGACTTGGTTCACAACAATGCCCTTGTAGGAAATTGATCCTTTTCTTTGACATCTGAATTAAATCAACTAAATGTATGGTTTAATATATCTTTTTGCCTTATTAATTTTCAGAAAAGATGTCCACAGAGAAGAAAGTTACAGTAATGGATCGAATCTCTCAGTCAGTGGCGGAGCCACAGCCGACGAAGGGCTGTCAGCCCTTCGTCGGAATTTTTTTCCGAGTATATAGGTTAAATATAGATATTTAAGGTTATATACATGTTGTTGCACACTCTTGACAAGCTAGAGAAGCATAGTCCAGTGGTCAAGAGTGTGCATTTCCGCATTAACAACCTGGGTTCAAAACCTTGACAGGTGCAGCAGTGCTTTATTATTTATTTTTTTAAAACAGTAAGGGCAAATATACCTGACTCTATTTTGCATCACATACTATTCTTCCTACCTGCGAAAGATGCAGCTCAAACTAGTGTGCTTTCCAAGACATGGCTAAAAGTCTGGAATTTGCTTCTTGTATTTACATTTGATTTCGATCAAAACCTTTACTTAAGGAAATTAGGAAAATAGGAATCGCAACAAGTTGATGTCACAGATGCTTTCTCAAGTATTGTAGATGGCTCATTGATGAACCTCCGCTTCCAAAAAGCAATAATTGAGAAATTCAGGCTTTCTTTTAAACTTTCGTGTTTGAAGAATGCCTTTTGCATCGACGAATGGATAAGAATGGCCACCAATAACTACGTCAAAGAATTAGACTTTGATATTACGAGACTAGATGCTAAAGAAGATTGGTATAGTTTGCCAGGTACTGTATTTACAGCTAAATCGCTGATGGTTCTGAGACTACGCGGTCTTAAGCTAGAGTGGCCTCTAATTGTCAATCATATAAATCTTTCTAAATTGAAGGAGCTATCTCTAACTGATGTCTTTTTGGAGGAACGGATAATCTTAGAAATTTGTTCTGCCTGTCCAGAGATAGAAGATTTAAGGCTTATCAGGTGTCAGGGAGTAAAAGACCTATTGACATCTGATCTTCCCAATCCTCTGAAGCTTACAATAGACCAGCAATTTGAGACAACTAAAAAAAGCATTCAGATTCGAGCTGTGTTTCTTCATACTCTATATTACAGCGGATGTAACATCACGGTAAAGTTTGATGTGAGTAAATTCAAGCATCTGAAAGAATTGGGCGTAACATTTGGGGAGATTACTGACTCAATAGTAGAAAATATTGTTGCTGAACTGCTCCTTCTTGAGGAATTAGAATTGAGCTTTTGTTTGAAGTTGACGAGGCTTAAGTTTTCCAGTTGCGTGCTTAGAAAGTTGACATTCTATTCTACAAAGAGTCTTACGGAAATTGGGATGGACACACCAAACTTGCTCCATTATACATATAGAGCTCCTAAATTGCCCGTCATATTCTCTATGACGACATCTTCTCTACAGGAATCGTTTCTCCAGTTAAAGCCCGACGGTCATCTCAACACAATTTGGTTTGAAAATTTGAGGGAACACTTAACTAGATTCAAATAACTGAATTCACTGTTTCTGCGTATTGAGTCAGCGACGGTAAGTGTGCACCTCCCATTATCACTTTGTTGTGTAATGTTTATTTTCGTTTCACTTGATTTGTTTGTTGGGTTCAAAGTATATGAAAAAGTGTGAATGAAAAATGGTGGAGAAGGGAGACACCAATTTAGAAAGTGTACTCCCAAATTGGAAAGTTCACTCATTCTCCCACATTGGTGGAAGAAGAGAACTTGTGAGTGTTTAAAATAAGGAACACTTACTTCACATGATAAGTGAGGCAAGAAATAAGAGATGCCTTGTGTCGTTGTTGCTTGGCTTTGGCTTTGGAAAATGATCAATGAGATTTATCTTTTTGGACAAAGTTTATTTGACAGAAATAATACCAAAGGGAAAAATGCAACTTTTTCATGTGTTTTGATACTCCATTTATATGCATGCATGCATACAGATTTCGAAACAGTGTTTCAAAACAGTGCAGTGCTAAAACGAAGGGATGCAACCCTTCAACGAAATGACACACTGATTCATGAAATGGTATGCCTGTTCGGAAAAGACACATTCTTTGGACGAACAGATATGGCTTTTCCAGAAAGGTCACACCTTTTTAGTGAACAATTGCCACTTTTCAGAAGAGGCACATGTTGGCTATATAAACCTGCTTTCATTCACAGGTTTAGGTACAAATTTTCTGAAATACAAACTCTCTTCTTGTCTTGATAAACTTTCTATGTGATCTATCAAACCGTTAAGTGAGTTCGTTGAATCCAATAATTTGAGGTACCGCTATTGTTCGGATTGAAGGTCATTTTATCCTGGGAGGAAGATTCAAAAACCTCGGGTACAGTGAGGGGAATTATTCCTTAAGGACACTCCGTGAATTCGGAGGACTTGGTCTTAAATTCTGTTTCATCTCTTTTCTGAATCTTAACACACCTTAGATAGATTATTCGTAATCTAGTGTTGAAGGTGTTACAGAACTTCATAAGTGTTCTTGTCTTGGACTTGAACTAGTGTTGAAGTTTGTGTTTCTTATATACAGATTCTTGTACTCAAATACATAAAAGATAACATTGTTCACTTTTTTTTTTTGGATTAATTCTCAAGAATAAATTCGACGTTGAAGAACTTAAGGCAACATGGTCCTGCCCTCCATTTGTCATTGAGAAATTGACGATACAGAAAGTTGTGCAGTCTCAAAATTTTGAAACTCTGTTAGATGTTCTGTTTTGGGCCTGTCACCCAAAATTTGTGTTAGTTGAAAGTATATGGGAGGACAATGAAGCTTTTATACAGGTGAATGTGATTTCCCTGTCTTTGCTTATATAGGATTTTGTTTGTTATATAGTAAGTGAATTGCAGTACTTAAGTTCTTGCCCTTCTGCTTTTGGTACAGTTCTTGAGGGAGAACCTGATGGACAGAGAGGTTGTTCCTGCCTGCTGTGACTCAAGACGTGTCAAATGTTGGACACACTATCTTAAAGAAATTGAAGTTAAGTATTCTATGAATCATCAGTATGGGGATTCTTCTCCATCATGTAAAGTCGCAATCCTTTCTTTCAAACTGACATGGTAGAACAAGCTCTCGAGTGGATGTAGACGTTTGAGAAGTACTCTTATCTGGTTTCTGGAAGTGAAACGTCTTTTGATATCAAAACTTCCTCAATTTCATTAAGTTTACTTTGGGTTAAAGGAAGTGAGAATCAAATCCCACATATGTAGAAGGTGTGACTGCAAGTTATTTGAATTAGCAAGATGTGACTACTTTCAATCTTATGTGAGAATTGAGCATATGTAACAACATGTTGCAGTTTACTGAACCGACGACGTATCGTCTCCAATTTGTATGCTTAGATAGTAACTAGTAAAGTTGCTGCGATGTGACCAGGAGGTCATTGATTCAAGCTGTGGAAACAACCTTTGGCAGAAATGCAAGGTAGGGTTGCGTACAATAGACCCTTGTGGTCCAGCCCTTCCCCGAACCTCGCGCATAGCGGGAGCTTTAGTGCACCAGACTACCTTTTTAGACAGTTGATTTTTCGTTCTTTCGAGACTTAGACATTTGCTTCAAACTTAAATTGGATGGACATACACCACATTCTGGTAGGCTGAATTATCACCGGTAATAAATCCTAGATGTTGTAGGATTCTCTTCTATCTTTTCAGCCTCTGCCATCCCACCACAATATACTGAACTGTTTCCGCGTGTGCGCTTCTACTCCTTAGGCCTCTGAAATCGACTAAAGCATTGATGCTTTGTTGCTAAGTAATTGGTTATAGCTATCAAAAACTAAAATAATCTAATCAACCGATTAGGATTGAACTCAAAACTCATTTCAATTTACTAGATAAGGAGGGAAAAGCAAGACAAGTTACACATTTGATAGGTACGCCAAGAATATACATAATACATTATATATCTAGCTCCAACAATTATATATTTGGGTGATGACTATACAGTGTAAAAGTCATTCAGAAAAAAAACAAAAAAAAAAAGATGTTCAACAAGACCATAACAAGCCCTAAAATTCTCCATCAGATCAGCTTTAGATTTTCTTGATGAAATTTTTTCCTTATTTCAATCCTCACCACATAAAGATAAACAACAACATAACCAGGGTATTCCCAAAAGTGGGATCTGGGGAGAGATGATACATTTTCGTGTTGTTTACCTATATCTCTTTATAAATTTCGAAAGCATTGAGGAGTGGGGGAAGAGTAGAAGTCGCAGTTTTGTTAATCACAACAGTGTACCGGTCGGCACCATAAATCGGGGACACTGTGTACACAGTCGCCGTCGACAAATAGATGGGATACATAGGTCCATAAAATTGGTTGTCATTGATATAAATGTTGAATTGCCTTGTCTGTGTCACCAGCAATTCAACTACTTCTGCAAAGTGCAAGTATATGTAATACCTGCCCCTGGTACTATCAGCTATCCAGTTAAAGGACACCGAGTTGTCAGTCGTGGTCAGGGGATCGGGTGTCAGGGCCGTGCTCATCACTGCAGACGGTGCTCGGTAACTGTTTTCAAGTACCTCTTGTGTTGTATTAACGATGATCATTTTTTCAAAATAATATGGCAACCAAACTCTATCATATGCATCATAGCCATACCTGTTTTGTAGTATTAAAATAGAAAACAAACAATTGTTAACATACTGGAGAAAACACACAATTGTTATTCACTTTGACAGAGAAAGTCCTCATCATTCAGTGTCTATTCCTGAATCATTTCATATAAAATCATCCTACCATTTAATTTGTAATACTAAAAATAAGATAGATTATCTAGTACAATATATAAGATCTTAATATAGCATAGGAATATATATATATATCTTGATCCTGTAAAATTAAAAGGATTGAAGAAACATACCTAATGTATTGATTGGTTAAGGAGCCTAAGTTGAGACGCACGAAAAGTTTCAATGATTTACTTAGCGTTGGATAAATGGTAGTATTCAAAGGTCTCAACTCTAAGGCTGAAATAAAAGGAGTTGTAGTATCTATCTTGACAAGGCAAACACTTACGGAATCAATGGAAGGGGTGTGTATAATTTCCTTCATAATTACTGTAGAAGCATTAGATATTGTGACTGTGTCCCAATAATCACCTCCAATATAAAGATCAAAATTTGGTAATTGGGCATTTCCATCATAATCTCCATAGAGAAAACTTGCCCTTATCAAGTATTTGCCAAATTTCCCTTCATTTGGGGTTAGAGTATAGCAATTTTTAGTTTAACTGTGAGGAACTGCCTTTGTGGGGAATTGGGTTCGTATATAGATGATATTTTACTGTCCACCCCACCGCTGACATAACCTACATCTGAAGTGTATGGTAGTCCTGTTATTATGTCTGTATAGTTCGAACCTGCTGGTATTCCACAATCGATGTTTATGAATCCTGTCAAAAAAAGTACATAAAAACAACATGAGCATTAAACATGGAAAATAATTACTGTAGCCACATATATACTATGTGTAAAATCAGAAACAGATACAAGATTTTAAGTTTATGAGTTCTGAATCTCAACTCTTTTTACTTACTAGGTTGCCCGTAACTACAATGATGGCTCTGCCTCTGATTAGAGCTCTACAAAGCATGTAACTTGAACCATGAATTCGCTCATCTACGGATAAATAAAAGGGATACACTACTAATTAACGTTATACCTGATGGATCGTTTTGTGCAACAGCTATTGTTGCTAAAGAAAAAGCAATAAGCCATGCAAAGAGGAAGCCTTTCAACATCTCGATATTTGGATTTTATTTTGTTATATTGAAGTTTATAAGTTAGTTGAATGAGAAAAACTTTTGAGGCTTTGCCTTAAATATTTACTAGTATTTCCATTTCCATGAAGTTTAATAACCCCACCTGATATCACTTGCTGATCAATTATCTTAACGTGCTAGAGTAGACTTAACATATATGTTACGGGAATAATAGCCGACTAAAAGAATATTAACAAATGACTTATTAGTTTATGTCCAAGCTAATATTCCACAGAAAATTAAGGTTATACTAGAGAATTTTAAATCATTTCAACTATATATCGGCTTAATTAAGGATGAGGAGTATGATTTTGATTGTTCAACAGTTTCAGTGTTGTATATATAATTATAATTTTTGGAGTTGAAATAAACAGGCCCATTAATTAAGTTATAAATGCAAGGAGATGTATATATATCATGTCACTGATAGTACATTCAAGGAATGTTTTACTCGTTCAAAGTGGTAAAGAAAACTAATTCCAGTGAGCATTATTTTGGCCTGCAATCATATTCTTACTTTAAAAAATAAAATTAAAAATAGTAATCCTATTACAATATGTTATCCAAGTCATCTCATTGTGGCTTTTGCACATTCCAAAGGATAGCAGTACTATATTTCTAGGGAACAAATCATGCTGCATTATCGAAAATTTGGTGTGTTTTACCACTAACTATCTTGGTATAAGCCATTTTTGTTGCCAAATGCTCCTTCTACTCATTGACTACCTGGTTGGTTGTATTTTCGGTTAAAATGACCGTAGAAGATAATTAGATAAAGTTGAGTGACTTTAAAAAATTAAAACAAAGTTAAATGATTATGATGATAAATTAGCATAAAGTGGGTAGCCATTCAAACTACTAACATCTGTAGCAATGTAAGTTTTTGTATAAGATAGATTATAGATAATAGAGCACCCACACTGAAAATTAACAAATGAAGACAGAGGTGATTAATTTTCAAGAGTATTAGATTTATACGGAGAAAGGCTTTTGAATTAGGGAAACTTTCAGAAAATAGCCACTGTTTCAGCAAATTAGGGCGCGCCTAGCCTATGTTTCAAAAATTACCATTTGTAATCAATGTAACAACGGTATGCAACTGACTATATTTGATCTGAACTGATGTATGCAGCTGGATGCGACGTATATCAATTTGTATCAACGAATTGTAGCACAGTGCCAATAATGGGCACGCATTCAGTATAAATACATACAGTATACCAATACCAATAATGGACATATACATATACATATACATACACATACATACAATACCAATAATGTAAAGAGAAATACAAAAAGCATATCAATACACAATGCATAAACAAATGTAGATTCAATAAATATGAATACAGATATTGTATCAGTTGAAATATATAGTGATACAACTAATACATTACTGTAAAAAGAGAAAGAAAGAGAAAAAGAGAGAGTTCTGAGAGGTAGCGAGAGACAGAGATGGAGGGAGGAAGGCAGCGAGAGAGGGAGAGATGGGGGAGGGAGGCCAGCAAGATTGGGAGAGATGGAGGAGTACTGTGGGAAGAGAGGGAATGAGAAGAGAGGCTATCGATAGTATTTAATTGATAAGAGAGGCTATGAATTGCAACTAATTAAGACTTAAGTTAAATGAAGTAATTAGAATCTTATTTTGCTAAGCCATATAGTTTTACCTTTATTAATAAACACAAGTCCAAATTCCCCAAAAAAAAATAATCTCAATTATGGAAAATAGAGCATAATTGCTCTGATTTTGAGTTGGTTTAAAAATACACTTATAATTGGGGTGGACATAGTACAGTAGATACCAACATACTATACCAAACTAAATTTTTGATATCGTGATTTCTATATTATGATATGATATATGGTATATATTTTAAATTTTTTATTATTCAATGTATTATCTGATAATTGTATATAAAATACCGAAATACTGACTACCATAAAGAAGTTTATATTTACATAAATAATTCATAGATATATATACTATTATAATACTAACAAATATACAACCTAGTATTAGTACAAAATTAAATGTTTACATGTTGAAATTTTGACTACTTATCTTTGATTGAAATGATTTTTTTTGTGTAACTAATTAACAATGGGAGTCGCTTATACTTTTCTTTGAGTATATATTTCTATATTTGTCGAGCATTAGTATCATATAATTGAAACAATTTTTGAAAAGTAAAGTCGTAAATTCTATTATATGAGTATATGATACAAGAAAACACTAGGAAAAACAAAATTGACACTAAGAATGCAAAAATCAGCAAACACACAAAGTGAAAAACAATACAAAGAAAGGGGATGAAGAAGAAGAATGCGTGAAATTAAAGGATAGATAGAAAGACCCTTACCTCTACCAAGTGATTAACAAAAGATGGCGTATCAAACCATCAATCACACCTCACCAATAGAAGCTCAAACCTTCCTTTTAGGTGGACCAAGGGAATTCACACTCCTCATCAAAACCCACCTTTCTTGCTAAATGCTAAACACAAGTGAAGAATCCACCTCATATGCATAGAACCTTCAAGTTTTGATTTCTCTCTCTTAAGGAGAAGGAGAATACTACAAGCTAACACTAATATTACAATCTGAAAAATCACTCAATTCATTATGTCAAAAACTAAGGAAAAGGTACCAATTTATACTATTACAAAACAAAGACTAAAATACTCTTAATGAAGGGTGCTCCTTTGGAGTGTAAAAAGAAAGTCTTAAAGGACCATAATAGCCCTAACTTAGGGTGCCTCTTGAGTGTTATTTTGGAGTGCAAAATATCTTCAATTCCCTTCACTTGAGGCGCCTATTGAGTGTATAAGTTCTCCTCTTTTTATTCTCTTGAACAAGGCTTCAAAATACTCCAAAAAAAGACTTCAATTGCTTGTCAATTCTGAAGCTTAATCCTTGGACAATATCTTGTGCTCTTGGTACTCCTCATGCTTGTATCATCCTCTCTATCTTGAAAGGAATTTATCCTCAAATTCAGATCTTGCAAAACCAAAGAGAGAAGAAAACAAGCACACAATCCTCTTGGTAGGAGGGTTAGCATTAGTACCATAAGTGAGGTAAACATGCCAAGGAGGTACACTCTTAGAATACAACCAATCATCCTTTGTGAGGAGTAAGAAAATTCGACCACTAACATCACAAATGACACACTTAAAGCAAACATCAATGAGTAGAGGATACAATCTGAAATCAACACATAGGCCACTTGTTTTCAAGGGAAGACAAACACTCAAAATTGGATATCTATAGCTTAGAGAGGTTCCCTTAACAACACAAATCCTATCACTCACTACATTTCTATGAACATGATCACTATGAAGCATACTACTATCAAGGTCTTCATCAAACAAATTCAAAGAATAATATTCATCATCAAGACCTACATTATAAGCATCTACACTAGCTTGAAAGTTTTCAATCACACTATCCTCATGATCAAGTAGTGAGCTATCATTAGGAGCACATGATTCATTATACATATCAAGAGAGCTAACAATGGGAGAAAAATGCACATCTATAACAAGAAGAACCGAGATCACTTCACAAGGAATCACCATTAGTACCACACTCATATCATCAATCCTTGGTTGTTCACACTTGACATACACCCACACATCCATGGTATTCAGCATAAAAAACTTGGCATAGAGAATACCAAAGAAGTGAATAGCATCAACATTAAAAGAATATGAGCATGAACCAAAACTACACCTTCCACAACTCAAAAGTATTCCGGGGTCAAATGGGAGTAGAAGACAAGGGGTTAATCTGACGTGACCCACTCCTTTCATTAGGCTACCAAACTCACAATCATCATCATTAAAGTAAGAAAACCAGCCACCAACCTTACTACCTCTACATAATACCAATTAAAAATTAACATGGTTATCATCATAGGCAAAGAGATAGAATAGGAAGGAATCAAGTGTGAAGACATCACCCAAGGTGCTATCATCTACAAGAGGGACATGTAGTGTGTGAATACTCTTATCACATGGCAAGGGAACCTTATTCAAGTTATAAGTGCTAGCACTAGATGGACACAAATCATTCTTACGAAAAGAATTCACTACTAAAAAGGGCTAAAAAGCGACGCAAAAAAAAGCGACGAACTGTGTCGCTTTAAAAAACGACGAGAAAAGCGACGTTGGTCGTCGCTTTTTTAGTTTAATTTTAATTTTTATTTATTTTTTATTAAAAGCGAAGGACAACGTCTTAATATCCGTCGCTTTTTTTTGCGGATTTTTGTGTCAAGTAATTAAAAAATAATTTATATTTTTTTTAATAAAAGCGACGGACAGCGTCGTAATTTATTAAAAAATAATAATTATTATTTCTTAAAAAACGACGTAGTCCGTTGATTTTTAAATTTGATTTTTATTTTTGTTTATTTTTATTAAAAGCGACGGACAACGTCACTATAATTTTTATTTTTTAAAATATTAATTTGAGAAAAGCGACGTTGTCCGTCGCAATTTATAATTTTTATTTTTTTTACAAAAAGTTGTCCGTCGCTTTTGTTAAAATTAAATAAAAATTAATTTTTTGAAAAGCGACGTCGTTCGTCGCTTTTTAAATTTAATTTTTATTTATTTTTATTAAAAGCTACGAACAACGTCGCTATAATTTTTATTTTTTTAAATATTAATTCTAGAAAAGCAACGCTGTCCGTCGCAATTTATAATTATTTTAAATTTTTCATTATTTTTAGAAAAAGCGACGAACAACGTCGCTTTTTTAAAATTAAATAAAAAATATTTTTTTGAAAAGAGACGTTGTCCGTCGCTTTTTAAATTTAATTTTTATTTTTGTTTATTTTTATTAAAAGTGACGGACAACGTCGCTATAATTTTTATTTTTTTAAATTTTAATTCTAGAAAAACGACGTCGTCCGTCAATTTATAAATATTTTTAATTTTAATTTTATTTTTTCAAAAAGCGACGGATAGTGTCGCTTTTGTTAAAAGTAAATAAAAACTAACTTTATGAAAATGACACTGTCCTTCTATATTTAATTTTTAATTTACTATTAAATAAATAATTTTTATATTAAAAAAATTAAATGTATTCAATTATTTATTGAATACATTGATATCATATGATCGATTGATAAAAAAAAATATACTGTTGAAGTTATAATATAATAATATAAGCTAAATTAAACGATAATTTATCATTATATATATACAAAATGTTGTATTACGAGGTAGTTTACATGTGTATGTGATGTATCTAATACATATTGTGAAGTTTATAGGCAATCAACTATATGTATTGAATACATTGATGTTATACGATCGATTGATCAAGGTAATAATATATATTTTAAAATTATAATACAATAATATAAGCTAAATTAAATGATAATTCATCAGAGTAAAAATAAAATACGTTGTATTACGAGGTAATATACTCGTGTATGTGATGTATATAGTTAAAAGTTAGCTAACCAAGTCTATATATCCAAATATTATGAATAATACGTTAACATCATATGATCGAGCTAATAATACACTATTGAAGTTATAATAATGAAGCCAATTAGCCGACAATTCATCATATTAATACGTTGTATTAACGTAATCGAAATCTCCAATTCAATATTTTTTAACCCAATTTCACTATTTTTTTTCTTGAAATTAGGGGTGTGCATCGGTCGATTCGATTTGATTTTAAATATTATCGGTTTGGTTTATTGGTTATTGATTTTTAAATAAGTTAAACCAATAATCAAATCAATAAGCAAAAACCCTACATGATGTGTTTTATTTTACAAGAATCTTCAAGCTTGAATAGGTTTTCGAGAAGGTCTGTGTATACTGTACCCTCCACAAACCTATTTTGTGGGACTAAATCGGTTTAATTGTGTTGACACCCAATTTTGACCTCACGATACCCCTCTCAGGCCGCTATTTTATATAGTAATTTTACGTAACATTAATTCTTACATGCTTAGTTTATTTTAATATCAATGTCTTACAATTTTTCTTGTCATTTAGGCTGCTATTTTATCAAAATTATTTGATTTCAATTGTTAATATTTTTGTACACATTATTCTTATATTAAATACATATTGACGTGTCACATTCATAATTTAGAAAAATGCACAAATTATTTTGATACTATTTTCTATAATTTTTAAACTCAAAAACGATATTTTACATAATTTTATTAAATTGTTTTTTTCACGCAATGGTGCACACTATATTTTTTATAAATATATTGTCTAGTTTTTCACTATTATTATTATTATTATTATTATTATTACTATTATTATTATTATAATTATTATTATTATTATTTAAACATTTATTTAAATAATAGTCTAAATTAAATCAGTTTATCTGATCTATTTATTTTCAGACCCAATTTTTTACCACAATATACCAATTTTAGCCTAGTTTTATTAAATTTATTACAATTATAGCAAATTTATGACATAATTGAAAATTTATGTAAATTTTGATCAAATTCTCAACCTTTAAATCTCAGTCGTCGATCAAACCTGATCCAACGATTGAGATCAAATTACCTTCTCTTTTCTTTTAAAACACATAAGCCATCTCATTATTATTATTATTATTATTATTATTATTATTATTATTATTATTATTATTATTATTATTATTATTATTATTATTATTATTATTATTATTATTATTATTATTATTACATTTATTAAACTAGCAACCACTTTATTTAATTTTCCTTTCTTGTGTTTGATTTTTAGCTAATCTTTTATTCCAATTAGTATCAATTTTAGCCAAAATTAAATATCAATATAAATCCCAATTGACCTACTTTTAAATACCTTAATCTCAGTTGTTGATCAAAGTTGATCCAACGGCTGAGATCAGATCAACCAATCTTTCCTTTTAAACAAAATATCAAACCCTATCCTCATTTTCTCCCTCAAACATCCGCCTCCCTCCTTTATACTCTCTCTCTCTAAGACTCACCATAACAAACACATTTTTCTCCCCTTCTCTCCTCTCTTGCCTCCTCACCCCTTTTCTGGTGAAACCATACCGGCGAAGCCCCTCAACCCGCCGCCGACAACTCCCTCTATTCGCGATGAACAGCCACCGATGAGCCAGCCTCCGACGTCGGACGAACCAACCTCCATGCCACCAACCACCAGTCACCAGTCAACGCTGCAGCCATCGACCAGAGCCAGACCCTTGGTGGACAAGTATTTATTCGATCTCTATTCAATAGTTATAAGTCAACATAGTATGTAAATTCCTGTGGTTGTCCATGATAAGTGTTATACCTTAAGCTTGAATTGTAATTGAAAATGCAAGGAAGATTATTAGGATTGTAGTGCTAGTACATCGAACTTATCTAGTAGATTAACTTAACCTATGCATGAATTTATGTTTAGTACCTTGCTAGTTAATATAGTAGTACGGATCTGAGGTGTGTCTTGTTTCTATATGGAATAGTTAGTTGTGGATTTATACTTTAGGTGAAAAATTTTAAGGAATGCCAAGTGGAGTCTCGTGTATTATCAGTTGAGTAACATATTTGTTGTAACGCTCGGTGAAGCGTATTTATATGTATTCTGGTTAGCTGACAGGTTTGCAATAGGCCTATTTACAAAGGAAATTCTGGCAAAAATTTTTGAAAATTTTGAGAGTTAATAGAATTTTAGGACCACATAATGGATAAAATAAAGTGAAAGATAAGTAAATAATCTCAACAAAATTTTAGAACCACATAATGGATAAAATGAAGTGGAAGTTAAGTAAATGATCTCATGAGTGTCTTAGATAATTATAGGAGTCAAATAAATTATAAGCATCATTCGAGGACGAAAATGATTTAATGTAGTTCTTGAAAGGTGAACTTGTGTTTTGAAATTTGTAAAGTGTAATCACTTGAGAATGTGAATTCATGACTTGAAATTGGTTTAGTGTTGACACTTGAAATGTGAATCCATGACTTGAAAATGGTTAAGTTTAGTCTCTTGAGAAGTGAATTAGAGAGTTGAAAATAGTTAAGTGTAGTGTTTTGAAATGTGTACTAGTCACTTGAAAAGTGTATTAGCGACTTGAAAATGGTTTAATGTAGTTCTTGAAAGGTGAACTTGTGTTTTGAAATTTGTAAAGTGTAATATCGCTTGAAAATGTGAATTCATGACTTGAAATTGGTTTAGTGTTGATACTTGAAATGTGAATTCATGACTTAAAAATGGTTAAGTTTAGTCACTTGAGAAGTGAATTAGAGAGTTGAAAATGGTTAAGTGTAGTGTTTTGAAATGTGTACTAGTCACTTGAGAAGTGTATTAGCGACTTGAAAATGGTTTAATGTAGTTCTTGAATGGTGAACTTGCGTTTTGAAATTTGTAAAGTGTAATATCACTTGAAAATGTGAATTCATGACTTGAAATTGATTTAGTGTTGATACTTGAAATGTGAATTCATGACTTGAAAATGGTTTAGTTTAGTCATTTGAGAAGTGAATTAGAGAGTTGAAAATGGTTAAGTGTAGTGTTTTGAAATGTGTACTAGTCACTTGAAAAGTGGATTAGCGGCTTGAAAATGGTTTAATGTAGTTCTTGAAAGGTGAACTTGTATTTTGAAATTTGTAAAGTGTGATATCACTTGAAAATGTGAATTCATGACTTGAAATTGATTTAGTTTTGATACTTGAAATGTGAATTCATGACTTGAAAATGATTAAGTTTAGTCACTTGAGAAGTGAATTAGAGAGTTGAAAATGGTTTAAGTGTAGTGTTTTGAAATGTGTACTAGTCACTTGAGAAGTGTATTAGCGACTTGAAAATGGTTTAATGTAGTTCTTGAATGGTGAACTTGTGTTTTGAAATTTGTAAAGTGTAATATCGCTTGAAAATGTGAATTCATGACTTGAAATTGGTTTAGTGTTGATACTTGAAATGTGATTTCATGACTTGAAAATGGTTAAGTGTAGTCACTTGAGAAGTGAATTAGAGAGTTGAAAATGGTTAAGTGTAGTGTTTTGAAATGTGTACTAGTCACTTGAGAAGTGTATTAGCGACTTGAAAATGATTTAATGTAGTTCGTGAATGTTGAACTTGTGTTTTGAAATTTGTAAAGTGTAATCACTTGAGAATGTGAATTCATGACTTGAAATTGGTTTAGTGTTGATACTTGAAAATGATTTAGTTTAGTCACTTGAGAAGTGAATTAGAGAGTTGAAAATGGTTTAAGTGTAGTTTTTGAAATGTGTACTAGTCACTTAAAAAGTGGACTAGCGACTTGAAAATGGTTTAATGTAGTTCTTGAAAGGTAAACTTGTGTTTTGAAATTTGTAAAGTGTAATCACTTGAAAATGTGAATTCATGACTTGAAATTGGTTTAGTGTTGATACTTGAAGTGTGAATTCATGACTTGTAATTGATTTAGTGTTGATACTTGAAATGTGAATTCATGACTTAAAAATGATTAAGTTTATTCACTTGAGAAGTGAATTAGAGAGTTGAAAATGGTTTAGTGTTTTGAAATGTGTACTATTGACTTCAAATTAATCAAGTGTAGTTACTTAAGAAGTGAATTAGTGACTTGAAAATGGATAAGTGTAGTTATTTGAAAGATGAACTTGTGTTTTTTGAAATTAGTAAAGTGTAATCATTTGAAAATGTGAATTCATGACTTGAAATTTGTGCACCTCCTCCCGTAGAAGAAGATATTGATGCAGATTTGATTGGTCTAATTTCTGGAGATACAGACATGTTTGGTAGAGTGTTTATCGAGCCTGATGGATCTTTGTAAGTTTATTTTTCAATTGATATGTTTATTTTTTTTATTAATAAAATATTCGAGCCTACATACTTATTATGTTATTTACAGGTGGTATCCCGCATCAAAAGAAGTTAAATGAGGCTGTAAGGAAGAGCGTTATGAGACTTTTTACATATCCTTGGCACAAGTGGTGGGATATTCCAATAGTCTCTAAACAAGTCATGTTTCAAGAGTTTAAGGTATATTAGATTTAATTATTATTTAGTTAACTTTAATATATATATATACATACATACATATATATATACATACATACATATATATATATATATATATATATATATAACAACAACAAACCCAGTGTATTCCCACCAGGTGGGGTCTGGGGGGGGTAAGATGTACGCAGTCCATACCTCTACCTCTAAAGAAGTAGAAAGGCTGTTTCCGATAGACCCCCGGCTCAAGACACAAGATACCACACAAATACATAGTAAAGCACAGAACAAGATTACAAGATTACATAACATAAATACGGCACCCATAAGTAAAAGAGAACAGAGGAGAGCACCCAGATTCGTACTAAAACAAGGAACACGGAATCATAACAAGGATACCCACCAAGTAATTCCCTACACTAGAATATATATATATATATATATACTAGTCATATAAATTCATATAACACTAGTCAATTGATTTCAGACAATGTGTTGTTGGTTGACAAAGCACGATCAGGCCATTTCTACAATTTTTGAGAGACATGCTACTATGTCACATCAGATTGCACATCTTAGACGGGCCTTAACACAGGCTGTTGCTCCTGATTCAAGTAGCGAAGAGGAAACAGATAGTGATGAGGAGTTTGTTGGGGCTACTCGTTAGTGTTGTTGGACTTGAGTTTTAGATAATTTTTAGATATTTTGAACTTAGCTTTTAATTAGTGAAAAATCTTTAGGATTGTTTTAAGTATTTTGAATGTTGTTGGATTCATTGTTTAAGTGTTGTTGATTTGAATTGCTTAAATGATTTGTTGATGTAGTGTGTTGTATGATTATTGTAATAATGTGTGTTACATGAGGGATGTATATATTGAATTGCATTTTTATTTGGCAGGTGGGATGTAGAAAATGCAGATTTCTGCATAAAAAAAATGCAGAAAAGCGACGACGGTCGTCGCTTTTTTATTCATTATGAAGAACAAAAAGCGACGACCAACATCGCTTTTTTTTTTCAAAAAGCATTTTATTTTTCTCAAATTACGACGGACAACGTCAATTTTTTTAAAAAATATATTATTTTTTCAATAAAATGACGATGTCCGTCGTTTTTTGTTCATCGTGTGTTCTTCACATGATGAACAAAAAGCGACGCACAACGTCGTTTTTTTAAAAAAATAACTAAAAAAAAATTTTTCTCCAAAAGCGACGTAGGCCATCGTTTTTAAAAAGACAACGTCCCTTTTTGAGACGGAAAAAAAAGCGACGGACTTTCGTCGATTTCTCGCTTTTTTGGCATTTTTTTAGTAGTGATTGATTTTGTCATCTAAAGGATCAACTAGTGCTTGCGTACTCACAACAAGAGTTTGGTCCATATGCAACCTATCAACAACAAGAGTATCACAAAAGGGAGATTCGCACTCTTCTTCACTAAGAAAATCCGAAAGTACACCACTTTGGCCACTACTAGCCACATCACAACATTTTAAGTTCAAGGAAGTGTAGAAATGTCACCTTGTGGATCATAGGAAGTGTGTTTTCCCTTTTGTTTAGCATTAGGTCAGACTTCATGCTCCTCATTACAAGGGAATAGTTCACGTTTTCCCTTTGGACTCACTCCTTCATCACTTGTCCCAAAATAGGGACTTTCGGCCAAGGGCTTGAAGGAAACTTTCTTGGGCTTCTTCTCGAGACTTCTAGGGTCTTGAACCTGCACATGAGAAGAGAAAATACTAGGCAAAATGCTAGCATTTGGGTTAGTGAATAACAAGGGTCCTTTGTGGACAAGATCCACAATCAAGCATTTTTTCCCCTTCCAACTTCACTACCCATGGTTTCCCCTTCCTTTTCCCTTCTTTCTTCACACTCTTCTTGTACCTCACCATTTATTTTCTCTCCATATTGAGGATTGACCTTACTCTCTTTGGTTTCTAACTCTTGGAGAGGAGTCATTGGGTTTTGTGAAGTATAGAATCTTTGGACTTGAGGTGTTTGGACTTGTGAAGGTAACCTTTGGTCAAGTGAGTTTGGAACTTGGTGCTTTGAATTTTGAGGAGATTTTGGTGGACCTAGTCTATCAACCCCCGTTTTAATTCTAATCATGTCTCTCCTAAAAGCATCCCTATCATTCTTCATATCTCTAATAAAAGCATCATTATTTTCCACCATTTTTCGGGCAAGGGCATCACTAGCACTCTTCATTTCTCGGCCCAAGGCATCAATCCGAGCCATCAAGGCTCCAATAACATCATTTCCCAAAGGTTGGGAAGTAGTTCCTTCGGATTCCATGGCAAATGTACCTAAAAGAACAAAAAAACAACAAGCAAACAACCTAGAAAATGAGCAAACAAGTTAGTTCAAAAGCCTCACTTCACTCTCAATCAACCTCACCTCACACTTGGCTTTACAAGTGCTGAAAACTTGGCAATACTCGGCAAGTGAATGAGTGGTGAATAAGCTTTGACCCGGAATAGAGTTTTGTTTGATATGACTCAAATAAAAATGATGTACGGACTTGAACCAACAAACTACTATGAATTTGAAAATGAGAAAAGCACACAAAAATCGAAGACACTAAATGAACGGACTCTAATCTAATTATCAACCTAGTAGGTGTCGAGCCCTATTTCGAACCGGTCGAAACAGTACACGACTTATGGTGGGGTGTCGTGACTCTTGGGATTAAAAAATTATTTTTTAGAGTCGCCACCTAACTTTTAGGAAAAATTAGGAAAAACCATTTTTTTACTGTAAAACTTTGTTTTAGTCTATCGAAACGTTTTAGAGATTCTGAGTAAGGGTTTTGGTCACTCGAGGGGAAGGTGTTAGGCACCCCAGAGCCTATCCGAAGATAGTCCTTATGCTTAGTTTAGGAAAATATTATTTTGTCATTTGCTTAAAATGGTGATAAGAAAACTTTGTTATTATTTATTATTCAAAAGAAAATTTAAAGTATATCAAACATGTCGCTATCACGTACAAAGAAAGTAATGCAGTTATCGCAAAATATACATGCATTTTAAGTATGAAAAGGATGATAATATAATTTATATATATTATAAAATTTAAAATCTTGTAATTCTATAGGAGAAATTGGAGAGATATGTGAATTTAAATAGTTAACTATAATTATTTATGGAGTAAATAAAGTATCTTATGGCATGAAAATTTATTTGTGAAACGTACTTTCAAAAGAGTGAAAAATGAATGTTGGATTATGGATGTGTGGAAAATATGGAAAAGTAATAGTGATAGTAATAACAATTATGATGATAATAATAATAATAATAATAATAATAATAATAATAATGATAATAATAATGAATTAAAATAATGACGATAGTTTCGATATGACAATAATAATATTAATAATAATAATTGTCAATAATAGTAACAAAATAATTATTGTATGAAATGATATACCTTGTACGCGATAGCGGATGAGTATATATACCTTGCATTTCTAATCTACCGAAAATCTGAAAACCCGAATGAATATTAAAATATAAAATAGCTTGAACGTTAGAATTATATACCGAAAAAGTTAAGGTTGATAAATACATTCTTTTTGGGGAAAATATAAAATTTTAATAACTTCTAAAACTGAAATTTTATTTATTCTTATCCTTTGTTATATTTTAAAGAAAATGTGAAGGTTGTTATGCTAATCTCATTTAAGATATCGGTAATGAGTTTTTCAAAAGGAATTAGTCGATTATGATAAAAGTATATTTTCCTTAGCGATAGTTATTTGCGAAAGTCGGAATGTTAAAACTACTTCTAAAGGATCGACAAATAACAAGATACCATAAATGTAACAATTAAGTAAAGTTATCTAAAAAAAATCAATAACAAGAGTTAGTATCATTCTAAAATTCAACATGACAAGTATACATTAAATTTAAAGAGGATAAGAGATACTAGACTCCATTTAAGAGTTTGGGCTTCTAATTTTGCTACACCGAGACTCTTGCAATCCTAGCGACGATTGACCCAATGCTTGGGTCAAAGATGAGTTCCACTGCGGAACTCCAGCTCCCGAGTTCACATGAAATAGAAAAATGATGAAATTAGGAACCAATTATACAATATTATGACTTAATTAAGAATATAAATGAACATTACTCATTAGAGATACGTCACTTATGGAAATCAATGAATTTAACAAGAAAACTATTTTATAGCTAAAACTATAACAGAAATGTTCCAAGCAAAGCGCTCTTATTCTTTAGGAAAGGACAGCTAGAGAGTTGACACATAATACATGAAAATTAAGCCTTCCTAAGGCAAATAATAGCATATGGTTCATTAAGCTAACAGTGGTGAAAAAAAAAAAAAAAAGCAAATCCTTAAGTTTTAAAGGGCTCAAAAGGGAAAAGAGAAGTGAATAATATATTATTTTGAAATAAACAACATATAACTAAATTAAATTACCCAAACTTCGGGATATCACGCTTAACTCTCAGTTCATCAAATTATATTTATCCACCCTGCTATTAGCTCAATTAGTTCAAATTGTAACTTTGACCTATTCTTATATTTTATTCATCCCATTGCTCACCCAAAACAGTGATAGCCGATAAAGTCCTTCACATTAATTGAGAGTAGATTCAAGGTAGCCTCTCTCAAGTGTATACCGAACTGTTTTGAACCATTAAACTTGCTGATGCATCACCATACACTTCTTTTATCAAAGAATCCCATAACCAAAGTACTTGATAAGGTGGAAAGTGAAAACAAAGTAATGGACCATTTAAGAGACCCCCTTAGAAACTAGCTCTAGACCAAATGGCTAACACCTACTAGTGATTTTTGTGTGTGGGGGTTATGACAGGTGTCTCGTGGAATAAGTCGAGGTGCGCACAAGTTAGCCCGAACACCACGATATTAAAAAATGATTTAAGGCGTTTTGCATATCTGGTGTATATCTTCTGTATACACGCGTATACAGCCTTGCCTTTTGTATCCATTTTGGGGACTTTGGTTGAGGTTTGGACGCGCTAAGTTTGAATGCGAGGAAAAAACGGAGTCCAAGTGGACTCGCAATAATGTCACATGCATCAAAGGAAAGATAAGAATTAAAAATAAATTGGAATAGAGTGAATGAACAATAAAGTATAGTTCGTAACCAAAGGAGTTGAGCAACGCATAAAGAAATTGAATATTATGAAGTTCGAACCGATTGAAATAATGAAAAAATAAAGAGAAAGCTTTATCTAACATGACTTGATTCACTAACAGGGGCCTAATATGCAAAGAGATTTAACCACAGAAAAATGCAAAGATGATAGGACTGTGATTTAAAATGCCAAGAAAGTTTATAAATGAATCCAACAATCAACGTTCCTCAAATAACATCACCCCCAACTTTGTTATTAAAGACCAGTGAGAGTAAATAGACTAAATGTGCCACTCAAACTAAGATGATTGTTTTTTCTATATCCTACCCTGCACTACGATGAATTGTTTTCCACTATTGCACATTGAAACAAAAGCACCCAAGCACAAGATTAGATTCGCACTTAAGCCTCAAATCAGCATTGTGCCAACAAACACTACGATACTACTTCCGCTAGTCGTCCTACTAAGCTCATTTACTCAAGGAATGTTATACTTCCTATCATTTCTGTTCCATAAATCCGAATACATAGCAAGAAGTGTAAACCAAAACATCAGCTATCATTAACCACATCTGACACTAGCATTTGGGTATTCATCAGGTACCACACATAGAAAATTATTATCAATCGATTAGAAAGTTATTAGTAATTGATGGAGAATTTCAATTCATTCACTGAAACTGTCCATATATCTCACATCAACATCAAATTGCAACACCAACATACTATATCTTAACAATCTGTACTCCCTGCAACATTCAAAACAGTAACAATACTCTATTAAGGATTTAACTTTTCTCATCCTTTTCCAGATATGATCTAGTCAAGGTTCTTACAAATTGTGATTATAAGAAAAACGCTTACGTGAAGATAATGTTAAGTTATACAAAGGAGTGAAGCGCCTTCACAAAAAAATGAAATATATTACTTCCAACTTTGAATCATGGGCAGAAGTGAAACAAAAATTGATTTGAGGCTATTCCCCTACTCATTTAATCCAAACAGTGCAGCGCGCATAAAATTAAAATGGTAACAATTGTTTTTAACAGCTTAGCCAAAATACACACAATCTTTAACCGGCTAATTTAAACAGCGACTTCAAATTTCAACCTCCGTCTTTATTATAAGGGAATGACTGTTTTACAGCAGACCACTTGGAATGAAACTTGCTACAACACCCAACAAACTGTCCCAGGCCCTACCCACGTGAAACGGACAGCCATGAATAAAATCATGTGCTGGACTAGACTCAACAGAAAACAAACTAGCACAACAGAAATTGAAACTAATCCACGCCTCATATTTTCATACCCATGAACTTGTATGCAAACAAATGTAATAAAAACAGACCGAAATACTCGTTTACGGGACCAAAACGCAACAACAAACAATATTACTTCAAGATCAGTTTTATAGAATTAGAGTAGATGAAGGGAAAAGCTAGCAAGAAAAGAACGAAAAGGAGGCGGGTTCGCACCTTGTATTGTGCAGCAAACTCGGGCTTCTTGTCGAGTGTTCCGGCCGCCAAAACTCGAATTTCAGGACTCGATCAAACACCAAAATTAAGAGAAGAAACCAACAACCCTTTTTGTGACTTTTCTAGTGAAACCTTTGTGAATATAGTCCGATTTTCCTTTAATCTCCAACTTTCTTTACTTTTTTTTTTTTTTCAAGTTTTCCCTTACTCCGACTTTCCACCTTAAAAAAAAGTTCTATTCGAATTTTCTTCTTTATCTTTCTTGTTTTTCCAAACTCTCCTCTGCACCGGTATTTATACCCAAAATCTGGACGTGAAAGTCCGGATTTAAACACAAGAGAAGAGTTCCAACGGGTGAAACTCCATATGGAGAAAATCCCCATTCGAAATCCCAATTTCACAGCCTTTTGACCTCCCTTTTGGTGATTTTCGGACTTCAAAACTCGGATTTGAAACTGCTTTTGAATTGTTGCACCAAATTGGGACCTGTCCTTTCTGATTCTCGCGAATTCAATGGGCTGGACGTTTAGAAAGAGGAGAGATTTTGGCAGGTGTGGCAGCTGAGTCTGCCATGGCCGCAAGCTATGTCGATTAGGGTTTGTATTTTGGGGGTGATGGAGAAAAGGAAGGAGGAGAAAGAGAAGCCTGTTTGATTTTTTATTTGTGTGTTTTGGGAAAGATGGATGGAAAAGGTCGATGACCTTTTGGGAAGTGGACTTCACGTGATCCTGAATTTTGGGGAAATGGATACAGCTATTGTTTGTACCGTTTATTTGATTAAAATATGGACCGTTTGATCGCTTGATCGGACGGTCTATGTTTTAATATATATAAAAATAAAATAATAAATAACTAAATAAATAAAAATAAGTTATAAATCCTATATAATGGATAAATATATATAGTTAACTGAGAAGTGATTATTTTGATCTGTCCGATTTGATCGAAACAGTCTGAATTCAAAAATATGTATATATATAAAAAAAAGGGTAAATTAATATATATATATATATTCGGGACCCTCGAATTGGAAAGAAGAATTAACGGACTAGATTAATTTGTACTGGTCGGGTAATTTTGAACTGGTTTTGACCCGTCTGATCTTTTGATCGGACGATCGTAAAAGATTACTCTTAAAAATAATAGCGACAAATAAGAAAAATAAAAATGTATGCATATACGAATAAATATGTGACAGGTCAGTCTTAAAACGACTATTTTCAATCCATTCAACATTTGATTGGACGGTTCGAATTTAATTTAAAGAGAAGGAAAAAAGAGAAAAAATAAATAGACAGTTAAATAAAAATACATTATATATAAAAAATAACTGAACATTTTTGGGACCTTTTGGGTTTTAAAAATAAATTATCTGATTGGGTTAAATCGTATTTGTTGAGGCGAAGTGACGAAGCGGTCATAGAAATTGTACTGAGTTTTGGGCTAATTTTCAAACTTTTGATTGAAATTTATAAAATGAGAGTTGGGCTCGAGTGAAATAACAATGAAATTAGATTATTGCAGGTCCGAATTTTATTTTTTCTACTGAAATTAAATTTATCAATGCTTTCTGGTATCCTAAAAATTATTTTAGTATTTGCGTATATAAATTATAGACATAACTTGCTGAGCGTCCAATTTGATATCTTTTTTTGTGTGTGTGTGTGCTTTAATATTAACAACAACATATATACGTGTGTAAAAATAAGAATGTAACAAAATATACATAAAAATCAAGAATATAATAAAAATATGTATATGTAAAAAGATATATTTTATGTAATAAAAATATACATATCTGATCACAATATTGTGCGAAAAAATAAAGCTAGAAAGGATGCGAATGCGAATACCAAAATATATATATTTTTATTCGTTAAAATATTTAATTACATTTAATTAAAATACTTTATATTATGAAAAAAAAAAATCCCCTCATATTAAAATTTTTAGAAATAGAAACAAAAATACGAATCTTATTTTTATTTAATTCTTGAAAATTATTTATGGCCAAGGAGCATCGGTAAAAGTAATTAAGGAAAAAGGGCGAGCCAAAATTGGGTATCAACAGTTGCCCCTGAGTGGCCGAAGATTTGTATGAATATCTTTGGGCAATCACGTTTACGCAACCAATTTTGTCTCGAACAAAGAAAAATATTTGGAAGATTATGGCCGGGCTCCGTTTTTCGAGCTGCCTACATATCTCGGGCTTCACGAGAAATCAGGCCATTTGTAGTTCGAATTATAGCAAAATTTTGATGATTATCAAAATTTTCCCCAGTGTAGGATTCTGGCAACACTGAGTTCCTTCGAGGATGATAAGAAAAATCTTAGCACGAAATGAGTGGCTATGGTTGCAAGTCCCGATATTGACTGGGGATGAGAAGACGTTGGATAAAATATCTGTTGAGGATTTTGAAAGAGAAAGAGATTGTGATTTTTTACAAATTGCCTCAGTGTCGAATTAAGATGGCACTGGGTGATGACGCCAAAATTTTTTTTACGAAAATTGAAACTTGAGTCGAGTCGAGTTGAGTTTCTTCGCCGGAATCCTTGACGTAGCTAGGGATGCTTGACATTCCGCCAGCTTGCCCCAGTTTGCTGCTAAGAGGGTAGTTTCACGTTGTACTGCATGGTCCTGCAAAACAGGTAACAGGGTGAAAAGTACTTGTTGTTCGAAAAATTATAAATTGAAATCGTAATGTAAAAAGTAGAGTTTAGATATTCAAACTAGTATTGTTTCCATTTTTGGAGGCCTCCGACTGGCGGGGCAATAACTGAAATGTAGATAGCCTCCGTCGGCTGAAATGTAAATAGCCTCCGTCGGCTGAAATGTAAATAGCCTCCGCCGGCTGAACTATAAATAGCCTCCGTTGACTGAAATGTAAATAGCCTCTGTCGGCTGAAATGTAAATAGCCTCTGACGGCGGGATATTTGCCCAAAAGTAAACTGCCCCGTATTTTTCAAAGCGGCCCTCAGTCTGAATGAGATGATGGTATTGCTGTTGGAACTTGATGTTGTTGTGATAGTGGCTTTCTTGCGCGCTTGCTATGGTGTGGGCCTCTGATTGGCAAACTGTGATTTGTTTGCTGAAATGTGATTCTCCGATATGTCGGAGTGTTGCTTCGCTTATATACATTCTTTGATTTGTGGCGGGGCGTCCCCCTTGCTGGTGCACAACTCCCGATATGGCAGAAAGTCGTATTGCTCCTTCGTATCCTCTGATATGGCAGAGGATCACTTTGATTGCTTATGTACAGTCTTCGAAATGTGGAACTCGACTTTGTTTGCTTATATACATTCCTCAAAATGCGAAAGCTCGACTTGTTTTGTTATATACAGTTCTTTGGAATGCGGAAGCTTGACTTTGTTTGCTTATATACAGTCCTTTGGAGTGCGAAGCTTGACTTTATTGAAGTCAGACGACATTCTTCGATTTGCGGAGTTATTCGGGGTAGTTAGACGATGATTCTCCGATTAGCAAAGTTATTCAACGCAATTAGGTGGTTGGCTCCGATTGGCGGAGTTTTGTAGGGACAAGTAAATAACCTAATCTTCCTATGAGGATCCTCTTTTCTTAGTTTTCGACCCGGGTCTTCAAAATGTACCTGCGAAAGAATTCGAATAAAACTGTTAGAGCTTGTGAGGATTAGTATCAATGTATGTAAAGAGAATAAAGGAAGGGAAGAATATTTGGCTCTTGTCGTGGTGGTAAGCCGCATGATGCCCCTGATCCTATCCTAAAGCTTGACTTGACGTAGCCTTCCAATTCCTATTTTCCTGTGCTCAAAGAAAAATTCTTAATTGGAAGGGGGTGTTGATTTGTGTCGACTTAAGAATCCTGGCTTTATTTACAGAATTCTCCAACACTCCCTCGGTTGCTCAACCACTCCCAAACCTTGAGTCTCAGTAGGTGGGGAAGTTGAAAGTATGGTGAAAAATATATATATGTATATAAGTTTTCGCAAATATATTACGTATATATTAAGTATATGTAGTAATCCTTTGTCATTTTTAGATTATGACATGTTTCGAAATCTGTTGGCCTCAGCTCCTCGTTGTGATTCTCGCGGCTTTATCCTTCGGATGGAACTCCTCTGACTTTGTTGATGCTATGACGACTCTGGAGGTGAGATTGCTTATATTCTGGGGCTATACTACGAGCGACAGGGAATTTTCCTAAAGGTAAGACCAAACCTTTCAGGTTGCCTACGTATCCTTAAAATAGGAATCAAGTTTATACGTAGTTCGAAGGTTGAAAAAAAAAAGATGAAATTTAACGACCGAGTCTGACTCAGACTACCTACGTATCCCATGGAATCAGGTCATGACATAGTTCAAATATAATAGGAGAACTGAAAATATGAAATGCAGTGACCGAGCCTGACTCAGGCTGCCTACGTATATAAGCGGAATCAGGTCAGGCCGTAGTTCAGTACAATGAAAAGGTAAAATATGAAGGGACCGAATCCTATGTGGATTGCCTATGTATCCCGCCGTAGGAAGTCAGGTCGAGCATAGTTCTAAATACAAAAAAGGATGATGTTTTTGGGTTTTCTAAGGGAAACCGAACCCTATGTGGGCTTCCTACGTATCCCGCCGTGGGAAATCAGGTTAATATGTAGTTCTGTTACATCAGAGAAAAATGCAAAAGTACAAAGAAACAACTAGTCCGAATTTCTTCAAATGTAGTACTTCTTGATGGCGTCTGAGTTGATCGGTTTCGTGCTTATTGTGCCGTCCATTTCTGTGAGGATTACAGCTCCTCCTGAGAGTACTCGGTGAACTATGTAAGGACCTTGCCAATTTGGCGCAAATTTTCCTTTGGCTTCATCTTGGTGAGGGAATATCTTCTTCAATACTAACTGTCCCGGTGTGAATCGACGAGGCTTGACTTTCTTGTTGAACGCCTAGATCATTGTATTTTGATAGAGTTGACCATGACAGACTGCATCCAACCTCTTCTCGTCAATGAGCATCAACTGCTCGATCCTGCTACGAATCCATTCAGCGTCGTCTAGACCAACCTCCTAAATGACTCTCAATGAAGGTATCTCTACTTCTGCAGGTATCACTGCTTCCGACCCATAAACCAACATGTAGGGAGTTGCCCCAGTAGAAGTTCTGATTGTGGTGCGATACCCAAGTAAAGCGTATGGCAATTTCTCATGCCATTCCCTATTACCGTCCACTATTTTCCTCAAGATCCTCTTGATATTCTTGTTTGCAGCATCAACCGTTCCATTCATTTGTGGTCGATAAGCCGTGGAATTTTGATGAGAGATCTTAAACCTTTCGCAAATCTCTCTCATCAGGTCGCTATTAAGATTGGCCCCATTATCTGTTATGATTGATTCTGGAATTCCAAACCGACAGACCAAGTTGTTGCAAACAAAATCTGCTACCACCTTCTTTGTTACGGCTTTATGTGTTGAGGCCTCAACCCACTTTGTGAAGTAATCGATAGCGACCAAGGTGAAACGGTGTCCATTGGACGCAAGAGGCTCTATGGGCCCAATAATATCCATTCCCCAAGCAACAAACGGCCAGGGAGAACCCATCGCATTGAGTTCGTTTGGTGGAACTCGTATAAAGTCTCCATGAACTTGACATTGGTGACACTTCTGCAAAAATCGAATGTTATCCCTCTCCATAGTCATCCAAAAGTATCCAGCTCTCAAAATCTTCTTCGCAAGCATGAAACCGTTCATGGGGGGTCCACAGGTTCCTGCATGTATCTCCTCTAATAATCTCGTGGCCTCTGTGGCATCGACGCATCGTAGCAATCCTAGGTCTGGAGTCCTCCTATATAGGATTTTCCCATTGAGAAAAAAGTGATTGGCCATCCTTCTTAAAGTCTTCTTCTGTTTGTCAGTAGCGCCTTCTGGATATCCTCCTGCTCCAAGTAACCTCTTAATGTCGTAGTACCACGGCTTTCCACCTGGCTCTTCATCTACATGAAAGCAATAAACTTGTTGTTCGTGTATATCCACTTTGATGGGATAGATGTAATTCTTATCTGGATGCTGAATCATTGAAAATAGTGTCGCCAAGGCATCAGCGAACTCATTTTGAAATCGAGGGACATGCCTGAATTCGATCTTCGTAAACCTTTTGCTCAATTCCTTAACACATTGTACATAAGGAAGGATTTTGACATTCTTGGTGGTCCATTCTCCTAGCACCTGATGGATCAACAAATCTGAATCTTCTATCGCTTATAGCTCTTTAATGTCCATGTCTACTGCCATCCGAAGCTCGAGAATGCAAGCCTCATATTCTGCCATGTTATTCGTGCAAGGAAACCTAATTTTTGCCGAGATTGGGTAGTGTTGACCTATTTCTGAAACTAGGACTGCTCCAATTCCGACTCCTTTGAAGTTTGTTGTTCCATCGAAAAACATCCTCCATCCATTATATGACTCTGAGATGTCTTTTCCTGCAAACAACACCTCTTCATCAGGAAAGTAGGTCTTGAGCGGCTTGTAATCTTGATCTACTGGATTTTCTGCGAGGTGATCAGCTAAAGCTTGCCCTTTAACAGCTTTTTGTGTCACGTACACAATGTCAAACTCACTCAACAAGATTTTCCATTTCGCCAACTTTCCAGTAGGCATTGGCTTCTGAAATATGTACTTGAGTGGATCCATTCTCGAAATTAAGTACGTGGTATACGCGGACAGGTAGTGCCTTAACCTTTGCGCAACCCAGGTCAGTGCACAACAAGTCTGTTCCAACAATGTATACCTAGCTTCGTAGGGTGTGAACTTCTTACTCAGGTAGTAAATAGTTTGCTCTTTTCTCTCTGTATCATTATGCTGCCCTAACACACATCCAAAGGCATTATCCATAACGGATAGATATAACAACAACGGCTTTCCCGGTTCTGGTGGAACCAATACTAGTGGGTTAGACAAATACTCCTTAATTTTGTCAAAAGCCTTCTGACATTCTTCAGTCCATCTGGTGGCAGCATCCTTCTTCAATAACTTGAATATTGGTACACAAATGATCGTGGATTGGGCTATGAACCGACTGATGTAATTGAATCTTCCCAAGAAACTCATTACGTCCTTCTTGGTCTTAGGGGGTGGTAAGTCTTGGATTGTCTTTATCTTGGACGGATCCAACTCTATACCTCTCCTACTAACGATGAATCCTAATAACTTTCCTGCGGGGACTCCGAAGGCCCATTTAGCCGGATTCAACATTAGGTCGTACCTTCGCAGCCTTTCAAAGAACTTTCGTAAATCATCCAAATGGTTCGAACTCCTTTTAGATTTGATGACGACATCATCCACGTACACTTTAATTTCTTTGTGAATCATATCATGGAAAAGAGTGGTCATGGCCCTCATATAAGTTGCACCGGCATTCTTGAGTCCAAACGGCATTACCCCGTAACAGTATACCCCCCAAGGTGTGATGAAGGCTGTTTTTTATGCATCATTCTCGTCCATCAAAATTTGATGATATCCCGCAAAAAAATCAACAAACGACTGCAACTTATGTTTCGCGCAATTATCAATGAGAATGTGAATGTTTGGGAGGGGAAAATCATCTTTTGGACTAGCCTTGTTGAGATCCCGATAATCTACACATATTCTTATCTTTCCGTCCTTCTTTGGTACGGGCACGATGTTGGCCAGCCAGGTGGAATAAGTCGTGACCCTCACGACGTTGGCTTCTATCTGCTTAGTGACCTCCTCCTTGATTCTCAAACTCAAATCGGCCTTAAATTTCCTCGCCTTTTGCTTCACCGGTGGACACGCAGGGTTAGTTGGTAGTCGATGTGAGAAGATATCGGTGCTTAAAATAGGCATGTCATCGTAATACCAAGCAAATACATCGATGTATTTCTTAAGCAGACTTATCAATTCCTGCTTTCTTTCATCCTCCAAGTGTATGCTGACTCGTGTTTCCTTTGTTGTCTCTTCATCACCCAAATTGACGACTTCAGTTTCGTCCATATTAGGTTTCTTCTGACTTTTGAGTTGTTCGATCTCTTGCGGTAGGTTTTCAGGCAACATGATCTCATCGTACTCCCCGTAATCTTGCACATCACTTCTATTTTGGTCAACAGATTCGTTACATGTCATAATCGTGGAACGAGGATTTTTATTACCAATTTACTTGTTTCGTCCAAACACACTTAGGAGAAGAAGAAATTTCGTTTGGGAGGGAAAAATTGAAGGATTGGAGCCCTTTTGGAGCTTCAAATGTAGTCAAAATGGATTGGTCCCCCCCTTGTACTTTCAATTGTACTTGATTATTCCCTTTGTCTCTTCTTTCTTTTGGATGACAATGAATATGCCAAGAAATATTCTTTCAAAACACTAAGTACACTCTTTTTCTTCTCTTTTTTTGGATCAAACACGCTCTTTGAATATTCTTTCTTAGCAAGACTTGATGAAGATGGAAGAACAAGATGAATATTTAAGAGTTGACCAAAGTTTGACCCCTAATCAAATGAACCCCAAATCTGGATTTTCTTGTGGATCTAGGTTCCTTAGACCAAGGTGAGCTCAAATAACGATAAATCACAATCAACCAACGTCCACAACACAAAAACCACACGGATCTAGCTTCTTAAAGCTTCAAAACGCCATAACCATGGTGGATCTAGCTCAAAATTGACCAAATCTTGTTCCAAATGTAGATCTAGACTCCTTAGGTGCTAGGAAGCAAGGATCTAGCACTTGACACCAAAAAAACACACAAAAATAAAGTAGATCTAAGATCTAAAAATCTGTCAAAACACAAAAATGGGTTAACAAATTTTTAGTGAGATTTTCGATTTTCTACACTTTTTTTTGTTGATTTTCTTCAAGGTAATCAATAATCCAAGACTTAGGGTTGTAGGAACAACCTTAAAACGTGGCTCTGATACCAAATGATACAATAAAACACTAGGAAAAATGAAATTGACACTAAGAATGCAAAAAATAGTAAACACACAAAAGGAAAAACAACACAAAGAGAGGGGATGAAGAAGAAGAATGCTTGAAATTATAGGATAGATTGAAAGAACCTTACTTCTACCAAGTGATTAATAAAAGATGGTGTATCAAACCATCAATCACACCTCACCAATAGAAGCTCAAACCTTCCTCTTAGGTGGACCAAAGGAATTCACACTTCTCAAAACCCACCTTTCTTGCCAAATGCTCAACACAAGTGAAGAATCCACCTCACTTGCATAGAACCTTCAAATTTTGGTTTCTCTCTCTTAAGGAGAACGAGAATACTACAAGCTAACACTAATATTACAATCTGAAAATTCACTTAATTCATTATGTCAAAAACTAAGGAAAATAAGAGCTAAGGTGCCTATTTATACTATTACAAAACAAAGACTAAAATACCCTTAATATAATGAAGGGTGCTCCTTTGGAGTGTAAAAAAAAAGTCTTAAAGGACCATAATATCCCTAACTTAGGGTGCCTCTTGAGTATTATTTTGGAGTGCAAAATGTCTTCAATTCCCTTCACTTGAGGCGCCTATTGAGTGTATAAGTTCTCTTCTTTTTATTCTCTTGAACAAGGCTTCAAAATACTCCAAAAAAAAGACTTCAATTGCTTGCCAATTCCGAAGCTTGATATTTTGATAATATCTTGAACTTTTGGTACTCCTCATGCTTGTATCAGTATATAGGTTGAAGTTGACAATATCTTAGCAAATATGAACATATAACTTTAAAATACCGAATCATACCGAATTAATTCAGTTTTCTAAGGGAAACCGAACCCTATATGGGCTTCCTACTATCCCGCCGTGGGAAATCAGGCTAATACGTAGCTCTGTTACATTAGAGAAAAATGCAAAAGTACAAAGAAACAACTAGTCCTAATGTCTTCAAATGTAGTACTTCTTGATGGCGTCTGAGTTGATCAGCTTCGTGCTTATTGTGCCGTCCATTTCTGTGAGGATTACAGCTCTTCCTGAGAGTACTCGGTGAACTATGTAAGGACCTTGCCAATTTGGCGCAAATTTTCCTTTGGCTTCATTTTGGTGAGGGAATATCTTCTTCAATACTAACTGTCTCGGTGTGAATCATCGAGGCTTGACTTTCTTGTTGAACACCTAGATCATTCTATTTTGATAGAGTTGACCATGAAAGACGGCATCCAACCTCTTCTCGTCAATGAGCATCAACTGCTCGATCCTGCTACGAATCCATTCAGCGTCGTCTAGACCAACCTCCTGAATGACTCTCATGAGGGTATCTCTACTTCTGCAGGTATCACTGCTTCCGACCCATAAACCAACATGTAGGGAGTTGCCCCAGTAGAAGTTCTGATTGTGGTGCGATACCCAAGTAAAGCGTATGGCAATTTCTCATGCCATTCCCTATTACCGTCCACTATTTTTCTCAAGATCCTATTGATATTCTTGTTTGCAGCTTCAACCGTTCCATTCATTTGTGGTCGATAAGCCATGGAATTTTGATGAGAGATCTTAAACCTTTCACAAATCTCTCTAATCAGGTCGCTATTAAGATTGGCTCTATTATATGTTATGATTGACTCTGGAATTCCAAACCGACAGACCAAGTTATTGCGAACAAAATCTGCTACCACCTTCTTTGTTACGGCCTTATGTGTTGAGGCCTCAACCCATTTTGTGAAGTAATCGATAACGACCAAGATGAAACGGTGTCCATTGGACGCAAGAGGCTCTATGGGCCCAATAATATCCATTCCCCAAGCAACAAACGGCCAGGGAGAACCCATCACATTGAGTTCGTTTGGCGGAACTCGTATAAAGTCTCCATGAACTTGACATTGGTGACACTTCTACACGAATCGAATGCTATCCCTCTCCATAGTCATCCAAAAATATCCAGCTCTCAAAATCTTCTTCGCAAGCATAAAACCGTTCATTGGGGGTCCACAGGCTCCTGCATGTATCTCCTCTAACAATCTCGTGGCCTCTGTGGCATAGACGCATCGTAGAAATCCTAGGTCTGGAGTCCTCCTATATAGGATTTCCCCGTTGAGAAAGAAGTGATTGGCCATCTTTCTTAAAGTCTTCTTCTGTTTGTCAGTAGCTCCTTCTGGATATCCTCCTGCTCCAAGTAACCTCTTAATGTCGTAGTACCTCGGCTTTCCATCTGGCTCTTCATCTACATGAAAGCAATAAGCTTATTGTTCGTGTATCTCCACTTTGATGGGATCGATGTAATTCTTATCTGGATGCTGAATCATTGAAGATAGTGTCGCCAAGGCATCAGCGAACTCATTTTAAATTCGAGGGACATGCCTGAATTCGATATTCGTAAACCTTTAGCTCGATTCCTTAACACATTGTACATAAGGAAGGATTTATACATTCTTGGTGGTCCATTCTCCTTGCACCTGATGGATCAACAAATCTGAATCTTCTATCACCAATAGCTCTTTAATGTCCATGTTTACTTCCATCCTAAGCTCGTGAATGGAAGCCTCATATTCTGCTATGTTATTCGTGCAAGGAAACTAAATCTTTTCCAAGATTGGGTAGTGTTGACCTGTTTCTGAAACTAGGACTGCTCCAATTCCGACTCCTTTGAAGTTCGTTATTCCATCGAAAAATATCCTCCATCCATCATATGACTCTAAGATGTCTTCTCCTGCAAACAACACCTCTTCATCAGGAAAGTATGTCTTGAGCGGCTTGTAATCTAGATCTACTGGATTTTCTTCGAGGTGATCAGCTAAAGCTTGACCTTTAACAGCTTTTTGTGTTACGTACACAATGTCAAACTCACTCAACAAGATTTTCCATTTCGCCAACTTTCCAGTAGGTATTGGCTTCTAAAATATGTACTTGAGTGGATCCATTCTCGAAATTAAGTACGTGGCATACGCGGACAGGTAGTGCCTTAACCTTTGCGCAACCCAGGTCAGTGCACAACAAGTCTGTTCCAACAATATATACCTAGCTTCGTACGGTGTGAACTTCTTACTCAGGTAGTAAATGGCTTGCTCTTTCCTCCCTGTATCATCATGCTTCCCTAATACACATCCAAAGGCATTATCCATAACGGATAGATATAACAACAACGGCTTTCCCGGTTCTGGTGGAACCAATACTGGTGGGTTAGACAAATACTCCTTAATTTTGTCAAAAGCCTTCTGACATTCTTCAGTCCATCCGGTGGCAGCATCCTTCTTCAATAACTTGAATATTGGTACACAAATGATCGTGGATTGGGCTATGAACCGACTGATGTAATTGAGTCTTCCCAAGAAACTCATTACGTCCTTCTTGGTCTTAGGGGGTGGTAAGTCTTGGATTGTCTTTATCTTGGACGGATCCAACTCTATACCTCTCCTCCTAACGATGAATCCTAATAACTTTCCTGAGGGGACTCCGAAGGCCCATTTAGCCAGATTCAACTTTAGGTCGTATATTCGCAGCCTTTCAAAGAACTTTCGTAAATCAGCCAAATGGTTTGAACTCCTTTTAGATTTGATGACGACATCATCCACGTACACTTTAATTTCTTTGTGAATCATATCGTGGAAAAGAGTGGTCATGGCCCTCATATAAGTTGCACCGGCATTCTTGAGTCCAAACGGCATTACCCTGTAGCAGTATACCCCCCACGGTGTGATGAAGGCTGTTTTTTATGCATCATTCTCGTCCATCAAAATTTGATGATATCCCACGAAAAAATCAACTAACACTACAACTCATGTTTCGCGCAATAATCAATGAGAATGTGACTGTTTGGGAGGAGAAAATCGTCTTTTGGACTAGCCTTGTTGAGATCCCGATAATCTACACATATTCTTATCTTTCCGTCCTTTGGTACGGGCACGATGTTGCCCAGCCAGGTGGGATAAGTCATGACCCTCACGACGTTGGCTTCTATCTGCTTAGTGACCTCCTCCTTGATTCTCAAACTCAAATCGGGCTTGAATTTCCTCGTCTTTTGCTTCACCGGTGGACACGGAGGGTTAGTCGGTAGTCGATGTGAGACGATATCGATGCTTATACAAGGCATGTCGTCGTAAGACCAAGAAAATACATCAATGTATTTCTTAAGCAGACTTATCAATTCCTTCTTTCTTTCATCCTCCAAGTGTATGCTGACTCGTGTTTCCTTTGTTGTCTCTTCATCACCCAAATTGACAACTTCAGTTTCGTCTATATTAGGCTTCTTCTGACTTTCGAGTTGTTCGATCTCTTGCGGTAGGTTTTCAGGCATCATGCTCTCATCGTACTCCTCGTAATCTTGCACATCGCTTCTATTTTGCTCAACGGATTTGTTACATGTCATAATCGTGGAATTAGGATTTTTATTACCAATTTACTTGTTTCGTCCAAACACACTTAGGAGAAGAAGAAATTTCATTTGGGAGGGAAAAATTGTATGATTGGAGCCCTTTTGGAGCTTCAAATGTAGTCAAAATGGATTGGTCCCCCCCTTGTACTTTCAATTGTACTTGATTATTCCCTTTGTCTCTTCTTTCTTTTGGATGACAATGAATATGCCAAGGAATATTCTTTCATAAACACTAAGTACACTCTTTTTCTTCTCTTTTTTTGGATCAAACACGCTCTTTGAATATTCTTTCTTAGCAAGACTTGATGAAGATGGAAGAACAAGATGAATATTTAAGAGTTGACCAAAGTTTGACCCCTAATCAAATGAACCCCAAATCTGGATTTTCTTGTGGATCTAGGTTCCTTAGACCAAGGTGAGCTCAAATAACGATAAATCACAATCAACCAACGTCCACAACACAAAAACCACACGGATCTAGCTTCTTAAAGCTTCAAAACGCCATAACCATGGTGGATCTAGCTCAAAATTGACCAAATCTTGTTCCAAATGTAGATCTAGACTCCTTAGGTGCTAGGAAGCAAGGATCTAGCACTTGACACCAAAAAAACACACAAAAATAAAGTAGATCTAAGATCTAAAAATCTGTCAAAACACAAAAATGGGTTAACAAATTTTTAGTGAGATTTTCGATTTTCTACACTTTTTTTGTTGATTTTCTTCAAGGTAATCAATAATCCAAGACTTAGGGTTGTAGGAACAACCTTAAAACGTGGCTCTGATACCAAATGATACAATAAAACACTAGGAAAAATGAAATTGACACTAAGAATGCAAAAAATAGTAAACACACAAAAGGAAAAACAACACAAAGAGAGGGGATGAAGAAGAAGAATGCTTGAAATTATAGGATAGATAGAAAGAACCTTACTTCTACCAAGTGATTAATAAAAGATGGTGTATCAAACCATCAATCACACCTCACCAATAGAAGCTCAAACCTTCCTCTTAGGTGGACCAAAGGAATTCACACTTCTCAAAACCCACCTTTCTTGCCAAATGCTCAACACAAGTGAAGAATCCACCTCACTTGCATAGAACCTTCAAATTTTGGTTTCTCTCTCTTAAGGAGAACGAGAATACTACAAGCTAACACTAATATTACAATCTGAAAATTCACTTAATTCATTATGTCAAAAACTAAGGAAAATAAGAGCTAAGGTGCCTATTTATACTATTACAAAACAAAGACTAAAATACCCTTAATATAATGAAGGGTGCTCCTTTGGAGTGTAAAAAAAAAGTCTTAAAGGACCATAATATCCCTAACTTAGGGTGCCTCTTGAGTATTATTTTGGAGTGCAAAATGTCTTCAATTCCCTTCACTTGAGGCGCCTATTGAGTGTATAAGTTCTCTTCCTTTTATTCTCTTGAACAAGGCTTCAAAATACTCCAAAAAAAAGACTTCAATTGTTTGCCAATTCCGAAGCTTGATATTTTGATAATATCTTGAACTTTTGGTACTCCTCATGCTTGTATCAGTATATAGGTTGAAGTTGACAATATCTTAACAAATATGAACATATAACTTTAAAATACCGAATCATACCGAATTAATTCAGTTTTCTAAGGGAAACCGAACCCTATATGGGCTTCCTACTATCCCGCCGTGGGAAATCAGGCTAATACGTAGCTCTGTTACATTAGAGAAAAATGCAAAAGTACAAAGAAACAACTAGTCCTAATGTCTTCAAATGTAGTACTTCTTGATGGCGTCTGAGTTGATCAGCTTTGTGCTTATTGTGCCGTCCATTTCTGTGAGGATTACAGCTCTTCCTGAGAGTACTCGGTGAACTATGTAAGGACCTTGCCAATTTGGCGCAAATTTTCCTTTGGCTTCATTTTGGTGAGGGAATATCTTCTTCAATACTAACTGTCTCGATGTGAATCGTCGAGGCTTGACTTTCTTGTTGAACACCTAGATCATTCTATTTTGATAGAGTTGACCATGAAAGACGGCATCCAACCTCTTCTCGTCAATGAGCATCAACTGCTCGATCCTGCTACGAATCCATTCAGCGTCGTCTAGACCAACCTCCTGAATGACTCTCATGAGGGTATCTCTACTTCTGCAGGTATCACTGCTTCCGACCCATAAACCAACATGTAGGGAGTTGCCCCAGTAGAAGTTCTGATTGTGGTGCGATACCCAAGTAAAGCATATGGCAATTTCTCATACCATTCCCTATTACCGTCCACTATTTTCCTCAAGATCCTCTTGATATTCTTGTTTGCAGCTTCAACCGTTCCTTTTATTTATGGTCGATAAGCCGTGGAATTTCGATGAGAGATCTTAAACCTTTCGTAAATCTCTCTCATCAGGTTGCTATTAAGATTGGCTCCATTATCTGTTATGATTGACTCTGGAATTCCAAACAGACAGACCAAGTTGTTGCGAACAAAATTTGCTACCACCTTCTTTGTTACGGCCTTATGTGTTGAGGCCTCAACCCACTTTGTGAAGTAATCGATAGCGACCAAGATGAAACGATGTCCATTGGACGCAAGAGGCTCTATGGGCCCAATAATATCCATTCCCCAAGCAACAAACGGCCAGGGAGAACCCATCACATTGAGTTCGTTTGGCGGAACTCGTATATAGTCTCCATGAACTTGACATTGGTGACACTTCTGCACGAATCGTATGTTATCCCTCTCCATAGTCATCCAAAAGTATCCAGCTCTCAAAATCTTCTTCGCAAGCATGAAATCGTTCATGTGGGGTCCACAGGTTCCTGCATGTATCTTCTCTAACAATCTTATGGCCTCTGTGGCATCGATGCATCGTAGTAATCCTAGGTCTGGAGTCCTATATAGCATTTCCCCATTGAGAAAGAAGTGATTGGCCATCCTTCTTAAAGTCCTCTTCTGTTTGTCAGTAGCGTCTTCTGGATATCCTCCTGCTCCAAGTAACCTCTTAATGTCGTAGTACCACGGCTTTCCATCTGGCTCTTCATCTACATGGAAGCAATAAGCTTGTTGTTCGGGTATCTCCACTTTGATGGGATCGATGTAATTCTTATCTGGATGCTGAATCATTGAAGATAGTGTCGCCAAGGCATCAGCGAACTCATTTTGAATTCGAGGGACATGCCTGAATTCGATAGTCGCAAACCTTTTGCTCTATCCCTTAACACATTGTACATAAGGACGGATTTTGACATTCTTGGTGGTCCATTCTCCTTGCACCTGATGGATCAACAAATCTGAATTTTCTATCACCAATAGCTCTTTAATGTCCATGTCTACTGTCATCCTAAGCTCGAGAATGCAAGCCTCATATTCTGACATGTTATTCATGCAAGGAAACCTAATATTTGCCGAGATTGGGTAGTGTTGACCTGTTTCTGAAACTAGGACTGCTCCAATTATGACTCCTTTGAAGTTCGTCGTTCCATCGAAAAACATCCTACATCCATCATATGACTCCGAGATGTCTTCTCCTGCAAACAACACCTCTTCATCAGGAAAGTAGGTCTTGAACGGCCTGTAATCTTGATCTACTGGATTTTCTGCGAGGTGATCAGCTAAAGCTTGACCTTTAACAGCTTTTTATGTCACGTACACAATGTCAAACTCACTCAACAAGATTTGCCATTTCGCCAGCTTTCCAGTAGGCATTGGCTTCTGAAATATGTACTTGAGTGGATCCATTCTCGAAATTAAGTACGTGGTATACGCGGAAAGGTAGTGCCTTAACCTTTGCGCAACCCAGGCCAGTGCACAATAAGTCTGTTCCAACAATGTATACCTAGCTTCGTATGGTGTGAACTTCTTACTCAGGTAGTAAATGGTTTGCTATTTCCTCCCTATATCATCATGCTGCCCTAACACACATCCAAAGGCATTATCCATAACGGATAGATATAACAACAACGGCTTTCCCGGTTCTGGTGGAACCAATACTGGTGGGTTAGACAAATACTCCCTTTGAAATTCAATTCCCTTCTTGGACCTTGCAAATTCAATTCCCTTCTTGGACCTTGCAAATTCAATTCCTAAGAAATATTTCAATTCACCCAAGTCTTTCATTTTGAAAAAATGTTTCAACTTGTCTTTAGTTTCTTCTATAACTTGAAGACTATCTCCTGTAACAAGCATATCATCAACATATACAAGTACTAGGACAATACCTGTTGAAGTATTCTTGATGAATAATGAGTGATCATATTCACTTTGTTTAAACAGTAACTTCAACAGCTTTAGACAGTTTAGCATTCCATTGTGTTGGAGCCTGCTTCAGCCTATAAAGGGATTTGACAAGTCTACATACTTTGTTCTTCCCTTGGCTTGAGAATCCCTAAGGTAATTCCATATATATTTCATCATTCAAGTTACCTTGTAGGAAAGCATTAAATACATCCATTTGATGAACTATCCAGCCCCTTTGAGCAACTAATGACAAAACAGTCCTGACTGTTTTCATCTAAACCACTGGGCTAAAACTTTCTTGATAATCAATGCCCTCCTTTTGGCTATAACCCTTGGCAACCAGCCTTGCCTTAAATCTTTCTACTTCACATGTTGCCTTGTATTTCACCTTGTATACCTATCTGCAACCAATTGGAACTTTTCCTTTGGGCAACTGCACAATGTCCCAAGTGTGATTAGATTGTAATGCTTCAATCTCTGACTTCATAGCCTATATCCATCTAGGGTCACTAATAGCTTCTTTGTATGTTTTAGGTTCAGTAGTAGAAGACAGTTTTGACAGATATGCTTGATATTTTGGAGCTGACTTCTGATAAGATAAGTAGTTTGACATTGCATATGGTGTCTCTTGTATTCCTAGTGACACAAAATTTGTCATCCAAAGAGGTGGTTTTCTTGATTTGTCTGACTTTCTTGTATGTGAGTGAAGTGTTGATGATTGTTACATAGGCATTTGAACTGCAATTGGTGCTACTGTAGAATAAGAAGCATGTACATCTGGTGTAGGAGGCTGCATATGCTCATCATGAGCAGTTTGTGTTTCCCTGAGTCTGTGATCAGGTTCAGTATTATCCATTGGCTCATTCAAACCAGTAAAATTGAAGATAGAAGTAGATTTTTCTATTTTAAGGCTAAAGGGAAAGATATCTTCTCTAAAAACCACATCTTTGTTAACAAAGAAAACATGACTAGTTAGATCATATAATAGATAACCTTTTTGTGTTTCTGTATATCCCATAAGGATAGCAGTTCTAGCTCTTGATTTAAGCTTATCAGATTCCTGCATAACTTTAGCAAAACATAGACAACCAATAATTCTGAGATGAAGCACTGATGGTTTTTTATTATGCAATAATTCATATGGTGTTTTATTTTTAAGAGCATAACTAGCTATCCTGTTAATGAGATACACAACAGCCTTACACACAGACCCCAATACTTAATAGGTATACCAGCCTGAAATCTTAAGGCTCTTGTTACCTCCAAGATATGTCTGTGCTTTCTCTCAGCAATTTTATTTTGTTGAGGTGTTTAAACACATGACTTTTGATGAATAATGCCAAGAGCTACAAATATCTCTGTGCACTGAGTGTTCACAAACTCAGTGCCATTATCAGTTATAATAATTTTAACAGGCTTGTTAAACTGATTTTTTACTAATGTTAGGAATTGTTTAAGAACTGTACATACATCAGTTTTGAGTTTTAAGAGAAAAATCTAGGTCATTCTTGTGAAGTCATCTATAATAGTTAAGAAGTACTTGTTTCCATCATGTGTTGGAGTCTTGTATGGACCCCATAAGTCCATGTGTAACAATTCAAATTTATGCAGACTAGTAGAAGTACTTAAGGGAAAGGGCAATCTTGTTTGCTTAGCACAAGGACAAATCTGGCATTTATTAACTGTCTCAATAATAGTGGTTAAATTTACAGGTAAAAGTTTTTTCAAGACAGTAATGGAAACATGACCAAATCTTTTATGCCACACTTCTACATCTAAACTAGAATTTGAAGAAAGAGTATTATCAGAAATTCTAGCTGTGAATGAAACATCACTGTTGCATGAGTTTCCTTTTAGAATGTACAGTCCATTTGCCTCTTTACCAATCATCTTCACCTTCCCACTCAATAGATCCTTCAAAATAAAGTAGTCAGGAAAGAAGGTAGCAGAACACTTAAGCTCCTTGGTTAGCCTTGAGACAGATAATAAATTGAATTTAAATTGTGGAATATGTAGAACATCAGTAATAATGTTGTCATTTTGCAATGTACTGGATACTGTATTTATATCCAAGGCTACATCTCCATTAGGGAGATAAACATTCCTTGATTTATCAGTTTTTAACACTGTGTGATGTTCAAGTGTATGTAGATCTGCTACCATATGATTGGTAGCACCTGTATCCACTATCTAATCTGTATTGAGTGACTGAACAGTAAGGGCAACATTTATACCTGTTGCACTACCTGTTAGATTTGTTGAGTATGTAACCATGTTAGCAGACGGTGAAGGAACAGGTGTTCTACTAAGAAACTGCAAGAGTTGATTATACTGCTCCTTAGTGAGAGTGCAGGTCTCATCATCCTTCAAGTGACTAGGCTGAGGATTCTTGAAGTGTCTTAAACCTAGAACACCAATAGAAGAGTCTGAATTGTTATGATGATAACCTTGTACACCATTCTCAGTATAGTCAGCTCCCATAGGATCATACATCACATTATAGGCAGAACTGTTTCCCCCTTTTTTCTTGAACTTAAAATCTTAAGGATAGCCAATGATCTTGTAGCAATTTTCCTTAGTATGTCCTTTGATTTTGCAAAAGTCGCAGAACAAGTTATGATTTCTTTTAAGCTTATAATTTGGAGCATTTCTTGATTACAATGTTGTGTCAAGTGAGCTCGAAATATTTGCAGGATTTTCTCCTAAGATCCCAGCAGTAGCCACTAGAGATTTTTGGTTTTCATCACTGATGATCATTTAATATGCCTAATTAACAGAAGGTATTGGACACATAAGTAGAATTTGACTTCTTGCTTGCAAGTAAGAGTCATTCAAGCCCATAAGAAACTGGAAAATTCTCAATTTATGAAGATGCAATACAAACTCTTTTGATTTATCACTGTTACAAGGAGTTGGAACTAATGCCTCAAAATCTTCCCATAATCCCTTCAATTTAGAGAAATACACAGACACAGAATCAGTTTCCTGAGTAAGAGTGGCAATCTCTTTATGTAGGTTGAAAGTTCTTGAGCTATCCACCTTATTAAAACGCTCAAACAAATCTTCCCAAACTTCTTGGGCACTTGACGCATACATGATACCTCCAAGAAGCCCTTTTCCAATAGAATTCATAACCCAAGACAAAATAATAGCATTCACCCTCTCCCAATGATTTTTCAGCCTAGGAAATTTATCTTTTGTACAAAAACCATCAACCATTCCTAATTTATCACGACCTAATAATGCAATTCTCATAGATCGAAACCACAAAGAATAATTCTCAGCCCCAGTTAATTGAAAAGATATAATTGGAGTACCACTCACATCTAATGCACTAAGAAATAAAGGATGATTGTAATCGATGCCATTAGAGGGAATAGAAGGAGCAGTTAAAGCAGATTCTGGATTGCCATTAGTCGTCATTTCTGATTCTTGACAAACTCAAGATCTAATCACTTGCTATAGCAGAAGTTTATGCGGAAATTAAGTGCCAAGACAGAAAAAGAAAATTCAGTAGACTAGGATTACCAGTCCCGTGGCTTTGATACCATGAAGTAAACTAACTTTACAGAGAAGAAGAACCCTGATTCAGGGTGATGACATGAGAAAGAGGAAGAGAGGAGAGGGAAGTTTTCATTCATTGAGTGAAAAATGAGAGGAATTAGTTAATCTGTACAGCGAGTAGTAGTAGTTTATGTAGTTAGTAACTAACTACCTTCTAACAACTTCCTAACTAACTAATGGGTTGTTTACTTAATTAATTCAACTACTTGGACTAACAGTAGAAAATAACTGCTAAGAAACTGCATTCTCCTTTTCTTTAACACTTTTCCCTATTTCTTAATTACATGGTATCCCTCTTTTGAGATCACGTCCACAACAGTACATATTTTTTTAGCTCATCTCTAAAGCTTCCGCTTTATGTATACATGAGAGTTCTGCCAGATCATGGACCCAAAAATACGCCATGGGATGAACACATTTGGTTTTACTTCCATGAATATCTATGCTATAGTAGTAAATAAAAATAGGCAATGGTGCATAATTTACTGATATTGGTGTTTTTGGTTTTCGGGTATTTGGTCCTTGTGTTTGACTGGTTAAATATTTTTATCAATAGTTGTACTAGATATTGACCTTTTCATTCGAGGCTTTACAAAACAGAATCAGTAATATGAAATTTAATAGTAATTGTCTAAATCATTCCATCTATATCTCTCAAGCCTCAAAGGAATAGGCATACTCACTCTAGAGTGCCTCTCAGACGTATACACTCAGTAGAACAAATGGTGAACAAGTAAAGACCAAAACACAAGACAGAACCATAGTTAATGTCTCAGCTAATTATCTTTTTAATCATGGGAGTATCTGGTCTGCTTAAAAAATTTAAAAAGGCATATAGAGAGAATAAATAAAGGTTGTCACTACACAATCCACCTTTTCCAACTTTGACACTGCAGCAACGAAGGGACAGACCCATGGGAAAATAAGCAAATCGAGACAAACAAGATCAGTCTTCAGCCGAAAACCAGCCAGCTTCTAATGTCAGCATATTCTACCATGTCAGTTTGAAACAAATGGTTGAGACTTGACGTGATGAATAAGGATTCCCATATTGTTTAGTAGAGGTCTCAACTTCAACTTCTTTAAGGTGGTACCTCCAACATTTGATACGTCTTGAGTCGCAGCAAACAGGGACAATCTCTCTTTGTATTAGTTTCTCCCTAAAAAACTGTAATTGCATACCAAAAGCAGAACAAGATAGAGAAGATGAAGAAGGACTGATATTCTTTTACAATATATGAAACAATTGTTGGGTTCAAACTATATGAAAAAGTGTGAATAAAAAATGGAGGAAAAATGGTGGAGAAGGGCGACACCAATTTAGAAAGTGTACTCCCAAATTGGAAAGTTCACTTTTTCTCCCACGTTGGTGGAAGAAGAGAACTTGTGAATGTTTAAAATAAGGGACACTTACTCCACATGGTAAGTGAGGCAAGAAATAAGAGGTGCCTCGCGCCGTCGTCGTCGTCGCTTGCTCGGCTTCGTATTTGATTGATGAGATCTATATTTTTGGATAAAGTTTATTTGACAAAAATTCAGTTCGAAAATACCAAAGGGAAAAATGCAACTTTTTTCTGTGTTTTGATACTCCATTTATATACATGCATGCAGATTCCGAAACAGTGTTTCGAAACAGTGCAGTGCTGAAACGAGGGGATGAAACCCTTCAACGAAATGACACACTGATTCATGAAATGGTATGCCTGTTCGGAAAAGACACATTCTTTGGACGAACAGACATGGCTTTTCCAGAAAGGTCATACCTAACCATTGTCACTTGTCAGAAGAGGCACGTGTTGGCTATATAAACCTGCTTTCATCCACAGCTTTAGGTACGAATTTTATGAAATACAAACTCTCTTCTTGTCTTGAAAAACTTTCTGTGTGATCTATCAAACCGTTGAGTGAGTTTGCTGAATCCAACAATTTGAGGTACCGCTATTATTCGGATTGAAGGCCATTTTATCCCGGGAGGAAGATTCCAAAACCTCGGGTATAGTGAGGTGAATTATTCCTTAAGGATACTCCGTGAATTCGGAGGACTTGGTCTTAAATTTTGTTCCATCTCTTTTCTGAATCTTAACACACTTCTTAGATAGATTATTCGTAATCTAGTGTTGAAGGTGTTACAAAACTTCATAAGTGTTCTTGTCTTGGACTTGAACTAGTGTTGAAGTTTGTGTTTCTTATAAATAGATTCTTGTACCCGAATACATAAAAGATAACAATCTTAAGGAATAATTTTTTGCAGAATCTGTATTGCTTGTTTTTGGAGATTAAAGCTTTAAGCTTTCTACTCCGTTTGAACTTAACTAGTGATTCGAAGACATAAAATCTTCATCAGAAGTTAAAGATCATTCGGTTGATGATTGGAAGTCATTAAACTTTCATCGTCAACTAGAAGCAAGAAGAAGAGTTTAAAGTTGTTTAACTTTATAAGTAGTATTCTGAAAATACTAAATTTTATTGTCTTGTGGTGACAGGAAAAATGACTAACGAAAGTCAAATGCAAGATGTGGCTACGACTGTGGGGGAAACTAGTATTGCCTCAACCAGTCGAACAAATGCTTTGCAACCAATGGCACCTGTGGAGAAGCCCAGAAAATTTGCGGGCATTGACTTTAAGCGATGGCAGCAAAAGATGTCATTTTACCTCACCACTCTATGACTTCAAAGGTTCACTACTGAAGATGCTCCTGAGGTGCCCGAGGAAACCTCAAACAAAAAGCATTTCATGATTGTAGAAGCTTGGAAACACTTGGACTTCTTTTGCAGGAATTATATATTGAGTGGTCTCCAAGACGAACTCTACAATGTTTACAGTGGAACTAAGACATCGAAGGAATTGTGGGGGCACTAGAACGAAAATACAAGACAGAGGATGCGGGAATTAAGAAATTCTTTGTTATAAGGTTCTTGGACTTTAAAATGATAGATAGCAAATCAGTTGTCTCTCAGGTGCAGGAATTGCAAGTAACCATTCACGATCTCCTAGTAGAAAGTATATCTTTGAAAAATACATTAGTTGAACAACTTGAAAATGTTCTTAGTACTCACGTAAACTATTTTGTAGGTTTGATTGTGAATGATGCATTTCAAGTAGCAGCGATCACTGAGAAGCTACCACCTATGTGGAAAGACTTCAAAAACTACTTGAAGCACAAACGCAAGGAGATGACTGTCGAAGATCTTATTGTCCGACTACATATTGAAGAGGATAATAAGGCTGCCGAGAGAAGGTCAAAAGTGAATTCTACAATTAATGAAGCACATATTGTAGAAGATGATCAATACAATTCTAAGGAAATGAAGAAAGCTGAACAAGGAAGCAATCAACCCAAGAAGAAATTCAAGGAAAAGTACTTCAACTGTGGCAAGATTGGCCACAAGTCCACAGATTGTCGTGCCCCTAAGAAAGGCAAGAAAAAGGACCAAGCAAATATGATTGAGTCCAACAAATAATGTGATGATCTGTGTGCTATGTTTTCAGAATGCAACTTGGTGGGGAATCCTCGTGAGTGGTGGATGGATTCTGGTGCCACCCGCTATGTTTGTGCCAACAAAGAGTTGTTTCCGTTATTTGCTCCGTCTCAAGTAGAAGAAATGATCTACATGGCTAACTCCACTACGGCTAAAGTAGAAGGAACAGGAAAAATGGGCTTGAAAATGACTTCAGGAAAGGTCTTGACACTTAACAATGTCTTGTACATTCCTGAATTACGTAGGAACTTGATTTCTGTTTCACTTCTAGACAAGAATGGATTCAAATGTGTAACCGTTTCTGGAAAAATTATAATTAGCAAAGGAGAAGTGTATGTAGGAAAAGGCTATCTCACCGAGGGCCTTTATAAGATGAATGTAATGAATGTTGAAATAAATAAAAGTTCAAATTCTTCTTACTTGCTTGAGTCTTATAATTTATGGCATGAACGTTTAGGTCATATTAATTAGAAAACGTTACAAAACTGATTAACTTAGAAGTTTTGTCAAACTTTGAGTGCAATAAATCACAGTGTCAAACGTGTGTGGAATCAAAATATGCAAAGCATCCTTATAAGTCCGTTGAAAGGAATTCCAATCCCTTAGACTTAATACACACTGACATTTGTAATATGAAGTTAACACCATCACGTGGTGGAAAAAAGTATTTCATAACTTTTATTAACGATTGCACTAGATATTGTTATGTCTACTTGCTAAATAGTAAGGATGAAGCAATAGATGTGTTTAGGCAATACAAAACTAAAGTAGAAAATCAGTTAGAGGAAAAGATAAAAATGATAAGAAGTGATAAGGGCGGAGAATATGAATCTCCCTTCGCCGAAATATGTGTTGAGAATGGAATCATCCATCAAACTACAACCCCGTATTCACCTCAATCTAACAGAATTGCGGAAAGGAAAAACCGAACGTTGAAGGAAATGATGAATGCCTTACTTATAAGTTCCGGTTTACCAGAAAACTTGTGGAGGGAGGCTATCCTTACAGCCAATCGTATACTCAATAGAGTTCCTAATAGTAAGACACAATCAATTCCTTATGAAAAATGGAAAAGAAGGAAACCCAACTTGAAATATTTCAAAGTGTGGGGGTGTCTAGCAAAGGTTCAAGTTCCTATGCCTAAGAGGGTTAAGATAGGACTTAAGACTGTGGACTGCATGTTCATAGGATATGCTAAAAGCAGTAAAGCATGTCGGTTTTTGGTTCATAAATCCGAACATCCGGATATAAATGAGCATACGGTAATTGAATCAGATAATGCTGAATTCTTTGAAAACATTTACCCGTATAAAACTAGACATGAACAGTCTAGTGGAGGGTCTAAACGACCTCGAGATAAACCAAGTGAGAATATACATAATGAAGAGAATCCAAGACGTAGTACACGTCAAAGAACTTCTACTACATTTGAATCAGATTTTGTAACATTTCTCTTAGAATATGAGCCTCAAACATTTAAAGAAGCGATGTCGTCGTCAGACTCATCTTTTTAAAAAGAAGAAGTCAATAGTAAAATTAATTCAATCTTAAGCAACCATACATGGGAATTGGTTGATCTTCCTTCAGAAAATAAACCTTTAGGTTCTAAATGGATCTTCAAAAGGAAAATGAAAGCGGATGGTACTATTGACAAATACAAGGCAAAACTTGTAGTAAAAAGCTTCAAGCAAAAAGAAGGCCTTGATTACTTTGATACATACTCGCCAGTAACAAGGATAACATCGATTCGAATGTTAATTACCTTGGCGGCAGTATATGGTCATGTAATTTTCATCAAATGGATGTGAAAACCCCATTCCTAAATGGAGAATTGGAGGAAGAAATTTACATGGAACAACCTGAGGGTTTTGTGGTTCCAGGAAAGGAGAATAAGGTGTGTAAACTTATTAAGTCATTGTATGGACTAAAGCAAGCACCTAAACAATGGCATGCGAAGTTTGACCAAACCATATTGGTAAACGGGTTCGAGATAAATGAATGTGATAAATGTGTTTACATTAAAGACCCTCTGAATCACCAAGTCATTATTTGTTTATATGTGGATGATATGTTGATCATCAGTAGAGACATTTCAGACATAAATGCAATGAAACGAATGCTCGAAAGCAAGTTCGATATGAAAGACCTTGGAGTTGCGGATGTGATCTTAAGTATAAGAATCCATAGAACTCCACAAGGGTTGGCATTGTCACAGTCTCATTATATCGAAAAGGTACTTGACAAATTCAAGTATATGGAATTCGGTATTGTCAAGACTCCTTTGGATGTGAGCTTTACACTTCTAAAGAATGAAGGTGAAAGTGACTCACAATTGGAGTACGCAAGAGTATTGGGATGTTTAATGTATATAATGAACTGTACACGACCAGATATAGCATGCGTTATTAGTAAATTGAGTCGGTACACAAGTAATCCCAACAAAACTCATTGGATGGCAATGAAAATAGTGTTGGGGTATCTTAAATACACTCAAGACTATGCCTTGCATTATAATAAATATCATGTGGTACTTGAAGGATATAGTGATGCAAATTGGATCACCGGATCGAATGAAGTAAAATCTACAAGTGGATATGTATTTACTATCGGTGGAGGAGCAGTCTCTTGGAAATCATCAAAACAGACTTGTATTGCTCGCTCTACAATGAAATTTGAATTTATCGCATTGGATAAAGCCGGTGAAGAAGCAGAATGGCTCCGAAATTTCTTAGAAGATATTCCTTATTGGCCCAAACCAGTGGCACCAGTATGTATACACTGTGATAGCCAAGCGGTAATAGGTAGGGCAGGGAGCATGATGTACAACGGTAAATCTCATCACATACAACGGAGATATAATACCGTTAGGGAACTTCTCTCTCGTGGAATTATCACTGTTGACTATGTAATGTCAAAGGATAATATGTCGGATCCACTTACAAAAGGCCTATCTAGAGAAGTAGTGGAAAGGACATCCAAGGGAATGGGTTTAAGGCCTAGGACAAGTCAATATGGCGGTAACTCTACCTAGCAGACTGGAGCTCCCAAGAGCTAGGTTCAAAAAGATCAAACAAAGTTGTGTCTGACAGGTTCAACATTGTCAATTACCCAACCCATTCTCATGATGTAGACAATGTTTAGTAAACAAGGATAAAACTTAAGGTGAAAAGTTTTTTAATGATTATCTAAATTTGGCATATTTGACCAAATAGTTTAATTTATAGGATTGAACATTTAGAAATCACCTATGTGAGGGCGAAGTGAAAGCCGCTTCAAGGAGAATATTAGTAAAGACCTATCCTCTAAGCTCTCATAAAATCGAAACGCGTTCATGGCTAAAAAGAACAAAATCGTGAGAACCATAAACGGTAAAAGGCTGGTTGTGTGGCATGTGTTGTCTAGGTGTACACTAAAGCTCGACGGTTCAAAGATATCAAATCTACCGATTAACCGAGTACATCCGATGCATGTTCACTACGAAAAGTTCAAAGGGAAACCCACTTATCCAGATGCAATCAGTCTTTGCTTGATGGTCACATACTTGTCCGTAAAAGTTTTACGAAAAATAGTCATTTTCCATTCATGTGGGGGATTGTCGGGTTCAAAGTATATGAAAAAGTGTGAATGAAAAATGGAGAAAAAATGGTGGAGAAAGGAGACCAATTTAGAAAGTGTACTCCCAAATTGGAAAGTTCACTCTTTCTCCCACATTGGTGGAAGAAGAGAACTTGTGAGTGTTCAAAATAAGGGACACTTACTCCAAATGGTAAGTGAGGCAAGAAATAAGAGATGCCTCGCGTCGTCGTCGTCGTCGCTCGGCTCGGCTTCGGCTTCGGCTTTGACTTCGGATTTGGAAAATGATCAATCGATGATACTCCATTTATATGCATGCATGCAGATTCCGAAACAATGTTTCAAAATAGTGCAGTGCTGAAACGAAGGGATGCAACCCTTCAACGAAATGACACACTGATTCATGAAATGGTATGCCTCACATTCTTTGGACGAACAGACATGGCTTTTCCAGAAAGGTCACACCTTTTAAGTGAACCATTGCCACTTTTCAGAAGAGGCACATATTGGCTATATAAACCTGCTTTCATCCACAGCTTTAGGTACGAATTTTATGAAATACAAACTCTCTTCTTGTCTTGAAAAACTTTCTGTGTGATCTATCAAACCGTTGAGTGAGTTCGTTGAATCCAACAATTTGAGGTACCGCTATTGCTCGGATTGAAGGTCATTTTATCTTGAGAGGAAGATTTCAAAACTTCGGGTACAGTGAGGGGAATTATTCCTTAAGGACACTCCGTGAATTCGGAGAACTTGGTCTTAAATTCTGTTTCATCTCTTTTCTGAATCTTAACACACTTCTTAGATAGATTATTCGTAATCTAGTGTTGAAGGTGTTACAGAACTTCATAAGTGTTCTTATCTTGGACTTGAACTAGTGTTGAAGTTTGTTTTTCTTATATACAGATTCTTGTACCCGAATACATAAAAGATAACAACAACAATCCTACATAAGCAAAGACGGGAGGATCAAATTCACCTGTATAAAATAGCCATTGTGCTCCCAGCTTCTTTCAATTGACAGTCTCTGGATGACAAGTCCAAAGCAGACCATCTAACAGAGTTTCAAAATTCACGGACTCCATAACTTGTTTTATCTTCACATGCTGGACGACGGATAGCGGGCAGGATATTGTTCCATTCAGTTCCTCCACGTTGAATGTATTCTTGATCATCAACAAAAATCAATGAAAAAGATAATCGAATGTCACAGAAAATAAATATTTACAAATAAAGTGAAAATGGAAGGTGCATGCATACTTACAGTCGTTGACTGTATAGACAGAACCAGTTTACTCAGCTGTTCAAATCTAGATATATGTTCCTTCAAATTTTGAAACCAACTCGCGCTTAGTTGATTGCTGGGAAATAATATGAGATAAGATTCCTGTAGAGAAGATGTCATCATAGAGAATATGACAGGCAATTTAGGAGCTCCATATTCAAAATGGAGCAGGTTTGGGGTGTCAATCTCAATTTCCATCAGACTCTTGCCAGAACGGAATGCTAGATGTCTAAGAATACAACTCGAAAATTTAAGTCTCGTCAACTTCAAACATACGTTCAATTCTAATTTCTCAAGAAGGGGCAGTTCAGAAACAAGATTTTCTACCATTGAGTCGGTAATCTGCTCAAATGTTATGCTCAGTTCTTTCAGAAGCTTGAAAGTATTCAGGTCAAACTCTAACGGGCTGTTACATCCTCTGTAATATAGACTTTGACAGCTTGAATGAGGGTACTTCTATATTTCCAAGGTTGTATTTCATTTGCTTGATGTATTGCGAGCTTAAGCAGTTTGGGGAGATCGGATATCAACAGATCTTTTACTCCCCGACACCTGATAAGACTCAAATCTTCTATCGCGGGACAAGCAGAACATATCTCCAAGATTATCCGTTCCTCCAAAAACACATCAGTTAGAGATAGCTCCCTTAGTTTAGTAAGATTTATTTGATCGACAATTATAGGCCACTCTAGCTTAAAACCACCCAATCTCAGAACCATCAGTGACTTAGCTGTAAATGTTGTACCGGGCAAACTGTACCAATCTTTTCCATCTCGACACTTAATATGAAAGTCTAATTCTTTGATGCAGTTATTGGTGGCTAATCTTATCCATTCGTCGATGCAAGAGGCATTCTTTAGATACGAAAGTTTAAGAGAAAGCCTGAATTTCTCTATTATTGCTTTTTGGAAGCGGAGGTTTATCAATGAGTCATCTATAACACTTTGGAAACCATCTCTTATATCAGCTTCTTTTGATTCCTCTACTTCTGTTGACAAGAGTTTCCATAAGGAATCGTTTTGATCGAAATCAAATGTAGATATAGGAAGCAAATTCCAGACTCTTAGCCAAGTCTTGGAGAGCACACCAGTTCGTGCTACATCTTTAGCAGGTAGGAAGAAGAGTATGTGCTGTAAAATAGGGTCAGGTAACTGAGAGATTCGATCCATTGCTGTAACTTTCTTCTCTATGCAACTCCAATGAACATCTTCGCTGAAAAGGCAAAATAATATTTTAAACTACACAATTAGTTGATCTTATTCATATGTCAAAGGAAGAGGCTCAAATTCCTACAAGGACCTGGACGATTTCAGAAAACTGTATCACTTCACATAAGATAGAGATATTATATGACCAATAAAGTTGCAAAATTCTGAATTCGAGCGATGGACAATTATAAAGTATTCTACTACTATCCTCGCTTTTACAATTTCACAATATTCAAATCATACATGAAACTAGTGTTCTTTTTAACTTAGATAAAGTATTTTTTTTATAACTATTACCAAAAAGGATCTTTACACAAATAGCCAGCTGGATATACATATATTTTACATCCACCAGTTATTTGTGGTTTAAGTGGTTTGGTGGGTGGCGAACGAAAACCAAAGAAAAGACAAAAATGTTTCAGGAACATTCAAGCAAACAAATAAAGACAATTTCAAATCGCCAAATGAATCATAATCTTTTGGTTAAAACTAATGACAATCAGCAACAAGAGAAATCAACATTTCAAAAAAAAAAAAACAGAGGAATCTGTAAATCAGCATTCAACCAATAAAAGAAGCAGCAGCATTTTTATAGGACACAAAATAACAAGGGATAATTTTGGTAAAATGGTATCAAAATTGCATATAACATTTTGTAGTCTATGGCACTGATTTCCTCTTTGAATTGCAGCAAGTGTTTCATTAACTTTTAGTCAGAATTTACCCCCAAAAAAACAACAAATTGGTAGCAATGGAGCCAGGATTTTCGCTCAAGCGATTCAAAATATGAAAAAGTAAACAACTTAAAGAAGTGAGGTTTCTACTGTCTAAACATGAAAAATTATTTTAATTATGTATAAACAAAGTAATTTATTGCCCGCACCAAAACACAATGGCATTTTCCGGCTACTAAACCATAATAACATAATGAGAATCTCTAACTTTATTAGAGAGAACAGTATTACCAAATTTAAAATAAAAAATAAAAAACTACTCCTAATACTGTATTCCAGTATGAATTTTCATTAAATTGAATATGAAACAAAATTAAACAATAAGGATCAAGAGTCAAAAGGGTCTGAGGGTACGTACCTAAAGAAGACTGGAGAGCTCAATCAATTTTCTGAATCTTTCTAACGATTCAAAGCCAATTAAATACCTCTGTGTTACTCCTTGCATATCTAAATAAGTTAATTTGTTAGGAGTGAGTAGTTAACCCCTCTATTTTTCCTTTTTTCAAGTCGATATTGATTACTTCAATTTAAAATTGTATTAGAAAATTTATGATTAAAATATTTTTTAAGACATAAGCATATACTAATTTAGGAATAAAATCACAATCCAAAAAAAAAAAACACTTCAAAAAAATTAAAGGGAGTACATTCTTTTCAAGCATTTATTACGTATCAATTAAAAAAATATTCTGAAATTAAAACATGGATTCGTATGATTATTTTTTTTCCCTTATTTCTACATCTCGTAACGCCGAAGTATCGATGCTATTTTTGGTAGCTAGTATCTCGAAACTATTTAAAATGCTACCGATTTTAAAATTTTAATATATTCCATAACCACTTATTGATATAAAATATTTATTTTATATGATTATATTATTATTATTATTATTATTATTGAATATTTCATTGTCACCATTCATTTGATATGTTGTGTGATGTTACTAAGAAATATCTAAAAATAGTTGTATCTTACCAGAACTAAGAAATATTTGAAACACAACTTAAATGCTTGTGTAAAAACTTTATAAAAAAAAAAAACTCAAAAAAACTGAGAGAATCAAACATTTTAAAAAAAAATTAAGATTGAAAAACCCAAATTTTATTGACTTTATTTGATTTATAGATTTAAAATCCGACATAAATAATTTGATTTGATAGTTAAAAAATTCAACCCAATCCGATCATGTATCCCTACTAACCCTATTATGTTTAGTATTAGGATTGGAAAAAAAAAAATATTTTAAAGGGTAAAATTCATAAATAGTGTAGACACGTGATTTTTTATCCTCCTCGAATTTTAACTTATTTTTCGACATTTATATTTATATCTAATATAATATTATTTAAATTCTTATTTTTATTTTAATAAATATTTAGTTAAAAAGTAAATAATTAAATAAGGTTAATTTTGAGATATTTTTTTTATATTTTTATTCTAATTTAAAAAATAATGTAAAAAATTAAAAATATTTTTATTTTTAAAAATTTTAATAAATAAATCAGTAGTTTTAATATTATTTTATTTATTTTGACTATTTATAAATTTTATTGTATTTTTCTTAAACATAAAATTAATTAGTTATTATTATATTTATTATTATTATTATTATTTTATTATTATTGTATTCTATTAAAAAAAAAAAAAAATTAATTATTATATTTCAAAATTTAAAATATATCCCTTATCCAAGTAACCGTTCCCCCCAATTTTTTTTCCCCCTCAAAGTCCTCCTATTAAAAGACTCTTCAGCTCAGAGAAAAAGAACGAACATCATTCCTACAGAAAAATAAACTATCAGAGACAGAAAGAAAACCAGAGAGGAAAAAGAAGTCAGAAAGAAAACCAGAGGAAAGTAAGAGAGGATTCTAAGTATTTTCTTTTACACACAAAATCAAATATTAAAAAAAAACAGTCAAGTATAAAGAGAAAAAGAGGAGATCTTCAAAGTCATCAGGAGAAAAACATCAAACAAAAGAGATAAGATAAGAAAGTTGGAATTCCATTCAAATTTTCGGTAGCAGCATTCAATTTCTGTTTTAAATCATCAACAGGTTTTATTTCAATCTTGTACTTTATTAGAAATCAAAATATAAATGAAGGTCAGTTTGTTATAGTTGCTTGTTTATTTATGTAATTATTTAATTAGTATCCGTTTAAATTATGTATGTAAATCATGAAAATTGATAATGTGTGATAAATCTGTATATGTGTAAACTAGTAAGAGAATGATTAGAAAATTTGAGATTTAATTCCATAAAAATAGAGAAAGTTTTGAATCGGAGAAGAAATATATTTTTCGCTGAAAATTTCATAGAAGCAATGACCAAATATTTCTTTGCCATCGTTGTTATTGTTCCGATGACGAATCTCGCCGAAAAATATTAGCCACAGGCGAAGCAGTGGTTATCACAATAAAAATGACCACTAGCGAGTCCCTTCCATCGCCGCCGTCGCCCCGTCCCTTCTCCCCGTCCCTTCTCCCCTTCTCCACCCTCTCCCGGCGAAACCTGTACCGCGCTCTTTCTTCCCTTACCCCCACACCGACCATCCCCATCCTCCCCTCTCCCCCGCGTCGCCACCGCTTAGATCTGGCCGGGATCTCACCAGCGAACCAACTTAACGAACCGACTGACGAAGCCTACCGCGCCGCCTACACGTGTCGTCGACTCCTCTCTCTTCCTCCGTCGCCGGAACCTGGTGCAACAGCGCCTGTATCACCTACCGGCGTCGCCCCTTTTCCTTTCCCCTTTCACTATCATCTCCGTCACATCGAAAAAAAATTAAAATTGATGAAACCATGGCTTCCTGCTCTTTTATTTACTTCTGTTAGCGTAGTTCCTGTAAGAAATAAAAATACTGATTTTAAAACCTTCTTATTTGTTTGATGTAGTACTATATAATTAAAAATAAGAAATATTTTAAATATTAGCTTCTCTAGTATACTTTTTATCTATTTTTATTTTTGGTTTACTGGTTCATCCTAATAAACTTTTTTATAAATTTAATTTCAAAGGTTTTAAGTTTGCACATTTATTAATAAGATTTAAATATTATAAATTTATTTTACTTTCAATTAATGATAAGTTATCCCATTTTAATTTTATTCCTAGATGTATAGTATTATAAGATTAACATAATATGAGTAATTTTATATATTAATTGCCTAAACAAACTTTGCTTAATGTTATTGTTAAAATCAAGAATTATTTTTAAATGGATAAATTGTTATAAGTCTATAAAAGATAAATCAAATATTTTAAGCTAAGAAAGTTTTAAATATATTTTAAATTTTGTCTCGATTAAGAATGTGGCATACACATCTTTCTGGGACGTATTAAATTCAAAGATGCAATAATGCACCTTGACAAAAATATTTTTCAATAATTAATTTTCAAAATTTAATACAAAGGTTTTAAATAGTTTTTGTATAATAAAATGAGCGATTTTAGGCCTTAACATAATTTATCAAAATAATTTAAGTCAAGTTAAGTCAACAAAAGCGACCATGCTAGAACCACGGGACTCGAGGGGTCCCTAATACCTTCCCTTCGGTCAATAGAATTTCTTACCCGATCTTCTGTTTTCGCAGACCAAATAAAAGAGTCATTTCCTTTTGACTAGGAATTCAAAAAGGCAACTTGGAACACCATAACTCAATTCCAAGTGGCGACTCTGTAATAAATTAATCCCTATTCAGAATCGTCACTTTAATTGGAAAAAACTTTCGACCTCGATCTCCTCAAGGCGAAAAAGGGGTGTGACATTTTTGGCGACTCTACTGGGTAATAATACGAATTCGAGCTTTTTATATTGACTTATACTTGCTTTAATTATTGTTGACTATTGTGTTTTTTGGCCTTATGTGCTACTTGTCGCTCATTTACTGCTTTGATATTGTTGAACTATATTACAATTTGTCTTCTCTTGCGCACCCTCTCTGAGTCTCTGAAATAGGATAGAACGAATGCAGTGCATGCATCCTACTTTCTTTTTGAGATAGCCGGAGTGTCAAGGCACCTGGTGAAGGATTATAGTCACACATGTTAGGCGGGGTTCGGATCGGCAACGAAGGCGGTGTTGCCCTGCTACCGACCAAGTTGTCCCTCCTCGGCTCGAGTGTCCGCTCGGGTAAGCCAGTCTAGACACCTATCCCTATTAGGCTTAAACTTAAAAGAACTGAAAACTCAGAATCTGATTATCCCTATTAGGTGCCGCTTTATTTGCATTATATGCATTTGACTTAGCGGAACTCGGCACAGGGGACGGGCCTGTCTAGGACAGGTGACCTATTTTATAAAGACCAACATGTGCATCCTACGTGCTCTTTGATATTTGTTTGTAAGGTTGTTTGTTTGTTGACCGGCTTTAGGCAACTTTAAAATGCAAGAGATTAAATTATTCTCACATTTAGTGAATTATTTTTCAAAGAAAAAAAAAATTAGTAACATAGTTTTACGGTCTTTATGAACTACGAGGGTCTGATTCTCACTCTTTAGTAGGATACGTAGGAAGTCCTTCCCAGGATACGACCCTATCTTTTGAAAAATTATTCATAGATTTATTGGGGAATATTTTGAAAATATGATTACTTTCATAATTATTTTTCTAATTCTTAGGTCCAATTTTTATATATATCTTAATAGTCCCAAATCTTTAGGGATCATGAGGCTAAGGTTTTACAAAAAAAAAAAAAAATATTTCAATAGCCCGGAATCTTTAGGGATCATGAGGCTAAGTTTTTACAAAATAAATAAAAATATATAAATCTTAACAGCCCTGAATCTTTAGGGATCATGAGACTAAGTTTTTACAAAAATATATATATAAAATCTTAACAACCTTGAAGAAAATTGGATACGTAGGCAGTCCTCAATGGATTCGGTGATCTTAAAAAAATTGGATGTCTTTCCTTCTAAAAAAAAAAATATTTTCAAAAATTAAAAATGTTATTCAAAAATAAAAAAATTTGTTTCTCATATTGCAAATAATACTAATAATAAAAAAGGTATATTTCTTTGTATCTTTAATTTTTTCGAACTACGCAAGATCCGATTCATGTCCTGGAATGATACGTAGGCAATCCTCTAAAGGGTTCGATCAAAATTTTTCAAAAAGTGCGCCTAGAAAGCCGGGATGAAACATAAAGTCTTCCCTAATAGGTTGAAAAATGCATCTAGAAGCATAACATACAGCGTGACATTATAATGTGTTTAACATATATAACACTCACCCGTTTGCTACTTGGTAACAGAAAGATAAAGTAGTTGGTGGTTGGTTTATTGTTTAAACTGGCATCACGTCCGTACAACACCAGATACAAAGGAAAAAGAAAAATGACCCGTAAAGAGGGTGTAGGGTCTGACAGTGAGGAGGAGCAAAATCAGTTGATTTCGCCAGAATTAGCATCAATGAAAGAGGTTAAGTTATTGAAACAACAGATAGCGGAACTGTACCAAGCTTGGTTAAATGGACAAGCCCCAGCTTCCTCAAACCCTGGACTTATGAATATGAATGATCCAAATCCTGCTCAAGCTCAAACTAGCGATCAATTTTACCCGCCTGGATTTGGCCCATATTCTAATGTGTCTGGCGATGCAGGTACTTCTACCATGGGCCCACCAAATCCGTCTATCACAAATAACCCATTTTTCACTTCTGTAGCACCAGCTACTGCGGGTCTTCAATCGACAACACAGAAGAATATGCGGAAACCAAGTCATGAGCTGTTGTATCTTCCTGAAATGACTTTCAAACCTAAAATTCACATTATTATACTCATCAACACGATTCTCCTATCGTGATTGAAAAGATTGTTAAGAATGAGGAACAAGATGAGATGACTAGGAAAGTAAGAAGCTTAGAGCAGAGTATGAGAAATATGCAAGGATTGAGAGGATCAAAGAGTGTTTCATACAAGGATTTGTGTATGTTTCCTGATGTCCATTTGTCGTTGGGGTTCAAAATGCCAAAGTTTGACAAATATGAAGGTCATGGCGATCTTGTAGCTCACTTGAAAAAAGTTTTGCAATCAATTAAAGGGAGAAAAAGGAAAAGAAGAATTGTTTATGGCTTACTTTGGAAAAAGCTTGGAAGGGGTAGCTTCTAAATGGTTTATTGACCAAGACATTTCCCGTTGGCATGTGTGGGATGACATGGTTCGGGATTTTGTTCAACAGTTTCAATATAACATCGAGATAGTCCCAGATCGCACCACACTGACTAATATGAGAAAAAAGACAACTGAAAGTTTTCGAGAATATGCTATCAGATTGAGAGAACAGGATGCAAGAGTCAGACCATCAATAAAAGAGTCTGAAATGATTAATATCTTTCTGCAGGCATAAGAACCTGATTATTTTCATCATTTTCTTTCTACTATTGGAAACACATTTACCGAGGTCATTAAAATTGGAGTGATGGTAGAGAGTGAAATTAAGTCTGAAAAGATTATCAGCTAAGTCGCTTTAAAAACAACAACATAAGCAATTCAAAGTGGTTCAGGAAGCTTTGGTGGAAACAAAAGAAAAGAGGATATAGAAACTATTATACCAGGTACACGACAAAATTGGAGAGGTACGCATCACCCTTACGCACAATCTCAGTCCCAAATTTATGTCCAAGACCCATATAACCATCCACGACACTATGTTCCACCACAAAATCCATTATATTTCATTCCATTTCCTCAGTATTCTATCTATAATGCACAACCATATGTTCGGACTCCTTCTTACCCGCAATGGCGTGCACCAACCCCTCAAAATCATTCTCCAATTCCACAAACATACCCAAGCCCCACCAGACTCAATTTTCGCTCTAAGCCAAACAATGAAAAGAGGCAGAAGCTAAGGGATAGTTTCACACCAATTGGAGAATCATATACCAATTTATTCCAAAAATTGAGACTAAAGGACATGATCACTCCTCTTCTTGGGTATACTCCTGACCCAACAATCAAGAAACTTTGACCCTAATGTACGATGTGTATATCATTCTGATGTTCAGGGTCATAGTACTGAAGATTGTCGTGCTTTGCAAAGAGAAATAGAAAGAATGATTCAAGATAAATTGATTATGGTGCAGGATGTTGATCGTGGTGGAAGTTCTAGTCATGTTGGTATGCAAATCAGTGGCTAAGTTGTCAGGCTGAGCAATTGAGAAGTCACCCCTCCCTACTAGGAAGAGGTCTAGTAGTTTGTTTTATTTTATTTTCTGTTACCTGAATTATTTTAGGGTTGTAGTTTATGACTTGTCTTGTCTGATTTTCTTATCATCGTTTTTGTTCAAACCTTTCTATCTTTCTGTCATCAAAATGTGTGTCCCTTCTGTTTTTATTTCTCAATATATATCATCTTTTTTTTTTCAAAGAGCTCTTTCTATGGTGATTCTGGTAATATGATAAGCATGTTGAATTTTCAGCCAGATCTTAAAACCCAATCTAATGCTGAAACATTCGATCAAGAACCTAGAGTTGAAAAAAAAAATGTAATAAAAATAAGTAAAGTGTTGAGATGTTTTGGAGACCTAGTTACATCCTCACTTGAATGTTTTGAGACAATCACTTTGCGAATAAAAATGGCTTGATCTTCAATGAGGAGGTTCAACTCAAGCATTTTTGAATGAGATCAACCAAAGAATATATAGTTTCTATTGCCAGAAGAAGAAAAGGGAAGTTAGCTAAAAAAAAAGTCATCTGTTGTGAGGAAAATACAATACAAGTAGACCTGTATGGTTTACAAGTTTTAAAAAAAAGTGACACACGTGCATGTGCTTAGTCACGGTCAATATTGAAAAGATGCGTATGATTTTCATGTTCCATTCCTAGATTGCATGTTATGTACTTGCGTTTTTAAGGATTGATATGACGAAGGCATTTCATTCTGCTATCCAAATATTGTGTCATCCTTTGTTATCCCTTTTGAGCTTTTGTTTTATTTCTTTTATATACCTATTTTGAAATCAAAATAGAGTTTGCAAACAAAAAAGTGTCAAAAAAAAAAATAGAGTCGAAAAAGTGTCAAGAAGAAAAATAGAGTCAGAAAAGTATCAAGAAAAAATGAAGTCGGGAAAAATATTTGTCTCTCTAAAAAAAAAAGAAGAAGAAAATGAGAGAAAATTGAAGAAAAAAAATCAAGCAAAAGAACAAGATTTCTGAACTACATTTGACCTGATTCTTGCTATGACAAGATACGTAGGCAACCCTACTCTGGGGTTCGGTCCAACCAAAAGAAAATTTAAATTACCCAGAATAAAATGAAACTGGGACAAAGTTTATTTCTTTAAAAGAGTCGATTCCAAATGTTGTATGTTTCACCCAATATAATGTAAATTTTTTAGCCTCATGCCTCCCTTTCTTTCTAACCTTTTCCAAAAGCCAAGTTACAACCAAAGAAAGACCTTCAAATTGATATTTGAGAATGTCAAGGCTAAACATGTTATGGGTGCATGATGTTTCGTATGTTGGACATTATTTTTCAAAAAAAAAAATGAATGAGTAAAAATGAGAGAGTCTTATTGGTAAAAATCCTTTTGGGCACCATAAGGCGACAGTGAGCTGAGAAAGAAATGAAAATGAGATAGACGTTGGCAAAAACCCATTGAGGTGCCACTAGCCGAAGGAGGATTGTGATCTAGAGGGAGCATATTCAAGATTGATTTCATTTTAAACTCAATAAGTGGACAAGAGTTGTAATAATTAGTGTGGGTAGATCAGGTTGTTTAAATTCAAAATGCATGTCATGATTGCTGAAATCGGCTACCACACCCAAATAAGTTTTTTTCTATCGTTTCAAAAAAAAAATGCCTATTGTTTTTTCCTTTTTCTTTTTATTTTTCTATTTTTGATTTTTTTGATATCTTTGTCATCAACTAAAAATTATTGTCATTTTTCTCGTGTCTTTGAGTCGAGTCCGTGTCATAACAAGTGAGAAAAGATTTTAAAACTGGCTACCAGTCTCTTCAATTGCACAAAGCAAGACAAAAGGCCAACACATGAAAGAGACATAATTGTGAGCCGAAATAAGGCATGCAAAAAAGTTTTTTTAACAAACGAGTCTGGGAACTCATCGAAACACCAAGGTTTAAAGGGTTTATTTGGGGAGCATGAAAAAAAAAAGATATTGTGTTTATTTTAGAGTCACTTCTAATAATCTGAGTTTGGGTCAACGATACAGCAAGTCGGTGACAGATATTAATGCTTGGAAGCAAGATTAAATGTGACGAGGGCAAGAGTGATAGACACGGAAGCTAAAGCCACAAACCTGCCAACATGTTTTTGAACTCACAAGTTTTCTTTGATGAAACAGAAAACGGAGCATAAATATCAAGGGTTGCAATGTATCATTTCCACAAATGCAGAAAGCAATATTGCTGAACAGGTTTGATAATCAAATTATGATAAAAATTAATCATCTTATATCCCTCGGAGGCATACTTTTTTGTCCAGGTATTTCAGTTTTCAATTGCTAGGTGACTTACTTCTTAAATTGAACCTTCACTCCTAAGAGACGCACTTCCTAGTCAAGGTATGCCATTTTTCAAGTGTTAAGTAACGTACTTCCTAGGCTGAATCATTCACTCCTAGAAGACGCACTTTCTAGTAGAGTGATTTCATTTAATTACTAGGAGACACACTTCCTAGTCAAGGTACATCAGTTTTCATTTGTTAGGTGACGCACTTTCTAACTTGAACCATCACTCCTAGAAGAAGCACTTTCTAGTCGAGTCATTTCATTTAATTCCTAGGAGACGCACTTCCTAGTTAGGGTATGTCAGTTTTATATGTTAGGTAACGCTCTTTCTAACTTGAACATTCACTCCTAGAAGACGCACTTTCTAGTGAAGTCATTGCATTTAACTCCTAGGAGACGCACTTCCTAGTCTGGATAATTCAAGTTTTATTTGTTAGGTGATGCACTTCCTAACTTGAACCATCACTCCTAGAAGATGCACTTTCTAGTTAAGTCATTTCATTCAACCCCTAGGAGACGGACTTCCTAATCTGGATAATTCAATTTTCATTTGTTAGGTGAAGCACTTCCTAACTTGAACATTCACTCCTAGAAGACGCACTTTCTAGTCGAGTCCTTCAATTTAACTCTTAGGAGACACACTTCCTAATTTTGGTCATCAGTTTAACTCTGACAAGACGCATTTCTTTAGCAGGGCTTTGATTCACACTCTTTCGGTACTTTTTAAAAATTGTAATCTGATGATGCTCACAAAATTTTCTAATACAAACTGAGGCAAAAAAAATCGTGTTTATTGAATTTTGCTTTCTGCTCAGGACCTTTCTGAAGAATGAGATAGGACTCTCCTGAAGAATGGAAATTTATTTTATGTCTAGGATCCTCCTGAAGAATGAGATGTTATTTTTCTGTTTGACCTTTTATTTTGAGTTCAGGAACATATTTGGAAAATAGAAAAAGTAAGTCCAGGAGCCCGCCTGAAGAACAGGGTGAAGAAAAAAGGAAGCCCAGGAGCCCGCCTGAAGAACAGGGTAAAGAAAAAAGAAAGTCCAGGAGCCCGCCTGAAGACCAGGGTGAAGAAATTGTAAGTTCAGGAGCCCGCCTGAAGAACAGGGTGAAGAACAAAAAAGTCCAGGAGCCCGCCTAAAGAACAGGGTGAAGAAAAAAGGAAGTCCAGAAGCCCGCCTAAAGAACAGGTTAAAGAAATTGTAAGTTCAGTAGTCCGCCTGAAGAACATAGTGAAGAAAAAAAAAATCCAGGAGCCTGCCTAAAGAACAGGGTGAAGAAAATCAAGTTCAGGAGTCCGCCTGAAGAACAGGGAGAAGGAAAAGCAAACTAGGAGCCCGTCTGAAGAATAGGGTGAATTTTCAAGTTCAAGTCACGAAGATTAGAATCAAGATCCTAGAGATTGCAATTTTCACTTCTATTTTTCATTTTTCATTTTTGTTAGTCATTTGAATGTAAAAAAGCAGAAGTCGTTAATCGAAAACTCGACAGAATCTCACTCGATATCTAAATCATTCTCTCACCATGTTACTTTTGAATTACTCGTGACTTGATTCCCTTATAACTCGGGATAGGTAGGAGGTCCAAAACCAGGACTCGATCACATTTTTCTTTTATTTTTAGTTTTATCCTTGGAACTACAAAAATTCTAACACATCCAAAAAGCTTATTTGGTGCTCATTTTTTTGTCAGGGCGTCGACGACATGGTTCCCTTCTCTAAATCAATGAGCCATTAGTGGATACTCTATTCTTCATAATACAAAAACAATAGGATCATATAATAAGTTGTCATATTTTTACATTTGAAACACTTCAATGGAGTTGATAGTAATCTCCACATGAGTAGGGATTTTACTTTCAATAAAGTCGAGGCCTCCTAAGTAAAACAAGATATTTTATTTGGTTATTGATGCCTCCTTACCTTCAAAAAGATTGAGACTTCCTAAGTAAGATCATTACCTACTCTTCCTTGTAATCTCTTATGACATCTCCTACCCATAAACTTTCAAGACAAAAACGTCAGTATTGAGCTTAAATGAGTTTCTATGGGGAGGTTCCCATTTAATGCAAATAATGAAGGTAGTACGCCTTCTTGGAGTATTGCCACCCATAAGATGCAAGTATTCAACAACATTATCCCTTCATACTAATATTTATTATATTACTCTTGTACATTCTTGTTTTTTGAATGTCTATCATTTTTTATTTCTTGTACTTTAATTAGTATATTATTTAATTGTAGTTAATGTTCAACTATCGGAACCCTTTGAAATACCTTATTTAGTATTTTGTCTTACTCTCTTCACTTCTAATATTTTCTTGAGACAGAAATTTATCAGATACGATCTATTTATCTCCCAAAATACAAATAAGATTTATGTACACCAGGCCGGTTCGATGTCTATTAATCTTTAATAAAAAAAAATTAATTAAATCGGGGGCCAGTTCGGGCCGGATAACCGGTGGGCCTAGTCCGATTTTGTTACTGGGCCTGTTAGGGGTGTGCAAAAATCGAACCGACCTATAAACCAAACCGATAAAAATATTATTGGGTTATTGGTATTGGTTATTAGGTTAACGATTTTTTATTGGTTTTATAAAAAAATTTATTGAGTAAACGGTTTGATTTCAATTTTAGTTTAATCGATAACCGAATAAGGATACACCAAGTTACTATTTTACCCCTATTTGTGTTATATATATATATATATATATATATATATATATATATATATATATATATGTATATATGTATATGCATATGTTATATACACTGCTTATTCATAATTCAGATATTCACAAAGTATTAACCTATTCAGGGGAAACAAAGGCCCAATACAAAGCACTGGTATTGTCGTATTGAAAAGCTTGACATTTAGTAGCTTCCAACAATCAGGATTCAGCTTTTTCCCGAACTAACATTCAGTTCAAGTTTGAAGATTCTTGTAAACTAAAACGCATTGCGTATGATTTTGGTGGCAACTAAGATTTCATTTTTTTATGTTAGTTGTTACTATTTCTATTTTATGAGTATTTTCTTATTGACTAAATCGAAAACCGAACCGTTATGGACCGAAAAATGATAAACCGAAAATCGATAAGAAAATATCTTATTGGTTGGTTATTGATTTTGCATATTTAAACATCGAAAATCGATAAACCGAACCAATAATGTATAAAACCGACTCAAACCGATCGATGTGCACCCCTAAAGCCTGTGAATTGAGACGGCCGAGCCCGAAATCGGCAGATCAGTAACCTGGAGGCCCACTGGGCCGAATCAGACCGAATCGGGCCACCTTAACGGGCTGAAATGGGTCAGCCCGGCCTACTTGACAGATTTAAGCAATAGTATTAACTAAACTGAAAATGTCAAGAAGTAGTAAAAGAAAGCATATACTTTCCCAAAACCCAAGAAATCAGTGATAATGGTAGCTGAAATTCGATTATCTAGAGGAATCTTAGTTTAACACATCAGAATCCTCTCTTTGTGTAGTTGAAGTAGAAGTAGCAAACACATTAAATCTCCGAGAAAATTCATTTGCTTTTGCAGAATTATTAATTGCAAAGCTAATTCTCGAAGATGAAGTGGTCGAGCAAATTGGCCTCTGAAATTTTCTAGTTTTCCACAAACTTGGAAACACTGCTGCACGAATACCACAAAGCGGTGGAGTGTGACGCTTGGCCAATCCCATAAAAGTGGTGGCTATATCTACGGAAAAGGAAGCCATGACTGAAGTAAGTGTAAGTGGTGTTTATGCGTGTGTGTGGAAGAGAGAAAGAGATTTATCTGATACACTACTATCCAGGACTGATCAAAAAGAAATCAAAAATTGTTGTTTGATTATAAAAAATCAATTATAATTTTAAATCATATTTGAAAAAAAAAATACAATGTTTATTTTTGCTTTTTTATCATTTTACTTTTATAGTTTTTGTTGCATTTTTACTACGAACAAGGAAAAAGACACTAATATGATCATTAAATATAACTAATGATTTTTTTTGGTCAAGAGGAAAAAAAGTTACTTATATTATATGATTTATATTTTTGCAATATTATATTATTTTGATTTTCTCGTAGTACGAAAGTACAAGTTAAGTGTATTATGATAATAAGTATTAGGCTTCAATTTCATGCAAGTTGAATCAATTGTGTAGTTTTTATTGTTTTATGTCGCTTCATTCAAGTATGCCTTTCATTTAATTATTATTAGAAAAAAGAAACATAATAATTATAGTATTATAGTAGTTTTTTTTCTTTAAAATTCTAATGTCAATTTTTTTTTTTTTGTTGATGAGATTAAGAGATTATTAGTGGATATCATACCTTAAATGTATGGACCATCATGATTAAATTAAATCTTCATTATTTGTTATTCGGTATATTCCATTATTCGATATTGTATTCTACCTTTCGATGAAGTATTAGAAAAAAATTAATAAACAAGACTTGGTATAACTGCAACTTACCGAAGACACGACTTATATTGGAGATTAGGAAGGAATTAAAGCAAGGGGTCTCTCTCTATCTATCTATATACATAACATTACAAGTCAGTAGTTAATCTGACTCAAATATATGGGTCTCAACTTTCATCCCAAACGGGGTATTAGTACGGAAATTGATTTTCTTATTACAAGTAATTTCTAATATGTCTGTCCAGACTGTATCTAGCATAAACACACGAGGAACTACAAAAATTCTAACACATCCAAAAAGCTTATTTGATGCTCTTTCTTTTTTCAGGGCATCGATGGCATGATTTCCATCTCTAAATCAATGGGCCATTGGTGGATACTCTATAATAAGTTATTATTTTTTTACACTTGAAACACTTCATGGAGTTGATATTAATCTCCGTATGAGTAGGATTTTACTTTCAATAAGGTCGAGACCTCCTATGTAAAACAGGATGCTTCATTTGGTTATTGATGTCTCCTTACTTTCAATAAGGTTGAGACCTCCTTACTTTCAAATAACCTGTCAAACGGGCCGGGCTGGCCCGGCCCGAACCGGCCCTACATATCAAACCGGACCGGTTTGACCCGGCCCGGTAAGCCCTAGGGCTTTAGGGTTCCGGGTTCCGGTCCGGTTTTTTTTTAAAACTGGGCCCGGTTAACCCGGCCCGGCCCGGAATTAAAAAAAAATAATAATAATAATTATTGGGCCAAACTAGCCGTTGGCCCAACGGCTATATTACCGTTTTTGGGTCCAAACGGCTAGTTTGGGCCCATTAACTTAAAAAAAAAAAAAAAAAATTATTTTTTAATCCCCAAAATAAATCTATAAATACCCTACATCTTCAAATCATTTCTCACACAATTTTTCACTCTCTCAAATCTCAATTCTCAATTCTCAAATATTCAATATATTTAATTTCTTAAAGTGTTCAATTTAAATTTTTTATTTTTCGTTTACAAAGTACGAGCGGAAGTTTCTAAAGTCGCAATCTTCGGATACTTCCAAAATTTGGTATTGTCGTTCCATCTCTTACGTTTAATTTTTATTTATTGTATTAATTGTTAATATTTAATTTTATTATATTTGTGTATTTTGAATATTTTTAGTTTAATTTAATTTATATTATGGATAAATTAAAAAACCTCGCTACTAAAGGTGTTAGAAATTTTTGTCCCGGAAGCGGTAGTGGTAGTAAAAAGCGAATTACTAGCGGTAGAGGTAGTTCAAGTAATAGATATACCCGTGTGACTTCGCCTCCGGTACCGCTTGGTACACCTTTTGAGGAAGAAATAGGTGTAGGTGCTCACGATATGGATTATGTAGAATTTCAGGAAAATTACGGTATAGAAGAAGAAAATGAAGTAGATGCAGTTAATGTAGACGAAAATGATGAAAATATTGCTGAAACAGCCGCAGTAGGACATGCTAACGTTAGATCTGAATCAGTTAATCTCCCTTCCCGTCCTCTCAGTGCCCCAAAACCCCGTAAAAGAACTAGTATTGCATGGCAATTTTTTGAACGTATATCAGATATTGAGGTGCAGTGCAATATTTGTCAACAAAAATATAAGCATAGAAGTGGCGGTAAGCAAGGGGGTACGGGTACGTTAATGAGACATATAGCTGAAGATCACACTAGAGAGTTCAATATTGCAAAAGGTGGTGGGGATGTTGGTGGGTCAACGCAAACTAGAATGGACCCAACAACCGGTCAAGTAGCGAAAAAGTATAATAAATTGAGGGACAGAGAAGAAATAGCTAAAATGGTAGCTGTGGGTTGTTTGCCTTTTAGTTTTTCTTCTTCTGATGCCTTTATTCGTTATATACAAGCAATTTATAATCCTATGTTTAATGGTATTCCTAGAACTACTTGTCGGTCTGATATTTTTAGACTCTATTCACAATATTGTTTTTATTTATCAACATTCTTAAAAAATATTCAATGTAGATTGTCCCTAACTTCCGATCTTGGTCGTGCTGTAAATAAAAATGATTATTTAACCGTTACTTGTCATTGGATGGATAGTAATTTCATAATGCAAAAACGTATTCTTGCTTTTTTATATGATGAAAATCGGAAACATACTGGACAATTTATTGCTGATTCTATTATTAAAATTGCCGGATATTATGGTATAGAAAATAAAATTTTATGTATTGCTTTTGATAATGCTTCTAACAACAAGACTGCTATAACAAAAATAAAATCTACGCTATCTCCGCCCTTTCCTGAAATTTTTCATGTTAAGTGTGCATGTCATATATATAATTTAATTGTAAAAGATGGTCTTGACTTTTTTGAGGTTTATATTGAAAAAATTCGTCTTGCTGTTGGTTTTATTCAAGGAAATAATCGTAGATCTAGAATTAAAGAATTTAAAGTTAAATGTCAAGAAAATGGACTTGCACCGATTTTGATGCCTGAGGAAATTGATAGTAGATGGAATTCTACGTATGAATTTTTAAAAACTTGTTATAAATATAAAATTCCTATTACACTAGCTTTTAACCAACATTGTGGTTCATTTGCTGATTCTGCTGATTGCATGCTACATAATTCTGATTGGGTTATAATTAATGATCTTGTTAAGTTCTTAGAAAATTTTTATGTAGCTACGGTTGAATTTTCCGGTGCATACTATCCTACTGTTTGTAATATTTTGGCATATATAGCCGATATTTCTGGTTTGCTCCGACAATATAAAGATAAAGAAGGTTATAAAGAAGCTGTTGGCGCTATGTTTACGAAATTTAAAAAATATTTCTTCCCGATTCCCCCTATTTACTTGGTTGCTGCTATGTTAAATCCGTGCATGAAATATAATCATATGTGTCACTTTAGTACTCTTATTTATACTAACTTAGAAATAAATACTAACCATGATTCTGAACAAGTACAACCTGATTTGTGGACGGCTACGGCTGATGCAAAAGATTATATAGAAAAATTATATAATCACTATGCTGATTTATTTTATTCAGCCGTACCTACAAATATCACTCCAACTGTCGCTCCTCATCCTCCCGAGGAGCCATCAGCTTCTAAAAGGCCGGCACATAGTGGTTTTCCTGATTCGTTTTATGATTTAACTTGTTGGAACAGTGTGGATGAGAGAGCTTACACATCAACTTATCGGGAAGAGCTGAAATATTATCTGCGGACGCCACCAGAGGATCGCAGACGACGGATCAACACGCTGGATTGGTGGAGGAATAATGAATCACAATATCCTGTACTTTCAAGATTAGCCAGAGATATCTTGAATGTTCCTATGTCAACCGTTGCATCAGAGAGCGCCTTCAGTCAGGGACGACAGCAGCTTGGAGACAACCGACACTCATTGGGAAGCAACGCAATGAATGTTTTAGTTTGCCTCAGAGATTGGATTAGAGCAGAAAGAAGAAACCAAGGAATGGAACCAGAGCCCAACGACGACCTCAAACTTGAAGAAATTATGACTTCACGGGAGAACTCAGCAGAATCAAGTCCAATGCATGGATTTTCCCCCGTTGACTTTGACTACCCTATGCAAGTTCCAATTAATATTAACATGAATGAGTTGGAAAAAATGATGCATAATTTATAGATTTTTCATTCATGTAAATTATAAATTTTGGATCATTTTGCAATCAATAAAATTCCACAAATTCATTCACTCCTTAGTCGTTGTTTTTTATTTTTTTTTATTTAACGATTTATAATTTTAATATCTTCTATACAAGTGTATATTTAATGTATACATGTGTATATGTTTATATATCTTATATAGAAGTGTATATTTAATGTATACACGTGTATATATCTTCTATAGAAGTGTATATTTAATGTATACATTGTGTATATAGCGTATATAGTGTATATTTGACCGGTTTTTAACCGGGTTTGACCGGGTTTGACCGGGTTTTAGTGGGTTTGACCGGGTTTGACCGGGTTTTAGTGGATTTAAAGTATACATATACATAGAATAGAGTGTATATATGTGAATAGATCTTCTAAAGATGTGTATATTTAACGTATACATGTGTATATATTTTATAAATTAGTATATAACTATACAAATATATGTTGTAATGTATATATATTGTAGTATATCTCATGTAACGTATTACATATACATAGAATAGAGTGTATATATGTGAATAGATCTTCTATAGACGTGTATATTTAACGTATACATGTGTATATGTTTTATAAATTAGTATATAACTATACAAATATATATTGTAATGTATATATATTGTAGTATATCTCATTTAAAGTATTACATATACATAGAATAGAGTGTATGAATGTTAATAGATCTTCTATAGACGTGTATATTTAACGTATTTATGTGTATATATTTTATAAATTAGAATATAACTATACAAATATATATTGTAATGTATATATATTGTAGTATATCTCATTTAAAGTATTACCTATACATAGAATAGAGTGTATATATGTGAATAGATCTTCTATAGCCTGTATATTTAACGTATACATGTGTATATGTTTTATAAATTAGTATATAACTATACAAATATATATTGTAATGTATATATATTGTAGTATATCTCATTTAAAGTATTACATATACATAGAATAGAGTGTATGAATGTTAATAGATCTTCTATAGACGTGTATATTTAACGTATATATGTGTATATATTTTATAAATTAGAATATAACTATACAAATATATATTGTAATGTATATATATTGTAGTATATCTCATTTAAAGTATTACCTATACATAGAATAGAGTGTATATATGTGAATAGATCTTCTATAGACATGTATATTTAACGTATACATGTGTATATGTTTTATAAATTAGTATATAACTATACAAATATATATTGTAATGTATATATATTGTAGTATATCTCATTTAAAGTATTACATATACATAGAATAGAGTGTATGAATGTTAATAGATCTTCTATAGACGTGTATATTTAACGTATATATGTGTATATATTTTATAAATTAGAATATAACTATACAAATATATATTGTAATGTATATATATTGTAGTATATCTCATTTAAAGTATTACCTATACATAGAATAGAGTGTATATATGTGAATAGATCTTCTATAGACATGTATATTTAACGTATACATGTGTATATGTTTTATAAATTAGTATATAACTATACAAATATATATTGTAATGTATATATATTGTAGTATATCTCATTTAAAGTATTACATATACATAGAATAGAGTGTATGAATGTTAATAGATCTTCTATAGACGTGTATATTTAACGTATATATGTGTATATATTTTATAAATTAGAATATAACTATACAAATATATATTGTAATGTATATATATTGTAGTATATCTCATTTAAAGTATTACCTATACATAGAATAGAGTGTATATATGTGAATAGATCTTCTATAGACGTGTATATTTAACGTATACATGTGTATATGTTTTATAAATTAGTATATAACTATACAAATATATATTGTAATGTATATATATTGTAGTATATCTCATTTAAAGTATTACATATACATAGAATAGAGTGTATGAATGTTAATAGATCTTCTATAGACGTGTATATTTAACGTATAGTCGTTGTTTTTTATTTTTTATTATTTAACGATTTATAATTTTAATATCTTCTATACAAGTGTATATTTAATGTATACACGTGTATATATCTTCTATAAAAGTGTATATTTAATGTATATATTATGTATATAGCGTATATAGTGTATATTTGACCGGTTTTTAACCGGGTTTTAGTGGGTTTGACCGGATTGGGTTAAGTGGGCCGGTTCCGGGTGGGTTTTAATATTTTTACTGTGCAGCCCGGCCCGGCCCGGTTAAGGCCAAACCCGGCCCGTAACCGGCCCGTAACCCGGTAAGAATGAGAGGGCCGGTTCCGGGTTGAACCGGCCCGGCCCGTTAGACAGTCTTACTTTCAATACCCTTCTCAATAATAAGCCCAAAAAAAAGTTATAGCATCAAATTCGCTTGCTTTTCGAAGGATTGTCATTTGAAGTTCAGATCAATGTTGCAGACTAACTGAAAGTGTTTCAAATAAGTAAATCCCATGTCTTTCCCAAACTCTACCAATGAGAAAAAATCTCAGGGAAGCAATATAATATGAATGTAAGCTAAGATACATTAGTTTCACACTATAAAGAGAACAATAAAAAAACTTGTCTCACAATTGAAGCTTCAGATTTTGCTGATTAGTCTATAACTACCATTAGTATCATTAAATAGAATGAGCTGTGCACATATATTGGCCAATATTGACAATAAATTGAAGCAATAGTATGAACTGGACTTAAAATATCAAGAAGTAGTAAAAAAACATATTTTCCCAAAACCCAAGAAACCAGTGATAATGGTAGCTGAAATTCGATTATCCGAAGAAATCTTAGATAACACATCAAAATCCTCGCTTTGTGGAGTTGAAGTAGAAGTAGCAAACACACTAAATCTCCGAGAAAATTCATTTGCTTTGGCAGAATTATTAATTGCAAAGCTAATTCTCGAAGATGAAGTGGTCGAGCAAATTGGCCTCTGGAATTTTTTAGTTTTTCACAAACTTGAAAACACTGCTGCACGAATATCACAAAGCGGTGGAGTGTGACGCTTGGCCACTCCCATAAAAAAGGTGGTTATGTCTACGGAAAAGGAAGCCATGGCTGAATTAGGTGTAATTAGTGTTTATGCATGCATGCGTGTGGAAGAGAGAAAGAGGTTTATCTGATACACTACTATCCAGGATAGAGGGTTTAGGCCGGCCCACAAAAATAAATTGAACCGTAATTTAAGCCCGATTGGTCCAAAAAATATCAAATATTGTTGCTTGGTTATAAAAAATTAATTATAATTTTAAATTATATTTTAAAAACATACAATATTTATTTATCTTTTTTATCATTTTACTTTTACAGTTTTAGTTACATTTTAACTATGAACAAAAAAAAGACACTAATATGATCTTTAAATATAACTAATGATTATTATTTTTTTCGTCAAGGGGAAAAACATTATCTATATTATATGATTGATTTTTTTGTAATATTATATTATTTTGATTTTCTCGTAGCACGAAAGCACAAGTTCAGTGTATTATGACAATAAGTATTAACGCTTCAATTTCATGCAAGTTGAATCAATTGAGTAGTTTTTATTGTTTTATGTTGCTTCATTTAAGTATGCTTTCCTTTAATTATTATTAGAAAAAAGAAACATAATAATTATAGTATTATATTAGTTTTTTTCTTTAAAATTTTAATGTCAATTTTTCTTTGATGAGATTAAGAGATTATTAGTGGATATCATACCTTAAATGTATGGACCATCATGATTAAATTAAATCTTTATTATTTGTTATTCGATATATTCCATTATTCGATATTGTATTCTATCTTTCGAAGAAGTATTAGGAAAAATTTATTAAACAAGACTTGGTGTAGCTGCAACTTACCAAAAATATGACTTATATTGGAGATTAGGAAGGATGTAAAGTAAGGTCTCTCTCTCTATCTATGTGTGTGTATATATATATATATACTAGTTTAGGTATACGCGTCTCGCACGTGTAGCTCACTTTATTGAGTTCAAATGTTACACTAAATAAGATATTTGTTGAAATAACAAAGATGAATACAATAATCAAATTCAACCTAATCTTTACCAAAACATTTGTTAAGCCGGTCGACATTCATCTATCACATGTAAACTAAAACAAAATAATACAATAATAGAGATATCAAAATAATACAACTAAATTTAGTCATTGCACACATTCTTAAAGCAGAGATATAAATGCAATACAATTAAACCTAAACTTTCTCTAAAACATTTTTCAAAGCCGACTGACATTCATCTATCGCCTGTAAATTCATCTCCGACCTGCAAACTACAACAAAATAATATAATAGTGATCGAAAAGCTTCAATTTTGAGGAAAATAATTCTTGTCTGAGAAAAAAATTTGACTTTAAAGAATGACTTGAATATAAACAAAGAAGACATAAATATACGTTGAATTAAGTTGAAAGTTAGAAAATTAAGCATCCACCAATTTAGACATGCAACCGAATCAAGTTAGATGAGCATCAATCATATTTGTTCAATAAGTTAATCTGTTTCTTCTCTAGTTTAACGTGCATCTCAATATTTATAGAAATATTTCTTTAATAGAGTCCTATTTTAAGAGTATTTTTCTATCATATTTTAGGAGTATTTTTCTAATTGATCAGTATAAAGAAAAATATTAATTGATTCTCCTTTCATATATTTTAGGAGTCCCATATATTTTAAGAGTCTAGTTAATAAAATAAAAATAATTAAATAATAAATTGAAGAAAATAGTGAAAAGACAATTTTGTCTAAAGAATGGTTTGTTAATGAAGGACAAAAAGTTCAAATCACTTTTCTAAGGGTTTTCACACTTTTAATATATTATAGATATAGATATAGATTATAGATTATAGATATATACAGTCGGTAGTTAATCTGACTAAAAAATATGGGTCTCAACTATCATCTCAAACGAGGTATTAATACGAAAATTAATTTTCTTATTACAAGCAATTTCTAATATGTCTGTCCGGACAGTGTGAAGATGACTTGGTATTAAGGAGAAAAGATGATCTTGAGAATAGAATTTGGCATTGAGGTAGGCTTCGGTCTACTTTTCTCTACGAGGTTGTGTATTTATAGATTGCATGCTAGGTAGGGATTATTGGATACATTTCTATGTGGTAATATCATGACTTGATCTATGTAGGGATTTCTCCAAAAATTCGAGCACATCCAAAAAGCTTACTTGATGCTCATTCTTTTGTCAGGGCATCGGCGATATGGTTCCCTTCTCTAAATCAATGGGCCATTGGTGGATACTCTATCCTTCATAGTACCACAACAATAGGTTCATATAATAAGTTGTCATTTTTTTACATTTGAAACACTTCAACGGAGTTGATATTAATCTCCATATGAGTAGGGATTTTACTTTCATTAAGGTTACTTTCAATAAGGTCATTGAAGTTGATATTAATCTCCATATGAATAGGGATTTTACTTTCAATAAAGTCGAGGCCTCCTAAGTAAAACATGATGCTTTATTTGGTTATTGATGCCTCCTTACTTACAATAAGGTTGAGACCTCCTAAGTAAGACCATTACCTACTCTTCCTTGTAATCTCTTATGACATCTCCTCTCCTACCCATAAATTTTCAAGACAAAAATCGTCAGTATTAAGCTTAAAGGAGTTTCTATGGGGAGATTCACATTTAATGCTAATAATGGAGGTATTACGCCTTCTTGGAGTGTTGCCACCCATATGATGCAAGTATTCAACAACATTTTTTTTTGGTTTTCCATCCGGTGTTCGGTCGTCGCATTGGAGCCCCGATTAATCTGGATCGCGTGTTGCAGGGCTCATTAAGTCCGGTGCCCGCATTGGAGCCCCGACTAATCCGGATCGCGTGATGCAAGACCGTTGCAGGGCCCATTAAGGTGGCAACGCTCACAACAGAGTTTTCTCCATACCCAGAGTTGAACCCTCGACCTCTGATTAAGGGTGGAACAACTCCATCCACTTCACCACAACCCATGTTGGTATTCAACAACATTATTCCTTCATGCTAATATTTATTATATTACTCTTGTAATTTCTTATTTTTTGAATTTCTATCATTTTTTATTTTTTGCACTTGATTAGTATATTATTTAATTATAGTTAATGTTTAATTATCGGAACACTTTGAAATACCTTAGTTAGTATTTTGTCTTACTCTATTCACTTCTAGTATTTTCTTGAGACAGAAATTTATCAGAGACAATTTATTTATCTCCCAAAATAAGAATAAGATTTATGTACACACTATACTATTCAAAATCATGCTCGTGAATTATATTAAATATGTTATTGTTATAATTTTCGAGAAAAGGCTAAAATCATTTGGAATAGAATTAAACAATTATTAATAAGAAGAAATTTCTCAAAGGCCTGCCGCAATTAGTATTAAACCTTTCACATCACTTTGAAATTTGTCTATTAACGGAATAATTGTTGTTGATAAGGGTAGGTAACACTTCAAAACAATTAAAAAGTTTAATATGGGCAATTTAAACAAAACTTACACGCAATCCTTTTTATAGTAAATGATATATATATATATTCTTTCAACTTATATTATACTAGTCAGCAGCCGAACGAATATTTTAAAAAAAATTATTTTAATTATTGTGATTTATAATATTTTGTAAAATATATAATAATTGTTTTAATAGATATTTTAAGTTGTTAACTATTGTAATTCATAATAATATTTATGTAATTTTCAAATAATAAATATCGATCTCGTTGTCCAAATTTTTGTGACATTGATAGTCAATTATATTTTTTAAATAATTTAAATTTTACATTACTATGATGTATAATATTTTTTCTTCTATTCCAATATAAGTGTCATGATGCTTAGATGAACATAATAATTAATTATGGGCGATATAATAAAGTTAGATGTCTTAATGATTCACAACAAATAATTAGAAGTGATATAGCAAAATTACTATAAAAAATATCTGTGCAAATTTTTTGATTAACTTATCATTTTATATCTATTTTACCCTTTTTTTTTATCAAATATTATTAATTGACACAATGCTTAAATGGTCATAATAATTAACTAAGAGTGACATAGTAAAATCACGATTAAAATAGCAAAGCAGACACGTCTAATTAGAATAGATATAACAAAATTAATATACAAAAATACTTGCGAAAAATATTAAATGAGTTTCATATAAAACATCAAGTAAATTTAACATTAAATATTGTTAATTTTTTAATACTAAGATAACTTTATAATAAATTTTTAATAATTAATTAAAAATGAGATAATAAAATTACGGAGGAAGCAGCTGATGAAGCAGGCAGTAAAAGCAGCACGTTGACGAAGAGGTGCCTGCTTCTCCCACCCCATTCCCTCTTATAAGGTAAGATATAAGGTAAGAGTAGTTACCAATAGCCCGTGCAAGGCACGGGCCCAATAAATATTTCTTTAAAAAATTATTTTATTTATTATGATTTATAGTATTTTTTTTACATATTTTTTAAAAATATATAACAATTTTTTTAAAGATATTTTAAGTTGTTAACTATCGTAATTTATAATATTTTTTATGTAATTTTTAAATGTTTAGATGACCATAATAATTAATTATGAGTGATATAGTAAAGTAAATATTAAACAATTAATACAATAAATAAAAATTAAACGTAAGAGATGGAACGATAATACCAAATTTTGAAAGTATCCGAAGGTTGCGATTTTAGAAACTTCCGCTCGTACTTTGTAAACGAAAAATTAAAAAATTAAAGTGAACACTTTAAAAAATTAAATATATTGAATATTTGAGAATTGAGAATTGAGATTTGAGAGAGAATGAGATTTGAGAGAGTGAAAAATTGTGTGAAAAATGATTTGAAGTTGTAGGGTATTTATAAAAAAAAAATTGGGATTAAAAAATATTTTTTAAAGTTAATTTTTTTTTTTAATAAATGACCCCAAACTAGCCGTTTGGACCCAAAAACGGCAATATAGCCGTTGGGCCAATGGATAGTTTGACCCAAAATTCCAATTTTTTTTAAAAAGGTAATCGGGCCGGGCCGATTAACTGACGATTCTGAACCGGGCTTGGTCTAGGCCGGGCCAGATTAGCCGGACCCATTTTAAAAAATTAACCGACCCGAAATTCGGAACCCTAAAGCCCTAGGGCTTACCGGGTCGGGTCAAACCGGACCGATTTAGCTATGTGGGCCGGGTCGACCCGGCCCACTTGACACCCTTAGTTCGAACCCGAGCAGCAACTTCACTTGCCCGTTTTTTACTCAATTAAAAATATTTTTGTAAAGCCCTAAGGGCTTAAAGTCGAGCGACGACGTTTCTTTTTTAAAACATCGCACTTTCTGTTTCAGTTTAATAGCACCAATATTATCCTTTTATCTTTTTATATTTCACTAAGAAAAAGCTTAGAACTTCCTAATGAGCCAAAATTAATTTTTGTTTATTTACTTTTGGGGTTGACGTTGATTTTGTTTGTTGCTATTACAAGTGTGGAAAAAACATTCTCGTTAATGAAGCTCATTTAAAATGATTTATGCAATAGAATTGGTGAGGAGTTTTTGAGTGATTGTTTAGTTTGTAAAATAGAGAGTAACATATTTGCAGCAATAGGTAATGATACTATTTTAGATCGTTTTCAAATATGAAGTATCATCGAGTTCAATTGTAAACTGCAGATATTTTTTGTGATAATATAATTAATAATCTTTTGCGCGCCAAGTTATTATCATATAAAATTTTAGATGTTATCTTTAAAGCAACAATGCACCGTCTTCTTGAAATTCTGTAATCGCCTCTGACCATGTCCACACCTACTTATTGTGATTTAAATTTACCCATCAACTACGAAAATTAAAACGCATTGCCCTTCATTTGAATTTAAACCAAAGTATGCCTTTATCACAAGAAATTAATTCCTTGAATGAGCACTCAACTTATGGAAGGTCCTATCATTTTTTCCAACATCAGAAATAAAAATTGAAATAATTTCTACTCTGATATTATTATAAAAATATAAGTAAAATGAATACACTGATATATATATACGTAAAATGTCTTGTGGGTTGTGGCCTATGTTATGCTTTCTGTCCAATTTGAACTTCAAAACCTTAAAATTCAATAATAAAGTTGTAAATATGTGCATCAGTGTCAAATCAGGCCAAGTGACCCACTAGCAGTCCATAGTACAGAGATGCAACATCTGCATAGTTTCTAAAACATCTTTAATCAATAAATCTACAAATCTCAAAATAATCCAAAAGGCAAGTTGCTACAGAGTTGAAACAACCAGGACCCAAATCCACATTTGATATCTTCAAGACCAACTTTGAAAATGGCTACAGTTGGACCTAGAAGTTAACTGTAGGACCGTTAATCCATTGATTGTTAATTTAATTGCAAAAAATTGTCTTATAAATACACGTGCTAGTTTTCAAATTTTGCTCTTTAAATAACATGATTTGTAATTCTTATCCTTCAAATATGAATAAATCAAATCTAATTTATCTTTTATGATCATCTAATTTTATTCTTAAAAATAAAAAAATATCATATAAATTAAAACGGAACAAATATTACGATACCTCTGATGTGTAGTCATGTTAGTGTTCGTTCTAAGAGGTTTACATGTGGCATGATATATTATGTCCATTTGTGTGTAGAAAAAGGTACTTGGCAAATAAAAGGTTGTTACTTGTTAGTTAGTAACTTTGCCACATTCAGACAAATAAAAAATAACTGTTCCACGTGACTTCTTAATTATCACTCTTACGTAATAATTACAGATTTAAACTCTTTAATTGCTCATCTGACTCTTCCTCTCCTAACAAAATCGGCTACTAATTTTCTTCTGGCCTTTTAGAGAATTGAATTGTCAATTTAGAAAGAGACAAGTTAAAATAGGTGGGGTCGTTTGGTGTGGGTATAAGTAATTCAAGGGATAAGTTATCCCGGAATAAAATAAAATTTCATTTAAATTTTTTATTTAGTTGGAGGGATTAATCCATAGGAGGATAACTTATCCCACCATTTTTCTCATAGTGATGGGATAACTTATCCCATATACATGGTGGAATAAGTTATTCCGAATAATCCCGGGATAACTAATCTCAATATTAGTTATCTCGGGATGACAATTTCCCAACCAAACGACAAAATGTTAAAATACAGGTGGTGATTTGAATCTTGTTATTACTTTGAATGTTAATGTGTAATTTAATAATGGAATAGTAATATTTTTTGTTCTTCAGAAAAAAAATGAAATTCTAATTATATTAGTTTTTTTGATATATATGATCTAACTAGATATAATTAAAACTTTAATTAATTAAAACACGTATTTTAATTTGTTTATGTAGGATATTTACGCTTAATGGTTGAGATTGTCGATTTGGTTAATAATTTAAAATGTATGCTAAATTCTTAACCAAATCGATAAAATAATTGATTCCGTATTGATTTACCAACTATCGATATATTTATCAATCAAATTACTAGTAACTCTTCTGTATTTTGTCGCTGTCAAAACATGTATCTTTATGATCCTTTTAGCTACACTGAATATGTTTGTTTGTTTGTTTTTTGGTTAAGAGGGATGTAGTATTATAAATATTTAAGTAGCATTACAGGGTAAAAAGTATTGGGTCCGTAGGATCCCTTGGTACAGCCCGAGAATAGATATTGTTTTGCTTAGAAGCATCTTGAAGTGCAACATTTCTAGGGAAAGTAGTTCCTAACTTGTCTGCTATAAGCTTTTGCATTGTAAACAGGAGAGAAACTGGTAAAATTTGCGCTTGATCAAAATATGGCTCCTTCTCTTCGGATCTAGCTAAAGCGTCAGCGATTTGATTTTATTCCCTGCAGATGTGTTTCAGCGTTGGGTGACCCAGAACCTGCATGTAGAACCTGCACTCCGAGATAACAGTGCAATAGTTGAGATGGTTAGTGAAGAGCATATTGAGTGCATAAACAGAGACTGAACTGAATTGATCTCTAGAGGAGTTAGATGCTTAGTTCTAGTTTCAAGCCCTCGAGGATCGCCAAAAGCTTAGCTTGGTGTGCATCTACATAGGGGAGGTCTCTCGTAAATCCTACGATCCAGTCCCCTTTATGGTCTCGGAAGACCCCCCCAACCTATTATGTTGTTGTTGTTGTTGTTGTATCAATGTATTTTTTAAAACATTAATTTTAATATATTCAAAGAGTTGATATAAGAAAATTATCTTTGTCAAATAAATAATGAACAAGTAATAGTGAAATGCACTTCCTTAATTTTTTTTATTTGCTCTAGTTGTGAAATGTACTCTCTTTGTTCATTTTTATTTGCTCGTTTTTTATTTTTAGAGTTGTAAAGTTTAATTAATATTTTAATCTATATTTTTTAATTAAGTTTTTTTAAAATTATAATTTATAGTACTTTTTTATATATTTTTTGAATAGTTTAAATTTTAATTCTAAAAATATATATTAATTTAATTGAGCTTTAAATTTTTATTAAATTGACCAAAAAAAAAAAGAGAAAGTATTTTGATTGTACGTGGCAAATCTAGGGTGGTTAGTTAGTAACTCTGTCACATGATACCATTTTTGCGTCATCTATTACGCAAGATTTACAAGCTTTTAGCTCTTTAATTTCTCATCCAACTCTTCACCTCCTAACGAATTTGGATATTACTTTATTTATTTATTTATTTATTAATTTTATTTATTTGGCCTTTTAGGGATTTGAAATAGAAAGATAAGTTTTTCCTTTTTTTTCCTTTCATACTTTTTTGTTTGTTGAAAAAGGAAAAATGAGAGGTAATTACAAGGTATGAAGTTGAATTTTTGTCATAAGATAAAAGTTTACACAGTTGATTGAACTACAAGACTTTTTAAAAGTTAAAATAGGAATAAAAGAAATTTGAATCTTGTACACCCTATGTCTTATGTTATTTGTTTATATTATTAATTTTTTGTTTCAAATTACTTGTTAATTTGTAGATTAAAATAGAATTAATTTAATCATTTTATAGCTTCAAATCTATTTATTTTAAGATATAAATATTTTAAAGTTTAAGAAGAATCTTTCATTGGTAATATGTGTTGATGGATACAACACATAAATATAAGTATTAAAAGAATTAGCACAAATTAGTAAAAATGTTATTTTTATTTACAATTTTTTGATATACGTGTAAAAATAAAAATAGACAAGTAATATATGAGGAGTGGGTACTAGTTTGAATGTTAGCTTGAAACTGTAAATGTCAAACTTATAATTTTATGAAATAATAATATTTTGGGTACTATGATTAATGGTAATTTTTATTTTATTTTTATAATATTTGACTAAATTTCTTTAATATTTATTCCATTCGTTCAATAATACTTGTCCATTATTAATTTAACACATGCATAGGTTAAGAAATAATAAATAATATGAATAATTTTATCATATCACCTTTTGTATACCGTAAATGTAATGAATTGAAAAATGTATTGCGTAATGAATAATTAGTATTTAATAGTAACAATAAAATGGATCAAAATAAAAAAAATTGCTCATTGATTTTTAAACATAACAAATATTATTGAACAATTATTTTTCGTATAATGGACAAATAAAGATGAACGGAAAATAATTAATTAAAATGTGTGTCAGTAGTTTCTTTATATAGAAAATATGATATATTTGAATTGTTTCAAAATGATTTTACAGTCAAATATGTAGCAACAATACAAACTTAAAATAATTCACAAATAGTTAATTAGTTAAACAGGAGTTATAATTATGATAAATATATAAATAAATATTGCATTTAACAGTTGTTTAAGTTGTGTAATGGTTATCTCCAACACCTGCTTATTTTGTGCGACACACGTGCTTTTGTGTGCGTGTATATATAATTGAATCATTTTATAATTATGATAAATATACAAATAAATACTGTATTTAACAGTTGTTTAAGTTGTGTAACGGTTGTGTCCAACACCTGTTTATTTTGTGCGGCACACATGTTTGTGCGTGCGCTTATATATAATCGAATCCTTATCTTAAAGTATCATTTTTCTTTGAATGTGAAAAAATAATGGTTAACTTTTAATTGAAAGACAATTCTGATTCGCTGAGTTTCTATGTTCGGTTCACGATCAATCACAAATCTATTTATTTGAGGTAAGTATAGCTTTTTTCTTCTTACTTTGTAGCTGAAAAGTAATATTCTTTGATTTATTTAATTTGCGTGTATATATAATCAAATCGTTGTCTTAAATCATCATTTTTTTTTAGATGTGAATAAATAATGGTCAGCTTTTAATCGAAAGACAATTCTGATTCTTTGATTTTCTATGTTCGGTTCACGATCAATCACAAATTTACTTATTTTAGGTAGGTATAACTTTGTCCTCTTACTTTGGAGTGTATATATATAATCGAATCGTTTTCTTGGATCATCGTTTTTCTTTTGAATGTGGATAAATAATGGCCAGCTTTTAGTCAAAAGTCAATTCTAATTCTCTGATTCTCTATGCTCGGTTCACGATCAATCACAAATCTGCTTATTTAAGGTAGGTATAACTTTTTCCTCTTACTTTGAAGTTGAGAAATAATAGTATTTTATCTATTTAATTAAAATTTATACTACCAACAGATAACATTTTTTATGTTATTCATACTAGTAAACCACTTTTTGTATAAGAAAAGCCCTTTATTTTCTTTTGAAACATCAAAAAGGCGAGATTGAGAGTTAAAAAGTTAGAGGAGACTAGAGAGTCAGGGTATCAGAGCGGGTATGAAGTGTTGTTTTTCAACGTTTTTGGGTACAAGAATCTGTAATTTGACACAATAATTTCAACACTAGTTCAAGTTTAAAACAAGAACACTATGGAGTACAACAACACCCTCAACACAAAATCAAAGTGATCTTTCTAAGAAGTGTGTTTTATTTTTTCAAAAATTAAGATGAAACAGAAATGTAAAGTCAAGTCTCCCGACTTCACGGAGTGTCCTTAAGGAATAATTCCCCTCACATATACCTGAGGTTTTGGAATCTTCCTTCCAGGATAAAATGACTTTCAATCCAACTATAGTGGTACCTCAAATAATTGGATTCTTCAAATTCACTCAACGATTTGATTGATCACAAGGAATGTTTCGAAGACAAGAAGAGTTTGTATTTCAGGAAATTTTTCATACCAAAACCTGTGGATAAATGCAGGTTTATATAACCATCAAGTGCCTCTTTCGAAAGGTGGCAATGGTTCATCCGAAAAGGTGTATCCTTTGGAAGAGTCATGTTTGTTCATTCAAAACATTGTATCTTTTTCTGAACAGACACAACTATCTGAACAGTCACTCCTTTTCCAAAACAATGTCTTTTCATAAAAGATTGTGTCCCTCCATTTTTCATCCACGCCAATTGAACCCAACATGAAGTCTTTCATGATTATTGATCAATAGGTTTTGTTAGATGTATTTGCTTTTGAGCGCTTCCATGCTCGATAAATAAGAAACTAAGTAGATACTATAACGAGACATTTTAAAATTTATTTTTCATTACATATTTTCAAGACATATAATATTATTTCTACCAAATCTAGTTGATTTAGAACGCTTTAATGCTTAATAAATGATAAATCAAATGAATATTATAACGAGACGTTTTAAAAATTATTTTTCAGCACATTTTTCTAATACATACAACATTGCTTTTACAAAATTTTATTGACCATTTAAAAGTGTGATAATTTTATATTAACATTATGAGCTTTTGCTATTTTGATCGTATTTTTACTATACTTTTCGTGTGAATCTAACTTGCTCTACGTGATGGTATAAATATATGTACTTTCTTACTCATTTATAAAAAGAAAGATTAGTCCAGATTGATCACAATAATTTCAGTTGTGAAAATAATCTTTTATTGAAAAGAAAAATTCTATCATAATTCTTTCTGAGAAGAGTAATAATTAAAAAAATATCAAGGATGATATTGCATTAATGGAACAACTATGTACCAAACATATTTTTTTTTGCATAACACCCCAATGTAAAAATATTATGTACCAAAAATTAAAAAAAAATATTTACCAACTTGTAACTAATATTTCTAACTGTGAGTTAGGTGTGGTTTAGTAGGGTATATAAAAATAATGCAAAATATTATGTATTTCTCATCTAACTCTTCACCTCCTAACAAATTCTGATATTGCTTTACTTATTTATTTATTTATAATTTTACTGTCAAATATGTAGCGACAATACAAATTTAATAAAATACACAAATAATTAATTAATTGAACGGGAGTTATAATTATGATAAATATATAAATAAACACTGCATTTAACAGTTGTTTAAGTTGTGTAACCGTTATATCCAGCACCAACTTATTTCATGCAACACACGTGTTTGTGCTTGCGTGTATATAATATCAGATTGTTTTAAAATTATGATAAGTATACAAATAAACATTGCATCTAACAGTTATTTAAGTTGTGTAATAGTTATGTCCAACACCTGCTTATTTTGCATGACACACGTATTTATGCATGCGTGTATATATTAGTCGGATTGCTCACTTGAATTATCATCTTTCTTTTAATGTGAAAAGTTAATGGCCAACTTCTGATTGAAAGAAAATTTTGATTAGCTGATTCTCTATGCTCGGTTCACGATCAATCACAAATCTTTTTATTTGAGGTAAGTATAACTTTTGCCTTCTTACTTTGTAGTTGAGAAGTAATAGTCTTTCATCTATTTGATTTTCGTATATATATAATCGGATTGTTGTCTTGGATCATTGTCTTTCTTTTAGATGTGAATAAATAATGGTCAACTTCTAACTAAAAGAGAATTCTGATTCTTTGATTTTCTATGCTCGGTTCACGATCAATCACAAATCTGTTTATTTGATGTAGGCCTAGCTTTGCCTTCTTACTTTGAAGCGTATATATATAATTCGATCGTTGTCTTGAATCATCGTCTTTCTTTCAGATGTGAAAAAATAATGATCATCTTCTAATTGAAAGTCAATTATGATTCACTGATTCTCTATGTTCGGTTCACGATCAATCAAGAATCTGTTTATTTTGGAGCTGAAAATAATAGTCTTTTATCTATTTAATTAAAAAATTTATTATCAACAAATAAGTTTTTTATGTTGTTCATGTCACTAAAACATCAGTTGCATAAAAAGAAGCTCTCTTATCTTCTTTCGAAACATCAAAAATACGAGATCGAGAGTTTAAAAATTAAAGGAGATTAGAGAGTCAGAAGTATCATAGCGTATTTAAAAGTCTTGCATGATTATTGACCAATTAGTATTCGATATATGGATTTGCTTTTGAGCGCTTCCACGCTCGATAAATGAAAAACTAAGTAGATATTATAACGAGATATTTTTAAATTTATTTTTCATTATATTTTTCTAAAATATATAACATTATTTCTACCAAATCTAGTTGATTTAAAACACTTTTATGCTTGATAAAAGTTAAACCAAATGAATATTATAACGAGACGTTTTAAAAATTATCTTGCGTTACATTTTTCTAAGACATACAACATTACTTTTATCAAATTTTATTCATCATTTAAAAGTGTGATAATTTAACAACATTATGTGCTTTTGCTATTTTATCATATTTTTATCGTGATTTTCATATAACTCTTAACTTGTTTTACATGATAATGTAAGCGTATATACTTTTTTACTCATTTATGAAGAGGAAGATTAGTTCATATTGATCACAATAATTTCACTTCTGGAAATATATATCTTTTATTAAAAAGAAAACTCCCATCATAATTCTTTTTGAGAAGAGTAATGATTAAAATATTAGGAAAAATGTTTTGTTTTCACCCTGAACTATACATGAAATTGCTGAGACACATCCGAACTTTAGGAAGGTCCTATTACTCCCTGGACTAATTAAAATCGTATCTTTGACAACCTTAGTGTCTACGTGGCACATCAGTAAATCAACACACTGAATATTTACGTATGTGCCACATAGAAAATAAGATTGCAAAAGTTACGATTTTAATTAGTACAGGGGGTAATAGGACCCTCCTAAAGTTCGGATGTGTCTCAACAATTTCGTGTATATTTAGGATGAAAACAGTACTAACAATTTCGTGTATATTTAGGATGAAAACAGTACATTTTCTCAAAATATTATCAAGAATGATATTGCATTAATGGAATGACTATGTACCAAACATATATATTTTTTTTCATAACATCCCCAATGTAATATGGGGGGAGGGGGGGGAGAAATATGTACCAACTTCTAGCTAGTATTCCTAATACACTTAGGTGTTCTTTCATACGGTGTATAAAAATAATGTAAAAGAATAGTGTATTAATAATATTTGCATCAGTAATATTTGCGTTAGTTATACTTATATTAGTTATTCTTGTATTTTTTTATGCAGTATTTGATTTGGTATATTAAAAATAATATGAATTGCACCATTTGTAAATAAATATTTTATTTTTTTATAAAAAAATCCTTCATAAATATGATCGAAAGAATTTTGAGGGACAATTATGACTTTAACCATTTTAATGCATACATTAGAATCTACTGTTGATATCATGATTTTCGTTCATTAGCAATACATTCCTTAATATCAAATAGTGTATAAAAAATATAAGTATTAATAATACATAGAATGAAAAAATATTCCGAACGAGATATTATTAATACACAAAAATTAATGCGTACATTATTTTTTATCGAACGACCCCTTAAATTAATTTGATTGGGTGCAAAAATGAATGCAAGTAATCTTTCCTTTTACTCCATGTTTTTGGAATCATAAATGTGTGGAGATCCTAAACTAAAAGAAAATATTTACGTTTCTCCGCAGCTTATTAAGTGGTAATTTTTTTATTTTGAAAACAAATTTGGTTATAGTATTCTATAAATTTACTTTTAATTTATGTTTTCCCACAGAAGGGTTATTATATCACGATAAATTAAGTGGACAGAATTAGACTTAAAAGATTAAATTCATCCTACTTTCCTTTTTTTTCCTTAAAAATTTGCACCACTCTCTCCTAGCCATTCTCTTCTTATTCCTCTACTTTTCCTTTGATGTCTTGAAACTTTGTTTATAAAATATTTATTTGGAATATATTTTATTAAATTAATTTTATTAATTATATTTTAAAAATATAAATTTAATGACCATATACTTTACATATTTATTTAATAATATAAATAATTATATTATTAGATAATATAATAATAATTATATTAGTAATTACAGTATATTATTATATCATATAATATAATATAATATGGTGGTATGAACTGCGTACACTCTATCTCCAGACTCCACTTTGTGGAAATATATTGGGTATTATTCTGAAACACAAAAGAAGTAGAGAAAATAGAGAGAGTAATTGTTATTTCTTTTGAGGAATTCTTGATTATAAGATTGTTAAGAATACAATGAACAAAACCCTCCCAGTTTCTGATTAAAAGACAGATACTTCAAATTCTGATAGATACCAACTAGATCTTGATAGATCTTGATAGACATTCACTATAATGTAAATACATTTATAACCTCGTTAAAACCTTACTAGAAAAAATCCAGTGGAAAAAAATTTTAGTTGTAGACACGTAATTTTATCCCTCAAAAAGATTAATTTTTACCTTTTTACCCTATCCTATTGTGTACCCTCAACCATGTAATTATTCCTTCACAAAAGTACAAAAATAACAACTCTAAACAAATTCATAACAAATTTTATTCTATCCTAATCACCCGTACCCCACTACCCTACCCTCACCTCACCACCCCTAACCCCTTAACAGGTATATACATATCCATATACGGATAGAGATGAAAAGAAAAGAGGGGGGGACAAAAAATAGAATTCCATTTTTTCAAGGGGGCCCATAGGGAATTCCCTAATTGATATATACACACATCATCATCATCTTCATGAGGGGGACCATATGTACATCACAATAAAACTCACCCACACAATTCTTAACCTGAGGCCATTTTGAGCACTCTATTTTTTGTTTTGTTCTTCACCTTTGCGATATTGTTACAAGAACCATACACACACCCACAACATTTTGGTCTCCTCTATAACACACACAGAGATGGCGAGAGGTAGGTGAGAAATTGAGAGAGAGAGGTAGAGAAACAGTGAGAAGAGGGGAGTTGATTTTGGAATTGAGAGAAGAGATTGAGAGAGAGATCGAACTAGAGAGAGATTCGAGGTCGAGAGATCAGAAATTAGGAGGGGAAACCCAGTCAACTCGCCGTATTTCAGGCGTGGTTCGGTTTCGCCGGATAGAAAACGGGTTCGGTTGATCTATTTTTTTTCGGCGATATCTATTTCAGTTCAAATTGGTTTCTGATTTCGCGATTTCGCCATTGGCTTTTGATTCGAACGAAGGTCGGGTCAGTTTTGAGTTGGTCAAGTTCGTTGTCGAGGTCGGGTCAAGGCATTCTAGTCGGAGCTCTAATCAAATATTTTGATGGATTGAAATAAAAGTAACATTAAGGTCCAATTCTATCTTCTCTCGCTTTGATTTTTACGTAATCGTGAATGATTTGTGTGTTCGGTATGTTTGAATCTTGATTGTGTATTGGTTGATGTTGGATTTAAATATTGAAAAGTGAATTGATAATCGAAGCATGTGTTAATCATTGATTGATGAAAATGAAGTTGGGGACGGGAATCGAAATTGGTAAAAGTGAATATTATGGTATTGTTGATGTTGAATGTTATATGTCGTCGAGCGGGTAGGCAAACAATAGGCTCGGGTAGGCAAATTTAGAGTTGGTGGATTGTTGGAATGTTTGAAATTTTTGTTGAATGTCTTGTTTACCGTATTTGAAAAGTGTATTCATTTGGCCGGGGAATGCCCTGAGACACACTGTATTTATTCATCGGGGAACCCCCGACGTATTATGTTGGCGGAAGACGTTTGTGATAAAGGCCCGAGGCATCGGGTGAAGCATTGGAGCTTAGTGTAGGACTAGTTTAGAATAGGAATTATTTTTTCGCATATTTTTTATTTTGGACTGTATAATTGGACTGAACATTATATTTTGGATTTGTTTTGATTCGTGTGTTTGATTGATTGTTTTATGTGTTTTCTGTGGTTTATACATTTGTAATGTCAAAATTAGCCGATACACTCTACCAAGCGACCGTGGTCGAACCACGGTATCGAGGGATGCCTAACACCTTCCCCTCAGTCAACAGAATTCCTTAGCCGAAATTACTTTTCGTGGAACAGTTTAAAAGAGTCAAAAACAGTTTTGAAAAGGATTTTCCAAAGGTGACTTGACACACCGGATTATGCCAAGTGGCGACTCTGAATAAAAATACAAATAATCCTTTTTCGAAACAATTCTTTATTTTTTCACTTTAGATAATAAAAATCCTTTCGAACTTAAAACGAATCTTTTTCGAGTTAAAAAAAGAGTGTGACACTAGTGAAAGAAAAAGAGTACACATCTCTAACAATACGCATATAGGCTGCCTCATTAAGAACCTTACAAGGAAAATTCAGTGGGACAAAACCTCATAAGGGAAAAAGAGTACAACGCGTATTAACTCCCCCTAATGAGAACATCCTTGAGCCTTTGCATTCCGATTTTGTGCACCATCTTTTTGAAAGTCGCAGCAGGAGGAGATTTGGTGAATAAGTTAGCCACATTGTCACTTGAACGAATTTGTTGCACGTTAATATCACCATTCTTTTGGAGCTCGTGTACGTAGAAAAGCTTTGATGAAGTGTGCTTCATTCTATCTCCTTTTATGAATTCTCTCTTGAGATGTGCTATGTATGCTGCATTATCTCTGTATAAAATTATGGGTAGATTGTCATATTTCACATTATATTTTTCTCGAATGAGATGTATTATGGACCTCAATCATACATATTCTCGGCTTGCTTCATGAATAGCTATTATCTCAACATGATTTGATGAAGTGGATACGATAGACTGCTTTTGTATATCTCCAAGATATGACAGTGCCACCACATATGAACACATAGCCTATTTGAGATCGATTTTTATACGGGTCAGATACCAGCATCACCATGACCAATAAGATCGGGACTGCAATCTTTAGAATAAAATAAACTCATGTCTTTTATCTCATTTTGATGTCTCCTATTAGGAGAAGAAATATACCTTGCTAACAAAGTAATCGAAATGCTATATCATGCCTTGTAATATTTGCAAGATATATTAGTACACCAATTGGGCTAGGATATGATACTTCAGGACCAATCCAATTTGGTGTGTTTCTCATTTCAGCAAATAATGTTATTGCTTTTGAAAACTCTCCAAGAGTTTCAATGATTTTCAAACCATCAAATTCCTTATAAGGATAATAAATAAGTTTCTCAGAAACTTTATATGCTTCAGACATTTTTGAATCCTTTAGGGATTTTCATATAGATTATTGTCAAGTGACAATATCCAACATGTCAAGTGTGACATCTTCACGTGTCTGGACTGCAAATCAAATAAGTTTTACGCTTATCAAAATACATCATTTCATGCCACTTGATAAATGTTTCTACGTCAGCATGCTTAAATAAACGTAAAATCCAGATCCTCGTAATCTCTCACAATATTGCGCCAATATTGTATCAAAGATATTGATGATATATCATTTCGCATCGGTTCACATTATGACATAACATTTTAAGATCTCATCACTTTATTATTTTCAGGTACCTAAACCTCTCATAAGGTTTCATGAAGTGTTATGTCGTAGGCTCTTCAAGAGCACATTGTCTTCTTATTATGATTATTTGCTCCTTATCCTTTTCAAGGATCATTTTATTTGGAACCGATTGGTCTACCACGTTCCATGCATGCGTAGATTTTGTCCTTTAGAGATAAAATAGGAGCACTTGCAGCTCAATATGAGATGTTTTCGACATTTAACTTGAATTATCTTTTGAATGAGGATCTGGTGATAATTCCTAACATTTTTCATAGTTGTTTATAATCTCCCCTTATATTAGGAAAACTAACATACATCCTCCTTCTTCTTTGTGGAATCCATCTTTGTGTATCATGGTATATTCATTAATCGTATACCGCACATTGACTATTAGATGAACAACGTGTGATTCCTGACCTAGAATCAACTTTGAGGGGAAATTAATAATAATTTATTGGTTTGATGCATACAAGTACTTTTGTATATAATATTTCAAACCAACACATGGAGCTTTTATTCTTAATGGTTTAACTATTTATTGAAGGCATTCGGTGCTAAACCATGATCATTCAAGATGAATTGTCTTGATTGCACAATTTGAAAATTTTGCTCTTAACTCAATTTTATTGAGCAAGCAACTTTATAAATATCAAACTGCAGATTGACAATAAACACATATGTGATCATCTTATATTGATATATCTTAATAGATCACATGACTGGTGAACGGGGCCATATTCACCTTTTATATTTTCCAGATTTTAAGGGATCCAATCCCAATATTAGTTGATCCAACCAACTTATTATGAGAACAAGCAACATTAAAAGTAATGAAGAATTTTCTAATTCTTCAATATATGTTACATACTCAGTATGCACATCTTTGGGATATCACAATCGTTCATATCAATTTATGAACTCTTATACTAGTAAACTCCAAGTTTACCATGACATGTACCTTTTTTCTTTAAAATATTTCTGATTTACTATTACATGAATAAATTTTATATTTACTACTTCAGAAGTAGATTTCAAACTAACTTTTCTCAATTATTCAATCTCTTTCGGAGGTGAGTTGTGATACCATCACAATCAAGTGCACGTCTGCATTAATAAGCTTCTCATTCTTCAAGAATTAAATATAATCATGCCTTAAGCGTATCAAATTCTGATAGCTACTACAAAAGCAAATTGAGGCATACATATGATTTATTGCTACCTCATTCAATTCAAGGAATAAAGCATATTTAATGGGACATGTTTCACCAAATACTCATTATTTTGCTTTAGCCATCATAATATCATCAATATGGTGCATTGGGATTCAAACTTAACGTTTTATCCATATAAAGGCGTCTTAGGCATAAATCAATGAGACTTGAACCAAACATATTATCATCCCTTTTGATAATCTTGTAATGGTTCCAAACCAATTATTTTTCTCCAAGTCCAACAATAATTATATCATTAATAGAAAAATATAAATAACATAAGGAATTACTAACCTTGACCTTTAGATTTAAAATTTCACCTTATTTGGCAAAGTCTCATGCTGATAACATGTTATGAAACATAAAAAAATAAAGAAGAAGAGTAGAGAGAATAGAAAGAGTAATTGTTATTTCTCTAGGGGAATTCTTGATTATAAGATTGTTAAGAATACAATGAACAAAACCCTTCTATTTATAGGAGAAATTACTCCTAGTTTCTGACTAAAAGACAGATACTTCAAATCCCAATATATACCAACTAGATCTTGATAAATCTTATTAGATTTTGATAGAAATTTACTATAATGTAAATATATTTATAACAGGTATGTTGTTGTTGTAAATAATATTAAAAAATATAATAAATTTATGTTGATTTTATAAATTAAAAAATTAAATTGAATAAATATTGTGATTTAATAGAAATTGTTGTGATGATCATCAAGTCCACAAATTCCTAGTAAATATCCTACCAACCACAAATGTTTTGAATGGGCTTCTTGCTTTCACATTTCTTTTGTTGAAAAAGAGACGGCCCAATAGTTAACTACCAGCATCAGAGGTGGGACCCATTCCTCGAAGTACGTGATGTAGAAGATATGGGATATCCTACTCAAAGCTGAGTCAGGTTGGGTCCTACTCTTTTACCAATATACTTACAACTAATTACCTCAACATTTTACCAATTGTACAATTTACACAAATCCCACATAACTTAAGAGTTAACTTCCTACTCCCAATCATCTTACTGATTAGTTGGTTACATTGTTAAATAAAAAAAATATCAATTAATTTTTTTTTATGTTATCCTCGTAATTTTTTATTTATTTTTTAAATCATTCACATTTATCTTTTAAAGTTTTCGATTAAAAAGCGTGAATTAATAAAATTTGCTTATTATTTGTGATTTCTTAATCATTATATAAAATGGAATACATTAAAAATAATATGAAATGGAAAGAGTACGTAAGATTTTTATCCATTCTATTTAAGTGTTTATTAGGCGTTGTTTAGTAATATTGGGTAGGGAAAATAATATCGAGATAAACTTTATCTCATACTTGATTAGAGTCATTAAGTTTGGGATTATTTTATTATTTGTACTAAAATGATGACGATTCTTGTTTCATAGGATGAGATAAAATAATCACCTAAAATATTTCTATTTATTCTACTTGATGTACCAAACTATCTCTTAATCTATGTTTTAGTTTGCTTCAAAATGAATGTTAAATCTTGATATTCTCTAAATTTTGATTCTAAATGCCATTATTTCACATCTAATGATTTCTTTTTTTATTTATACAGAAGGGAGTCTTGAAGTAACGGGTAAAATTGTTGCTATATATATATATAAGAGGTGTCATATTCGAAGTGTGAAAACAACAATATAAGGTAACACTATATATATTAAATCTTTTTTGTTCCGATCCCTTCCCGCATTCCGGTCATAATGAGAACTTACAAATAGCCTTTTTTTTTTAATCCAAAAAAAGAACTACTTATGAGAGAATAATATGATATATTTTTCTATATTATAGAAGAGCTGGTTTCGATCAGCTCTTTATTATTTATCATTTTATTTTTAATTACTTCATAATTTACTATATTATTCCTAATTAATTATCATAAGTCATTTATATATTGGAATTAATAATATTTTTTATTATATTACACCTAATTAATTATTATAAGTCATTTATATATTATAATCAATAATATTTAATTAAAAAAGTAGATATTTATGACGTTTGTTTCAATTGCTTTAATCGTGATTTTACTATATCATTCTTAATTAATTATTATAAGTTATTTATGTATTAAAAATTAATAATATTTAATTAAAAAACCAATTACTTCGTCATTTAGTATATTATCTCTGATTGCTCCGTGATTTACTATATTACCCATAATTAATTATTATAAGTCATTTATATATTAGAATTAATACTATTTTTTATTATATTTCTCCTAATTAATTATTATAAGTCATTTATATATTAGAATTAATAATATTTAATTAAAAAAATAGATATTTATGACGTTTGTTTCAGCAGCTTTAACCTTGATTTTACTATATCATCCCTAATTAATTATTATAAGCCATTTATGTATTAAAAAATTAATAATGTTTAATTAAAAATAATAGATGACATGTCTGCCTATGGTTTCGACCAGTGCTTCATCAATTACTATATTACCCCTAATTGCTCTGTGAATTATTATACTACCCCTAATTAATTATTATAAGTCATTTATATATTAGAATTAATAATATTTTTTATTATATTACCCCTAATTAATTATTATAAGTCATTTTACTATATTACCTCTAATTGCTCTATGATTTACTATATTACCCCTAATTAATTATTATAAGTCATTTATATATTATAATTAATAATATTTTTATTAGTATAATTAATAATATTTTTATTAGTCATTTATATATTAAAAAATTCATAATATTTAATTAAAATGTTGATTTCGACATGGCTGCTTCAAGAGCTGCACCGTGATTTCACTATATCACTCCTAATTAATTGCTATAAGTCATTTATGTATTAGAAAGTTAATAATATTTAATTAAAACAAGAAAAATATGCATTTATGACATATTTGTTGCAGCTGCTTCAATCATAATCATCTTTGAGAAGATGATCCAAGACTTTATTGTTAATTGAAGTATCTTTTGTTCTAGTTTTTGTATGAAATAATTCTATGAATATTAATTCTACATTTTTTCTATATTTTGTAACAGTTCTCAATCTTATCATCAAACAATTAAAATAACTCGACTACACGACACATCACACTTTCTTATCATGTGAAAAAAAACTATTTTATAACACTTCACTTCTTAGCGAGTACCATCAAATAGTTATTATTTAAAAAATTATCATTTTAAATCAATGTACATTTATGTTTGTATTTCATCAATATCAAATATTAGTGCTAAAAAATGTATATAGTATTGGGCTCGTGCTGACACGGGTCATGCATCTATAGTAATATTATATAATATAAATAATTCTTTATATCATTATTGCTTCTTAATAATTTTATTTTTGACGGTATTAATGTATGATATAGGAGTAGCATTTTAACATTTAATAAACTAAAATGTCTATATGTTATTCTGTTTATTTACATCACAATATCATCATCAAACATGAGGTAAAAGTACAAATTCAACATAGCACTTGAGTAATTAAGTGATAAAACGATCAATAATTAAACTAACATATTGATCTCCAATTATAAAACGCACAACAAATATTAAGCCCAACGCATATGTACTAACATATGATTAATATGTATAATTAATAAATAAATTGTCTGCCTATTTTGATGAATAACAATTAAATTAACATATAAATCTCTACTAAACCTAACCCATACATAAGTAATATGATTAAAATGGATAACTAATTAATTGTCTGCCTATTTTGATGAATAATTAAATTTTAAAAAGGTGGAGGTCCATGGCTAGCCTAGTTGCATGGGGCCAAGTACCCCAGTCCCCACCTAGTAAAGAGTTGCAATTGCAACTTGTTCAGCCTTGCCTTCTCATACTGTACTAGGGAGAGAAAGAAGGTGGTGATTTCTACTGGGATACAGCTTGCTATTTAGCTTTACTAGCTACCGGTGTGTTTTTTATTTATGTTTCCTAACGTAATCCAAACAAACACTTGGCTTGAATGTATAATGAATAATGAATAATGAATAGAATAATAATTAAAAAAAAAAAGAAAAGAAAAACTTAGTTGGGAGGATACAAAGTTTAGAGATTTTCAGGGAAGGACTCCAAACGTCCGAAATCGCAGCGAAGGACTTTCCGGCTGCTATAAATACTCTCTTTTCTTTTAACCTAAAACACGCAACCTACGCATACTTTTCTAACATATCCTCCCTATTTGATCTTTTTTATTAGTAAAGTTTAGATTTAGGTCCTTGTATTTTCGTTTTTTTTTTTTCATTCACTATGACTATCCTCATTGAGCAGCTTCCCTTTGGTATTGATTTAATCTCTAATATTTTGTTTCTTTTTTGGTTCTTCAAGATCAATATTTTTTTTGTTAAATAATGTATGTTTCTCAGATATCCAGGCTGACGAAACGACTGTCCACTGTGTGAATGAAACGGAATTGGTAGTGGATGGTGTATTTGCGGCGCCTGAAACAAATGCGTTTGGGCATAATTTTAGGTCTCTGTCTTACGTTTGAGCTCTATATAGTGTTCTCTTATCTTTAATTAATTTTTGTGTTGGAATTTGGGACGGGATTTTGTTTAATCCGGAAAAAAACATGGCTCTGATTAGGTGAGAATGTTTAATTAAGTCTGCGTAAACACCACTTTAGTTTATTTTGATAAAATTGAGGTAAAATTGCATATAAATTACCATCTTTAAATTAACACCGAAATATGTTACTATTGCTTAACTAAGTCAATTGTTTTAGGGCCCAAAACATGATCTGCTGAAGGATTTGATCCTATGGTTTTCTGTGACAAGGAATAAATGGTCCTTAAGATTATTTCGGTGTCATTTTCTTAATCAATAAGTGTTGAAAAAAATTAAACAAACAGCACATCTTTAAATTTCCTCTATTGTTCTATTTTTTTATGAGAAAAAAGAAGTGAACTTTTTCAGTATATGTACACAAAAATTGACAAATTGACAATGTTCAATACAGGGACTACACTGCTGAAAGTGCTAGGCAAGAAGGGGTAGAAAACTTTTACAAGATCAATCACCTAAATCAGACTTTTGACTTCGTAAGTATCTCTGTTCAACCTTTATTTGGTCAATAACAACAAGGTGACTCAAGGTTAAGACTAGTAAAACGTTTGCTTTGACCCCCAAGATTTGAAGCCTCAAAAATTTTAATAGTAAATTTTATAATTTTAAATTCACTGAAATAATAATGAAGGTTGAGAAAGGTCACATGTTTTTTTAAAATATAAAATAAAATAAAAAATTTAAATTATTATAGTATTATTTTGTTATGTATGCGTGTATATTTAAGGTTTAAATCACTAATTTTATTAAGACGTCTATGTGTTACAGGTTAAAAAGATGAGGGCTAAATATGCAAAATTGGACAAGGCTGAAATGAGCATCTGGGAATGCTGTGAACTACTGAATGATGTAGTTGATGACAGTGACCCTGACTTGGATGAACCCCAAATTCAGCATTTGTTGCAAAGTGCTGAAGCCATTAGGAAAGATTATCCTGATGAAGACTGGCTTCATTTGACTGCGCTAATTCATGGTGCAAATTCTTTCTTTGTTGTATTAAAATATTAATTGAGCTGAGGGTCTAATGAAAACAACCTCTCTACTCTCGTTGGGTAGAGGTAAGGCTTGGGCAGAGGTAAGGCTGCATACACACCACTTTTCACGCTCTTCTAACTCCATTTGCGAAATTACTCTAAATATGCGGTAGTAGTTATTGTATTAAAATTGGTTGAGACTAATTATGGTGCTACACTTTTTTTTTTTTTGTAAGATTTGGGGAAAGTGCTTCTTCTTCCTAGCTTTGGAGAGCTGCCTCAATGGGCTGTTGTTGGTGACACATTCCCTGTTGGCTGTGCTTTCCATGACTCTATTGTTCACTCCAAGGTTTTTCTTTTTCCTTTTTACTAGCTTTGTTCAATTCCTTAATTTCAACACACATTGAAATTTAGTAAGTACTAATTTTGGTGTTGATGTAGTACTTCAAGGAAAATCCTGACTACAATAATCCAACTTACAACAGCAAATTTGGAATCTATTCTAAGGGTTGTGGACTACACAACGTTTTGATGTCATGGGGTCACGATGACTATATGTACATGGTAATACTCTTTAAACCATATAATTTTTTTTAATTTCGTGCTCGATTTTCGTGTGAATTCCATTAATCTAAATTTATCCCATGTAATCCAAAGTAAAAAGGAGGAAAAGGTTAACCTTCCAAATCCAACTAATTTGAATTTGAAGATAACATAAAGTATACTAGGTATTAGATTTGTATATACGTGATTAAAAAGAAGTGTCATTCACGTGCAGGTTGCAAAGGAAAATGGGACAACGTTGCCATCAGCTGGTCTTTTCATCATTAGATATCATTCATTTTATGGTAAGGATAAAAGAAAAAGAAAAAGAAATTAGGTTGAAATTTTTTATTTTATTTTATTTATTATTTAACGATGTATAAGTGGCTAAATGATGTGTTGTTACTTGTTAAATGTGGCAGTCCTACATAAATCTGGAGCTTATATGGAACTAATGAATAAGGAAGATAAAGAAAATCTCAAATGGCTTCATATTTTTAAGTAAGATCTAATATTCTTTTTGATCCCAAATATTAGTTGAATTAAAGAAATTAAATTTATTTTTAGAAGAGAAGAAACATTTTATCATACTCTCCCCGTTTAAAAAAAAATGACCTACTTTGACTTGACACAAAGTTTAAGAAAATAAAGAATATTTTTGAATCTTGTGGCTTTAAATTAAAGTTGTGTCAAATATATCAAAATGTTCTTTAATCTTGTGGTCCTAAACATACCGTATAGAGGTTATTTTTTTTAAACGAACTAAAAAAGAAAGTAGGTCATTCTTTTTGAAACAGAGAGTAACTTTTAATAAATTTCATCATTTTTTAAAAACATTTTTTTTAATTGTATGGTGCAGCAAATATGACTTGTACAGCAAAAGCAAGGTTCAGGTTAACGTGGAAGAAGTCAAACCTTACTATATGTCTCTCATTGAAAAGGTGAGCATTAAGTCAGATAGAATTAGCTCAAAATGCAAAATATCGTTGAAAAATGAAAGCATAATGTTTTTTCTTTTTAAATAAATCTAGGCAATTCATTGGTTTGATTAATTTACTGTAATATTTAATTTTCAGCATTATTTAACTTATTAAAATAAATGTTATATTGTACAGTATTTCCCAGCGAAGCTGAAATGGTGAGGAGTTGCGTTTAGAAGAATTAACATATGGAAGAGCTGACAATTTAGAAAACTTAAACTAAATAAAGACCGTAGAAATAGTTGGATAGTTTTTCTTGTTTTTATCTAATCTTTATTTTCTGTCTTTTGTTTTAGTGTTTTGCAATGTAAAAATAGGTCTGGCTTACCAATAAAGTGGCTGTTTAAGTTGATGGCCCAATTTCCAGTTCATTAATTTCTTGTAAATCTCTGTGTAAACAACATAAATTTCTTACCCATTGAAACTAATTACATAAAATTTCTTCAAGTTTTTTCTTTTTTGATTGAGAAAAGACGTCTTTTCCCTTCCAAACTTGTCGCCACAACTCACTTTAGCACTTAAACTTAACTTTCGTTTATTTACCCCTCTTAACATCTTTAAAGTGAATTATTTTCATCCCTCAAAACTGAATACCACTCTCACGACGGACAATGCGCTACATACGCGCCATGTCATTGCCAAATCAGTGTCACATCAGTGCCATGTCATTTGCCACGTAAGAATTTTTTGGTTTTTAATAATCCCATTCACTTTTTATATATTTTATATATACTATTTTTATATATATATAAAATATATATTATTTTATATATATATATATTTAAAAGAGTATATTTTTTATAAAAAAATATATTTTATATAAATAAAATAGACCCCACCTTCTTTCTTACTTCTTCTTCACAACCCCCACCCCCTTCGTTCTTTCACAGCCCCCACCCACGCCACCCCAATTCCTTCTACTTCTTCATTAGACAACAGCCCCGTCCCCTCCCCTTCCTCCTTCTTCTTCTTCACACAAAAGCACCACTTTTTCTATTTCTTTCACCATTACCACAAGCTTTTTCAATGAATTTTTTTCTTCATCAAATGCAAAATTAACTTGAATTAGCTTGAACAAATTCATCAATGGACTAAATACAAGTACATGATTACAAAAACACATCAATACACAAAATCTCAAATCCAAATTCTTTCACATTAACCAAAATCCAAAATTTCAAAACTCCTAAATATTCAATTTCTTACTAAAAAATGTCTACAGAAATGGCATAAACAGTCCGAAATTCAAAAATGGCATAGATGGTATTCGCATGACATGAAATTCTTGGCCAAGAATCAAACTTGTTCATCAATTCTGAACCCTTTTTGATTGTCGAAAAATAAAATTTTGGATTAATTAGGACTTGATAGGAAGAGAATTACGAAGAAACGGGGTTGGGGTATGAAAAAGATGAAGAAATGGAGTGTTGGGGGTGGGATGGGGTGGGCGTGGGGGTGGGGAAGGGGAGTGATGAAGAAGATGATAATGTCTTCTATGAAGACATTTTTCTTTTAATGTTATATATATGTATGTATGTATGTATGTATGTCTGTATGTATGTATAATAATAAAAATAGCAATAAAGTGGTCTTTTTAAAACATATACACATGTATACGTTAAATATACACGTCTATAGAAGATATATATACATGTATACGCATCATTAATGTATACGTACTACTTTAAATAAAATATACCACAATATATATACATTACAATATATATATATATATATATGTATATATATATATATATATATATATAGTTATATACTAATTTATAAAATATATACACATGTATACGTTAAATATACACTTCTATAGAAGATATATACACATGTATACAAAACATATGCTACTTAATATAATAAATTAATAATATTTGGTAGTAAATTAATAATATATTAGAAGTAAGTTTTTAATTTAAAGTAGAAAACTAGAAATTCAATTTTAAATTTTAAATCATTAAATGAAAAAATATAAAAAGTAAGGACTAAGGAGTGAATGAATTTGGAGAATTTTATTGATTGCAAAATGATCCAAAATTTATAATTTACATGAATGAAAAATCTACAAATTATGCATCATTTTTTCCAACTCATTCATGCTAATATTAACGGGAACTTGCATAGGATAGTCGAAGTCAACGGGGGCAAAATCATGCATTGGACTTGATTCTGCTGAGTTCTCCCGTGAAGACATAATTTCTTCGAGTTTCAGCTCGTCGCTCGGCTCCGGTTTCATTTCTTGGTTTCTTCTTTCCGCTCTAATCCAATCTCTGAGGCAAACTAGAACATTCATTGCATTGCTTCCCAATGAGTGTCGGTTGTCTCCAAGCTGCTGTCGTCCCTAACTAAAGGCACTCTCTGATGCAACAGTTGACATTGGAACATTTAAGATATCTCTAGCTAATCTTGAAAGCACAGGATATTGTGTTTCAGTACTCCTCCACCAATCCATCGTATTGATCCGTCGTCTGCGATCCTCTGGCGGCGACCGAAGATAATATTTCAGCTCTTTCCGATAAGTTGATGTGTAAGCTCTCTCATCAACACTGTTCCAACAAGTTAAATCATAAAAGGAATCAGGAAAACCACTATGTGCCGGCCTTTTAGAAGATGATGGCTCCTCGGGAGGATGAGCAACGACAATTGGAGTGATATTTGTAGGTACAACTAAATCAAATAAAACAACATAGTGGTTATATAATTTTTCTATGTATTCATTTGCATCACTCATAGCCGTCCACAAATCAGGTTGTACTTGTTCAGAATCATTGTTAATATTTATTTCTAAGTTAGTATAAATAATGGTACTAAAGTGGCACATATTATTATATTTCATGCACGGATTTAGCATAACACCAACCAAGTAAATAGGGGGAATCGGGAAAAAATATTTTTTAAATTTCGTAAACATGACACCAACAGCTTCTTTATAACTTTCTTTATTTTATATTCTTTGAACAAACCAGAAATATCGGCTATATATGCCAAAATATTACAAACAGTAGGATAATAAGCACCGAAAAATTCAACCGTAGCTACATAATTTTTTTCTAAAAACTTAACAAGATCATTAATTATAACCAATCAGAATCATGTAGCATGCAATCAGCATAATCAGCAAATGAACCACAATGTTGGTTAAAAGCTAGTGTAATAGAAATTCTATATTTATAACAAGTTTTTAAAAAATCATACGTAGAATTCCATCTAATATTAATTTCTTAGGAATTCTATATTTATAACAAGTTTTTAAAAAATCATACGTAGAATTTCATCTAATATTAATTTCTCCAGGCATCAATATCGGTGTAAGTCCATTTTCTTGACATTTAACTTTAAATTCTCTAATTCTCGATCTACGATTATTTTCTTGAATAAAACCAACAACAAGACAATTTTTTTCAATATAAAGCTCAAAAAACTCAAGACCATCTTTTTCAATTAAATTATATATATGACATGCACACTTAATATGAAAAATTTCAGGCAACGGAGGAGATAACGTAGATTTTAATTTTTTTTATAGCAGTCTTGTTGTTAGAAGCATTATCAAAAGCAATACATAAAATTTTATTTTCGATACCATAATATCCGACAACTTTAACAATAGAATAAGCTATAAAATCTCCAGTATATTTACGATCTTCATCATATAAAAAAGCAAGAATACGTTTTTGCATCACAAAATTACTATCCATCCAGTGACAAGTAACAGTTAAATAATAATTTTTATTTACAGCACGACCAAGATCAGAAGTTAGGGACAATCTACATTGAATATTTTTTAACAATGTTGATAAATAAAAATAATATTATGAATGAAGTCTAAAAATATCAGACCGACAAGTACTTCTAGGAATACCATTAAACATAGGATTATAAATTGCTTGTATATAATGAATAAAGGCATCAGAAGAAGGAAAACTAAAAGACAAACAACCCACAACTACCATTTTAGCTATTTTTTTCGGTCCCTCAATTTATTATACTTCTTCGTTACATGACCGGTTGCTGGGTACATTCTAGTTTACGTTGGCCCACCAACATCCCCACCACCTCGTGCAATATTTAACTCTCTTTCGTGAGCTTCACCTATATGTCTCATTAACGTACCCGTACCCGCTTGCCTCCGCTTCTATGCTTATATATTTGTTGACAAATATTGCATTGCACCTCAGTATCTGATATACATTCAAAAAATTGCCATGCAACACTAGTTGTTTTACGAGGTTTTAGGGCACGGGGAGGGAGATTAACCGATTCAGATCTAACGTTAGCATTTCCTACTGCGGGTGTCTCACCAATATTTTTATTATCTTCGTCTAAATTAACCGTATCTACTTCATTTTCTTCTTCTATACCGTAATTTTCCTGAGCTTCTACATAATCCATATTGTGAGCACCTACACCTATTTCTTCCTTAAAAGGTGTACCAAGCGGTACCGGAGGCGAAGACACATTGGTATATCTACTAATTGAAATACCTCTACCGCTAGTAATTCGCTTTTTACTACCACTACCGCTTTCGGGACAAATTTTTTTAACACCTTTATTAGCGAGGTTTCTTAATTTATCTATAGTATAAATTAAATTAAACTAAAAAAATTCAAAATACACAAATATAATAAAATTAAATATTAAACAATTAATACAATAAATAAAAATTAAACGTAAGAGATGGAACGACAATACCAAATTTTGAAAGTATCTGAAGGTTGCGACTTTAGAAACTTCCGCTTGTACTTTGTAAACGAAAAATTAAAAAATTAAAGTGAACACTTTAAGAAATTAAATATATTGAATATTTGAGATTTGAGAATTGAGAATTGAGATTTGAGAGAGAATGAGATTTGAGAGAGTGAAAAATTGTGTGAAAAATGATTTGAAGGTGTAGGGTATTTATAGAATTTTTTTGGGGATTAAAAAATATTTTTTAATGTAATTGTTTGTTTTGTTTTAAGAAATGGGCCCAAACTAGCCGTTTGGACCCAAAAAACGGCTATATAGCCGTTGGGCCAACGTCTAGTTTGGCCCAAAACCCTAATTATTATTTTTTTTAAAAAGCATTCCGGGCCGGGCATGGCCGGGCCGGTTAACCGGCGGGCCTGGACCGGGCTTGGTCCGGGACGGGTTAATCAGGCCCAAATTAAAAAAATAACCGACCCGGGACTGGAATCCTAAAGCCCTAGGACTTACCGGACCGGGTCGGGTCCTTTAAGTGGGTCGGGTAGGGCTGGGTCAGCCCGACGCTGAGGATAAACATACTCTAGTTGAAGTAATGGCTAGATATGCAATAGCTAATAACTTCAACACCAAAGCGAAACGATCCGACAAACAAAGGTATGATATAAAAGTGTTGTCTTTATTTGTTGATGGTTTAGTGTAATGTAATATATGCTATCAGACGTTTTGAAAAAGTTCATGTTTTGAAGTTGGGTTCTTGTGAATTTAATCATAAAATTTCGAATGTAGAACATATGATTATACATTCGAGCGACTGTATAATGAAACTGTGACAGGCCCAAATTTTCCATTTTTACTGAAATTATGATTTGTAGAACTTTTGTATAATACAATGACTCGGTGTAAAAATTTGATGCAACTATGTACTGCACTGTCGTAACATAGACTACAAGTGGACGTTGAAGGTATCTTGTATGAATCATTTGGAAATATTTTTGATAAAAAGATTTAATTCGGGGCATCCTTGCAGTCTTAGCGATAGAGTGCTGAATAATTTAGTTGCGACAACAGATTTTGTGAGTGAATTTATAACACCAAAATTAATTAATCACAAGAGAATACACACACCAACAGACATAATTGAAGAGATGAAGGTTGTTTACGGTGTTGATATTAACTACATGAAAGCTTGACGCGCAAAAGAGAAGGCGATTGCGATGCTTAAAGGTGGACCAACCGATGGATATCGAAAAATGCCCCGTTATATCTATATGTTGAACCAAGTGTATCCGGAATCGCACATTCGGATGCATAAGGCATTAGATAATGAGTTTAAATACTTGTTTATTGCCTTACATCCCATGAAAAGAAGTTTTGAATTTTATCGACCTATCGTAGGTGTGTATATACTAAGTAATTTGACAACTATTACAGTAAATGGTTGTTGAAACGTAATGTGTATTACATAGTTATACATTAACATTTCATATATAAGTAATGTATGATATACTATTATACTTTATTAACATGTATGATGTTTTACTAACAACAAGACTTTTAACTAATCACATGTATTATTTTTTGTTTAAACAACATAAGAAATGACAGACTCATGTAACATAATTCGTGAAAATTTAAGTTGCCTTTTTCATTTTGTTTTATGTAAATAGTTATAAATTATATTTTCGTGTAAATGTATGATACATTCACAAAGTATTTAATGTAAAAAATACCTTAAAAGTATGTTAATAATGTATGATATAGTGTTATAGTTTATAAATATGTATGACGTTAAACATTTTCTTTATTTTCTATTAAGTCATGAACGTTTAACAACATGTATGATGTTATGTAATACATAAGTTTTAACGTATGAGACATTTCTTCAATGTATTATTAACTTATAACATAATTTACCTACTGCTAAAAATTCAATTTGTTGATATACAATAACACATTATTTTGTAATTTAGTTTTATACGTAATTGCAAAACATTTCTTCAGAAGATATGTATGCATAATAAGAATAAGGACATTCATAAAATGTGAATTAACATTCAAAAAGTAACATTATAACCGTTTAACATCAACTACAAAATCAAGAATTAGTTGTTTCAATGTCGACTATTATAAAAAAATGCTACTCTAAAGTAACAAGTGTACTTTCATCAATTGTTTGGAGATAACTATTCCTTGGCCAAGGAGGATCGTCATTGTCACTCGTGTACCTTTCTTTTGCCTTTGTCACTCCGTAATGCCATAGTAATGAAGCATAGCGGGCACGTTGAGTTCCAGCATCAAACCCACATGAATGGACTTGCTGCCCTTCACTTAATATTTCTGCATAGGCAGACTGATATTCTCCCTTCAGGCCTAAGCCTAATTAGTAGCTTTCCTTGTTGCTGGCATTTCATCCCCGGTAGTTGGCAGAGGCGGGAATAAGAAGATCTTCTATGGGACTTGGGGCCTTGAGGCAAAGACGCCACAGTCCCTGATTTAAAAAAATAATAATGAAGTAACAGTCTGTTCAATAATTATAACATCGTTATACATGTAAAAAAAAATTAAATTTACTTAAACGGTTCAGTCGGTATTGCATGTCCTGAAAAAATAAAATCAGACCCTAATTACACAATAGTTACACATGTATGAAGGTAACTTATTCATTTAAAAAAATAAATCAAACCCTAATTAAACAACAATTAGACATGTATGAGGGTAACTTATACACTTAAAAAATAAACGGCATTAATGTATAATGCCATAATACATAGTTTCACCTTAAATATGTATGACCTATAAGCTTGTCAGAATATACAATGTCACCTTATACAAAATTAAGACTTTATAGCTGTTTGGATGTTCAGAACTGCCAATGTATACCATATTGAAATATATTCCAGAATACCTATATTATACATTAGTGGGATAAAATAACTAATGTACAATGTCTTATATATTATAGCTTATACTTTACAATATAAACTTTCAGAATATATAATGTCATATTATACATATAAAAATATTCAACTCATACATTATGTACGCATTTGTTTGTAATGTAACCTTATAGAAATTCATAGATTCGATAAATATAATTCCACTTAATACAAGACCATTCTTTTCTATGTATATAAAAACGTATATCATACATTAGTTAGATAAACAAAGTAATGTATAATGTATGCACAACTAAATTGATAGAACACATATGCACACTGTATAAACCTATATTATCAACTTATAATCAATACCTTTGGAAAACGTGGTCGATCGGAATCATCAACCTTCTTTTTACTTGCCGCTTTTGAACCTGACTTCTTCGATCTAGAACTCGCAACTTCCTTCAATTTCTTCATTGTAACGGGATCGTTTCGGTGCTTTGAACGATTCTCTGCAAAATTGAGTTCCTCAAATACGATTGATTATATTGATTTAATTGTAGCAACTACAAAAAAAAGAAAATCAAAGATCTAACTTGTAGTATATGAAAAAAATGGCAAAAATCAAACTACAAAACTTGAATATCATGAAAAAATACGGTGATTTCATACAAAATCAACATGCAACCAAAGAAAAATCGGGAAAACTCCTGAATTGGTAAAGTTGATTTTTTTTTTTTTAAAATTAATGAAGTAAATCAGTAAAATTAATTAAAGCTTGATAACTTACAAATTGGTAACCTCTAAGTAGACGTTAATTGAATTTTGCCGTGAAAGATGGGTTTCAAATATGGAGGAATATACAAGTGGGTAATGAAAGCAAGTAGGAGTAAAATACGGAAGAAAAACCGTGTTTTAGATGTATAATGTTTAAGGGAGAGAAAATATCAAATAAGGGAATTTATGTAATTAGTTTGAGATTTGTGTAAATACTTATCAAATTAGGATTTAATGTAATAAGATAACTTTACCTTGTGTGTATACGTAAATTTTAGTAAATCTTTTCACTTGTTTGTAGGGAAATCAAAATTTTCATTACATATTTTTTGCATGAGTCTTTTAAAAAAGAAATAAGCACATAAAATTGCTAAAGAAATTTAATATATAGAAGAAATTTAATGTGTATTCTATATTTTAATATATATTATACATGAGAAAAGATTGATCTTTCTAGCTAATTAATTTTCAAGAGATATATTATTAGTTGACTCTCTTTAATGCATTTGAGTACCTTTTAGTTTTGTCCACAATTTTGAGTGCCAGTGATTATAAAAGCGTACCCTTTCAATTCTCAGCCATGAATTTTTCTTCATTTTTTCCGGACTACATATTTTAATATCAAAATTATTTGATAAATAAAAAAAGGTCGTTGAGTTTGTGTCTTAAAAAGAATCATAAATATTTGTGTAGGTAGGTATGAACAAGTGATTAAGACATAAATCTAAATCACAAAAGTTAATACAGAAGGAAATTGTTTAATTTATTAAATCTAAAGGAAAAAAATTATTGAATCAAATATTTGGCGTAGACTTTTGCCAATTTCTCATTTAAAATTTTTCCCTTGTAACATTATACATTTTGCCTCATTTTTAAGTTTTAACAAACCATCAGAGTTGGCATAGTGGTTCGGCGCTATGTTCCTTAAGCAAGAGGTCGGGGGTTCGATCCCTGCCTTTGGCGAATGGAACAAACTCTGTGGCCAGTTCCCTACCGCAAAATGCGCTGACTGAGGAACGGAAGATTAGTCTCACGGCTTGCCGGCTGTGGGATACTTTGGGAAACAAAAAAAAAAAAAAGTTTTAACAATTCCAAATTTGTCACTTACAAGCTTATTCTGTCATTTCAAATAGTAAAACTGTAGTACTGCGGGCCACTGCTGACCCAATTACCAGAAGCCCACTCCTTATAGTGGGCCGGTGCATTCAGCAGTCAAGTTTTTGCATAGATGGCCTTTGTCCCTATTCCTCATTTAATGAAAATTTGTAGGTTAAATTATCCTTAATTTTGACCTAATTTCACAAGTACATATCCAGCATAAGTTGTGTAGTATCTAATTCGCCAGAATTCATTTAGAGAATTTTACCTTGTCCGACGTAAATCTAGAGAACTTTTATGTTGCCTGACAAAAGTTTTATAGGAATAAATCACGCCTTCTCGAAATCAACTTGTGCGTTGCAAATTTTGTCTTGCGACTTTTTATTTATTTTTTCATTATCATAGGTATTCTCGGTCAACTTTTTCTTTATTTACTATAAGTGTTGAAGAGGAAAAATTTAAGACCACCAATTTAAGAGTTAAAAATTAAAGATCACGAGGACATTCTTGCAAATGGCCCTGCAACATTTTCTTTTGTGACCAACTATTTAGTAAATGGTCATTTTATTTGTCTTGTAATCTATGAACTTCTTAAACCATAGTTGTATTTTAATATTTTTTTTTTGAAGCAAACTAAAAAACTTATGAATAAATATTAGATTATGGCCTAAAATTTAGTAGACATTGAAATTAAATAACTTTTCAAAGGGAGGAGAAGATCTAAATGATTGGCTAAACAAAGGAGACATTTTCGTAAACCAACATAAATTCTCTAATTGACATACCACCTACTAATAATCACTTTTCGATTTGTAATTGAAGAATGACTACTGTCAATTTGTTATCAATTTTCAAATTTGACAGTCTAAATTTTATAATATCCTTTCATGTAATTTCACAATAAAAACTATTTGAAAATTTTCAAATACAGAAAAGTAGCTCTCCGAATTTTTCCCTGTCCTCTTCTTCCACAAGAAAGTAGTTTGAATGGGCTTACAATTTTAATTTTTTTTTTTTTTTGTTTGTTTGATTCAAACAAGTACTTTAAAATATTTGTTATTTTACTCAAATACTATAAAGCGTTTAAAAACTAATTAAGCTCAAAAACACCTAAAACTTAGTCAATTCATTAGAGACGTAACTATACATATGTTTTTGGTATACGTGTTCATCAGATTATGAGTACTTTTACTTTGACATCCATGGCCCATATAAACAGGAAAGTAAATTCTTGCGTGATGTAAGGTGATGATTAACACAGAAGTTGTTGCAGGGTACTACCCCTTTTTATTGGAGATAATATAAGTAAGTAAATGATCCCCATTCCTTGTCATCTGAAAACGAATTTTGGTATGTATTCCTAATCACTTGCACCTTATTTGGTTGGTTATTGTGTATCGTTCATACCTATTATACTGTTTTAATTAATGTAAGTATATAACAATCATATATTTAGTGTAATTTTATAATTAATTGATAAGTGATGCCTGAAGCTGAAAGGGAAGGTATATACAAACCTTGGCCATTTCTTGAGGAACGAAAAACTGTTTCCGATAGATTTTTGCCTATTTGGATAAATATATTATTTAAATATAAAAAATATATAATTTTCACTGTTTCATAATATCACACACAAACAATATAAATTATAAGCTTCCAAGAAGCATAAACATTAATCGTCCAAAATGTATGCAACAAAGAATGATTAACTAGTCATTTTGAGGTTTGTAAGGCTTGACAAAAGAATATTTTAGGACTCACTTGATTTTTACAATTATTGGAGATTGGCCTAAGAACATCTCGAAATATATTCAGTTGTTTAGTTAACTTAATTGGGACAATCACATAATTTTAATTAGTGACGTGGACCTCCAGTAAGATGACTCGGGGCAAAGCTATTTTTGAAAAGCCACCGTTAAAAAGAAATGAAAAGGAGGAACCTGTTTTATAACGACGATGACATAAACGAGATAAACTTTTAATGGATGACATAAATGAGCCATTTCTGATAATTCAATGGCATATTTGAGCCTTTTTTTATTATTTTAATTAATGATGTGGACCTCTAGTAAAACGACACGTGGCAAAGCTATTTTTGAAAAACCACCGTTAAAAAGTAATGGCATGGATGAACCTGTTTTGTAACAGCGATGACATAAATGAACTAAAATTTTAACGGATGACATAAATGAGCCATTTGTGATAGTTCGATGACATATTTAAGCCTTTTTCCTATTTCAAATAACAAATAATATACTTGACAAAATTATTAGAGAAAATGCTCTATTACCACCTTGAACTATACGCGAAAAGGCTGAGACACACCCGAACTTTAGGAGGGTCCTATTACCCCGTGAACTAATTAATATTGCATTTTTGACAACCTTAGTGCCTACGTGGACCCTTCAGTGTGTTGTGCCGCGTATGTGCCACGTAGGCACTAAGATTGTCAAAAATATGATTTTAATTAGTCTAGGGAGTAATAGGACCCTCCAAAAGTTCGAATGTGTCTCAACCTTTTCGCGTATAGTTCAAAATGGTAATAGAGTATTTTCTCAAATTATTATAAACAAAAGTAGGGTAAGCGATAAGGCCAAGTTACTTTATAATAAGTAAAAGATGAGAAAAACATAAAGTATTATTGTTAAAACAAACAATATTTAGAATAATATCTAGTTGTCTCTCTATTCATTTTTACTGCACTATGTCTATTACTTGATGTTTAATATTAGGTCTTGAAAAATAATTTATAGACAAGTAGCTAATGCTAATAGATAAATATGAAAAAAAAATATATATTATTTTTTATTATATTAAAAGTGACAAGTAAAATAGTTTTTTTTTAAAAAATAAATAACAGGTAAAAATGAACGATGGGAGTAATACGATATATACAACACATCAACAGGTAACAGACATCTGGAATAAATTTTATCATTTCAGTAGGTATGATAGTTGACCAGTTCCAAAATTAAATCCTAATATGTAATAAGAGAAACAAAAAAAGAGAAAAAAGGACCTAACAACAGATAAACCAAGTATAAACTCCCTCTGCAGCAAGCAATTGTACATTGATTTGGCAGAACAAAGAAAAAGGTTGGAATAACAAAGGCAATTTCTTAAGAATAATTTAATAATGATGAACAAAAGGTAAAGTCAAGTCATCTAATCAACTATACACGGAAACCACGTACCCAACGTCTATTTAACAACTAAAACAGTTAATTCTATTCGACTGTCAAATTAATAAAAGTATATAGGAAGAATTTTTGGATTAAAAGTACCATAAAATAAACACAAGTAAACTGCTTAACGTGTAATACACTCTAGTTGAATTCAGAAAATATTGTTGGTCTAGTCAATAATTTGACAAAAATAATTTTCACGGAAGTTCCTCATTGCAAATTATAGTATGTTTGATAAAATTGTTTTATAGATTTAACTTTTTTCGTGCTTAAATAGTCCTTGGACTCAGTGGCGGACGAAGCTTTTAGTTACGGATTCATCTGAATTCATAACTTTCTACTTGAAATACAAATACATATGTAAAAATCTACTAAACGTTGAACTAACAATTATTAGACGTGAACTCTTAATATGAACAAATAGTACAATGAAGCCAATGGTGAGCATTTTAAAAGTTGAATCAACTAAATTTAAATTTTAAATCCGTCTCTGCTTTTAACAATGTAGTTTCTTCGGTCTAGTTGATTGGATGACTTGACTCGATATTTTCTTTGGTCTAGTAATTGCTTGAGAAATTTCCTTTGTTCCTACCCTTTTCTTTTTTCTCCTTCCAAGTCAACGTACTTGCTTGTGTTGTAGTATCTCTACACACGCTACTCAAAATTCATATAAATACTCCCAAAGGCATTGAGTTAGTAATTCAAGTTCTAAAATTAAAGCTCTCAAAATTGTTAGTACTACATATTAATTCTTATAGAAAGTTTTGCAATATGGCAGCAGTGCTATCCAACATCTCCATAAGGTCCATAGTGATTACACTTATGATCTATGCTATTTTCTTATCTCCCTTCCTACTATGGTCCTGCGATGCATCCCGAGGTATTATCATAATTTGAACGTATACATCTAGTCGCTTATTAAACTTGAAAATTCATGAATTTACGCAGAGATCAATAGATGTAAACGTACAAATTGCTATTAAATTCTAGATTTGTCTCTGAATTGTTAGTTGACGTATGTTTTTTTTTTTTTTTTATGCAGAACTCAAAGCGAACAAGTTTCCCGTTGCATGTCTTCATTGTGTGGGGTGTTGTGAACCAACACCCCCGGGTACCTGTTGCACCCGCTGTGGTTGTTGAAGTTTGATCTTCTTTACATGTCAGAATTATAGAACAAGTTTAATTTGATCAGCAATTGGTGTATCTTTGAGTCATATATAGATATACGTACATGTTATACAATAAAGAAGGAACTTATTGGTTTGTTTAGATTAAGTATAGGATTGCTCTGTGGGAAACATGACTGCGTTTGTAATGTTTTGAATTTTAAGTGATCAATAAAATTTTGAGAAGAAAAACCCGAGGTTTTATATTTCCTGGATAGATTAGTTATACAATCTATTTGATTAAACGTGAAATTTTAAAAATAACTTTTAAGGTAAAAATTTATTGGCTGAAGATCGATATTCATATTTGTTGGCGAAAATTTTTGAGCTGGTTAAGTAAAACAGTTGTGATAGTCAAATTTAATTTACCATACAATTATTTACAATCTGTTTAATTTGGCATTTACATTGAGAAAAATGACTATGCCCTTTGACAAAGGATTCAGAAGAGAACATGAATAGCAAGTTGGTCTCTGTATCGGGTGTTTCTGATTATTAGGCAAAAGAGAAAAAAGAAACGGAAGTAATTTATAAGGTAGTTAGCTTGACAAAAAGGACATATACAAAGTCAATTATCATCCTATTTATTTAACTAAATTTCTTGAAGTTGAAGTTAACTAATTAATCATCAAAGTCGGCCAACTGAAATCAAAATATAAAACTATACCTTATCCATCTTATTTAAACTTCTTGAAGTTGAATCAAAACTAACATTGCGTATGAAGAATAAATATAATTGATCCAGATAATAAGTGCAAAATAAGATAAGTAAAGGATATTTATGGTACTCCAGAATAAATAAACATATATTCCCGATAACAATTTGGTATTCCTTGATAAATGTTTCTACATTTTGATAAATATAATGTTTAAATCTGTAGATTATATCATTTTTTTGTCATTTCGTAATATCACACATCAATGCAACAGTGTAAATTAGAACTTTATAAGCTTAGAATTTATAACTTTTTGCCCTTCATTTAAAGTCTCTGTTTTACACAAAATTATCTTTTCTTGAATTTTCTCAAATAATTATCTTTTATTTATTGTCCTAAAAATACATGAAAATAAAAATTAGTTAATGTATCCTTGATCAACTAGAAAAAAACTCCTAAAATAGGAGGATCAGAAAGAGTTTTGATTAGAATAGAAAATACTCCTAAAATAGGAGAATTACAAAGACTCAATAAAAAAAAAGAACTCTAAAATATATGAAAGGAGAATTAATATTAAAAATATTTGTTTGAGCAAAATAGAAGCTCGATACCTTTTAAAACTAAAGTTAACAAAAATTTCTTTATTTTTGAAAAATACAAAATAAAAAATTGTATTTTGGCAAAAAAAAAAAAAAAAAAACTGTAGTAGATGCCTTAATTTTGGAAAACAAAAGGATATAAATTGTTTTGGAGTCCTTTATTTATATATTTGATTAGATTAGATTTTTTTTTTTTTTGTAGTATATTGTCATGAATATTCTTGCATATTTTTTTTTTTCCTATCAAATTTATTGATTTTTTGTTTTGTTTTTCTAGCATCTGGTCATCTCAAATAACTATGATTTTATGATAAGTTTCTTAATTTAATTTTTAATTAGATTATTATTATTATCGTTATCTCATGAGTCGAGGATCTATTGAAAATAATATCTTACCTCATAAAAATAGTAATAGTAGGGAAGAGTACCTCATCTGTGCATCTATGTTATTGTTGTAGATATTAGATGTGCTAGTAGGCTGTGTCACACCCCCTTCTTTACCAAAAAAATTAGACTTTAAGTTTGAAAAGACTTTTATTATTAAGTGACAAAAGAAAATAATTTATTTCGAAAAAGATTCATTTCTCAATTAAATTCAGAGTCGCCACTTGGCATAGGCCGGGTGTGCCAAGTCACCTTTGGAAATCCTATTTCAAAATGATTTGACTCTAAAACTGATCCGCAAACAGAGATTTCAGTTAAGAAATTCTGTTGACCGAGGGAAAAGTGTTAGGCATCCCTCGGTCTCATGGTTCGACCACGATGGCGCCGTAGAGTATATCGGTTAGTATGATGCTACGAAGTGTATGAACCAACAAAATACATAACAAGCAAACAAAATAATCAAAAAAATCAAAAATAAAAAAAATAGTGTCCAGTCTGAATTATACAGTCCCGAAAATAGAAAAATACGAAAATGTAAATCCTATTCTAAACTACTCCTAGACTATGCTCCACCGGACGTTCCTGGCCTTGATCACGCGCCATCTTCAAGTACAACTTTCTCGGGGCATTCCCTGGCCAAATGAGTACAACTGGTTCAAATGCGATAAAATGAAAATCATTCAACAAACATTTGACATCCAACAATCCAAAATTCCTAAATTTGCCTAACCAACCTATCGTTTGCCTACCTAGTTGACGGCCTAATCATGATAATATCGTGTTCAACAACATCCATGTTTAAACCGAATTAAACCAACATCAATGAATCAAAACAAATGATATTTACTCTTATCACTTTTTTTATTTCCATACCGACTTCATTCTCAATCACATGATTACTCAATTTGATATAAAATCGACCACTCAAGCCACGATAATTATAAAAACTCAAATGCACTTCAAAGCACATCATCAACCATATGAGTCACACAATTATAACATCAACACACTACATTAAAATAAAATAAAAGAAGAATAGAGTTAAAGAATTGAACCTCAATTTTATTTCGATCTCGAATTATTCGACTAGAGTGGCGAATCGAACCCGAACTCAAAACCTCGATCCTCCGAACTCAATGCAGATCTAGCTCGATAATCGAACTAAACAACAATTGTGTTCTCCAACAAGGTAAGGATGAAGTTAAAAATAGAGGGGATATTTGGTCGACTATTTCTGGTGATTGGTCGATCGGAATCGTAGCTAGTTCGCTGGCGTTTTCTGGCTAGAGATCGCCGGAACAATGAGCTTTCGATCTATTTTCCCTTTTTCTCTCTCTTTCCCGTTCAATCTCTCTTTCAATTTCCTTCGTTTTCTCACCGACTTTTCCTCTCGATTAATCCCTATTTTCTTCTTTTCTCTCGCTTCTCTCTTTCTCTCTCAATTCCTGATTTTTTCTCTGTTTCTCTCCATTTTCTTGCTATGTTTTCTCTATTGGTTTTTAGTCTAAATTCTCACCATTTCTATGCATTTTTGTATGTGTATTCTTTTCTCTGTTTTCCCTTTTTTCCCTTTTTGTGCGTGTGTGCAGAGAATTCTGTGTGTGTAGTATTGTGTGTGAATGAAGCTGCGTGTGTATGTTGTATTTTTGGTGGAGAAGCTGCCCCAAAAAATGGAGTCCATCCATCTATTTTTTAAGTGGGGTGTGTGTTTTATTATTTCCAGTGAGTGAGAGTGTGTGTTAGGTGAGTTTTGTGATGTGAGAAATGGAGTGTGTAAGTGAGTGTGTGCAGAGTGTTGTCGGGAGTGGGTGGATTAGGTGGGGGTAGGGATAGGTAAATGAGTAAAAATTATTTTTTGAAGCGAACAAAATTACGTGTCTACATTATGCCTCTTTTGGATGTAAACACAAAGTGTTTCCAGACAAAGAAGTAGACTATGAGATAAAATTTTGCCTGACCATTATTCAAAAGAACGATGAAGAAAGATGGAGTGAAATCGAATCTTGACTTTAGACATTTTAACTATCCTAGATTAGGTGGGGATCAGGCTGCATGCAGTTTCAGGGTTGAAAAGAAGAGACTACACTGAGTTGAAGAGTCGAGTGAGGTCCCGTTGAGGTTTTGGTCCGCAGCTCTGTCATTACAGCAAAATAAAAATTACAAGTTAAAAGATAAATAAAATTACAAAAGTCCTATCTATGCAACATCTCTTGATTATTGTCTTGGGTTTCTGATGCTTTCAAGATTGACAAAAGATCTGACCTTCTTTGGATTGAACTTGAAAATAGATTCTTTCTCCATACAAAATTTGGTGCTGAAGATGAACTCAAAATTGGCCATGTTCTGCAGGTAGTATCTCTGATTTTGAATCTAAATTTCAAAATTCTTCACTTTATTCTTCAGGCGGGCTACTGAATTGCAATTTCATCACCCTATTCTTCAGGCGAATTCCTGACTTATAATTTATTCACCCTATTCTTCAGGCGGGCTCCTAACTTTCAATTTCATCACTCTATTCTTCAGGCGGGCTCCTGACTTTCAATTTCATCACCTTATTCTTCAGGCGAACTCTTGACTTTCTATTGTCGACTTGCAACTTTCGCACCCTGTTCTCCAGGCGGGTTCCTGAAATCAAAGTCAAAACTAGAGAAAAATTATCCTAAGCAAAGATTATGATACAGAAATATTCTATTTTTGAATAATAAGATCTAATTTTTCAGGAGGGTCCTGAACAGAATGCCCCATTTTTCAGGAGAGTCCTGAACATAAAGTAATGCCCGATTTTTCAGGAGGGTCTTGAACATAAAGTAAATTCCCATTCTCCAGAAGGGTCCTGAACATAAAGTAAATTTCTATTTTCCAGGAGGGTTCTGAACATAAAGTAAATTTCCATTTTCCAGGAGGGTCCTGAACATAAAGTAAATTCTCATTTTTCAGGAGGGTCCTGAACGTAAAGTAAATTCTCATTTTCTAGGAGGGTCCTGAACATAGAGTAAATTTCCAGTTTTCAAGAGGGTCCTGAACATAGAGTAAATTCCCATTTTTCAGGAGGGTCCTGAACAAAGAGTAAATTCTTATTTTCAAGAAGGTCCTAAACATAAAGTAAATTCCCAATTTTCAGGAGGGTTCTGAACATAAATTAAATTTTTATTTTTCATGAGGGTCCTGAGCATAAAGTAAGTTCCTATTTTCCAGGAAGGTCCTGAACATAAAGTAAATTCCCATTTTTCAGGAGGGTCCTGACCATAGAGTAAATTTTCTTTTTCCAGGAGGGTCCTGAACATAAAGTAACAACTGACGGATGCACTTTTCCAGAGGTAGCTAAATTAAGTGAAGCAAATTTTGCCCCTGTTTCCACAAAGAAAATTTGTTAGTTAAAAACTTAGTGATGGCTTGCAGCACTTGGCTTTCCAGGCACCTTCTCCAGTGACCATTCCCTTCATTTTGTTTTAGATTGCTGGCACTTGTCCCTATTTTGTCGCGTCATTCCCAAACTCAAATTAAGGAAAGTGGCTTCGATTCAAGCATTGAATTTTATTTTACCATGTCTCCGAGATACACCTTTTGCCTCCTGACATTTCCATTACTTCAGAACCCTGTAGGTTGATAAACATCCCATGTTTCTTTTATGCATTGGTCCTGACTTTGCTCTATACAATTGAGGAGACTGGTATCAAGTTTTGAGATTCTTTCTCACTTGTTTTGACATAAACTTGACTAAAAATGTAAAATAATGGTGATTTTCTTTTTTTGATAAATGACATAAAAGACAAAGCATATGAATATGTAAAAATAAAATAAAAAGATGATGTCCCTTTTTCAAAATTGGAAAAAGAAAAACTTATCTCAATACTGCAACCAACTCCAATGATTGTGACATGTATTTTGGATTAAACCACCTGATCTTCCCACCCAAACTTTACCACTTGTTATTGAGTTAATGCCTCTGAAACCGACTTGCTTCTTCCAGGCTACAGAACTCATGTACCTCATTCGACTAGTGGCGCCTTGAAGGGTTTTCACCAACAAGCCTCTCTCTTCTTTATTTCTCTCAACTCACCATCTCCTTACGGTACCCGTGAGGATTTTCACAAATAAGACTCTCTCATTTTTATTTCTCTAAACTTAACATTTCCTTATGGTGCCCATGAGGGTTTTCACCAATAAGACTCTCTCATTTTTTGTTACTCTCAACTTATCATCGCTTTACGGTGCCTGCGAGGATTTTCACCGATAAAACTCTCTCATTTTTATTTATCATATTTCCCCATGATGATGCCGAAAATATAGCGCCAAAACCTTGTCATATATCCGTCGCATGTCCCACCTTGACATTCTTGAAGATTGATCTGAAGGTCTTTCTTCGGTTGCAACTTGGATTTTGCATAGGGTCAGAAAGAAAGGATGACCTGAGGCTTAAACGACACCTAAATCAGGGTGGGATTTACAACTTTGGAATCGACACAAACAATGAAAATTAACTTATGCCCCAGTTTCTTTTGACTGGGTAACTTTAAATTGTTCATTTGGTAAGACCGAGCCCAGAGTAGGGCAGCCTACGTATCTCACTCTCTCTCGAGAGGAGAATCAGGTCAAACATAGTTTAAACGACTTGTTCTTTGTTTTGGGTTGATTTTTTTATTCTTTTTTTCTTTTGATTCTTCTTACCTGGACACTCTTATTTTTTTTGATTCTATGTTTTATTCCAAAAGAGGGATATGAAAGAAAATAAAAACCAAAGCTAGAAAGGGTAAACAAAGGATGACACAATATTGGGATATCGAAATAAAATGCCTTCATCATATCAATTTTAGGAAATGCCAATACTAAACATGCAATAGAAATAATCAAGAATAAGAATCATACATAATATCTTTTGACCGCATCGGCATTGATAGCCATTTCTGCCACTATGCTTTCTACATCTGTCAAGTATAAAGCTCCGTTGGGTAACACTTTCTTCAAAATGAAGGGTCCTTGCCAATTTGGAGAAAACTTGCCTTTAGCTTCTATCTGATGAGGGAGGATGCGCTTCAATACCAAATGCCCGACTTCAAAATGCTTGGGATGCACCTTCCTGTTATATGCTCGGGCCATTCTCTTTTGATACAATTATCCATGACACACTGATGTCAGTCTTTTTTCATCAATCAAGCTCAATTGATCCAATCGGGTTTTGACCCACTGATTATCATCAACCTCTACTTCCATAATGACTCGAAGGGATGGAATTTCCACTTCGGTAGGTATGACTGCTTCCGTCTCGTATACTAACAAATATGGAGTTGCCCCTATATAAGTGCGAACAATAGTATGATAACCTAGCAATAGGAAATTTCTCATGTCATTATCTGGACCCTTGTACCATTTTCCATAGGATCTTCTTGATATTCTTGTTTGCAGCTTCAACGACGCCATTTACCTTTGGACGATATGGAGTAGAATTTCGATGTGCAATCTGAAACTGTTGACACACCTCTTACATCAAATTGCTATTGAGGTTGGCAATATTATCTGTAATGATCACCTTTGGTGTTCCAAATCTACAAATGATGTTAACATCAAAAAAATCCACTACCGCTTTCTTTGTTACTGACTTTAAAGTTGTCGCTTCTTCGTACTTTGTAAAATAATCAATGGATGCCAAAATGAATCTATGTCCGTTTGATGCTTTCGGTTCAATCGACCCAATCAAGTCCATCCCCTAAGCTACAAAAGGCCATAGAGCAGACATTGCGTGCAACTCAACAAGAGGAGAATGTATCAAATCACCGTGTACTTGACATTGATGGCATTTTTGAAATAAATGAATAGAATCCCTCTCCATTGTAAGCCAATAATAACCTGTTCGAAGTATCTTCTTTGACAAGACATAATCGTTCATATGCGGCCCACATACTCCAGAATGTATTTTAACCATAATTGTCAGAGCTTTTTTCGTATCTACACACCTCAAAAGTCCCAGATCAGGGGTTTTCTTGTATAAGATTCCCCCACTTAAAAAAAATTCATTGGTCAAACGCCTAATAGTCCTCCTTTGATCACTGGTGTCATGTACAGGATATTCTCCCGACTGAATATATCCTTGATATCAAAGAACCAAGGCTCGCCGTCAAGCTCTTCTTCAACCGTATTACAATAAGCACGTTGATCACGACTCTGTATATGCACTGGATCGATGTAAGTCCTATCAGGATACTAGAGCATCGAAGATAATGTGGCTAACGTATTAGCAATCTCATTGCAAACTCTTAAAATATGCCTAAACTTTAATTACATGAACCATTGACATAGATCTTGCAAGCATTGTCTATACGATATGAGCTTTAAATCTCGTGTCTCCTATTCACCTTGAATTTGGTAGACAAACAAGTCTGAATCTCCTAACACTAATAACTCCTGAACTCCTATGTCAATAGTTAGCCTTATCCCCAAAATGCAAGCTTCATATTTGTAGACACCTAATTTTGTACCTTCCCGATATCACTTCTACTTATTTTTACCTTATCCTATCGTGTACCCTCCACCATGTAATTATTCCTCCATAAAATGAAAAAAATAACAACCCTTAATAAATTTTACCTTTTTTAAATCCTATCCTAAAAACCTCTCCAATTAAAAGCAGACACCTCACCACCCCACACCCCTATACCCATGTGACCCCACCCCACCACGTCACATCCTTTTTTACCTCACCCATAATAGAATGATATTCCAAATAAAGGGGCCCCACGAGGAATCTTACTCTAACACACACCTCACCTTCCATTGATATATACACGCACACACAGTAACAGAGGGGGGACCATCTCTCTATAAAAAAAATACAGAGAGCACACAAGAGACACACCTCTATTTTTTCCTTCACTCTCAGAAGAAATTCACACACACTGGTCACACCATTACACACATCTGGGAGGATTTCATTTGTATTTGTTTAAGCTCCACTCACAGAGAAGAAAATAGAGAGCAAAAACACAAAAACATACTCTTTTTTCATAAATAATTCATGATAGAACACTCTCACACACACATATCAGGAGGGAATAGACAACAAAACAACATATCACGCACATGGGCTAAGAAACAGGCGAGAGAAGAGAAAAGAAGCAAAGAGAAATCGATAATAAAGGAGCAAAACAGTGAGAAAACAAGAGAGAGATTCTCAAGTTACTGAGATTATCACCGGTCGGTGACCAGATTGCAACGTAGGCGCGAGTTTCGCCTCCCTCGCGCAATTATCGATTGGTGTTGGCGAAAAATAGTGTTGGGACATACCAAGTTGAACTGATTTCGTTGTTGGGGTCTGTTTGAGGTTCAATTCGCAGATTCGGAATGCAAATTTCTTCTGTTCATTCAAATAATATTTGAATTCGAAAGCTTCATTTGAGGTCCAATTCTCCCCCCTCTCTCCCTTTCCTTTAATTTTGATGCGATTGTGGATGTGATTCGATCTCTCTGTCCTATTTATTTGGATTGATTTAGGTGATGTTTGATGTTGTTTGGTTTTGAATAATTGATCTCAATGGCATAAATGTGATGATAAGATGAATTTGGGTTTGTATCAAAAAGTAATTTCGGGTGGGAATTGAAAGATTGGTAAAATGATTTTGGTTTAATTTTGATTTATTAATTATGTTAATTTCGTCGAACTTGATAGTATCCTATCTTAGGTTGGGCATCGATAGGTAAATTCTAAGTTTTGGGGTAGGCAACTCATAGGATTCTAATCATCGAATGTGTAAATATTTGTGTTGAGTGATTTTATTCATTTTTATCACATTTCATTAAATGTATTTATTTAGCCGGGGAATGCCCCGAAGCTCATTTGTATTTATTCACCAGGGAATGCCCTGACGTATTATGTTGGCGGAAGATATTCGCGATCAAGAACCAAGGCACCGGGTGTAGCGTAATTTAGGATTATTGTAGGTTTACATTTCAGTTCCTTCTATTTTGGGTTTGTAATAGTTGGACTGGACATTAACTTTTGGATTTTCGTTTGTTTGGTTTGGTTGTTTTATATGTTTTGTGGTTTATACATTCATAATATCATACTAGATGATATGCTCCACCAAGCGACCGTGGTCAAACCACGGGAATGAGGGGTGCCTAACACCTTTCCCTCGATCAACATAATTCCTTAGTCGGAATCTCTCTCCGCAAACCAGTTTTAAAGAGTCAAATTATTTTGAAAAGGATCTTTCAAAGGTGACTTGGTACACCGAATTATGTCAAGTGGAGACTATGAATAAAAGATGTAAATAATCTTTTTTCAAAATAATTTTTCAATCATTTTGTCACTAATAATAAAAAAACCCTTTTGAACTTAAAATGAATCTTTTTAGTTAAAAAGAGGTGTGACAGCTCTGGCGACTCTACTGGGGATCTTTTTCAGAATTCGAGCTTATTTTGGAGTTGTATCGGCTTAGTTTGACACTATAGGTGTATAGACATTTTGTTTGTGTTGTTTTGTGTTATTGTTTAGTGCCTATGTGCTCTTTGTTTACAATTTTTATCTTATGTGTTACCGCTTTATATCTGGCATCATGTGCATAACTCGAGTCATTCTTTCTGCAACAAGTCCGTAGTACATGTGTGTACACGACCTCTAGTTGAGTCACCCTTATTTTAGGAGGGGAAACCATTGGGTTGTATGGAGTAGGTGGAAAGCTGTCGCAACCACTATCGACCATACGCTCCCCGAACAACCTTGTTAGTGAACCCCAGCGTAGGTCACCCTTTAGATCATGCTTATGTGCATCATATTTAGACCTAGTGGGTCCCACTTGTACCTTTGTAGGAGACTCACCTCTAAAGCATCCCTACGTGCTAAATGTTGCATCTTTGAGGGTAACGGGGTCATTTGACAGACTGTTTTCGGGAAAAGCATGTTCTACAATTAAAGGAAATGTGTAGACAAGAAAAAGTTTGAAAAAAAGAAGAAAAAGAGAAAAGGTGAATCGAAAAAAAAGAGTTTAGTAGTTTTTTAGAGTTTTTTTATGGCTTTTGTTCTTCACAATCCAAGAATTCAAAAAAGATTTTTACCTTTTGCACTCATTTCTCAAAAACAAAAACATCAAAAAGATTTTTCCTTTATCTTGTTTAGCATGCATTCACAATTCGAAAACTTCAAAAATATTTTTCATTCATAGGAGTTTTTATAAAAGAAAAATGCAAAAAAATTGTCGGAGTTTTGTACATTTCACGAAAATATCAAAAAGATTTTTCTTTCATAGTTGTTGATGTCATTTTTATGTGAAATGTCAAATTCAAAACTCAAAAAAAAATTATTGACGTTTTCCCACTTCGGTTTGTGCTCGTGTCTCTCAAGTCAGGGTGTTGGTTATTTAATCCTCAATAGTCCAATCTGGACGAACTACGCACCCCTGATTCTCCTCTCTCAGGAGTGAGATACGTAGGCAACCTATTGTGGGTTCGGGGATCTTATTTAAAAATTTAAAAAGATTTTCTTCAGTCGTTATTAGAGTAGGTGATTCATATACATCTTTAAAAGAAAACTATAAAAAGATTTTCCTTTAAGAGCTTCAAGTTTAATTTTCATATAAAATTCAAAATTGAAAACCCAAAAAGATTTTCTTTGGTAATCGTAGGTTTCATTTTCGTATAGGGAGTTTAAATCTAAAAATGCAAAAAAAGATTTTCGTCAATTCTTTTGATAATTTGTTATTTTCTTTTTCTTCTTAAAGTTTCAAGAAAAAAGAAAAAAAAGAAAAAAGAGTTTGGTTGGCCATTTTGGCAAAACTTCACGAACTACGCACACCTGATTCTCCTCTTTCGGGGGTGAGATACGTAGGTGACCTTCTTGGGTTCGGTGATCTTTTCTAAAAGAAAAAAAGGTTTTCAAGAAAAATGTTGAACTCTAACATATTTGTTGCCTCTTGTTCAGTTAGTTTAAGGTGGTTGGTTTGTGGCTTCCTGGCTGGTCCTCCATATCACACCAAATTCAAGGAAGGGTTAGTTGTGTCTAACAAGGATATAGAGAGTGACATCATGAATGAAATAAAGAGTCAGGAAATTGAGAGTTTAAAGGAAGAGAATTTGAGCCTGAGACAACAAATAATGAAAATGTACCGAGCTTGGGCCAGTGGGCTGTCTCCACCTCAGTTCTCCATTTTTGACCCTGCAAATACCTTGAGTCTTCCATCAAAATCGCAAAGTTAGTTTCCTACTGTTGTTGATGCACCACATCATGCCTCAGAATCCATTCCACGTCAAATGCACCTCAATACTTCCACCACTCTTTCTTTAGCTCCTCAGTATAAGTCTACCACATACCGTCTGTGCTTTTGTTGCTCAACCTTCTACTAAGGCTTCCACTTTGGCTATCAATCCAACGATTGTGCTTCCCCAGTCCACTAGTGAATCCACGTTTAATACTCTTGATGATTATTGTTATACTCTTGAGCCTACCGTTAAATTAAGTGGACCTCCAAAATTTCTTACTAAGAAGCCTAGCATGCTAGAAGAGACAGAGAAAATGGTTGGGAAAGTTAAGAATGTAGAAAATGATATGAAAAGTTTCTTGGGACTTATAGGCTATAAAGTTATTTCATACAAAAACTGGGGCATGTTGTCAAGCGTTAACCTTCCTCCAAGCTTTGAGACATCAAAATTTGAGGAGTTTGGTGGACAACATGATTCTGTGAAACATTTAGGATGATATTGCAATCATTCAAGGGAAACTGAAGAAAAGAAGAAGGAAAACGCACCTATTGTCGTGCCAGGACCAAAGCAGAGTTTAAGAGGTCCAACTCACCAATACTTTCAGCCTCAATCTCGAGCTTACATATCAAATCCACTTGCTCATCTGCAACAAGGTTCTTCTTTTCAAAATCCAAGGAGTTTCATTTCACTTCCTCAATGTCCTTTAAACAATGCACAATTGTATACCCATCCGTCTTCTTATCTACAATGGCATGCACCTGTCCCTCAACATTGTCCTCGACCCCCACAAATTTACCAAGGAACCTCTAAATCCAAGTTTCATCCGAGGCCAGAGTTCGCAAGGAGGAGGAAGGAAAAGGATAATTTCACTCCTAATGGGGAATCCTATGCCAATTTGTTCCAGAGATTGAGACAGAGGGGCATGATTACTACTCTCCTTAGGCACACTCCTAATTGGTGTTTAAGAAATTTTGATCCTAATGCACGATGTGCGTATCATTCTGATGCTCAGGGTTATAGTATTGAAGATTGTCGAGATTTGAAAAGATAAATTGAAAAGATGATTCAAGATGGATCAATTATGGTGTAGAACGTTGACAGTGAGGGAAGCTCCGGTCATGTTGATATGCAAACCAGTGGCTAAGTTGTCAGGCTAAGCAATTAAGAAGTCACCCCTCTCCCTACTAGGAAGAGGTCTGGGAGTTTGTTTTGTTTTCTTTTCTGTTTTCCAAAATATTTCAGGGTTGTAGTTCGGGATCTATCTTTTTTTTCCTTTGGTCGTTTGTGTTCAAACCCTTCTATTTTTATTTTCAACTAAATAAAGTGTCCCTTTCCCGTTATGTTTTAAATATGTGTTGTTTGTTTGTTTTCTTTATACAGTATATTTTATGTTGACTCTAGTGATATGACATGTTTGTGAAATTTTCAGCCAAATCTTAAAATCCAATTTAACCATGAAACATGAAATCAGAGGGCTAAGGTTGGAAGAAATATCTGAGAAAATAGATAGAGTTCTGAGACATTTGGTGACAAGTTGAAGTCTTTTCTGAAAATTAAGGCAATTATTTTAGGAATCACAAGAATAACTCGGCCATCAATTGAAAGACATGTCTCAATTAGGTCAAATAGTGGATGTGTGATCCTACATCAAAAGGAATAGAAAAATTAGCTCCACACAAGCTTAAGGAATGTACAACAAAGGTGGAGTTTGCAGAAGAAGTAGCGACGCACAGTCACAATTAAAGTTAGTGCTGTAAAAAAATATCACAAATGATCTTCATCTTTCACTATCATATTACATGGCATGTACTTGTTGGGTTCAAAATCGAGAGGGCGTCATGCGGAAGCTATTAGTTGCAAACTATTGAGACGATAAATCAAACGAAAAGAAAAACATACTAAAACCATGATGATTATATAGTTTGGTCAATTGGCCTACATATAAAAACCTAATATAAAAGAAAACATAAAACTATTAGTGAGAAAATCTCCCCCTAAACAAAGACACTTTAAAGACTACATTGTGGATGTTATTATGTTATGGTATGAGAAGGGGGTCTTCTATTTATAGATGTCCAAAACTTTCCCTCCAAAAAAGAGGTTAGCCAAATATGAAAAAGAATTATATTTTTTTCTTTCAAGAAAAGTAAAAGTAATTATGGTAACTTTTATTTTCCTTCTAAGAAAAAGTAAAACTTAAATATAGTAAGAAAATCAGGGCAAAAACCCTAACAAATCTCCCCTTTTTGGCTTGATTTTCTTCACTTGATCCACCTTCTTCTTGTGCATGATCTTCGTTCTTCATATATATTCTTCATATATCACTGCTTCTTACCATGATTAAAAATTAATATGGGTTAAAATTGGAGCCCTATGCATTAAAAATAGAAGCACGGGTTGGTAAGATTGAAAGTGAAGCCTTGTGCATTGAAAGTGAGCACAGGTTAAGAGTGGAGGTTAAAATTGATTTTGGTTTTAAAGATGGATAAGCAGCAGGATTGTTGAAATTTTGTTTGAAATTTTTTCTCCATATGTAGTTTGACAAAAATCTTCATTATCATCCAAATTGTTGCAGCTTGATTTTGAAACCGCTTTGAACTTGTTTAATCTTGTCTCACCACACCATTGGACCATTGAACCGTGAGCTTTGATACCACTTGTTGGGTTCGAAATCGAGAGGGCGTCATGCGAAAGCTATTAGTTGCAAACTATTGAGACGATAAATCAGACGAAAAGAAAAACATACTAAAAACATGATGATTATATAGTTTGTCCAATTGGCCTACATATAAAACCTAATATAAAAGAAAACATAAAACTATTAGAGAGAAAATCTCCCCCTAAACAAAGACACTTTAAACACTACATTATGGTTGCTATTATGTTATGGTATGAGAAGGGAGTCTTCTATTTATAGATGTCCAAAAACTTTTCCTCCAAGAAAGAGGTTAGCCAAATATGGAAAAGAATTATAGTTTTTTCTTTCAGAAAAAGTAAAAGTAATTATGGTAAATTTTATTTTCCTTCTAAGAAAAAGTAAAACTTAAATATAGTAAGAAAATCAGGGCAAAAACACTAACAGTACTTGCATTTTCAAGGATTGATATGACGAAGGCATTTCATTCTGCTACCTAAATATTGTGTCATCTTTTGTTTACCCCATTTGAGCCTTAGTTTTATTTTCTTTCATACTCCTCTTTTGGAATCAAGATACAGTCAACAAAGCTCAAAAGAGCAAAAAAAATAGAGTAAATTTTCTTTTTAAAAAAATGTGTCAAAAAGAAGGAAAAGAAAAACTGTCAAGAAAAATAGAGTCAGATAAATCTCAAAAAGAAAAGTCAATAAAAGAAAAAAAAAAGAGAGAAATTAGAATCAAGAAAAAGAAGAGGCTGTCCGAATTACGTGTGACCTGATTCTCCTCTTTCGGGGGTGAGATACGTAGGCTGCCCTACTCTGGGCTCGATCCAACCAAATAAATAATTTAGAGTCACCTAGTCAAAAGAAACTGGGGCATGATTTAATCCTCATTGTTTGAGTCAATTCCAAAAGTTGTAAGTCCCACGCCACTTCAAGTGTTATTTGGGCCTCATGTCATCCTTTTCTTCTAACCTTATCCACAAGCCAAGCTACAACCAAAGAAAGACCTTCAGATCAATCTTTGAGAATGTTAAGACTAAGCATGCAATGAATGTGATAACTCATTTTGGGAACTACTTGTCTACCTCAACAATAAGAATCGGGAGAGAAATAAAAATGAGAGTCTTATTGGTGAAAACCCTCATGGGCACCGTAAGACGATTGTAAGTTGAGAGAAATAAAAATGAGAGAGTGTTATTGGTGAAAACCTTCACAAGCACCATAAGAAGACTGTGAGTTGAGAGAAATGAAAATAAGGGAGTCTCATTGGTGAAAAACCCTCACGTACATAAAGGCAATGGTGAGTTGAGAGAAAGGAAGAGGCTTGTTGGCGAAAATCCTTCAAGGCGCCACTAGCCGAATGAGGTCTAAATGCAATTGAGCTAAGGAAGCAACTCAGTTTCGAGGACATTAACTTAACAACATTTGGTAGAAAGTTTGGATGAAAAGATCAAGCTTCTTAATCCAAAATGCATGACATATTCATTAGAGTTGACTGTCATTTTTAGATGAATTTTTCGTTTCTTTGTTTTAAAGGGGGACATTCATTGTCTTTTCTTTCTTCTCTTTATTTTTGTTTTATCTTTTTTGAGTTAGTTATCCAAATATAAAAAAAATTGTCATTCTTTTTTCTTTTCTTGTCTTTGAGTCAAGATCGTATCAAAACAAGTGAGAAAAGATTGTAAAGCTGGCTACCAGCTTTTTCAATTGCGCAAAGCAAGATAAAAGGGCCAGCACATGAAAAGGCATGATTGTGAGCCAAAATAAGGCATACAAAAATTTTGTCAACAGACAAGTCAGGGGACTCATGAAACTACCAAGGTTCAAAGGGTATATTTGAGAAGCATGGCAAAGCAGAGATACTGTATTTGTTTCAGAGTCACTCTTAATAATCTGAGTTTGGGTCAATGATGTATCAAGTCAATGACATATGCTAATGGTTAGAAGCAAGGTTAAATATGACCGGGGCAAGAGCGATTGTCGCGTAAGCTAAAGCCACAAACCAACCACCATGTTTTAAACTCACAAGTTTTCTTTGTATGAAACAAGAACACATGCTGCATTTAGATCAAGGATTTCAGAGCCTAAACATCAAAGGCCATAATTCCTCATTTCTACAAATGCAAGAGGCAATGTTGCTGCAAGGGTTTGGTAATCAAAACCATGGTAAAACTCATATTTCAAGATCTCTATGAGGCACTCTTTCTTCTCAAGGAGAAGTATTTTCTTGGAAAATTCAGGTGGCATTTGTAAGGAGATACAGTTCCTTGTATAGATAGTTTAAGTGATATTTGTAAGGAGATGCATTTCCTTGAAAAATTCATGAAACATTTATAAGGAGATACACTTACTTGTTTGGTTAATTCATGAAACATTTGTAAGGAGATACACTTTCTTGTTTGGTTAATTCAAGAAACATTTGTAAGGAGACGTACTTCCATGTTGGGTAATTCAAGCAGCATTTGTAAGGAGACACACTTCCTTATTTGGGTAATTCAAGCAATATTTGTAAGGAGACACACTTTCATGTTGGGTAATTCAAGAAAAATTTGTAAGGAGACGCACTTCCTTGTTTGGGTAATTCAAGCAACATTTGTAAGGAGATACACTTTCATGTTTGGGTAATTCAAGCGGCATTTATAAGGAGACACACTTCCTTGTTTGGGAAGTTAATGCGACATTGGTAATTCAAGCAACATTTGTAAGGAGACGCACTTCCTTGTTAGTTAATTCAAGCAATATTTGTAAGAAGACGCACTTTCTTATTTGGGTAATTCAAACAACATTTGTAAGGAGACACACTTCCTTGTTTAGTTAATTCAAGCAACATTTGTAAGGAGACGCACTTCCTTGTTTGGACAATTCAAGCAACATTTGTAAGGAGACACACTTCCTTGTTTGGGTAATTCAAGGGGCATTTGTAAGGAGACATACTTCCTTATTTTGGTAATTCAAGCAACATTGGTAAGGAGACGCACTTTCTTATTTTGATAATTCAAGCAACATTGGTAAGGAGACACACTTCCTTAATTGGGTAATTCGAATTTTGATTTTTAGGTAATGCACTTCCTAACTTAAGTCTTGATTCCTAGTAGAGGTACTTCCTAGTTGAGTCAGTCCCCTTGATTCCTAGTAGATGTACTTCCTAGTTGAGTCAGTCCCCTTGATTCCTAGTAGATGTACTTCCTATTTGAGTCAGTTCCTTTGATTCCTAGTAGATGTACCTCCTAGTCGAGTCAGGCCCCTTGATTTCTAGAAAATGCACTTTCTAGTCTAGTCATTGCACTTATCCCTTAGGAGACGTACTTCCTTGCTAGTTTTCATTTGTCAGGTGACACACTTTTTAAGTAAAATTTGTATCTCTAGAAGACACACTTTCTAGTCAGAATTCCTCACTTTAATTCTTAGGAGACGCACTTCCTAGTCTTGGTCATTCAATTTTACTCTCAAGAGATGCATTTCTTGGTCAGAGTCTTGATTTATCATTACAACATGTAAGCAAGTATGATGTGACTTTCCCAAAAGTCTTCTGATGATAAACTGGGGCAAAAATTTAATTTTTGTTTTTGGAACTTTTCTTTTCTGGCAAGCGAGATTTCTCTTTACAATAATTTTTATTTGGGATAATTTTCTTTCTAGTTTTGATGTGATTTCAGGAGCCCGCCTGAAGAACAGGGCGAATAAATAAAAAGTCAAGCAACATGGTGAAGAAGTTGAAAGTCAAGCAACAAGGTGAAAAGTTGAAAGTCAAGCGACAAGGCAAAGAAATTGAAAGTCAATAGATTGAAAAATAGCAAGTTAGAAACCCACCTGAAGAACAAGGTGAAGAAATTGAAAACCAAGTAACAAGTTGAAGAAATTGCAAGTCAGGAGCCCGCCTGAAGAACAGGGTGATGAAATAGCAGGTCAAGAGTCAAAGAAGATGCATAGATAGGATTTTTGTAATTTCATTTATGTTTTTAACTTGTAATTTTCATTTTTGATGTAATAACAGAGCCACAGACCGGAACCTCGAAGGGACCTCACTCGACTTTCCAACTCAGTTGTCCTTCTTCCTTCTGTTCCTTCTTTTGAATAATGGTAGGGACAAAATTTTGTCTCGTTGTCTACTTCTTTGTCTAAAAACACTTCGTGTTTACATTCAAAGGGGGCAAGATGTAGACATTTAATTTTGTCCCTTCCTGATATCACTTCTACTCATTTTTACCTTATCCTATCGTGTACCCTCAACCATGTAATTATCCCTCCATAAAATGACAAAAATAACAACCCTTAACAAATTTTACCTTGTTTTAATCCTATCCTAACAACCTCTCCAATTAAAAGCGGACACCTCACCTCCCCACACCCCTATAACCATGTGACCCTACCTCACCACGTCACATCTTTCTTTGCCTCACCCACAACAGAATGATATTCCAAATAAAGGGGGCCCACGAGGAATCTTACTCTAACACACACCTCACCTTCCATTGATATATACACGCACACACAGTAACATAGGGGGACCATCTCTCCATAAAAAAAATACAGAAAGAACACAAGAGACACACCTCTATTTTTTTCCTTCACTCTTAGAAGAAATTCACACACACTGGTCACACCATAACACATATCTGGGAGGATTTCATTTGTATTTTTTTAAACTCCACTCACAGAGAAGAAAACAGAGAGCAAAAACACTAAAACATACTCTTTTTTCATAAATAATTCACGATAGGACACTCTCAAACACACACATCAAAAGGGAATAGACAACAAAACAACATATCACGCACATGGGTTGAGAAACAGGCGAGAGAAGAGAAAAGAAGCAAATATAAATCGAGAGAAAAGGAGCAAAACAGTGAGAAAACAAGAGAGAGATTCTCAAGTTACCGAGATTATCCCCGATCGGTGACTAGATTGCAACGTAGGCGTGGGTTTTGCCTCTCTCACGCAATTATTGATTGGTGTTGGCAAAAAACAGTGTTGGGACATACCAAGTTGGACTGATTTCATTGTTGGGGTCTTTTAGAGGTTCAATTTGCCAATTCGGAATGCAAATTTCATCTGTTCATTCAAATAATATTTGAATTCGAAAGCTTCATTTGAGGTCTAATTCTCCCCTCTCTCTCCCTTTATTTTTATTTTGATGCAATTGTGGATGTGATTCGATCTCTCTGTCCTATTTGTTTGGATTGATTTGGGTGATGTTTGATGTTGTTTGGTTTTGAATAATTGATCTCAATGGCATAAATGTGATGATAATATGAATTTGGGTTTGTATCAAAAAGTAATTTGGGGTGGGAATTGAAAGATTGGTAAAATTATTTTGGTTTAATTTTGATTTATTGATTATGTTAATTTCGTCGAACTTAATAGTATCATGTCTTAGGTTGGGCATCGATAGGCAAATTCTAAGTTTTGGGGTAGGCAACTCATAGGATTCTAATCATCGAATGTGTAAATATTTGTGTTGAGTGATTTTCTTCATTTTTATCTCATTTCATTAAATGTATTTATTTAGCCGGGGAATTCCCCGAAGCTCATTTGTATTTATTCACCGGGGAATGTCCCTACATATTATTTTGGCGGAATATATTCGTGTTCAAGGCCCAAGGCACCGAGTGGAGCGTAGTTTAGGATTTGTGTAGGTTTACATTTCAGTTCCTTCTATTTTGGGTTTGTAATAATTGGACTGGACATTAACTTTTGGATTTTTATTTGTTTGGTTTGGTTGTTTTATGTATTTTGTGGTTTATACATACATAATGTCATACTAGACGATATGCTCAACCGAGCGACCGTGGTCAAACCACGGGATCGAGGGAAGCCTAACACCTTCCCCTCGGTCAACAGAATTCCTTAGTTGGAATCTCTGTCCGCAAACCAGTTTTAAAGAGTCAAATCATTTTGAAAAAGATATTTCAAAGGTGACTTCGTACACCGGATTATTTCAAGTGACGACTCTGAATAAAAGATGTAAATAATCTTTTTTCGAAACAAATTTTCAATTATTTTGTCACTAATAATAAAAAACCCTTTTTGAACTAAAATGAATCTTTTTAGTTAAAAAAGGGTGTGACAATATTCTGCCATGTTGTTGGTACAATAAAATCGAAGTTGTGCAGTTATCAAGAATTTGCACCTATTCCAACTCCTTTTATGTTCATAGCTCAATCAAAGAATAACTTCTAGCCTGTATCAGCATCTATAGTGACTTCATCAATACTCAACGGCTCATACACCTTATCAATAGGGTTCTTGGCAAGATGATCTGCCAATACTTGAGTTTTCATGGCGGTTCGAGTCATATACACGACGTCGAACTCAGTAAGAAATATTTTCCATTTTGCAAGTCGACCTGTTGGCATAGGCTTTTGAAAGATATACTTCAAAGGATCCATACGGGAGATGAGGTAAGTAGTGTGGGATGAAAGATAATGCTTTAACTTTTGTGCAACCCAAGTTAGGGTACAACACGTTCTTTCAAGAAGAGTGTACTTGGCTTCATACATCGTGAACTTCTTGCTAAGATAATATATGGCTTGCTTTTTTTCCCCATGATATCATGTTGACCCAACACACAATTGAAGGAATTATCCATAACTGATTAGTACAAAATCAAGGGCCTACCAGGCTCAGGTGGTACCAACACAAGAGATTCAACATATATCTTTTGATTTTTTCTAAAGAAGAGTGTCACCTTTGTTCTATTCTTAGGTGGCGGTAAATCCTAAATAGTCTTGATCTTTGAAGAATCCAATTCAATACCCCAACGACTGGCCACGAACCCCAACAACTGTCCAGATAGAACTCTAAAAACATATTTTGCCGAATTGAGTTTGAGATTATACCTGCAAAGCCTCTCAAAGAACGTCCTTAGATCTTTAACATGATCATCTTGACTTTTGGACTTAATGATCACATTATCTACATAGACTTCAATTTCCTTATGGATCATATCATGAAACATAGTGGTCATGGCCCTCATGTATGTTGCTCCAACATTCTTTACACCGAACAACATCACTTGATAACAATAAGCCCCCAACGGTGTGAGGAAAGATGTCTTCTCCGCATCATCAACATACATAACTATTTGGTGGTACCCAGCATAACAATCCACAAAAGAATCAACCTCGTGTTTAGCACAATTATCTTACAGAATATGAATGTTGGGTATTGCCAAATCATATTTCAGGCTTGCCCAGTTCAAATCACGATAATCGAAACACACTCGAACCTTGCCATCTTTCTTTGGGACAGGAACAACATTGGATAACCAATTAGGATAACGAGAAACTCGAATGACCTTGGCTTTGATCTGTTTCATGATTTCCTTCTTAATTTTCATGTTTACATTGATTTTGAATCTTCTCAACTTCTGTTTGACAAGGGGGATCGCAGGGTCACTCGACAACTTGTGGACCACTAACTCGGTTCTTAAACTCGATATATCATCATAAGACCATACAAAAACTTCTTTATAATCAATTATGCTTGTATCATCCCTTTTTTTAATTGAGGCAAAAAATGTACACTTCTTTTAGCTTTCTTAACCTCTTCCTGATCTCTAAGATTAATTGACTCACTTTCACTCAAATTAGGATTCGACTTGGCTTCAAATTATTGTAACTCTTTGATTATTTCTTCCAATGCCTCCTATTCATCATATTCTACCTCTTACCTTATTCTATCTTGATTAGATTGGATTTTAAGATCAGGCTGAAAATTCTAGATGTATGTCATATCACTAGAATCAGCATAAAGAGAACTGTATAAAGAAAAGGCAAATGAAATATATTAGAGCTAAAATAAAAGGACATTGCATTTTATTACAAGGAAATACAGGAGTGTCTAGACGTAAGAGACAACAAAAATATAAATAAGATAGATCCCGAATTACAACTCTGAAGTAACTCGAATAAAAGAAAGAAAAATAAAATAAGCTACCAAAACTCCCTCCTGACCGAGAAAAAGAGTGATTTACCAATTACTGAGCTGGAAATTAGGTTCTATGAACTACACATCTGCCTTACTGTTACCTTCTCCCACTTCAACCATATCAGATTCAATGAACAGGTTCTTGAAATCATCAACTAGCTCAGCTTCCACCTCCTGTATAGGCTTGATAACACTGCTTTTGAAAAATGACTCACTGAGTAGTGGCACTAGGCGGAGGAGTGACCATGTTTCCTTCTTTCGCTTCTTAAACTATGGGTTTGAATCTTAAACCAAAACTACCCAAGTTTTCACTTAGACATATTGGAAGAGCTATACCATGCAAAGATACTCCTAAACCCTTTCCTGTCTCAAAGCCATCATTCAATATCTCATTAACCATCATGATAGAAGTAAGAGATAACTATGGCCCTGGCAAAATATGTCCTTCACAAATATGATCCATAAATACTGTATCGAAAGATTGATAAACTAATGTCACTTCTACATTATTTGCCTCGACAAAAGTCATGGATGGGTCTTTATAGATGGCCAAATCCCTTTCACCGTGAACGATCACCTCCTGCTTGTCATGTTCAAACTTGATCATCTGGTGCAACGTCGATGCAACGGCTCCAGCCTTATGAACCCATGGTCTTCCCAACAAGAAATTGTAAGAGGCGTCAATATTCAACACTTGAAACTCAATGGCAAATTCGATAGGCCCTATAGTCAACATTAGCTCTATTTCACCAATGGAATCTGTTTTCGTTCCATCAAAAGCTCTGACACATACATTGTTGGGTCAAATTCTCTTGGTACTGATATTCAACTTTTGCAAAGTAGACAGAGGATAAATATTTGCACCCGAACCTCCATCAATCATGACACGAGTGACATAGAGGTATTCACACTTCATAGTAATGTAAAGGCCCCGATTATGCCCCGTACCTTTCACAGGCAATTCATCATCCAAAAAGCTAATCCTGTTTACCTCAAAGATCTCTCCAATAATTTTCTCCAACTAATTCACCGTAACTTCTCTAGTCACATAAGCTTCATTCAACACCTTCAGCATAGCGTTACGATGTTTATCAGAATGCAAAATCAAAGAAAGAAGGGAGATTTGAGATGGAGTCTTCCTCAACTGATCTATGATTGAGTATTCAGGAAATTTCATTTTTTTCAAAAACTCTTCGACTTCTTCCTCGGTGATGCATTTTTTGAGAGTTGACTGGCCATTCACCACTGGTTTAGACTTTCTTAAACCTTCTGGAACAAAACACCTTCCTGAACGAGTAAAACTCCTAACTTCATTCACCTTATCCGCAATTTTCTTCCCTTTATAAGTCATCACAGTCTACTTATAATTCCAAGCGACTTTTTTGAGGTCGATCAACGGGAGTTGTGTCACTGGCTTAATGATAATAGGAGCCGCAAATACCCCTTTCACAGTCAAAATAGGCTTGATTTGGGATCCCAATACCACAAACTTAGGCTTACCCTAACTCGTACCAATAATTTTTTCCACTCTTTTAATAGTCAGCACAAGTTTCTTCTTATTTCCTTGAGTTTTCTCTTCTATCGTCTTCTTTGGGATCAAAGGCATTGCCTTAATTAAATCTGTAACATTCACCAAATTCTCCTCATTAGTTGGGTTCCAAACGATTGGCTTTCGAGACACCATGGACTCTTTACCTTCATATATCAACTCTAACATGTTCATTTCAGCATGGGCCGACAATGGATTTTGGTTGATGTTTGGAACCTCCGGGGCCTATATCATAATCTAATTTGATTCGATTAGATCTTAAATTGCTTTCTTTAGATACCAATATCTTTCTGTATCATGCCCCGGCATATCAGAATAGTATGCACATCTTAGAGATTAATCAAGGTTCTTTGGAAGCGGATTCAAAATCTTTCCTTCGATTGGGCTCAAGACCTTTATATTTCCCAACCTCTGAAAAAACTAGTATATGACTCCCCAATGGATGTGAAATCATTCTTGATTGCCTTCTCTTTCTTAAACTCGAGCCTAGATCGAAAACCAAATTTGGAAAGATTTTGGTAATTTTGTGGAGTTGAAGGACGATTATGAGGGGTTGACACACGCCATTGTAGGTGGGAAGAGGTTTGAATGTATGTATGTGTGCTATATATTGGGTATGGGGGTGGTGGATTGGGATACGATAGATTTTGTGTAGGGTAGTAATGATGGGGAAAATATATGGAGCTTGGACATAGACTTTGGCTTGAGATTGGGGATAATTACAATAGTCGTATATCCTCCTTCTTCTTCTTCCATCCAAAAGTTCCAGAACCACTCTGAATTGCTTGGGTGGTTGCCTTTAATGCGGCAAAGCTCACAATTCATCCTATCTTAATTCCCTCTTCTATCATTTCTCCCATCTTAAGGACTTCGACAAACGACTTACCCATCGCTGGAAGTAAGTGTTGAAAATAGGTCTCATCTTGTACCTGAATGAATACCTCTACCAATTTGTTCTCCTTTATTAAAGGCTTAACCCCGGCGGCCTGTTCACGCCACCTTATCGCATACTCCTTGAATCTTTCAACACTTTTCTTCTTCATATTAGCCAGCGACTTCTCGTCGGGAATCAACTCCACATTATATTGAAATTATTGCATGATTCGTTAGCTAGGTCGTCCTAGCTATTCCACTTGTCGATATCCTGACCAACTAACCATTCTGAATCCAAACCGAAAAGATTTTCACCAAAGTAAGCCATGAGTAACTCTTCTTTTCCTCATGCACCCCTCAGTTAGTTACAATAACGTCTCAAATGTGCCATGGGATCACTGTGTCTATTATACTTCTAAAACTTTGGCATCTTAAAGCCAAGAGAAAGGTTAAAGCCTTGGAACATGCATAGATCTTTATAGGAAACACTCTTATAACCCCCGAGACCCTGTAGGTTTCTCAAGGCCTGTTCCAAAATCTTTAATTTTTGCAATATGCGTTCCTTTTCTTCGGCCACAACAGGCTTCTCTATATCAAAGTGAAATGCAAGAGACTGATTGTAACAATATTAGTTATCTTCAAGGTAGGCTCCGGAGCGTGTTGTTGATCCTCTACTATTTTAAACACTGGTTCACTGGCAGACTGGGAGAGTATAATTATTGGACGCACATCATAAGTAGGAGCTTCAGATGGTGGTGGATCCATGAACACAGGTGCTGCAGGTGGTGCTGGCTGAGCAGTAGGCCTTGGACGGGGAACTGCCAAGGGCACACTAAAAGTGCCAGGATAATACTTATGTGGAGTGAATCTTGGTGCGTGCTCGGGTGACTCAGTGGGACCATAAAATTGCGGTTTGGAGAGCGATGGACAATTGGAGATGTTCCTAAAATCTTCAGCGAATGGAGTAGGAGGCATGCCACTAGTCCATGCTCAGTGCAGATCTGTTAATTGTTGTCTGAGTCTCAATATCTCATCATTGCATTCTGAACCCTCTTCTCTAGGATCCTGATCTGGGTCAACGAGTGAATTTTTGATCTCTCTGTTAGCCATGGCAAGCTTTGCTTTTGATCTAGGGAAGTAAGGATGACCAAATAGAGTGCTACAAACCAACCACTTTTATCTGAAAGAATATGCTCATTAAAGACAAACCCGTTAGGATTAGGTCACACAACAAACATGGAAATCACATTGTATATTTATCTTGGATTCATGCGCATTTCTACCAGTCTTTGAGGGTAATGAGGCCATTTTAACATCATCCTGATCTGTCCCTTACACTCATTTACTTCTTCCCCTCCCATTACGCCTCGTTCTTTTCTTCTTTTCGCTCTCGCTTTTCTCTTTTTTGCATCAGTCTCTTTTCTTCTTTTTTCTTCTCTCACTATTCTTTCATTCTCTATTCTTCTCTCACCATTCTTTCTTTCTTTTTATCATCTTTTATGACTTTTCCTTTTCATTAAAAGAGGAAAATTGAGGAAAAATAAAGAAACAAAATGATTAGATTGAACCCAAAAGGAGGTTGCCTACGTATCATGTTGTACATGAATCGAATCTTGCGTAGTTCGAAAAGTATGCACAACTTTGATGATTTTTTTTATGAAAAACAAACAAAAGAAAGCACAACGCAACATCATTACATTTCAAAAAAGAAACAACTAAAACAGACTCCGAATTTAAGACAATCTTAATACTAATCAACAAAGATTGAACAACATTCTAGATCCACAAGACAACATACCTAACATTCCTTATTAGACTCCAATGTTAAAATAAACCTGACACCGACTTAACAAAGACATAATAATGCATTGACAGAAAAACAACTGACTTAAACTAAATAAATAAAAGATAGAAAGTGTTCCTTCAAATTGCTGCGCTGCATGATGGACTGGCTGAGGTGGACTTGTCTGTAAAGTTCTCGCTTTCCCAGTCAAATTTTACAACATATCCTGTAATGACACTTTGATATTTAGGAGAAAGCTTCTGGCACGTGTTCCTGTCTCCTTGGGGAGTATACATGAAAAGACATTTCTGATACCCTTCTACAGTTGTGAGCAAACCTAATAACTGAACTCTCAGCGACTCCACTTTCGCCCCCGCATCTTCACCCTCATGGTTATCAACTATGCCAGCTTCCCGTATTCTCCCTCTAAGTTGCGCTGGTAATGATCTACTGATACCCCAAGGAATGGATTGTAGCCAGATTCTATATCTTTAAGTGTATCCTGGAATATCTAAACCCGCTCTAAGAGTATCCACGCCCTGCTAGGTTGCATTATTCTAGAACTGCTCATATTTAATCTCACCCCTAGCTTGGTCCCTAAAGTACTCTGTTAAAGGTCCATTATCAGTGGAACATCTTGCAATCTACCTCACTGGCGCATTACCCCAAATGGAGTGTATGGTCGGGTACAATTAAGCCCTAACAAAACTAGAAGGAGTTGCATGCTAGATTCAACCAAGATTATTTTTGGCCAGAACCCTAGATAGGTCCACCAGATATTGTCATCTGTTCTTGATTCGAGAAATTCAACCCAAGTGTCGACTCCTACAGGCAATGAGAATTTAGCGAAGTGCATTCTATGTTCCATGGTTTACTCTCGACTGGGCAAACAATGGTCAACCACATCTGATTTGATCAAATAAGGGGCGTGCAAATGCTCCATCATCCATAGTTGCAATAATAGGTTGCTTCACTCAAAAAATAGCATACCCCTTTTACCTCGGTCAAAGCTTTATATATCTCCACTAAGATCATAGGTACGATAGTGACCTTGTCTCCCTTATCCTTGTTAAATAAGGCCATCACTAGAGATTGCAAATGTGTATTAATACGTCTTTCTTCTAGAGAGAATACTAAAGTGCCTAACAAAGCAAGGGTGAAGACCTCAAGACGAAGTTTCTCCCAATTCTTTTTAGTTGTATAAGACTCATCCCAAAAATAATCGGAACCGTCTAGGGGGACAAACCGTGCATACAAGTAATCGAAAGAGACCCAAGATTGGTTATGACATCCTAGATGGTTATTAACTTTCAATCCATAACCGTGGAGAAACCTCATGGGAGAATGACAACGCGCTCGAATCATCATCTTTTTAATTTAAGGCAATTTAAATAAATTGGATATTTCTGCCAGGGTAGGCGTCATTTCACAATTCCCAAACCTAACAACCAAATATGTTGGATCCCAAAAAGTCAACACAGCTTCGATCAGGTCTGAACGGGGCGGGATGGATAGGAGAGAAAGAGTGCCCAGCTTCTTTGTTAACTCATGCTTTTCGGAGTAGTTGAACATGCCCCACAACTTGATTAACTTTTTGGTCACTTTAGAAACCATCACCACTCTAGACCTTGGAGACGGATCCATCCTGTAATAACACACAAGACTTACGATTTAATATTTTCATAAATGGGTAAGAACTCCTGACCCTCGGGATCTTGACGTGGACAGGTTATCATGAAGGGACAAACCAATTTACAACTCAAATTAAAACAAATAATACCACTAAGTGCGACCAACCTACTTGGCCAAGATTAACCAACTACACTAGACTAGACTAAAAAGAGAAAGACACTAGGCTAGGAATAAGACAGTGACCAAAATAAAATATTACCGAACCCATCGAGGGTTTCCTATGTATCCCGCCCCGAAGGACAAGAATCAGGTACGCGTAGTTCGTTCAGATTGGACAATTAAAGATTAAACAACAGACTGAACCTTGACTGGAGAGATACGCCCACAAACATAAGATGAAGAACGTCAACAAATTTTATTTTATTTTAATTTTGGACATTTCACATAAATTGACACCAACAACTACGATAGAAAAAATCTTTTTTTGGTATTTTCGTGATAAGAAATGTACAAACCTTCTCCCATAAAAAGCTCCTATTGGAGAAATCTTTTTAGAATTTTTGAATTATGAACGCATGCAAATGAACAAAAGGAAAATCTTTTTGATGTTTTTTATTTTTTGAGACATGCGCACAATAGGTAAAAATCTTTTTGAATTTTTGAATTATGAAGAACAAAATCCATAAAGAACTCTAAAAAACTATGAAACTTTTTTTGACTCACTTTCTTTTTTTCGAAATTTTCATTGCCTACACACTTTCTTTTAATTCTAGCACAGGCTGTCCCCGAATCAGTCTGCTAAATGACCCTATTACCCTCAAATATGCAATAATTAGCACGTAAAGATGCTTTAGTGGTGAGTCTCCTACAAAGGACCAAGTGAGCCCCGCTAGGTATGAATATGATGTAGATAAACATGACCTAAAGGCTGACCTATGCTGAGGTTCACTAACAAGGCCGTTTGAGGGAGCGTACAGTCGATAGTGGCTGCGATAGCTTTCCACCCACTCCATACCAGCCGACGGCTCCCCATCCTAAAATAAGAGTGACTTCACTAGAGGTCATGTACACATAGTGTACTACAGAACTTGTTGCAGAAGAAATTGACTTGGGATATGCAAATGATGCTAGATATAAAGCAGTAACACATAAGAGAAAAAATGGTAAACGTGTAGCAAGTAGGCACTCAACAATGATAAAACAAATACAAACAATAACACAAACAACGTCTATACACCCATAATGTCAAATTAAGCCGATATAACTCCAAAAATAAGCTCGAATTCTAAAAATGTTCCCCAGCAGAGTCGCCAGACCTGTCACACTCCCTTTTTTACCAAAAAGATTAGATTTTAAGTTTGAAAAGGGTTTTACTATTAAGTGACAAAAGAAAATAATTTGTTTCGAAAAGAATTTATTTCTCAGTTAAATTAAGAGTCGCCACCTGGCATAGGCTGGGTGTGCCAAGTCACTTTTGGAAATTCTTTTCCAAAACGGTTTGACTTTAAAACTGATCCGCGAACAGAGATTCTAGTTAAGGAATTTTGTTGACCGAGGGGAAGGTGTTAGGCATCCCTCGGTCCCGTGGTTCGACCACGGTCACTCCGTAGAGTATATCATCTAGTATGATGCTACGAAGTGTATAAACCAACAAAACACATAACAAGCAAACAAAACAACCAAAAAAATCAAAAATCAAAAACTAATGTCCAGTCCGAACTATACAGTCCCAAAAATAAAAAAATGCGGAAATGTAAATCCTATTCTAAACTATTCCTAGATTATGCTCCACCAGACGTTCTGGCCTTGATCACGCGCCAGCTTCAAGTACAACTTTCTCGGGGCATTCCCCGGATAAATAAATACAAATATCCTCGGGGCATTCCCCGACAAAATAAGTACAACTGGTTCAAATGTGATAAAATGAATATTATTAAAAAACATTCGATATTCAACAATCCACAATTCCTAAATTTGCCTAACCAACCTATTGTTTGCCTATCTAGTTGACGACCTAATTATGATACTAACGTGTTCAACAACATCCATGTTTAAACTGAATTAAACCAACATCAATGAATCAAAACAAACGATATTTACTCTTATCAGTTTTTTATTTCCATCCCAACTTCATTCTCAATCACACGATTACTCAATTTTGATATAAAATCGACCACTCAAGCCAAGATAACTATAAAAAATCAAATACAATTCAAAACACATCATCAACCATACGAGTCACACAATTATAACATCAACACACTACATTAAAATAAAATAAAAGAAAAGAAGAATAGAGTTAAAAAATTGGTCTTCAATTTTATTTTGATTTCAAATTATTCGACTAGAACGACGAATTGAACTCGAACTCGAACTCAAAACCTCTATCCTCCGAACTCGATGCAGATCCAACCCGATAATCGAACAAAACAATGATTGTGTTCTCTAATAAGTTAAAGATGAAGTTAAAAAAAAAGGGTTGTTTGGTCGACTGTTCGGTGACCGTTCGATCAAAATAGCAGCTGGTTCGCTGGCATTTTTTGGTGAGAGATCGCCGAAAAAGTGAGCTTTCATTTTTTTTGCCTCTTTCTCTCTCTTTCTCGTTCAATCTCTTCCTCAATTCCCTTCATTTTCTCACTGACTTTTCCTCTCGGTTAATCCCTATTTTCTTCTTCTCCCTTGCGTCTCTCTCTCACTCAATTTATGATTTTTCTTCTATTTCTCTCCCTTTTCTCACTGTGTTTTCTCTACTGGTTTTCCTTCTAAATCCTCACTATTTCTATGCATTTTTTTTATTTGTATTCTTTTCTCTGTTTTCCTTTTTTTTCTCTATTTATGCACATGTTGAGAGAATTTTGTGTGCGTAGTGTTGTATGTGAATAGAGTTGCGTATGTATGCTGTATTTTTGGTGGAGAATCTACTAAAAAATAGAGCATGTCTCTCTATTATTTGAATAGGGTACGTGTATTATTGTTTCTAGCAAGTTAGAGTGTGTGTTAGGTGAGTTTTGTGATGTGAGTTTTAGAGTTGTGACCCAAATTTTGATGGTTCGGCCTTGAAAGTTGCGTGGTATGAACCTTTATATTTTTGGGCCAAAGACTTAATTGTATGCACGTTTTATATAAGTGCATTTAGTGGTTATTTTGTGTATCCAGAAAATACTCATTCTCAATATTGTACTCATCTCCTTTCATTATAGTGAAACATCCTTTACCTCTGCCCGTGGTTTTTCCCGTAAGGGTTTTCACGTAAATTTATGTGTTCTTATTTTCATTCTACTTGTAGTTTGCTTTATTTCTGTCGAATTTCTAACAAACTGGTATCAGAGACTGTTTGATTGTTTTCTCGAGGATGGAAACCATGAAGTATGATTTTTCGTTGTTGGATCACAATACCAGATTTTTGTTATGACAGGTTAAGATGTGGGTTGTGCTTGCGCTGATGGATTTTGACGATGCTTTATTAGTGTTTTAAAAGATGCCCCCATCATGGACGGATGAGGACAAACGACGTAAGGATTGGAAGGCTCTATCTCAGATTTACCTTCATTTATCTAATTAGATTCTACAGGATGTTTTGAAGGAGACCACAGCCATTGCGTTGTGGTTGTAACTGGAATCGTTGTGTATGATGAAGTGCCTAACAAGTAAGTTGCATCTCAAGCAACGAATTTATTCCCATCACATGTTTGAGGGTGCACCTTGGAGGATCACCTATTTGTATTTAAGAAAATCATCTCTAATTTAGAGACCTGGAGGTTAAGTACGATGAGGAAGATCTAGGGTTGATTTTGTTGTGTTCGCTGCCTGCATCATACATGACCTTTAGGGATACGATTTTGTATAGTCGTGATACCTTGACAATTGATGAAGTCTATGTTGTGTTGTTCTTTAAGGAGAAGATGAAACATCTTGTGAATGGGTCGGAGACTCAAGGAGATGGTCTCATTATTTGAGGAGGAAGGACTTGTGAGAGGAATTCTAAGGGTGATGACAGAAATAGGTCAAAATCTAAAAGCAAAAACAAAACCTGTAATTACTGTAAAAAGAAGGGCCATATCAAATTCGAGTGTTGGAAGCTATAAAATAGAGAGAAAAGAAAATCTCCAAAACCGAAGGAAACCAACCAGAGAAGTCTGGTGAAGCGAATTTTATGGAAGATGACAGTAGTGATGAAGAACTCTTAGTAGTTTCTGATGGTAACTCCAAACCCTGTGTGGATTAGATTCTTGATTCAGCTTGCAAGTTTCATATGTGTCGTAATCAGGATTGGTTTACAATATATGAAATAGTCTCTAAGGTGCTGTGTTGATAGGAAATAACACACCTTATAAGATAGATGGTATTGGAATAATCAAGATTAAGATGTCTGATGGGATTGTGAGGACACTTGGTGATGTGCGGTATGTCCTAGACCTGAAGAGAAATCTTATTTCCTTGAGTACCCTTGATTCAAACGGATATAGGTACACTGGTGAAGGTGGAGTCCTGAAGGTTATTAAAGGTGCTCTTGTTTTGATGAAGGGAAAGAAAGAGTTTGCAAATTTATATGTCCTGCAAAGCACTACTATTATAGGTGATGCAGTTGTTTCTACCTCCTCTCTATCAGAAAGTGACATTGCTAAATTTCAACATATGCGCCTAGGGCATATGAGTGAAAATGAGATAGCTGAACTGAGCAGGAGAGGACTTCTTGATGGGCAGAGTATTACCAAATTGGAGTTCTGTAAACACTACTTTTGTGGGAAGCAGAAGAGAGCCAGATTAACTAAAAGTATCCACTCAACTAAGAGCAACTTGATTACATTCATTCTGATCTCTGGTGTCCTGCTAGAGTCCTTCTAAAGGAGGTGCTAATTATTTGTTGACTATTATTGATGACTATTCCAGAAAAGTTTGGGTGTTCTTTCTGAAGCAAAAGAATGATGTGTTGCCTACTTTCAAGGAGTGGAAGACTATGATTGAAAAGCAGATAGAGAAGTAGGTAAAATGCCTTTGGACCGATAATGGTTTAGAGTTTTGTTCTAATGAATTTAATGGTTTGTGCAAGTCAGAAGGAATTGTGAGGAACTTGATAGTTCGTCATACTCCACCGCACAATGGTGTGGCCGAACGAATGAATAGGTCTATAATGGAGAAGATGCATTATATAATCTCTAATGCTGGTTTATCCAAGTCTTTTTGGGCTGAAGCTGCTTCCACAACTTGTCTTCTTATTAACCGTTCTTCCTCAATCGTGATTAATAAAAGGACTCCACAAGAGGTATGGTCTGGTACTCCTGCTAGTTATTCTGATTTGAGCATATTTGGATGTCCTCATATTGATAATGGAAAGTTGAAACCTAGATCTGTTAAGTGTTTATTTATGGGTTATAAGCCTAATGTTAAAGGTTATAAGCTTTGGTGTCCAGAAAGTAGAAAGGTTATAATTAGTAGGGATGTTGTGTTTGATGAAATTTCCATGCTTCGGGATCCCACTAAATCTAGTGTTTCGCCCCCAGATAAGCTTAGTGACATGGATCAGCAAAAGTTAAGCACCCGTGTTGAATTGCAAATTAGAGCAGAGTCTAGACCAGTGCCTACTTCTCAGTTTAACCCAGAGATACAGAGTGATACTATTTCTTCTTCACCACCAATGGCGGTACAATATTTTATTGCTAAAGATAGGCCTAGAAGAGATATTAGACCTTCTCAGAAGTATGCTGAAGCTAGTTTGGTTGCTTATGCATTGAGTGTAGTAGAAGGTATTGATTCCCATAAAGATCCTTCTTCTTACTCAGAGGCAGTTAGTTGTGATGATTCTAGCAGATGAGTGATTTTTATATAAGAGGAGATGGAATCACCTCATAAAAATGACACATGGGATCTGGTAAGATTGCTTAAAGATAAGAAAGTTGTTTGTTACAAGTGAGTATTCAAAAAGAAAAAAAGAACATTGTATGTTGAAGAAGCTAGGTACAAAGCAAGACTAATTGCTAAAGGTTACAATCAGGTTCCAGGTATCGACTTCACAGATGTGTTTTCTCCAATTGTAAAACATAGTTCGATTCGAGCATTGCTTGGTATTGTGGCTATGCATAATCTTAAGCTTGAGCGGTTGGATGTCAAAATTGCATTCTTACATGGAGAACTTGAGGAAGATATCTATATGCAGCAACTAGAGGGCTTTATAGTCTCAGGAAAGGAGGATTATGTATGTTTGTTGAAAAAGTCTCTCTATGGCTTAAAACAGTCGTCCAGGCAGTGGTATAAGAGGTTTGACTCTTTTATGACCTCTCATATGTTTCAGAGGAGCATCTATGATAGTTGTGTCTACTTTAAGGAGGTAAGTGATGGTTCATTCATGTATCTTCTCTTGTATGTTGATGATATATTGATTGCAATAAAGGATATGAGAGAGATAATAAAAGTCAAAGCCCAACTCAATAAGGAGTTTGATATGAAGAATCTAGAAGCAGCAAAGAAGATTCTTGGCATGGAGATTATTAGGAATAGAAAGAATTGTAAGTTATACTTGAGTTAGAAAAGATATATTGAAAAAGTGCTTCATAGGTTCAATATGCAAAATGCCAATCCTGTAAGTACTCCATTGGTAGCTCACTTCAAACTATCCATCACTTTATCTCCAAAGATAGATAATGAGCGTGACTATATGTCTCGAGTTCCATACTTTAGTGCCGTCGGGTCTCCCATATATGCGATGGTATGTTTCCGACCAGATTTATCTTATGTTGTCAGTGCAGTTAGCAGACACATGGAAAATCCTGGCAAAGAACATTGGAACACAGTTCAGTGAATTTTTAGATACTTGCATGGATCTGCTGATGTTTGTTTGCAGTTTGGGAGAAATAGAGATGGAGTAATTGGGTATGTTGATTCTGATTTTACAGGAGACCATGATAAAATGAGGTCTCTTTCAAGTTATGTTTTCACCATTGGTGGTTGTGCTATCAGTTGGAAAGCTACTTTACAGACTACGGTTGCTTTGTCAACTACTGAGGTAGAGTACATGGTTATTACAGAGGCTTTCAAGGAAGCCATTTGGTTGAAGGGTCTATTTGGTGAACTTAGCAATGACTTACAGATTACTACGGTCTTTTGCGACAGTCAGAGTGTTATCTTCCTTACGAAAGATCAGATATTTCACGAGAGGATAAAGCACATCGATGTTCGCTATTATTTTGTGAGTGAAATTATTTCTAGTGGTGATATTGTGGTAAGCAAGATTAGTACACATGATAATCCTGTTGATATGATGACCAAAACACTACCAAGTGCCAAGTTTGAGCATTGCTTGGACTTGGTAGGTGTTAGTTGTTGAGATGTGCCCTTAGGGGCTTTTGTGGAAGAGGTGGAGAGTTTTTCTTGAAATGGATTTGAGTTCTGAATTAGAATTCGTATCAAGGTGGAGATTGTTAGAGTTGTGACCCGAATTTTGATGGTTCGGCCTTGAAAGTTCCGCGGTATGGACCTTTATGTGTTTGGGCCTAGGACTTATTTGTATGCACGTATTATATAAGTGCATTTAGTGGGTTATTTCGTGAATCCAGAAAATACTCATTCTCCATATTTTACTTCTCTCTTTTCATTATAGTGAAACATCCTCTGCCTTTGCTCGTGGTTTTTTTCGCAAAGGTTTTCCCATAAATCTATGTATTCTTATTTTCTTTCTGCTTGTGGTTTGCTTTATTTCTGCCCGATTCCTAACAATGAGAATTGGAGTGTGTATGTGGGTGTGTGCAGAGGGTTGTTGGGAGTGGGTGTATTAGGTGGGGGTAGGGTATAGGTAGGGGTAGGGATAGGTAATGAGTAGAAATTAATATTTTTTTGGGGTGGACAAAATTACGTGTCTACAGGTTGGGTTTTGTTTGGTCGTCTACTTGCACTTCTCGATTCTGCATGTGGGCATCTATACACGTTCTTGTTGTCATTGTTATTGTTGCAGATATTACATGTGCTTGTAGGCTAGGTTTTTTTTTTGGCCATCTATTTACGTTGATCGATGACTAATTATCCGAGAAGCCATATTCCAACTCTAGCAAGTTACTTCGTTTCTTTAACACCTAATTCACTTATATCTATATTATCATTATCTGTTAAGAAGAAGGAAGATCATAAGAAAATTAAGAATCCTAGATTTACTTCTCAAATAAGAAGTCGAGTTAATATACATGACGATGTCCATCGTTGGAGAATATATTGTCACGATTCAAAATAGGATCATGACCGATGCTAAGAAGGTTAGAACTCCAAATCAAGCCTAGTATTCTACAGAAAGGGTAGAGTTTTTCCTATTTTGGGGCCTATCAAGAAAATTTCTGTCTCAAATCAATAGCACAAAACCCAACATCACAATCAACACTCTAATATCATCAACATAACTCATTCACAACGAAATAACACTACTAAATCCATCTCCAAAATATGAGAAGTCAAATACTCCACAAGTCCAAAATAACAATATGATACTCAAACTCTAAAGAAATGACTAGAGTTTTCAAGAAAAGAGCATAACAAATAAATAAATTGCTGCACGCAAACAAGTGCGACACTCATCAGAAATATGTCAACTCGAATTCTTTAGCTAATGAAATCCTCACAAATGACACATGCAATCTCTGTACAAATAATAGCAAGGAGTGACACGCTAGCTCAATGAGTAAAAACACTTAACCACAACCATTTTAATGGGGACAAGTCATAAATTAGGCTAGCGTGATAGTCAAAATGTCATGAAATAGTGCTCTTTCAGAAAACAATAACCATTACATAAGAAATCAATTTAATAGTTTCAAAATAGCCAACAAATACTATCATATCAAGTATTATTCTTTAAGAGGTTTTCAAGAATGAATAATGTAATCAATGTGGCATTCTATTTCCAAAAATAGCTAATAACAATGGACCCCTCACAAAGGAGTCAAATATCTTATCAGTAGGTTCCTACTCAAGGGAGATTAGTAATAGTATGCTAGTTCTACCTTCTCACTAACGAGGATTGTAACAGTAATCTGTAAATACAAGGTGCACCAGGTCTAACGAACCCGCCGCTAGCTACAAAATTTAAATCAAGTCTTCTCCCATTTATATTTTCTTTGTAAACAGTATATACTCATATGAAAACATTTCAAAATAGTAGATAGCCCTTAAGTTCATATCAAATCATATTATATATACTTGAACAAAACACTTGTCAAGATACTTATATCTCAAGTAAATGAAATAACCTTCACAATAACAGTATCATCTATCAAATAACCATTTAAATATCATATCAAGTAATTAAAGACTTGCTCAACGTGCAATTTGAAAGCATTCAGTAACTCTTGTTTCATCAAAATTATGTATAAAATATGTAAGATAATAAACACAAATTATAGTAAAATTACTACTCATAACACACTTATCGAAATACCAAACTTAATAAAAATAATTTGCACGGAAGTTCCTAATTGTAGATTTTGATAAAATTGTTGTAGATTTAACTTTTTGGAGTTAAAATGGACATTATTGGACACGGTGGTGGACGAAGCTTTTGGCTACGGTTCACCTGAACTCACGTGACTTCGTGATATTAATAGTACAATCAATTTAATTTTGAGATTTTTAAAAGTTTGAATAAATTAAAATTCAATTTTAAATTCATCTCTGATTTGAATAATGTAGTTTCTTTGGTCTAGTTGATTAGATGACCTGACTCAATATTTTCTTCATTAGAAGTAAATTTATTTGAGAAATTTCCTTTGTTCCTACCTTGGTCTTTTTGCGCCTTACAAGTCCACGTACTTTCTTGCGTTGTAGCATCTCTACACACTTTAGTACTCAAAATCCATATAAATACTCCCAAAGGCATTGGGCTTGTAATTCAAATTTCACAAAAAAAAAACCTCAAAATTGCTAGTACTACCTATTAATTCGTATAGAAAGTCTTGCAATATGGCAGCAGTATTATCCCACATCTCCATAATGTCCATGGTGATCGATTACACTTATGATCTATGCTATTTTCTTGTCTCCCTTGCTACTATGATCCTGCGATGCATCTAGAGGTATTATCACAATTTGTACATATACATCTGGCTAGTGGCTTATTAAACTTAAAAAATTATGTGGCACAATGCAAATTCATGAATCTAGGTAGAGAACAATAGATGTATGCATACAAATTGCTATTCAATTCTAGATTTGCCTCTGAATGTTAGTTCATGTATGTGCTTTTTCTGTATGCAGAACTCACGGATAACAAGGTTCCATGTAACGATGGGGAATCATAATGACAAGGAGAATCATATTCACATACATTGAAATAAGAATTCATCATAGAAACAAAAGGAAAATAGAAAAGGGAGGTTCCAGAATGTTAAAATCTTAGCTAAGAAAATAAAAGACAACTTCATAACATGAGCCCAAATAGAGTATATTCCTCTACTATATATAGACATCTTCCTGGGGTCCCAAATGTAATTTGACATCTTTGCAAATAGGACCTCCATCTTGGTTAAATTCATAACAATTCTCCCACCCTCAATAAGAACCTTGTCCTCAAGGTTCGAGTATAGTTGTATGGAGACCATGGTGTTGTTATGTTCCTCTTTGTCAATGTTAACAACCCAAAAGAATTTTTTCAAAGCTTCATTATCCAAAGCAACTTCCAACATTGATCCTTCTTTTTGCTTTTTAAACCAAAGGATGCATCCACATCTAACAAGATAATCACCAAAGAGTTCCTTAGAAAGAGAAGATGACAGAACCAAAGGGAAAACGTTGAACACCTGATGGAGTTTTGAGTTAAGATCACTGTTAATAATTGGATTAGATTCCTCTAAAGCAATTTGTATTGGTGGCATTAGCACATGTAGGATCTCTGCAATCCAAGAATCAACCCAAGGGATGGTCACTTTCAAAACCAACTTACTAGAAATCCAAGGAAAAGCATCATTTAAAAGCCACAAGAATTGAATCCATGTTTTCTCCAGTTAAGAAAGTTTAATGTGCCACCAGTTACATGTGCACATAAATGATGAAAAATGATTCCACGATCTGGAGAAATTCTCGACAAATATTTCTGCTTTGCGAAAATGAAACTCATACTGAGAAACACGACAATGAGGGTGATGGGTCAAGACATCTGTACTACCAATCATGGAATATTGTTTTTCCTTTTCTTCTGCAGCAGTAGTCTCAAATGGTTTGCACCAAGTCTAGATATCATAAGGGTCACAAAAAGTAGCATGAATTGGAGCTAGAGTAATCGTAGTGAACTTGCCTGGGTCCTTCAAGTACTCTTGCATTCTTGTAATATTTTCGAAGGAGTATTTGGTCTATGTGAAAATTCCTAGACTAGTTGTGTAGGGATAGATGAGCACATGAGAAACAACATCAACAATAAGATATGTAAGAGCCATTGATAGACCAAAAACATGTGTCAATCCAGCTGTAAACTTAGCGACTAAGTCCATTTTTGAGTGTTCAAGAACCACAGAGCAAAGATCCAAACTATTTGTTGCAAGAAGGATACCGAAATGAATGTTCTTGGAAATTGCTTCATACAAATTGTTGTGTTCCGCTCTATTCTCAGATATTTCAAAGAACATCAAAATGCACTTCTTAACTACATCAGATAGAGGACCATTTGATTTGTGAATGTCAAACATGACCATCTCAGATAACAAGAACACTAGATCACTGGACTTGACCATTTTATCAAAATTTACAAATGCATCAGTGCCTACTTCTCCCATCACAAGGCCACCAAGTTGCTCACGCCCCAGTATAGCAATTAAATAATATGTAGCAGGAATACTAGAGTGTGTATGCATGGCCAGGTCGATATCATCAGTTATACGGATATTGAGTATACCAGGATCAAAGGTATGAATAGAAAACTTGATAAAAATAATAAAAGCTGCTGAGGAATAAGAAAAAGGTTGCACCTCGAGCCAAATCCTTCCAACAACCAACACGAAATCAGCTTCCAATGGCGTATATTTGTTGCAAAATTCCTGTATCTTAGTGGTGCATAGCACAATGTTTGATTTAATTTCTTGCACAACCATCTCATCATGTAGCACTGTAGCTATTATAATCTTACTATCCACACAGCAGGCCACAATATATGTTCCATAAATTACCCAGATAGAATACAGAGTTACTATAGGTGCTAACATTGGAAGTAATATGTCAAGATGTTTCCTCCACTCTTTCACTGAGTCGGGTCCTGTATACCTCTCCCAATACTTGAGATCTGTTGGGCTAATGATTGACAAGAATTCGCCGTTAGGTACATACACCACCCATGAGTCACAATCATAGTCAGACGACCCTTCAATCTTACCAACAAGCAACAAAATTCCTTCAACTTGTTCTTGTTGAGGCGAAAGTGACATCGAGCCCTTGAGAGAATCAATCCATTCAAGTATTCTTGCAGGATGACAAATCACCAATTCCAGATTAATTTTCCTTGTAAAATTTCCATTCTTACACCCAAAGTTAAAAGGCAACAGAAGAGGCAAGCCTGGTTCTACTCGTTCGAATGAAGAGAGCTCAATCAATAAGGATAAAATTGTTGCACGTGCCATACTATAAGACAATGGACAAATGTAAGTTCTGGAATTTCCAATAAAATTATTAACAGTCTCTAATATGTACCTCTCCACACTAATATTCCTCTTGCAGTTGGCCTCAATGCTTGAATGATCCATTGCGTACCTCTCCACACTAGAAATAGCAGCCCGATCAAAAGGATACAAAAATGAGTTCTCTATAGATATACCCAGTAGCTTATAGGAATGACAAAAACTTGTAAGATTATCACTGCATTCAATTAACACTTCAACCTCACCTATATATAGAGAGTAATACAACATTGAAAAATATTTACTTCTCTCAGCAATTTTATCGAACAATTTAGGTGCATCTGATGAGAAAGTTAAAGCATTAATCAAAAGAGGAGCACAACCTAAGAGCTTAATTTAGTTGTATTGGCGCATGTCGAATGAATCACGTAACTGTCTAGTATCCACCCATTTGTAGTCGTTAATGCTCAAAACAGGTGAAAGCGAGCCAACAGGTGCACTAGGACTAGGAAATTCTGCAGAAATATCCCTCTTCGGCAATCTATCGAATACCTTGCAGTCAAACTCTAGTGGTCCCTTGACGGAGAAAGAAAGAGGTGAGAATTTGAGATCGGTAGCATCAATAGAAGCACTGGATAGCACGTCAGAGAAAATGTATTGCGGTATTGTATCTCCAACACCAAGAACAGGGAGCTCTGAATCCAAATGGGAGTTTACCAAATCAGCCACCTCGGTGTTACTATCAACGTAAGCTGACTCTGGTATAGAGGTGATATTTATAGCATCTGAATTCTGTAGAGTATCAATGGAAGTGGAGTCCAATTGCATCTCTTCCTGCAACACTGATCGCACATCGCAAATAGAAGAAAGCATACGTTTGGTACGTTCTTGCGACTCTACCACTATATCCTGCATGATTTTGAGGGAAGTGTATATCTTCTCCAAAATTGCATGTGGATAAGTGGGGCTCGGAGATGAAAGTGCCGTAAGAAATTGCTTGTTGTATGGAGCTGGTGGAGTTTGAAAGGAAGATGATACCCATTTGGTAGAGGAGGGACAATGAAAGAACCATTGTAACGATGGGGAATCATATTGACAAGGAGAACCATATTCACATACATTGAAATAAGAATTCATCATAGAAACAAAAGGAAAATAGAAAAGGGAGGTTCCAGAATGCTAAAATCTTAGCTAAGAAAATAAAAGACAACTTCATAACATGAGCCCAAATAGATTATATTCCTCTACTATATATAGACATCTTCCCGGGGTTCCAAATGTAATTTTACATATTTGCAAATAGGACCTCCATCTTGGTTAAATTCATAACATTCCAGTTGAATGTCTTCAGAGGCGGAGCTAGGATTCCAATGTTGGGGGCTCAAAGTGTGAAGAAAAAAATAGTTAAAGGGTTCAACATCTAATATATATGCATAAAAAATAATTTTAACCATGCATATAGAGTATAATTTTCCGCCGAACAGTGGCCAAAGGCTGGCTCCGCCCCTGCACGTCTTCATTGTGTGTGGTGTTGTGAACCAACACCCCTCGGATACCTATTGCACCCGCTTTGGTTGTTGAACGACTTTGATCTTACATGTCACAATTATAGAACAAGTTTGATCAGCAATTGGTGTGTATTTGAGTTATATTTGTACATACATGTTATACAATAAAGAAGGAACTTATTGGTTTCTTTAGGTTAATTATAGGAGCATTCTGTGTAAACTGTGGGAAACATCATCGCGTTTGTAACGTTTTGTATTTTAAGTGATCAATAAAATTTTGAGAAGAAAAACCTGAGGTTTGGATCTTTTCAGGATGGATCATTTATACAATCTATATGATTAAACCGTGAAATTTTAAAATAATCTTTAGGTTAACATTCTGTGGATGAAGAGCGGTATTCATATTTGTTGGCGAAAAAATTTGAGTTAGTTAAGTAAAACAATTGTGACAGTCGAATTAATTTAGTTTACCATACAATAATTAGAGTCTCTTTAATTTGGCATATGCATTGAGAAAAATGACTATGCCCGTTGACTAAGGATTCATAAAAGAACATGAATTGCAAGTTCGTCTCTTTATCGTGTGTTTTCTGATTATTAGGCAAAAAGGCAACAAACTAACTCAACGAAAAATATTATATAGAAATTTAAAATGTAGTTAGCTTGATAAAAAGGACATACAAAGTCAATTATCATCCTATTTATTTAACTAAATTTCTTGAAGTTGAAATTAACTAATTAATCATCAAAGTCGGTCTACTTAAATAAGAATATAACTATACCTTATCCATCCTATTTAAACTTCTTGAAGTTGAATTAAAACCAATATTGCGTATGCAGAATAAATAAAACCGAAGGATTAGTCTAGATTTAGAATATGTGGAAATATTTTTTTTCCTTTATTCTTTATTTTTGCACATCCTATTAGCTTATAGTCTTACATGATAAGTAAAATAAACAATTTGGTATTCCTAATCACTTGCACCTTATTTGGTGGGTTGTTGTGTATACTTTCACATCTATTATACTGTTTTGACGAGTAGAACAATAATATATAGAGCCTTTGCAATCTTAGAGATTAAGTAGGATCTCGGAGAGTAGGTGTACGCGAATCTTACTCCTTGGGGGATTGGAAGTTGAGAAACTTTTCTGATAGATATTTGTATGTTTTGATAAATACAAAGTTTACAGTTTATATCGTTTTTTTTGTCATTTCATAATGTCACACACTAATGTAGCAATGTAAATTATAACTTTATAAGTTTCCAATATTACAAAGAAAAAAAATTATATCAGGACAAAATTATTTTTAAAAATTAAGGTAAGCGATAAGGAGAATTAATAAATAATAAGGAAAAGATAAGAAAAAATGTTATTATATAATTAACAGCAAATTTAAGAACACGATACAAAGTATAGAGAATTTAAGGAAACAATTAAAACAGGCATTATCTAGAATAAGATAAAGTATATACGATATATACAATAAGTAACAGCGATCTTGTACTGTACATTGATTTGGAAGGAGAACAAAGAAAAGGGTATAGGAATAACAGAGGGCAATTTGTTAGGTAATTTATTTGTAAATAACTAGTTTAGGTGTATGCGCCTCACGCGTATATTTTATTTTACTGAGTTCAACCTAAGGCTGTTAAGTAGATCGGGCTGGGTTAACCCGGAACCGGCTCTTTAAATTTATCCGGGTTGTGGGCCGGGTTGGGTCCGGGTTGGGGTTAAGTGGGTCGGGCAGGACCAGGCTCAACAGTAAATTTTTTAAAAATAGCCCTAATCCGGCCCACTTAACTCAACCCGGTCAAATTCACCTAAACCCGGTTAAAAATCTGGTCAAAAATAAATAAATAAAGTTTTTTTTCAATGTACACTATATATACCCACCTATATACATTTTAAATACGTTAAACAATATATATACACTATATATATAGTATATACTACATTAGAATTTAAAAAATATATACACAATTACATACGCACCATTCAATGTATATGTGCTACTTTAAAGTTTAAATAAAATATACTACAATATATATATATATATATATACTAATTTATGAAGCATATACACATGTATACGTTAAATATACACGTCTATAGAAGATATATTCACATATATACGCTCTATTCAATGTATATGTACTACTTTAAATAAAATATACTATAATATATATATAGTTATATACTAATTTATAAAACATATACACATGTATACGTTAAATATACACGTCTATAGAAAATATATACACAAATATACAAACATATGCTACTTAATATAATAAATTAATAATACTTGGTAGTAAATTAATAATATATTAGAAGTAAGTTTTTAATTTAAACTAGAAATTCAATTTAAATCATTAAATGAAAAAAATTACAAAGTAAGGACTAAGGAGTGAATGAATGTTGAATTTTATTGATTGCGAAATGATCCAAAATTTATAATTTACATGAATGAAAAATTTACAAATTATGTATCATTTTTTCCAACTCATTCATATTAGTATTAACGGGAACTTGCATAGGATAGTCAAAGTCAACGGGGGCAAAACCATGCATTGGACTTGATTCCGCTGAGTTCTCCCGTGAAGACATAATTTCTTCAAGTTTCTGCTTGTCGTTCGGCTTCGGTTCCATTCCTTGATTTCTTCTTTCCGCTCTAATCCAATCTCTGAGGCAAACTAGAATATTCCTTGTATTGCTTCCCAATGAGTGTAGGTTGTCTCCAAGCTGTTGTCGTCCCTGACTGAAGGCGCTCCCTGATGCAACAGTTGACATTGGAACATTCAAGATATCTCTAACTAATCTTGAAAGCACAGGATATTGTGTTTCATTCCTCCTCCACCAATCCAACGTGTTGATCCATAGTTTGCGTTCCTATGGCGGCGACCGAAGATAATATTTCAGCTCTTCCCGATAAGTTGATGTGTAAGCTCTGTCATCAACACTGTTCCAACAAGGTAAATCATAAAGGAATCAAGAAAACCACTATGTACCGGCCTTTTAGAAGATGATGGCTCCTCGGGAGGATGAGGAGCGACAGTTGGAGTGATTATATAATTTTTCTATGTATTCATTCGCATCACCCATAGCCGTTCACAAATCAGGTTGTACTTGTTCAGAATCATTGTTAGTATTTATTTCTAAGTTAGCATAAATAATAGTACTAAAGTGGCACATAGTATTATATTTCATGCACGAATTTAGCATAGCACCAACCAAGTAAATAAGGGGAATCGAAAAAAAATATTTTTTAAATTTAGTAAACATGGCACCAACAGCTTCTTTATAACCTTCTTTATTTTTATATTCTTTGAGCAAACCAGAAATATCGGCTATTTATGCCAAAATATTACAAACAGTAGGATAATAAGCACCGAAAAATTCAACCGTAGCTACATAAATTTTTTCTAAAAACTTAACAAGATCATTAATTACAACCCAATCAGAATCATGTAGCATGCAATCAGCAGAATCAGCAAATGAACCGCACTGTTGGTTAAAAGCTAGTGTAATAGGAAAGTTATATTTATAATAAGTTTTTAAAAAATCATACGTAGAATTTCATCTAATATCAATTTCCTCAGGCATCAATATCGATGCAAATCCATTTTCTTGACATTTAACTTTAAATTTTTCAATTCTCGATATACGATTATTTCCTTGAATAAAACCAACAGTAAGACGGATTTTTTCAATATAAAACTCGAAAAACTCAAGACCATCTTTTACAATTAAATTATATATATGACACGCACACTTAATATGAAAAATTTCAGGCAACGACGGAAATAGCTTAGATTTTAACTTTTTAATATTAGTCTTGTTGTTAGAAGCATTATCAAAAGTAATACATAAGATTTTATTTCGATACCATAAAATCCGGCAACTTTAACAATAGAATCAGCAATAAATCTCCAATATGTTTACGATCTTCATCATATAAAAAAGCAAAAATACGTTTTTTATCCATGGATAAATTTAATCTTCATCACAAAATTACTATTGACAAATTTGACCATGGATAAATTTAATCTTCATCATATAAAACCATTACTGTTTACGATCTTCAGCAATTTATTCATTCAGTGACAAGTAACGGTTAAATAGTCATTTTTATTTACAGCACGACCAAGATCAGAAGTTAGGGACAATCTACATTGAATATTTTTTAACAATGTTGATAAATAAAAATAATATTGTGAATGAAGTCTAAAAATATCAGACCGACAAGTACTTCTAGGAATACCATTAAACATAGGATTATAAATTGCTTGAGTATAATGAACAAAGGCATCAGAAGAAGGAAAACTAAAAGACAAACAACCCACAGCTACCATTTTAGCTATTTCTTTCCGGTTCTTCAATTTATTATACTTCTTCGTTATCTGACCGGTTGTTGGGTCCATTCTAGTTTGTGTTGGTCCACCAACATCCCCACCACCTCGTGCAATATTTAACTCTCTTTCGTGAGCATCACCTATATGTCTCATTAACGTACCTGTAGCCCTTTGCTTGCCTCCGCTTTTATGCTTATATATTTGTTGACAAATATTGCATTGCAGCTCAGTATCTGATATACGTTCAAAAAATTATCATGTAATACTAGTTGTTTTACGAGCTCTTGGGGCACGGGGAGGACGGGAAGGGAGATTAACCGATTCAGATCTAACGTTAGCATTTCCTAATACGGGTGTTTCACCAATATTTTCATCATCTTCGTCTAAATTAACCGCATCTACTTCATTTTCTTCTTCTATACCGTAATTTTCCTGAGCTTCTACATAATCCATATCGTGAACACCTACACCTATTTCTTCCTCAAAAGGTGTACCAAGCGATACCGGAGGCGAAGACACATGGGTATATCTACTATGTGAAGTATCTCTACCGCTAGTAATTCGCTTTTTATTACCACTACCGCTTCCGGAATAAAAAATTTTAACACCTTTAGTAGCGAGGTTTCTTAATTTATCCATAATATAAATTAAACTAAAAAAATTCAAAATACACAAATATAATAAAATTAAATATTCAACAATTAATACAATAAATAAAAATTAAACATAAGAGATGGAACGACAATACCAAATTTTGGAAGTATCCGTAGGTTGCGACTTTAGAAACTTCCACTCGTACTTTGTAATCGCAAAATTAAAAAATTAAAGTGAGCACTTTAGGAAATTAAATATATTGAATATTTGAGAATTGAGAATTGAGATTTGAGAGAGAATGAGATTTGAGAGAGTGAAAAATTGTGTGAAAAATAATTTGAAGGTGTAGGGTATTTATAGAATTTATTTTGGGATTAAAAAGTTATTTTAAATGATTTTTTTTTTTTAATAAATGGGCCCAAACTAGCCGTTTGGACCCAAAAACGACTATATAGTCGTTGGTCCAACGGTTAGTTTGGCCCAAATATCAAAAAAAAAAACTTATCCGGGTCGGGTTAACCGGGCCCAACCAAAAAATTTAACCGGCCCGGTACCCTACAGCCCATGGGCTGACCGGACCGAGTTAAATCGGGCTGGTTTTATTAAGTGGGTCGGGTCAGATTGGGTCGGGTCAATCCGGCCCGTTTGACAGGTTTAGTTCAACCGTTAAAGCAAATATTTTATTTGTTTGAATAATAAACATGAATACAATAATTAAATTTAACATCTTTTGAACATGTGAAAATGGAGAACTTATTTGATTAATTATATAGTATTTGTAGATATCTAAGATATAAATAAGGTAGGTGAAATCAATTAACAATCTCTTAAATTGTTTTAATATTTTCAGTAGGCCGATAATTAGTGCTTGTTAATCAATAAAATTGGCAACTTGACTTGGCTCCATCATAAAAGTGTAAAATTTATCATGCAAATTTCATGTCACTTAATCCCTCTTTTTGATCAAATAGCCGGTATATATCCTTTTTCCACCGCTCCAAATATAACCATGCTCTTTCTCACATAGACTATGAATTGAATTTTACAATAGCTGTAAATTGAAATTGTAGGAATAGAAGATTATAATGATGAATTACTTCCCCAATATATATAACTTCTATGTTGCAACGACACTTATTAAAGCAAATACATATCCTTGGGTCTCTCTCTCAAGTCATATTGTTGCTCGAGCTTTTGTGATTTTCTCTATATGCATAGAAATTGTCGATGAAAGAACAGTAAGGTGAGAATATAAAAAACGAAATTTGAATGGCTTTTGTAAGGAAAAGTTCTTGTTTTTTAGTTATATAGTCAATATTACGTTAAAACCTACTTTATTATTTTTGGAGTTTTTGGGTTGTCCTCTTACAATTAGGAATGATTAGCTTTTTTTAGATGGTGGAAAATGCATTCTATTTTTGTAAGGAGGGGTTTTCTTTTTTATTTTTTAATATAGTCAATAATTAATATCTCTAAAATAATAGGAATAAGATGAAAAGACGATTTTGTCTAAAACAGAGACTTTTAATGAAAGCAAAAAGTTTAAACAATATTTTTAAGATTTCACACTTTTAATATATTATAGATATAGATATAGATATAGATATAGATATAGATATAGATATAGATATAGATTATAGATTATAGATTATAGATATAGATGAAGTCTAGTCATCTAATTAATTAGACCACGGAAAAAACGTACCCAAAGTCTATTATATTTAACAACTAGAAAATTAATTCCATTCGACATTTCGACTATCAAGTTAATAAAAATATGTACGAAGAATTTTTTGGATTAAAAGTAGCAAAATTAAACATAAATAAACTGCTTGACGTGTAAGACCCTCTAGTTCAATTTAGAAAATATTATTGTCTAGTCAATTAGTTGAAAATTAATTTGCCCGTTGTAGATTAATATTTCATAAAACTGTTGTAGGTTTAATCTTTTTTGTGCTTAACAAACCTTGGACTCAAAGTGGCAGACTAAACTTTTGCCTACCTAACTCATCTGAATTCATAACTTTTTAAGCGGAATATAAATACATATGTAAAAATCAAATAAACGTTCAAATAACAACTATTAGATGTGAACTAATAATATCAATAAATAGTACAATGAATCCAATGTTGAGAATTTTAAAAGTTAAATCAACTAGATTTAAATTTTGAATCCGCCTCCCTCAACTATGTAGTTTCGTTGGTCTAGTTGATTAGATGACTTGACTCAATATTTTCTTCATTAGTACTTATTAAATTTCTTGTTCCTACTTTCCCAGCTCTTTCTTTTTTCTCCTTCCAAGTCAATGTATTTGCTTGCGTTGTAGTATCTCTACACACCCTCAAAATTCATATAAATACTCCCAAGGCATTGAGCTTGTAATTCAAGTTTCAAAAAAAAAAAAAAAAAAACTCTCAAAATTTTTAGTACTTAATTCTTATCAATATGGCAGTAGTACTCTCCAATATCTCCATAAGGTCCATAGTGATTACACTTATGATCTATGCTATTTTCTTGTCTCCCTTCCTACTCTCGTCCTGCGATGCATCTCGAGGTATCAAAATTCATTGCAAACATAGCACAAATAATTGCTAAGTCACTTATCAAACTTGAAAATTTATGTGACGACATAATACGAATTCATGAATCTAATCAGAGAACAATAGATGTATACGTACAAATTGCTATTAAATTCTACATCCGTTTCTAAATGTTAGTTAACGTATGTGTATTTTTCTATATGCAGCACTCAAGGCGAACAAGTTTCCCGTTGCATGTATTCAGAACTGTGTGGGGTGTTGTGATCCACCACCACCGGGTACTTGTTGCACCCGCTGTGGTTGTTGAAGTTTGATCTTCTTGACATATCAGAATTATAGAACAATAAGTTTGATCTGCAATTGGTGTGTCTTTGAGTCATATATATATACGTACATGTTATACAATAAAGAAGGAACTTATTGGTTTCTTTAGGTTTATTATAGGAGTATTATGTGTACCTTGTGGGAAACAATCTTTGTAACGTTCAATATTTCTACTGATGAAAAAAAACTTCTGAGAAGGAAAACCTATTTAGTCTTATCTCTTCTGGTTGAATTGTTTATACAAATCTATTTGATTAAAATGAGAAATTCAGATCATAGAAAAATACTAAAAATTACACAAATACACAACTTATGTTTCCAACATTACAAAAAATCCTTACTCCCTAAACATATTACAAAAATCCCAACATATACACAGAAATGCTATGTATATGTCGGCTATATTATGTGTATTAATAGTGAAAGAGAGTAAAATAATTTAAAAAGTGGGAGAAAGTGTAATTAATTGGTATTTATGTTTTTTTATAGAGCATGCAACAAAACCAACAAAGGAGCTGAAAAAAACTTACACGCACCTGGTGTATACACCAAACCAATACATGCATGCCATGTGTTTGAATTTAAAGTTCATGTTACTTAACCATGATTAATCAACATGTATTTTACTTAATTTAATTACATAATCATGAAAAAAAAATTAGTTCGGTGTATACACCGGGTGCGTGTAAGTTTTTACCGAGAGGAGATCAATTTAACTTCTTCTGATAGTAGTAACGGGGTAAAACTTACACGCACCCGGTGTATACACCAAGTCAATACATGCATGCCATGTATTTGAATTTAAAGTTCATGTTTCTTAACCATGATTAATCAACATGTATTTTACTTAATTTAATTACATAACCATGAAAAAAATATTAGTTTGGTGTATACACCGGGTGCGTGTAAGTTTTTACTGAGAGGAGCTCAATTTAACTTCTTCTGATAGTAGTAGCGGGGTAAAACTTACACGCACCCGGTGTATACACCAAGTCAATACATGCATGCCATGTGTTTGAATTTAAAGTTCATGTTACTTAACCATGATTAATCAACATGTATTTTACTTAATTTAATTACATAACCATGAAAAAAATATTAGTTTGGTGTATACACCGGGTGCGTGTAAGTTTTTACTGAGAGGAGCTCAATTTAACTTCTTCTGATAGTAGTAGCGGGGTAAAACTTACACGCACCCGGTGTATACACCAAGTCAATACATGCATGCCATGTGTTTGAATTTAAAGTTCATGTTACTTAACCATGATTAATCAACATGTATTTTACTTAATTTAATTACATAACCATGAAAAAAATATTAATTTGGTGTATACACCGGGTGCGTGTAAGTTTTTACTGAGAGGAGCTCAATTTAACTTCTTCTGATAGTAGTAGCGGGGTAAAACTTACACGCACCCGGTGTATACACCAAGTCAATACATGCATGCCATGTGTTTGAATTTAAAGTTCATGTTACTTAACCATGATTAATCAACATGTATTTTACTTAATTTAATTATATAACCATGATAAAAAAATATTAGTTTAGTGTATACACCAGGTGCATGTAAGTTTTTTACCGAAATAATAACGGGCCACGTACGTCAAAAAGTCTACCCATACTTTTAATGAGTTTGAATATGTTAGAAACACAAGGAATATGGAATGTGAGTCTATGAGTAACATTCTTCTAATCTAATTTTCTTTTTCCACGTCCATTGATCTTAATTGAAATTCTAAATCAATTACAAATCGGTAGAACTCAATGAAGCATATTGGGTGGGTGGGGGTTGATTCTGTTTATTAGTTAAATTGTTTTTTATGTTCATTTTGATAGCAATGTGACTTTAATTAGGTCAACATACTGCGGCCGAAGATCGATATTCATATTTGTTGGCGAGTTCGTTGAATAAAATCTTCCCCACGATTTTCACAAAATCTAACGGTCAGAGTTTGTTAGATATATAATGGATCAAAAGTGTTCACTTTTGGTAATTATGAAGGATCAAAACAGCTCAGAAATACATTTAAGGAGCCTTTTTTAATCTACCCCAAATAAAAGGGGTCACTTTTTTCAATTTCTTTTAGATTCATTAAAAATAAATAAATATACACAAAGGAGCTAAAATCAAAATAAAAGAGGGAGATAATGGTACTACATTGTGAAAAATATTTAAAGTAGATTTTTTGGAAGAATGAATATCATAGTTTTCTAGTTAAAATTTTTAGAATACTCTTGTGAATTAATATTACAGTTTTATAGTAAAGCCTTTAGAATACTCTAGCATAATATTTAGGATAATTATTATCTTAGGAAAATATCTAGATTATTCTTAGATAGCTAGAAGATAAAGTTTGCTAGAATATTCTTGTAGATGTATCTAGAAGAATATCTAGAATCATCCATAGACTAGTATAAATAGGAAAGTGTCTTATACATTTGTAACAATCCAAAAAAAAAAAATCCAATCCAAAGCAAATAAAGTAGTCTTCTCCTATACCTAAGCTCTCTTATTCAATATCTTCCTTCTACTTTTATAACTTCCTCTTTTTTAGTTGAATCTTCCAATCTTAGTTAACGATCTTGAGCTAGCAGAAGGCCTCTCCAACTACACATTTCTTCTGCTATTCTCTACATATATATATATAATTGATATAAGAGAGAGAAATTTATCTTTAATTTACTCACTCATTCGAACAAGCTTAACCAAATAAAACTAAAACCTTCTATTGATAATTACACAAATGATGTATTATGCATATTACTACGTAAAAATAACATAAATCCCAACCTTATTAGAATTATTTACACACTCTCCCATTTTCTTAATTACTTTACTCTCTCTCCCGATTCATATACATAATAAGACCGACATATGCATAGAAACTTTTGTATATGATAAGGCCGACATATGCATAACAAGGCCGATTCATAGACATAACAAGTATGACAAAGCCGACATATACATAACAAGGCCGACATATACATAACAAAGTTGATTCATATACATAACAAGCCGACATATACATAGAAAGTTGTGTATATGTATTTTAGAGAAAAATGGTATTTTTGTAATATGTTTGGAGATGGAATTTTTTGTAATAAGTGAAATTTAAGTTGTGAATTTGTGTAATTTTTTAGTATTACTATTAGATATTTAGTCTTGAATCTTTTGGGACTAATAAAGCAATGACTTCAATGGTTTTAACATAAAGCTGGCCCTCTATCACCCTATTTAATTGAAATTTCTTGAAGTTGAATTAAAACCATCAAGACCTATATGCACTCCGAGATTTAATTAATTAATCATCAAAGTCATTCGAATAAGATAAGAATATAAACTGTTACCATCCTATTCAAATTTCTTGAAGTTGAATCAAGACCCAACACCACCTATGCAGGAGACGTGACTAGATAATGTAACCTGAGATTAAGAATAATAATTTGGGATTTCCCATCTGAAGAAGTTGTTAATTTTTTAATTCTCTTTTGGTATAAAGTAGACTTGACAAGTTTAGTATGAGAAGAAATAATTTTCTAACATGATGATGATTGTATCTTCCTTGTAAACATATCTAAGAATCTTTGAATGTCAAGCTTGGTTTACTACTCATCATCAATATATGTAAATTTTATCACAACAATCCAAAACTGTTGCCGCACCCGTGTCACATTCTCCAATATGCACTACTTTTGGAGTTTCCAACACGGCATGGACATTTTTGAAGAGTCGAGCAACACAGCACATAACAGAAATAATGTAAGGGCAGCCATAGCCCATAGGTCAAATGATACTTAGCACAAGTTGCATTAATGGATCCTGCATACTGAAATGGACCGAACAATGCATTTCAATCAGATGATTTTACAGAGGGTTGGCTCCTTGTCATCCACATGAAGAAAGAGTAAAGTTTGCCTTTCTGTCATTATTAAGAGTATCAAGCATTCATTTAAGTACTACTACTTTGACAATGACGTTCGAGTCAAGAAAATTGGATTAAACGTAAGGGTGTGTATGTTACTTTCTTGTATTCGGTATGTAAGCAAAAAATAACATCCTAAAAGCATATATATATAATCATGACAAAATACTAAGAGGGGAGTAGGGCTGTGGGAATGAGGCTATGGAGGTGGGTGAAGATGAGGTATGTTGGAGCTTGGGGACGACGTAATTAGTGTAGAATGCCACTTGTGAAATTTGCTTTCCCTACTACTGTGGAAATCATTTTCCTTATTTTCAAGGAGCTTGTTTTTCTAGAAAAAAGCTTTCCAAAAATTTTGACCAACGAACGTAGGAAAATTGGAAAACATCTACAAATGTTTTCATCCACACCGAACACACCTGAAAAAGCAACACCAGAAGCTGCATAGGAAATCAAACATTGAATCCAATGTTACACACATGTATACTCTTGTGTTCTGTTTCCTTTTGCGAATAAAAATTTCATCACTATTAACTTCAATGGAAGAAGCTGCACTAGTTTTTATATTTGTAGGACTACATACAGTAAACAACTGAAGTAATCATGTTGCAATATGTTGATTCCCCTCAACTATAGAACCTATGCTACCTCTATTAATAAAGAGGAGCAACAAAAACTGGTATAGTCTTGCATACTTTTGCAGTAGTTAGAAGAAACTAACTGATGCTGATCTCTTGCGAACTGGTGCTTTAGAGCGAGATCCTTTCAAAACTTCTGCATATTTCGCCAGCTCAGATTTCTGGACATTTTCTGGGTCATGGGTATTTCTTTTTTCTTGAGACGATTCAGCGAGATTGCTTGAGATATAATCTAATGAGCCCACATCACTATATCTCCTCTTATGCGCCAAAGAGTTTTTTCTTTCTCCTTTATCGCACCTAGAACCTTGATAAAATGAATGGAAATCCACAGTTTGTTTGGATGAACCCTGAGATGGAGTTCTTGATCTGCTTTGGCGCCTACTAGCTCCAGTATCTGTGACAGCCGTATCTGAATTGTACGCGGAAGAATAACTCGAGCGTCTTACTGCATCATCTTCTGTACTGTGAACCAATTCCGGAGGACTTTGACTATGATGATGGTTTTTTCCCCTAATTAATTTCATAAGCTTACCAAAGAATTGGCGTTTGTTTGAAGCGTCAGACTTATGGCCTGAAGAATGATCAATAGAAGTATCATATAACTCACCCGAGTCCGTAAGATGGGATGGTTGGGAAGATAACCAGTCAGAATCAATATCCAAATCATGGATCCCTCTATCCCCTTGGCCTTCTTTATCTGCATATTCAAGAATTAGTTGCTTGGCTTTGTTCTCAGACTTGGGGCTTAACGTTTTACTGAGATCCCTTGCGGTTGTTTTGCCTGGGACAGGCTGATAGTTCCTCAGCTCATACCGCAGGCAAGCATTTACCCATCGAAGATAGACTAGTTCCTCAGCATCACTGAAGCGACCTGCTTGAAGCTGCTCGACTTCCTTTACTAAATCTTCATTTTGCTCTACTAAATCTTCATTTTGCTTTCTCAGTTCTTTCAGTACTTCTGTCTGTGTGAGAAAATAGGTCAACACAAACACGTGAAACAAAACAAAGTTGAAAACAGAAGTTGACGAATAGAAGACTTACTTCATCATTCCCCAGAGCAGTAATGGCAATCATCTGAACAGATTCCAGTTTACCAGCCAGTGTCGAGTTTTCTGCTTTTAACCTTTGGTTAGATTTCCTCAACTCATTAGCCTCAATTGACAAGTCATTCAGTTTTTGGAGCTTTAACTGAACATCTGATTCAGTTTCAACTGGATTCTTCTCCTTGTCCTCCAGCTTCAGAACTCTTTCTTTAAGGGATAAAAGCTGTTCCTTGTTGCGATCAGCACCCAACCTGCGCTTCTCTTTTAGCTGCTTTATTTTCAATTTTGCAGCTTCAAGTTCTAAGACAACACGTGCAGATTCAGCCACTTGAGCCTCCAATCTCATCTTCTCTGCCTTCAAAGACTCGATCTTTAGACCCAAATGCTTGGCTTCCACATTGTTTATCCTTAGGCGATTTTGAAGCTCCGCGATGGCCTTTACTTGCTCCCTGTGGCCATAATACTCGAGCAGTTGGATCTCACGAGTTCTCTCCCTTTCTTTAAGAGTTTTAACAATATTATTCAGGTTCTCTATCTCTTGCTCACGGACATCTCTTCCGACAATTTTGTTTTCCTTAGATGAATCTGCATCCTGCAGTGGCGTTTCAACATCCTTACATGGTGAAAAACTAGCCTTTGGAGACGAACCGAAGTCCTTTACAAGTTCATTGAACTCTGGCAGAAGAAGATCATCTCTATCTTCATCAGACCTACAATTTGCAGATAGACCATTTATAGAACTCTCAATAATGCTTTTTGGTACAGGGACGTTCTCCTGCAATAAAATCACAGAAGTAATTAGCTCACAAGCAGGACAGCCGATCAACAATCTGTTAATACGGAAGCATTCAAGAGTTTTCCTCCCATCACAACATCTATTTTGGTCAATTCACAACTATGCATATCCAAAGCATAATTAGAGCGAAAATGAGATGGGAAGAAACAACACAAGGAAAAAAAAATCATCCTTACGAGCAATTAAACAATTCAAAGTTAAAAGAACCAACCATGAGCATTACATTCACAAGTGTTTTCTTCTACCATATATAAAACAAATGAAAATCAGATGCAACTAGATAGTAGGAGTTATATTGCAATGGCCCAAACTCAACTAAGACAAATCATAACGGCTGAAAAATGTGATCATGCTTGAAACTTATAGGAATATACCAATAACAACAACAAGAAAAACAACATATGCAGTGTTGTCTAGGAAGGGTAGATACACAAACCTTACCTCTACTGTATAGGAAGCTCTACCAACTATAATTAATCATTTCCAGTTTCTAATTTAACACCTATCAAAGCAATCTATTTCAAACTACATATACATATATATATATATATATATATATATATATATATATATATATATAAAAAGAAAAAAAAAAAAATCAATCAAAGAGTTGTTCTTTCAATTCCCAACAATATTTTAGCTTAAAACCTAAAAATTAGGTAACAAGTAAAAATCAAGAACATCAAAACAAGAATCACAAGTCTTATAAAATGAACTTACAAATCTCCATGGAAATTCGGAAACTGAATTCCCGGAGGCAGGTTTTGTCTGATCATCATTTTGCAGCTCTCCTTTTTTACCACCTGTAACTCAACCCAAAAAAATAAAATGGAATTTAGAAACAAAAATTAGGAAAAGAAGAATTAACCTGAATAGCCTTCCACACTGATTAAACTAACAATAGCAGAAGGAGGATGTATAATATATTTGTGATCACTGTATATATGCTAAGTAAACAGTAAATCTGCCGGGCTATTTGTGCGAAGATCCCAACAAGCAACAAAGGAGGAGAAAACAACGGAACAAAAAAGGTCCCATTTTTGTATATTACGAAGTTGAGGGGTTAACCTGAGTTGGAGGGCTTGATTTTTCTGGTTCTGAAAAAGGTAAAGAGAATTCCACCAAGTGAGATAGCTAAAGCAACCCCAAATTTGAAGATTACAGGCCTTATATCCCTATTGTTTCTCACCATCCTCTGCTAACAGTAAATGCAAAATCCAAGAATTTTCTCTCTTCTTCATCAGCCATCTATAATCCCCCCAAAATCACAAAAGAAAAACAAATCAAAAGGGAACAAGCAAGATCCCTTGTTAAAGAGTTGAATTTGGTTGGACCTTTGTAAAAAAAGATGAGGAATCTTTGCAAAACAGTAGTGTACAGTACAAGTAGTTGAAGAATCAAAAGGGGGGGGAATCGAGTGAATTTGATGTGGGATTTGTTTTGTTCTGTTACAGTTTGTGTTTGAGTTTGTCTGACTCAAGTACACGCAAACTGCAAATGGACGGACAACTTTCAAATTTCATTTACAAAATATTCTATTCTTTGTTATGCTGTTTTTATTCATAGTAAAATTTCTTTACCTCAAAAAAGTTTTAAAGTATAAAAATTTTGCTTTAGTATACAGCTTTCTGCTTCAAAAGTGAAACGTTTGAATGCAAATTAGAATTAATCAAGCTTTAAAATAAGCTTGAGGAAAAAAAACGTACTAGGCTACCAGCACTAAAACACTATGTTGTTTGGATTAATGTTGTTCGAACTCTACAAAAATGTCATTGAATGCATGTCGAATATTCTTAAAGGATCTAATACAGGTGTGACTGCATTTTTGGAGAATCCAAATAACTTAGGCTTGGATTCTACAAAAATATTATCTGGTGCATGTCGAATTTTTAAAAAATAATATGTTTTCAAAAAATCTAATATAAATACGATAATATTTTTATAAAATTCAAACAACTTAGTTAAAACATGTCACTTAAATAAATGACAATGAATTAAAACTAAGTCCAAACAACTTAGCTGAAACATGTCAATGAGGCAATGAAGTAGAACCAATCTGCTCCCGATTCGTCTTTTGTTGTCTTTTTCATCGAACCATGAATATATACAAAAATTAAGTTGTCTTAAGTCAGGTGGAGTACAATTAGCATTGTGCCGTCAGCTTCTTGACTTTATGCATTTGATTGACTTTCATATAGACTCGAAATTATTGTTATTATACGTACCTTATGTTTCCATCACAATTTGGATCCAACTCTTTATACTTGGAGTTCTTGAGTAGGGTAGGAGATTATTAATTAGATGCTTTAAATCCACAAATGAATTTTTCATATCTTTTATGCTTAGTTGGCGTTTGACTATAAATATTTAAATATTTAAGAAAAGTTAGATTTACATGAAATTTGTATTGAAGTTTCAAAATTTGTTTGATTATAATTTTTGGAACATATTTCACTATTTTTCCTTTTTAAGAAAAAAAAAACACGAATTATTAACACACTCATAAGGTGGTCATAGAATTATTCTTTTATATTGAATTAGATAATACATTATTCTAAAATTACAACACGATATTTTAATAAAAAATATTAATAACACAATTATTGGCTACTACAACTCATCAAATTATAATTAGTTACAATCGTCCATTAGTGACAACAATAAACACTAATAATGGTAGTAACTAGTTATTCTTTAATCTTTCTGCACTCTAGGAACAATTTTTTTATGACGAGCATGTATTTTCAGATAAGATAATTTAAAAGATAGATAGAAATTAATTTGAGTCATAAATAGATGAACCTTTTTATAAAATATAAAAGTTTGGGATGAAATTTTCTTAAAAAAAAATCAACACCTATAGTTTGACCCAAAAATATGGTTTAGAAGATTTTGGGATCTTTTGGATTGATGTTCAATGTATCACAAAAACTAAACAAAGTCTATAGCTAGATAACTTTTGCCAAAAAAGTTTAAATAAAATATTTTCAAAATCTATAGTCAAACAGATCTTTAGTTTGTAAATACTATTTAGAAGGAAAATTAAGTGAAATATGTGAAGGTCAGTTAGTGAAATTGATCACTATAGAAGGAGAGATTTGCACAAATATTATTTGATATCGTTGTTTATACATATTCTTCGATTTAAGAAAGTCTTGCAAATATAACTTTGGCTTGACATATATAATGGGTAAATTATGTTTGTTTTTGTTTAATTTATTCACAAGTTTCGTTGTCAATTATAACCTAATATTATTTTTATTTTGTCTATTTTTGTTAAATTATTTATAAGACTTATAAGATAGATATATCTTGTTTTTATTTTTCATTTTTTCAGAAATTTTTCCGGTCAACCACAACTTATTAAACTATATCAAATTAAGAAATCATGTGTACTGTACTTAATGCATGTTAGGATCTATTTATGTGATACAATCATAGCGAGACGTTATGAAAAATATACCTGATTTAGAAGACATCACACTGAAAAATAAAAACGTCAGTTGCACCTTCTTGTCCTAATTTTAGGTTGCCGCAATCGGTTAATGATGAAAAAGGTACAAAAAAACATGTATAAACCCTAATGGATGAGGCGAAGGATCGATTTATAGAAGTTGTGACTTAATCTTGTACGTTCATCAAGTTATTATCCAATGGACTAGACTTACTCTTCATCAAATATCAGTTATGGGCTCTATATTGAATGGGCCACACATAAAAAATAATAAAATTTTAACATATCTCCCACGTTGTTCGATGACCACATAACACTGATGTTTAATTACATAAATATTAATTGCTCATAATGTAAATTTCTTGTATAACAACGTTCATCATAGATATCAAATATGACAAATTATTAAAGTAAGTTATGACAATTATATATTTATGTTACGTACTCCCTTTTATACACTACGACATTAACAAATTACCGCGAAGCTTGCTTGAATTTATATATTGACTTATTCAATACACACACAATTTGAATTTTTTTCTTTTAATTATAAAATACTCTGATTACTCCATATAAACTTCTTTCTTAATGTCTCCATTGAAAAAGATAGGTTTTACATTCATTTGATATAACTCAAAATCCTAATGACCCACCAAAGCCACGATAATTTTTAGTGTGATTGTTATTGATTTCAATGAAAATCTCTTTCCAATCAATGCATTTATTTTGAGTATAATTCTTGACAGTGGCTCTGACTTTATATCGTTTGATATTTCATTGATTTTAAAGACTTATCTACGTCCTATTCTTTTAGAACTTCTTGACAATTCAACAAGATTTTAGACTTTATTGTATATACGAATTTTTTAACTTTTCTATCATAACATCAACTCATTCATTAGACTCAATACTTTTCTATGACTTGGGGAATGAAATAAGATCTTTATTAGATGCAATATCCAACCCCGATTCTTGTGAATAAAAGATATAATCATTTGAAATAGTTTATTCGTTTTTATCTTTGAGATCATTTCTAATGAAATTTTTCTTATGATTTATTTGTGTTAGGTACTTGTGAGTTAATTTCTTCTTAACGTATTTTATTTAAAAATTGTTCAACATTGTTTAAGTGTTCTTCGATAACAAGAATAATATTTGCTATTGATGTTGATGTAAGTGCATTCATATGTAATGAAATATTTATCTTTATCTAATTTATTTTCATACTTTGTCATTTAATACTTCCACTAACTTTATGATCTTCAATGGATCTTGCATTATTTATTTCAACAATTTTTAAAGTATGACTTGAACAGTAAAATCTATCTCTGAATAATAGATTAGCTAATCACGGGCCGGTTAAAACCGGCCCGGTTTGACTCTGCTCGGTAAGCCCAAGGGATTTAGGGATCCGGGTCCCAGTTCGTTTGGGTTTTTTATTTGGGCCCGGTTAATCCAGCCCGAACCCAACCCGATTTTGGGCCCGCCGGTTAACCGGTCCGGCCCGGTTAAGTTTTTTTTGTTTTTTTTTTCAGAATTTCACAAACTGAAATAAAAAACTTAGTTTTAATACATTATTAATTTATCATCAAGTATTATTAATTTATTATATTAAGTAGCATATGTTTTATACTTTTATTTAAAGTAGTGTATATATTGAATGGTATATATATATATATGTGTGTGTGTGTATCTTCTAAATCTAAAGTAGTATATATTTAACATATACATGTGTATATGTTTTATAACTTAGTATATAACTATATAACTATAACTATAACTATAACTATAACTATATATATATATATATTGTGGTGTATATATATATTGTAGTATATGTTTTATTTAAAGTAATATATATATTGAATGGTATATATATATATATATGTGTGTGTGTGTGCGCGCGCGCATATATCTACTAAAGTAGTGTATATTTAACGTATAGATGTGTATATGTTTTATAAATTAGTATATAACTCTCTCTCTCTCTCTCTCTCTCTATATATATATATATATATATTGTAGTGTATGTTTTATTTAATGTAGTGAATATATTGAATGGTATATATATATGTGTGTATATATCTTCTATAGATGAGTATATTTAATGTATACGTTATGTATATAGTTTATAAATTAGTATATAACTATATATATATAAATATTGTAGTGTATATTTATGTATTGTAGTATATATTTTATTTAAAGTAGTACATATATATTGAATGGTGTGTATATATCTTCTATAGACGTATATATTAAACGTATCCAAGTGTATATGTTTTACAAATTAGTATATAACTATATATACATATACATATTGTAGTATATATATATATATATATTATAATATATATTATAATATATATTTTATTTAAAGTAGTACATATATTTTGAATGGTGCGTATATATGTGTATATATCTTATATAGACGTATACATTTAACGTATACAATGTGTATATGTTTTATAAATTAGTATATAACTATATATATATATATATATACATATTGTAGTATATATATATGTATTGTAGTATATATATTTTTTAAAGTAGTACATATATATTGAATGGTGTGTATATATGTGTATATATCTTCTATAGACGTATATATTTAACATATACAAGTGTATATGTTTTACAAATTAGTATATAACTATATATATATACATATTGTAGTATATATATATGTATATTGTAGTATATATTTTATTTAAAATAGTACATATATATTGAATGGTGTGTATATCTGTGTATATATCTTCTACGGATGTATATATTTAATGTATACAAGTGTATATGTTTTACAAATTAGTATATAACTATATATATATACATATTGTAGTATATGTATATATGTATATTGTAGTATATATTTTATTTAAAATAGTACATATTTATTGAATGGTGTGTATATATGTGTATATATCTTCTACAGATGTATATATTTAATGTATACAAGTGTATATGTTTTACAAATTAGTATATAATTATATATATATATATACATATTGTAGTATATATATATGTATATTGTAGTATATATTTTATTTAAAGTAGTACATATATATTGAATGTTGTGTATATATGTGTATATATCTTCTCTAGACGTATATATTTAACGTATACAAGTGTATATGTTTTACAAATTAGTATGTAACTATATATATATATACATACTGTAGTATGTATATATATATATATATGTATATTGTAGTATATATTTTATTTAACGTATGACATATATATTGAATGGTGCGTATATATGTGTATATATCTTATATAGATGTATATATTTAACGTATACAAGTGTATATGTTTTATAAATTAGTATAATATAACTATCTATGTATTGTAATCCATGTATATTGTAGTATATATTTTATTTTAAGTAGTACATATACATTGATTGGTGTGTATATATGTGTATATATCTTATATAGATGTATATATTTAACGTATACAAGTGTATATATTTTATAAATTAGTATAATATAACCATCTATACATTGTAATACATATATATGTATATTGTAGTATATATTTTATTTAAAGTAGTACATACATATTGAATAGTGTGTGTATATGTGTATATATCTTCTATAGACGTATATATTTAACATATACAAGTGTATATGTTTTATAAATTAGTATATAACTATATATATATATATATATATATATATATATATATACATACATAGTATATACATATATATTGTAGTATATATTTTATTTAAAGTAGTACCTATATATTGATTTAAAATGATTTAAAATGAATTTCTAGTTTAAATTTAAAACTTACTTTTAATATATTATTAATTAACTATCATATATATATATATATTGTTGTATATACTTTATTTAAAGTAGTACATATATATTGAATGGTGCGAATATATGTGTTTCTAGCTTCTATAGACTTATATCTTTAACTTATACAAGTGTATATGTTTTATAAATTAGTATATAAGTATATATATATATATAGTAGTATATATATATATATATATATATATATATATATATATATATATTGTAGTATATACTTTATTTAAAGTAGTACATATTATTGAATGGTGCATATATATATATATAGTAGTATATATATATATTGTAGTATATACTTTATTTAAAGTAGTACATATTATTGAATGGTGCGTATATATGTGTATATATCTTCTATAGACGTATATCTTTAACGTATACAAGTGTATATGTTCTATAAATTAGTATGTAACTATATATATATATATACATATTGTTGTATATATATATGTATATTGTAGTATATATTTTATTTAAAGTAGCACATATATAATGAATGGTGCGTATATATGTGTATATATCTTCTAAAGTAGTATATATTTAACGTATACAAGTGTATATTTTTTATAAATTAGTATGTAAGTATATATATATATATATATATATATATATATTGTAGTATATACTTTATTTAAAGTAGTACATATATATTGAATGGTGCGTATATATGTGTATATATCTTCTATAGACGTATATCTTTAACGTATACAAGTGTATATGTTTTATAAATTAGCATGTAACTATATATATATACATATTGTTGTATATATATGTATATTGTAGTATATATTTTATTTAAAGTAGTACATATATATTGAATGGTGCATATATATGTGTATATATCTCTAAAGTAGTATATATTTAACGTATACATGTGTATATGTTTTATAAATTAGTATATAACTATGTATGTATATATATATATATATATATATATATATATATATATATATATATATATATATTGTAGTATATGTTTTATTTAAAGTAGACAAGTAGTACATAAATATTGAATGGTGCGTATATATGTGTATATATCTTCTATAAGCGTATATATTTAACGTATAAATGTGTATATGTTTTATAAATTAGTATATATATATATATATATATATATATTGAAGTGTATATTTATTATACTATTATAGTATATGTTTTATTTAAAGTAGTACGTATAGTCATATATAATTATATATTGAATGGTACGTATATATGTGTAATTGTTTATATATATTTTTAAAAATATATATTGTATATTGGAGTGTATATAGTGTATATAATTGTAGTGTATATAGTGTATATTGGATTTTTTATTTTTCTTTTAAACGGGTTTGACCGGATTTTGGTGGATTTGACCGGGTTGGGTTAAGTGGGCCGGGTTAGGGTGGGTTTTAATTTTTTTTACTGTTGGGCCCGGCCCGGCTAGCGCCAAAACCGGCCCTCAACCCGGTTAAAATAAAAGGGCCGATTTCAGGTTGGCCCGTCCCGTCCCGTCCCGTTTGACACCCATATCACGTACTGCTTGAGTACCTAATTTTCTTGCATATAATTTATAAATTTTAGCTTTCGTTGGGCAAATCCAAACATGCGGTTGCATTATGTTAGATTTTCTTTTAGTCCACAATTCAGAAAAGATTTTTGAAATTATCATACTTGAAACATTACTTAATAAATCTATAGTTGTTTTTAAGAGCAGACATTCATAAGCATTTAGGTAATAAAAAATTATTCATCAGATATTCGAAATCATATACATAAGAATTTAATTATGCTTTTCTGCGACACCATTTTATTGAAGAATTCCTGACATAGTATATTGTACACATGCCATCCTTCTCGAGGAACTAATGGACTTATACATTAATTCTATTTTTTTAAAATAATATTCACCACATATTCCCTTCTCTATCTAATTTCCTTTCAACCTTATTACGTCTACCTTGAAAGAGTTTATTGCTTGAGAATTTTCTTTCAGCAAACGATATATCTATAATGCGAAAAAATATTGTTAAAAATGATAGAATACTGCAAAATATTTGTGTGTAATTTTAAGAAGTTGGGTGTTTCTTGCAACACCTTTCTTACTATGCTTGATTTGCCTTTCCTTATACAATCAAAACATATAAAGATCAGTAAAATTCTGATTCAAGAGAATCTCATTCTTTCTTCACTAATCTTTCTTTGTATATATATGTATATCATACATGTATGTCGATAATTATTAATGTCTCTAGTGAAAAAAAAATGTTAAATGCTAATGTTTTTAGATATACACAAATATATGTATCTTGTATATCTATCATAAAAAGTATAATATTGTTATGTTTTATGATTTTGTAGAAGTACCACTATAAAATGGGTGGCCAAAATCTTTACATTAGGTTATATTTTCTATTAAAAAGGATAAAAATTACATAATACTACAACCTAACTTATCATAACTATCTAAAATTTCAACTCGTTTAAATAATTACATAATTTTTTTATTTTACTTAAAAATTCGAATACATCACAGAAAAATGTGATGTATTCATGTAAAATTATGTGAATATCTAGAAAAATGTAACGTATTTGTGTAAAATTTGTATTGAATAATGAATTCGAAAGAATGTGATATATTCGTGTAGAATGTTGTGTATCAAAAGAATGTAATGTATTCGTGTAAAATTAAGTGATGTACCGGAGAATGTGATATATTCGTGTGGACTAAATTAAATTTTTTTAATAATATTAAAAGAGTTGATATTTATGTTGTTTTTACTTTAAAAAATAAGGACAAAATATAGAAGATGGTTTACAAGGCATTAATGGAAGCTTTAACCCATTGCCAAAAAGCCCAGGCTAGTAAAGCTCAGTTGGATAATCATCAAAGAATGGAAAGAAAAAAACATAAATAGCCATTTTTATGAGAATAATTACATATACATAATCACATCTATATTTATATCTATAATCTATATTTATAATCTATAATCTATAATATATTAAAAGTGTGAAAACCCTTAGAAGAGTGATTTGAACTTTTTGCCTTCATTAAAAGGTTCCGCAATAGACAAAATCGTATTTTCCTTTTTTCCTCTAATTATTATTTTATTAAATTAAGAAGTCCTAAAATACATAGGAAGAACGTTGATAAAATAAATATATGAAAAAAAATAAAAAGTCCTATAATATAAAATACATAAAATATAAACATGCTACAAAGCGTACTATGACTCTTTATTATTTCCATATATTTAGGACTCTTTATTGAAGACATAAGATCTTTGAAAAGGATTCCATATATTTAGGTCTCTTTATTGAAGACATAAGATCTTGTGAGTCCTCGAATCCTTGTGATGCCAAATAAGATCATGCTACAATTTTGCAAATGCATATATGTGATGCCTCCGTCTTCGGTGAGAATTTGTTCTATTTCTAACAAAAGTCAAATACCAAGGTATTGATAATGTAGTTCAATTTTATTTTCGTTTATTCTTTAGAGTATATTTTCATGAATCAATATCAAAATAATTTTGATTTGTGATATTAATAGTGAAGTTTTATTCATCTTATTTATTTTTGTTCCTTATTTGTTAATGTGATGGTGAAAACGCTTTTTAATGTGATGTTGCTCTTTAGGTATACTTTTTATCTTTAATTTTTACATTATTTTGTTTGTAAAAGTTCTATGAATCTTAATCTTAATAAATAAGACTCCAAAATAAAAGGCCTACACTTGATAGAGAGGACAACGTGAAGGAGAATGGTGGCAGCGGATCGAACAACGTGAAGAAGAATAGTGGCATAAAAAAAAATCCTTAACCCGTTGAAATTAATTTAGGATTAGCGGTATAATTGGATTAGTTTGTAGAGTTAATTCTTAGACTAACTAAATTTATGACTTTATATATTAAAGCCATTCACATTACTGACACTTTAGGTTTAGGACTATATATTCTATCGAAACTGTTGTGGGGTACAAAGGTAATATTTTTTGTAATTTTTGTTATGTTACTATCGATTATTGTTTGCTTAATTCAGGTAATAGATGACTGTTTGATCAGCCTTTGATAATTTTTTGTGTAAAAGTTAAGTTTAATCATATTATATATATTTTTTAATTATTATTTATTTATTATTATAATATTTTAAGTGTCCATACACATGAAAATTTTGATTATTTTCTGCAGCTTTTAGTTTTCTTGATTGCTTTTCTTCTCCAATGATTCAATTTTATGCCAATTGACAAATTAATCCGTTTATATCAACATCATATGTAGATGTAATACTTTTTTCTTTTTAGCTAATGTAAATGTTATACAATGTTAACAAGAATTAATGACAAAGTTGATATAAAATAAAATTAACAACAAAAGTTAAATAAAACTTCATATGTTATTTCATTCTTTGTTTTTGTCTCTATAAATAGCATTTGATTTATTTTTTCTTCTTAGATTTTGATTCCCATTATTAAGTCACTACAAAGCCAAGAATTCAAGATTCCAAATTATTTAATGATCAATGATATGAATTTTACTGATACTCACTATATATTGTTTGGTGACTGCAAGCTCGATATTCTTGGCAATTCGTAATTTACTCTTAACTATAGTTATCTCTCAATATATTTTTCTCCTCTACCAATTTTTCTGTATATTGTTATCTAAAGTATTAGGTTGTGAAGTTTGAATGAATTGAAGACATAATGACGTGTAATTTTTTTCTGCAATGCGTTTGAAAAATTATTTGCATTTTTCTTGCAGGTGAAAGTAACTTGCATATTTTATAACTTTATTGGTTGGATGATCCACTTGATTTGTTGTTGTTGTTTTTATATTGATAGGATGATCCTACCTATTATGCAAGCACACAACTTAAGATTTCAAGCAATAAAGGGTTGTCGGAGCTAAAGTATGATTACCATCAATTTAACTTCTTCTGGGAGAGAGTCTTTAAAAAAGTACACTGATTAGTTGTGATAACTGGACCTGAATGTGGTAACAAATCTATTTTTATTTGACAGAAAAAATCTTATAGTATAACTTTATATTGTCTTATAAGATTTTTTGTATTTATATAATTTGTTAATTTGTTTCCACAAACATTATCTAAATATTAAAAGACTTGAGGTTTCAAAATTGGAGAAGCAAAAATTGATTGTTTCTTCATTATTATGTGACTACTAGATGGAAGAGTGCAAAAGAAGTTCACGAGCTTGACTTGGCCGAAACACTTTCAAAATTTTATTGCAATTTAAATTTTCCTGTGTTTAAATTAATATACATGTATTTCGGTTGTCTAATTTCTACTTTTTTATAGAATTGGGTAAGAGCTGAAAGCAGTCCTAATGTGTAGAAGTTAAACGATAAAAAATTCAATCAAAATTTTTAAAGATCGATATACTTTTTATATCTTAAGTGATTTTATAAAATTAAACTCTCTAAATTAAAATACATGATACACGCGTGAGACACGTACGCCTAAACTAGTTAATAGAATATCAATAATGACACATAAAATATTTATTGATATAGCAATTTTATATACAATGAATACGTGCCTGAATTTTGGCAGCTAATCAGCCACCCAAATACATCATGCCATTTTATTTCTGTTTTTTTTTTTAGGCAAAACCACTTATCTTTCATACAAATTACATCCCTCTGTCTACTATGTTCAACAAAATCCTTTACCCTTTAGATAAAAAAATTTAGATCATGAAGATGTATTCCAAAATTTATTATTCATTTCATAAATTTATTCATAAATATTTATTCCATAAATTTCAAATATTTTTTTATGTAAGCTGTTTGAAGGATTCATACATTGTATATTATTTCAGTATATTGTCATTATACTCATTATATTACTAATACAATTGTTATACTCACCATATTACTTATATAATTATATTATACTCACAATATTATTGATATAATTTATATTATTACACTCATAATATTATTGGTATACTTATCATATTCATGAATCATGATATTACTGATATATACTCATATTATTGTAATCTTTTAAAACCTTTCCTCTTCTTCTTTCAGTTTCCACAAAAATATCTTTTTTTTTCATATCAATAGCAAAAGTAGGGAGTAAGATACTTAGTTTAGGGAGAAATGATTGTGAAGCTGGGAGGGATAAAAATATTGATCTGGTTAAGGATATTTTAAATACGTGTATTTAATAGAGAGGGGTTTGGTATTTTATTTATGAGTTGAAATGAATCCCTTAATTTAAGGCAATAGGATAGTTTATTGTTGCATTAAATTAGAAATTATAGTTATCTTTCTATATTCTAAGAAATGGCAACATATGTAAAAGAAAACTTATATACTATCATTTACTAGTTAAGTTAGTTAAGTCTTTAGAATGGTCGTAATCTAAAAATTTATGTATATTAATAGAGAGAGAGTAAAGTAATTAAAAAAGTGGAAGAGAGTGTAATTACTTCCAAAAGGGTTGATATTTATGTTATCTATACTTACGTAATTTTCCCAAAGTCTCAAAGGCCCAATGTGAGAACATGCAGATAGAAGCCCATGAAATGAAAGAAGCCCAATCCTCATCCGCTATTTTCTCATTCCAAAATATTCCAGACCCAAATGCTTGGCCCCTGCTGGGCACTTTCTCCACAATGGCACGTTATAGTTACGGAAAAGGGTTAAAAATAGGAAAATTTATATATATACATAAGGTAACTTTACCTTATTACATAAAATTTCATATTGAAAAAGTAATTACATAAATTCCAAACTAATTACTGAAATCCCCTATTTTTTTTACTTTCTCTCTCATCCCCTCATACATACAAAAATAATATTTTTTGCTCCATATTTTGTGCACCGTTTTTTGCTCTATATTTTGTTCCTTTATTTATGCCTAGAATCAAGCTAATCTGATCTGGAAAGTTTCAAATCAAGCCATCTTTTGCTTCTTTTTTTCCAGCTTTTTCAAATAAAAAATTGTTTCAATTTTTTCTGTAATCCAATTGTATACAACAAAGACATCAAAATAAGTCGATATCGCTAAATCGGCTTGCTCTTCTGCTAATTTAGAGAGGAAATAAGACGACGACGAAGAAGTTGATGTTGATGGTGGGTGTTTTGCTGCGGCGGCGAATTTGGTTTGAGAGAGGAGGTGAGCACCCTGTACGAAGTGCTTCTTGTATTGGATGTTGGAACGATTGCTGAAACGGAGATTGGAGAGGGATTTTTGAGGGATATTTTACATGAAAAGGAACATGAATATTGAATACCATTTAATTTGTGAATGTATGCAGATTGTATAATGTCACATTATACATTATGATATTGGGCATACCTTTTACTTTGTGAATGTCTACATATTGAATACCATTTACTTTGTGAATGTATGATGATTGTATAAAGTCACGTTATATATTCTGATTATTTATACATTCTGATATTGTGTATATCTTTTACTTTGTGTATGTCTGCAGATTGTGTGTGATTGTATAATGTCACATTATACATTCTGATTATTTATACATTATGATATTGTGCATATCTTTTATTTTGTGAATGTATGATGATTGTATAATGTCTGCATATTGAATACCTTATACTTTTTGAATGTTTGCTATTTGTATAAGGTAAAATTATACATTATGACAAGCTTATAGGTCAGACATGTTGAAAGTTAATTCTTAATATGTATTGTATGATATTATACATTTCTTCGTACTATTATTTAAATGTATAATATGTCCACATACATGTGCAAATATTGTATAATGTCATTTTTATACGTATCAGTTTGCTGCAACCTTTTTTCTCTATGAATTTGAGTTTGTTTATTTTTAAGGGCATAAAATACCGTATTGACAAAGTATCGGTCCAAATCAAAACTCATTTGATGTTAAATACGTTCAAAACATACCACAACAAGCGTATGATAGTTTGTAAGTAATTTTTTTTACATGTATAACGATGTTATAATTATTGAACAGATTGTTACTTCATCATTTTTTTCCAAATCAGGGACTACGACGTCTTTTGTTGCTGCCTATGCAGAGATATTAAGTGAAGGGCAGCAAGTGCATTCATGTGGTTTTGATGCTGGAAGTCAACGTGCATGTTATGCTTCATTATTATGACATTACGGAGTGACAAAGGACAACGAAGGGTCCACGAGTGATAATGACGATCCTCTTCGGCCAAGAAATAGTTTTCTCCAAACAATTGATGAAAGTGCAATTGTTACTTTAGAGTAGCACTTTTTTATAATAGTCGGGATTGAAACATCTAATTTTTATTTTTGTAGTTGATGTTAAACAGTTACAATGATTCTTGTTGGATGTTAATTTACATTTGTAAATGTCTTCAGTTTGCATAATATCAGTTTGTTGCTATCTTCAAATTGTATGAATGTCCTTATTGTTCCTATACATATATATCTTCTTGAAGAATTGTTTTGCAATAAATTACATTATATTGTACTGTTACTATATAGTTTGATAGTTAATGAGTTTGCCTTACATTTTATTATATCTAACGTATAAAAAAAAATTATACTTTAATGTGTTATTGTATATCAACACATTGTTTTTACCAGTAGGTAAATTATGTTATATGATAATGATACATTGAATAGGTGTCTCATACGTTTAAATTTATTTATTACATAACATCATACATGTTGTTATACATTCAAGACTTGATAGAAAATAACGAAAATAATTAATATCATACATATGTACAAAGTATAATACAGTATCATATATTATTAACATACGGTTAAGAAATTTTACATTTAGTACTTTATGAATGTATCATACATTTACACTAACGTATAATCTATAATCATACACATAAAACAAAATGGAAAATGCAACTTAACTGTTCACGATTTATGTTACAAACTGATTTATGAGCTAATTTAACACTAATGAGAATCCAAGGGACCCTACATACACATATGCCTTATTGTTACTCTTATGATGGAGTTCCTTGCATGAAATCAAGTCTTGTATTTCTTCAACTAGTAAATCAATCATCAGTCGCATGTATTCCCTGAATGGTCACTGAATTTTGCCGCCTTCTTCGTTTCATAATCCTTAAAAGCAACCTTAATTGTATCCCCAGCGAGCATGCTGCAATATGTTTTGTCATCTCCGATATTGATATGGGGATGCTCATGTTGATTTTAAGCGAATTGAAGAATGAAGTATAATAATAATAAAAAATTGTGTAAACCTTCACTCCATTATCATTCCTTCTGATAATTGGAGAAGAATTACCATCAACGATGTATTTAGAGCCCGTTTGGCCATGGATATTTTTTCTTTTTTCCTGAAATTTTTTTTTGGAGTTGGAAATTATGGTGTTTGGCCATGAAAATTTGAAAAACAATTTCGAAATTAAATTTCGAAAAGGGAAAACAATTTTTCAATTTCAACTTCCATTATTATTACATATAACCCAAATCTTTAAATTTTTACACAAACTCCTCTTATTAACTAAATTCTGTAATTTTTTTAAAAAGACCAAATTCAATAAAATAATTAATTCAAGTGAAAACAATTAAAAAATTTCATCAACAAATTTAAGAATATATAAAATATATTTATATCTATCAATCATATTTATCAAAATATATTTTTTCTCTATTCAATTGATTATGGTTAGATAAACTTATTTAGCTCGTGTTTGTGGTATTTTTATTCAAATTTTAGAAGAATAACAATCATAATAATTAGTTTGTTGTTAATTATTTTATCAATTGAAGACATATAAATTATTTTCTCAACATTTGGTTGTATGTTAGTAGGTAAATTAGTAGTTGGATGATTTTGATAATTTTTAAAAGTTGAGGGCATAAAATCATATTTAAAAAAGATTTTTCAAAAGTCTAAATTTTTTTTTCAAAAAGACATAGCCAAACACAACTCCAACTCCAACTTCATCTTCAACTCCAATTCCTTCTCAGAAAAAAAGTAATTTTCATGGCCAAACGGCTACTTAATTTTATTTTTTTTCCGAACATCGTCAACATTTAATTCCATCGCTATCATCGCAACCAATTTCCAAAAGTTAATACTTTCAAAAACAATAATGGCATCACTTTTGTATGATTTATAACTGATTTCCGACTCCAGACACCGGAATGACGCAACAATATGGGATGTTCACCTTTTTTTTTTTCTTCAGAAATCAAGAAAGAAGTCAACTATTTTTTTTCTCAAAAACGTGTTTCAACAGTGATGAAAGAAAGAAGAAGCCGATTTCCCCCCCCCCCTCAAAAACGTATTTCAACAATGATGAATATCAACAGTAATGTTTAGGAGTTATTTTTGAAATTTAATTTCAGTTCCTATATTAACTCATACACTACTTAATTAGGTATTTAATGTCGTAATTTAAGAAATAGAAATATATTTTCTGATTTCTCCTTCCTTAATTGTAGGAAAAATAGTTTTATCATACATCAGATGAATGTATAATAAAGTTGCGAATGTATGAGTATATTTAGTAAAATCGGGAGAGAGAAAACGTAAACGGATTTTATATAAATACTTTCATATTACATGGGATTTCTGTTGTTTACACTTAAAAATACCTCTGAACTATGTGAAATGGATCAAAAATATCCCTCCGTTAAATATTTGGCTCAAAATACACCTCCCTCTACCAGACTTCCACCAAACATGTCACTTAAGTAAAAAAGATCACGTGGCCATGCCACATCACCATCCACCTGTAAAATTCTCTCTTTACTTCCAAAACCCAAATTATTATCCAACCCGATCCATAATGAAAAGACCCGATCCAAGAATCCAATTACAAAGGGTAAAACACAAACATCCGATCTTTCTATTTCCCCTAATCTTTGCTTTCGGGTCAAAATTGAATCAAGAGCTATTGCAGCACAGTGGTGATGCTTATTTAATGTTTTCTGTGGAAGACTACGAATGAAGGCAATTAGGACAACATCGTTGTCTCTAATTTGCAGGTTCCACAATAATGCTATCTTTGTCAAGTATTACCTGAATATCTATCGCATGAAAGTTGTAGGTAGTCGCATAAAAAGTGTTACATTCTTGTTCTGGTTTAACTCTTGATCCAATATTTGTGTTTTACCCTTTGTAATTCGACTCATGGATCGGATTTTTTTATTATGGATTGAGTTGGATAATAAATTAAATTGTGGAAGTAAAGAGAGAATTTTACACGTGAATGGTGATGTGGAGTGACCACATGGCCTTTTTTACTTAGGTAGGATGCTTGGTGAAAGTCTGTTAAAGGAAGAGATATTTTTGAGTCAAATATTTAACAGAGGGGTATTTTTTATCCAAAAAACTAACGAAAGGTATTTTTAATCAATTTCACATAATTCAGAGGAATTTTCAACCCTTTTCCGTTATAGTTATGTGGTGATTTATTCTCCACAATGACACTTTATAGTTATGTGGTGATTTAATCACCTTCTGGCCACCTCTTCCTCAGCGTGTAGTTTGAGTTGACATATTTATTTGTGGGTATTCATGTATTGTAAATGTGAGGAACACTACAACATTTTTGGCCTACGGCCACTCTGGTAAAATGTGGCCTAAAATAGCAGAAAGTGTGGCCTTTGATCAAAGGCTACACTTTTGGACTTTAGGCAACACTTTTTAGGGGGTGGCCTAAAGAGGCGTAACCTTTGATCAAAGGCCACACTTTTCAATTATTGCCATATCAGCTACACTTAAAAAGCGTGGCCATTAAGGTATAAAGGCCACGTTTTGTAGCTTGTCATTGGAAACACTTTTATTTGATAAAGCTACACTTATAGGTGTTGCCTTTGTTTTGGTATTGGGCACACTTCACAAGCGTTGCCTTTTGTAGCACCTCTACAACAATACATAAAAAATGTTGCCTTTGTTTTACTATTGGGCATGCTTCAAAAGCATAGCCTTTTGTAGCATCTTTATAACAACACTTAAAAAGCGTGGTCTTTACTTTCTTAAGACCACACTTTTGAAGTGTAACCATTAATACCTTCTCTAAAGCAATATTTACAAAGTGTTGCCTTTGCTAATTGCAATTACACATCTAAATAAGTCACACAATATATATCCCTGCTCCCAATGACCACACGTTTAAAATATAGCATTCTTGTCTAGTTTATACGATTAATATTTACTACAAATTTTGATTGAAAAATACAATTATATTCTGATACATCCACTAGTCATATTATACATCATTATTCTATTTAGATTGTATCAAAACACTATGTTAGATAAGAATAACTCAAAAATTATAGTACACACAAATTTTCATCATGTTTCCTTCGAGAAATAGACTGACTCCATGCTTAATCTAGGCTTTGTGACGTCCTCGATCACAATATACATTATTATTCATATCTTAGCTGATTTGTGAGTTGAACTATGATCCTCTCTAGTTGAATAACATACTATGTTGTTGTATATACCATCTTGAGTAATGGCATATATAATAAATCTGTTGTTTTTTACTTCCGGTAACGAGTTGACAAGTTCTTTAAGGCCCTGTACCAATATTAGTGAAGTCAAATGCAAGTGAGATTTCAAATGTTACTGATATTCACTGAAATGTTATGAAATGAAAAGAAATACAAACCACGACATGCTAATAGACGGACAATGAGCAGTAACACTAAAAAATAAACTATGACAGTAGCCTAATCAAAGGACAAAACAGAACATATAAAATGATGGAATTAACAAGAAGTTATACAATAAATAGCAGAAAAGAAATTGTAAGTAAGAACTGAAAATGAGAAACTTATAACTTAATGCATGGCAAGGCTACCATGTGTGAAGATTGCAGAGAAAGAACTAAGAGAAAGCATAGGTGTAAACTCATAGAAAGAGCCTCTGAGACATTCTCCAGATGTTAAGTCGGATTTGAAACATCAGTTGCCATATTTTTTTGTTACATACATAAGATCAGAGAATGACAAACCTCGCAAGTAATACGAGATAAAGAGGTGAAGATAATGGAATGAAATTATAGACCACGAGAGCAGGAAAGCATCACATGAAATATCAAAAGTTAGTCATGGTGTCTTTCCCTATACCCTCTATCTTTTATTTTCTTACTTCTTTTTGGAATAATTTTTGTCTAAGATAATACTGACCTAGTTGATATAATACGTACAGAAACAAGCATATCACTACCTCAGCCCCAACTTAGAAGCATTATCAAATCAAAGCCAATTTTCTTTCAGTTGAACCCTTTCTGCTTTTGAGAAAAAGAAATTGTTGAACCCTGACCCTTAAACAAATGGACCGTCAAAGCTTACACTTAGTAGATCAATATCATCTACATTTTAGCCATATACCTTCCAATCATTGAGGAAATTGCAAAACCTAAAGAATGCCCTGCAAGCAAGGTATCTAAGTCTTGTCATTTTGAATGATATTTTGTACAGCTTTCAAACCCATATGGACTCAAGAGGTGTTTTTGAGATGGTCTACAATGAATCGGCCGTTAACCTTCATGTCTCTGCATAAGCTATCTCCTTTTGTGTTTGTACCTTGAAAGGCAATTACATACTTTGGTTGATTCTGATTGTTAGACAGTGTGTAGTTGAGTGACAATAGTAGTTGGGAGATTTGTATTTGAAAATGGCACCAAAGATAGATTGATCTTCAATGTCATGCTCAAGAATGAGCACGCCCTTTACCAAGATGACCACAATAGACCTCTTATGACTTGCATTACTCCTGTGATTTGAAATATGCAAACTACTTCAATTTCCACAGAAACATGATTCAAGCTTTCAAAACCAGCTGTTGTAGGTTACTTGTCTTTATAGGTTACCAGTATTCATCACCATGTCGTTGTCATATTTCACCCATCTTATGGGAAAATGGAGTGGTTTTATGCCTAGTCCAAACACTGAGGTTATACAGAATGGCATGATTACAAGGTTATAAGGTTAAACGGTGGCCCTTTAAGGTTATAAGGTTAAATGGTGGCCATTAAGGTTACAAGGTCATAAGGTTAAACGGTGGCCATCAAGGTTATAAGGTTGGTTATTAAATGGTGGACGTTAAGTTTTATGTATAGATTAGGCTTTAAACGGTGGTCGTTAAGGCTAAGGTTATAACGTTGTTTACTTAACGGTGGCCGTTAAGGTTATAAGGTTGTTTCCTAATATAAGGTTATAAGGTTAAATGGTGGCCGTTAAGGTTATAAAGTTGTTTCCTAATATAAGGTTTTAAGGTTAACCGGTGGCCGTTAAGGTTATAAGGTTGTTTATTAAACAATGTCCGTTATGTTTTATGTATAGATTAGGCCTTAAACGGTGCCCGTTAAGGCTAAGGTTATAAGATTATAAGGTTGTTTCCTAATATAAGGTTATAAGGTTAAACGGTGGCCGTTAAGGTTATAAGGTTATAAGGTTGTTTCCTAATATAAGGTTTTAAGGTTAACCGGTGGCCGTTAAGGTTATAAGGTTGTTTATTAAACGATGTCCGTTAAGTTTTATGTATAGATTAGGATTTAAACGGTGGTCGTTAAGGCTAAGGTTATAAGGTTGTTTCCTAATATAAGGTTATAAGGTTAAACGGTGGCCGTTTAGTTTTATGTATAGATTAGGCTTTAAACTGTGGCCATTAAGGCTAAGGTTATAAGGTAGTTTACTTAACGGTGGCCGTTAAGGTTATAAGGTTATAAGTTTGTTTCCTGATAAAAAGGTTATAAGGTTAAACGGTGTCCGTTAAGGTTATAAGGTTATAAGGTTGTTTCCTAATATAAGGTTATAAGGTTAAACGGTGGCCGTTAAGGTTATAAGGTTGTTTATTAAATGGTGTCCATTAAGTTTTATGTATAGATTAGGCTTTAAACGGTGTCCGTTAAGGCTAAGGTTATAAGGTTGTTTACTTAACGGTGGCCATTAAGTTTTACTCTTATTAAGAAAGTGGTTGTGCGGGATCAATTATGGTTACACAACGTGAATGGATTTCAGGATACTTAAGGGAAAGCCAAACAACAAAGATGGAGCATCTAGATGTTTTTGCTAACTTACTACAACTATCAAATTAAGTTCTACAAATTAATAACATATTGATACAAGACTAAGTGTGTATCAGGCGATTCAAGCCAACACAAGAGCAACAAGATGAACAACAAAGTGCTAGTGAATCGAAATAGGCCACTCACGGCTTCACTAGACTTTAGATTTAGTTTTGAGCAAGAAAAGAGATGAACACAACAACAAAATGCTAGTGAATCGAAATAGCCCCACACGGCTTCACTAGACTTTAGATTTAGTTTTGAGCAAGAAAAGAGATGAACATAATAACAACAATGCTAGTGAATCGACCACTTTTTTTTGACAATAACTCTAAAGTTATTCTCTGTTCAAGCTATTACAATGGAAAAGACCACTGTTTTATCCACATACCAGCTCCCCATAAAACCATACCTTACTAAATAGGGATATATTAACTATTACAATTAATGATTTAAAGAGGTACCATAACAACCTCCTTCAAAATATTGTCCCTGGGCACAAAAACATTTCTTCACATAACAGTTTTAAAAAGAAAAAAACTTTGAGAAAATATTTTGTTAAGGTTATAAGGTTATAAGGTTAAACGGTGATCGTTAAGGTTATAAGGTTGTTTACTAATATTATACTCGTTTTTCATTCAGTATTTTCAACACTGTATAGGCATTGTTACCCATCTGTTATCAATCTTTTATTCATAACTTCCCTCAGTAACTTTTGGTTCATTACTATGTTTTCGCTTCCTTCCCTACCAGTATTCAGCCTTCGCCCGATGGTTGGTCTTTTTTTTTTTTTTTTAATTTTTTTTCTTTTTCATATTTCATTGTCTCACAGTACAGATAACAACATAGTAATGAAATATGACCAATTATTGATGCTATCAACCCGACTACATTAGTAACCACATCGAAATAGCGATCCAGACAAATACATCGATAATTTAGGTAAATCGATCATCAGAAGAAGACATGGAAGCTAGATGGTAAAGGATAATAAAAACATACCTTTGCATAGGCGCGAACAATGTCATTCCCTGAGCTTTTGCAGTAAAGCCACAGGGCAAGTTTTACCACTACTGCAGTTAACATGATTGAATATAACCATGCAAGCTGATTCAAAGTCATCTTTTGAGGAGGTTTATTTTCAACTAGTTGTTCCACAGCCAAGATCAATACCTGAAAACCTAAAAATTAAATTATCATGTGATATCAGTTAATCTCTACAAGACTAACGTTAAGTTCACCTGCAATTTTTCTCTGCACATTTTACTACCTGCTTACAAGATTAGCATTTTCAAAGGTCAACAACAACTATTCTCAGGTTAATACAACTGTGGAACCAACAATTTCTCAGATGGACAGATAAAATTAGGAATTAAAAAAACTTTCAATTTATATAACCCTCGAGAATTTTTTACTGTAACATGAAGCAAGGACGCTTTGACAAATTAAATGCAAATAACTGAGTTAACAATATGTGAAATCAGCAGTTAGATAAAAGCCTTTGTGGGAAATAGATTGATAATTAGTTCATTTCATTAATTCAATTGCTCGTGCTAACCAATCCAAAAGATAGTAGCTGCTAAGTTTCAATAGGAAAGTGTACTCGTCTTTTCAATCTGCTGGTCTTTCTTTCTCAGCAATACCACATGATCACAAGTAGTTGTGGGGGTTTTAAATTCACTCTCTAGTCTGGCCAATTCTTTCTGCAAATGCTTCACCAATGCCTTGTCAGACATTACAACATTGACTTATGCATTAGTGGTCACTTATTTGGCACAACAAGCAAATAGAAGTGTATTTTGAGATTGCTCTACATGGATTCGGGCAGTACTAAAGGTGAAGATTATGGCAATTCTGGAATTTTCCCCCAAAGCAAGTTGAAGGATACGAGTTAGCTTAGAATCTCGGTAATTGACATGCCCATGTATTCCCTTGCTGTAATTAAGGTAAGTGTTATATGCAGTGAAGCTTCAACAATATGGTAATGAAAAAGATGAATTGAATGCACAGGCATGTATATATAAACAGCTAAAGGGTGTGATGGAAGTCCGCAAAGTGGTTTACATCATTTCATGTACTGTTAAACATAGACACAATTCACATAGCAACACTATTCAACACCATAAAGTTTATCTTCGCTAATTAGACGAATGAAAAAGAAAAAAAATCCCCAACGTGCTATATGGACAGTAAAACTGAATTGATGTTTAAAGACCATTCAGACATGTAGTTAAGCTGCAGTAAATCCAGATGTTTTAGAAAGATGATGTAAGAAACAAACAATAAACCTTAGCTTGCGAATAACCGTTCCCAAAGTCAACAAACTACGATTAATATGACAGCCTTTTTCAGTCTCTGTCAAACTGACAGCGCCTGAGATGCACGTTCACTTCTAGCCAGATCAACAAAATTCTGCATTCAAAAGTCATAAATTTGCCATCAGCAATTCATGTGTCCATGTCGAGAATGACGATAGACCCCTACAGTGAGATAATTGATGCATACCACACTAGCAGAAAGAGTTGTTTTGTTGTCCTTCCCTATAAACTCACGAGATGAACTTTCAATTGTCTGAAACAGAAGAACAAAAAAGTATTAGAAGGATAGTGACTATATCAGCTGAACTTCCCTATAAATTACCTTTTGCATATAATCATATATGTCTGTGACTGTAAACTCTGTAATTCCATTCATTGTGTATGTATTACCACTGCTTGTTTGCCCATACACAAAGATAGTTGTTGCATAATATGTTTAGGTAGTCGTAACAGTATCAAATGAATAACAAATATGCAACAAAATGTGAGAGGCATATGACTGGTACACTCACCGTTGATTTCGCTGACAACAAAAAGAGTAATCTCCTTTGTTCCTCCTTCTTACACTTCCCTTGTTGAACAATCACCTTTATATACCCTGTCTAATCTCAGAAAAGTAAAACAAGAAAATATGTGTAGCATTAGTAAATCATTTATAAACTACACTTGAGCTACCAATGAAATTATCCCAATAAATATATATGGTTCTGCAGAGTAGAATAGCCCAATCCAGGAAGCGATCTCAGCCTGAGTTCACAAACTAAAATATCCAGATCTCTTCCACAACTTACCTCTCACAAAATATTCCTCATTTTACAACAATCAGGTCTAAATGCAAAGGCAGAAACGGGAAATTTTCTTACCGAATGTATAAGTTATTGGCAATCCAGATCGTTCCTGGAGGATGTTCCTATGTAAGATGGTGGTCTCATTGATACACTCCCAATCTGAAACTTCATTCCTCGTTATTTATTTTTCACTTAAAGGCCTCAGCCTTACCAATACCAGGACCTTCTCTTCACCACCCAATGCATCCCCTTGCATTTTCTCCCACTTCTACAAATCCTCTCCACCAATAGCTCCCATGCCTATCTTACCCCCTCCTCTCTTTGTAACCGCTCGATCACATTGCCAACAATAGACTCATGATTCAAGGGGCACCAAAGGAAAACATAAAAACTAGCAAACTTCTCACTGCCTCATATTGCTTCTGCCAACACCCAACAGAAAAAGAAAAGACAGTTAAAATGTTTCAGATATGGTGGTTGTGATTGCTATAAAATACAGTAGCTATTGAATAATCCAAATATACAGTTGTCCCCCTATTTGAACTAGTAAGGTTGAACTTGTAAGTAGTCCAATATTGTCAGCCATTCAATTTCCATAATATTTTACTTATGGCACTACGACATCCATATTAAAATCGTAGTAGGCCAGCATGCTTCCAAAAAAAATAATCTACAATTATATTTAAATCAACACTAAGGATAAATAATCAATAGATTTTACCTGAATATGCAACGCATAGACTCTTGGACTAGCCGTAATCATCATCAAGTTGTCATCCCATACATGACCACTCTTGTTTAGTAGAGTTTGCACAATATTCTATGTGTTTATTGGTGTTTTAAGATGATTCTCCACATGCTTAGGTGAACAATTCGTTCCTAGTTGTTTGTTAATGGAATTTAAAACACAATTAAATGTGTTGGACTTAAACTGATTAGTTCATTTATTTCCCTGCTTCACTTCATTAGCTAGGATCTCCAACATCAAATTTTTCATTGATTTTGACCACCTAAATTGCTTCTCTCCCTTTTTTTCTCATTGTTTACTGTTATAGATTAAGAAACTAAGTTGAACAAGCAATGTTTTCACAAATAAAAATAAACTGGTAAAGCAGTTTACAGTTGCCCTCCAAATTAGCAGCAACCTATGATCTCAATATACTAAGAAAAAGAGCCAAAAGAAGAACACTCCAAGCCACCAGAAAAATACAAGTTTACACTAGAAAACAACAATCAACTAAAAAGGTGTTTCTTTCATACAAAATCTATATAGTAACTACATAAGGAAGAAGAAACAAGGAAACATCAAGAGCAAAAACCATAAGAAAATGTTCAAATTTCGAAGTGTCTGAACACACTAAAGTACCCTATTCAACCACTTATCACAGTTTTTTTCTTTACATAGTATTCACTGTGATACGGCTCTAGCGAATAATTTCCAAACTATTTTCTCCAGAAATTACATAAGCCACCCCACAGGGATGCCTAACCAGAGACGATTGCCGCTCCAAAATCCTAAAACCTCCCCCTCATCGAAAACCTTAAAAAATCACTGACCCAACATCCCCACTGTCGTTGTTAGTGTTCCAATAGTGGAATCCCTCGCCGAAAACTCATTAAAAACAACGAAACCCATCCCAAAATGACCCCACCGGAAAATCAACCAAACTCACCCAGAACTTACTCCGGACAAGCTTCAAGAATTCAAGAACTCTATATGTGGATACGATGAATTCGAAGAAATTTGGGCATAGGATTGTGTGCGAGATGGAGAATAGATATATTTGGAAGGAATTTGTGAGAGAATTATATTTCTGAAATGTAAATCCTTACATTTCTTAATTATTTTTGGCCAATTATAAATTGGAGGGAGAGTGAAATATTTTGAAGGATAGTGAAATATTTTAAGGAAAAGTTTTAGGCCACATTTTAAAAGTATTGTCTTTTAAATTATACTAATACCACATTTATAAGTGTTGTTGTATATATGAATAAACGTTGCTAATTAAATCATTATTTATCAACACTTGTAAAGTGTGATTTGTACTATTAAGGACCACACTTTTAAAGCGTTGTCAAAATTAGTGTGGCAAAAAGCTGAAAATTAAGGCTACACTTTAAAAACGTGATCTTTAATAGTATAGGCTACACTTTACAAGTATGGTCCAGATTTAGTGTGGCCGAAAGACTAAAATATTGTAGTGACATCACTGTTTTTGTTTGTTGACTTTAGCCAAGAGGATTAATTAAATGGAGCATAGTACTCTAGTCTACAAAATAGTAGTAGTTGGAAGACATGGATTTCAGATATAGAACTCATGTAAACCTTTCGAAGTACTCCCCCTGTCTAACAAAATACATATTCAGTATATTAAAAATAAATGTCCAATAATATTTATTCAGCTTAAAAAATTAATGAATAATTTCCTCGTTTCCAATCTATTTTATTTATGCTATTAAATATTATTTATCACTCATTTTTTAAGGTATTAAAGTTATTATATTCAAAGAATAATATAGTACAATTACTTATATTATTTATTGTTTCATGTTAAGTCGATAGTAAAAAAGTATAGTTGGACGGAGAAAGTACCATTTCTTTTATTTATTTGTAAGAGAATGTAGTCGGTCAATGGCAACTTCGAATACAATCCGATTGTTCAGCGGTGCTATACAATGAGATATTACTAATCACATTTGCGATTTCAAAGTTGTGCATCTTAAATGATCGAGTACGAAAACAACGCATATTAAGAACATAGTATATATATTATTAGTGGGTGGTCTATAAATCCAACTTGTAATATCGGTAAGTTCAAAATGACACGTTGAACATGTGACAATGTAATTAAGAAGAAGGTTAGGCACCGAGGCCTTTTGAGGTGTGGGTTAGGGGGTTGCTGTTCGACAAAATTATGCTCCTTTGTCCTATTATATTCATTTATTTCCATCGTGAATATGATGTTGTCTAATAATTGTGAGCATCATATAAATACAAGAAAATAGAAGAAATTAGATAAAATAGGTCGTAGTATCGAAGCAGAAATGTGAGTGGGTTAAGGAAAGTAGGTCTGATCTTGCTCCATTGATATTTTTTATAACTTAAATTGTCACGACGAACCCAATTTCATTCGTATGTATGGCTTAGCATTTCAGAGATTCTTTCATACTCACCAGTCTGTCAACAGTGACATTATATCATTGAAGGCCATAGAAGATAGAGAAATATCTCCTCCTCCTCCATCTTCTGCAGATGTATCAATGTCCTTCCATTTTAACAACGTCGAGCATAAAAATGTAGAAGAGCACCAGCCACCATATGTTTTATCATTCTTATCTTCTTTGCTCCATTACTGACTTTTTTTTTTGGCTTTCTCAAATCTCAATGAAACTTTTACAATAAAACAAAATCACCTAGAAAAATTATGGCAGCAAAAAAACTCAAAATTATTCTTATAGAAGGTATTCCTATAAACTAATATTTTTTTCATAAAATTATACAAGATATTTTATTTCTAATACATTAAATCAAACAGTGTATAAAAAATAACACACTACCAAACGATCCCTAAATAATTATTTATTGAAGTGAAATGAACTTAATTAATACTCTCTCCGTTTTAAAAAAGAAATACATATTTTTCTTTTTAGTACATTTCAAAAAGATTGACTCTGGCAACACTCTATTTTCAACTTCCACGTGACATGTTTATAACTACAAGATTAAAGAACATTTTATTACATTTGATATAACTTTAATTTAAGACCACAAGAATTAAAAGTCTGAAATTACTATATTTAATTTAACTTAATCAACATGGAGAATTTGACATAACTCTACCTTAATTAATTCGGAATAAGGTATTTTGCTACGTACACAAAAATAACATATACATAGAGACATACTAAAGACTAGCAAAATAATCTTCGACCATCCTTTCCATTTCTCCTTTCTTCTCTGTATTTTGGAGTTTGTACGACTGACAGGGAAATGATGAAAAGGATTTACTTAACAATATAAAAAGATAATGAACACATGTTGACCCCACACAATCAATTGAGCAACATATCAACTTTAATTTTGTCGAACACGTGATTGCCTATTTATCTTGCTTGATTGAGTGATCTCAAGGCCTTATTTAAAGCCACCATGCATTATTTATCAACTATATCTCAAGACTCGACATCATAATATGAAGAGTCCGGAATCATATTTTATGTCACCAAACTAAAAAAACATTAAATTATGTCATATATTTAAAAATATACCAATTTATGCTTAACTTACAAAAATTGTGAGTTATGCACAAATATTTTTAACGAAAGACAGCTCACGGTGTTAATTTTTTTGAAAAGTGCATAACTCACAATTTTTGTGAGTTATTCATTCCTATTTTAACATAGCTCACAAAAATTGTGAGTTATGCATTTTATTTTCAACATAACTCACAAAAATTGTGAGTTATGCATTTTTATTTTAACATAACTCACAATTTTTGTGAGTTATTCATTCTTATTTTAATATAACTCACAAAAATTGTGAGTTATGCATTTTATTTTAACATAACTCACAAAAATTGTGAGTTATGCATTTTATCTTAACATAACTCACAATTTTTGTGAGTTATGCATTCTTATTTTTAACATAATTTTAGTACATTCAAAAAGCATGCATAATAATTACATGAAATTAGCAATATAAATAATAATAACATGAAATTAACAAACATAACTTATTAGCGATGATATTTTAGACCTACCGATAATAATCGATCGACAGTATCCAAGCTTAGTGACAAATGAACATTTGCAGATGTGCCAGCATTGTGCATCCATCCAAGTTAAGATGATTGACCATAATTATAGTCATTTTCAAATAAATCAACATTATTCGTGTCACGCAGAGTTAAGCCCCTAAATAAAATATAACATATGACATAAGAAATAGACAAAAAATCATTAAAAATATAAAATATTAATAATAACACAAATTAAGAAAAAATACCGATCACTTTCATTCAAAGTTTCATTCAAATCAGGTATTGAGAATTGTGTTGGCATGTTACTCGGCATGATGTATTGGGGAGCATTCATGTCAAAAAAAGTATTATACTAAGTTAAATGGGCATTAACATCACTTGTTGGATCATCAAATTGCGTATGCACATTTGTCTGTATCGGAGACTGCACAAGATGATTTTTACGCTCCTTCTTAACATAAACTTGAAGAATGTTCAGTTTTATTTGACTAACATAGTCACAAGGAGCCCTCAAAAATTCAGTCAACGACTCATCATCACTAATAATCCATTCTCCATAATTTACCATTCCTTGAAATGAGAAGGAATTTGGATACTGTCCGACTATAAATAAATCAAAATCATTATTTTTTATTTTCATTCTTCTAAAAATTGATTTTACAAATTCTCTATAACCAATTGAAATTGGATACTTCGCGTTGGACTTAGGGGACATACTATAATATATTGTATTTCCCTCGTGAATAATTTCGTCATCCCAAAAAAATGCAACTTTAACATGTTCAGAATTTATTCTCTAAAATTTGATAAAGTTTTGAAAAGATAAATTGAGTTTGAAAATGATTGAAAAAAGAAGAAGAAGAAGAATTTGAAAACCATATACAAAGAATGAATGTATACGGGTGTTTAAATATGATAATTTGATAAAACAGATGCATAACTCACAAAAAAAGATAGAGTTATATACTTTTATGAGTTATATGTTAAATAGAATTTCGAAAACGTTTTTCATTATTTAAATAACTTACAAATGAATGAATAACTCACAATTTATTTGAGTTATGTTAAAATAAAAGGCATAACTCACAATTTTTGTGAGTTATGCTATAATAAAATGCATAACTCACAAAAATCGTGAGTTATGTTAAAAATAAGAATGCATAACTTACAATTTTTGTGAGTTGTGTTAAAATAAGAATGAATAACTCACAAAAATTGTGAGTTATGTTAAAATAAAATGCATAACTCACAATTTTTGTAAGTTATGTTGAAAATAAAATGCATAACTCACAAAAATTGTGAGTTATGTACTTTTCAAAAAAATTAACACCGTGAGCTGCCTTTCGTTAAAGATATTTGTGCATTTCTCACAATTTTTGTGAGTTAAGCATAGATTGGTACATTTTTAAATATATGGCATAGTTTGGTGTTTTTTTTAGTTTGATGACATAGTATGGTTCTGGACTCTAATATGAAGTCTTTCACTATTCTCTTTGTTTTTGCTACTACAGTGGCCGTGGCATTGACCTCTACTTCTGATAGCGTAGAGGCCATACGCCAAGTGGTAGAAATTCATCGTCTAAGGCCACAGACTGGTAGTGCTGGTTACCCCATCCCTCAATTGGACTGTCTTAGTTGGCGTCTAGCCGTGGAGACCAACAACCTCAGGGACTGGAAATTGGTGCCTAAACAGTGTGAAGACTATGTAGGTCACTACATGCTAGGCAAACAATATCGACATGATTGCGAGGCCGTGGCCGATGCAGCAATTGACGAAAGGATGTTTGGGTCTTTGACATTGACGAAACTACTCTCTCCAATCTTCCTTACTACGCTCGAGCTGATGTTGCTTTCGGGTAAGTACATGGTTATTTTTTTTAGATGTTTGTTAATAATCGAAACTAATTTCAGCTTAGCCAACTCAACATGATAAACTAAATGTCATCCATGCATGCACTACAGCTCCGGTACTCATGGCTAGCTGCATGAAAGAGTCAGACCACAATGATCTATTATACACAATTTTACCTTGCATTTTTGCGAGAGACTATTTCCACGGTTTGAACCCATAACCTCGTGTCATTACCATTACAGGGACGGAGCTACAATATAAGATGGAGGTTCAGACGAACGTAGTAATTTTTACATAAACACTGTATTTATATTGAATTTTTTTTAAAAAACACGTATATATAATTTTATTTCACCTTAGTGCTCACTTACAATTAAAAATGGATGGTTCAGTGGTCTATGCGCAACGTCTTTCCATGCGTTGTTTGTGGGTCCGAACTCCGAATCCATCTTGCATCACGTATTTTTTTAACTCTTTACTCATCACTTTGCTTGCATCAGTTTATACTCAATCTTGCCGTAAATTTTTTTTCCTTTTCCGACGTAGATCTTTAAATTTTTAAAATAAAACAAAAAAATGATAAAATGATAATTGGAAAAAGTAAAAGAAAAACAATTTCTACTCTAAAACAAATATCCAACTTATCACAGACCTCAAATCCTGGCTTGCCTCTGATTACCAAGGCTCCCTTCTCAACATAATACACTAGTGGAATAAATGATTTTTAAACCATAGCTGTAATAATTAGTAGGAGTGTAAGTGGTCATATGCATTTGATTTTCAGGGCAAAACCGTATAACAGTACGAAGTTTAATGCGTGGGTGATGGAAGCAATAGCGCCACCAATTCCAGCAATACTTCGTTTATACAAGACGCTGTTGTCTCTTGGAATCAAGCCCGTTATACTAACGGGAACTCGAGAGCACACCAGACAAGCAAGGACTATCAATCTAAAGAGAGCCGGTTACACTTTTTGGTTAAAGTTCATATTAAAGTAAGCACTTCTACCTACGATCCCCCCATTTATGTCACCTTTTTTATCTGTTTAAAAAAAGAATGCATCATTAACTTTTGTTAGAGGATGATTGATCGATGTCATGATGGATGTAGGGGAGACAAATATGTTGGATCGTCAGTAGAGTATAAATCGAGCAAGAGGACAGTTCTTGTGAAGGCAGGATATAGAATTGTTGGCAACATTGGAGATCAATGGAGTGATCTAATTGGAGAAAACGTTGGTGCTCGTACTTTCAAAGTCCCTGATCCAATGTACTACCGTGGTTGATTCTCAGCAATTTTAAGCTTGCCAATTGACAATGGGAGTAGATATTTTATCTTGTGACACGTGAGATATGCTAAGCTCACTGTTCCAGTACGATGTATCATGTCTTTTGACTTTTTCTACTCTTCCTCCCTTTGCTATAATAAACGACTTGCTTCAAAAATTTCCCTCTGTTTTAAACTTTTAATTATATTTTTTAGTTCTAATGAGAAAAAAAGTTTTATTAAAAATAATATATTAAATTTTGTGAACTTAAATTAAAAATATACATAATATATTGAGATATTCTTTAATTTATGTTTTTAAATATATAAATTAGAAAGTTATTCTTAGAAAAAAATAAAATTAAGCAGAACTAAAAAGAAGAACAAGACAGAGCAAATTAAAATGAAGAGTGCTAAATATTTTCCTCTTGGCAACAGCCGTTCCCTTTAATATTCTCAAAGACACACATCTCTACTTTTTTTCTCAGAGTTGTCTATGTTGGGTTCAAGGTATATGTGTGAATGAAAAATGAAGAAAAAAATAGTGGAGAAAAATTGAGTTCACATTAAAAATAAAAAGTGTGCTCAAATAAGAAAGCTTACTAAATTCTTCCACATTGGTGAGAGAAAAAAGCTTTCATGTGTTTATATTGAGAAACACATCTCCACTTGGATAGTGAGGCAAGAATAAGGTGGTGCCTCGTGCCGTCGTCGTCGCTCGCATGGCTTTGAATTTGGCAAATGATCGATGAGATCTATGTTTTAGATAAATTTTATTGGAAACTTGAAGAACAAGTGAAATTTAATCCAAAAGAATCTGATAGAATTATTTTTCTCCATGTCCGAGCGCATTTCGGACACCAGGGGCGAAGCCAGCATCTTAACTGAGGGGGGCCAAAATCGAAAAATGTGAACGAAATAATTAGTCGAAGAGGGTTCAGCGTTAACTATATATACATGAAAAATAATTTTAAGTTTGAATACATAGTATAATTTTCCGCCGAAGGAGGTTCGGATGAACCCCCTCACTATGAGTTGGATCCGCCACTATCGGACGCCATGCAAATGCATGCACAACGCACCTCGAAGGGATGTGACCCTTCGAGGTAAAGGACACATTGTTTTGCGAAAATAAGTGACCTGTGCGCGCACCTGGCAACTTGCAGCCACAGGTCCAGCGCAGATAACTACTAGAATTTGACAGTGTCACCTGCGGCCGTAGATCAGGCGCAGGTCCAACACAAACTGGGCGCAGGTGATATGACTGTACTGAAAAATGTGTCTTTTTCCAGAACCAATGCATCCTTTCCGAAGGGACACATTAAGGCTATAAATACCTGACATATTCCTCAGGTATTGACATGATTTTTAACAGCAAAAACACTCTTCTTCTCTACAAAAACTCATTGTGATCATTAGCCGTTGAGTGAGTTCGACGAATTCAATAATTTGAGGTATCACTGTTGTTGGATTGAAAACCATTTTATCCTGGAAAATTTCATAACCTCAGGTGCAGTGAGGAGAATTATTCCTTAAGGATACTCCGTGAATTCGGAGGACTTGATTTTAAATTTCCGTTTCATCTTATTTCTGAAACTATAACACACTTCTTGGATAGATTATTTTTAATCTTGTGTTGAAGGTGCTGTGTAACTTCATAGGTGTTCTTATTTTTAAACTTAAACTTGTATTGAAATTGTTGTGTGCCTAAATACAGATTTGTGTACCCAAAAACATTAAAAATAAGAGTTTAGACCAGAGGATCACCGGTCCACAAGTATTCCAAGATTAAGCACTTAATAACGTACAAATGTTGTAAAGGTTGCTTTCTATGTTTTTTTTTCTTTTCTTAAAGTGATGAAAATTAAATTGAAGTTAGTGGTTAAACGAGAACTCGCGCTGAGACTCAATAACTAAAAGCTAATTAAAATACATTACACTTTTAGTATTTAATCAAAATAAGCTTCATGAAACTTTTTCTTTCGATTTACATAATTTTTATAAGAAAGTCGTTAACGCAAAGAATAATAAAAGAAGTATAAATGGGATGTTTAAATTGCATTTTGTAATTTGAAACTAAAAATAGCATTTTATTGAAAAAAAATTGTAAAACGTAAAATAAAGCCGAATTGTCGTTTTACATTAAAAATTCAAAAAAAAATTCTACCAGAAAAGACAGGCCAGGGTCATATCATTGTCTCATGTCACATCTTCAGAGAAGGTAAAAGTTATAACTAGATATTTTTTTAACATATAGTAACATTTTTTACTTACTCTCTCCGTTTTAAAATAAATGACCTATTTTTTTTTAATTCGTTTAAAAAAATATGAATTCTTTTCCTTTTTTACAATAATTTAATTTCAATTTTCCACATGACATGTTTAGGACCACAAGATTAAAGAGCATTTTAGTACATTTAACATAATTTTAATTTAAAGCCACAAGATTCAAAAGTATTATTTATTTTTCTAAACTTTGTGCTTAGTCAAAATGGTCATTCTTTTTTAAACGGAGGGAGTATTATTTTTGACATACAACAACAACAACAAACCTAGTGTGTTCCCACAAAGTGAGATCTAAGGAGGATAAGATGTACGCAATCCATACCGCTACCTCCGAAGAAGTAGAGAAGATGTTTCCAATAGACTCTCGGCTCAAAATAAAGAATAGTAAACAAAGTCGTAATGAAACAAGCAGCAGGATGGATGACATAACAACAATATGAAATAAAAATATCAAAAGTAGAAATCATAGAAAATGCGAGATAAGAGAAATAAGAGCACTATGAAATACGGACTAAAAAAAGGATACCCACGAAGTAGGAACATACACACACAGATCAAAGACACCCACCACACCCAAACTCTCCTGGCTAGAGACTCCTACCTATGGATACAATTCAAATAATTTTTTAAATTTTATAATTAATATTAATTACTTATTTTTTAAATTATGTTTTAGAATATTACTCTAAAGTCAATTAATAGGGTAGTATGATAAAATATTTATTTCAATAATTGATAAAGTCAATTAATAGGGTAGTATAATAAAATAGTCATTTCAATAATTGATAAAGAAAATCGAAGAAATAAAAAAAACCGAGAAAATAAAAAAAACCTACTAAATCAAAATAAAAAAATTGACTTTATGTTAATTTGATATGATTTATAGATTTAATAAATCAGAATAATTGATATAATAATTTTTTAATGAAAAATCAAATTAACTCGATCAATGTACACTCCTTATTTTATATATATTAGTTAGAAAAATAAACAGTAAATATGTCCCGACTGTTTATGTGATAATTCTAGAAATTTTAGGCTCTTAAATTGATATGAAATTTTATTTAAATACACAAATTATAATTTCTTTCAACTTAGTATCTGAATACACAATATAATTACAATTTAGATACTTTATCACTTACAATATGATTACAATTTAGATACTCTATCACTTAAAATCTACCAGTAATATAATTACAATTTAGATATTCTATCACTTAAAATCTACAGGTAATAATTTTCTGATAGAGAGCTTAGTAACATTTTTTTGTGTCTCATGTCAGAATTACAACTTGTAGTTTTTTCTTCCATTTTACATTTTTTTTTGAATTTTTAATGTAGAAGGCAAAATGGTTTAGTGGATCCTTGTACTATATCGATTTTGTAAATTGAACACTTTTACTTATTTGTCATCTGGACCCCTGAACCCACTAAAAAGCAACGTTTTAAACACTTTTTGGATGAGTGTAATACACTCGCCCACGTCAGCTTACACGTCAACTTCCACATCATTTTAAATATTATATTAAATTCCACATATTTTTTAAAATGCCACAAAAATTTATAAAAAATAAAAAATTTAAATTATTTTTTTTTTAAAAGAAAAAAGGGCGATCTTCTCCATCTCTCCACTCTCTCTTCTCCATTACCAAATCATTTAAACACTCCAAATTTATTACTAAATCGGTATGTGTGACACTAATAAAAACAACCAAAGTACATCATTTTTCCCATAAAATCCAATTAAACATTGTTGTTTTTGTGTTCAAAGATTTCACCTTTTTTGCCTTTTCTTCAATAACCACAATTTTTCTCTCCTCCATGATTTTCTTGAAAATCTGATTTTCGTACACTTTCTTTGTGGTTGTTCTTTGATATCCTTATTAGCATAAAAAGGTTTATCTGAAGGGTATTCATTAGATTTGTATAAAAAGGTAAGATTTTGCTTTTTTTTGTAAAGGGTGTTGACAGATTTGTATAAAATGATGTGATTTTTTTTTTATTTTTTTTTTTGGGTGTTTATGGTTCTTGAAATCGATTTTCCTGTAAAGGGTATTCATTAAATTTGTAAAAAAAGGTGAGATTTTGCTGTAATTTTTGTTTGTTTTCTTTGTCGTATATGGTATTTTTGTGTTTTATGTTTGCTGAATTCAATTTTTTCGTAAAGAATATGCACAGATTTGTGTATTCTCTGAAAATGGTTAGGTTTTTTGCTGATCGTTTGTTGAGTTTTCGTGATCTGAAGGAAGGGATTTTGTTGATTTTCAGGTGTGGTGAAGGAACCCAGATTTTGATTCTACTGGAAATTTTGGTTTCTTAAGGTTTTGCTGATTCTTTTGATGTTTCTCATTAACAATACAAGTTGCCACTTGCAGCTTGAGGCTACTGAAAATTGAGAGGAAACAATTGATGATATCATCAATAATTTTGAGAAACAACACCAACGGAAGCTCCTGGACAACATTTCCTACTACTAAAAGGGTGCCGATCTTATAGTATTAATGGAACTACTAGTTGTTCGATATTCAATTTGGCTGCTGATATGTTGGGAATGCATCACCATTTTGTGTAAACCTTCCCAATTATGGCAAGTGAAGAAAAAATTGCTCAAAAAAAGTTGCTACCCATATCTTGTTTTTGACAATTTTGAAGTTGGGTTGTGAAAAAAATTAAAATTTTGATATTTTTATACACTTTGTTTAAGGTTGTTTTTGTTTAAAATTGAAATTTTGGAAGTTGATGGCCATGACTATTGTTGAGGGAACTGGACGAGGGCTGAAGTGGGTGGCGAGGGGTTGAATGGGAGTGGGCGTTGGGGGTCGAGGAAGGAATTTATTTATTTTTAAAAAAAATATTATTATTTTAAAATTAAAAAAGATGGAGGAAAAAAAGGATTTTTTTTTTTTAATTTTAATATTATTTTTTTAATTATTTTAATGTAAAATTAATAAAAAAATTGAGCACCACTCGCATCCTAGGCGTGTGCATGCACGCGCCTCGTCCTAGTCAATGTTTTTAATGCCACATAAGCCTGATCAACGGTCAAAGGGTTTGAAACATTGTTTTTTAGTGAGTTTAGGGGTCCAAATGACAAACATGTAAGTAGTAGTGTTCAACTTACAAAATCAATATAGTACAAGGTCCATCGAACCATTTTGTCAATGTAGAATGGAAGTAAAACTTTCAAATTACAATTCGAACTTTTACTTTATGTTTAACACATTTTACAAAAAAATTTCAACAAAACACTGCTTTAGTTCCGAATTATAAAACACAATTTAAACTTTCGTTTTATTAATTATTGCGTTAATGAATTCGTTAAAAAAATTGTGCAAATCCAAAGAAAAAGTTTCGTGCAACTTATTTTGATTACACATTAGAAATGATTTATGTTAGTCACTTTCTAATTATAGAGTCTAACTTTAATTGCAAATTTGTTGAACAAGCAGTTACTTCTAAAATAAATTGAATAAAGTACTTTCAAGATTGTATTTAAAATAGGAAAAATTACAGAAAGTAGCATATTTAAGACTATAATTACAATAAATAATAATATTTTTTCAAAATTATAGTTTATAGCAAGAGTAACATTATTTTGTCCATAAATTTCTGTAATGCCCCGAGAGTACACCCTGGGCGCCAGACGGTGCTTACAGTCCCGAGAGTCACAAGCTAACCCATGAGCTGGTACCTGCTGTGAGCACTGAACAAAACTGATGACAAAGAGAACATGTGCGGAATTTAACTGAAACGCCATAAGGTTTTAAAAACTATAATCAATACTGAATCATGAAGTTAACATTTGAAAATATACTGAAAAGCTAACTAACTTTTGTACTAGACTGAAAGCCTCTAACTGAATAATTGAGGAGTTAATGGGACAGACCCCCAACTAACTCCGACTGTCTGTTAAAACTGAGAAAAACTGAAATAACATAACTGGTCCTCGGAATTTGAGGACTCACCACTGCTGCTGCTACTGGTGCACTGGGATATCTAGGTACGATCGAAAACCTGAGCGTCCGAACCTATGATATGAACATCATAGCACAAGAAACGAGTATGCGATCAGTACTTTGAATGTACTGGTATGCTAAATGAGGTAGGGCTGAGATGCATGAATGATAACCAACTGAATGAATAGCATGGGATAGCTGGACATGAAGTAATAACTAGCTAAATGATTTGAAGTAACTTAGTAAACATGCACGGAGCAGAGATGGTCTGGTTAGCATGAGGATACTAAATATAAATGCGTAAAAGTTGTAAAATCTGAGAATGCATGATGGAGCATATAATATGTGTAATATGTAACTGAAATACTGAAATCTGATAACTGAATAACTGATAAACTGTATGCTATAGTCAAACAAAACTGAACTGAGTTTTGAACTGAATACTAAAACTGAAACAGTAGGAGGTATCATCTAACCGACATGCCCAGCTCTGAACTGATTGGGGTCCAACTTGTAACCCCAGTTGGAAAGGTACTAGTACCATGCCACGAGTACTAACAATGGTTGTGGAGTCAGTCCTAATCTAGTGGGTGACCCCTGAGATCAGTCCTAAGTTGACGGGTGATCCCTGAGAGTGGCAGTCCTAAATTGGCGGGTGACATCTCATAACCTACGTTGGCTACGTAGTTCTTGAACTTAGAGATTGCTTCTAAAGACCCAGTCCTAACTGACGGGTGAGCCCCATCCCTAGGCTCGTTCGATGATGAATCCTACTCCCAACTGAACTGACACTGATTACGGGACTGAGCTAAGCTTAACCAAAGAGGGAATTGACTCGGATTACTGAACTGATCTAAGTTTGATTGATATTATAACAGACTGAACTAATAATACTCATACGTGTCTGAAACTATTCTGAAACCACTGAGACTAAGTAAACAGCTAAATTTTGGGTATTCATAACCCCCAGGACTTAATAGCAATAACAACAACAGGCACACATGAAAGCTTTGAAACCATGGAAGGAGATCATTGTTCACAATTATTCACTTTAGCATTTCATCAAACACATAGGGGTCAAGACTTTAACATGAGGATACTTCTAGACATAATGAGATAGCATGATCACATGACAAAATCATAAAACTGAGGATTTATTCCGAATTCTCATGAACATGATATGGAAACCACAATATTTAAAACATACTATAATGTATTCCACTTGAAAACAAATTTCAAAATCTTAACTTGTAAACTTGTAATAAGTAGTCATTGTTCAAAACCCAATCATTTAGCCATTTCATCAAGCGATTGTAATTCATGGTTTAAACTAAGCACAAAAATAGTTTTAAAACTTGTAGTAATAGCATGATTTCACTTCTAAGATCACCAATTAGGGTTAAATTCAACAAACAACACCATTCAACCATGCAAGGTTTAATATCACCAATAATTTCATGGAAACATGATAAAAATTTAAAATTTATATAAGTTCAAGGACATAATTCATAAAATATGTAATAAGGGCTGCTTTCAATGAAAATAGACTGTAAACATCATGTATAATCAAAATTCATAAAAGCTTCATGGAGATAAACATTATAAACATGTAATTTCATGATTTAAAACATAAAAGATGGATTCTTGGACTCCATGAGTGAAAAGGGCTCATGAATGAACATCTAACACACCTTAGGGTTTTAATCTTTTAAAAGAATTATAGTTCTTGATCGTTCTTGGGTGGAGAAGCTTGAATTCTTGAACTTTCTTGAGGAATTAATGGTTGAACTTGATGAATTTGGGTGGTGGCTGGGGTTTCTTTTTTTTTTTTTGAAGAGAAAATTGTGAAAATATTGAATATAATGCCTTAACTAATGATTATCCCATTTTTTATTGAATAGGATGAAGGAAAAAGGACTTAAATGTCCTTGAAAAATTAAACTCGGAACTAGAAACTGAAAAATCTCGATTTTGCATAACGGCGCGACACGGTGCAATCGTGTCGAGCCACTTGAAAATGGACAATCCCGATTTTCCACTTTGGCACGACGCGGCACAATCTCGTCTGCCACTGGAAAAGGACGATCCCCAAATTGCCCATCACTACGACGCGATGAAATCGCATCGCCTCACTGAAAAAAGCTGAGTGTCATTTTTGGGGTCACCATGACGCGGTACTGCTCGTATTGAGCTACTGCTTTCACTAAAAGTGTCATAACTTCTCACCCGGGTATCGGATTAAGGCAAATTTGATATAGTTGGAAAGTTAATTCAATTTCCTACAACTTGGTGGGTCTTGAGATGGAAAATTATGAGTATAATAAAATATATGCTTGTTTGAAGTTTACTATAACAACATTTTTCTCAAAACTCAATCAGTAAGGAATATTTCGATTCATCTAATAGCTGAGAGTTATTTGATGCCTTAATGTACATCAACTTAGGCACAAATATATCAAAGCACTATGATTTATTTTGTATGAGCTTGAAACACGGTCCTAATATTGGTCTGAATTCTCGGGGTATTAAAACATCTTCCCCTTGGGAACATTCATTCTCGAATGAGACTGGTTAGACTGAGAGTACTGTACTAAAGAATATGAGATCATATTATGAACATGCACGAATAGGAACATGAGAACATAACTCGGTCCGAAACATAATACATTAACTGAATATCATGAACTGAACTGATTCCTTGAGTACATGCAATAACATGAGAATGGTTATAAGGCTGAGATATAAGCGAGAGAGTCAACTTATGAGTACATTATTACTTCAAGCTAGATCTTGCTACGTGAAGATAAGATGAAAGGTTTAAGAAATGAAAGCTCGGGGATTACATTACATCTCCCCCTTGAGATATTATGTCCCCCGAAAGATACTGACTTAGTTGAAATATTAAGGGAAGACTGAAATGATGCACGAGTCACATACGAACTGAATCATAACTGATTATTTGAAATCTGAAACATAATGCATGAACTGAACTGTATTCATCAAAGATGATGGGGATATGCATGACATAAATCTAAATTTCCCTGATCATAAAGAGTGTTGCATGGGTACTGGAACTGAACACACTGTAAAATATGAATGCATAAGTCATGAGCTGCATGACCTGAGTTTAGAGGTCACAAGTTTCATGGAATATGACTCGTATAGCTGAGCAAACTGGAACTCATTATACTAAGAACCGGAAGCACACAGGATTCTCTATGATGTGCAAGAACGTGAACTGTGATCATGGAACTGATATGTAAGGAAGGAGTAGATATTGTGATGAGTGATAAACCTTGCATTGAGATAAGAATGGGTCGGGCATCATCCTCCCTTACTGCCTTTCTACACATACTGACATCACTATTAGGATCTAAGAACCTGACTTGGCTACTTACTCTATCATCTCTCCCTTAGCTTAAAGCCATAATTCTAAGTCTGTGAACCACTTAATCAATAACTCTAAACTGATCTGTCACCATTTTACTCTAGAGTCTGGGTTATACACTGAGAAGGGCTCTACTAGAGTATCGGGACTGACACCAAAATTAACAGTTATATATGGGATACAAAAGAAAATGAAGCTCCGGGGTCTAATAAAACATACACACGAAGATTAAAGGCCGGTAACATACCAATAACCATATCAGGAGAGCTTTCCTGATCATGACAAGACTGGAGTGCATAAAGTCTATTCTGGCGTTAACCACTAGTGGTACTGAAAGTGGCGCCCTGCTGAGTCGGGCTACCGGATGGGACTGGAGGATAGTTGAACTGACCCTGTTACCGTAAATCTTTTTCCCTATGAGCTATTACTCTATAGTCCAGTTCTATACATACCTAGGTGATTTCTACCATATTCTCCGCAAAGTAAATGGGTACGACCACTACTCGCACTACCCTGGGTTTTGGACCCTGGCGCTCTATCATGACTGTCATTCCTGAACCTTGGTACTAGTGCACTATCTGAAGAAAGAACTGGGACTAAAAAATTCTGATGGAACTGAGAACAGTTTCCACCCCCTGACCCTGGCTGAGAAAAACTAAAGCTACCCGTTCTGGCTCTCTTATTCTCTCTCTCTTTTTTCTTAAGCTTCTACTCCTCAATCTGTTGAGTATGGACCATAAGCCTAGATATGTCCATCTCCTTAATTAATAGTTCAGTCCTACACTCCTTGACCATACTATCAGATACACTAGAAACTAACTTACTAATTCTAGACCTGTTATCAGCCACCATATGAGGAGCATACCTAGATAGCTGAGTAAACTTGAGGGAATACTCTTTCACACTTATATTGCCCTACCTCAAGTTAATAAATTCTAATACTTTGGCTTCCCTCAGATCTAATGGGAAGAATCTATCTAAGAAGGTTGTAGCAAACTTCTCCCATTCAATAGGCTCTGCATCGGCACCCCTATCCTCCTTCACACTCATAATGCTTGTTACCTTCTGGATCATATCTAGGAATTCCTGCGGATTCTCTTCAGATTTAGATCCCCAAAACAGAGGAGGATTTATTCGGGTAAAATCCTGAATCCTAGCTGCGGCAGTATTGGCCAATGGGTTGGCCGGAATAATATTTGGCTGAACGTTTTGAGCTGCTACAGAGTAAGCTAGAGTGGTGAATGCAGCTCTGAACTTTGCATGAGAAATATGCTTATTTAGGGGATTTTTCTGAACGGGCGGAGATACTGTCTGGTTTACATTTCTTCTTCCATTTGTTTTTCTGGGGGGCAATTTTCTGTACACGAAAAGATGAATGAGTTAGGGAGAGATTTTAACTAGATCTCATGCTCTACCACACAACGTGAAGACTAAAAGAAGGGAAAATTTTCTTAAAATGCCTCGTAGTCTCTTGTCCATAAGTGTGGCGTGCTTCTCACCCATGCACAAGACTCTACTTGATACGACTTTCAGACTTTCTAGGAAACTTTAAAACCTTAGGCTCTAATACCAAGTTTGTAAATCCCCGAGAGTACACCCTGGGCGCCATACGGTGCTTATAGTTTTGAGAGACCACAAGCTAACCCATGAGCTGGAACCTGCTGTGAGCACTGAACAAAACTGATGACAAAGAGAATATGTGCAAAATTTAACTGAAATGCCATCAGGTTTTAAAAACTATAATCAATACTGAATTATAAAGTTAACATTTGAAAACATACTAAAAGCTAACTAACTATCTGTACTAGACTGAAAGCCTCTAATTGAATAACTGAGGAGTTGATGGGACAGGCCCCCAACTAACTCTGAATGTCTGTTAAAACTGAGAAAAACTGAAATAACATAACTGGTCCTCAAAATATGAAGACTCACCACTACTGCTGCTACTGGTGCGCTGGGATATCTAGGTACGGTCGGGAACCTAAGCGTCCGAACCTATGATATGAAACATCATAGCGCAAGAAACGAGTATATGACCAGTACTTTAAATATACTGGTATGCTAAATGAGGTAGGGCTGAGATGCATGAATGATAACCAACTGAATGAATAACATGGGATAACTGGACATGAAGTAATAACTAGTTAAATGATTCGATATAAATTAGTAAACATGCATGGAGTACAGATGGTCTGGTTAGAATGAGGATATTGAATATAAATGCATAAAAGCTGTAAAATCTTAGAATGTATGACTAAGCATATAATATATTTATGATATAATCTGTAACTAAAATACTGAAATCTGATAACTGATAAACTGTATGATATGGTCAAACAAAACTGAACTGAGTTCAGAATTGAATACTGAAACTGAAACTGTGGGAGGTATCATCTAACCAACATGCCCCGCTCTGAACTGATTGAGGTTCAACCTCTAACCCCAGTTGGAAGGGTGCTAGTACCATGTCACGGGTACTAACAATGGTTGTGGAGTCAATCCTAATCTTGCGGGTGACTCCTAAGATCAGTCCTAAGCTGGCGGGTGATCCCTAAGAGTGTCAATCCTAAACTAGCGGTTGACATCTTATAATCTACGCTGACTACGTAGTTTTGGAACTTAGAAATTGCTTCTAAGGACCCAGTCCTAACTAACGGGTGAGCCCCCATCCTCGGCTCGCTCGGTGCTGAATCCTACTCCCAACTGAACTGACACTGATTACGGGACTGAGCTAAGCTTAACTGAAGAGGGAATTAACTCGGATTACTGAACTGATCTAAGTTTGACTGATATAATAACGGACTGAACTGATAATACTCATACGTGTCTGAAACTATTCTGAAATAACTAAGACTAAGTAAACAACTAAATTTTGGGTATTCATAACCCCCAGGACTTGATAGCAATAACAACAACAGGGACACATGAAAGCTTTGAAACCATGGAAGAAGATCATTGTTCACAATTATTCACTTTAGCATTTCATCAAACACATGGGGGTGAAGACTTTAACATAAGGATACTTCTAGACATAATGAGATAGTACAATCACATGAAAAAATCATAAAACTGAGGATTTATTCTGAATTCTCATGAACATGATATGGAAACCACAATATTTAAAACATACTATAATGTATTCCAGTTGAAAACAAATTTCAAAATCTTAACTTGTAAACATGTAATATGTAGTCATTGTTCAAAACCCAATATTTAGGTATTTCATCAAATGATTGGAATTCATGATTTAAACTAAGCACGAAAAATAGTTTTAAAACTTGTAGTAATAGCATGATTTCACTTCTAAGATCACCAATTAGGGTTTAAATTCAACAAACAACACCATTCAACCATGTAAGGTTTAATATCACCAATAATTTCATGGAAACGTGATAAAAAAATCAAAATTTATGTAAGTTCATGAACATAATTTATAAAATATGTAATAAGGGCTGCTTTCAATGAAAATAGACTGTAAACATCATGTATAATCAAAATTCATAAAAGCTTAATGGAGATAAATCATTATAAACTTGTAATTTCATGATTTAAAACATAAAAAGATGTATTCTTGTACTCCAAGGGTGAAAAGGGCTCATGGATGAACATCTAACATACCTTAGGGTTTTAATCTTGTAAAAGAATTGTAGTCCTTGATCGTTCTCGGTGGAGAAGCTTGAATTGTTAAACTTTCTTGAGGAATTAATGGTTGAACTTGATGAATTTGGGTGGTGGCTAGGGTTTCTTTTTTTTTTCAAAGAGAAAATTCTGAAAATGTTGAATATAATGCCTTAACTAATGATTAATCTCGTTTTTGATAGAATAGGATGAAGGGAAAAAGACTTAAATGTCCTTGGAAAATTAAACTCGGAACTGGAAACTGAAAAATCCCGATTTTGCATAACGGCGCGATGCGGTGCAATCGCGTCGAGACACCGGAATTCAGACAATCTCGATTTTCCATTTTGGCGCGACACGACGCAATCGCGTCGAGCCAATGGAAAAGGGCAATCCACAAATTTCCCATCATCACGTCGCCTCACTGGAAAAAGACGAGTGTCATTCTTGGGGTCACCGCGACGCGGAGCTGCTCGTATTGAGCTACTGCTTTCACTAAAAGTGCCATAACTTCTCACCCGGGTATTGGATTAACACGAAATAGGTATCGTTAGAAATCTAATTCAATTTCCTACAACTTGGTAGGTCTTGAGATGGAAAATTCTGAGTATAATAAAAGATATGCTTGTTGGAAGTTTACTATAGCAACAATCTTCTCAAAACTCAATCAGTAAGGTATATTTTGATTCGTCTAATAGCTAGGAGTTATTTGAGGCCTTAATGTACATCAACTTAGGCACAAAGATATCAAAGCACTGTTATTTATTCTGAATGAGCTTGATACACGGTCCTAATATTGGTCTTGATTCTCGAGGTATTACAATTTCAAACACGCGTGTTTTACTCCCTCTCTCCTATTCTCACTCCATTACTTTATCTCTCTCCTATTTTCACTCCATTACTTTACCTCTCTCCTATTTTCACTCTATTACTTTACCTCTCTCATATTTTCACTCCCTAAAAAAAAGACGTTGCACAGTGTAGTTTTCAACAACTAAAATCAAAATCAAATCAACTGAAGATTTTTGTCTTCATGAGCTTTGAAAATTCAAAATTAATCATCAATGGTGCTACAGGTATTGAAACAAAAAATTATTTTTGTATATCAATTTCAGTAGCATAAAATGATTTAATGTTGTTTGTTATCATTTTTATGTCTTTAATCATTTTTTCGTCAATTTTTTTTCCAGCAAATAGTTTTTTGAATATTTCATATATGAATTTTAAAAAATCAAGGAGACTATATTATTTCATCGAATTAGACGAAAATTGAACTGATCGGGTTATTCTTTGTTCAAACTCGATTTTGATACGTTAAATAGTAATAAGTTTTTTCAAATTTCATCGAATTGTATATTCGATTAATCTGTTTGTATATTCGAAATAGTGAAATTGTAGTCTACTGATTTTTATTTGTATATATTATTTGAGTTTGTATATGTTGTTTATGTTTATATATTTATAGCTTTGTTTGTATATCATAATGTGTAAACGTATATTACCAGTTTATTCGATTGTTGTAACTTGTTTGTGTATTTTCTATGAATTTTTGTATTTTAGAAATAAATTGTATATTATGTTAGCATTTGTATAATTAGAATTACGATGTATATTTTGATTACAGTTTTGACTTAATAATTATATGTGTAATTAAAATTATTGTATTTTTTAATTTATAATTTTTGTAACATTTTTTATGTGAAAGGATTGACAATGAGAATTATTTCTATTCTTGTGAAGTACTCTGAGAGATGAACATATGAACAATATTATGAAGAATATATCACTGACGCTATGTTCTTGAGCATGAATGCATCTGGTAGAGCAGAGCAAACGCATATACATAATGACATTGGTTTTAAGGTGTATTCATATCTTTGTTTGAAAAATACATATACAGATACTTATTTGTATTAGCAATTACAATTAACTACTTAATTTTATTTGTATTTGCTAAATATGTGATCAATATACGCGGTTACCTCTGTGTATATGTTAAATACATATACAGTTTTTTATATGTATTTGTAATTTCTATTTGAAATAGTACTGAAAAACTGAAAAGTACACATATTATACAATAATTGAAAACAAGATAAACTATGCAACATAAAACTAAAGTCAAAATCTTCCATTCGATTCAATAAAGTATGAATCTCCAAAATACAATAACATAACATAACTGTCAAATAATATGCCACTACATCACTATCAACGTAGAGATGCATGTTATCAAATTTAAAATACAAGAAAATCATCGATGTTTCTTGTAGCAAATTTAAAATGGTTCTTGCTATTCAGGACTGCAAAAGCATGTACGCATGGTATCTCGTCCAATTGAAATGCATGACAAAAATAATTTTTTTCTTGAGGCAAATAATAAAATGTTTTTCTTTTTCATGTACTGTATACACATATTTTGTGACTGGTACAACCTGAAATTTTTTAAAGAAATAGTTAAAAAACTCAAATTCAGTTGGATATTAGTATTTTTCGATTCTGCATATGTATTTACAGGTCTTTATATGTATTTTTCAGCTCTTTTATGTTTGTATAAGTATTTTATGCACAACTATACATATATCTTACATAATACATACGAAAAAAAATATTTTTTACTGGAGTCAAAAACATATATACTTAAAAGTAATGATATACAGTAATTACAAATGTATATAAGATAATTAAATGTATTTTGACATACCGTCATACGTGTACACTCTGATTCGTTCTGTTGGAGTATTTCTTGAAATACAAATGTCAAAATAAAATACAATTACATTTATTAATTAAATTTACAAATGCAACTACAACACAACATACAATTACAAATGTAACTACAACATAAATCATACAATTAAGATAAATACATATCAAGATAATTAGCATATGTATTTACAATTCTGCATATGTATTTACACGGTCAACGATATTGAAGAACATACTAAGGCAATGTTATCAAAGGAGCAGTACAAGATTTTTCATCATTGTCACACCCCTTTTTCAACCCGAAAGATTTGATTTTTTTAGTTTGAAAGGGTTTTTATTATTAAAGTGACAAAAATGAAGATTTGCTTCGAAAAGGACTTTAAAAAAAAACTTAGAGTCGCCACTTTGCATAATTGGGTGTGCCAAGTCACCTTTAAAAGTCCTTTTGCAAAACTGTTTTTGACTCTTTTAAACTGATCCGCGAACAGAGATTCAGGCTAAGAAATTCTGTTGACCGAGGGGAAGGTGTTAGACACCCCTTGATCCCGTGATTCGATCACGGTCACTTGGTGGAGTGTATCAGCTAGTTTGACATCACGAATGTATAAACCACACAAAAACACATAAAACAATCAATCAGACACACAAAAACAAAACAAATCCAAAATAGTGTTCAGTCCAATTATACAGTCCAAAAATAGAAAAATGCGAAAATATAAATCCTATTCTAAGCTAACCCTAAAACTAAGCTCCAATGCCTTACCCAATGCCTTGGTCCTTGATCACGAGCCTCCTTTGCGTACATGATACTTCAGGGCATTCCCCGGTGAATAAGTACAATATAATCTCGGGGCATTCCCCGGCGAATGAATACATCTTCAAATCTTGCGCGATAAAGTAGAAAGAACTATTCATACGCACATTCAAACATTCAACAAAACACCATTCCTAAAATTTACCTACCCGACTTAGCATTTGCCTACTAGATTCGGTTTATCACAATTCCAACAAAAATGAAAAATTACAAGAGTTAAAAAGATAAATAAAATTACAAAATTCCTATCTATGCAGTTTCTTTTGAACTCTTGACTTGAGTTTCATCTCCCTATTCTTCAGGCGGGCTCCTGACTTGCAATTTTTTTTAATTTGTTGCTTGGCTTTCAATTGTTTCACCTTGTTCTTCAGGTGGGCTCCTGACTTGCTATTTCCATATGTTGTCTTTCAATTTCTTCACTTTGTTTCTTGACTTTCATTTTATTCACCCTGTTCTTCAGGTGGACTCCTAAAATCACATCAAAACTAAAAAGAAAATTATCCTAGACTAATATTATTATAAAGAGATTTCATATGCCAGGAAAGTGAAGTTCCAAACACAATAATTAAATTTTGCCCCAATTTATCATCAAATGACTTTTGTGAAAGTCACATCATTATAGGAATCAAAGGGAATGACTCGACTAAAAGATACGTCTTATAGGAATCAAAGAAAATGACTCGACTAAAAAGTACGTCTTATAGGAATCAGGGGAATGAATCGACTAAAAGGTACATCTTCTAGGAATCAGGGGAATGACTCGACTAAAAGGTACGTCTTCTAGGGGTCAAGGGGAATGACTCGACTAAAAGGTACGTCTTATATGGGTCAAGGGGAATGACTCAACTTAAAGGTACGTCTTATAGGAATCAAAGGGAATGACTCGACTAAAAGGTACGTATTCTAAGGGTCAAGAGAAATGACTCGACTAAAAGGTACGTCTTATAGGAATCAAAGAAACGAATCAACTAAAAGTTACGTCTTCTAGAGGTCAAGGAAAATGACTCGACTAAAAGGTACGTCTTATAGGAAACAAAGGAATGACTCGACTAAAAGGTACATCTTCTAGGGGTCAAGGGGAATGACTCGGCAAAAAGGTACGTCTTTTAGGGGTCAAGGGGAATGACTCAACTAAAAGGTACGTCTTATAAGAATCAAAGGGAATGACTCGACTAAAAGGTACGTGTTATAGGAATCAAGGGGAATGACTCGACTAAAAGGTACGTCTTATGGGAATCAAGGAAAATAACTCGACTAAAAGGTACGTCTTATGGAATCAAGGTTCAATTTAAGAAGTGTATCCCCTAGCAAATGAAAACTGAAATCCCTGGACAAGAAAATGTGTCTCCGAGTGATATAGAATGGTGAATTTTTACCATAATTTGATTATCAAACCTGTGTAGCAACATTGCTTCCTGCATTTGTAAAAGTGAGGCATTGCAACCCTTGATATTTATGCTTTGGATTCCTTGCTATGAATGTAATATTTTACCTGTTTCATCAAAGAAAACTTGTGAGTTTAAAACATAGTGGTTGGTTTATGGATTTAGCTTTAACAACGATCGCTCTTGCCCTCGTCATATTTAACCTTGCTTACAACCCTTAGCATATGCCATTGACTTGCTACTTCATTGAATAAAATTCAGATGATTAAGAGTGACTCTGAAACAAACATAATATCTCTGTTTTGCCATGCTCCTCAGATAAACCCTTTGAACCTTGTTATTTCCATGAGTTCCCAAAATTGTCTACTGACAAAACTTTTTGCATGCCTTACTTCGGCTCACAATCACGTCTCTTTCATGTGTTGGCCTTTTTGTCTTGCTTTGTGGAATTGAAGAAACTGGTAGCCGATTTTGAAATCTTTTCTCATTTGTTTTGACACGAACTTGACTCAAAGACAACAGAAGAAAAAGAATGACAATTTTTTTTATTTGGATGACTAACTCAAGAAAGATAAAACAACAATAAAAAGAAGAAAGAACAGATGATGAATGTCCCCATTTGAAACACAAAAACAAAAAAATTTCCAAAAATCACAGTCAACTCTAATGATTATGCCATGCATTTGGATTGATCTGCTTGATCTTTCTACCTACACTTTCTACCAGCTGTTGTTGAGATAAAGGTCTTGAAACTGAGTTGCTTCCTTAGGTCAATTGCATTCAAGACCTCATTCGGCTAGTGACACCTTGGAGTATTTTTGCCAACAAGCCTCTCTCATTTTTCTTCTCGTCAGCTCATCATTGCCTTATGGTGTCTGTAAGGGTTTTTCACCAATGAGACTCTCTTATTTTCGTTTCTCTCAGCTCACCATCGTCTTATGGTGCCCGCGAGGGTTTTCACCGACAAGACTCTCTCATTTTATCTCTATTAACTTACCATCATCTTATGGTGCCCGTGAGAGTTTTCACCAATAAGACTCTCTTATTTTTATTTCTCTCCTGATTTCTTATGCTGAGGAAGACAAGTAGTTCCCAAATGCAGCATCATATCCCTTGCATGCTTAGCCTTAACATCCTCAAAGATTGATCTGAAGGTCTTTCTTTGGTTGTAACTTGGCTTTTGGATAGAGTTAGAAAGAAAGGATGACATGGGGTCCAAACGACACTTGAAGTGGGGTAGGACTTACAACTTTTGGAATCAACTCAAACAATGAGGATTAACTCATGCCCCAGTTTCTTTTGACTGGCAATTCTAAATTGTTTATTTGGTTGGACCGAGCCCAGTGTAGGGCAGCCTACGTATCTCACTCCCGAGAGAGGAGAATCAGGTCACGCGTAGTTCTGGCAGCTTGTTTTGCTTGATTATGATTTATCTTTTTTCTTTTCTTCTTTTTCTTTTTGGGAATTTTTTTTACTCTATTTTCTTGACATTCTTTTCTTTCTTTTTGGACACATTTTTCTCTTTCTCTTTTTTTTTTTGAAATTTTCTGACTCTATTCTTTTGCTCGACATTTTTCTTTTGAGTTTTGCTGATTATATCTTGATTCCACAAGAGGTGTATGAAAGAAAATAAAACTAAGGCTCAAATGGGGTAAACAAAGGATTACACAATGTTTTGATAGCAGAATGAAATGCCTTCGTCATATCAATCTTTGAAGATGCAAGTGCATAACATGCAATTTGAAAGTTGGAGATGAAGATCATGTGCGACATCTTTTACAGTATTAACTTTGACTGAGTCTGTGCGTCACTATTTTTTTTGTGTTTTTTCTAGATACAACTCCACCTTTGTTGTACATTTCTTACATTGAATGACTCATGATTTCGTGGAGCTGATTTTATTTTTGTCCCTCTTGATATAGGATCACGCATGCACTGTTTGACCTAATTGAGGCACGCCTTACAATTGATGACCAAGTTATTCTTATGATTCTCAAAATAAATGGTCTTAATTTTCAAAGAAGGCTTGAACTTGTCACCAAATGTCTCAGCACTCTACCTATTTTCTCAGATGCTCTCTTTTTCTAACTTTAAACCTCTGATTCAATGTTCATGCTTAAACTGAATTTTAAGATCTGGCTAAAAATTTCGTTAACATGTCATATCACTAGAGTCAACATAAAATGTACTGTGGAAAGAAAACAAAAAAACACATTTAAAACACAAAGGAAAAAGGGACACTCTATTCAAATAAAATGAAAGATAGAAGGGTTTGAACATAACGACGAATGGACAAAACAAGATAGATCCCGAACTACAACCCTAAAATAATTCGGATAATAAAAAATAAAACAAAACAAACTACCAGACCTCTTCCTAATAGGGAGAGGGGTGACTTCTCAATTGTTCAGCCTGACATCTAAGCCACTGGTTTGCATATCAGCATAACTAGAGCTTTCCTCACTGTCAATGTTCTGCACCATAATTGATCTATCTTGAATAATCTTTTCAATTTCTCTTTTCAAAGCCCGACAATCTTAAATACCGTGACCCTAAACATCAGAATGATATGCACATCGTACACTAGGATCAAAATTTCTTAAATATGGATCAAGTGTATACCCAAGGAGGAGAGTAATCATGCCCTTTTGTGTCAATCTCTAGAACAAACTGGCATAGGATTCCCCAATAGGATCAAAATTATCCTTTTTCTTCCTCCTCTTTGCGAACTCTGGCCTCAGATGAAACTTGGATTTAGAGTTTCCTTGGTAAATTTGTGGGGTTTAAGGACGATGTTGAGAGACAGGTGCATGCCATTGTGGATAAGAAGACGGAGGAGTACATAATTGTGCATTGTTCAAAGGACATTGAGGAAGTGGAGTGGAACTCCTTGGATTTTGAAAAGAGGAACCTCATTGCAGATGAGTAAGTGGATTTGATATGTAATCTCGGGATTGAGGCTGACAGTATTGGTAAGTTGGACCTCTTAAACTCTGTTTTGGCCCTTGCACGTCAATAGGTGCGTTTTCTTTCTTCTTTTCTTCAGTTTTCCTTGATTGATTGCAATATCGTCCCAAATATTTCACATAATCATTCTGTCCAGCAAGCTCCTCAAATTTTGATATCTCAAATCTGGGAGGAAAGATAACACTTGAAAACATGCCCTAGTTTTTTATGAAACATATTCATAGCCCACAAGTCCTAAGGAACTTTTCACATCATTTTCTACACTCTTAACTTTCCCAACCATTTTCTCGGGCTCTTCTAGCATGCTAGGCCGCTTGGTAAGAAATTTTGGTGGTCCACTTAACACTGATCTGGGCTTAGAAATATAGAAATGATCATCAAGAGTATTAAACATGTATTCACTAGCATCCTGGGGAAGCACAATAGTTGGATTGATAGCCAAAGTGAAAGCCTCAATAGAAGGTTGAGCAACAAAAGCACAGGCAGTATATGGTACTGTCAATGTGGTCGATTTATACTGAAGGGCTAGAGAATGAGTGATGGAAACATTGGGACGCTTTTGGATTGAAATGGATTTTGAGGCATGTTGTGGTGCATCAACCACAGTAGTAAACTGGCTTTGCAATTGTGATAGAAAACTCAAGATATTTGCAAGGTCAATAGTGGGGAATGAAGGAGTAGACAAATCATTAACCCAAGCTCAATACATTTTCATCATTTGTTGCCTCAAACTCATAGTTTCTTTCTTTAAACTCTTATTGTTCTGACTCTTTGTTTGATCCATGATGTCACTCTCTATATCCTCGTTGAACACAACTAACCCTTCCTTGAATTTAGTGTGATATGGAGGACCAGTCAGGATTTCACAAACCAACCACTTTAAACTAACTGAACAAGGGTAACAAATGTGTTAGAGTGCAACACTTTTTTGAAAACTTTTTTTTTTCTTTGAAAAAGATCATCGAACCCAAGAAGGGCGCCTACGTATCTCACCCCCGAAAGGGAAGAATCAGGTGTGCGTAGTTCGTGAATTCTTTCCAAAATGGCCAATTAAACTCTTTTTCCATTCTTCTTTCTTTTTATTGAAACTTTAATAAGAAAAGAAAATAAAATTGTCAAAAGAATCGACGAATTTTTTTTTGATTTTTTCAGCCTCCTTTACAAAATGAAACTTATGATTACCAAAGAAAAATCTTTTTGGGTTTTTGATTTTGAATTTCATATGAAAATAAAACTTGAACCTATTAAAGGAAAATCTTTTTTGTGGTTTTCTTTTAAAAATGTATATGGAACACCTACTCTAAGTGAAGAGTGAGGAAAATCTTTTTAAATTTTTTGACATAAGATCCCCGAACCCACAATAGGCTGCCTACGTATCTCACTCCCGAGAGAGGAGAATCAGGGGTGCGTAGTTCGTGCAAATTGGACAATTAAGGATTAAACAACCAACTGACCCTAACTTAAGAGATACGATCAAAACGAACGATGAACAACGTCAATAAAAATCTTTTTGGGTTTTATTAATTAGACACTTCACATAACATTGACATCAATAACTATGAAAGAAAAATCTTTTTGATATTTTCGATACGAGATATACGAAACTTCTACCATCTTTTTGAATTTTCCTTTTATAAAAAGGTTCTATTTAAAAAAAAACTTTTTTGAAATTTTTGAATTATGAATGCATGGTAAAGGAACAAAAGAAAAATATTTTTGATGTTTTTGAGAAAATGAGTGCGAAAGGTAAAAAAAAATCAAAAGCCATAAAAAAACTCTAAAAACTTAAGAAACTCTTTTTTTTTTCTTTTCGACTCACTTTTTCGATTTTTTTCCTTGCCTACACACCTTTCTTTAATTCTAGCACATGCTTTCTCCCAAATCAGTCAGTCAAATGACCACGTTAGCCTCAGAGATGCAACACTTAGCACGTACGGATGCTTTAGAGGTGAGTCTCCTACAAAGGATCACGTGGGTCCTGCTAGGTCTCAATATGATGCAGATAAGCATGACCTAAAGTCTGACCTACGTTGGGGTTAAATAACAAGGCTGTTTAGGGGAGCGTATGGTTGATAGTGGCTGCGAGAGCTTTCCACCCACTCCATAACACCGACGGCTCCCCTTCCTAAAATAAGGGTGACTCAACTAGAGGTCGTGTACAACACGTGTACTACGGACTTGTTGCAGTAAGAATGAATCGGGTTATGCACATGATGTCAGATATAAAGCGGTAACACAAAGAAAAACTGTAGGCACTCAACAATGATAAACCAAATACGAACAATAACACAAACAATATCTATACACCCATAACGTCAAAAAAAGCCGATACAACTCCAAAAATTAATCAGAGATTCTGAAAAATCTCCATCAGAGTCGCCAGCGCTGTCACACCCCTTTTTCAACCCGAAAGATTTGATTTTTTTAGTTTGAAAGGATTTTTATTATTAAAGTGACAAAAATGAAGATTTATTTCGAAAATGACTTTTAACAACTAAAACTCAGAGTCGCCACTTGGCATAATCGGGTGTGCCAAGTCACCTTTGAAAGTCCTTTTTCAAAACTATTTTTGACTCTTTTAAACTGATCCACGAACAGAGATCCCGGCTAAGGAATTCTGTTGATCAAGGAGAAGGTGTTAGGCACCCCTCGATCCCGTGGTTCGACCATGCTCACTTGGTGGAGCGTATCGGCTAGTTTGGCATCACGAATGTATAAAAAACACAAAAACACATAAAATAATCAATCAGACACACAAAAACAAAACAAATCCAAAATATAGTGTTCAGTCCAATTATACAATCCAAAAATAGAAAAATGTGAAAATATAAATCCTATTCTAAGCTAATCCTAAAACTATGCTCTAATGCCTTACCCGATGCCTCGGTCCTTGATCACGAGCCTCCTTTGCGTACATCATACTTCGGGGCATTCCCCGGTGAATAAGTACAATATAATCTCTGGGCATTCCCCGGCGAATGAATACATCTTCAAATCTTGTGTGATAAAGTAGAAAGAACTATTCACACGCACATTCAAATATTCAACAAAACACCATTCCTAAAATTTACCTACCCAACTTAGCATTTTCCTAGTAGATTCGGTTTATCACAATTCCAACAAATTCAATATAATCGAAGATTCAAAAATTAACACGACTTCACTTCATCATGTTTAACCCCTCCCAAAATTCCTTTTAACACATGAACTTTAACATGAAAATAGTTATCAAGCCATATCAACATCGATTTCATACCAACAACTAGCCATTCAGATAAACAACACCAAGTATCAACAAAATTCCCAATCAGTCATCGTCAAACACATAATGATAATAAGAGGGTAGAGTCGAGAATGGGACCTCAAAAGCTTTCAATTAACTTGAAAAGAAAGATGAGAGCCGCTCCGAGAACCTCAACGAACATCGAAATCTCAACTATGAACCAATTCGAGCATAAAAAATTCCTCGAAATCCAATTCAATAAGAGAACTCATGAAGGACAGTGAATGAACTGTAACTTGGTATTGAGAAACGGAGACCCAAAACAGACCACAACGAACCTACCGAGATAAACGATGTACCAAACACTCAGTAGAGGATATCGATGGACAAGGTTGTGGAAACCGACAATGACCAGCACAGCCCATTCCGGCGAACTTCAGTCTGTTTTGACGTTCTCCGGCGCCATAGTAACCAGACACGACCTCTACCTCCCCTTTCGATTCTCACCTCTCTCTCTCTCAATTTCACTTTCTCTTCCCCTATGATTCTCTAATCTCTCTCAAATTTATGTGTTTTTGGTGTGTGTATCAGTGTCCTGTGAGAAAGAAAAATGGATTCTCTGTTAGCGTGTGTACCAGTGAAGATGATGGTAAGTATGAAAATGGAGGGTGTGTGTGTTGTTGATGGAGAACAAAGAAAAAAAGAAGATAACATATTTCTCTGTTGGTCCCAAGAAATAAAAATGACGTGCTTTTTTTTGTTCAAGATTATGATTCCCCCCCCCCCCCTTGGAAATATATGGGCCCGTATGTATATATGGTGGGTGTAGGTATATTGTTGAGGGAATCTCAATGGGTCCCCCTAGGTTTGCTTTCTTTGTGTATGTATATCCTTTTTTCTTTGTGGGCAAGAAATGTGAAGGGGGGCACGTGGATAGGTAGGGTAGGAGGGTATTGGGTGGTGATGTGTTGTCTTTTATTTGAAAAGGTTGTTGGGATGTTTTAAAACAAGATGAAAGTTGTTAGTTTTTGTTATTTGGGATAAAGATAAAAATAAATAAATAAACAAATAAATAAATAAAATGATGAGGTGGTTATTTATTTTGTTTTTCTTGCGGAAAAATTACCATGCGGATAGGATACGTTGTAAGACGTGGTAAACGATAAAACTAAGTTGTGAAGGGACAAAATTAGGTGTCTACAGTCATAAGAATATTTTTGATGTCTACTTCATGAAGAAGAAATGTGTAGTTCAAACGCAATTAGGCAGATGTATTATGTCAATTTTTGTTATAGAGATTTTGTGTCCTATATGTTTATATATACATATGAGTCAGATATGTATTTATGTAAATACATATGCAGATATATATGTGTGTTTTGTACTGTAAATACATACACAAATTTGTATGTCTATGTATTTTATATATATTTTTGAATATTTATACATGATACAGATATGTGTCTTTTAGAAATAAAAGCAAGAGATAGAAGAGTAAAAAAAAAAAAAAAATAGAAAAAGAAAAAACAAAAAAGAAAATTCCAAAGAAAACGAAAAAAAAAAAGAGAAATAAAAGCTAGAAATATAAGTGTAAAAATAAAAGAAAAAAGAAAAAAGTAAAAAAATCAAAATAGAAAAAAGAAGAAGAAAACGAAAATAGAAAAAGAAAACTATAAGAAGGAATAAAATAAGAAAACGAAAAAGAAAAAAATGAAAAAGGATAAAAAAGAAGAAAAATAGAAGAGTCATACAAGAAAAAAAAATCTTTATAATTAAAAGTAGCATGAATTAAGGGACGGTTACTTTCCTTATTTATGAGAGTTAAAATAGAAACTACTATTCAATTTGTATATGTATTTGTATAGCAACAATCTACTTAAATACAAAAGAAATAAAAAAATGAAAATAGAAAAAAAGAAGAAGAAAACAAAAATAGGAAAAAAAAAGAGAAAAATATGATGAAGGGAAAAAAATAAGAAAACGAAAAAGAAAAAAAATAAAGAAAAAAACAAAAAAGGATAAAAAAGGAAGAAAAATAGAAGAGTGGAAATAAAGTGGAAAGAAAAAAGGAAAAATAAAAAGATATCAAAATAAAAAAATAAAACGATAAAAAAACGAAAATAGGAATAGAAAAAGAAAAAAAACGAGACAGGGAAAAAAAATAAGAAAATGAAAAATAAAAAAAAATGAAAAAGAGGAGAAATAGAAGATTCATATAAGAAAAAGAAATCTTGATAATTGAAAATAACATGAATTAAGGGACGGTTACTTTTCTTATTTAACTCTGAAAGTTAAAATAGCAACCACTATTTAATTTGTATATGTATTTATATAGTAACATTTTACTTAAATATAAAATAAAACTCGCTATTTTTTATAATTATGAAATAATTATTATAAAAATTATAATTATAATTGTTAAGCTGCTACTTTTAAATTTTTCCCTTTAAAATATTGAATTCTTGTAAAAAACAAAAACACAGTTTAGTCCAAACGCATTTCTTCGTAGCTTCAATAATTAATGTTCTCATTTATCGTCTACGTGACTCAAATAATCAATATAGTGAATGACGGTGAGGATGTTCAACTACTGAGCAACCCCACTCATCGTTATTTATTAATTATTTTATTTTAGTACTTTCTTCGTGTAATAGTAATTGTTCATTATTGACTTGATAAATATCTTAAAAAATAATAAATAATAAGATAATTTTATTATATTATCTTTCGAATATAATAAATTTTATGTCTTGAAAAATATATTAAATAATAAATAACATTTAATAACAAAAATAATACAGATAAAAATGAATACATTATTCATTGACTTTTTAAAACTGAATAATATTATTGCACATCTAAAAATTAGCATAATAACTTTACTTGTAATGGGGGTGTTTGGCTCCTGCCTCCTACCCTATGTTGTGTTTTAATATCGAGAAAGGACATAAAAACATTGTTGAATTTCTCTCGAATTTATAAAAAGAGAGTTAAAATTTATGATGATTCTATTACTCTTAAATAACTTCAAAGTGATATTAGTACATTATTTTTAATCGATTTTCATTTTAAATAAGAAAATATATTTCACGCGTCACTTATGAACACTTGTAAAAGTCAAAATAAAAGAAGAAGAACTAATTTGAGAAATAAATTTCAAAAAGAAGTTTTCCCACCACCCCTCACGCCTTCCCTCTCCCTTTTACCTAGTCTCTAAACCTTCTTTCACCAACTACAAAACTCATCATGGCTAATAACTATTTTGTCATTTAATTTCTTCACTCTAAGTTGAAACAACTCATATGTCTTTCATGTGCTTCACCGTCGGTATTGCATTTGAATTCGAGGACTCAATACCTACTCCATGGATGCACTTTCTTCTACAAACCCTTAGATCCCCACTTGAACATAAGGTGAAGGTAATTTAGGGCCAAAATATATGAATGAATTTTCACAATTTGTGGAAAAAAGTTAATTTCATTTGGTACTAAAGGATGTATTTTCTTGATTTCTAATAAATCATCATGGACTAAATAGGATAAAGATTCGTCGAAAAAATACTATCGCCGTCGATTAATTTTTTTATTATTTTTTATCTTTTTAAACTTGAATATGGTAAAGGCATCATTTCCACCCCATACTATACAAGAAAAGTCTAAGTCACACCTAAATTATATAAGTGACCTATTACACACCTTAACTATATAAAAGTGATATTATTACCTCCCCACGACCCCCATTCTAAGGCGCGTGTGTTACACTTATTTTAGGCGCGTCCAGCCTATTAAATAACAAAAGTAAACGGCTAAAAACATTAAGGGAAAAGGCATCGTTTCCACCTCAAACTATAGTCGAAAAGTCGAATCCACACCTAAACTATATAAGTGACCTATTACACACCTTAACTATAAAAAAATGATACTTTCTACTGACGTGGTGCTGACGTGGCAGCGCGTGTAAAACACTACAGCACATGCAAGTGGTGGTAGCCTGACAGAGTGTAAATAGTTTCACTTTTTTATAGTTTAGGTGTGTAATAGGTCACTAGTATAGTTTAGGTGTGGTTTCGATTTTTCGAGTATAGTTTGGGGTGGAAACGATGCCTTTTCCCAACTTGAATAGTATAAATTTTACATATTTCATAAAAATATTATTATTATATCAAGCGCGGATCATTTTACTAGTGCAATATAGTAATTCAATATGCAGCAACAACTAGGGCTGGGCATATTTTGGTTTAAACCGAGAAAACCAAAAAATTGAACCGAAATTTAATTTTGGTTTGATTTTTTGGATTGGTTTCGGTTTCAAATTTTAGAAATCTGATTAAATGGTTTGGTATTTGGATTTTCAAATAAAACAAAAATTGGATAAACAGAAAAAATAAAATTATATAAATAATATATTATAATTTATATATATATTTTATTATATATGTAAATATACTAAAATATAATATAATCTGATATAATATATAAATATATAAATTATAATCATTTAGTAACCCTAAATCCTAATATAGTTCTTTGCTTTATCCCCTAACATTAACTTGAAGGCTGCAACGACGCTCAATTATCCCCAGTTCGTCAGTTCATTTGAAAGTTCAACATCGTCAATGACAGTCCGTCACTGTCATCGACAGTCACTGCCAAGTGCGGCCACTGCCGTCACGCCAACAACGATGACTCAACGAGGTCGATATTTATGGTTATTTCATGCGTGTTGAATTAATTATATTTGAAAATTAAAATAGATTTGAAAAAGTGATTATTTTTCTAGAAAAATCACCAATTTTAAATGCTCACTATTTTAATCGTTAAAATCAAAATAAAAATCCGAAATAGCCGCACCGAATTTGTAAAATCGAACCAAACCGGAATAATTTTGATTTGATTATAATTGTCATTTTCGTCAATCCAAAAATCAAAAAATCAAACGAATATTTAACAATCAAACCGAACAACCATCCTTAGTCTAAATTATTGTACTATATTTAAGATTTATGCACATGTGATGAGAGAATCTATCTCCTGTAGTCAAGAAGACTCCAAAAGGGTCAATAAATAGGGCCAATGGCCATGTGAGAGTAGTCTAAATTAAAAAGCAAGAAACTAGAGATGATGTTAGGTTTGGAGTTTTCTACTTCTTTACTCCTTTTCCTCATTCCTTTGATCTTCCTCTTCTTCATCAATCTTTTCCAATCCAACTCAACCAAAATCCCAAAATCTTATCCCATTATTGGTTCCTATTTCTCAATCTTAGCAAACAAAAAACGTAGAATTCAATGGACTTCCGATGTCATTCAATCCACGTCTAATCTTACTTTCACTCTCATTCGCCCATTCGGTTTTCGCCAAATATTCACGGCTAATCCATCCAATGTTCAACACATCCTCAAAACTCATTTTCATATTTACCAAAAAGGTGATATATTTAAAACTACTATGGCTGATTTTCTTGGCGATGGTATTTTCAACGTGGATGGTGATATTTGGAAGTACCAAAGACAAGTTGCTAGCCATGAATTCAACACTAGATCTCTACGTAAATTCGTTGAAACCGTTGTTGTTGCAGAACTCAACGAACGGCTGATTCCACTTCTAGTTACTGCTGCTGAAGAAAAAAAAGTTGTTGATTTTCAAGATGTGTTAAAAAGGTTTGCTTTTGATAACATCTGTAAAATTGCTTTTGGTTATGATCCTGCTTATCTATTACCATCTCTCCCTCAAGCGAAATTCGCAGTTGCTTTCGAAGACTCTGTTAGACTCAGCAGTGGAAGATTCAATGCTATTTTCCCCTTTCTCTGGAAATTTAAGCGAAAGTTCAATATTGGAAGCGAGAAGAAACTCAGAATTGCTGTGGATGAAGTTCGTCAATTTGCGAAACAACTCGTTAAAGAAAAACAAAGAGGACTCAACGAAAAATCATCGTTGGATTCAATTGATCTGTTATCAAGATTCTTGAGCGTTGGCTATAAGGACGAGGAATTTATCACAGATATTGTTATAAGTTTTATATTAGCTGGCCGCGACACAACATCAGCTGTTTTAACATGGTTCTTTTGGTTGCTTTCCGAACATCCAGAAGTAGAAAATGATATCTTGAATGAAATTAAAGCGAAATCCGAAAGTCCAGTGTATGATGAAGTGAAAGATATGATGTACACACATGCTTCACTTTGTGAAAGCATGCGATTTTATCCGCCAGTTCCGATGGATACTAAAGCAGCTACAGAGGACAACGTTTTACCAGATGGCACATTTGTTAAAAAGGGGACAAGGGTAACTTACCACCCCTACGCAATGGGAAGAGTAGAGAAAATATGGGGAAAAGATTGGGCAAATTTCAGACCAGAAAGGTGGTTAGATAAGGATGAAGCGACGGGAAATTGGACATTCGTGGCTAAGGACATGTATACATATCCCGTGTTTCAGGCAGGGCCAAGAATATGTTTAGGAAAAGAAATGGCATTTTTGCAAATGAAGAGGGTGGTGGCTGGTGTTTTACGTCGGTTCAAGGTGATTCCGACGGCGGAAAAAGGGGTGGAACCGGTGTTTGTTTCATACATAACTGCAAAAATGGAAGGTGGTTTCCCTGTGACAATTGAAGAAAGGAAGCACACAGATTCTTGATGTTTCACCTAGTATAGCCAAAACCATGTAGTGTTTTAAAAATTCAGTGTTCTTGTTGCTTCTTCAACTTGCCTTGAACTGTTTTGGATTTTGTGACATGTATTTATGTTTGTACAAAGCCTTGATTGTTTGTGTGTAATTGTTTACATTATCATTTTGTTCCCCTTAGAAATAGTACAGTTGAATTTGTAAAGGGTGACACACATACATGCACATACGCAGCTTGAGATAATTAATAATCAGATTATTATATATGAGATTGTTTAGTGAACGTATTTGAAATAATATCACCATATGATATCTTGGCTAGTTGTTGAATAAATAAAGACTTGAATTTTCTAAACATCAAATCTGCTCCTTGGAAAATTATTTTGTTCTCTCAATTAACAATCCATAATATAAATCAGATTGTCCACCTTTATTTCTTTGAATAATCATTCTCTAAAATTCAATTGGGCAAAGAGGAGGGGATTAAAGTATGGCCAAATTCAAGTTTTTAGCTGAGACAGAATAAATTGGTAAACTGAGAAATTAGTCCATTATGATATAGGAAAAGTATGTATCTCTCATCAATTCATTACCACATTATTTTTTTTCGTTAAAGTCTTCAAAATTGAGGTGTAAATTTTCTAGGTACAGTAACATAAGTACAATTTTAGTCAACAGAATAAATACATTTGTGGTATTGGATGATCTGAATGTGCACATTATCACTATTCAAAAAAAATAATAACTTGATAATATCGAAAAAAAATCATAATTGTAGATTGATTGGTGAAGCAAATTTTTTATTCTTCATATCGAAAGTAAAACTAAACATTAGTTTAAAGTTGTAAATAACAAACATGGACATCACAAAAATCTAAGAATATTTTCAAATATCCTTTCCAAAAAAAAATAAAAAAATCAAAACATGTTCCTAAATACATTTCTGAACATGTCTATCAAAGAACAACAGCAACAACATACCTTAATTAATTTGCGTTCTCTACGGATCATGTCTTTAATAAATTATAATTGTTTGATGCAATTCCTGCGTATATCAAGTACAACTATTGACATACATGTAACAAAATTAAGCTATATAAGGATCTCAACAGAAATTACTGACACGGTAAAGACACAAAAATAACAACTGTAATGAAAATATTTAGAGCACAAGCTAAGAAGTGATGGAGAAAGAGAGAGAAGAAAAACAAAGGAATGATGAGAGAAAGGGAATTAACAATTTCTCTCAATTGAAAACACCAAAGTCAATTTACTGGAATATCCCAATTATAAAAAGGCTCATAAAGAAGAACGTAAATTACGAAAGTACCTCACGCCTTCACTAATTAATAGTTTAAATTAAATTAAAAGTAAACTAAATGTATATTACAAAAATTTATTTTAAATGCTTATTATTTTAGAAAATTGAGGAATTAATTATTCATATTAATTGTTCGAGATAGTCAAAGATTTTACTTTGAGCAGGAATTTCTAAAAAACAAGCTCTCTATTTTCAGAATATAGGAGTAAGATTTTGTACATGGAAGGAGTATACATGATCGTGTTATTTCAAATTTTTTAAATATCAAGTTAAATTATTTGTGGCGGATTTTTAAATTTACAAGCCAAATCAAACAAAATAAAAATTTGAATTTTTCAATCTCAATTTTTTTGAAATTTTTAATTTTCTCAGGTTTTTCAAATTCTGTTCCATTAAAGGCTTCATATAAATATATAATTAACTTGTGATTAAAATATTTCTTTAGTCCTGGTAAGATATAACTATCTAGTTCCTTAAAAAATAACACAATATGAAATGAGTTACAACTATAAAATATTTAATAAAAAATAATAATAAAATGGTATAAAATAGATATGGCGTATTAATAAGTTATAATAAAAATAATTATAATTTAAAAATATTAAGGTATGTTAAAATAAGTCTAGTAAGTATTAATTACATGATTAAATACTAGATAGAAAAATAATTTTTGATTATGTATTTATGTAAAACTAATGAATAGATATCCAATATTATTATCATTTCTAGTATTTTAATTGAATATTTTGGTTCGCATCAGTATGACTTAAGTTTTATTTGAGTATGCTTTATTTGAGTATCTATGGGCTATAAAACTTAGAGAAAAGGATACAAATGTCCACTCGGTCGAAATTAGTTTCACGAAAATGATCATGAAATTCAAATTTCATTTGTTAGCCATTTTAATTAGTTGGCTTGTTCTATACAATTTCTATACATATTCTATATAGTTTCTATACATATAAATATTTTATACGAAAATTATATAGTTTCGATACACAATTCATACAATATTTGTACAGTTTTTGTTACACGTTTTATACAATAATTATATAATTTTTATATATTTTTTATATATTTTTAATATATATTTTATACATATTTGATAGAACTATATAATTTCTATACATATATCTTATATAGATACATATTCTATATACCAATTATATCTTTTTATACAATTATTATTTTTAAACAATAAAAAAAGCAGAATATTTTTCAGTTAAAAAATTTATAGTAGAAAAAATTGAAATATTTTTAGAAAGAGACCGAATGACCCAAGTTGAAAACTGTATCAGTATTATATATAGACTATATCAATATGATTTATAAACTATTTTTGAACTACATAGACCAAAAATGATCCAAATTAAAAATGGCTATAATGTGAAAATAAAATAGCCGACTGTCTTTTTTGGGCAAATTATCAAACTTGGGCTGGTGTCTTTTTTTCTAAAACTTATTGGATCATTCAATATAAGGTTAAACTTTAAATAATATGTTGAAAGACAAAAAAAATGAAAAAGCTTAAGAAATATTTATAAATTATGCCACAATAAATATTTTTAAAATTATATAAATGTAATATCGAGTTGGTTCAGATTGATTTGACTTTTTTCAGTTAAAATCAAACCAAATCAATTATTATCGATTTTTTTTTCAAAATCAAATCAACCAAATCACTAGCCGGATTTTTCAATTTGTGATTTAATTCAATTTTGTTTACCCATATTACATACCACTCTCTTTAAATTTTACTACTGAAATTACATTGAGTACATCATTATAAATAATTTAAAATTTATTTTCTACTTGTAAAATTAATTTTCTAATTAAGTTTTGTTAGTGGACGTGTATAGTCAAATTAATTTTCTGATTATTTTTCTTAGTGGATGTGTGTAATCTTATGAGTTTAAATTTTGTGCACTGTCAGTTAAAATTTCTTTTACACTATCAGATAATTTAAAATTTGAAGATAAATAAAGTAATTTTCTAAAGTAAATATGTTTATAATTTTTTATTTTAAATTGTAACTAACTGAAGAGTCATTAAAATTAAGGAAAGTGGAATCCTACTGGTACTTACCAAAATGAGTTCCTATTTTTACTGGTAACCAAATTATTTGCTTTTCATAGTTATATTTACCATTTTGACGATTTCTCTTTCTTAGATTATTGTTGAAGTAATTCATTTACACTTCAAACATATTATGAACTTTCTTCATCTAATTCTCTAAACACATTATATACTCTGTAATTTGAGTGTTTTTTTCTTGTTTAACTATAAGTCCTCATTAATTAATAAATTTTTGGATTTGGTTACACCCATTTAAAGGATTGAAATATAATGTTAGAAACTGAAGTTCTATCAATGTTGTAACAATACAAAGTTTTGAATAAATATGTTGCTTTTCAATTGTGAAACCATTTAGAGGAAGGTTTGAATGAGATATACAACCTAACGGTGGTAGAAGAAGCAAAGAAACAGAAATCCGAAACTCACTATGAAGACAACAAATTTGAAGGAAAGGAAATTAGATAAATCAAAAAATCAGTGCCTAAAATTTAGAGAAAAAATAATAATTAGAAGAAAGTTGGTAACCTGCTATAGCAGGTTAACTTTACCTGATGATGTAAAAAAAAATACTACATCGATGGTGCATCAGGGGCGGACCTACGTGTTAGGGTGGGGGTGCACGTGCACCCGTAAAGTTCGGAAAAAGTTCTACATATGTATACGTATATACCTGTAGATATTTATATATAACCATATGTGCACCCAATTAAACGCTATTGCACGTTGGGAGCAGTGATTCTAGCTTCCGTTTTCCACAAAAGGGATTCAGGTTCGATTCCCGTGGTTGCGTTACCTTTGCAAACTTTTTGTTTTATTATTTTTAGCAACAAAAATGGCAATAAGGATACGAACTTGTGACCTCTCGTTTACTAAATGTTCCCTTTTCCTCTAGGCTACTACACTCATCTACTTTTATTGAGTTAAGGTTTAATTTATTTATTATCCTAAAATCCATATTTAACCTATGTATTTGTATTTTCGTCATTGCTTAAGCCTCTATTGACCAATAAGTTCGACACAACGCTATCCCTCATTCGTCACTGAAAAATTCTTGTGACTTATGTAAAGACAATGGTGCACCCGCGTTCTTCGAATCCTGAGTTCGCCTCTGTGGTGCATCAAACTCAAACTCTAATCTTACCCCGACAACTGAATGAAAAGAGAGAGAATATCAAGAATGACAAAATGCCATTTGCAAATTATGTTTTGATTGGTACAGTATAAACCTCAAGCCATTTAATTAATATCTCAGGTCATCAAATTAAGAAGGTTTGGGTAGTGTGTCACTGTTAAAAAATTATTATTTTCTTTTAAAATTTTCATTGAAAAATGTTTACTAGTTATCATTATTAGAGATATTTTGATTTGTGAAAAAAGAAAAAAATATAGTATTTTCACAAAAAAAAAATTTGAAAACTTCTCAGCATTTAAATGAGAATATGTTTCTTCCCATGCGTAGAGATGGATTCAATTAGGATAAAAAATCACATACATTCAATGAATATATATTTATATATAATAAGTGTTAATAAGTCTGCACGTCTTCGACATGCCTGTTTGTGCTGCTTGCTTCAGTTACTTCAATCGTAATTTTACTATATTATTCCTAATTAATTAGTATAAGTTATTTAAATATTTAAAAATTTGTAATATTAAATAAAAATATAAAATAATCAACATGCCTACTTGTGTTGCCTGTTTCAGCTGCTTCAATCTTAATTTGATTATATTACCCCAAATTAATTATTATATGTTATTTAAGTATTAAAAAATTATAATATTTAATAATTACTATATATAATAAGTGTCAATAAGAAGGCACGTCTTCGACATGCCTGCTTATGCTGCTTGCTTCAGCTGCTTCAGTCGTAATTTTACTATATTACCCCTAATTAATTATTATAAGTTATTTAAGTATTTAAAAATATGTAATATTAAATAAAAATATAAAATAATCAACATGTCTACTTGTGTTGCCTGTTTCTGCTGCTTCAATCGTAATTTGATTATATTACCCCAAATTAATTACTATAGGTTATTTAAGTATTAAAAAATTATAATATTTAATAACTTGATTTTTTAAATTAACTTGATGTCTTATATGATGCCTATTTATACTTTTTTCACAAGTATTTTTTAAAGTAATTTTATTATACCACTTCTAATTAGTTATTATAAGTCATTTAAGATACGAGTTCTTCGCTGCTTCAATCGTGATTTTATTATATCACCCCTAATTAATTATTACAATCGCATTAGAAAATTAATAATATTTCATAAAATAGACACAAAACGATATGTCAACATAAAACATTTGATTCAATATCGAAATTATATTACTACCACATAAGTTAACTTTTGAAATTATATCAGTGTCACTTAAATTGAAATAGAAGAAATAGTATTATAAATCACAATAATTAAAAATTAGAATTATTTTAATAATTAATTATTTATATTATATTTGTGTCATATAAATTGAGATTAAAAAAATAATATATATTGGACGGGCCCTTCAATGTCTAGTATATATATATATATATATTGGAGAGATTGCAGATTGTAAATGATGCAATTTATGTAATTAGTTGAGAAATGCTTACATGAATAGAAGTAACAGAGAAGAAGAAAAAGAAGAGAAGAGAGGGGAGAAAGATCTTAGTTCATTGATTGAAAGAATGAGAGTAATGCTTACTCTGTACATCAGCTATACATGTATATATATACACGATATGTCACAGAGTTAGTTATAACTAACTCTTAACCAACTAATCTAATTGATCATGTGACTAATTCATACTTCTTACTATCAACATATACTAACTACAGTTCAATATCTCATTTTGATTACATAACACACACCCTCAAGTTAGGTGTCATGAAAATATTAGACACACCTAACTTGGATGTTAGATACATGTGCTGAGCCTTGAACAGACCTTTGGTCAAGATATCAGTCGGTTGTTCAGTAGTTGAGATATAGTGAGTCTGTATGTGACCTTTCTGAACTTTTTCCCTGATGAAATGACAATCAATCTCTATGTGTTGTTCTTTCATGAAACACAGGATTGACAGCTATTTGCAGTCAATCTCTATGTGTTTTCTTCTTTCATGAAACACAAGATTGACAGCTATTTGCATGGCTGATTTGCTCTCAGTAAATAGCTTAACAGATAGTTTAACTTCTATATTTATCTCATTCAGTAAACCAAGTAACCATGTGATTTTAGAGACAGTAGAAGTCATGCTCCTGTATTCTGCCTCTGCAGGACTCCTGGAGATGGTAGTTTGCTTCTTTGACTTCCATGCAAATAAAATGTCTTCTAACTTAACCAAATATCGAGATACTGACATTCTAGTTTGTATGCAAGTTGCCCAATCAGCATCACAACACTACCAGAAATTCGCTATTTTCCGATAGCTCTTTTAGTTAGAATATAATCGAAAAATAAGATATTTTCGACTACATTCCGACTGCTTAATGATAGTCGGAAAAAAATTTCCGACTACTGTTGTCGGTATTTTCCGACTACGAAAGTCGAAAAAATTAAATTATAAAATGAATAAAAATAATAATATTCTGACTAGTGTAGTCGGAAGTTTAATAAAATAATTAAAAATAATTACTAAATAATTATAAGTTTTTCGACTAATGTTGTTGGAATATTAATTAATAATTATTTAATAAATAAAAAGTTTTTAACTACTTTAGTCAGAAGTATAATAAAAAATTACTTAATAAATAAATTATTTTCGTCTAATGTGTCAGAAAATGATAATATCAGTATTTCTTTCGAGAGATCGGAAGATTGATAAGACATTATTTGATGAATAAATTATTTTCGACTACTATAGTCGAAAAATGATAATATAATTATTTTTTTCGACAGATGTAATCGAAAAATAATAAAATTATATCGCTTTTTTTTCTTTCAGAAAAGTGTTTACTACTCCGACCGCTGTAGTCGGAATATCCTCTCATGTTACAAACAATAACAATATACCTAATGTATTTCTCACAATAGAATTTAAAAATTACAAATACAACTAAAACTTAAACATTCAACCACTTTGAAACACATCCAAAACAAACAGTGAGTCAAATAGTTTAAACATTTCAAGATAAGTTTAAGTCTAAACGTCACAATCCAAAATAAACATCAATTCTAATAGTTTAAGTCTAAACGTCACAATCATAAACAAGAACCAAAAACTTTAATCTAATCATCTGATTCTCTACCTTCCTCATCATCAAATATTTGAGGCATGTGCTTCTTGACTAACTCCTCAAACTTCGCAAACTTGACAAATTTGACATCATTAACTACACACTGTTGCGTCAACTCTTCAATTTGCTTTTCCATAACTTTCATTTCTTCTGTATTTTGCGAAATAAAAGTGGAGTTGGACAACATTAGGGAAGAACTATTCGAGGATTGGTTAACTCCAAGTCCGTAGGTTTTACCTTTCTTTGAACTACCTACCACAGTATGGTTGGACCATGGTACCATCCTCTGAAGCAGGTTGGGTTTGACACCAATCTTCAATACTTTTTTGAAAACCTTCCTGAAAGAAAAATAATTGTCATTATGTAAACAAGCTAAGTTGAATAATAAGAAAACAACATATATAAAAATTATTATCTTACATATGCATCCTTAGCACGCGGTTCGACCCAATCTTCTCTTATACCATCCTGCTTTTTCTTCTTACACGTCTCTTCGAAGGCCTTAGCAAGAGGGTACATCTACTCCCCATTTAAGAATTTCTGCCAAATCTTACCCATATACATGTCAATGCAACTGTAAAAGTTCAGCTATTAAGATAAACAAGACATAAACTCCACAAGCTTAATTATCCAGTCAACGCAAAAAAACTATTGATTTGCCCTTATTACTTTACCTATTGAGATTTCTAACAAACATGTCAATTATATATATTGAAGGAATCATATCATATTTACAGTTTACACCTCTCAATTATCATATATGATCACTAATCAAAAAACCCACCTGGAAAAACCCTTTTCAGTTCATTAAGTCTCTGTATGCTAAAAGCAAAAATTTCCAAACACCCTTTATTTATTTATGCATAAATAACGGTAAGTGTTGTTTAGATCAGAAAAAAAGTAAAGTAAAATTCAATGAACAAACGAAAAAGAAAGGTAGTGGAAGAGAGTAAAGATAGGGAGTTGAAGTATAGTGAAGAGGAAAGTACCTGTTGGACAATCATGGAGATGCTTTCAACCAAAGAAATATACATACATATATAGTATTCGTGATTCTATATGTTCTTCTAATACTATATCCATTTTAATATTCAACTTCTTACAAGGGACTTTTATTCCACAAACAAATCCCATATTCCATAGAAATGCCAAAGCCACAAAGATTGTGTTGAGCTGCAATACGAGTTAGATATTGCATCCGTGTCAAACTTGTCACAATGGGATTTGTTAATGGTTATCCGTGTCAAACTTGTCATGCTATCATCCAGTTTAAAATCAATTCAGGCTAGCTACCAATAATAACAGTCAACCACAAGTAATTTGAAATACCAATGATGCAAGTTCATTTTCAGAACTGGTTTTATTTAGTAACAAGACAGATGATGCAAGTTTATTTTTCAAATTGTATTCCTAGGCAACTACAACAACAATAACAATAAGACACTAGCTACAACTACAACAACCACATACCTAGAATTCACATATAATTCAAATCAATCCAATACAACTAATCTTACATTCTGGGTGTTTGTGTGTGTAAATGGATAAAAGGGTTGGACAAGAATAGTACCAGTCTTCATCGGTGGATAGCAAAACTCATCGAATCTCCAGTGTGCAACGAGCCACCCATTTCAGAGGCTCGATTTGCATTTCCCCGTTCCCTCTTCTCCTTGTATTCAGGAGTGTCCCATAATTCCAAGAGCTTAGCCCACACTTCATCATTCGCCCAACTAGGTTGTTGCAATTTCCTCCGGGCCTCATACAAGTGTTCTTTGATCCGTAGAGCTGCTTTCAACCGAAAAATACGATCTATTTCATTATCATGACAATCACTTCATGTATAATTTGTCTGCAAAATAGTATAATATAAAGTCATGAAATGAGTTGATGGATACAATGGAAAACTATCTTTAGGCAATGAGATTCATAGCTTATAAAACTGCTTATACCGTAAACTGTTTCCATATGTTAATTTTAATTTCGCATGGAATCTCTAACCAACTATTCCACGGCTTTTTAAAAAATGGTTTAATTGCTTCTATAACCATATGCCCGCTGGCATAACCTGCAATAAAATTATATTAAACCATCATCATAGATTTTAAAAATTAAGGAAAACATAAGGGTTACTTACCCATCACCATCAGGGATGATTCGTAGCCTCCCATACTTGTCATATTCTAATACCTCTTTAAATTGCAGATTCTGAGAAGCAGCTGCTGTAGCATTGACGTTGTAGCACTATCAATAGAAGGCGATGTTGATGTGTTAGGACATCCAATTCTCAATCCAAAAAGGTTTGGTGTGGATGATGTCGAAGGCACAGATGAAAAGCTGCTATGCAGACTATTTTGGGAAGAACGGTGTGAAACTGGTCAGAAGGTCGGGGCATGAAAAATGCATTTGATAGTGAAATAGTTGATTTAGGGGGAGAAGTAAGATTTGTAGTAGTTGGTTGAAGAGTTATGGTAACAAGTGGTGGTGGTGGTGTATATTGAATATTGACCCGCAGGAAGATTATCAAGCCCTTTCTTACTTTTTTTACGTCGTCCATTAACATTACCTTTTGATGCCATTGATTTTCTTTACTAACCACCTGAAAAGAAAGAACAACCAAATTAGTAGACAACCGATTTCTCATAAAAGATGGAGATATAATGCAAGCACAATGTGAATGCTAGTCTCTTCCTATACCTCTTATTTGAAGAGACTTAAAACCAATCTGGAACTCGTAGATCCTGCCTTGCCACCTATAAGGCATTAAAATAACATTAGCACATTGACCTGCAGTAATTTATTTCAAGTTCATAATATACAATAGTTTAGAGCAGTTTACGACTCCAAAAAACTACCAAAACTTGATTGATATATACATTTTCAGAAGCTACTAATAGTCTAATCACTTTGCATATAACAGTGACAAACTTGAACTTTTATATAGTGGTTGATAGTTGATGGCACATGTGAGATAATATTTTGTCTTTTGATTTCCTGTGAATTCTTGAATTGATTTTAGTGCCAATCCTTACAAAATCAAGTCAGAATTCTTGAATAGAGTAATTGACATTACAAGAACCAATCTATAACACATGACCAATATATGTTGTACGACTTCAGCAACATACTCAGTATGATAGAATTCATGCCCTCTTGAGAAATAGAATAATCTGACTTAATACTTAGTAACCGAACTGCACCAGATAACTTAGAATGTGTTGATCCTTCATACAATGGATGACTAGCTTCCTTTAACTGTTCATAAAAGTGCTTAGCCTCATAATTTGGTTCATTTTAAGCCCCTGAGTGAGCTGTCCACACAGTATAATTCAACATAAATCCCTTCTTATCAAGATGTAATGTAACAAGATTGGGACTCAATAACTTGCCACACTTGCATTTCCAACAAAGACACCTAATTGTCCCTTCAGTAAGAAAATCATCAAGTGTCGTTGCTTTAGCAATAAATCCAGCTACCCCATATTTATATTCCTCCCTCAACCCCACACGGTTAAGATAAGTTCTATTACACATCCATGTACGATCTCCATTTTTCATATACACAAGAACGACAACAATAACAATAAAGAAGAGAAACAAAGCCAGAGAACCAAAACAATAACAGAAGAAAAAACACCAACAATAGTTATAGTATAAAAAAGTCACTTTTTTACCTTCTTTTTTACCTTCACCTAGTCCATCCTTGCACCACCCTTTACCTGGAAAAAATATACACTCACCCCTGCCAAGCTCCACCCCACCATTTGTTTCAAATCCATCAGATTCTAGTGATGGCCTCCCATTGAGTGCTGACCGCTCTTAAACTGCTTACCTACTGCCTCTACTGTTACTAATTCATCTCTGAATCTACAACCTCCAATTCAACGCACGATCACTCGTTCTTAAATAGTCTTGCTAAAGCCCATGCTACCCGTTTCCTTATCTACTATTGCACATTCTAGTGAGGTGCCTGCTTGTTATTCATAAGCTGCTAAGGATGACTGTTACTATCATGCGATGGATGAGGAGTATTACGCTTTGATATAGAATGGGACCTAGGAACTTGTATATCCATCACCTTCTCAGAATGTTATTAGTTGTTGGGTATTCAAAATAAATTAGAAGTCTGATGGATCTCTAGATTGTCACAAGGTTGCACGCACCTCGACTAATTCCATAAATACCAGCCACCTTCCACCGTCATCTGGTAACAGGTAACAGATACCAGCCAGCGAAGTCTTTATTAGTCCAGAAATCTCAAAGAAGTCTATTTCTAATCCTCAAAACAGCAGGAAGGTTATGCGAAATCACAAATAGCAGGAAGCAATAGCAAATGACCTTGACATGACAGAGACTTTTGAGGCAATAGCAGTAAGGAAGAATGATTTGTACTTGGTTCCAAAACCTTTGTATTTCTAAATCCTAAAATTGATGCATAAGTATGCACATGAAATAAAGTTTCTTTTCTTCTTTTTCCTCTGTTATTTGACACTGTTATTGGATGTAACAAAATGAAAGCAGCCCAGGAATACACCTATGTCCAAAATTTCTTAATATCTCATAATATACCCAAACAGAAGAAAAACACTCATCTAGTCTCAGCCTACTGTATGTGACTAGTATTGTCAAAATTTCAAAATAACTATTAACACCATTTTCTTGAAATCAACCTATTTGTTCAACAGAAAGAAGACAAACAATCAAGTCACAGAAATTGATAGGCATATGCCTATACCTTAGGTGTGATATCTAAAGTAATATGTTCATTCTTGAAAACATACCGAGAAACTTTATTTTCGACTATGTAACAAAGAAACTTTAAACACTAAAGGACATTTCTTGTTGTTCTGTAGTTTCTTAACCAACTCCTTCTTTCTAAATTCTCACAGCCAACCATGAAAAGTAGAGCTTAAAACAATACACTGAATTTGAAACATTTCAGTCAATCAAGCAATAGTGTTAAACACAATGACAAAAGTAAACATCTATCAGAACTCCACTGCATGGATTAAAACCACAAAAATCAAACAAACACCAAAAGGCGACCAGTTTGGAGAAATCAAGATAAAGCTTCACTTACATTTTGGGAAAAAAGAAACTTCGCCCATAATTCTTTCAAAAGACAACAACATCATAACATTCAATCAAACCAAACTTCCAACTATTCTTGTAACACACAATTCATAATACTATTCACTGTTGCACTACTCAGTTCATCAAAGTTCAAATAAAATAAGTAACAATTAAGTCATCAACAATACATATTTATACACACAGAGTCTAAATCATCTGAAAATCAACACAAAATTGTGGGTCTTAAGAAACAACTCATACCGGACAAAAATAAGAGATCGAAACTTGCGGTAACACTACATATATGATAAAAGAACCTTTATGTTTCGAACCCCTTAGTAAAATAGCTCCGCCACTAAATAAAAAAAGTCACAAAGGAAATTGAGATAGGAGTAATTTTAGCTCGTTCATTAACCCCAAAATAGAAACAATAAGTTATAGGGATTAAACTAACAGCCAAAAATTCAACGAAATTAGACAAATATCATAGGAAAAATACGAATTAATACAAGAAATGAAAGTAATAACAAGATTGAAATGAGACAAATTTACCTGACACAAATGAAATTTTATCCAATGGCGTGCCTCGAACCGGCCTGCTGCTTCAATGGGGAGGGGAGTAATTTACTGGAAATGCCGTGTCTCTATGACTGAACCTTGCAAGAAATTAGCTTTCTTGAAATCTTGAAAATTTTATATTATCTACAAAAACAAAGGAGAAATTCTCATTTAAGAAAAATAAAATAAAAAGTTCATGTTTTTTTATACCTTAAAAATTCTCTGAGTAGCTTTTTGTTATGGAATTTTCTCAGAAAAGAAGAGTCATAGAGGAGAAGGGAAATAGTGAGTGATTGTAAAGCTGCTCTCAACCCCGGCACTGCTGCTTCAATGGTTGTAAAGCTAACTCTGAACCCTAATTTAGTTTAGATAGAGAGGGAGGAGGGAGTGAAAGACTACCGTGTAACTTATATTTTATAGAACTATTTATTTAACAACTAAATATAATATTCGACCATTACAGTCGGGTACAAATTAAATATATTTAATTATTTAATATTTTCAATTATAGTAGTCGAATACGTTTAATATATTTACAGAGCAGATTTTTTGTAATTTAATTAGTAATATATTTATTTAATTATTATAATTTTCGATTACAGTGGTCGGAAATATACAACAACAACAACAACCTAGAATGATTTGGGGAGGGTAGAGTGTACACAGACCATACCACTACCTCAAGAGAAGTAGAGAGGCTGTTTCCGATAGACCCCGACTTAGGACCAATAAAGTATAACCAATACAAAAAGTAAGCGCATATAAACTAGTATGGTACACAAAAAAAACTAACAGTATAACAAACACAAAGATAAGTGCATAATAAACTAGTACGGGATGCAAAAAAGCCAACACCACTAGCCCCAAAACTACAGCCACAATACTACGAACCAGAAACTCCAGACCCAAAGGAGCACTCCCCTATTACTACCGCCGCGCTCCCACCCCCTAACCCTCTACCCTAATCCGCGTCCTCCACACCTTCCTATCAAGGATCATGTCCTCTTTGAGCTGTAATTGCTCCATATCATGCCTAATCACCTCCCTTCAATATAATTAATAATAAATTTAATTAATTATTATTTTTTTGTATAAGGGTCTGATTATATATTTAGTCATATATTTATTTAGTTATTAGTATTTCCAACGACAATGGTTGGAAATATTTATTTAATAATTTATTTAAATAATTATTTAATTTCGTATAAGGGTTTGATTTTATATCTATTAATATATTTATTTAATTTTTTATATTTTTTACTATAGTGATCGAAAATATATATTTAATAGTCTATTTTAATAATTATTTAATTTTCATATAAGGGTCTGATTATATATTTAGTAATATATTTATTTAATTATTTATATTTTCGATTACAGTAGTCGGAATATATATTTTCCAAAATTTACCGTCAAATATTCTGACTATTGTAGTCACAAATAGTATCGGAAAAATATTTCGTAAAAAATTAAAATAAAAAAATAAGTTTTCCAACTGAAGTAGTCAAAAATTTACGACTAATTTTTTTCAATCGAAACTTTCAGCCAAAAAATAGTGAATTTCTGATAGTGCAATAAGCCATTAGTTCTTAAACTAGTTTACTGGATATATGTATACCTTGTCCGGGCTGCTTTTTCACATATCTTGCTATCCTCAGTGCTGCTTCCATATGAGTTTTCTTTGGCTTTTGAAGGAACTGACTTAGTATTTGAACATTGTAGGCAATGTCAGGCCTAGTGACTGTCAAGTATAATAGCTTGCTTATTAACCTTTGGTAAGGTCTGATGTCAGTCAATAAGGGATCCTGCATATGGTTGTCTTTCTTGAGATCATCATATTCTTTACTAGTTAGTTTTGTATTTGGATCCATAGGTGTCAATGTTGGTTTAGCAGCTGATAATCCAAGATCAGATAGGAGTTCTAACACATACTTCCTTTGATGCATAATAAAGCCTTTTTCAGACCTTACAAATTGTATTCCAAGAAAATACTTTAACTCTCTCAGGTCGTTCATTTTGAATACTTGTTGTAGTGAGTTCTTTTCTTTCTTTATCAACTCTAGGCTATCTCCAGTGATTAGTAGATCATTCAAATATATAATAATTATCACAGTTATTTTCATACTTTTTCTTATGAACAACAAGTGATCAAATTGACTTTGTTGGAACCTCAACTTAAGTAGAGCATCTCTTAGTTTGACATTCGATTATCTATACAAGGAATTTGTGAGACTGCATACTGATTTAGTCACCCCCTGGCTCATAAAACCTTGATAAAGGTCCATATATATCTCATCATGCAAGTCCCCTTGAAGGAATGCATTGTAGATATCCATTTGATGCACATGCCACTGCTTTGAGGCTGTAATAGCTAAGATTGTTCTTACTGTTGTCATCTTTACCACAGGGGAAAAAGTTTCTTGATAGTCTATTCTTTCTTGTTGACTATATTCATTGGCCACAAGTCTTGCCTTAAACTTTTCAATTTCTCTTGAAGGCTTATTTTTTTTCTTGAATATCCATCTGCAGCCAATAGATTTTTTGCCAGATGGTAATGTAGTGATTGTCCATGTGTTGTTGCTTTGTAGAGCTTCTATCTCTGCCTTCATTGCATCTATCCACTTAGGATCCTTAGTTGCTTCTTCATAGGTCGTAGGTTCTGTGACAGTAGAGAAAGCAGATAAGTAACTTTGATATTTAGTAGATAAGTAATCATAAGAGACATAGTTAATAATATTGTAAGGAAATTCATGATGAGTTGAGTGCGGAGAAATGAAATCCTTCATCCATATTGGAGGTTGTCTGGTTCTTGAAGAAGTTCTTATAGGTATCACAACACTTGACTGAGTTCCATCTGTGTTGGAATGTTCTGTGTTTTTTATTGTGACTCTATGATCTTGAGTATGATGATTAGTTTTCATCTATGGGCTGTTTAATCATGAGTAGATGTACTGTTCTTGTCTGTGTCATATACACCAGAACTAGGAAAGTGTAACGCCCCGAGAGTACACCCTGGCCACCACACGGTGCTTACAGTTTTGAGGGACAACAAGCTAATCCATGAGTTGGTACCTGCTATGAGCATTGAATAATAATAACAAAATAATATGTGCAGAATAGTTGAATATGCCGTAAGGTTTTAAACACTGAAACATTTCTAAATCATGAATCTGGAAAGCAACTGTCTGAAAATATCTGTCTGAATCTAATAAAATAAAGACAAACTGACTAACTGTCTGAAATGTCCGAAAGCCTCTAAAACTGATTGAATAAGAGTTTATGGGACAGGCCCCAACTAACTACTGAACTGAAAACATGAAATTAAATATAGTCTGTCCTCAAAATATAAGAACTCAGCACTGATATAGCTGATAATCTGGAAGGTCTATGCGCGATCCGAGAACTGAGCATCCGAACCTATTATATGATACATCATAGCGCAAAATAAGGGGTTGACGGCTACTTGGGTAGATACTGAAAAAGAATCTGCTAAAATTTTGAGACTGACTCCGAAGTTGATGGCTATATAAGGGGTTACAAAAAAAAAAGCTCTAAGGTCTAATAAAGCATAAATATGTAAATGGAAGACCTGTAACGTACCAGTAACCACATCAAGAGAATTTTCCTAATCCTGTCGGGACTGTAGTGCATACAATCTGTTTGGACGCTGACCACTGGTAGCACTGGATGCCGACACTCTCGAATTCGATAGCCTGGCTTGCCACACCTAAAGTACACGTCACTGCCAGCTCTACACTCACCCTGATGGTTTCTACCATATTTCTAGCAAAGAGGATTTGTACGAGTACTGTTCACACTACCCTGCGACTTAAAGCCTGGCGCTCTATCCCTATTATCATTTTTGAATTTGGGTACTGGTGCACTAGCTTAAGATGGAGATGGGACTGAAGTTTTTTTGTGAAACTGAGGACGGTTACCACCTTCTGACTTTGGCTGAGTAAAATTAAAGCTACCTGTTCTAGCCCTCTTATTCTCCCTCTCTTTCTCCTGTCTTCTGTTCCTCAATCTCTTAAGCATGGACCATCAACCTAGAAAAGTCTATCTCCTTAATCAGCATTGCGGTCCTACACTCCTTGACCACACTGTTAGATACACCAGACACGAACTTACTTATCCTAGATTTGTTATCAGCCACCACATGAGGAGCATACCTAGCTAACTGAGTAAACTTGAGGGAATACTTTTTCACACTTATGTTACCTGTTGTGGGTTGATGAACTTTAATACCTTAGCCTCTCTCAATTCCAACGAAAAGAACCTATCTAAGAAGGCAATAGCAAACTCTTCACATTCTATAGACCCTGCATTTGCGCCTTTATCTACCTTCCACTACTTAAACCATGTATGAGCTACATCTTGCAACTGGTAAAACTCAGAACTCTCACTAGAAGTCACTCCCATAATGTCTGTCACCTTCTGGACCATGTCAAAGAATTTCTGTGAATCCTCTTCAGATTTGGATCCCGAAAATAGAGGAGGATTCATTCAGGTAAAATCTTGAATTCTAGCCGCAGCAGTATTGGCCACTGGAGTTGGCCTAAACAACAACTGGTCGAACATTCTGAGCTACCACAGAATGGGCTAGGGTGGTGAATGCAACTCTAAATTCTGTGTGAGAGACGTGCTCATTCAGGGGATCTTCCTGAACGGGCGAAAGTGCTGACTGGTTCACATTTCTTCTTCCATTTATCTTTCTAGGAGGCATGTTCTATAAATGGAAGGGGGAGTAGATTATACAAAGATTTTAACATGAGTATTATGCTTAGTCGCACGACATGAACACTGAAAGAAGAAAAAATTTCTTAAACGCCTCATAGTTTCTTGCCTATAAGTGTGGTGCACTTCACACCCATGCACAAGACTCTACTTGATGCAGCTTTAAGACTTTCTAAGACACTTTAAAACCTTAGGCTCTGATATCAAGTTTTAAATGCTTCGAGAGTACACCCTGGGCGTTACATAGTGCTTACAATCCCGAGGGACCACAAGCTAACCCATGAGCTGGAACCTGCTGTGAGCAATGAATAATAATAACAAGATAACATGTGTGAAATATCTGAATATGCCATAAGGTTTTAAAAACTAAAACATTTCTGTATCTTGAATCTGGAAAGCAACTGTCGAAAATTATCTGTATGAATCTAATAAAATAAAGACAAACTGACTGACTGTCTGAAATGTCCGAAAGCCTCTAAAACTAACTGAATAAGAGTTTATGGGACAGGCCCAAACTAACTACTGAACTAAAATGAAAATAAATATAGTATGTCCTCAAAATATGAGGACTCACCACTGTTATGGCTGATATGGAACGTTTATGCGCGATCCGAGAACTAAGCGTCTGAACCTATGAGGTGATACATCATAACGCAAGAAAAGAGTATGCGATCGGTACTTTGAATATACTGGTATGCTAAATGAGGTAGGCTGATATGCATAGTTTCTTGTGCAAGAGTAATAACTGACTGAATAAATAACATGACGTACTGAATGAAATGCATGAAATCTGTAAACACTGAGAATGCATGACCAAGCATAAAACATGTTCTAAATAAAATCTGTAAACTAAAATACTAAATACTAATAAATGAATAACTGATATTTGTATACTATGGTCAAGCAAAACTAAATCTGAATTACTGGGCTGATTATTGGATTTAGACTGTGGGAGATATTATCTAACCGGTATGCCCTAATGAGCAAATTTGGGGTCCAACTTGTAACCCCAGTTGTAAGGGTGTCAGTACCGTGCCACGGGTACTAATATTGCCTGTGTGGATCCACTGATGTACTGTCCCGAAGGACTAAGAGTGTTAAGCTTAAACATACGAGTGACCCCTGGGAGGTAGTCAAGCCTAAACTGACGGGTGAATCCTCATATCCTACGATGACTATGTAGTTCTGGAGTACCGGGACTGCTACTAATGACTCTATCTATCTGACGGGGAAGCCTCCATTCCTGCACTGACTCGATGCTAAATTCTACTCCCAACTGAATTGACTCGGAATACTGAACTGTTCTAAGTTTAACTTATTATGATGACTGAGTGAGATGGTAATGCTCATAACATATTCTAAAACTATTCTGAAGATACTGAGACTAAGTAAACAACTATGTTTTCAGGTATTTACAACCCCCAGGACTCGATAGCAATAATAGCAAAATAGTACTACAACTTTGGGGATATAACATGAAAGCATTTACTCAAAATTTCTTCATATAGGCATTTCATCAAACACTTGATATTCATAGTTTATGCTAAGCATGGGAATAGTTCAAAGCTTGTAAAAATAGCATGATTTCAACATTAACATCACTAAGTATGATTTAAGTCAGCGAATAGCATTGTTCAAATGTGTGGGGTTCAATATCAACGATAATTGCATGTAAACATGATCTAGAATTATAATTCATGGGAATTCATGGTTAATATCATAATTAAAATTATGAAAACTTGAAAAGATCACAACTTTGAATTTAAAAGTGGATACTTGGACTCCATAGGTGAAAGGGACCCATGGATGAACACTTAACACACCTTAGTTGGTGAAATTGAGAAAGTTCTTGATGATTTTTTTAGACTTGATCTTGAATTTTTGAAGGCTAGGGTTTTGTTCTTGAAAGAGATTAGTTGCTTGAAGAGGAATTATGAGTAATGGGGCATATAATGCCTCTTTAGGATTTTAATTTTGTGTTTTGGGCGAGTTTAGGGCCTTGGAAAAAGATTAAATGGTCCCTAGAATTTAAATTGCAAAACTGAAAATTCCAATTTTGGCCTTCGGCGCGACGCGGTGCTATCGCGTTATGCCACTGGAAAACTGACAATTCTCATTTTGTCCAACGGCGCAATGCGGTGCTATTGCGTTGCGCCTCTGGAAATAGACGATCCTCAACTGGAACCTTGGCACGACTCGGTGCTAATCGCGGTGCCCCACTGGAAAAAGGACAATCGCTAATTTGCCCCTGGCACGACGCGGCCTTATCGTGTTAAGCTACTGTTTTTCATTAAAAGTGTCATAACTTTTCACACAAGTATTCAATTTTGGTGAAATTGGTATCGTTGGAAAGCTAATTCAATATTCTACAGTTTGAAGGGTCGTGAGAAGGAAAATTCTTAGTATACTAAAAGTTATGCTTGTTTGAAGTTGACTAAAGCAACATTCTTATCAAAACTTCAATCGGTAAGGATTATTTTGATTCACCTGATAGCTGGGAGTTATTTGAGGCCTTAATATACATAAAAATCACTCATAAAATTATCAAAGAACTATAAGGTACTTTGCATGAGTTTGAAACATGACTCTAATATTGGTTTGGATTTTCGAGGTATTACATAAAGTTAGTATGTGTAAATTGAGGTACATGAGAAGTAGTATGCAGCTCTTCAATAGTAAGATTCTTAGTCTTCTTGAAGAGAGGTACTTAAGCCATGTTCCTTTTGAAAGGGAATTCATACTCTTTGAATATGACATCTCTATATACAAAGAAGGATTGATTACTTAAGTCATACAAAAGATATCCTTTTTGTGTTTCTGAGTACCCCATGAACACAACTTGCCTGCTTCTAGCTAAGAGTTTGTCATCTTGAGTTAGGAACTTGGCATAGCATAGACAACCTAGAATTCTCAAGTGGATGAGAGAAGGTTTTCTCTTGCACAGTTTTTCATAAGGAGAGGTACTAACTACAGATGAAGGTAGTCTATTTATAAGGTATACAACAGCAAGTACACATTGACCCCAAAACTTAATGGGAATGTGTGCTTGGAGTCTAAGAGCTCTAGTTATTTCTAGGATGTGTCTATGTTTCCTCTCAGCTACACTATTCTGCTGAGGGAAATATGCACATGTTCTTTGATGAATGATACCTAATTCCTTGAATTCCTCAGTACAAATTTTATTAACAAATTTTGAATCATTATCAGCTCTGCACACTTTTACTGTTTGATTGAATTGAGTACGAACAAAAGCAAGAAAATATTGAATAACAACACATACATCTGATTTCAATCTTAGTAAGTAAATCCAAGTCATTCTAAAATAGTCATCAACTATAGTCAAGAAATATTTATAACCTTCAATAGTAGGGGTCCTATAAGGTCCCCATAGATCCATATGGACTAGTTCAAAACAACTATTACTTCTTCTACTACTTGCAGGAAATGGAATTCTACTTTGTTTAGCATAAGGACATACAAAACACTTGTCTATAGTATCAGTGATATCTTATTTCCTATTAGGTATCAACTTGTTGAGAACATATGTGGACATATGTCCAAACCTCTTATGCCAGATATTGATATCCAACTGATTAAGAAACCGATTTTTCTTAGTAGTTCTAGCTGTCAGTACAGTATCAAAGTTAGAAATAGTATGCTCATGTTGATTAAGTAGATAAAGACCATCTTCTTATTTACCTCTCTCCTTCACCTTCCCACTTGAGAGATCCTGAAATATACAAAGGTCGGGATAGAACAAAACAACACGATGTAGTTCTTTAGTAGCCTTGGATACTGATAATAAGTTGAATCTAAACTGAGGTAAATAAAATACATCCTGTAATGTGTTGTGTGATGATATTGTGCTAGCACATGTTTGAGTGACTATGGATATATCCCCATTAGGCAGATAGACCTTCTTTGGATTAATAGTTTTAGCTATAGTTTGTGAGTCAAGCATATCAATGTTAGATACTATATGATTGGTGGCCCCGATATCTATAATCCAACCTTGTCTATTAGTAGTTACTGTTAGAGCCTTATTCTTACCTGAACCAGCACTATCATTACCAACTTCACTGGTCTTGACCATGTTAGCACTAGCACTGGTTTGGTTTGACTTCTGTAGAAGCTGCAACAACTGATTATATTGACTTTTGGTAAATACACATGCAACATCATGTTGATTCAGTTGATCATTATGAGTAGTGTGAGTTCTTTAATGGTTCAGCTGTTGATATAAACCTATTACATTAGCCACAATCTGACCAGTATTTCTACCTTGGGTAGTAGTTACTGCATTGGTATTGGTCACATCATAGTTGTCATTAAATTCTCTTCCTAGAACATACTCAGCTTCAGCCAGAACATAGTGTGCATTATGACAACTTCCAGTGTTAGGTACAAATCTTCTTTTCTTGTTAACACCACAAGGATAGTTGGATGGATATCCTACAAGCTTGTAACATTTTTCTTTTATATGCCCCTTCATTTTACAGTGATCACAATAAAAGTTATACTTTTTTTCTTTTCTGGACTTAGATGTTCCTACTTTTGAATACATCACTATAGGATCATAGCTGTTAGGTGATGCCCCAAGCAAACCAGTATAAGAACTTGAAGCTTTTTGAACTTCATCATTCATTATCATAACATAAGCCTGATTTACAGTAGGTAAGGGATTCATTAGCAGCAGTTGACTTCTTGCCTGCAGAAATGTTCCATTCAACCCCATTAGAAACTGATAGAGTTTATGTCTTTAGATATATTCAACAAACTCTCTTGACTGTGGACACTCACAACCAAGAATAGGCACAAGAGACTCTAATTCATTCCAAAGATCTTTCAACTTAGTGAAGTACACAGACTTGTGTAATAATTGCAATCTCTCTATGAAGATTGAATGTTCTTGAACCACTAACTTTGTCAAACCTTTCTTTTAATTCTTCCCACACACCAAATAGTAGATGCATAGACAATTCCATTTAGAAGATTATTTGAAACTATATTCATAATCCTAGATAAAACAACATTTACCCTTTCCCACTGTCCCCACAATTCTTCTCTGAATTTTTCTTTCTTTAATGTTCCATCAACAATTCCCATTTTGTTCCTTTCTAGCAGTGTTATACGCATTGAACAACTCCAAATAGCATAGTTTTCTGTACTAGTTAATTGTACTGCAATGAGAGAAATACCCTTACATCAGAAGAGTGAAGATACAAGGCATGATTGTGATCCATAACTGATCTAAATTGCCCATCTGCATATGTGTGAGAAGTAGTATTAGGCGTAGTGGTGGAATCCCTCCTAAGATTTTCAAGATTATCGATAGAAGAAGAAACCATTGCAGAGTAATTTGATTATTTGCAGATTTTACTTGGATTAAAGAATGTTGTAGTGGAAATTACACCTTCAATCCCTTTCAGAATTGACCTTAGCTCTGATACCATATAATTAGTTGAGGAATGCTTACATGAATAGAAGTGAGTGACAAAGAAGAAGAAAGAGAAAAAAAGGGGGGAGAAAGATCGTAGTTCATCGATTGAAACAATGAGAGTAATTCTTACTCTATACATCAGCAATACATGTATATATGCACATGCTATGTCACAGAGTTAGTTATAACTAAGTCTTAACCAACTAATCTAATTGATTATTTGACTAATTCATACTTCTTACTATCAACATGTACTAACTACAACTCAATATCTTATTTTGATTACTTAAAAATTTAGTTATAATTAAGATTTCAAATCTTTTTAAAATCTTTTACCGTGCTAGCCATCTATTGTATTTTTTATTTTGAATTTGTGTTTTTTTTATCAATAGTTGTTATAGGCCCACTGACCAATAGTTGAACATGTGAAATATACTGTAATACTATTTTTTCCCCATTTGGTGTTACTGTAGCCTCGACTAATTCAGATCGCGCACTGTAGGGTTCATTTTGGGAATAATACTCTCAATAAGATTTTCTTCATACCCAGAACTCAAAACCGAGACTTCTAATTAAGGGTGGAGTAGTCCCACCACTACACCACAACTCATATCGGTAACTGTAATACCATTTAAACACGGGCTAGGCACATGGCTATCAGGGGCGGAGCCAGCCTTTTTTAGTGGGTTCGTCCGACCCCCCTTCGATGAAAAAGTATACTATTTATACATAATTAAAATTATTTTTTATGTGGTTATAGTAGGTGTTGAATCCCCTTCGACTAAGCTTTTATTTTAATATTGAACCTCCTTACTTGAAATCCTGGCTCCTTGTTTGATGGCTATTGCATTCCTCAGTACCTAAATTAAATAAATTAGGTGGTACCAGGAGAAGTCAAATATGTAGTATATTATACTCCTATTAAATTTGTTAGTAATAATCCATCACATATTGGTATTATGCATTATGGATGTGGAAATCATGTATAGTGAATCATCATTTTCTAGTTTCTAAACATGTACTCTATATTGTAAATGACACACTAGAGATATCCCAGCTAGGTTTCAAAATTTTAATAATCTTGTGCAATACAAATAAGTGTTACTAATGGCTAAAATACATCCGGTTCATTAAAAAAAAAGAGTTTAAGTTTTGTGCATTGTAGTATCAGTGTGCAAAATATTTTACACCTACTATTGCAGGTGTAGACGTTGAAATTTTGTGGACTCTACAAAAAGAGTTCAATTTTGGTTAGAGTTCTTGGGGCCTACTTTTTCCTAAATCTAGATTGATGGCTACTCAACCTAAACCCTAAATTACGCCTATATAAAGGGGGAAAACATCCTTTAAAGAGGCATCTCGAGCATCCCACAAATTCATGGGATATTCATAAAGAGATCAACGATAAAGAGATCTCCAAGATCTGAAAAGTCCTAATAAATTCATGGGATATTGAGAAACAGTTCAACAACTGCAAGATATGATTGCAAACATTATCAAGGCACAATATGACGGTCCGTCACAAAGTTTCGTAGGATACTCAAAGCCGTATTCTAAGTGAATCGAGGGCTTACTGATGCCAATTGGATATCAACCGCCAAAGTTTCAATAATTTGATGGAAAGGGAAATCCAAGGCAACACATCGCTCATTTCATTGAGACTTGTAGCAGTGCTGGTACACATGGCGATCTTCTTGTCAAGAAATTTGTTCGCTCCTTGAAAGGCAATGTTTTTTATTAGTACACAAACTTAGAGTCTGGATCAATTAATTGTTGGAAGCAACTAGAAAGTCAGTTCCTAAATCGTTTCTACAGTACCCGTCGTATGGTCAGTATGATGGAGTTGACAAACACAAGACAAAGTAAAAATGAATCTGTACTGGATTACATAAATCGCTGGCGAACATTGAGCTTTGATTGCAAGGATCAACTTTCTGAAACTTTCGCTGTTGAAGTTTGCATTCAAGGGATGTGTTGGGGCATTGTGTATATCCTCCAAGGAGTTAAGCCTCGAACTTTTAAAGAATTAGCTATGCGCACTCATGACATGGAGCTAAGTATTGCAAGTCATAGAATGGTGTCACCTGTTTTTTATCCTAGAAAGGAAGTCACGAAATTCGAAGACTCATCTAAAGATCAAATTGGAGAATCTATGACGACAACTATGAGTTTTACGAAGTCCCCTACAAGACAAAAGTTAAAAGAGGAAGCTCCAAAGCAACAAATGCGAGAGGTAAAAAATCAACCAGCCTTGAAAGAGTTACAAGAAAGGGTATATCCTTTTCCTGACTCTGATGTTCCTGAAATTATTGACGAGTTGTTAGCCAAAGAAGTCATTGAACTTTCTAAGTCAAAGAGATCCGAAGAATAAAAAAAAGTCGATGATCCTAAATACTGCAAATTTCACCGCATTGTTGGTCATCACACTACAAAATGCTTTATCCTGATGGAAAAGATCATGACATTAATGCAAGAGTGAAAGATCATCATTGATGAAGGCGATACAGTTGACGCAAATCATGTTAGCGCCAAACTGCACCATATGAAAGGATCAATTTCAAGAGTTCTACAACCCACATGCTCTTTGGCATCACCAAAAGGTGAGGGAATCATCATTCTGCAATTTGGGAGCTTTGACCCAATTGAGGTGCCTACCACAAAGAAAATAACAAGCAAATCCATGCAAAACGACTTCTCCAATAGCAAGAAGGGTGATACTTAGACATTGACCGCTCACAAAAGAAAAAAATATCAAAGGTCTTCTAAACTCCAACTTCCAAAAGTTGGCACAAGATCAAGTGCAAATCTGCTTCAACCAATGGGGGCAATAATTACCAAACTGGAGTGCAACAATACTCCATTACAAAGGGTTGGAAGGAAAGTTACATTATAAAAATTCCTCCCCAAAATGACCTCGGTGCACGAGCCTAAACTGCAAGTCAAGACGCTCCTCGACACACGAGCCTAAACTGCAAGTCAAAACGCTCATTAAAGCACGAGCTTAAACTGCATGTCACTCCTGGCCCGCATGAGTTCAAACTTTGAACGACTCTTAAAAAAAATAGGAAGGAAAATTATGAAGCTTGAATGCATATTTGGAGTCCTTTGAAGATGTCATCTTAAAGCAAAAGGATTCTTCATTATCTATCAAGCAATAAAGTCTTCTCGACAAGAAAAAGACTTTTGGTACTTTTAATATTGATCTATTCTGGCCTTCAACATATTGCGGAAGTGATGCGGCCCAAAACTTGAAGTAGATGATGAAATTTATAAAGTATCCAAAATCTGAGGAGAAATAGAATATCACAAGATTTAGGCTGCAACTTTGGAAAAGTATCTGAGAAAATATTGAGGTTATATGCTGATGAATTTCATGTTTAACGTAGATCTGTGAGTCTACTCTCCAATGCAAAAAACAGAACTTGATTCCGATACTTCCACGTCAAGATATGAAATTTAGCGTGATGCTGCGCAAAGCTGAAATAACCAGCGAACCAAGATTAGAAGGCTATTTTTGGAGCAATATCTAGGACGATTCGGATGCAACATAATTATGGTTTCCGCGAGAGATGTAGCTCTGCGAGTCTACTTTCCAATGTAAAATACGGAACCTGATTCCAATACTTTCACGTCAAGATATGGAATTTATCGTGACGCTGCGCAAAGCTGAAATAACCAACGAACGAAGATTAGAAGGCTATTTTTGGAGCAATATCTGGGATGATTCAGATGCAATATAATTGTGGTTTTCTCGAGATACATAGCTCTGCGAATCTACTTTCCAATGCAAAAAACAGAACCTGATTCCGATACTCCTACATCAAAATACGGAATTTATCGTGACGCTGCGCAAAGCTGATAAAATAGGATATTGAATTCCATTTTTATGAATCAAACAACTCATATTTTTGTTCTCTAATCGGAGAATAAATTTTTTTGTGGACGTGTGCCTAGTACTTGCTCACCAAAGTCAGAAAAGGCTACTCCATGTGTCAATATTATCAAGCTGGATGGCAACACGTACGTGCTCCTCGAAAAGAATGGGATGCTCTCACTCGAAGCCTCTTTATCTCCGAGCCCCACGGATGAGATGCACAACATGCTTGCTTTGCAACGATGGACTGTAGACACTCAGAATTTCATCATCACAAGGTCGCAAGAATGACACCAAGTACATGCTCACTGAAGCTAAAATGGAAAACTTTCAGCATCGTCAAGGATAAAATCAGATCATTCCAAGTCACTTTCTTATCAAGCAGTAAGGAAGTAGTGCACTAAATGGTTCAATATCAATCATGTCTACCTTTTTTATCTGACATCAAGACCATTTGCATAAGCCTGCACAAAAAAATAAAGATGTAACACATCTACAGTGTTGACCGGATGAAGCTTCTTGGTTTTATGCGGATTGATGCCAACTACGTGAAACTTCAATCTAGCGATAAGTGTAGGTACCAAACACACGATGCTTCAATTTGGCATGATCAACATTAGGAGAAACAAATACCTTTGAAATTACATTCATGAGTACTTCAAGTCTCGCCGCCAAGTTTCGGCAAGCCTACACGTCGACCAACCTTTAAGTAGGGGGCATCTGTAGACACATAAAATTTATTGGATCAAATTCATATAAAATTTGAATTTGAGCCATATGTTATTGGGTTTAAACTTATTTTGGGCTAAAAAAAATAATAAGCCTTTTTTATTCTTCATCAAGGTCCATCTCACTTTGAAGCCCAAACTCATCAAGTGATGTGGCATCCCAGTCAAATCCAAAACCAATGAGACGCCGCCATATGTACAAATGATGTGGAAATCTCATTCAAATTCAACAACCAGTCAAAAGGTGCCACATGTCAAAGTGACATGTTTCGGCCAATCACAAGCAACTAGGCCTACCCCCACAACTATAAATAGGGGGTAACATAACATTCTAAGGGGGAAGAAAAGAAAAAAGGAGTACATTCTGCAAGCATTGGAGGAAGCTTCTGCATTGACTACACAACTCTTCAACGAATTGACTAACGGAGTTCTGCTCGGAGATCAACTCGACAAGAGGAAGTGCTGTCAGACAATTCCTGGAGATCCAAACACATTTCTAGGAGGTTCAAATCATCCTACATTCGAGAATCACGTTGCAAAGGCCCTCGAATCACGAAAAAACTTAGGAGAGAAGAATCGAGAGAATAATGGAATTGTGCCCGCAAAATTACTTTAAATAAAATTATTCTTTTTGTTTATTTTATTTTTTGCTTGCAGTTAATTTTCAGCGTTAACGAAAATTTGTTGCGAACGGCAGGTTACCCATGTTTTTTACATAAAAAATGAAAAAGAAAAAATTAGATAACCTGCAATAGTAGATTAAGTTTACCTGATTAGGTTTACCTGACTAGTTTCTAAACATGTACTCTATATTGTAAATGACACACTATAGATATCCCAGCTAGGTTTCAAAATTTTAATAATCTTGTGCAATACAAATAAGTGTTACTAGTGGCTAAAATACATTCGGTTCTTTAAGAAGAAGAGTTTAAGTTTTGTGCATTGTAATATCAATGTGTAAAATATTTTACACCTACTATTGCAGGTTACCCATGTTTTTACATAAAAATTGAGAAAAAATTAGATAACCTGCAATAGCAGATAAAGTTTACCTGATTAGAGTTCCCAACACTTAAATTCTAAAAAGAATAGGACACGGGTAATTAATTGGGAATCTTTCAAAAATAGTTAGATTTTCCTGAAAAACTCACCTTTCATAGCCATATGTTACATAATTACCATTTATAGCCGTTGTATTCAATTTACGCCCGCTGTAGTCAATTTTATCAATAGTTTGTAGTCATATAAAATATAAATACAGTACCATTTAGCTACTGTATTCGATTCACAGCCGTTGTATTCACTTTTACTCAGTGGTCTGTATTCATAAAAACATAAATACACTACATATTTAGTCTTGTCAAAAACACTACCATTTTTTTATTTTTTATTTTTTTATATTTTTTCTTTTTCGTGTTTTCCTCGTTTTTTCTTCCTCTTTTTTCTAATTTTTCCTATTTTTTTCATTTTTTATATATTTTTTTCTCTCTTCTATCTCACTTTCTTTTTTTCTTTTTCTTTTCTTTTTTGTACTTATTTTCTTTATCATTTTTTTGTTCTATTTTATATTTTTTATATTTTTAAAAAATATAACTACTCGAGCACAAGTCATTGATGATAACGTAAATACCATAATTGTTTATCTATTTGTAGTCAGGCCGTCATTTATATTTTTGTATTCATTGATATAACTGTATTTGTATTGGTATTTTAAAGTTCGCGCTTGTATTTGTATTTTGTAGTTCATGTTTATATTTATATTTTATAGTTCGCACTTGTATTTGTATTTGTTAATTCTCACCATCATTTATATTTTATATAATTCACACTTGTATTTTAAATAACTGTTTTGTATTTGTATTTGATAATTGATTGTATATTATATTGGATTATATTTGTATTATGAGTTTATTGTGTTTGTATATTTAGATTATTTTTGTATTTGTATTCTATTTTCGTCCATGTCTTTTTATTTTTAAAGAATTATTTTGTATTTGTAAGTTGATTGCATATTGTATTTAGCCGTGATTATGTACAATTTATCATTTGTATTTGTATACGAACAAGTAAATGCATGTCTTTTTTTTTTTTCTAAATTATATAAATATGCAATGTATCATTTGATACAAATGTACCGTTTTGTATTTGTATGTCAAAATTATTATTTGTATTTGTTAATAAATAAATATCACTTGATACAAATACAATTATAAATAAATGAAACCAATGATTTTAAAAATACAAATACATATTGTATTTATATATATTGTATTTTTATAAAAAATTGAATTGTATTTATTTGTATCAATAAATACAACTCATATAAATAAATACAAACAAGTATTCGTAAAAAAATAAAATCAATCGTTCCTTTTCAATTAAAAAATACAAATGATAGATCACACTTGTATCTATATGTTATAGTTCGCATTTGTATTTGTATTTTATAATTTTCACTTGTACTTGTATGTTATAATTCGCCTTTGTATTTATATTTTATAGTTCACACTTGTATTTGTGTTTGTTCGTACGCACAAATAAAAAGGAGAAAAAGAAAAAGAAAAAAAAAGAGAAAAAATGTGGGAAAAAGGAGAAAAAAATACAAAAAAGAAGAAGAAGGAGAGTAATAGAAAATAGAGAAAAAAATATATAAAAAAAAAAGGAAAAGAAGAAAAATACAAAATGAAAAAAGACAACGAAAAAGAAAAAATCAAAAAAAGAAAGAAGAAAGAGAAAACAAAAAAAGGAAAAGAAAAAAAAAAGAGTAATAGAAAATAGACAAAAAAAAGGAGAAAAAAGAAAAAGAAAAAAAAAATACAAAAGTAAAAAAGAAAACGAAAAAAGAAAAAATTGAAACATAGTTCACGCTTGTATTTGTGTTTTCTAGTTCACACAACGAAAAAAAAGGAGAAAAATAAAAAGAAAAAAAAGAAGAAAAAATGTGAGAAAAAGAAGAAAAAAATAAAAAATGAAGGAGAGTAATAGAAAATAGAGAAGAAAAAAAAGAAGGAAAAAAATAAAAAGAAAAAGAAGAAAAAGAAAAAAAAAGACAATGAAAAAGAAAGAAGAAAGAGAAAACAGAAAAAATGAAAAAAAAAAGAAAAAAATAAGACAAAATGGAAAAAAGACAATGAAAAAGAAAAGATTGGAAAAGAAAGAAGAAAGAGAAAAGAAAAAAAAAAGGAAAAGAAAAAAGAAAAAAAAAGAGTAATAGAAAATAGATAAAAAAAAGAAGAAAAAATTAAAACATAGTTCACACTTGTATTTGTGTTTGCTAGTTCGTATAAATAAAAGAAGAAGAAAAATAAAAATAAAAAAAGAGAAAAAATGTGAGAAACAGAAAAAAATACAAAAAAAGAAGGAGAGTAGTAGAAAATAGAAAGAAAAAAAGAAGGAAAAAGGAGAAAAAGAAAAAGAAAAAAAAGAAGAAAAAATACAAAAAAAAAAAGGAGACTAATAGAAAATAGAGAAAAAAAAAAGAAAAAAATAAATAAAGGCAAAATGAAAAAGAAAAAATTGAAAAAGAAAGAAGAAAGAGAAAACAAAAAAAAAAGGAAAAGAAAAAATGAAGAAAAAAGAAAAAAAAAGATTAATAGAAAATAGAAAAAAAAATTAAAAAAAGAAAAAATTAAAACATAGTTCACACTTGTATTTATGTTTGCTAGTTCGCATAAATAAAAGAAGAAAAATAAAAAGAAAAAAAAGGAGAAAAAATGTGAGAAAAAGAAAAAAAATACAAAAAAAAAAGGAGAGCAGTAGAAAATAGAAAAAAAATAAAAAAGAAGGAAAAAATAAAAAAGAAAAAGAAGAAAAAAAAACACGAAAAAGAAAAAATTGAAAAAAGAAAGAAAAAGAGAAAACAAAAAAAGGAAAAGAAAAAAGGAAGAAAAAAAAAAGAGTAATAGAAAACAGACAAAAAAAGGAGAAAAAAGAAAAAAAGAAAAAAATACAAAAGGAAAAAAGAAAAAATTGAAACATAATTATGAAAAAGAAAAAATTGAAAAAAAGAAAAGAAATAGAAAACGAAAAAAAAATGAAGGAAAAAAAAAGAAAGTAATAGAAAATAGATTAAAAAAAAATACATGAGAGGCTATGAATTATAATTATGAAAAACTAATAGGCAAGAGGAGACTATGAATTGTAATTAATTGAAACTAGGCTAAATAAGATAATTAGAAGTCAATATTGATTAAGTTATGTAATTATCCCTAATTAATTAAAGGAGGAACTATAGGGACCGGAGAAGATCATGTACTAAGAGGAGCTGAGTCCATTTGCTTGCAACTTTAACATGGCTGTATTAATGGCTAAAATTTGAGAGTACATACGAATGACCCAAGTTCGGTGTTTTCTCAATGCCTTCTGACTCGAGCCTGTCACATAAGGCTTGTCTAGGGTGATTTACATTCCTTGTCTGATTTGCAGGCTAGTTTACCTAGTGCACACAAAGTGCTCACCATAAAGTGTTCATCGAAAGGACAGAGACTGTAGAGGCTGTAGATTATCTTGGGGTTTCAAAAAAATAAAGAAAGAAATCATTTGAGAGTACTAATTTAATTGCAGAGAAAACAAGAAGTTAATCACATGTATATATTATCGCATTATTATGCTTATCTCTCGCCTTTATTACAAGTGAATTGCACATGGAATTTGTCATTTTTGTTGTTATCTCTTTGAGGTTTAGGGTGGGGAGTGGTGACTTAAAAGGGAATTAATCAGTGAGATGTCAAACCCAATGCTAGCGCATGGCTATTTTCCTATTCAATTTCAATAAAGTCATGCTCTAAGTTGTATATTTAATTAAATCTATGATCAATATCGTTTAATAATTGTGAGCATTTATAAAACTATTAAAATTAGGGAAAGCATGTCATCTTAATGCAACAATTGTTGGTCGAGATAACGTGGTGTCATGTGCAAGCTTCAAGCGCTCATGTAGCTAAGAGCCATCTTCATAGTATGATGATAAATCGGACAATAAAGATATATAATTATAACCAAATAAAATAAAATATTTTAATAAGAAATCTTTCAAAAATAACTACACTTTGCTGTAAAATTCAGCTTCCATAACCGTATTTTACATAATCACTATTTATAGCCGTTGTATTCAATTTACGCCCGTTGTATTCAATTTTATCAATAATCTGTATTCATATAAAATATAAATACGGTACCATATAGCCGTTGTATTCGATTCACAACCGTTGTATTCGATTCACAGCCGTTGTGTTCACTTTTACTCAGTGATTTGTATTCATAAAAAACATAAATACACTACATATTTAGTCTCGCCAAAAACACGGTCACTTTTTTGTATTTTTTATTTTTTTATATGTTTTCTTTTTCGTGTTTTCCTCATTTTTTCTTCTTCTTTTTTCTATTTTTTTTCTCTCTCTCTTCTATCTCTCTCTTCTATCTCTCTCTTCTATCTCTCTCTTCTATTTCTCTTTCTTCTTTTCAGTTTTTCTGTTTTCTTTTTTGTAACATAAATACCACAATTATTTATCATATTTGTAGTCACACCGTCATTTATATTTTTGTATTCATTGATACAACTGTATTTGTATTTTAAAGTTCGCGCTTGTATTTGTATTTTGTAGTTCGCATTTATATTTGTATTTTATAGTTCACATTTGTATTTATATTTGTTAGTTCGCACCATCATTTATATTTTATATAATTCGCACTTGTATTTTAAAGAACTGTCTTGTATTTGTATTTTATAATTGACTGTATATTATATTAGATTATATTTATATTGTGATTTTATTGTGTTTGTATATTTAGATTATATTTGTATTTGTATTCTGTTTTCGTCGATGCCTTTTTATTTTTAAAGAATTATTTTGTATTTGTATTTTTAAATTGATTGCATATTGTATTTAGCCGTGATTATGTACAATTTATCATTTGTATTTGTATACAAATAAGTAAATGCATTAATTGTACTTTCTTGATGCTAAAATATATAAATATGTAATGTATCATTTGATACAAATATACCGTTTTGTATTTGTATGTCAAAATGATCATTCGTATTTGTAAATAAACAAATATTACTTGATACAAATACAATTACAAACAAATGTAATAAATAATTTTATAAATACAAATATAATATATATTTATTTGTATCAATAAATACAACTCGTATCAATAAATACAAACATGTATTCGTAGAAAGAAAATCAATCGTTCCTTTTCAATAATTAAAAAATACAAATGATAGTTGACACTTGTATCTGTATGTTATAATTCGCACTTATATGTGTATGTTATAGTTCTCATTTGTATTTATATTTATAGTTCGTACTTATATTTGTATTTATTAGTTCGTACAAATGAAAAAAAGGAGAAAAATGAAAAGAAAAAAAAAGGAGAAAATATAAGAGAAAGAAAGAGAAAAAATACAAAAAAAAAAAAGGAGAGTAATAGAAAAGAGAAAATGGTCAAATACCCCCCTAACCTTTACTCCAAATTCCAACTACACAACTATACTTTAAAGGGGTCCTATGACTCCCCTGAACTATTTAAAAATGGAATATATACCCCCCCAAACGCTGACGCCCAAATGCGTAATGGAAAGTGAGCAACACACACTTGTCATGTAATGCCACCTAATTTCCACGTAATATTATTTTTTTATATAAAAAATTAATTATTATTCTTTAATATATATATATATATATATGTGTGTGTGTGTGTGTGTGTGTGTGCGTGTATTCTCTTCTTTGAATTTCCCTTTCCATTTTCCATTTTTCTTTCCTTTTGGAAGTATTTTTGGAAGCACAGAAATCCGAATTAATTGAGGAGAAGGACCAGATTTTGATTCATTAATATGTTCACATTTCCAAAAATTCATGTGAGCAACTCAACTTGAATCAACCAAGTTGGCATCATCGCCGCCGTCAAATCGTGAATCCACCACTGCCTATCGCCATTGCCGGAGCTCCGGTAACTTTTGGCATCGCAAACCAGTTCCAATAGGTGCGCCACCTCAACGCGAGCACACCCCAACAAAAATCATCCAAAACCGATGCTCCAATCACCGTGAAATCGTATTTGAGCACAGTGCCGCCGCTGACGAACTCCGGTGAAGGCAACGCCGCCACTATCCACCACCAATTGACGCAACACCACCACCAAATTTTATTTTAGCTATTGCACCAATTATTGAAATAATTGTTAATTTTATCATTTTGATGAAATTGAAGATAGACCCATTTGGGGGGGGGGTGTTCTTGAAATAGAATGAAATTAGTTATTTATTTTTTATGGAGTTTCAGAATTTGGTGTGTGTGTGAAGAGCAACCATGGTGTTTTGTGTTTTGTTGTAGAAAAGAAGAAGAAGAAGAAGAGGAAGAGGAAGAGGAAGAGAAAGAGGAAGAGGAAGAGGAAGAAGAAGAAAGAGGAAGAGGAAGAAGACGAAGAAGAAGAAGAGGAGGAGGATGAGAAAGAAGAAGAAGAAGAAGAGGAAGAGGAGGAAGAGGAAGAAAAAGAGGATGAGGAAGATGAAGAGGAAGAAGAAGAAGAAGAAGAAGAAGAGGAGGAGGAGGAAAGGGAGGAAGAGGAGGAAGAAGAAGAAGAGAAGGAAGAAGGGGAAGAAGAGGAGGAAGAAGAAGAGGAGGAAGAGGAAGAAGAGAAGGAGGAGGAAGAGGAAGAGGTGGAGGAGGAAGAGGAAGAAGAAGAAGAAGTGTCATTGATGAGTTCTTGGTGCCATTGTTTGTGAAGAAAAAAAATTGAAGAGGAAGAAAGAAAAATGTCATTGATGAGTTCTTGGATGTCATTGTTTGTAAAGAAGAAGAAGAAGAAGAAGAAGAAGAAAAAGAAATGTCATTGATGAGTTCTTGGTGCCATTGTTTGTGAAGAAAAAAAATTGAAGGGGAAGAAAGAAAAATGTCATTGATGAATTCTTGGATGTCATTGTTTGTGAAGAAGAAGAAGAAGAAGAAGAAGAAGAATTGAAAAATTGAAGAAGAATTGAGGAAGAAGAAAAAAAATGAATTGAACAAGAAGAGAAAGAAAATAAATAAAGAAAAATAATAATTAAAATTATATATATATTTATTTAAAGAAATATTAAAATTATTTTTTTAATAAAAAATTCGATTTTCACTCTCTTTAAAAAAGTGAAACGCACACTCTTGACACGTCAGCGTTTGGGGGGGGGGGTTATATATTCCATTTTTAAATAGTTCAGGGGGTCATAGGACCTCTTTAAAGTATAGTTGTGTAGTTGGGATTTGGGGTAAAGGTTGGGGGGGGGGGGGTATTTGACCATTTACTCAATAGAAAATGGAGAAAAAAACAAAAAAAAAAGGGAAAAAGCAAAAAAGGAAAAAAGAAAGATAAAACAAAAAAAGAGAAAAAAATGAAGAAAGAAACTGGAAAAAAAAAGTAATAGAAAATAGAGAAAAAAAGAAAATACATGAGAGAGACTATGAATTGTAAATAGGGATAATTAATAGGTCAGAGGGGCTATGAATTGTAATAAATTGAAATTAAGGCTAAATAGGGTAATTAGGAGTCAATGTTTGCTAAGTTATGTAGTTATCCCTGAGGATCTTTCAAAAATAGCTACACTTTGTTGTAAAACTCATCTTCCATAATCATATTTTACATAATTACCATTTATAGCCGTTGTATTCAATTTACGCCCGTTGTGTTCAATTTTATCAATAATTTGTATTCATATAAAATATAAATCTAGTACCATTTAACCGTTGTATTCGATTCACAGTTGTTGTATTCACATTTACTCAGTAGTATGTATCCATAAAAAACTTAAATATGCTACATATTTAGTCTCTCCAAAAACACTGCCATTTTTTTGTCTTTTTCCTTTTTTCATATTTTTTTTTTGTGTTTTCCTCATTTTTTCTTCTTCTTTTTACTAATTTTTTCCTTTTTTTTTGTCTCTTCTATCTCTACCTTCTATTTCTCTTTTTTTTTTTTTTTTCTTTTTTTGTACTTATTTTCTTTATCATTTTTTTGTTCTATTTTATATTTTTTGTATTTTCAAAAAATATGACTATTCGAGCACAAGTCATGAATGATAACGTAAATACCACAATTATTTTCGTATTTGTAGTCACACCGTCATTTATATTTTTGTATTCATTGATACAACTGTATTTATATTTCTATTTTAAATTTCGCGCTTGTATTTGTATTTTGTAGTTCACATTTATATTTGTATTTTATAATTCACACTTGTATTTGTATTTGTTAGTTCGCACCATCATTTATATTTTATATAATTCGCACTTGTATTTTAAAGAACTGTCTTGTATTTGTATTTTATAATTGACTGTATATGTAACACCCCGTAAATTTTTTCGTACACTTATCGCGATTATATGGAGTCCTAAAGGCTTGCGTATGGGTTAAATTAAGTTTATGGTGTTCGGAAGTATCCCGTCAATAGTTGTATGTGTAGGTATTGGAATAAGCTTTCCAACGATATAAATTTTGCCCAAAACAAAGGAGTATTTCATATAAGCGAGCACATTCGAAATTTCAAAACGGTAGCCGGGAAGCCTGTGAACAGTAAATCTGCAGGAAAATTACTGCAGCTAGGCAATTTTCTTTGGATCAAATTTAGACGATCATAAATCCTTGTACAAAAAGAACTGTGTGATCTGCTATATATCGACGAAAAGCTCCAAGAGTCTTCTTTCCGATGAAATTGGTTTCATCCAAATCCAATGTCTGAGTAAGGAGCTATACCCGTTTTACTACAGCCTATCAAAAAAAAAACAGAATTTTGGGACAGATTTCTGGGTCAACTTTAAACGACCATAACTCCTTGTACAGGAAGAACTGGGTGGTATAATTTATATGAAAATTAAATCCCTTTGAATTATCTTTCCAATGCAATTGGTTTCACCCAAATCCGATACTGGATCAAAGAGTTATGATCGATTTACTTCAGCCTGCCAAAACTGTCCACTGGGGACAGATTCGGATTTATTTAAATTTTTAGGGCAAAATGGTCATTTTCTATTACCTCTTGGACGAAAATTGGTCTTTATAAGCATACACTTAGCCTCATATATATCATATATCATCCAATTATTAAGAGAAGGTGAAACCCTAGCCTAATTTCAACTTCAAATATTTTGTGATTCAACCGTAGAAAATTCAAATTGGTTCCGTAGTTGTGTTCACCATCTCGAAAGCTTCGAGAAGCACCCCATGGTTATGTAAGGAGGATTCTAAATACAAGAGTTCATTGTTAAGGTATGAATATTGTTTATTCTTGATTCTTATCCATGAATAAGTATTGATAAAGGATTATGAGTATTGTCTTGATGTTGGAAGATAACTAGAAACATAGTTATGAATTGTTTTGTATAAATTGTTGTAGTAAATTATGGAAGTTGTTGTATTGGATTATGGAGGATGAATTGTGGTGATATATCATTATATTAGTGGTTATGTATGCCTAGTGATCATGTTGGTATTGGATGGTGATTAAGAGGGGAAATAAAGGCTAAGAGTGATGTTGAGGGATATTGCATGAAAATGCATGATATGTGAATGTAATAAGAGTATAAGAGGATGTATGTAGCACTCTTATTGATGAGTTAAAGGATTACTTCCTAGACATTATTTGGTGAAGTTAATACCTAAATGGTAAGGTTTGGTTGCTAATACTAGTTTGCCACAAATGACTTATTGTAGATAAGTGTTCGAAGAGTACGGGAAGTCAAGTTGGACTTGTATTGAAGTGGTTATATCAAGGTATGTAAGACATACTCTATCTAATCTTTGGCATGAATAATGACCCATGGCACTCTCAAGTAAGCTTCCAACATTGTCCTACGACACATGACACATAATAACATCATTTGATCTTCGACACCACCAATTGAACTTGTTTTCACTTTTAAGATGTCCGGCTAGTCAAAAAAATGTCCATATACTATTGTTGACTCCGAAATGGTTTAATGAGGTATCCATGATTCTCTACTTCATTTTCATGATATTGATTACCTATTTACATGTTTTTCCTATTGAGGTATCATGGTTTCAAGTTCCATAAGGTGTGACCACAAAGTAACCAATCTCAAAGATTAATTGAATTAAGAAATGGAATGTCTTTATTTTAAATTGATGATATGATGTATTGTATTAGTACCACTGATCAGTTGGCCATTGTATTATAAAGATTATGTATATATGCTATTCCAGGGGTGGTCCCTGATGTATTGTATTAGTACCACTGATCAGTTGGCCATTGTATGACATATGTTATGTATTGATAAGGAATACGGGAAGTAATGATATGAAAGTAATGTGCAGGTATCCCATCAGCTCTTTTAAGTGTGGTCTACTCATACTGTTTATTCACTGGTATCTGGGTTCTGTTGATCTTTTGTATCTCATCTTGATACTCACTGCCTTACATACTCAGTACATATTTCCGTACTGACGTCCCTCACGGGGGACCTGTATTCATGCCTGCAGGAACGGGTACTTCAGGTCGTACACCTCCGCAGTAAGAGCCAGGACATTCTGTTGATAGTGGTGAGCTCCAGTTGTTTCGGGGCATCCCAAGTCGTTCCTATATGTACTTTTGGTATTTGTATAAAAGTCTTTTGTGGGCGGGAGTTTGTCCCGACCCTAACTCAGTTGTGTATCTATGTAGAGGCTTTTGTAGACATATTGTACAGCCATATGAGTGTTTGGTTGATAGACGTGATGGCTCTGACGATCAATTACTGTTTATATATATATGCGTGTCTGCTGGGCTGATACAGGTACTTTTTTCTTCTATTTACAACGAAGTGCTGCCCAAATTTCTAATTTTCATAAGTAATGTAAGTGTGAAAGTATAGGTTATGAACGGGTTCTCCCGGGCCTCCTCGGCTACGGGTGCCAGTCCGCTCCAATGGGATTTGGGGCGTGACAAAAGTGGTATCAGAGAGGTTCGTCCTAGTGAGTCTACAAAGCCGTGTCTACGTAGAGTCTTGTTTATCGGTGTGTTGTGCACCACATCTATAAACAAGAGGCTATGGACATTTAGGAATTGTTTCTTTTCTTCATGTCTTAGATCGTGCGATAGAGCTTATATTGTATATGAAGTCATAGTCGACCACTGAATCCATTTGTTTCTCTTATTATAGTAATGATGTCGGTTACCAGAAGCAAGAATACCGGTAAGCAAGTAGATGTGGCTGCCGGAGAGGGGACTAGTAAGTCACCCACTATACCAGCTAATCAAAGTGAGGCTCCAGCTGAGCATGCATCAGAAACTTCCCCCAGTCCGAAAGAAATAAAGGGGAGGAGAACTATATCCCCAGAGCCACCTATTAATGTTGTTGATCAAGATCTTAGAAATGCAGTGCAACTTTTGACTCGTATAGTTGCTGGGCAAGTCCAAGGGCAAGCCATTCCTGCCGCGGGTTCTAGCGGTACTGATAGGGCGGCTAGTCTTCGGACGCAAGATTTTCTTAAGATGGATCCGCCTACTTTTACCGGATCCGATCTTAATGAAGATCCGCAGGACTTTATTGATCAGATCCAAAGGGCCCTAGAGGTGATGCATGTATCGGGCAGAGAGACAGTGGAGTTAGACGCGTATAGATTCAAAGGTGAGGCTATATATTGGTATGAAGACTGGAAACGGTCAAGGGGCATTGATGCACCCCCAGCTACTTGAAAAGAGTTCAAAGAGGCATTTATTGATCATTATCTTCCATATGAGACTCGTCAGGCCCGTGCGGATCAGTTCTTAAATCTTCGACAAGGTCATACAAGTGTGAGGGAGTATAGTCTTCGATTTAATTCCTTGTCCAGATATGCTCCTAATGTTATAGCTACTATGGATGACAGAGTTCATCGGTATGTGAATGGATTGGATCCATATTTGGTTAGGGATTGTACTATTGCTGCACTAAATAAAGACATGGATATAGCTAGGATCCAAGCATTTGCACAGAAAATGGAAGATTAGAGGCAAAGAAGAAGAACACAGGAATTTGAAAGCGGGTCTTCTAAGAGGGCCAAATCTACAGGGCAGTTTATAGCGCCACAGGGAGGTTTTAGACCTCAATTTTCTGCTAGACCACCTAGGCCATTATTTTCTTATTCTGCAGCTAGTGCTCCACCACAGCATCAGGGGTTCAGAGGCAGTCAATTTGGGCAAAGAAGTGAGGGTCATAGTTCGCGATCAGTGGGTTATCGTGGGCAAGGGAACATGAGCCAATCGAGACCTTCTCGAGAGATATGTAATCGATGCGGAAAGCATCATATGGGCGTATGTCGAATGGGAATAAATGTTTGTTATTGGTGCGGTATGATGGGGCATATGATGAGAGAATGCCCACGAAGGGGCGCAGGTGGCGTAGCACGACCTTCGGGATCAGCTGTTGCATCATCGTCACCGGTATCTTATTCTGGTAGGGGCGCACGACCTGCGGGTCACGCTAGAAATGAAACAAGAGTCGCCAGTTCCAGCGGGACTCAGAATCGCACTTATGCTTTAGCGGAACGACAGAATCTAGAGGCTTCCCCAGATGTGGTTACGGGTACGTTGTCCATATTTTCATTTGATGTATATGCTCTAATTGATCCCGGTTCTACATTATCATATGTTACTCCCTTGGTTGCTGGAAAGTTCAAAAGGACCCCTGAATTGTTAGATAAACCGTTGGAAGTGTCTACCCCGGTTGGGGAATCTATTATTGCTAGAAGAGTTTATAAAGATTGGGTAGTAACTGTGTGTGGTCGAGACACGATGGCCAATCTTGTGGAACTAGAAATGGTAGATTTTGATGTTATAATGGGTATGGATTGGTTGGCGTCTTGTTATGCCAAAATTGACTGTTGTACGAAAAAGATGTATTTACATTTTCCTGATGAAGTAGTTATTGAATGGCAAGGTAAGCTTGGCGCACCAAGAGGTAGATTTATTTCTTATTTCAAAGCGAGAAAAATGATTTCCAAGGTCTACATATGTCATTTAGTTAGAGTAAAGAATACGGAATCAGAATCACCGGATCTTCACATTGTACCAGTGGTAAATGAATTTCCTGATGTATTCCCTAAAGATCTTCCAGGCTTACCTCCTGAACGAGAAGTAGAGTTTGGTATTGATGTAATACCAGGCACCCAACCAATCTCCATTCCTCCATATAGAATGGCCCCAGCAGAATTGCGAGAATTGAAAGAGCAATTGAAAGATTTGCTAGAGAAGGGATTCATAAGGCCTAGTATGTCCCCTTGGGGAGCACCAGTATTGTTTGTGCGTAAGAAAGATGGTTCGCTGAGGATGAGTATTGACTATCGGCAATTGAATAAGGTGACTATCAAGAATAAATACCCTCTTCCCCGAATTGATGATTTATTTGACCAGTTGCAGGGTGCCCAGTGTTTTTCTAAGATTGACTTGAGATCAGGCTATCATCAAGTGAGAGTCAAGGATAAAGATATACCCAAGACAGATTTCCGAACACGGTATGGTCATTATGAATTCCTGGTTATGTCATTCGGGCTGACAAATGCACCCGCAGTTTTTATGGATCTGATGAATAGGCTGTTTAAGCCGTTTCTAGATGTGTTCGTGATAGTTTTCATAGATGATATTCTGGTCTACTCTAGATCAGAAGAGGATCATGTTAATCACTTAAGGCAGGCGTTGCAGATTCTTCGTGATCGTAAGCTGTATGCGAAGTTTTCTAAATGTGAGTTTTGGCTCAAGTCAGTGGCATTTTTGGGCCATATTGTATCCAGTGAAGGCATGAAAGTTGACACTCAGAAGATTGAGGCTGTGAAGAATTGGCCAAGACCCACGACGCCTACGGAGATTCGTAGTTTCCTCGGGTTGGCAGGTTATTATAGAAGGTTTGTTGAAGGTTTTTCTTCTATTTCTGCACCCTTGACTAAGTTGACGCATAAAGCCTCCAAGTTTCAATGGAATGATGCCTGTGAAAAGAGTTTCCAAGATCTGAAGAGCAAGTTGACTTCTACACCGGTATTGGTGCTTCCTGAAGGCACAGAAGGGTATGCAGTGTACTGTGATGCTTTGAGAATTGGCTTAGGATGCGTATTAATGCAACATGGTAGAGTAATAGCCTATGGCTCTAGACAGTTGCGACCACATGAGAGGAATTATCCCACGCATGATCTTGAGCTAGCTGCAATTGTATTTGCTTTGAAGATATGGCGCCACTACTTATATGGGGTTCATGTTGACATATATACCGATCATAAGAGCCTGCAATATATCTTCAGTCAGAAAGATCTAAACTTGAGGCAGTGGAGATGGCTTGAATTGTTGAAAGATTACGATGTTGATATCTTGTATCATCCAGGGAAAGCGAATGTGGTAGCGGATGCACTGAGTCGTAAGTCTAAAATAGCATCTATAGGAAAGCAGGGGATGATTAAGGATCTTCACCAACTAGCTAATTTGGGAGTTCGACTTCTCGAAACTTCAGATGAAAAGGTTATTGTACGTAATGCAGCGGAATCTTCATTGATAGCTGAAGTGAAAGAGAAGCAGTATGCAGATCCAATTTTATTGCAGCTTAAGGAGGATGTGCAGAGTGGCACGACAAAGGCATTTGAGCTTATGCGAGAAGGAGTGCTTCAGTGTCAGAGTCGTTTATGTGTACCTGATGTAGTCGAGCTAAGAAAGAGAATTATGACAGAAGCACACTGTTCAAGGTATTCCATCCATCCAGGGTCGACTAAGATGTATCAAGATTTGAAAGCAATATATTGGTGGAATGACATGAAGAAGAATATTGCCGAATTTGTAGCTGAATGTCCGAATTGTCAAAGAGTCAAAGTAGAACACCAGAAACCCGGTGGTTACATGCAATGTATAGATCTTCCCGTCTGGAAGTGGGACAAGATCAATATGGATTTCATCACGGGTTTGCCTCGTACATTTCGGAAGTTTGATTCCATATGGGTGATCATTGATAGGCTTACCAAATCCGCGCACTTCTTACCAGTTAAGACAACTTATACGGCGGGAGAGTATGCGAAGTTGTATATTAAGGAGATCGTTCGGTTACATGGAGTTCCAATTTCCATTATATCTGATCGAGGAGCCCAATTTACCGCGAATTTCTGGAAGTCTTTTCAAAGGAGTTTGGGGACACAAGTAAATCTAAGTACGGCTTTTCATCCTCAGACGGACGGACAAGCGGAACGTACCATCCAGAAACTTGAAGATATGCTACGAGCATGTGTATTAGATTTCAAAGGCAACTGGGATGATCACCTACCTCTTATCGAGTTTGCCTACAATAATAGCTATCATTCAAGTATCAAAATGGCACCATATGAAGCATTGTATGGAAGAAAGTGTAGATCGCCAATAGGATGGTTTGAAGCAGGTGATGCAGTCTTGTTTGGACCGGATCTTGTTTATCAAGCAATGGAGAAGGTTAAAGTGATCCAACAACGGCTTGAAACAGCTCAAAGTCGACACAAATCTTATGCGGATGTTAGAAGAAGAGGACTTGAGTTTTCTATCGACGATTGGGTATTCTTGAAGGTATCACCAATGAAAGGAGTGATGAGGTTTGGCAAGAAAGGAAAGTTAAGTCCACGATACATAGGTCCGTACAAGATCATTCAAAGATTTGGACAAGTTGCTTATGAGTTAGAGCTACCTCAAGAGCTCTCAGCAGTTCATCCCATATTTCATGTTTCGATGCTTCGCAAGTACATCGGAGATCCATCACACATCACTACTATGGAAGATGTACAAGTTACAGAAGATCTCACTTTTGAAGAAATGCCTATTGCTATTCTTGATCGCCAAATTAAAAAGATAAGGAATAAAGAGATAGCATCGGTAAAAGTACTTTGGAGGAATCAACAAGTTGAGGAGATCACATGGGAAGCCGAGGAAGCGATGAAGATTAAGTAACCTTACCTATTCAACGATGAGGAGGAAGTTCATGAGACGGAAGAAGAACAATAACAAGTAAGTGTTTATTTTTATGCAAGTATGTTATGATGATGAATATGTTAATTGTAAGCTTGGACATGTCTTAATTGAGTAACTATGCTAACATTCGAGGACGAATGTTCTTAAGGAGGGGAGAATGTAACACCCCGTAAAAATTTTCGTACACTTATCGCGATTATATGGAGTCCTAAAGGCTTGCGTATGGGTTAAATTAAGTTTATGGTGTTCAGAAGTATCCCGTCAATAGTTGTATGTGTAGGTATTGGAATAATATTTCCAACGATATAAATTTTGCCCAAAACAGAGGAGTATTTCATATAAGCGAGCACATTCGAAATTTCAAAACGGTGGCCGGGAAGCCTGTGAACAGTAAATCTGCAGGAAAATTACTGCAGCTAGGCAATTTTCTTTGGATCAACTTTAGACGATCATAAATCCTTGTACAAAAAGAACTGTGTGAGCTGCTATATATCGACGAAAATCTCCAAGAGTCTTCTTTCCGATGAAATTGGTTTCATCCAAATCCAATGTCTGAGTAAGGAGCTATACCCGTTTTACTACAGCCTATAAAAAAAAACAGAATTTTGGGACAGATTTCTGGGTCAACTTTAAACGACCATAACTCCTTGTACAGGAAGAACTGGGTGGTATAATTTATATGAAAATGAAATCCCTTTGAATTATCTTTCCAATGCAATTGGTTTCACCCAAATCCGATACTGGGTCAAAGACTTATGATCGATTTACTTCAGCCTGTCAAAACTGTCCACTGGGGACAGATTCGGATTTATTTAAATTTTTAGGGCAAAATGGTCATTTTCTATTACCTCTTGGACGAAAATTGGTCTTTATAAACATACACTTAGCCTCATATATATCATATATCATCCAATTATTAAGAGAAGGTGACACCCTAGCCTAATTTCAACTTCAAATATTTTGTGATTCAACCGTAGAAAATTCGAATTGGTCCCGTAGTTGTGTTCACCATCTCGAAAGCTTCGAGAAGCACCCCATGGTTATGTAAGGAGGATTCTAAATACAAGAGTTCATTGTTAAGGTATGAATATTGTTTATTCTTGATTCTTATCCATGAATAAGTATTGATAAAGGATTATGAGTATTGTCTTGATGTTGGAAGATAACTAGAAACATAGTTATGAATTGTTTTGTATAAATTGTTGTAGTAAATTATGGAAGTTGTTGTATTGGATTATGGAGGATGAATTGTGGTGATATATCATTATATTAGTGGTTATGTATGCCTAGTGATCATGTTGGTATTGGATGGTGATTAAGAGGGGAAATAAAGGCTAAGAGTGATGTTGAGGGATATTGCATGAAAATGCATGATATGTGAATGTAATAAGAGTATAAGAGGATGTATGTAGCACTCTTATTGATGAGTTAAAGGATTACTTCCTAGACATTATTTGGTGAAGTTAATACCTAAATGGTAAGGTTTGGTTGCTAATACTAGTTTGCCACAAATGACTTATTGTAGATAAGTGTTCGAAGAGTACGGGAAGTCAAGTTGGACTTGTATTGAAGTGGTTATATCAAGGTATGTAAGACATACTCTATCTAATCTTTGGCATGAATAATGACCCATGGCACTCTCAAGTAAGCTTCCAACATTGTCCTACGACACATGACACATAATAACATCATTTGATCTTCGACACCACCAATTGAACTTGTTTTCACTTTTAAGATGTCCGGCTAGTCAAAAAAATGTCCATATACTATTGTTGACTCCGAAATGGTTTAATGAGGTATCCATGATTCTCTACTTCATTTTCATGATATTGATTACCTATTTACATGTTTTTCCTATTGAGGTATCATGGTTTCAAGTTCCATAAGGTGTGACCACAAAGTAACCAATCTCAAAGATTAATTGAATTAAGAAATGGAATGTCTTTATTTTAAATTGATGATATGATGTATTGTATTAGTACCACTGATCAGTTGGCCATTGTATTATAAAGATTATGTATATATGCTATTCCAGGGGTGGTCCCTGATGTATTGTATTAGTACCACTGATCAGTTGGCCATTGTATGACATATGTTATGTATTGATAAGGAATACGGGAAGTAATGATATGAAAGTAATGTGCAGGTATCCCATCAGCTCTTTTAAGTGTGGTCTACTCATACTGTTTATTCACTGGTATTTGGGTTCTGTTGATCTTTTGTATCTCATCTTGATACTCACTGCCTTACATACTCAGTACATATTTCCGTACTGACGTCCCTCACGGGGGACCTGTATTCATGCCTGCAGGAACGGGTACTTCAGGTCGTACACCTCCGCAGTAAGAGCCAGGATATTCTGTTGATAGTGGTGAGCTCCAGTTGTTTCGGGGCATCCCAAGTCGTTCCTATATGTACTTTTGGTATTTGTATAAAAGTCTTTTGTGGGCGGGAGTTTGTCCCGACCCTAACTCAGTTGTGTATCTATGTAGAGGCTTTTGTAGACATATCGTACAGCCATAGGAGTGTTTGGTTGATAGACGTGATGGCTCTGACGGCCAATTACTGTTTATATATATATATATATATATATGCGTGTCTGCTGGGCTGATACAGGTACTGTTTTCTTCTATTTACAACGAAGTGTTGCCCAAATTTCTAATTTCATAAGTAATGTAAGTGTGAAAGTATAGGTTATGAACGGGTTCTCCCGGGCCTCCTCGGCTACGGGTGCCAGTCCGCTCCAATGGGATTTGGGGCGTGACAGTATATTATATTGGATTATAATATATTGTGTTTGTATTTTTAGATTATATTTGTATTTGTATTCTATTTTCATCGATGCCTTTTTATTTTTTTATTTTGTATTTGTATTTTTAAGTTGATTGCATATTATATTTAGCCGTGATTATGTACAATTTATCATTTGTATACAAACGAGTAAATGTATTAATTGTATTTTCTTGATTTTAAAATATATAAATATGTAATGTATCATTTGATACAAATGTATTGTTTTGTATTTATATGTCAAAATGATCATTCGTATTTGTAAATAAGCAAATATTACTTGATACAAATACAATTACAAATAAATGAAACAAATAATTTTACAAATACAAATATAATAGTATGTATTTGTACATATTGTATTTGTATAAAAATTTGAATTGTATTTATTTGTATCAATAAATACAACTCATATTAATAAATACAAACATGTATTCGTAGAAAGAAAATCAATCTTTCCTTTTCAGTAATTAAAAAATACAAATGATAGTTCACACTTGTATCGATATGTTATAGATCGCACTTGTATTTGTATGTTATAGTTCGCGTTTGTAATTGTATTTATAATTTGTACTTGTATTTGTGTTTGTCAGTTCGCACAAATGAAAAGAATGAGAAAAATGAAAAGGAAAAAAAAGTGAAAAAAGGAGAAAATATGAGAGAAAGAAGGAGAAAAAATACAAAAAAAAAAAAGGAGAGTAATAGAAAATGGAGAAGAAAAAAAGAAGAGAAAATAAAAAGGGAAAAGGGAAAAAAAAGTGAAAAAAAAGAAAGAGAAAACAAAAAAAGGTAAAAAAAATGAAGAAAAAAACTGAAAAGGGAGAAAAAAGAGAGTAATAGAAGGGACTATAGAAAGAAAAAAATATATGAGAGAGACTATAGATTGTAATTAGGGATAATTAATAGGCAAGAGGGAGTTATGAATTGTAATTAATTGAAACTTAGGCTAACTAAGATAATTAGGAGTCAATATTTGCTAAGTTATATAGTTATCCCAATATACTTTGATCAATTGGACTACGCAAAAAAAGAATTGTAGCACTTTGATGAAATATTTATGAGAAAAACCTAAGCGGCATTTAGATTTTAGTTAGGATAGTTTGTCTTGATTCTGTGGGAAGTCCAGTCATAGATCTGAATTCAATCACCATACATTATATCATTAACTTTTTGAACTTAAGTTATATAACTTCAATTAACCTGAAGAATCGAAGAATCGAGTTCCTAAAACAGAGAATCAAATTAAGTATTAAAATTCTAGAAAGAATGGAACCGAAATGAAATTCAACTTTCTAATATTTATGCCCCACTCCTGATTAGAAAGACCCAAATATATAGTAATTTGTTAGACGAATTAGGACAATTAATATGTTTTTCAATCAGATAACAGATTCTTCTAAGTCATTATTTAACATAGGATTTTTTTTAGCATTGACAGTTGTGAAATATAATTAAACAGGTTGGCCAGCTATTTATTCAAATTTTATCACTTTTGAGGAGTGAGGTTGGTGGAGACTGGAGAGCTTCTAACTAAGTGGGATTTCAAAGCCATGCCATGCACATGGCTATTTATTTACTCGATAAAATTATAATTCGATATCTTATAATAATTGTTTATTTCCAATATCGTCGATGTCGTTTTAATAAAATAAAATTGTGAGAACCATGTGAAATTAGGGTAAGTGTTCTTATGAATCAATGAAATACGTGTACTATCTGCCAAGCACGACCCTTTTTTAATTGTACACAATTGAGGAGGAAATGAAAGATTTTAACAGTAAACAAAATAACAAATAACGAGAAAATCATTTTGTAACGTGTATACTCCGACTTACATGTTTGTCGTCTAAACTATTGAACCCATTAAAAAGTACTTAACATTCTAAATATTTTTTTGCTTATGTGGCATTAACCTGATAATGTGGCAAAACGCGTATAAATACGTTTTTTTTTGAGTGTGTGATTAAATTAAAAAAATATTTGTAATATTTAAAAAAAAAACAGTAAATTTTAAAAAAAAAGTGAAATCTCATCCCACCCCCACCCCTAACCTCCGTCCCAGTACCCCCCCTCCGCTGTCCACCACCTTCCCCATCCCCCACACCGTCCACCACCGGTCAAGTCACGTTTTTTCTCCTTTTTTCCAAGAACAGATTATCTCACTAGAATACAGATCATTCTCCTTCATTTTTTTATATACACAATACAATACACAGCTTCAGGAAGGGGAATATATATACATCCTATCATCACATACACAAAAAGAAACTCTCTTATGACATTAACACAATATATAACACACACTCTCACACAACTCGCAACTCACACCTTTGGCCTCCATTTTTTCTCATACACAGACAACAACAATTCACAGACTTTAAGATAAAAAATCATACACCACACTCTCATACACACCCACTTTTCGATTCCATAATCACTAAACAAACACACGTCACTGAAATTCACACACCCACATTCTATACACATCGATACATACACATTCAAAAGTTGGGGTAAATCGAAAAATGAAGAGATGGATGGAAGGGGTTAGAAAAATTTGGGAGAGAAAAAAAAAGAGGGAGAGAGAGACAAAAAGCGAGAGAGGGGACAAAAACAGTCATTCCATTCTACTTTCACTACAAAAAAACAACATTTAGCGACACGCACTTTTCGTCGCTATCATATGAAAATTCATCGCTAAATAGAAATAGCGACGGAATAAAAATAGATCGTCTTCTGTCGCTATATTTCTCGTTGCTAGCCTCATAGCGATGAAAAATTGATTTCCGTCGCAAAATTTGTGACCCCTTAGCAACAAAGTGTTTCGGTTGTTGTTGTTACCGACGGATTATTCCATTGCTATAGCGTTGCTATTCTCAAAATTCATTTTCGTCATGGCTAAATTTACGACTGAATATTTTATCGTTGATTCGTTGCAACATAGTTTGGTTGATTGAGTAGCCATCTTTAGCGATCAAATTTATCCATCGCTAAAGTTTTTCAGTAGCAACGACAAAAGTTAGTCACTAATTTTTTGTCGCTAATAGTAGTCGTCTTTAGCAACTAAATTTATCCGTCCCTAAAGTTTTTTAGTAGCAACGACAAATGTTAATCACTAATTTTTTGTAACTAATAATTTTGTAAGAAAATAATTGAAACACGTAAATTATAAAATGATTAAAATAACCAACATTCATATAGATAGCAAAATGCACAATAATTGTGTCCAAACACCCATAATTTCAAGTATTTCGTCAAATATAAACTAATGTCAAACCAACATCCATCAAAATTAGTATTTGTTACTACATAAATGTTTTGTACTTTCACACAAAATAGTATATCAAAAATTAATGCAACGATCAAGGACTACGAATACTATGAAGCTAAAAATCAACATCGTCATCATCATCATTAGTGGGAGGATCAAGCACGACCCCTTCTTGTACCCTAATGCCACCAACACGCTCAATAACTACCGGAAGAAAATGAATAGTAAGTGTCGAAATCAATTACTTCACAAACTCCTCCAAATTTATTGTCGGTAAAGAAATCGAAGGTGGTACTAATGATGTGGAGGCATTGCAGGCACAAAGTCTTTTTTCAAAGTAACTGTCAGCTTAAGACCCAAGACCAAATAATTTTTTCTTCTTTGCTCCTCCCGCAGCTTCATATAATATAATTTCAATTGATCAATTTCAGATTCACACTGTAATTTTTTACGTATAATTTCTTCATACTTTTTTAATAACAAGTGGAGTTATTAAAATAAACTCAAGTTCATGTCAATACAAAAGAAAAATAAGAGAAGAGTATCATATCATTAGATGTAAATTATGGACTTACATGTAGCTAAAAGAGTAACAGGGTATCTTTGTCTTCCAAGTGCCAAAAGATTATGCTTTCCTCTATCGTTGTTTTCTTTCACAGAGAGCTGGACATAAGAAGTTATCCGCCTCATGAAATGCAAAGAACAGAATTCCAATAGAAGGATCTGCAACTGCTTTGCAAGTCAGAACTTGGAAATAACCTGTTTCACCTTCATTTTTCCAGAAGGCTGCAGTATCAGGCTTAATATATCAATGACTGTTGACTTTAAGTTATGTGCAGTGACTACTTAGATGCATCATCATTTATATGCTGATGAATAATTGGGGAAGATTCTCCCCAAATAACATAACACTAAAAGCAATTTCAAGGTGCAATCAGCCTAACAGAGCATTAGATGCATCAATTGAACCACAGTTGTCCAAATTTCTCAATTGCAAGGTAAAACAAGTATAAAGTCATCCATCTACATGAGATAAGAAGTTAATAATGAAGAGATCTTTATTCTTCATTAATGTTGCAGTCAAGAAAATACTCCCCAAAGCTTACTTTAAGGAATTAAGAAATTATTTACCTTTTCAAGTTTTCCTTGCAATACGAGTCTTCTCAACTTGGTAGTCAATAACCTTCTAGCATTTTGTGGTACTTCATGTCGTTGCTGCAATAAGAATAAAATAAAGCCAACTTCCTTTGTAAAGTTTAAATGCAATGGTAATCAAAATGGAATTGTCATTAAAAAGTTACTGAAAGATCATACAACACTTCTCTTTTTTGTTTGTTCCTATTTAAACAAAAGATAAAGGAACACATGAAAGAGTTTGACACATCAACAGATAGAAAATCTAAACAAAAGGAAATCACTTCCTCTATTTGAGTTTTTAAGTATGTATATTTAAACTTATAAAAGGACATCAAATGTGTGTTTGTAATACACAGAAGTCCTTTTTATTAAAAAAAAAAAAAAAGAGTTACAGAACTACATATGCAATACAAAGCCTTTCTTTTACCGTTATCAGTGTTGGCCGGGCATTTGTCCCCCCCCCCCCCACAAGCAAAGTTGCAAGGTACACTTGCTAACCAAGCTGAAGCAAGTGGGCTCAAACCAAATATCATAATTGTAACTACTATCATGCCCCAATCACTAGGCCATCCTCTTAGGGACTTGTATTGCACGGAAGCATAAACTCAAAGATTAACGTCCGAAAGACAAGTTGACATATTTGTATTTTTTCAAAAAATCATATTTAACTGCAAAAGAAAAGAGGCTGAAAAAGGGCAAAAACCATCTGGCTTTGCATATCTCATTGGTTTTTAGAAAGATAATAAGAAACTTAAGGGCCTAGCACAAACCCCCCAATAGAAAGTGAACATGGTGGAAAATTCACATGAACTGTCTAAACTCGTTTGAAGGAAAATACAGGGAAAAACCTTGAACCAGGATTCATCAGAAAATTAAGCACAAGTATTCTTTGCTAATTTTTTATTAGGTACTCATTGCTAAAGCAAATTGCCTCCACATATGGCTCAAGAAGTTTAAGAAGTCTATGCGGTAAAAAGGTTGATGTTTATGAAATTAAAGCATGTCATACAGAATTCAAACATGTATTGAGTAATTTAATGACCCCTAAAAGTCTGATATCATTATGATGTCAACTGCAAAGCAAGAAAAAAAATCAAGCATGTCAGCATGAAGATAGTGAAGTCGTATATAGCACGACTTCCAAGGAAGTTTTAATGCAATAACGATAAGCTGATCGAGCTCACCTCAATAAATCCAACAATGGCACCAAGATCAGATTCATTTAAACCCTTCATGGATGAAAGAGCTTCAAAGATCATATTATTAGACCTGGAAGTATGGAGATATCATATACAATGAAAGCCAGCAAACTTGAATAAATTAGATTGAATTTCGACAACTAGCCTAAGGAAGGATCAATAGATGGGTTACTTAGAAAAATAATTATACAAACAAGATGAGAAAGCTTTCTATCCTAGGCATTTTAAGTTCAAGGTGTATATTTGATTGTTCCCGAAGAAATGAAACAAAAGTTTTGTTAGAGATAGGACTATTATTGTATGACGACTACCCAATGATAGATGCAGACACACATAATAGATCGATATGAACATTATGAGCTGCCCCCTAACAAAATTAGTTACAGATCCATCATTCTCTCATTAGGAAGCCCAAGTGCCCAGTACAAAACTTGAATATAGCAATTTTTTCCAAGCCCAAAACATGCAATATGTCCCGACCTCAATATAGCACATGTAGATAATCTCAAATTCACTTTACTAATAGATATTTGCTTTTTCTATCTTTCACTTACATCATTCCATTTTTTACCTTACACGGTAGAGAATTCAGGGGAAAACAAGAAGAATTAACAATCTTGTAAACACATCTAAATGGGATAAACTTCATCAAACCAAAGATATATGCCAGCAGAGAAGATTCAGACATTCACTTTTTTATATACAAGAAACTAACGTGGCTAGCAGACTTTACAACAGATTTGCAAAGGATCCTATTAAATAGATTTAACAGCATGATAGTGAAAGATCAACTAGTACTGTCATACATGAGCAAATACATTTTTAGCTTTTTTCTCTTTCCTTTCAGTTAACTTCCTTTGTCTCCTTATCTTTTTTCTCAATGAAGGTAACCATTTCAAGCTTCAATTCGGATAGAGAGTGAATAATAATTTAAAATCGATTTAAAAAATTAAAGAAAACACAAATTTCAATTCAGATAGAGAGTGTACAGTGGAAGCAAAGACCTTCGAATGCTTCAATTCGGCAAATCAGTGTAAGCTTGACCTTTAATACATGCAGAAATGCCTTCAATTCATGCAAAAACTCGTTCAAATGGCGCAAAAGGACCTTGAAACCGTGAACATGATTCCTGAGAGAGAAATAGTGGGTGGGGGAGAGGGAGAAGGGCTGAAATGAATTAAAACCCCAGAAGCCCCCCTTTTCTATAGTTTATTATTAATTAAAAAAGTAAAATAAATATTTTACGACGAAAAAGTTGGTCACTAAATAAAATATTTTTTTAAAAAAAATTGAAGCGTATCGACGAATATTTGTTGCTAAATCCATTGCTACGAAATAATTAACATAACGGCCTATATGTTGTTGTTAATCCGTCATCAAATTTAGGCGCTAATTTTTTCCGCTATTATTTAGCGACGGAATCACAATTCCGTCACTAATTCATTGCTAATGGCATACATAAAAATTGAATTGATATGCATGCGACCAAATTGATAGTTCCGATGCTAATCCGTCGCTATATAGTGACGGAAATTGGACTGTCAGTAAATTTCGTCACTAAACATAATTTTTTTGTAGGATTTCTCCGGCAAGAATTTTGTCGGAACAACCACAGATCAGCCCTACCCCAAAATTCGACCGGCGAAGCTTATCAAAAACAACTGACTAAACAGTTTCATAATGGCGTTGTTCCCACGAAAATCAAAGTTGAAAATGAAGGACCAAATACTCTTAGCCAACACAACATTTCTAATAATAATAAGAAGAAGATGATGAAACAGAGAAAGAAGAACAGGAAAAAGAAAGAAAAAGGGGTAGAGAAAGGAACAAGAGTAGGGTGGGGGGTGTTCTTTTATTTATTTATTTATTTATTTATTTGTTTGTTTTAGTATTTAGTATTTTTTATACTTAAAAATGACGAGGAAGATAACGTCGCAGCTGACGTGGGGCGGGTGTATTACACTCACCGAAAAAATATTTAAAATGTTGTTTTTAGTGGATTTAAGGGTCTAAATGACAAACATATAAGTAGGAGTATCAACATTACAAAACGGACATATTACAAGGATCCATCGAGTTATTTTGCCAATCAATTATACTATATTATGTTATCAAAAAATATAAGTGACTCGATAAAAAAACAAACTCGAATGACTTGAAAAGTACTTTTTGATCAATTTTTTAGTAATTAAAGTGTCAAGAAAGGGTGATATTGTCTTTTCACATTTTTTGATACCCAAATTAACCTTTTCAAATTGAAACCACCCGATTTTGATAAAATCATTCCCCACATACCTAATAATAGGCTGACAATTATCTTTTCAAGACATTTCTTGTTCCCAACTTTCTCCTTCCATTAATCTTTTTTGTCCCCCACTTTTTCCTTCCCCTTAATCTATTTTCACCTTTTTCCAATCTTTTTATTTCACATTTTCTTTTTTCAGAAGTCTAAAAAAAAAGATTCAAAAATATACGAACACAATTGTAATTTCAACTCCTCCATCAGAATTTTTTATTTTCATAGTCAAACGCCTACCTAAGTTTTCTCTCTTATATAAAGAAATTACAAATTTAATTTCTACATACTCATTGTGTTTTCATTAGTTTGTCTGATTGTGATTTGACACGAAATTAAAGAAAATAAAGAAGATTTTTTAATCTCGTGGCCTTAAGCTAAAGACAGGTAGAATGTATTAAATTATTTTTTATTTTTTGGTCTTGAACATGTCATATGAAAAATTAAAATTAAATAACTGAAAAAAATAATAACTTTTAAACAGACTAAAAAGAAAATTAAATTAAATAAATTAAAATAGAGCGATTATTATTTTTTTGTCCGAGCTTTGCACGGGCTAAATGACACTAGTATATATATATGAACAATAAAATAAATAACTGAAAAAAAAAAAAAAGATAACTTTTAAACAGACTAAAAAGAAAGTTAAATTAAATAAATTAAAATAGAGCGAGTATTAATTTTTTGTCCGAGCTTTGCACGGGCTAAATGACACTAGTATATATATATGAACAATGAAACATAAAGGCGGTTCAATGACTAAAAAAAAGGAAAAAACAAAAGTAAAGACTTATCTACATTGATTAAGTGCTTATATTTAAATAATATTAACTTATCTGTCAAAATTAGCGAAGACAATGAAATAAAAATATATTAAACCAACTATAGTCAAGTGATAATTAGACATTATGTATACACCTAGTTGGTGTGAACGGTCTTGATCTTTTATAAAGCATATCTATTTTGACTAGACATTAACGGTTAGTGATACTTTTTGGTAGTAATTTATGTGACACAAATACAATTTAGATAATTAATTATTAAAATAATTTAATTTTTTTTAGTTATTATGATTTATAAAAATAAACAATTATTGAAATAGTTTAAATTAGTTTAATTATTGTGATTTATAATATTTTTTCTTCTATTCCAATTTAAGCGACACTGATATAATTTTGAGCGTCAACCAAATGCTTTATATCTTCTAATTTTTTAAAGTTATTAATTTTGTGATCTATAATGTTTTTTTTTTTTACATAATTTTACAATAATATATGAATACTTTCTCCCGTTCCAGGTTATGTGGCACATATAAAATTTCGACAATTAATTAATTAAAGTATATATATATATATTAATTATTGACTTCTTAATTATTATGCTTTACTCTGTCACATCTCAATTCATGTGCACTAATATAATTTCGACAGTCAATCAAATTTTTTATGTTGACATATCATTTGTGTCTATTTTATATTTTTAATATTTTAATGCTTAAACGATCATAATAATTAATTAGGGGTGATATAGTAAAATAACGATTGAAGCAGCGAAACAGACATGTTTTAAATGACTTATAATAACTAATTAGAAGAGATATAGCAAAATTATCATTAAAATTATTTGTGAAAAAAAATTAAATGGATCTCATATAAGACATCAAGTTAATTTAAATATCAAGAGTTAATTTATCATTTTATTTCTATTTTATCTTTTCTATTGAATTTTATTAATTTTTAATATTTAGATGACTTTTATAATTAATTAGGGGTGATATAGTAAAATTACGGTTAAAGCAGCTAAAAGCAGACATGCCATAAATATTTATTTTATTTTTTTATTAAATATTATTAATTTTTTAATACATGACTTGTAATAATTAATTAAAAATGATATAGTAAAATTATGATTGAAACAACTAAAGCAGACAACACAAACGGACATGTCGACCTGTTGCCTGCGTTAACTCCCTCTTATTATATATAGTAATATATAAAGAGGGGGGTGGGGGTGGAAGAAGTACTCTAATAATGTGAAGCACTGTGACTATTTATATAGTTAATTTGGTGTTGATTTATATTTTTATTATTTTAAAAGATCCACAGCTAAATTAATGTAACACCCCAACTTAGGATAAGGAGTTCCATATCGGCAAAACACACGAGGGATGTTAGGTATATACGTAAGTAAACCTTACTCCCCAGTGACGCATTTTAAAGTCTTGAGGGTCTAGGCCCAGAGCGGACAATATCACTAGGGATAAGGAGTAAGGGGTCTCCCGAGCCTTAGTGGTTTGGGATGCCCGTCGCAGTCAGGACCTCGACTCAAATCATGACAATTAAGTCTCGCAAATTAATAAAAAATAAATTGAGTCAAATTATCACGACTTTTGTTATCACAATAATTAACTTCTAATTGACAAATATTGGTTCAATTCTATGTTAAAATTAAAGTGGGTTTCAATTTATCACGACTATAGTCAACATAATTAGTTGACTTCTAATTGGGATATACTGATACAATATATGATCGAATTGAACATTAATTTGTCACGACTATAATCAACATAAATAGTTGACTTATAACTAACGAATGTTGATTCAATATATATTATATTTAAATTGAGTTTCAATTTATAATGACTAAAGTTAACATAAATGTTTGACTTTTCTTTGAAAAATATTGATGCAATTTATATTAGACTAGACATCGAAGGGTCCGTGCTAGCACAGACCCAAAATATATTATTTTTTATCTCAATTTACGTGACATAAATATAATTTAGATAATCAATTATTAAAATAATTTAAATTTTTTATTATTGTGATTTATAATATTTTTTCTTCCATTTCAATTTAAGTGACCCTGATATAAGTTCGAAAGTCAATCAAATATTTTATATTTTTTATGTGATTTATAGTGCTTTTAGCATAATTTTTCAATAAGATATCAATACTCTCATCGTCTCAGTTTACGTGTCTTCTCATTTTTAAATAATATATGTTACTTTATGTCTACCTCTGTTCTGTCGTAATTTTTGTGGCACTAATATAATTTTGATAGTCAACCAAATAATTTATATTGACGTATTATTTTGAGTGCATTTTATTTTTTTATGAAATACTATTAATTTTTTAATGCTTAGATGACCATAAAATTAGTTAGGGATGATATAATAAAATTATGATTGAAACAACGAAACAAACATGTCTTAAATAACTTATAACAACTAATTAGACGTGATATAACAACTAAGCAGACATGTCTTAAATGACTTATAACAATTAATTACACGTGATATAACAAAATTACAATAAAAAAAATTGTGAAAAAAAATTAAATGAGTCTCATATAAGACATCAAATTAATTTAAAACTTAACAAACCAGACATGTCTTAAATAACTTATAACAACTAATTAGACGTGATATAACAACTAAGCAGACATGTCTTAAATGACTTATAACAATTAATTACAGGTGATATAACAAAATTACTATAAAAAAAATTTGTGAAAAATAAATAAATGAGTCTCATATAAGACATCAAATTAATTTAAAACTTAACAAATTAATTTATCATTTTATGTCTAATTTATCCTTTTTATTAAATATTAATTTTTTTTTAATACTTAGATAACATATAATAATTAATTAGGGTGATAAGTAAAATTATGATTGAAGCAGATGAAGAAGGTATCACAAAACATCAAGAGTCAATTTATTATTTTATTTCTATTTTACCTTTTTATTAAATTTTATTACTTTTTTAATACCTAAATAACTTATACTAATTAATTGGGAATGATATAGTAAAATTACGATTGAAGCAGCTGAAGCAGGCATGTTGAAGACGTGCTTGCTTATTTCCCTTTATTAGTAGTAGTAAAATTAAATTAAGTCTCGATTTATCACCACTATAATCAACGTAAATGTTTGACTTCTAATTGAAAAATATTGATTCAAAATATATTATGATTAAATTGAGTTTCAATTTATCACGACTATAATCAACATAAATGTTTGGCTTTTTGTTTTTTCCTTTGAAAATCATGGTGTTCGGGCCAGCTTGCGCGCACCAATCAATGTTAGGATTGGATTGTATCTTAATTTGTCTTGATCGACTATAGTCAACATAAATAGTTGACTTTTAATTGAGAATTGTTGATTGAATCTATGTTAGGATTGAATTGAATTTCAATTTGTCGTGATTACAATCAACATAAATGGTTTACGTCTACTTGAAAAATATTGATTCAATCTCTGTTACAATCAAATCGAGTCTCAATCTATCACGACTATAGTCAAAATAAAAAACTGACTTCTAAATGGGAAATATTGATTCAATCTATGCTAGGATTGAGTCATGTGTCAATTTGTCACTACAAATATGATAAATAATTGTGGTATTTACATTATCATTCATGACTTGTGCTCGAGTAGTCATATTTTTTGAAAATACAAAAAAATATAAAATAGAACAAAAAAATGATAAAGAAAATAAGTACAAAAAAATAAAGAAGAAAAGAAAAGAAGAAAGAGGAACGGAAGTTAGAGATAGAAGAGAAAAAAAAATAAAAAATAAAAAAAATAAAAATAAAAATTGAAAAAAATAGAAAAAGAAGAAGAAAAAACGAGGAAAACACACAAAAGAAAAAATATAAGAAAAAGAAAAAGAAAAAAATGATAGTGTTTTTGGCAAGACTAAATATATAGTATATTTATGTTTTTATGAATACACCACTAAGAAAAAGTGAATACAACAGTTGTGAATCAAATACAACGACTAAATAGGGACTGTATTCATATTTTATACAAATACATACTATTTGTAAAATTGAATACAGCAAACGTAAATCGAACATAATAATTATAAATAATTTATATAAAATATAATTATGAAAGATGAATTTTATAGTAAAATACTGTTATTTTTTAAAGATTCACTTTTTAGATTGACAGGATTTGTATTTACTACAATACAAACTGAAAGTGACTTTCCATATCATAAAGTATTGACTAGTCAAACTTTGAATTTGATTTTGAGTGCAAAACAAGATTTGAATTCCTTTCATGTCTTCAACCTAAATCAAAATGATTTTGTCTGGTCAAAAGTAGTAGAGTAATAATATCCAAATTGAATTTTAAGAGAATTCAATTACGAGAATTATTTTTAATATTAACCTAAGGAAAAAGCTATGGAATACGAGAAAAAAAGTTTAATACTATACACTTTATATTATTAATTCTTATACACCAGCGATAATTTAATTCAATATTGAGCCTAAACGTCATTTAATGTTGCACTTAATTAACTATTTTCATCATTATAATCTATTACACTATAATTATATGATAAAGAATAGAATAATTAATGAGAAAGTACAATGAAATAGTGAAGAGAAATATAAAAGTAAAGTAAAAGAGTATAGAAAAAGTTTGTTGTGAATAGTAAAAACAACAATCAAAGGTTGTTTTGCATTTTTTGAGGGAAAGATGGGCGATTTTGGAGCCAAAGGACAAATAAGTCCTTTTACAAAATTCAAGTCATTCGAGTCATTTCCCTAGCAACATCCGTTATGTTATTTAACACGTTGATGCGTTGCAATTTAGTTGAGATTGGGGCTCTTAGTTAAGCCACCATATACCAGCCATATGACCTCAACATTATCTTCTTAATTTGTTCTCCAAATTCCTCCTTCCATAATAACATGAGGTCTTTCACTATTCTCTCTGTTTTTGCAACTACAGTAGCCGTGGCATTGGCCTCTACTTCTGATAGCGTAGAGGCCATGCGCCAAGTGGTAGAAATTCACCGTCTAAGGCCACAGACCGGTAGTGCTGGCCACCGCGTCCCACAAGTAGACTGTCTTAGCTGGCGCCTGGCGGTGGAGACCAACAACCTCAGGGACTGGAAATTGGTGCCTAAACAGTGTGAAGACTATGTAGGTCACTACATGCTAGGCAAACAATATCGACATGATTGCGAGGCCGTGGCCGATGCAGCAATTGAGTATGCCAAAGGCCTCAAACTTGGCGGAGATGGAAAGGATGTTTGGGTATTTGATGTTGATGAGACCATTCTCTCCAATATCCCTTTCTTCGCTCGATGTGATGTTGCTTTTGGGTAAAAATATATCAGGGAAATTGTGTTTTTTAATTACGTTTTCTAGTAAGGGTACGTATATACATGCAAGTGGTAAACTGGTAATCCATGCGGAATTTTGTGCAGGGCTCTACCGTACAATGCCACGAAGTTTGATGAGTGGATCGCCGATGGAAAATTGCCGGCCATTCCTTCGATACGCTGTGTATACAATACGGTGTTGTCTCTTGGGATCAAGCCTGTTTTACTTACAGGGGCTACTGAAAATTTCAGACAATCAAGGACTACCAATCTCAAGAAAGCTGGTTATAGAAACTGGTTTAAGCTCATACTAAGGTAAGCAAAATATGCCATCTCCTTTTTTTTCCCACTTTTACGTGATACCATATATTTTACTAGTATCTTTATAAGCTCTGTTTACATTTAAGTTTCATATTTTTACTGCTAATAGGATGCTCTTGTAACCATGTAAATATTACCTATGACATATTTCCTTCATTTTAATTTGTGTATACCTATTTGACTGGCACATAATTTTAAAAAAGAGAAAAAAATTGTATTTATATCTTAAGCTTATCATAATATTTTTATGAATATAATAATAATTTTCAAATGGGGATGATGGATGATTATTGCAGGGGAGATAAAGATACGGGATCGGCAGTGGAGTATAAATCAAGCAAGAGGACAGAGCTTGTAAAGGCTGGATATAGAATTGTTGGCAATATTGGAGATCAATGGAGTGATCTGATTGGAGAGAACGTGGGCGCTCATACTTTTAAAGTCCCTGACCCTATGTACTACGTTGGTTGATTCTCAGCAACTTTCATTAAGCATGCTTATCAACAAATCATGGGAGTAGCTTTCTTATTTTATGACGTGAGATATTATGCTAAGCTCACTATTCCAGGGTGGGGTACTACGTTGGATAATAAAGACTTGCTTCGAAATTTTATCCCCCCTATTCTAACTTCCTCTTCTTCTTCTTCTTCTTTTTTTTTTTAAAAAAAAAAAATAAAAAATTAAAAATTAAAAGCCACCTTCAGTGGTGGAGGGGGAGGAGGGGGGAGGGGTAGCAGACCCCTACCTCATATATTAAAATCCAAAAAGCAAAACATGTGCAAGAGGTATGTGAACACTGAACAGGATGATGAAAATTTGTATCCCTATTCTAAGAAAACAGGAATATATAGTAGTTAGAGGTTAAAATGAGGAGTCTCTTGGTCTCTTCCCATTTACAAGTGCTGGAGCAAAACATATTAATTAGAATCACCCAACTAGTAGACGACAACATCATATTTCAACTCGTGTCTTTTTTTTTGTCCTAATCCGAAACTACCAAAGTACTATCACAAGTATCAAATATTTAAAAGTTTTCTAGTGGTTATAAATTAAAAATATATACTTAATATAATAATTTTTTTTAATTTTATGGTCTTAGATATCCTTGAGATTAAAGAATTATCAAATTAAAAATAATTTTTTTTTAAAAAATAGAATTAAAGAATAGAATAGGACAAATAAATTAAACAACGATAACAAGTGTTTTCTTCTTGGAAATTCTATTCAGCTTTATGACCCTCTTTAGCTAGGAAATCGGCTACCCTATTCAGTTGTCTTGGCTCATGCATCAGCAGAGGGCTCCCTAATCTGTGGAGAAGATCCCTGCAAGTTAAGGCAAAATTAGAATTGTTTTTCAGAACTTTGTAATATGTTTATTACCTCTAAAGAGTCGGTACCAATTTCCAAATGGTTAATATGCAATTTATCAGCCAAATGAAGTCCATAATACAATGCAGTTAGTTCAGCATAAGGGTGTCAAACGGGCCGGCCCGACCCAGCTCGACCCGGCCCGATTAGCTAACCTGGCCCGGTTTGACCCAGCCCGGTAAGCCCTAGGGCTTTAGGGTTCCGGGCCAGTTTTTTTGTTAAAATGGGTCCGGTTAACCCGGCCCGGATCAAGCCCGGTCCAGGCCCGTCGGTTAATCGGCCCGGCCCGGAAAATTAAAAAAAATTGGATTTTGGGCCAAACTAGCCGTTGGCGGGTCCAAACGGCTAGTTTGGGCCCATTTAAAAAAAAAAAAAAAAACTTTAAAAAATATTTTTTAATCCCCAAAAAAAATCTATAAATACCCTACAACTTCAAATCATTTTTCACACAATTTTTCACTCTCTCAAATCTCATTCTCTCTCAAATCTCAATTCTCAATTCTCTAATATTCAATATATTTAATTTCTTAAAGTGTTCACTTTAATTTTTTAATTTTCGTTTACAAAGTACGAGCGGAAGTTTCTAAAGTCGCAATCTTCGGATACTTCCAAAATTTGGTATTGTCGTTCCATCTCTTACGTTTAATTTTTATTTATTGTATTAATTGTTTAATATTTAATTTTATTATATTTGTGTATTTTGAATATTTTTAGTTTAATTTAATTTATATTATGGATAAATTTAAAAACCTCGCTGCTAAAGGTGTTAAATTTTTTTGTCCCGGAAGCGGTAGTGGTAGTAAAAAGCGAATTACTAGCGGTAGAGGTAGTTCAAGTAATAGATATACCTGTGTGCCTTCGCCTCCGGTACCGCTTGGTGCACCTTTTGAGGAAGAAATAGGTGTAGGTGCTCACGATATGGATTATGTAGAAGCTCAGAAAAATTACGGTATAGAAGAAGAAAATGAAGTAGATGCAGTTAATTTAGACGAAGATAATGAAAATATTGCTGAAACACCCGCAGTAGGAGATGCTAACGTTAGATCTGAATCAGTTAATCTCCCTTCCCGTCCTCCCAGTGCCCCAAAACCTCATAAAAGAAATAGTATTGCATGACAATTTTTTGAACGTATATCAGATATTGAGGTGCAGTGCAATATTTGTCAACAAATATATAAGCATAGAAGTGGAGGCAAGCAAGGGGGTACGGGTACGTTAACGAGACATATAGCTGAAGATCACAAAAGAGAGTTAAATATTGCAAAAGGTGGTGGGGATGTTGGTGGGTCAACGCAAACTAGAATGGACCCAACAACCGGTCACGTAGCGAAAAAGTATAATAAATTGAGGGACAGGGAAGAAATAGCTAAAATGGTAGTTGTGGGTTGTTTGCCTTTTAGTTTTCCTTCTTCTGACGCTTTTATTCGTTATATACAAGCAATTTATAATCTTATGTTTAATGGTATTCCTAGAACTACTTGTCGGTCTGATATTTTTAGACTCCATTCACAATATTATTTTTATTTATCAATATTGTTAAAAAATATTCAATGTAGATTGTCCCTAACTTCTGATCTTGGTCGTGCTATAAATAAAAATGATTATTTAATCGTTACTTGTCATTGGATGGATAGTAATTTCGTAATGCAAAAACGTATTCTTGCTTTTTTATATGATGAAGATCGTAAACATACTGGACAATTTATTGTTGATTCTATTGTTAAAATTGCCGGATATTATGGTATAGAAAATAAAATTTTATGTATTGCTTTTGATAATGCTTCTAACAACAAGACTGCTATAACAAAAATAAAATCTACGCTATCTCCGCCCTTGCCTGAAATTTTTTATATTAAGTGTGCATGTCATATATATAATTTAATTGTAAAAGATGGTCTTGAGTTTTTTGAGCTTTATATTGAAAAAAATCGTCTTGCCGTTGGTTTTATTCAAGGAAATAATCGTAGATCGAGAATTAGAGAATTTAAACTTAAATGTCAAGAAAATGGACTTACACTGATTTTGATGCCTGAGGAAATTGCTACTAGATGAAATTCTACGTATGAATTTCTAAAAACTTGTTATAAATATAGAATTCCTATTACACTAGTTTTTAACCAACATTGCGGTTCATTTGCTGATTCTGCTGATTGCATGCTACATAATTCTGATTGGGTTGTAATTAATGATCTTGTTAAGTTTTTAGAAAAATTTTATGTAGCTACGGTTGAATTTTCCGGTGCTTACTATCCTACTGTTTGTAATATTTTGGCATATATAGCCGATATTTCTGGTTTGCTCCAACAATATAAAAATAAAGAAGGTTATAAAGAAGCTGTTGGCGTCATGTTTACGAAATTTAAAAAATATTTTTTCCCGATTCCCCCTATTTACTTGGTTGGTGCTATGCTAAATCCGTGCATGAAATATAATCATATGTGTCACTTTAGTACTCTTATTTATACTAACTTAGAAATAAATACTAACCATGATTCTGAACAAGTACAGCCTGATTTGTGGACGGCTACGGCTGATGCAAAGGATTATATAGAAAAATTATATAATCACTATGCTGATTTATTTGATTCAGCCTTACCTACAAATATCACTCCAACTGTCGCTCCTTATCCTCCCGAGGAGCCATCATCTTCTAAAAGGCCGGCACATAGTGGTTTTTCTTATTCGTTTTATGATTTAAATTGTTGGAACAGTGTTGATGAGAGAACTTACACATCAACTTATCGGGAAGAGCTGAAATATTATCTTCGGACGGCACCAGAGGATCGCAGACGACGGATCAACACGCTGGATTGGTGGAGGAATAATGAATCACAATATCCTGTGCTTTCAAGATTAGCTAGAGATATCTTGAATGTTCCAATGTCAACCGTTGCATCAGAGAGCGCCTTCAGTCAGGGACGACAGCAGCTTGGAGACAACCGACACTCATTGGGAAGCAATGCAATGAATGTTCTAGTTTGCCTCAGAGATTGGATTAGAGCGGAAAGAAGAAACCAAGGAATGGAACCGGAGCCGAGCGACGAGCTGAAACTTGAAGAAATTATGACTTCACGGGAGAACTCAGCAGAATCAAGTCCAATGCATGGTTTTGCCCCCGTTGACTTCGATTATCCTATGCAAGTTCCCATTAATATTAACATGAATGAGTTGGAAAAAATGATGCATAATTTAAAGATTTTTCATTCATGTAAATTATAAATTTTGGATCATTTTGCAATCAATAAAATTCCCCAAATTCATTCACTCCTTAGTCGTTTTTTTTTTTTAATTTATTTAACGATTTAAAATTTTAAATTGAATTTCTAATTTTCTACTTTAAATTAAAAACTTACTTCTAATATATTATTAATTTACTACCAAATATTATTAATTTATTATATTAAGTAGCATATGTTTTGTATATTTGTGCATATATCTTCTATAGAAGTGTATATTTAACGTATACATGTGTATATGTTTTATAAATTAGTAAATAAGTATATCTATACATATTGTAATGTATATATAATGTAGTATATTTTATAAGTAGTAGAATATATACATTTAATGGTGCGTATACACGTGTATATATCTTCTATGGAAGTGTATATTTAATGTATACATGTGTATATGTTTTATAAATTAGTATATAACTATACAAATATATATTGTAATGTATATACATTATAGTATATTTCATTTAAAGTACTACATATACATAGAATAGAGTGTATATATGTGAATGGATCTTCTATAGACGTGTATATTTAACGTATACATGTGTATATATTTTATAAATTAGTATATAACTATACAAATATATATTGTAATGTATATATATTGCATATATCTCATTTAAAGTATTACATATACATAGAATAGAGTGTATATATGTGAATAGATCTTCTATAGACGTGTCTATTTAACGTATACATTACTTTATGTTTTATAAATTAGTATATATATTGTAGTATATACTTTTTTTAAAGTAGTACATATATATTGAATGGTGCGTATATATGTGTATATATCTTCTATAGACGTATATCTTTAAAGTATACAAGTGTATATGTTTTATAAATTAGTATGTAACTATATATATATACATATTGTTGTATATATATATATATGTATATCACTATATTGTAGTATATATTTTATTTAAAGTAGTACATATATATTGAATGGTGCGTATACACGTGTATATATCTTCTGTAGAAGTGTATATTTAATGTATACATGTGTATATGTTTTATAAATTAGTATATAACTATACAAATATATATTGTAATGTATATACATTATAGTATATTTCATTTAAAGTATTACATATACATAGAATAGAGTGAATGGATCTTCTATAGACGTGTATATTTAACGTATACATGTGTATATATTTTATAAATTAGTATATAACTATACAAATATATATTGTAATGTATATATATTGTATATATCTCATTTAAAGTATTACATATACATAGAATAGAGTGTATATATGTGAATAGATCTTCTATAGACGTGTATATTTAACGTATACATTACTTTATGTTTTATAAATTAGTATATATATTGTAGTATATACTTTTTTTAAAGTAGTACATATATATTGAATGGTGCGTATATATGTGTATATATCTTCTATAGACGTATATCTTTAAAGTATACAAGTGTATATGCTTTATAAATTAGTATGTAACTATATATATATACATATTGTTGTATATATATATATATGTATATCACTATATTGTAGTATATATTTTATTTAAAGTAATACATATATATTGAATGGTGCGTATACACGTGTATATATCTTCTGTAGAAGTGTATATTTAATGTATACATGTGTATATGTTTTATAAATTAGTATATAACTATACAAATATATATTGTAATGTATATACATTTTAGTATATTTCATTTAAAGTATTACATATACATAGAATAGAGTGAATGGATCTTCTATAGACGTGTATATTTAACATATACATGTGTATATATTTTATAAATTAGTATATAACTATACAAATATATATTGTAATGTATATATATTGCATATATCTCATTTAAAGTATTACATATACATAGAATAGAGTGTATATATGTGAATAGATCTTCTATAGACGTGTATATTTAACGTATACATTACTTTATGTTTTATAAATTAGTATATATATTGTAGTATATACTTTTTTTTAAAGTAGTACATATATATTGAATGGTGCGTATATATGTGTATATATCTTCTATAGACGTATATCTTTAAAGTATACAAGTGTATATGTTTTATAAATTAGTATGTAACTATATATATATACATATTGTTGTATATATATATATGTATATCACTATACTGCAGTATATATTTTCTTTAAAGTAGTACATATATATTGAATGGTGCATATATATGTGTATATATCTTCTAAAGTAGTATATATTTAACGTATGCATGTGTATATGTTTTATAAATTAGTATATATATATATTGTAGTGTGTATATATATATATTATACTATTATAGCATATGTTTTATTTAAAGTAGTACGTATAGTCATATATAATTATATATTGAATGGTACGTATATATGTGTAATTGTTTATACTTTATATATTTTTTTAAAAATATATATTGTATATTGGAGTGTATATAGTGTATATTGGATTTTTTATTATTTTTTTAAACGGGTTTGACCGATTTTTAACCGGGTTTGACCGGGTCTTGGTGGGTTTGACCGGATTGAGTTAAGTGGGCCGGGTTCGGGTGGATTTTAATTTTTTTACTGTTTGGCCCGGCCCAGTTAACGTCAAACCCGGTCCGTAACCGACCCGTAACCCGAGTAAAATGGGAGGGCCAGTTTCGGGTTGGCCCGGCCCGGCCCGTTAGACACCCTTAGTTCAGCATCAAAAGGCGCATATATTAACTTTGATTTTTGCGCTAAAATCCATTATCCAATCTCTAGTTTAAAGTAAAAAGTAAAATAGAAACAACCATTTCAAGATTTCGTCAGTATTTTATTTGCATATGCAAATATGATCGTCAAACTTCAATTTCAAAATAATAAACTTGTAATTAAGTCACATGTGAAGAGGACGAAATAATCACTTGAGATATATAATTTTTTTTAGAAGTAGACAATATGATTTAAATCAACTATAGAGATCACGTCGCCTTTGTGGCCTTTATTTTATTCTCTTTTGGGTAAACGCTAAGCAAACACCCCAAGTTGTGCGGATTGTATTTAGTTAATACAATGATTATAAAGATTGATTAGAGACTTAGGGGTAGTTTGATATGGACTAAATTATCTTAGAATTATTGTCCTAAAATTAATTTCTGAACTAATTTTTGTCACCTTAGGATAAAATATCCGAAATTAAATAGAATATAAGATGAGACATCTTAAAATTAATTTTAAAGTTAAATTTATACGTTGTTTGATTAAATCCGAGTAATCACTAGACTTATATTAATGTGGAGAGACCCAAATATATAGTAACTCATTCCTTGATTTATGAGATGAGTTGGTGGAGAGTCAAACCCTTGCCATGCACATGGCTATTTATTTGTTTGATAAAATTCTGATCCGGTATCTTATTGTTATTATTTTTGTTCTGTTTCTAATATTGATATCAATAATTTAATAATTGTTAGAACCATAATATGATGTGAGATTAGGGTAAGTGAAGTGCTATTATTAATATACTTGAAATGGATGTAACACAGTGACTTGCACGGTAGCTATTCCACAGTTGGACATCTGTAATATTCACGATATCCCCAATTTCTCATGGCTGATTTTAATTTGGTCGTAGCATCGTACTATACTCGTTTTGGCGCTTTTACTGAATACGTATAACTTAATACTAATGTATTATATGTATATATACACACGAACCAATCAACTGAATATGAGACTTAATTATTCTTGTTGACTAGTATTAATTTTCATTGGGTGCTTGTTAGAAGCCTATTGAAGTATGATTAAATAAGACTTTCATGCTAGACTTATCTCGCACTAATCCTTTGGCTACGAGTTATAAGAAAATTCAACTGGTTAGAAACATTTTAGAGAAGGATTAACTGGGACTAATTACATGTTCTCTAGGTCATCTTCTTCCTATCACTATTAGAAAACATCATTTTTCCGACAGCTAATGTAGTCGAAAAATAAGATAGTTCCAACTATTTTCCGACTATTTCATGATAGTCGGAATATAGCTTGTTGGAAGAATGTTTCTAACTACTATAATCGGAAATTTCCGACTACTATAATCGAAACGTAGTCGGATATTTAATAAATATTTATTTAATTATTTTTATTTCCAACAGAATATACATTTCCCGCAATTTACCGCCAAACATTCTGACTGTTATAATCACAAATAGTATCGAAATAATATTTTGCAAAAATAAAAATAAAAAAGTAAAGTTTCCGATCAAAATAATCAAAAAATTACGGCTACTTTTTTTCAGTCGGAAATTGGCGAATTTCTGATTATGTATATACTATCATATTTCAAGACAAGAAGATATGAACAAAAAGCCATGTGTTATAAAATAATATTTTGAATATAAAATCTACATGTCAGGATTTATACCTAACCCCCACCAAAAAAACAAAAAGAGTCGGGTATCGACTATTTCAGGGAAGAAATAAACTTGAATATAGCATAGTGGATAGAGGAAATTTAGTTAAAGTTAAAACTAAACATTTGCTACAGAAAATACAAATGAGTTTAAGCATACACACATTCATGGCTGAGATATAAAAATTCGTGGTTGGTGGTGAGTAGGGGGTGGGGGTGGTCGGAAAGTTGGTAGGTGTGGAAGCAAGTTGAAGAGAAAACAATGATGATATAATAGAATGACAATTATGAAATATATTTTTCCGACTTTGAAAATCAATTTCTAAGTAATATTTAAGGAATTTGTTTATTTTAACTTTAAAGAAAATAATGTTTAGACCAATCAAAGATCGAATATCTTCCCTTACACACACTTTTTTATTGTATAAGTGACAAGGAAATGGAAACGATTTTAACATTAAACAAATAAGAGATAATCAGAGACACCATATAATATACCAGCTAATTATTCATGTCATGAAACACGATGATTACCTTGCAATTGAGTTGAGATTGCTGGTCTTATTTAAGCCACCATATACCAGCAACTATATGATCTCAACATCTTCTTTTTCTCTCAATTATATTCCTCCTTCCATCGTTTTGTTGACATGGGTTCTTTCGCTTTTCTCTTCTTTTTTGCTACTATAGCAGCTGTGGCATTGGCCTCTACATCTGATGACGTAGAGGCCATACGCCAAGTGGTAGAAATTCACCGTCTAAGGCCACAGACCGGTAGTGCTGGTCACCGCATCCCACAATTAGACTGTCTTAGCTGGCGCCTCGCTGTGGAGACCAACAACCTCAGGGACTGGAAATTGGTGCCTAGCGCCTGCGAAGACTATGTAGGTCACTACATGCTAGGCAAACAATATCGCCGCGACTGTGAGTATGTAGCTAAGGTGGCTATTGAGTACGCCAAAGGCCTCAATCTTGGCGGAGATGGAAAAGACGTTTGGGTATTTGATATTGATGAGACCACTCTCTCCAATCTTCCTTACTACGCTCGATGTGATGTTGCTTTTGGGTAAACAAAAATCATGAAAACTGTTTCTTTTTTTTTACTACATTTTCTAGTAGAGTACTTATATAAATGCAAGTAGTGATATCATACATAATTTTGCGCAGAGCTATACCATACAACAATACAAAGTTTAATGAGTGGATGGGCGAGGGAAAATTGCCTGCCATTCCTTCGATACTGTGTGTATACAAGACGGTGTTGTCTCTGGGGATCAAGCCTGTTTTCATTACAGGGGCTCGAGAGAATTTCAGACAATCAAGAATTGCCAATCTCAAGAAAGCTGGTTATAGTAACTGGCTAAAGCTCGTACTAAAGTAAGCAATAAATCAATTTCTCATTAACTTTCTATATTGAGCAACTCTATGATAGCTACTTCAATATTTCATATTTTACCGTAAATTAATGAAATACATTTTAACACCAATTTATTGGACATATATAAGAAGACATTTTGAACTTGTACTTAAACTGTCATAATGTTTGCGTGTATACTTTTTCAAATTTATGGAGATGATTGATGATTACTGCAGGGGAGAAAATGATCACGGATCAGCAGTGGAGTATAAATCGAGCAAGAGAACAGAGCTGGTGAAGGCAGGATATAGAATTGTTGGCAATATGGGAGACCAATGGAGTGATCTGATTGGAGAAAATCCTGGAGCTCGTACTTTCAAAGTCCCTGACCCTATGTACTACATTGGTTGATTCTCACCAATTTTAATTAAGCATTCTAATTAACAATGGGAGTAGCTTTCTTGTTGCTGTCTCCAACATGATGTATCATGTATTCGACTTCTCCATTTCCCCCTCTCCTTGCGATAATAAGTAATAACCACTTGCTTGAAAATTTCAATTTTTATTTCCTCGTGGAAAATCCATCTCTTTATCTTAAATGATGCCCAAATCTACTTTTTTTTTTTTTTTCTCATTATAGTCTAGAATATGAAAGGAGCCTTCGAGTAACTATTAAAGTTGTTGTCATGTACGGTAAGGTTGCATACAATATACTCTTGTGGTGATGCTCTTCCCCAGACCCTGCATATTGCGTGAGCTTTAGTGCACCGAACTGTTTTTTTTTTTTTTGTCTAGACTTTGGAGGAGCACTATAAGTTCATTAATTTAATTGAGCTACTTATATAGTAAAGAATTTTACAAAATATTTAGAGTTTGGTCAAAACATACTACTTGCACAGAACATTTGTTGTACACAATTTAAAGAGAAGAGAGGAGGGGGTAATATATTTCAACACTTCAAGTTAGGTCTCTTCGTTTAACTCAACTAAATATCGAGGATAGCAGAGGTGTTGACCCCATAATTGAGCTGCTATTAAAAGTACAGTTAGAAAACAATATATTTCGGACCAAAAAATAAGTCGTCCAAATGAATTTTGATTACATAGATATATATACCTCACAGGGGGGTGTATGTATAGTATTTTTAATATTTTTTATTGTATATGAGGTATAGATATTTCATTTAAACTTATATAAGGTGTATTAATTCAAAACTGATCATATTATAAAAATATTTAGTACAAGTAACTTTAACTTGTAAATAACGCAATAACTAATCCTTAACAAATATTACATCGTGCCACGATGACCAACAATCCAAAATTAGGATACCTAAAATGCAGGCTGTGCACATGGCCATTTATATTTTTAACAAAATTAGGTTTCTGTATTAATTATGAGAGATTTGATTTGGCAGTTCTTTATAAATTTATTTATAATTTATATTTTTTATAGCGTATTTTCTTTATTTATTTTTACTTGTTCATTATATTAAAATATAATTTTTTTATTTATAACTTTTGGTATATCGAGAGAAAAGAAATATATTTTTAATGCTGTACTCTCAAATTTAATTATTTATTTCACAAATTATTTCTCAAGGCCTAAGTCTATAAATCAATTAATATTGATATTATGATAAAACACTTATATTAATCATTATTTCTTAAGTGACATGTAAAAAAGTTTCAAATGAAAAAAGTAAAAATAAAAATGAGGATTTATTTTTATTACTGTTGACAAATAAAAATAAATGGATGGAATATTAACTTAATTAGGCCCAACATATTGGTATTTTGTACATTGATTAAGGACTCCTTAAACACAGTCGTCAATTGGTATTTTTTACTCACTATATCTATTTTTACTCGTCTCTAAATGCATAGTTTACTATAATATCCATAATTATTAGCATTTCAAAAAGTATTGGGAAATGATTCGAAAATTCATAGTTAATGTTAAAATATATAAAGAAATTATTTTATTCAGTATTTATGTCAAATATGAATACAAGACATGCAACATACAGTGTGTCTGTATTTACATATCCTGATTAAAATATATATATTCTTACTTTAATCTGAATATCGAATGAAAAATCAAAAAGGAATATTAAAAGAAATTAATTACTTGATTTAATATAGACATTGTGCAAATAAAAGGTCCGCAATCAAATTCACACTAGCTAGTGAAAGAGAACGATGCTGCAATGCAAAGTAATTCAATTAATTAATTAATTTAGCCACTTGACCTCTATACCAGATGTGGACATCCTAAATAGGCGTTTACAAAATGTGATATGCAGTGTGTAATTTGAAATTATGAGATGAAATTAGCATTTAATTTGGACATATGATTTCATCTCATAATTTCATATCATAATATGAAATTTCAATTTCTTCAAAAAGTGTGATTTAAGATTTCATATCATATTTTGGAATTTCTTTTAAATACAAATATTGACATGCAAGTTTATATTCTATAGAAAAAAATTTCACCATTTATATCTAACAATTATTTATATCATATATATTATGAAATATAAAAGTAAGAACAAGAAAATATAAAGGAAGAACAAGAATAAATAAAGAGAGAGGGAGACTTCGTTATTTCTCTTGAGAGATGAGAGATCATAAGATAATTGATTATACAATGAACAAAACTCCTCTATTTATAGGGAAAAAATACTCCTAGTTTCTGACTAAAAGACAGATACTTCAAATCCTGATAGATATCAACTATATCTTATTAGATCTTGATAGACATTCACTATAATGTAAATATATTTATAACTCCCCCTTCCTTTAAATGTTTAGATAGATAATGTGCCTCGTTAAAACCTTACTAGAAAAAACTCAATGGAAAAAAAATCTAGTGAAGGAAAAAGAGTACACATCTCTAACAATAAACTTATAGGCTGCCTCATTAAAAACCTTACAAGGAAAACCCAGTGGGACAAAACCTTGAAAGGAAAAAAGAGTACAACGCTTATTTGCTCCCCCTGATCAGAACATCAATGAACTTTTGCATCCCGATCTTGTACACCATCTTCTCGAAAGTTGCAGTTGGAGGAGACTTGGTGAATCAATCAAGCATATTGCCACTTGAACGAATCTGTCGCACGTTAATATCATCATTTTTTTGTAGCTCATGTATGTAGAAAAGCTTTGATGAAGTGTGTTTCGTTCTATCTCCTTTTTATGATTCCTCCATTAAGATGTGTTATGCATGTTGCATTATCTCTGTATAAAATTGTGGGTACATTGTCACATTTCACATTATATTTTTATCGAATGAGATGTATCATGGACCTCAATCATACACATTCTCAGCTTGCTTCATGAATAGCTATTATCTCAGCATGATTCGATGAAGTGGCTACGATAGACTGCTTTGTATATTTTCAAGATATGATAGTATCCCCACATATGAACACATAGCCTGTTTGAGATCGAGATTTATGCGAATTAATTAAATACCCAACATCAGCATAATCAATAAGATCGAGACTACAATCTTTAGAATAAAACAAGCTCATGTGTTTTATCTCATTCCGATGTCTCCTAGTAGGAGAAGAAATATATCTTGCTAATAAATTGGCTGAAAAGGCTATATCAGGCCTTGTAGTATTTGCTAGATACATGAGTGCATTAATTGAACTAAGATATGGTACTTCACAACCAATCTAATTCAGTATATTTCTCATTTCAGCAAATAATCTATTGCTTTTGAAAACTCTTCAAGAGTTTCAACAATATTCATACCATCAATTTATCCCTCATAAGGATAATAAATAAGTTTTCCAGAAACTTTATATGCTTCAGGCATTTTGAATCCTTTAGGGATTTTCATATGGATTTTTGTCAAGTGACAATATCAATATGCATGACATCTTCAAGTGTCTGGATTGCAAATCAAATAAGTGTTATGCTTACCAAGATGTATCCTTTCATGTCACTTGATAAATGTTTCTACGTCAGCATGCTTAAATTAATGTAGAATTTATATCCTCATAATCTTTCACAATATTACGCCAATATTGTATCAAAGATATCATCGATGGATTTTCATTTTGTATCGGTTCGCAATGTGACATAAAATTTTGATATCTCATCACTTCATTATTTTTAGGTACTTGAACGTATCATAAGGTTTCATGAAGTGTTATGTCGTAGTCTCTTCAAGAGCACATTGCCTTCTTAATATGATTATTTTCTCCTTGTTTCATTTGGAACCGATTAGTCTACCATATTTCATGCATGCATAGACTTTGTCCTTCAAGGACACAAAATAGGAGCACTTGTAGCTTAAATATGAGATGCTTTACGCATTTGACTTGAATTATCTTTTGAATGAAGATCTGGTGATTATTCCTAACATATTTCATAGCCGCTTATAATCTCCCCCTCATGTTAGGAAAACTAACATATATTCTCCATCTTCTTTGAGGAATCCATCTTTGTTCATCATGGTATATTCATTAATTGTATACCACACATCAAAACTATTAGATAAAATAGTTGGTTCCTGACCTTGAACTAATTGAGAGGGAAACAATAATCATAATTTATTGGTCTCATGCATACAAGTGCTATTGTATGCAACATATCATATTTCAGACCAACACATGAAGCTTTGTTCTCATTAGTAATAATTTAGCTATTTATCAAAGGGATTCAATGCTAAACCACCATCATCAAGATGAATTGTCGAGATTACACAGTCTGAAAGTTATGCTCTTAACTCAATTTTATTGAGCAAGCAACTTTATGAATGTCAAACGCAGGTTGACAATGAATGTACATGTGATCATCTTATTGATGCATCTTTTCAACATATCACATGATAGGTGAACCGACCCTTATTCACCTTTTATAATTTTCAGATTTTAAGGGATCCAATCCCAAAACTAGTTGGTCCAACCAACTTATCATGAGAACAAACAACATTAAAAATAATGAAGAATTTTCTAATTCTTCAATATATGTTCAATAGTCAGAATACACATCTTTGAGATGTCGGAATCGTTCATGTCAATTTATGAACTTTTATTCTAACAAACTCCAAGTTTACGTACCTCTTACGTTAGTAAATTTCAAATTTACTATTACATGAATAAATTTCAGATTTACTACTTTAGAAGTAGATTTTAAAATAACTCTTCTCAATTATTTTGCCTCTTCCGAAGGTGAGTTGTGATACCATCACAATCAATCATAATCAAGTACACGTTTGCATTAATAAGTTTCTCATTCCCCAGGAATGAAACATAATCGTGCCATAAGCCTATCAAATTCTTATAGCTTATAACCTCTTTAAAAATATTGTTATTACAAAAGCAAATCGAGGCATACATATGATGTAGAGAATTTTTCTCTAACATATCTTATGATCATAATATGCGTGTGAAAATATCATCACTTTTGATGATCATTATCATAATATTGTCCCTCCACGCGTATATTTGTGTATTCTATCACTAGTCTTCTTTCAGACATATTATGCATGGCTACCACATTCACTTCGGGAATATGAAGTAGATTCAATGAGACATGTTTCATGACTTTTCATGAAATACACATTATTTTACCTTAGCCATCATGGATTGAGATCCAATCTCAATATCTTATCCATATAAGGCGTCTTAAGCTCATAAATCGATGGAAATTAATCCAACAATAATTATATCATTAGTAGTAAAAGACAAATAACATAAGAAATTACTAACCTTGAAATTACCTTTAGATTTGTAATCTCACCTTGAAAATTCACCAATAAATCAAATTAATAACAAATCCGTTTTCAAAATTTCAATAAAGTAACAAACCATATCTTGTAATGTGTCTGACAGAAAATCTTTGCAATTCATTAACATGATTAAACCATAAAGGCAAACCGTTCTATCTATCTTGTTTACAAAGTGTCACCTGTAGATAAAAGAAACTACCACAATACACACATCACATGCCCGTCAAAACTTTTTTTTTCTTTTAAGATATGAACATAAATATATATGAAATAATTGCAAAACACTTATCTTATTGTGGATATACGCGTACAAAACCTCTAAATAACGTTGGATGAGTAAGACTCTAAATAACGTTGGATGATTTTACTCAGTTGATTAGAATCTTGTGCTGATAACGTATTATGAAATATAAAAGCAAGAACAAGAAAATATAAAGGAAGAACAAGAATAAATAAAGAGAAAGGGAAACTTCTTTATTTCCCTTGAGAGATGAGAGATCATAAGATGATTGATTATACAATGGACAAAATCCCTCTATTTATAGAGGGAAAATACTCCTAGTTTCTGACTAAAAGACAGATACTTCAAATCCTGATAGATATCAACTAGATCTTATTAGATCTTGATAGACATTTACTATAATGTAAATATATTTATAACAATATATAAATAAAATTTGTAGTTCATATTATTACTCTTTAAACCATTTATATCTCATATAACTTTTACTCTTATCAACATAAAATTTACTATTTCTTCAAATCAACTCCCACTTCAACTATATGGAAGGATTATTTTAAAGAATACTACACTATAAATCATGTTCAATTTTACTTTTTTATTGAATTAAAGTTCAATCAATAAATGTTGTTGTTAAATTCAAGCTAAAGTGTGATGAGAAGCTTGGAACTCACCATTCATGGTGAATTCTAGAAGCTACCAAGCTCTGAAACAGAGAGAAACAAATTGAGGGAAAACAGATTTCTTATTTCTGTATGATGAAGCTCAAAAAATGAAGAACTATGTGTAGTACAACATTTATAGAGAATGGAAAAAATATATCAAACTAACCTACTGCTTCTAGAAGTTGGTGACAACTGACTTAACAAAAAATACTAACTACCTGACTATTAACTAACAATGTGAATTGGCACTGTTAACTAACTAACTAAAATCAATACAATGTCAATAAATAAGCTCAATACCCCCCTCAAGTTGGAGGTGAGGTGAGCACAACCAAGTTGTCCATCATAATAAAGTGTTTGATGCCAGTGAGAGCCTTGGTAAGAACGTCTACCAAATGATCATAAGTGTTGATATGGTGGAGTGAAATCAATCCCTCTTGAAGCTTGGATCTGACAAAGTGGCAATCAACCTCTATATGCTTGGTTATTTCATGAAAACTGTGTCTTTTGCAATGTGAAGTACAGATTGGCTATCACAATATATTGGAAAGGGACCAAGAAAAGGAACTGTCGGTTCATTGAACAACTTATGCAACCAGACTAGTTCTCCAACTACCTTTCTCAAGGACTTATAATCAGTTTCTGCTGAAGATAAGGAAATGGTTTCCTGTTTCTTAGACTTTCAGCTGATAGGGCTGCCTCCTAATAGAACAAGGAAACCAGTGACAAATTTTCTAGAATCGGGGCAGGACGCCCAATCAGAGTCACAAAAGTCTTGAACTTCAAAATTAGGAGTAGATGACATGAAATACCTAGGGCAGGATCTTTCTTGAGATATCTCAACATGTGAAAAACAGCTTGAAGGTGGGGTTCCTTGGGATCTTGCATATATTGTCTCAAATGTTGCACTCCATATGCTATGTCAAGTCTAGTGTTTGTGAGGAAATTTAGTTTTCCAACTAACTTTCTGTATAGAGTAGGATCACTCAAGGGCTTTCCCTCATGAGCTCTAAGTTTCACTGTGGGATCCAAAGAAGATGTTAAGGGGGTGAGATTACTGCAATGAAACTCCTTGAGAAGGTCCTGGACAAAGTTCCTTTGAGAGATAAGGATTCCATCTTCTTTATACAAGATCTCCAGGCCTAGGAAATTGTGTTGATGCACTAGAATTGCTCTTTTGAAGACATTCTAAGCATAAGAGGTAAAAACCATCATGCACTTTACCAATTTCCAACGGCCTCTTCAGCGAAGGGGCCTGTAAAAGACAAGAAGTGTCAGAAAAAGACACAATACACTTGAGATGTACTGTCAAAGTATTAATGAAAATCAGATTATACTTAAATGATGGAATGAAAAGAACATTGTTTAATGTGATTTTGGGTGTAAGTTGCACATTTTCCACATCTGTGACCTTAACTCTGTAGCTATTAGGCAATCCAACTAGAAGAGGATATGGTAATACTAGAATTTTTGTAAGTTGGTTTTTGTCAAAGGTAATGTGATGAGATGCTCATGAGTCCAAAATCCACAAATCACGTTTTGCCTTATAACATTCACATGCGAGTTTGTCAAAGTCTATAGAAGAAGTACAAGCAATAATACCTGCTAAGTTCACAGTTGGACTAGTCATCTGCATGTTGCCTGAGTTAGCCAAAATTTAGGTTCCCCGAATTGATGCAGTAGATGAGTAAGTTGTCCATATTGCTCCTTAGTGATACTGATGTTTTGATTATTAGCCTGACTTCTTGATGTGCTTCCTTGTCCAAGTTGAGATCATAAGCTAGCCCTACTGAATTAGCTACCACACCTTTGCCTTTGTTGTCATACCTGTAGCACTGATTAGAATTGTATTGCCCATATTATTGTTGTCTTTGGAATTAGTTGTAATTGTTCTGTAGCCTTTGAAAGAGATTGTTGCCATGGTTGTTAAAGTGTTTAGAGGCGTGATTTGGGCTTTGTGGATATCCATAAATCTTAAAACACTTCTCTTTAGTGTGGCCTGGTTTCTTACAGTGTTCAAAAAATGGTCTACCTAGATAGTTCGAAGAAGATGGAGAAGCGTAATTAATTTTGAAGTTTCTACCTCCTGAAGTACCTAAAGTACTAGCAACAAAAGGTCCGGAGCTGACAGCAATAAGTGAACTTGATTCAGCAAACATCTGGCTAATTGGCTTAAATTTTCTTTGTTTTTCTTCTAGGATCAACAATGCAAAAGCCTGTGCCATAGATGAAAATGTATTCATTATAAATATGTTGCCCCGAATCATTGTATAGACCTCGTTCAGTCTAATAAAAAACTGAATTAATCCCCTATCTTGTTCCACCTTATGCATGTTTTTCTTCGCTCCATAGACACACACATATTTGCACTGACTCTTATTGCTCAAATTGTTCGGCTCCTCCCAGAGCTTTTTTATTTTGGTGTAATAAGCTGTGATATCCAAAATTCCTTGGATAAGGTCAATGATTTCCTTTTGAATCTGATATAAATATGCACCATTAATTTGATCATAGCAATCCTCTAATTTTGTCCATAACATTAGAGCATCACCTACATATTCTACACTATCAGCAATTTCTCTGCTCAAGAAGTTGAGAATCCAAGAGGTAACCATGTCATCACATCTTTCCCATTGTCGAAAGTTTGGATAATTTGAAGCTGGTTTCTTACATTCCCCATTAATGAACCCTAGTTTAGTTTTCTCCGATAAGGATCGAAGGACTCCTAGCCTCCAAGAGCGATATCCAATTCCATTAAAGGGAACTGGCACAAGAGTTGCCCCAGGACTATCAGATGGGTGTATATAAAAAAGACTACCTATCTCATTCATCTTATTTGTACTTAGGTATGAAACTTCTACCATTATAGTGACTCAAACAACACAAAATAGGAAAAACGAAAGGAAAATGTAGATGAAGATTTCTGAATGTCCAAATTTAAATCTAACAATTTTGTAAGAACCAAATACAAAATTATGAATGAAACTGAAGTTGAAAACAATCGAATATAGGAAAATACACATTAATTGGCTGGTGTAAAATCGAGATAACGTATAAAATTGAAGAACAACTGACAAAGAAAACCTGAATTTCAATTGGGAAACCGAAATTTTGAAGTTAGGGTTTGCAGAAGGAGGAATGAATGATGGAGAAGACGATCCCGAGATCTGATACCATGTTAAATTCAAGCTAAAGTGTGATGAGAAGCTTGGAATTCACCATTATTCTATAAGCTACCAAGCTCTGAAACAAAGAGAAAAAAATTAAGGGAAAAGGGATTTCTCATTTCTGTATGGTGAAGCTCAAAAAATGAAGAACTATATGTAGTACAACATTTATAGAGAATGGAAAAAAAATATCTAACTAACCTACTACTTCTAGAAACTGGTGACAGCTGGCTTAACAGAAAATACTAACTACCTGACTATTAACTAACAATGTGAATTAGCACTGTTAACTAACTAACTAAAATCAATACAATGTCAATAAATAAGCTCAATACCCCCCTCAAGTCTATCACAATAGAGTGTCTGATGCCAATGAGAGCCTTGGTAAGAACGTCTGCCAACTGATCACAAGTGTTTGTATGGTGGAGTGAAATCAATCCCTCTTGAAGCTTGGATCTGACAAAGTGGCAATCCACCTCTATATGCTTGGTTCTTTTATGAAAACTGGTTCTTTTGCAATGTAAAGTGCAGATTGACTATCACAATATATAGGAAAGATACCAAGAAAAGGAACTGTCAGTTCATTGAACAACTTATGCAACCAAACTGGTTCTCCAACTAACTTTCTCAAGAACTTATATTCAGTTTCTTCTGAAAATAAGGAAATGGTTTCCTGCTTCTTAGACTTCCAGCTGATAGGGCTGCCTCCCAATAGAACAAGTAAACCAGTGACAGATTTTCTAGAATTGGGGCAGGACGCCCAATCAAAGTCACAAAAGGCTTGAACTTCAAAATTAGGAGTAGATGACATGAAAATACCTAGGGTAGGATCTTTCTTGAGATATCTCAACTTGTGAAAAGTAGCTTGAAGGTGGGGTTCCCTGGGATTTTGCATGTACTGGCTCAAATGTTGCACTCCATACGTTATGTCAAGTCTAGTGTTTATGAGGAAATTTAGTTTCCCAACTAATTTTCTATATAGAGTAGGATCACTCAAGGGCTTCCCCTCATGAGCTCTAAGTTTCACTGTGGGATCCAAATGAGATGTTAAGAGGGTGAGATTGCTGCAATGAAACTCCTTGAGAAGGTCCTGGACAAGGTTCCCTTGAGATATAAATATTTCATCATCTTTATACATGATCTCCAGGACTAGGAAATTGTGTTGATGCACTAGACTTGCTCTTTTGAAGGCATTCTGAGCATAGAAGGTACAAACCATCATGCACTTTACCAATTTCCAGAGGCCTCTTTAGTGAAGGGGCCAGCAGAAGACAAGAAGTGTCAGAAAAAGACACAATACACTTGAGATATACTGTCAAAGTATTAATGAAAATCAGATTATACTTAAAAGATGGAATGTAAAGGACATTGTTTAATGTGATTTTGGGTGTAAGTTGCACATTTTCCACTTCTGTGACCTTAACTCTGTAGCTATTAGGCAATTTAACTAGAAGAAGATATGGTAATACTAGAATTTTTGTAAGATGGTTTTTGCTAAAGGTAATGTGATGAGATGCTCCTGAGTCCAAAATCCATAAATCACGTTTTGTCTTATAACATTCACATGAGAGTTTATCAAAGTCTATAGAATAAGTGCAAGCAATAATACCTGTGGAGTTCACAGTTGGACTAGTCATATGCACGTTGCCTAAGTTAGCCAAAATTTTGGTTCCCCAAAATTGCTGCAGTAGATGAGTAAGTTGTTCATATTGCTCCTTAGTGATACTGATGTTTTGATTATTAGCCTGACTTCCTGATGTGCTTCCTAGTTCAAGTTGAGATCATAAGCCAGCCCTACTAAATTAGCTACCACACCTTTGCCTTTGTTGTTATACCTGTAGGACTGATTATAATTGTATTGTCCATACTGTTGTTTTCTTTGGAATTGGTTGTAATTATTCTGTGGCCTTTGAAAATGATTGCTGCCATGGTTGTTGAAGTGTTGAGAGGTGTGATTTGGGCTCTGTGGATATCCATGAATCTTGAAACACTTCTCTTTAGTGTGGCCTGGTTTCTTACAGTGTTCAAAAAATGGTCTACCTCGATAGTTCGAAGAAGATGAAAAGAAGTAATTAATTTTGAAGTTTTTGCCTCCTGAAGTACCTAAAGTACTAGCAACAAAAGGTCTAGAGATGACAGCAACAAGTGAATTTGATTAGCAAACATCTGGCTAATTGGCTTAAATTCTCTTTGTTTTTCTTCTTGGATCAATAATGCAAAAACCTGTGACATAGATGGCAATGGATTCATCATCAATATGTTGCCCTGAATCACTGTATAGACCTCGTTCAGTCTAATAAGAAACTGAATTAATCTCCTATCTTGTTCCACCTTGTGCATGCTTTCCTTTGCTCCACAGACACACATACATTTACACTGACTCTTAATGCTCAAATTGTTCAGCTCCTCTCAGAGCTTTTTCATTTTGGTGTAATAAGTTGTGATATCCAAAATTCCTTGGCTAAGGTCATTGATTTCCTATTGAATCTGATACAACTTTGCATCATTAGTTTGTTCATAAAGATCCTCCAATTCTATCCATAACTCTAGAGCATCACCTACATACTCCACACTATCAACAATTTCTCTACTCAAGGAGTTGAGAATCCAAGAGGTAACCATGTCATCACATCTTTCCCATTGTTAAAAATTTGGATAATTTGAAATTGGTTTCTTAGATTTCCCATTAATGAACCCTAGTTTATTTTTCACCGATAAGGATTGAAGGACTCCCCACCTCCAAGAGAGATATCCAATTCCATCAAAGGAAACAGGCACAAGAGTTGCCCCAGGACTATCAGATGGATGTATATAGAAAGGACTACCTATCTCATTCATCTTATTTGTACTTCGGTATGCAACTTCTACCATTGTCGTGAATAAAACAACACAAAACAGGAAAAATAGAAGAAAAGTATAGATGATATTTCTGAATGTCCAAATTCAAATCGAACAATTTCGTAATAACCAACGACAAAATTGAGAAGGAAACTGAAGCTGAAAACAATCGATTATAGGAAAATACACACTAATTGGTTGATGTAATATCGAGATAACGTATAAAATTGAAGAATAACTGACAAAGGAAACCTGAATTTCAATAAAGAAACAGGAATTTTGAAGTTAGGGTTTGCAGAAGGAGGAATGAATGATGGAGAAGACGATCCCGGGATCTGATACCATGTTAAATTCAAGCTAAAGTGTGATGAGAAGCTTGGAATTCACCATTATTCTACAAGCTACCAAGCTCTGAAACAAAGAGAAACAAATTGAAGGAAAAGGGATTTCTCATTTCTGTATGGTGAAGCTCAAAAAATGAAGAACTAAATGTAGTACAACATTTATAGAGAATGGAAAAAATATATCTAACTAACCTACTGCTTCTAGAAGCTGGTGACAGTTGGCTTAACAGAAAATACTAACTACCTGACTATTAACTAACAATGTGAATTAGCACTGTTAACTAACTAACTAATTTTTTATAATAGCTTTGTGATAGTCATTATATATTGTTATAAACTTTTTCTTATTTAGTAAGATTGTATAATGAATTTGGACAATTTTGATAGTTTTGATAATTTACGAGATTTTTTTATTCATGAGAAAATATACAACATTCAAATTGTACGTCAAAATAATACTTCAATTTCTTTTCTTAATTTCAAATCATGATTTCATATCATAATTTCATGCCAGCATGATGAAATAGGCCCTTAAATATTTGTACTTGTAAAAGAATCTTTAACTTTTGAATCAAATCTTTGAGTTATATATAAGTGGGGTAGTCCCTGATTGCCCCTCATACATTTATTTGAAAAACTTCAACAAATGATGAGGGACGATTTTATATTTTCTCACAATATCTCCATTATTATTTCTACTATATAGAAAGGAGAGTTGAGGACGATCAAGGGTAGTTTTGAAATTTCAAATCTATTTTAATAATTAAGAATATTTTTGATATTTCATATCTATGTTATTATTGTGATAATTGTACAAAAATATCTTTCCATGCTTCTACTTCTCCTCCACATGTGAATATTTATCTATTCATGTGGCTATAGTTGAACCACATGCAGATTACAATATATTTTTATATCTATTTCATTATATGTAATAAATGTCAAAAAAATTATCAAAATTAATATTTCCTCCATTTTATTTTAAGAGTCAACCATTTTTTTTAAATTCGTCCTAAAAAAAATCAGTTTTTCTTATTTGACAACTATTTTATGCTATTATTTTTATTGTGTCCCACTTAATAAGAAAAAAAAATTAAAAAAAAAACATTAAAGTGACTTTAACAATTTTATAAATCTTATGAATTCATTATTTAAAAAAAATAAAATTGTGTCCTAACAAATGGCGATAAATAAAATACTCTCTCCATTCGTATTAGTTGACCCCTATGGACATGACATACCCATTAAGAAAAAATATTATTAGGGGTCTATTTTACCAAATTAGCTTATTAATTATGCTTCAAAAATATAATTTGAGTATATACAATTTGTTTAATCATTTATTGATTAGGGTATTATTGGAAGAACATATTCAAACCCTCTTGATTTCATTAAAGAGACAACTAAATCAAAACAAATATTTCTACTGTATAGCAAGGAGAGTTGAGGACGACCAAGGGTAGTTTTGAAATTTCAAATCTATTTAAATAATTAAGGATATTTTTGGTATTTCATATCTATTTTTTTATTGTAATAATTATACAAAATAGCTTTCCATGCTTCTACTTCTCCTCCACATGTGAATATCTATCTATTCATGTGGCTATAGTTGAATCACATGCACATTACAATATATTTTTATATCTATTTCATTATGTAATAAATGTAAAAAAAAAATTAAAATTTATATTTTCTTATTTGATAACTATTTTATGCCATTATTTTTATTTTATTTTTATTGTGTCCCACTTAATAAGAAAAGATAATTAAAAAGTAAACATTAAAGTGACTTTAACAATTTTTTAAATCTTATGAATTCATTATTTAAAAAAAAAAAAATATGTCCGATCAAATGGCGATAAATAAAATACTCTTTTCGATCGTATTAATTGACTCCTACGGACATAGTACACTCATTAAGAAAAAAATATTATTAGAGGTCTATTTTACCAAATTAGCTTATTAATTATGCTTCGAAAATATAAATTTGAGTATATACAATTTGTTTAATCATTTATTGATAAGGGCATTATTGAAAGAATATATTCAAAATCCTCTTGAATTCATTAAAGGGTCAACTAAATTGAAATAAATATTTTTAAAAGTGGGTCAAAATAAATAAAACTGAGGAAGTAGGACGAAGGAATTATTGTTTTACCACATAAATATCTATCCATGTGGCTATTGTTTACACCACATGGACATTAAATGACATTACAAGATGATGTTTCTAGAATACAAATAAATAAATTAATGCCTCTAGCTTCTAGAATTGGCATTTCTTGAATAGAATAGATAACTCAAATAAATAGAAAAAAGTGTTTCATATTACACAATAATCTCCTCTCATCAGTTCTCAATTCTCACATATGTAAGTTTCTCTACCTTCTTATTCATTTTTTTTCGCACATTTATTTATTCTTTCAACAAGCTATAATTTTCTATGCTTTTTAGTAAATATGTTTTTTTTTGGTAGAATGGATAATTTAAATTTAATTTTGGCATGTGTTTTAAGAAAAAATAATCTGTATTATGTATTTTGCTCTCCGAGAATGACGTTCATGTGTTGGTCGAATATCATGAATTTTTCGATCAGTTGAGACCATCTTAGATGGTAACACGTATACAAAAATTAATGTATTGAAGCATTTTAAAACTCTTTAACATCGATATTTTCGTTGAATTTTGAAACAAAAATGAAGATGGAGCTTAGGGTTTTGGAGGAATAGATAATGGCGAAGAGGTGGCACGACAAAGGCTCAGCAACTGAGAGTGTAAATTTAAAGGGTTAGATATTAGGGTTTGGGGGGTAGATATGTATATATGTTGAAAATAGTTGAGCCTTTAATTATTACTAGCAAAATGTGAACTTTGGTCCTTATACTATTGAGTATTGACAAACCATTATCAACAACAACAACAAACCTAGTGTATTCCCACAAAGTGGGGTCTGGGGAGGGTAAGATGTACGCAGTTCATACCGTTACCTCCGAAGAAGTAGATATGTATTATAAGTGAACATGATTGAAAGTGGAACCTTGTGCATTGAAAGTGAGCACGGGTTAAAAGTGGAGCTCATGCATTAAAAGTATAAATATGCGTGAGTTGAAAGAATCCCAAGCATAAAAGTTAGCAGGAGTTAAAAGTTGGAGCCCATAAACATGGGTTGAAAATTGATTTGGGCTTTAAAGATGAATTATCAGCAGGATTGTTGAAAATTTGTTTGAAACTTTTCTCCACGTGTAGCTAGATAAAGATCTTCATTATCATCAAATTGGTTGCAACTTTGATCTCAACATGTCCTCAAATTGGTTACAACTCTAACTATAATTTAGATGATAAATACATTATATATTTATTTTAAAAAATTATTATAATTCCACAATCTTAGCAATATTTTATCTTATTCATAAATATAGCAACAAAAAGTCTTTTCTTCCTAAATTATTTTTCATTCGCATGGTCCATCTTTTAATTTCTATTTAAATTAATCTTTTTATTGCATTTTGAGAACTTTCTCTTTAATAATTACTAACTATTTTATTTTTTTTTAAAATAGGAGAGTCTACAAGTTCTCCTATTTTATTTCACCTATTTTAAAAAAAAAAATAGATAATTATTAATGAAACAGTTGAAAAAAAAAATTTAGAATACAAGAGATTTCTCTCATTTTCTCCCTATTTTATTTCACCTATTTTAAAGAAATTAAAATATCTAATTTTAAAGAAAAAGTTCCAAAAAAAGTGATAAAAAATTAATCTAAAATAGAAGAGCCAATTATTTCTCCTACTTTATTTCATCTACTTTAAAGAAAATAAAATAGCTAATTGTTAAACAAAAAGTTTCAAAAAAAAAAATTGATAATAAAAAAAATCAATTGATAAAGAAATTAAAAGTTGAAATTCTTGCGTAGGAAAAAAAGGTAGGAAGAGAAAATAGACATGTTGCTAAGATTGTGGAATTAAAATAATTTTTTAAAATAAATATATAGTGTATTTATTATCTAAATTATAATTAGAATTGTAATTTAAAATAACTAAATCTTAGCTATGTCATATGTCACCAATCAAGATAGCAACTTGAGGAAAATGGAGAGAGTGAAAATGAAGAGGAGCCAAGTCTTTGTATCCATTACTAAAACAGATTAACACGGGATATCCGGATATGGTAAGGTTTGTGTGTTGCTTAAGGATGTTTCATCAAAGGGTCATGTGATTGAATGCCCTGAATCTATGATCCATACATCTACACTTGATTCAAAGCATTTACATAAAGTATTACCAAAATCAATAGAAAAAACACAAATCACTGTATCTGCAAAATTTACTAAACCAACATCGAAGACCTTAATTACATAGATAATTGCTCCTACCCTTCTCCTTATGGCTTTAAGGCGAATCATATGGCGGTTGGAAAGAAAAATGACTTCACCTTCTCTGGTGTCAATGAGAGCAATTTGAGTATCCCCGATTGACCTGTTTTTCCCGAGGACTTTCGAATGCGTCTCCCGCACCTAAACTTGGGGAAGAAGTGCATAATGTCCTTCCTCAGCCGTGTTGTTAATTTGCAATTGCTACAGCAAGCTCATAAGTTGACCATACTGTTCCTTTGATGCGTTGTTAACTTGTCCTCTAGGTTGTAAGTGTTCCTTCCCATATACAGACATCATGTCATTTGGTACACCATGCACACCCTTCACAACCCTTTTTCCTTTGGAATTTTAAATATGCTCAAAGTTTGAGCTGTTAGAACTGTTGTTTTATTTGGGTATCTGGTTGTAGGACTTGGAAGGTTGATTAGTGTTGGCTTGTGGACAACCGTGCAGCTTATAACACCTCTCGTTGGTTGTCACGACCCGATTTTTCAAGTCGTGATGGCGCCTACTTTAACTCACCAATAGACAAGCCAAGTCATAGTCCGAGGTAACGGGCTAACAGGCAGAGACCAAATAAAAGATCACGTATCATGATAGCATCAACAATAGTAAGTGAAATCTAAGAAGGGAGCATATATATTATATCAAAACGAGAGGAGGAAAAAGGACTAACTATACAAATGAATCATTCCCAAGACCTGATAAGGTCAATACTAGAGTCACTACTAACAGGTACTCAGAGTACTAGACAAAAATCTAAAATGTACACAATATACACAAGCAGTCTCGAGTGCAAAAGACTAACTAGAGTAGATAGAGGAGGATCAGCCTCGGACGACAGCAAGCCCACCTTGCTCTGAATCAGTACAGAAGGTAGGAATCACGTCAACGTCGACTGGTAGTACCCGGATCTACATCAGGAAAAGGATGCAGAAGTGTAGTATGAGTACCAAAACAACGGGTACCTAGTAGGTATCATCGGCCGACTGAGCTCAATACAGAAAAGGTATAACTACAATGCGAGGACGTAATCTGAGTCATCAGTAAATAGGGATGGAAAGGTAAGCACCTACCAAGCTACGCAACGGCTATAAAGGAATAAACTTAAGCGTTACAGAAAATAAATAATGCAGTAATAACTGACAAATCAAAGATAACCTAACTGGACCCATAAGCCCACTAGGCACACTGAAGAAGACAATTAACCCAACCGTACCCCCATAAGCTGGTGGGACACACAAGTATGAAAATAAACATAAATAATCTAAAATTGCGTTGATCCCAATAAATCATGATAGTCATCCAGATGTGCATCAGACTCAAACCGATACCAATGGGTAGTAACGAGAGGCCAGACACCGGACTCGAACCGATAGTAATGGATAATAACAAGAGGACACGTGCCGGATTCGAACCGGACATAGTGGGTAGTAACGATAAGCCACATATATAGAACTCATAATCAGATGTCGGACTCGAATCGAAACTCAGAGGAACCACAACCATAATCAGATGTCGAACTTGAACCGAAACTCATAGTAACAATAATAATCAAATGCCGAACTTGAACCTGAACTCATAGTAACAATAATAATCAAATGCCGGACACGAACCGAAACTCATAGTAACAATAATAATCAAATACCGGACTCGAACCGGAACTCAATAACAATAATAATCAAATGTCAACGTCTAAATAATCATCCGTCAATCTTAATTAAAAAAGGGATAAATTCAAGATTTTGCAATTTAGTTTCACGTCCTAAAGTAATAAATGTTATATTATATTAAAAGATACTATTTTAATATTTACTAGAACGGGTTCCTAATCCGGATAAATAAGACAGTTTATATAAATCAAATAAATATGCATCTATAAGCACCTATCCAAAGCTAGCATAATAGTTTACAATTTCAGTAAATAAGCTCAATCTAAAGGTAGGGTAAACCTAGCCTACCTAGACGTCAAGGCTATAATATCTGTTCGTGAAGCCTCCAAATAGTATCTTACTAGAACCCGAGTTTGAATAACGTCAAAGAAATTATTTTTCACAACACCTCTTAATTTATATGTAATTTTATAGAGCTAACCATGAACTCTAACCAATATTTTTTTTTTAAAAAAAAACAATAAACCGAGAAGGTCCAAATATAAGGAAAAACACAAGTATGGATGTGATGAAAGTTCACTTTAGATGGATGACAAATGCAAAAAATTTCAAGAAAATAAGAAGGATGGCAGTAAGTAGTTGGAAAGTTTCCTTTTGCTTTCTTTAAAGTCAAATAGGACTAAAGAAATATATATATATAAGTTACACAAATTGGTGGCCACAATTGAAAGTCAAAGCATAGCCACTCCTTCACTTCCACGTGGAAGTAAAGGTTTCATATAATAACTTTTAATTACTCCTTTATATATAATCAGATGTTGCAAAATAAAATAATTATAATATTTTGAATATACCATAATTAATAGAAAAGTATTTTTAATAAAATCTTTATTATATAATAATAATATTTTAACATTTCTAAATTTACTATCTCCGATTAAAATATTAGTAAATCATAAAAGTTTATTATAAAGTGATATAAATATATCATCACTTAAAGAATTTTACCAATATCGAAAATATTCTAGAAATGTACTAAATTATATTTCTATCAAATGTCAAATCAAATTAAATAATCAACAACTACCAAAGTTGTTCAACAACTGTGCAAGTTGTTCAACAACTAGGTAGTTGTTGAACAACTAGGCGTAGTTGTCTCACAACTATCCCGGTTGTTCAAGAGATTTAATTTTTTTTTAGGGACAAATTTGTGGGACCCACTTGTCCCTTTTTTAATTGGAAACTTGCCAAGCCCTTGTGGCTTATTTTTCTCTTGGTATAGCCTAGTTTCTTGCAGAAGTCACAAACTACACTATTTCTACTAGTGTTGCTTCTTGAGTAATAGGCACCTCCTGCACGACCCCCTCTAGAGAAACCACTATTGCTAGCATAGTTGCTATCACCATTAGTTTGAAAAGGTCTGGTTGCTGAACTCTTTCCAATTGTGTATGCATGGACATTCAAAGATGATGTCCAGTAGGTTTGAATTCTCTTTGTTTATCCTTCTGTATTAGTAGGGAAAAAGACTGTGACATGGAAGGGAGTGGGTTCATCACGGGGACATTACCTCGCACAATTGTATACACTCCATTTAATCCGATTAGAAATTGAATCAGACGTCTGTCCTGTTTTGCTTTATGGACACCTTCCTTAGCACCACAAGTACATTCACAACTGCATTGATCCTTTGAACTCAAAAGTATTCAATTGTTTCCACAACTTTTTCATCCTAGTGTAATATACAGTAATGTCTAAGACTCCCCGGGTTAGACCATTGATTTCCTTTTGAATTTGATACTATTTTGCTTCATTAGTCTAATCATACCTATCCTCTAATTCTCTCCGCAATTCAGTAGAAATAGTGAATACTCTACACTGTCTGAGATCTCCTTAGCTAACTAATTCAATATCCACGAGGTGATCATGATATCATTCAACATTTGCCAATGGCGAAGTAATGGTGAATCTGCATTTGATTTTTCACAACTTCCATCGATGAACCCTAGCTTGTTCTTCAATAACAAAGCACGTAAAACACCTCTCTTCCAAGATCGATATCCTGCTCCATCAAAATGAATAGGAACTAGCATCATCCGGAGCTATTCGAGGGATGTACATATAGAGCACCGTTGACATCAGTAGTACTTGCAGCAGTCGATTCTCCTGTTCAATTGCCATAATCAAGGGTCAGAAAAAACTCAGATTGAGAAACTTGCAAGGATGAAAAAACGACCAAAAATACAGAAACAGAATGACAGTTAATAATTCTTTCGCGAAATTGAGACGCGGACAATGCAAAAACGAAGTAGAATGTGCACAAATTCGAAGAACAACTGGAAATCAGAAGTAAATGGAGAACGAGATTGAAATCCATGGAAGTGTACTGCGCATCGCTGGCTCTGATATCATATCAAACATATGAACTCATGATAGTATATCAGAAACAATCAACATTCATAGCTGAGATTTGAGAGAATACTGAGCGAAAACAGAAAAGGGGGAAATGAGAAATGAAAATTGTGTTGATTTCCTTCAATGAGAGTTAGTTATATAAATGTAGCTCTGTTGATAGTTGTATCCAACCTGTCATTCTATCAAAAATATCTAGCTAACTAATCAAAGATTAAGTAACTAATCGAGTGTGTTAAATGCCCAGCTAACTAATGTAACAATAGTATTTAACTTTGTGAAAGCATCAACTAACTAACTGTTGACTTAACTGTGTGGAACCAATACAAAATAATTAACTAAATGAGTGTGCTAATCTTCAATATAACTAATGCACTTACATATCAAGGAATTGATCCTAGTACCTATGACGAATGAGTTTTGTATATCTTAACCACAAATAATTTTATTAACGACGGAATGGGTCGTTACAAAAATGTTCACTAATGTATTATAACTCTTTTCTATATAACTCTGTTTTTCAAGTATATATAAATTAACTCAATATTAATGTATTATATGTATAATGTATGGGTGCACACACACGAACCAATTAAATGAGAAAGAGACTTACTTGTTCCTGTTACGTAAAGTTACGTTAAATGGGGTATTTGTAAGAGACCTATTTGAGAAGCTTATAAAATAATAATAACAATAGTTTCTTAAGTATATAAATCTGTTATTGATTGATATGAATGAGAGTGGGATGGAGCACAGGTGAAGTCAGAATTTCTAGTGTGCGAACACTGGATCACAGTTTCTTTTACTGTGTTCGAATAGATTTATTGTACATATTACTTCAATGAATTATAACACAAATAAAGGTTTGAGATATGGTTACTGAATTTCGTGTTCTCTTTCGTTATTAGGACAAGCAGTGGTTATTACTGAATACAATTAGCATAGAATGTTAGGTAAGAAACTTATATTACTAAAGAAACTTGACTGACTAAAGATGGAAAATTTAAATCCTCACTGCCAAACACGACACCTTTAATAGTACAGTTTACAAGGAAATGACAAAAACATTTAACATCATAACATGTACGTATAATAGTGAACCACAGAGAGCCTATCTTGACAAATCTTAGTTCATGTTGTGAAATATACCAGCAGCTATATTATCTCAACATCTTTTTTTCTCTTCCATCTATTTTGTTAAAAGCATACTAACATGAACTCTTTCACTATTCTCTTCTTTTTTGCGACTACAGTAGCCGTGGCATTAGCCTCTACATCTGATGACGTAGAGGCCATACGCCAAGTGGTAGAAATTCACCGTCTAAGGCCACAGACCGGTAGTGCTGGTCACCGCGTCCCACAATTAGACTGTGTTAGCTGGCGCCTCGCCGTGGAGACCAACAACCTCCGGGACTGGAAATTGGTGCCTAGCGCCTGCGAAGACTATGTAGGTCACTACATGCTGGGCAAACAATATCGCCACGACTGTGAGTATGTAGCTAAGGCGGCCATCGAGTACGCCAAAGGCCTCAAACTTGGCGGAGATGGAAAGGACGTTTGGGTATTTGATATTGATGAGACCACTCTCTCCAATCTTCCTTACTACGCTCGATCAGACGTTGCTTTTGGGTAAACAAAAAACATTTTTATTATTTTTGTGTGCATATCTGCTTAATATACGTATTCTAGTACGTACACACACACACCTTACACATATATAAGCAACTGCAAGTGGTCTCATGCATTTTTTGTGCAGGGCTCTACCGTACAACAATACTAAGTTTAGTGAGTGGACTGCCGAGGGACGGGCGCCTGCCATTCCTTCGGTACTCCTTGTATACAAGACGGTGTTGTCTCTGGGTATCAAGCCTGTTTTTATTACAGGGACTCGAGAGAATTTCAAACAAGTAAGGATTGCCAATCTCAAGAAAGAAGGTTACACTAACTGGGCAATGCTCATACTAAAGTAAGCAATATGTCTATTACGCCTACTCATCATCTCCTTATTTTTCATTTTACTTGACACTACTTTAGGCTAAAAACTTACACGCACCCGGTGTATATATCAGACTATTGTCCTTTACCATGGTTATGTAACTAAATTAAGTAAAATACATATTGATTAATCATGGTTAAGTAATATGAACTTTAAATTCAAACACATGACATGCATATATTGGCTTGGTGTATACATCGGGTGCGTGCGAGTTTTACCCCTACTTTAGTATGTTTTTGGAAAAATGATAGCTCTTGTGCTTTAGAATCTCTCTCTTTTTGTCTTGCTCTTAATAAGATACTCTTATGACATATTCCTCTTATTTTAATTTATGTTACTTATTTGACTGGGCATCTATATAATTTAAAATGAAATGAAGATTTTTGGAACTTGCATAATAAGCCTTAAACATGTCATAACTTTATGTTGATGTAATGGGTAGCTTTTCTCAAAAAAATATCCTTGTAAATTAGAAAAAAAATATCATATTTTTCTAATTGACTAAAGTAATTATAAGGAATAAATATGTGGGCAAAGATAACTAAATTAGGTTTGGGGATGATTGATGATTATTGCAGGGGAGATAATGATCACGGATCAGCAGTGGTGTTTAAATCCAGCAAGAGAACAGCTCTTGTGAAGGCTGGATATAGAATTGTTGGTAATATTGGTGACCAATGGACTGATCTGATCGGAGAAAATGTTGGTGCTCGTACTTTCAAAGTCCCAGACCCTATGTACTACATTAGTTGATCTAGATCCCTTGATTAATCTCAGCAATTTTAATTAAGCATGCTAATTAATTAACAAAGGGAGTAGCTTTTTTATTTTGTGACATGTGATATTTTCTAATCTCACTACTGTTCCAGTATGATGTATCCTGTCTTGGACATTTCCTATTCCACCCTCCCTGTGTTGTAAGAACATTTTGCTTCAAGATTTTAATTATTTTCCTCCTGGCAATTACTTTACTGCATCTTAAAAGACGCATATGCCTACTTTTTCTTCTCATTGTAGTCTAGATTTTAGAGGATTAGATCACCGCACTTTCATTTATTTAATTGAGGCTTGAGCTACTAATTATAATAAAGAACAATAGAAGTACAATACTGAAAAAGGGTGAAATTACTTTATGTTATAAAAATAACAGCCCACACCTAACGATTACAGAAATTGGTAGGTAAACCCATACCTAACGATTATAGATATTGGTTTGTGCTATGGGACATGTATAGATTTTGAAAGGTTTTCATCAAATAATTTGAATTGACATATATGGCGTAGTTGTATACTCCTTTTGTCTCAATATATTTGTTTGTCTTTATTAAAAATATTAAATATCAAGATACTCACTTGTTATTTTAGATGTTCAAAACAAAATTAATTTGTCTTTCGTCGTTTTATCTTAGTGAAGGAATAATTATTCTTGAAGACTACAAACATCTTAATTATATCACAGAAATATATGTAAATCAATTAAAAGAGATTATATGATAGAGTATACGTAAATGTCAAACCCACCAAGTTATCACCGTTAACATAGCTATACGTGATGTTGATGTCACTACCATATGAGTCGTACATACACTACAAAAAAACTGATAAATTGTGACGGATCTCTTGTCAATTTGTGACGGTTTTTTACCGCAATAAAAAGAATTGTGGCGGTTTCAGAAAGTGCCACAATAAGTCTTGCCACGAGTATTATTGTGGCGATTTTTCGAAACCTCCATGACGTCCGCCACAAAATGAATTTTGAATTTGTGGGATTTTTTAAAGTTAATAAGTGGCAACTTAGAACCTTCACAATATGAGATTAACGTTTCAAAAAAAAAAATATTGTGGGAGTTTATAAACCTCCGCAATATTATCACAATATCACAAAAAAAAATACTGTGGTGTTCTATAAATCCGACAATAAAATACTATTTGTTTTAAAAAAAATATTATGTGGAGGTTTACAATCACTACAATATAATATTAATGCTTAAAAAATTATAATTAATGGCAGTTTAATTCCGCCATAATATTTTTGTTGCTTACTTTCTATTTGAAACTTGCAATAGGAATGAATAAATTAAAAGAATAATTAGTCGTAGTCTGCAATATTTGGGATAAGTGATGCTTTCAAAAATATTACTTCTTGCTCCAGTATTGCAAGAAGTAGCATTTTTGAATGCATCACTTGGGAAAGTTTGGCAAAAGTCCACTTCCCAAACCTTTTTTGACATTTATCCACCAAGTTTTTTTAATTTGAAGAATGGACACTTTTATGGGACCACAAAAATAAAATGCAAATCTAACACTCAACTTACAAAATCTACACTTTAGCCCCTTTTTCCATTTCAGCCCTAACTTTGTTAAAATTACACTTTAGTCCTTCTTGAAAAATATAAATATTGAATAAATAATTAAAAAAGAAAAATTCCAAATCTTCTCAACCAATCTACTAGCAACCACCCTATTTTGGCGTCGTTTCCTCAATTTTCCGATCATTTTTTGGCCATTTTCATCGAATTTTTCGGCATCCATCGGAAAGTGACATTATCTCCATTGTTATAAGCCTTTTTCGATTATTTTTAGCTTCAATTTTTCTTCCATTTTCATACAAAAAGCTCGAAATTCAGTCCCACATTTCAAAATCGATTCTTGGGTCAATAGCAACATTCCAATACTCCTTAGGTTGTTTGTAAGCTGAAATTCGTCGGATTATTCCGGTGGTCGTCGAAAAAGGGTCAATCGTGCACTGTATGGCTAGCAGCTAGGAAGAAGACGACTTCAGTCTATTAAGTCTAGGCGCATAAATCACTATTCAAGTCTATTGAATACTATTATCGAGGTATATTATGTCTATTATAGATTATGTGGTTGGTGGTGATATATTTTCTAGTGAATGGGAGGAGAGTCCTAAATGTTTGGTTTGAAAAATAGCGTCTAAGGAAACAGTGTCCATTGCCCTTCGTCGCAACGGTTCATACACCGACATGGTTAAAAACGTAATGGAGAGCGGTGAATTAAGTTGTGATCAAAGCGAGGTGTTAATTAGTTACTTGATGAACGGGAGCGGGAAAATCCATCCAACGTTCATAAGGAATGATAGACACGTGGAATTATATATGCTTTGCGTTGATTCTGATAACTCCAGACCTATATTGAGGGTTAAAGTTTTTGAAAGGTCCTGGGAAGAAGCTTCCACATCAGCCCCACCCTCACCCCCACTCCCGAATGTGGATGATACGTCAACAAAATACAATTTCATGGGTTGTGATGAATGGGATAATAGTGAAGATTATGAAGAAGAGGAGTGTGGAGGAGGTGAGGACGGGCAGCTCGAACCACAAAGAAGCCACTCTTTCTCGGACAACACCAATCTTTTTTTAGGATAAACATTCAAAGATAAGAAAACATTAAAACTTTTGTTGAAGCAGGTGTCGGTGAAAATGTCATTCAATTACACAACTCTGAAGGGTAGTAAGAAATACTTGAGGGTGAGGTGCGTAGATCGTACTTGCCGGTGGATGGTGCGCGCATGTGCTATCAGAGAATCGGGTTGGTTTCACGTTCACAAGTACGTGGGAGAGCATACTTGTAGCGTTGATCATGTAACGGAAAAGTACAAGAATGTCACCGTGGAGGTCATTGCCTCACTTATTTTGAACTTTTTCGTCGACAATAAAGGTCCAAGTCCGAAAGAGATCGATAGGATCGTATTTAGGAAGCTACATTGCAGGCCGAGCTATTGGAAGTGTTGGATGGCAGGTGTCATTGCGAAGAACATAGTTCGAGGTACGCCCGAGCATGGACATGCAGTGCGTCCCACATTTTCATATATTTTCAACGGCCTCAACCCCAGGTCTATTAATTCCCTCAAGGTCGATGAGGAGTCTGGCAGGTTTATTTACTACTTTATGGTGTTTGGGGCTTCCATCCGTGGATATGCACACATGAGAAAGGTCGTTGCCGTTGATGGCACACATTTGTCCGGCAAGTACGAGGGCGTGCTACTGTCCGTTGTCGCTCAAGATACGCAGAATCATAGCTATCCCTTAACGTATTGTGTGGTGGATAAGGAGAACGATGCGTCGTAGGGCTTCTTCTTCGAGAAGCTTAAGGCCTTTTGTCGTCGACGAACCAGAGCTGTGTGTTATCTCCAACAGACACATAAGCATAGCCAACGGCCTCGCAAGGCATTATCCACTTGCGCATCACGGTGTTTGTATGAGGCATCTCGATGAAAATCTTCGAATAAATCACCATTTTCCCGATTCTCTCTATTTGTACTACCCTGCGGCCAAGACGTACACGTTGGAAGAATTTAATGACTACTTCAACGCCCTTAAAGAAAGATGCCCCAGCGCAGCAGCTTGCCTCGAGCATGAAGTAGGATTTGAAAAGTGAAGTCGGGCTCACTTTCCAGGTAATCGATTCAACGTCATGACCTCAAACATCGTCGAGTCGCTCAACTCAATGTTGCGCGACGAAAAAGAGTATCCAGTGGCGGCCATTTTTAATTTAATTGCACATAGATTTGGAGAAATATTCAAGAAGAGGTACGCGGAGGTGGACAATTAAAAGACAAACTTTGTTCCCGTATCCGAGACGATCTTGAGGGAAAACATGATCGGGGGGGGACAAATTATATGTGAACAACATAAATGGAAGCACCGACGAATTCACCGTGCTTGGCTACGGTTGTTCCGCAAAAGTTAATCTTTCGAGACGGTCATGTTCTTGCAGAAAGTACGATTTGGTGAAATTGCCATACGCTCATGCAGTGGCAGCGTTGCATTTGAAGAACTGGGACGAATACGGCACTAGCATTTATAACTACTCTTCGCAAATATATTCGAAAGAATCATACCTCCTTGCATACTTGGAATCTATTTGTGCAACACCACTTGAGTCGGAGTGGAGTGTGGCGCGAGAGTATCTTGAAATACAAGTTCTTCCACCCGACTTTGATCCTAAACTCGAACGGAGGAAGGTGAAACACATTAAGGATGTGTTGGAGCCTTCAAGGTACAAGAAAAGAAACAAGTGCTCCAAGTGCAAAAGGCCGGGACATAAGAGAACAACATGCAGCCTTAACGTAGGATAATATGATAGGCATTGTATTGAATGTTTTTGTTTGTTCAAATGCACTGGACAATATGTAATGTGTATTCTGTTTTGAAAATCACTGAACTGCAGTTAAAATTGACTTTTTTTGTTGTGCATTATCGATTCCTGTTCTTATATTATATACTACTTACTAAATAGATTCTAGACTTAAATAATCGACAAGACTTATAATATATAATATATCAGTGTTTGGTCTACTAAGTAAATGTTCAGTACTTAGTGTATAATAAACCCACTTGGTTGTCTATTGAACAAACCCTTTTCTTCATACAATGTTGAATTAGAAATAATTACGACACATTGGAAGGGGTGACAATTCGAAAACTGTCTTTTCAAGTTCTGAAATCGACTATACACATTACACATCGACTAGACTCAAAATATATAATACATCGATGGATTGTCTAGGGGGTATAGTGTAAAATACATAGTCTATCATCGATCAGTCATGTAGTCTATTACAGAAACCCCATTCCTCATACACTGAACCTTTCAATGTAATTACTACACTTCGCAAAATGGCAGGATTTTAAATGCCTCAACTTTCATAACTGCCGCGATTTTTCGTTTCTTATTCTCACACGCCTTCTCCCATTCAATCAACACGTGTAAAGCTTCTATTGATCGATTTTCTCATGGTCTGGTCTATTTAAAGAGACCATGGTCGATTTTGAACACAATTTCAGAAGAAAAAAGACTTAAGGGAGAAGAAGATGGGTAGGAGGACGCACCCACTACGGCCATTGCACAGAATATCAACAATAAACAACATAGAGTTGCTAAGGTTTCGGAGTGACCTGGATTTCCTTTTCGAGGGTCTTGCCGCCGATCAACGACGACTGGATAGAGAGCTTCGCCGGATGGCTCATTTTCTTTGGGCCATAGCCGAGAGGATCAACCTGGACCCCCGTGAACTCATCACCCTCCCTTCGTTCCCCTAGTGTAGTGTTGTTGTTTTTTTGTTTGGTTTGTAGTTCATTGCTTAATGAAGCTTTCATGGTAGGATTATGTAAATGAAAGCTTCATTTTTGACTTTTTGTTTGGGATTTTCCCCCCAAAAATTGTAAATATAGATGCAATGAACATTTATATATCTATAAACAAGTTTCAAGTTTCTGTATTCATGATGTTCTCTTTATCTATAGTGATTTGTTAGTGTTTTTTCAGTCCCTGTTTTAAGATTTGCAAACTTTTACGCTCTGAGTACAGTAGGAATAAATAATCGACTACGATAAATACATATTCTATAATCGATTGTGTCACTGGTGAATTATAGAATGAAATCAGTGTTCATTATCCTGTATATTGAGAGATTGTCGACTTATAAACGAGTCTATTATTGACCACTCATATAGTCTATGATCAATTTACTGAATATATTGACGACTTAAAATAATAGGAAAAAAGGAGAAATTAAATAAAATAAAATTAGAGTATGTCAATTAACACCATTAAAACATTGTAAAGAAATTTTGATGCATCAATTGTGACTCCCAATCACTTTTGGACGTGATCAAGTGTTATCTTAGACACGACGTAGTCGTAGATCATTGAGATGACATAATAAGGAGAAGAAATAAAATAAAATAAAATAAATATTAATCATCCAAGCAGTAATGAATGACCACTTATCATGACAAGAGATTAGACTTGTGTGATGACCATAAGGATGAGTGCTGGTTGTTACTTGTGAGTATTCAATGGACAAGTAGTGTATGAGAACAAGGAGTCCTTCTCAACAGAGACGCTTGTTCTAGGTAATTGGTTGTTACTACTATTGCCCTCCCCTATACCCATTTGATCGAGTGTCTAATTGATTTGTAATCTTATATTTGATCGAGTGTCCAATTGATTTGTAATCTTATATTATGATATTTAGTCATTTTACATTGCGTGAGTGATGTTAATTTAGTTTATTTTATTTTATTTCTCTTTTTTTTTTTAATCTCACCTCTTTTGAATATTATTTTAAAAACGAAGCTATTCTGTAATATCTCTTCAATAATTCTGCAGAAAAATGATACTGCCTCTGTTTCATAATAAATGAATTGTTGGATTTTGACACACATATTAAGGAAAAAATATTAAAGACATAAATTTTGATACAACTTTCTATTTTCGCCAAAAAAAAAAAAGTTGACCTTGTAATACCTTTTCAAAAGTTAATTGGTTGTCAAATCATAAGGGCAAATTTGAAAAAAAAATTCAATAATTCACTTATTTTGAAACACCAATAAATACCCCAACAATTCACTTATTTCGAAATGGAGAAAATATTTAAATGCTTATTAGTCACATCTATGGACGTCACCTGGACTGATGGGCTAATTAATTGTCTGCAATCTCTAAACCTCATATTCTTAGGACTTAGCCACAGAAAAGACGGATATTTTATTTATTTTTTGCAAATTTTTGTTGCCTCTCTCTTTTACTTACTATACTAGAGAAGAAGTTGAAAAGAATTGAACCCTTTACGGCCTTACCTACGCTAGTGTATATAAAATTGAACTAAACCAATTATCTAAGAGAATCTTATTCATTAGCTAAGCTGAGATAAAATCATATACAAAAGTATATGATGAAGTGATTTGTTTATAATTTTTCACTTCTGCAAATATTGATATCATTTATAAAAACTGTGTGTATGTGATTATGGGGTTTTCCCCACTTTTGGCATAGCGTCAAACGGCAGGCCGCGGCTTTTCACTTCATGCACTTCTAATTATTCCTTTTTAAAAATAAAATAAAAATAAATTAAAACACTTCTAATTATTCCTATATGTAAGTAGTTTTTATGTTAAGGGTTAAAAGTTCAAGCTACTTATCTAAACATAATTTAAAGGAATACATTCCTATATGTAAGTAGTTTTCATGTTAAGGGTTCAAATTAATTATCTAAACATAATTTAAAGGGAATATGCATTATAACTAAAAGAGATGGAAGTATGAATTCTTTTTTTGAAAAAAAAAAAATGGTCAAAAGAGACGGAAATCGAACAATTTCTAAATATGTAGTTACACTTTGTTTGGTTCCACTAACAGATTTAAAATGAAAAAAATATATATATATATAAAGTAGTTCTTTTGTTAGTTGAATCATGGATTATTTAACTCTATTTGTATCTGTTTGGAGGAATAGAAAAGCTGAATTGGAATATTAACTCCTTTTACTATTGACATCATACTAATTACTGTACGTGTTCTCACTTTTATCCATCTTGCTTCAAGATAAAAGAATTCACTGTGTGTATATACAGGTGGGCCGGGTATATCTAAAGTAACAAAATTAAGCCTATTAAAAAGTTACAAAATGTTAGGAAGCCTTAAAGAAGTTAATCAAGCAAAACGGGTCACCTATCAAAAAAGAACATGAAGCTGAATGAAGATTAAGAACATTTGCCTATTAATTTTAAGGGAAAATTTCAGAAATAGCAATTTTGTAGCCTTAATTATAACTTTTATAGCGACAGTTTCATAATTATGAAAAATAGCAAATTGTATTTTGTATTTAAGTAAAATGTTGTTAGATAAATACATATACAAATATGTATGTATGTATTACTCATAAATACATATGCACAACTGAAAAATACATATTCTTCTATTACTATGAAGTGGGTAAAATATTGTTACTTTTGCTATAAGTTGCAATTTTAAAGAAGTGTTGCTATTTATTGTAATTATAGTCTCAAGGATGCTAATTTATGTAATTTTTCCTAATTTTAATCCCGTCCCTTTTATTGTGGATACATATGTATAGGACTGGTTGGATTAATCATACTAGTTTCTCTCTAGAACATACTGTTTGCAATAAATTTTTATTCATGAAAAATAAATCAACCACAAAGAAAATATGAAGAAACAAGAATATATTTTATTGATAAACATTGTGGGTACAATCTTGTTTATTCTTTGCTTCAAGGGTTATTAATAGCGTATTTCTCGAATGAATTTGTTTTTTTTTTAATTTATCTTTTTCACGAAAAAATCATTTTCTTATCATACTGAACAGTGAACACCACTCCTAGGAGGGGGAAAAGAGCAAAATTATAAGTATAAATAACATAAGGAAAAATCACGTGAATATACAATTTAAGCATTAATATTACAAAAACTACCACTAATTTTTTTTATTTACAAAAGGTATCTTTTATTTACAAAATCTACCACTAAAAGCGGTTTTTTATAGCTGCCATATGCGTGTGGGGTCCCCACTAACTGATATTACCCCCCACTCCCAACAAACCCTAAAATAACCTATCAAGAAATATGGCTTTACACGGGGCTAAAAAGCTGAAAAAAAGAAGGTTTGGGTTAAGAATTCATGCCAATGATGATAACAAGCAGGATGAAACCATAGTGTGTAATCACTTTGGCTTTCTTTGTTGTCCATGTCCCCACTCCTTCACGAATTTCCCCACCACTGCCATTGCTCCGTCTTCCTCATCCGCCGCAGCAGCCCTTTTGGCATTCTTCCCCTTAGGTTTCAGCATAATCTTGGTAGACATGGTCGTAGTTTCCTTGTTTTTTTTGGGCAGAGTTTTGATAGAACACTGTTTGTTCATCGGTCGGTATGTTTTGTGATTTGTGTTTTGGATACGGTGGAGAATTTGATGTTGTGGCGGAGGTGGATATGATTTCCGATGGAGGTTTTGGATTTTTTCTCAATGTTTGTTACTACTGATTGTTTTTCGAGATTTTTTCGATGACACCGGCAAGTGAAGGATATCAATGATTTTATGGCATGAATTGTATAGGAAATTGGTGTATTTATATGGTCTATGAATTGTATAGAATTTGGTGTATGATTTGTATAAAAATTTATATATGAATTGTACAGAAATTGGTGTATCACCAGCTTTATGGTGTCTGAATTGTAAAGAAATTGGCGTATCGATAGTTTTATGGTGTCTGAATTATATAAAAATTGGTGTATCAATATTTTTATGTTGTTGCATTATAAGAAATTGATGTATTAATAATTTTGTATCAATAATTTTATGGTGTTTGAATTATCTAGAAATTAATTTATCAATAATAATAATTTTATGGTGTCGAAAATATATAAAAATTGGTGTATCAATAATTTTATGGTGTCTGATGTATATAAAAATTGGTGTATCTATAAGTTTATGGTGTATTATAAATTTTTATATAAAAATTGGTGTATTAATAATTTTATGGTGTTCAAAATATATAAAAATTGGTGTATTAATAATTTTATGGTGTTCGATTTATATAAAAATAGGTGTATCAATAATTTTATGGTGTATGAAATTTGTATAGGATGTGGTTTGAATCAACCGGAGAATTTACTATCATTAATGATGTTTTCTCCTAAAAAATATTAAAAATTAAGGTCAATTTAATTAAATAAATTAAATCTGAAAACATAAAACAAATATCAAATAAATGTAGTGTTTTTTTGTTTGCCTTATTTATTATTTTTGAAAAAAATTTGATGAAAAACAAAATAGGAGAATTTGTAGGGTAAAATATCAACTATTAAGTTGCCCCCTTAAATCATGCTATTTATTATAAATGTATTTAGATTATAGTGAATGTCTATCAAGATCTACTTTGATATCTATTAGGATTTGAACATCCGTCTTTTACTCAGACTAGGAGTAAATTTTTTCTATAAATAGAGGGGTTTTGTTCATTGTATTTACAATCTGATGATCTCTCATCCCTCAAGAGAAGAAATAAGAACCACTCTTTCTATTCTCTCTACTCTTCTTCTTTATTCTTTATTATTTTATAACACGTTTTCAGCACGAGACTCTGCCAAACAAGGTGAGATTATAAATCTGAAGGATTTCAAGGTTAGTAATTCTTTAAGTTATCTTTCTTTTGCTTCTATTAATATAATTATTATTGGATTTGAGGAAAAATAATTGGTATGGAACCATTTATATTTTAAATTTATTCCTAAAAAATAATATTATCAAAAAGGATGATAATATGTTGGGTTCAAGTCCCATCGATTCATGCCTAAGACGCCTTTCTATGGATAAAATGTTGAGTTTGAATCTCAATACACCATATTGATGATATTATGATGGCTAAGGCAAAATAATGGGTGTTTAATGAAAAGTTATGAAATTCGACCCATTGAATATGCTCCATTCCATAAAGTGAATGTGGTAGCAATATATGATAAGTCTGAAATATGACAACTTACTTCATTATTGAGGTGTATTTGGTAGCAGTGCATAATATGTCTGAAAGAAGACAAGTGATTAAATGCACGAATATACGCGTGGAGGGACAATATGATAATGATCATCAAAAGTGATGATATTTTCGCACGCGTATTATGATCATAAGATATGTTAGAGAAAAATTCTCTAGATGATATGTATGCCTCGATTTGCTCCTGAAGTAGCAATATTTTGAAAAAGGTTCTAAGCTATCGAAATTTGATAGACTTAAGGCACGATTATATTCCATTCCTGGGGAATAAAAAAATTATTAATGCAAACATGCACTTGATTGTGATTGTATCACAACTCACCTCCAAAAGAGGTTGAATAATTTTGAAATCTACTTCTGAAGTAGTAAATCTGAAATTTATTCATGTAATAGTAAATCTAAAATTTACTAAAGAAAAAGTACATGTCATGGTAAACTTGAAGTTTACTAGAATAAAAGTTCATAAATTGATATGAACGATTGTGACATCTCGAAGATGTGCATGAATTGAAGAACTAGAAGATTCTTCAAGAATTGTTTATGTCGTTTGTTCTCATGATAAGTTGGTTGGACCAACTAATATTGGGATTGGATCCCTTCAAATTTAAAAATTATAAAAGGTGAATAAGGGCCCGTTCATCTATCATGTGATATGTTGAAAAGATGCATCAATAAGATGATCACATGTACATTCATTGTCAACCTGCAGTTTGATATTCATAAAGTTGCTTGCTCAATAAAATTGAGTTAAGAACATAATTTTCAGATTGTGCAATCAAGAAAGTTATCTTGATGATGATGGTTTGGCATTGAATGCCTTCGATAAATAGCTAAACCATTATTAATGAGAACAAAACTTCATGTATTGGTCTAAAATAGGATATATTTCAATATCATTTGTATGCCTTAGACCAATAAATTATGATTATTTCTTCCCTCTCAATTGGTTTAAGGTCGGAAATCAATTATTCCATCTAATAATTTTGATGTGCGGTATACGATTAATGAATAAATCATAATGCACAAAAATGAATTCCTCAAAGAAGTAAAGGATGTATGTTAGTTTTCCTAACATAAGGGGGAGATTATAAGCGCTATGAAATATGTTAGGAATTATTATCATATCCTCATCCAAAAGATAATTCAAGTCAAATGCTGAAAGTATCTCATATTAAGAGCAAGTACTCTTATTTTGTGTTCCTAAAGGACAAAGTTTATGCATGCGTGAAGCGTGATAGACTGATCGGTTCCAAATGAAATAGTACTTGAAAAATAAGGAGCAAATAATCATAATAAGAAGGCAATGAGCTCTTGAAGAGCCTACGACATACCACTTCATGAAACCTTATGAGAGGTTCATGTACCTTAAAATAATGAAGTGATGAGATCTCAAAATGTTATGTCGCATTGTGAATCGATACAAAATGATATATCATCAATATCTTTGACACAATATTGGCGCAATATTGTGAAAGATTACGAGGATATGAATTCTACGTTTATTTAAGCATGCTGACGTAGAAACATTTATCAAGTGACATGAAATGATGCATTTTGGTAAGCGTAAAACTTATTTGATTTGCAGTCCAGGCACTTGAAGATGTCACTCATGAAATGTTGAATATTGTCACTTGACAAAACTTATGTGAAAATTTTTAAGGATTCAAACTGCTTGAAGCATGTAAAAGTTTCTGGGAAACTTATTTATAATCCTTATATTGTATAAGTTTATTGCTTGAACATCATTGAAACTCTTGAAGAGTTTTCAAAGCAATAGATTATTTGCTGAAATTTGAAATATATCGAATTGGATTGGTTATGAAGTACCATATCTTAGTGCAATTGATGCACTCATGTACCTTGCAAATACTACAAGGCCTATAGCCTTTTCAGTCAATTTGTTAGCAAGGTATATTTCTGCTCCTACTATGAGACATCAAAATGGGATAAAACACATGAGCTTGTTTTATTCTAAAGATTGCAGTCCCGATTTTATTGGTCATGCTGATGATGGGTACTTATCTGACCCGCATAAAGCTCGGTCTCAAATAGGCTATGTGTTCATATGTGGTGGTACTTTCATATCTTAGAGATATACAAAGCAGTCTATCGTAGCCACTTCATCGAATCATGCTGAGATAATAGATATTCATGAAGCAAGTTGAGAATGTGTATGGTTGAGGTCCATGATACATCTCATTCAAGAATTTTATACAGATATAATTCAGCATACATAGCACATCTTAAGGGAGGATTCATAAATGGAGATAGAACGAAGCACATTTTGCCAAAGCTTTTCTACATACATGAGCTACAAAAGAATGATAATATTAATGTGCAGCAGATTCGTTCAACTGACAATGTGACTGATTTATTCACCAAATCTTCTCCAATTGCAACTTTCAAGAAGATGCTGCACAAGATCGAGATGCAAAGGTCAAGAATATTCTCATTAGGGGAGTTAATACGCGTTGTACTCTTTTTCTCTTACGAGGTTTTGTCCCACTTGTAGACACCTAATTTCGTCCCTCCCCGATATCGTTTTTACCTATTATTTACCCTATCCTACCATGTACCCTCACCCGTGTGTTAATCCCTCCACAAAATGACAAAAATAACAACCCCTAACTAATTTTGTTTTATCCTAATATTCTAACAACCCACCCAATAAAAAAACAACACCTAATCCTTATCCCATCCAACCAAAAAGAAACACCTCACACCCTACCCCCTACCCCAAGTAACCCCACCTACCTCACCACTACCCCACCCTCACTTCAATATATACACACATACTCTCACAAAGAAAAGGGGATGAACAGTAACCCAAAAAAAGAGGACCAAAAAATCAGCACTCTCTCTCTCTAAACTCTACTCTCTCTCTCTCTAAACGTCGCCAGCGACTGACCGGAGCTTCGTCCACCACAACACCACCATCTTTCCCCTCTCTCTCTCTCCGTCGACTCACCTCCCCTCTCTCTCTCCGACGACGACAACAGCACCGTCGTCACTCCGATCTCCCTCCCTCTTTCTCTCCGACGACGGCAATAGCGTCGTCGTCACTCCCTCTCTCCCTCTCTCTTTCTCTCCAAACAGCATCTCCGGCAACGACTAGTAGCTTCACTCCAACCTCTTCGCCGCCGAACAGCAGCGACCAGCGGCGGCACTAGCTCCGTCACCGCCTAGATCTGTCGTCGCCGTTCTTTCCGTTGTCGTGAGCTCACCGCCTCGATCTGTTTTTTTTTTTTTATTTCTTGCTGTCTTTGGTTGATTTTGGTTTCGTCTATTTCATGGTTCAACGTCGATAGTAAGTTTCAAGTCGACTTTATCGAATCTCGCCGTTGTGAGGTTGGGTTTCGTAGAGTAAAATTTTATTTACGGGTTTTGGAGCTGTCCGATTATTATTTTAATATCGAGTTTGGTTTGTTCGTCGTGAGGTTCTACGATCGAGTTTTGGTCTTCGAATTTCCTTATTATCGACAAAACATTCTATCGAGGTCCATTTCTTAACTCGTCTCTTATATATATATATGTGGTTGTTTGTTTTGATTGGTTGCGATGACGAGTGGTGATTATAGTTTTGTTGAATTTTTATTTATGTTGATGTTATGATTGTGATGCTTGGTTGTTTGGTTTTGGTAGATTAAGGCATAAACTTGATCATGTTCTAATGGATGGACAAAAAGAAAGTCGGGGGATGGAATTGGAAATATTAACAAAAGGATAGATTCAGTTTAATTCGATTTATTGTTGGTATGAATCGTGGTAGGATTATGTCTTTAGTCGAGAATGGATAAGCAAATGGTAGGTTCGGGTAGGCAAATTTAGGCATGGAAAATTGATGACATGTTTGAAATATGTGTCGGAATGGTTTTGTTTTATCGCATTTAATTCAATGCTGTAATTTGACCGGGGAATGCCCCGAAGTATCTGTATTGATTTCACCGGGGAATGCCCCGACGTATCATGTTGGCGGAAAATAATCGTGATGAAGGCCCGCGGCGTCGGGTAAGGCATTGGAGCTTAGTCTAGATTTAGTTTAGACTAGGATTTATATTTTTGTATTTTTTCTATTTTTCGGACTGTATAATTGGACTGGACTTTTACATTTTTGGACTGTTTTGTTTTGTTTATTGTTTGATTATTTTTTGCTCTTTTGTGTGGTTTATACATTTCATAATGCCAAAATAGTCGATACACTCCACCAAGCGACCGTGGTGGAACCACGGGATCGAGGGGTGCCTAACACCTTCCCCTCGGTCAACAGAATTCCTTAGTCGGAATCTTTGTTCGCAAACCGGTTTAAGAGTCAAATGGTTTCGAAAGGGATTTTTCAAAGGTGACTTGGCACACCGGATTATGCCAAGTGGCGACTCTGAATAAAAAATGCAAATAATTCTTTTCCGAAATAAATTTTCATTTCTTGTCACTTAAATAATAAAACCCTTTCGCGCTAAAACATAATATTTTGGAGTACGTAAAAAAGGGGTGTGACAGCTCTGGCGACTCTGCTGGGGAAGTTTTAGCATTCGAGCTTATTTTTGAGTCGTATCGACTTTTTTTGGCATTACGAGTGTATCAGCATTGTTTGTGACTATTGTTTGGTTATTGTTTTCACTTTTGTGTATTGTTGTGCTCTTTGTTTATAGTATTTATCCTATGTGTTACCGCTTTATATCTGTCATCATGAGTCCACCCCTCGGCCTTCTTTCTGCAAAAAGTCTCGGAGCGCACATCGTGCGCACGAACTCTAGTTGAGTCACCTTTATTTTAGGGGGGGAGCTGTTGGATGTATGGAGTAGGTGGAAAGCAAAGCAGCCACTATCGACCATATGCTCCCCCGAACGGCCTTGTTAGTAAACCACAACGTAGGTCAGCCTTTAGGTCATTCTTATGTGCATCATATTGAGACCTAGCAAGGCCTACACGGTCCTTTGTAGGAGACTCACCTTTAAAGCATCGCTACGTGCTAACTGTTGCATATTTGAGGGTAACTTGGTCATTTGACGGATGGATTTTTTATAAAAAAAAAAAAGGAAAAATATAAAAAAGTGAGTCGAAAAGAATGAATCAAAAGGAATGTCGTAGTTTATTTTAGAATTCTTTATGGCTTTTGTTCTTCACGATCCAAAAACTCAAAAAGATTTTTTTTATATTTTTGCATTTTGTCTTCTCAAAGTACCGTAAATAAAAAAAAAAAGTTTTTTATTTCTACGTATTTGTCAAAAATGAAATACCAAAAAGATTTTTTATATAATTGATGGTGTCAGTCTTAGTTGAAACGTCTAGTTGACCCTTACCAGCCCAACTTAGAGGGCGAAAACGGGAAACAATCATGGTAGAAGATGATGAGCAGCAAGATCCGGGTGCCAAGGTGGAGTTTTTTAGAGTTCAGTTGTCGCGTTTGATCACAACTGTGGATGGGTGTCAGAGAAACCTTTGCGGGTGTACTCTCCAAGAGGCGGGGATACGGGCAAGAAATTTATTTCCGGGTATCAAAATGTTGTTGCAGGACATGTTGCAAAGTCTAAGTAGAAAAGTGGGGACTTTACAGATGGGTTCATCTCAGCCGAGGACATCACACAGAGCACCAGTTTGAAAGAGCATGTCTTATCTTTATGTAGTTTTGAGTCTTTTATGTTTCTGTCATTGTAGGTTGGTGTCTGTGTTAAGTCGGAGTCAAGTTATTTTTGATATTCGGATCTTTATTGCACGCATATCGTTAGGGGTTTAAAGTGTTGTTTTGTATTTGTTGTTTAGTTTTAAAGTGGTCCTAAATTCGTTGTATGTTTTGCTGTCTTTCATCGAAATGTTAGGAGGTTACGTCTTTCTTTTGTTTACTTGTTTTCGTGTTTCGTGGAAAAAAAAACCTTCAATTGTGTAATGTTTATGCATAAGTTGCCCGAACTACGCAAAATCTGATTCATGTACAACATGATACGTAGGCAACCTACTTTTGGGTTCGATCTAATCATTTTATTTCGTTGTTTTTCACTATTTTTCCTCTTTTAAAGAAAAAAAAACAAAAGTCATAAAGAATGATAAAATAAAGGTAGATAACGAGAGAAGTGGAAAGAATAGAGGTGGATATAAAAAAAAAGTGTAGATAAAATCGGGATGATGTTGAAATGACCTCGCTACCCTCAAAAGCTGGTAGAAATGAACATGAATTTAGGACCATTTTACCAATGTGATTCCCATGCTTGTTGTGTGCCCTAATCCTAACAGATGTCGTCTTTGATGAGCATGTTCTTTCAGATAATAGTGGTAGGTTTGCAGCACTCTGGCTAGTCACCCATACTTCACTAGATCCAAAGCAAAGCTCGTCATGGCTAGCAGGGAGATTGAAAATTCGCTCATTGACCTAGATCAGGATCACAGGGAAGAAAGTTCAGAACACAATGATGAGGTAGTAAGGCTCAGGCAACAATTGATAGATTTGCACCGGGCAAGGGCCAGCGGAATGCCTCCTCCTCCGCTCCCTGAAGGTCTTAGGAATATCTCTAATTGTCCACCGCTCTCTCAGGCACAATTCTCTGCTCCTACTGAGTCACTTGAGCACGCGCCAGGATTCACTCCGCGACATTATTATCCTGGCAATTCTGGTGTGCCCTTGACAGCTCCCCAATCAAGACCAGCTGCTAAGCCAGCGCCACCGATCACACCGGTATTCGTGGCCCCGCCACCACATGAAACTCCCGCATATGTTGTGCGTCCGACAATGGGGTTTTCTCGGTCTGCCAGTGAGCCAGTATTGAAGGTTCCAGATAGTCAGTATTATGCCCCGGAGCCGACTTTGAGAATGAATGAACCGTATGGGTACACTCAGCCACCTGCATTTCCATTTGATTCAGAGAAACCTGTCGCAACAAAGGAACAGGAAGTCATAGCGCGGAACTTGAAAAGTTTAGAACAGGCCATGAGAAATCTGCAGGGAATTGGAGGTTATAAGAGTGTTTCTTATAAAGATCTGTGCATGTTCCCAGACATCAACCTTTCCCTCAGTTTTAAAATGCCTAATTTCGAGAAGTATGCAGGACACGGTGATCCCGTGGCCCACTTGAGACGTTATTGCAACCAGTTGAGGGCTGCAGGAGGAAAGGAAGAACTACTCATGGCCTTCTTTGGCGAGAGTCTTTCAGATCTGGCTTCAGAATGGTTCATCGATCGGGATATCGATAAATGGAACAGTTGGGATGATTTGGCTTCTGAATTTGTTCAACATTTTCAGTACAACATCGACTTGATTCCGGACGAAAAATCTTTGGTCAACATAAAGAAAAAGAGCACTGAAGGTTTTAGGGAATACGCGATAAGGTGGCGTGAACAGGCCGCTAGGGTAAAGCCTCCAATGAAATAAAGTAAGTTGGTAGAAGTTTTCATTCAGGCGCAGGATGAGACCTATTTTCAACATTTACTTCCGGCAATGGGAAAGTCTTTTATGGAAGTCCTCAAAATAGGGGAGATGATAGAGGACGGGATTAAGACCGGTCGAATAGTGAGTTTTGATGCATTAAAAGCTACCACACAAGCGATTCAAGGTGGATCTGGCGCATTTGGAGGTAAAAAGAAGAAAGAGGATGTTGCGACTGTCGTAGCCGGAACCCATTCCTATCCCAAAAGACCACCTCGCCCCTATCCCCAATCCCAAGCCCAAGTCTACGCCCAAGCTCCATATATTCCTCCCCACCATTACTACCCTCCACAAAACCCTTTATATTCCATTCCACTACCCCCTTACCCAGTATATAGCTGGCAACCCTATGCCCAAACCCTTTCTTACCCGCAGTGGCGCGCGCAAACTCCACAAAATCGCCCATTCGCTCCACCAAATTACCAAAACCCTTCCAGACCCAGTTTTCAACCTAGGCCCGAGTATAAGAAGGAGAAAACAGTCAAAAATCAATTCACACCTCTTGGGGAGTCATATGCTAGCTTGTTTGATAGGTTGAAAAAGTTGAAGGTTTTAAGCCCAATTCAAGAAAGGCTTTCAAATCCACCACCAAGGAATCTCGATTATTCTTTAAGGTGTGTGTACTGTTCTGATATGCCAGGCCATGATATTGAGAAATGCTGGCATTTAAAAAGAGCTGTCCAAGATTTAATTGACACAAATCAGATGCTGGTCCAGGCCCCGGAGGGTCCAAACATTAACCAGAATCCGCTGTCAACCCATGTTGAAGCCAATATGTTAGAATTGATATATGATGGGAAAGAGTCTTTGAGGGGTTATAAGCCTATTGTCAAGATACAGACCATTGAGGAGAAATCGGTGAATGTAGCGGAGTCTTTGAAAGCAATGTCATTGAGCCAGGAAGTAATGAGAGAAGATAAAGCCCAAGAAAGCACAAAGAAGCCCATGATCATAGTACAAGGCGCCAGAAGGTATGTTGATTCAAGTCAGGATAAACCTAAGTTGACGGTGGTGGGATCTCTGAGTCAGCCCATCTTGACGGTGAAAGGAGCACTGGCAGCGCCTATTGTCCTCAAACCGGTGACCCAACCTCCGATAGTTGATACGAAAAGAATTCCCTGGAATTATGGGCGGACCGTGATGACCTATCATGGGAAAGAAGTAGTGGAAGATGTAGATGAGGTAGGGGGTTTGACTAGGTCAGGAAGATGTTTCGTGCCTGAAAGCTTAAGAAAGTCCAAGCCAACGGTGAGTGGACCGTTATCTATCAAAAAGCCTATCACCGAAGAAGAAGCCGAAGAATTTTTGGGAAAGATGAAATTTCCAGAGTATTCAATATTAGACCAGCTGAAGAAAACTCCTGCTCAAATTTCCCTTTTATCTTTGTTGTTGCACTCCAAGGAGCATTGTGATGTTTAACTGAAGGTATTAAATGAAGCATATGTTCCAAGGGAGATTACAATCAACCAGCTTGAGAAAATGGTTGGAAAAATCTTTGAGGTCAATCGGATCAGCTTTTCTGACGATGAATTGCCTATTGAAGGTACAGGGCATAACCGGGGCCTTTACATTACAGTGAAGTGTGAAGATTTCTATGTCACTCATGTTATGATTGATGGAGGTTTAGGTGCAAATATTTGCCCTATTTCTACTTTGCAAAAGCTGAATATTGGTGCTGAGAGGATCAGGCCCAACAATGTATGTGTCAGGGTTTTCGATGGTGCAAAATCAAATTCCATTGGCGAAATAGAACTAGTGTTGACCATAGGGCCTGTTGAGTTCGTCATAGAGTTTCAAGTATTGAATGTAGAATCCTCTTATAATCTGTTTTTGGGAAGGCCGTGGATCCACAAGGCCAAGGCGGTTGCATCTACGCTGCACCAGATGATTAAGTTTGAGCATGACAGGCAAGAAGTAGTTATTCATGGTGAAGGAGATTTGTCCACCTACGAAGATTCTCCCTTGTCTCTTATTGAAGCAAATAACGTAGAGGAGATATTCGTCTATCAAATTTTTGATACAGTGCCAGTGAATCGTATCCTTGAATGACAGGCTATACCGGGACCACAATTGTCTTCTGCTTCTATCATGATGGTGAGTGAACTTTGGAAATACGGATTTGAGCTAGGAAAGGATTTGGGAGCGTCTCTGCACGGTATAGTTCATCCCATATGTCCGAGTGAGAACGTGGGCACGTTTGGTCTGGGATTTGAGCCTACAGCTGAAGATCTGAAAAAAGCCAAGGGAAGGAAAAAGGAAATATGGTCACTTCCTCGCCCAATGCCACTACTCAGTGAATCGTTTGTTAAGAGCGGTGTCACGAAGCATGTAGAATTTAGGTTTGAATTGGTTGATGACTTCCAGAACCTTTGTATCGAAGTTGATATGGTCGAAGCAGGAGAAGGTACCAGTATGGCAGACGTGCAATTCATAGTTCCAGCTGTCCAGCTCAATAATTGGGAAGTCACTCCTCTCCCCGTCAGGAGGAAGTTTTGGTAGTCTATTTTGTTTTTCTTTCTGTTTATCCGAGTTATTTCAGGGTTGTAATTCGGACTTTAGTTTGTTTATGTTATGTTGGCGTCTGTGTTTAAACCCTTCTATATTTATTTAATGAAATGTAATGTCCCTTTTGTTTTGTGTCTAATATATTTTGTTTTCTTTTCTTACACAGTTCTCTTTATGCTGATTCTAATGGCATGACATGCATGCGGAATTTTCAGCCTGATTTTAAAATCCAAACTAATCAAGATGTAATGAAGCAGGATGGGGAATATGATGAAGAACAAACACTAGAAGAAATAAGCAAAGAGTTGGAACAGTTCGAAGACAAACCGAATCCTAATTTGAATAAAACTGAGCCAATAAATCTAGGGGATCAAGAAGATGTTAGGGAAACTAAAATCAGTGTACATGCTTTGCCACAGCTAAAAGAGGGAATGATTCAAGCATTAATTGATTATAAGGACATTTTTGCATGGTCTTATGATGATATGCCCGATTTAAGCACTGAATTAGTGGCTCACAAGTTGCCAACTGATCCCGCGTTCCCCCCTGTCAAACAGAAGTTGAGGAAGTTTAAAACCGATGTGAGTATTAAAATCAAAGAGGAAATCATGAAACAACTTGAAGCCAAAGTAATTCGAGTGTCTCGTTATCCCATGTGGTTATCCAATGTTGTTCCCGTACCAAAGAAAGATGGAAAAATTTGAGTGTGTGTTGATTATCGTGATTTGAACAGAGCAAGTCCGAAAGATGATTTTCCACTGCCCAATATCCACATTTTGTTAGACAACTGTGCTAAACACGAGGTTGCTTTTTTTGTGGATTGTTATGCCGGATATCACCAGATCATTATGGATGATGAAGACGCGGAGAAGACATCTTTTATCACACCATGGGGAACTTATTGTTATCGAGTGATGTCGTTCGGTTTGAAGAATGCTGGAGCAACATACATGAGAGTCATGACCACTATGTTTCATGACATGATGCATAAGGAGATTGAGGTCTACGTGGATGATGTGATTATTAAGTCAAAAAGTCAGGCCGACCATGTTAAAGATTTAAGAAAGTTCTTTGAGAGGCTTTGCAGGTATAATCTCAAACTTAACCCGGCCAAATGTGTATTTGTAGTTCCATCTGGAAAGTTGTTGGGGTTTGTAGTCAGTCGTCGGGGAATTGAATTGGATCCCTCAAAAATCAAAGCCATTCAGGATTTGCCCCCGCCCAAGAATAGAACGGAGGTGATGAGTTTTCTTGGAAGACTGAACTACATTAGCAGGTTTATTGCTCAACTCACAACCACTTGTGAGCCCATATTCAAGTTGTTGAAAAAGAGTGTTGCGGTAAAATGGACTGAAGAATGTCAAGAAGCGTTTGATCGAATCAAAAGATATTTGTCAAATCCGCCCGTGTTGGTACCCCCAGAGTCTGGTAGGCCTTTGATCTTGTATTTATCAGTCATGGACAATTCTTTCGGTTGTGTCCTGGGTCAACATGATGTTACAGGCAAAAAGGAGCAGGCTATTTATTATCTTAGCAAGAAGTTTACCGCATATGAGGCCAGGTATACTCTTCTTGAAAGAACGTGTTGCGCCCTAACTTGGGTAGCACAGAAGTTAAAGCATTATCTATCATCCTATACTACTTATCTCATTTCCCGCATGGATCCTTTGAAGTATATCTTTCAGAAGCCTATACCAACGGGTCGATTGGCAAAGTGGCAAATATTGCTTACCGAGTTCGACATTGTATATGTGACTCGAACCGCCATGAAAGCCCAAGCCTTGGCAGATCATCTTGCTGAGAATCCCATCGATGAAGAGTACGAGCCGTTAAAGACATATTTTCCTGACGAAGAAGTGTCGTGTGTCGATGAAGTCGTTATAGATGCTGATCCAGTTTGGAGGTTATTCTTCGATGGAGCTGTCAATATGAAAGGAGTCGGAATAGGTGCGGTTCTTATCTCTGGATCGGGACAACATTTCCCGGTAACAGCACAACTTCGATTCTACTGTACTAACAATATGACAGAGTATGAAACATGCATCGTTGGTTTGAGGTTAGCTGTTGATATGGGAGTCCAAGAATTATTGGTGTTGGGAGATTCGGATTTGCTCGTCCATCAAATTCAAGGCGATTGGGAGACGCGAGATTTGAAACTCATCCCGTATCGACAATGCTTGCAGGAGCTATGTCTGATTTGTGTTAGTAAAATTTAGGCATAATCCAAGGATTCATAATGAAATTGCTGATGCTTTAGCCACTCTGTCTTCAATGCTCCAACATCCAGACAAAGCCTATATCGATCCAGTGCATATACAGAGTCGTGATCGGCATGCTTACTGTAATGCGGTTGAAGAAGAGCTCGATGGAGAACCTTGGTTTTTGGATATCAAGCGGTACATTCAGTCAGGAGAATACCCAGCATATGCCACCAACGATCAAAAGAGGACTATTAGGCGTTTGGCTAGTGGATTTTTCTTAAGTGGGGGAATCTTGTATAAGAGGACCCCAGATCTGGGACTTTTAAGGTGTGTAGATGCAAAAGAAGCCTCGGCAATCATGGTTGAAATACACTCTGGAGTATGCGGGCCGCATATGAACGGTCACGTCTTGTCAAAGAAGATTCTTCGAGCAGGTTATTACTGGCTTACTATGGAGAGAGATTCTATTCAATTTGTTCGAAAGTGTCATCAATGTCAGGTGCACGGCGACCTGATACGTTCTCCTCCTGTTGAGTTGCATGCAATAGCCGCTCTATGGTCGTTCGTGGCTTGGGGAATGGAAGTGATTGGACCGATTGAGCCGAAGGCATCAAATGGACATAGATTCATTTTGGTAGCCATTGACTACTTCACAAAGTGGGTGGAAACAGTAACTTTCAAGTCAGTGACAAAGAAGGCTTTGGTAGATTTTGTTCATGCCAATATCATTTGTATATTTGGAATTCCTAAGATGATCATTACAGACAATGTTGCCAATCTCAATAGTCATTTAATGCAAGAAGTGTGTCAACAGTTTAAGATCGCACATCGAAATTCTACTCCATATCGCCCAAAGGCCAATGGTGTTGTAGAAGCCGCCAATAAAAATATAAAAAAAATACTGCAAAAAATGGTACAAGGTTCTAGACAGTGGCATGAAAAGTTGCCGTTTGCATTGCTAGGTTATCGCACCACTGTTCGCACTTCAACAGGGGCAACTCCATATTTATTAGTGTATGGGACAGAAGCAGTCATCCCTGCAGAAGTTGAAATTCCCTCTCTTCGAGTCATTGTAGAAGCAGAGATTGATGATGACGAATGGGTAAAAACCCGACTGGAACATTTGAGTTTGATCGAGGAAAAAAGGCTAACGTCCGTGTGTCATGGCCAGTTGTATCAGAGGAGGATGGCTCGTGCGTATAACAAAAAGGTCCGTCCCAGGAATTTTGAAGTTGGTCAGTTGGTATTAAGACGTATCCTTCCTCACCAGGTTGAAGCGAAAGGAAAGTTCTCCCCTAACTGGCAAGGTCCCTTCTTTGTGAAGAAAGTGTTACCCAATGGAGCCTTATATTTGACAGATATTGAAGGCAAAATGGCAGAAATGGCTATCTATGCTGATGCGGTAAAAAGATACTATGTATGATATTTGGTCCTTTGTTTGATTTTATTGCATGTTTAGTACTTGCATTTTTGAAGATTGATATGATGAAGGCATTTTATTCTGCTATCCAAACATTGTGTCATCCTTTGTTTACCCGTTTGAGCTTCGTTTATTTTTCTTTCATATCCCTCTTTTGGAATCAAAATAGAGTCAAAGATAAATGTCAAGAAAATAAGAATAAAAGAAAGAGTTCGAAAATAAAAGAAAAAAATCAAATCAAAACAAAGAACAAGCTGATGGAACTACGTGAGACCTGATTCTCCTCTCTCGGGAGTGAGATACGTAGGCTGCCCTATTGCGGGCTCGGTCCAACCAAATAAAGATTTAAGATTCACCCAGTCAACAAAAACGGGGGCATGAGTTAACATGTTTTTTGAGTCGATTCCAAAAGTTGTAAGTCCCACCCCCACTTCAAGTATCGTTTGAGCCCCTTACCATTTTTTCTAACCTTAACCAAAAGCCAAGTTACAACCAAAGAAAGTCCTTCAGATCAATTTTTGATAATGTTAAGGCTAAGCATGCAATGGATATGATGATACATTGTGAGGTACCACTCGTCTCCCTCAGCATAAGAAATCAGGAGAGAAATACAAAAATGAGAGAGTCTTATTGGTGAAAACCCCCGTGGGCATCATAAGGCGATGGTGAGTTGAGAGAAATGAAAATGAGAGAGTCTTATTGGTGAAAACCCTTGCAGGCACCATAAGGCGATGGTGAGTGGAGAGAAATAAAAATGAGAGAGTCTTATTGGTAAAAACCCTCATGGGCACCGTAAGGTGATGGAGAGTTCAAGAGAAAAGTGAAAAGTGAAAAGAAAGAGATTTGTTGGCAAAAGTCATTTAAGATGTCGACAGTCGAATGTGATGTATGAGTCCAATGGATTTGAAGAAGCGGCTCAGCGGCAAAAGGCACGAACTCAACAACAAATGGGGAGTTTGGATAGGAAGATCAGGCAGCTCAATCCAAAATGCATGTCATACTCATTGGAGTTGGTTGTCGTATTCAGATAAGTTTTCTTTTTGAATATGGGACATTGCCCTTTTCTTTCATTTACATATTCATGTTTTTGTCTTTTCTTATGTTATTTATCAAAACAAAAGTCACCATTATTTCTTTGCATTTTAAGTCAAGTCTGTGTCAACACAAGCGAGAAAGGATTTCAAAAACTTACTACCAGTCTTTATAATTATATGAGGAAAAGCCAAGGAACAACACAAGAAAGAAATATGATCGTAATTCAACGCGAAGCAAAGGAATTCTATCAACCGACAGGCTATTAGATTCGTGGAAGCATTCAGATTTGGGAAAAGAGTGCACCTCAGAGGCATGGTAAAATGGAAGTCCATTGTTCGAGTCAGAACTCACCTCCCTCAATCTAGATCCGGGTCAATGATGCGGTAAGACAGGGCAAGTGTTAGCAATTTGGGACAAAGATGAAAGGAACGAGTACTGAGGCAGATACTTGAGAAGCCAAGAGCTGCAAGCCACCACTAAGTTTTTAACTGACCAATTTTTCTTTGATTGAAATAGGGGCAAATTCGTTTCACTTGATTCAGCTACCATTCGAAATGCACATCCATGGAATTTTACTTTCTGTTCAGGACCCTCCTGGAAAATGGGATTTTACTTTATGTTCAGGGCCCTCTTGAAAAATGGAAATTTACTTTATGTTCAGGACCCTCCTGAAAAATGGGATTTTATTCTATGCTCAGGACCCTCCTGAAAAATGAGAATTTGCTTCCAATTCAAGACCCTCCTGAAAAATGGGAATTTACTTTATGTTCAGGACCCTCCTGAAAAATGGGATTTTACTTTATGTTCAGGACCCTCCTGAAAAATGGGATTTTACTTTCTGTTCAGGACCCTCCTGAAAAATGGGATTTTACTTTATGTTCAGGACCCTCCTGAAAAATGGGAATTTACTTTATGTTCAGGACCCTCCTGAAAAATAGGATTTTATTCTATGCTCAGGACCCTCCTGAAAAATGGGAATTTACTTCCAATTCAGGACCCTCCTGAAAAATGGGAATTTACTTTATGTTCAGGACCCTCCTGAAAAATGGAATTTTACTTTCTGTTCAGGACCCTCCTGAAAAATGGGATTTTACTTTCAGTTCAGGACCCTCCTGAAAAATGGGATTTTACTTTATGTTCAGGACCCTCCTGAAAAATGGAATTTTACTTTATGTTCAGGACCCTCCTGAAAAATGGGATTTTACTTTATGTTCAGGACCCTCCTGAAAAATGGGATTTTACTTTATGTTCAGGACCCTCCTGAAAAATGGGATGTTACTTTCTGTTCAGGACCCTCCTGAAAAATGGAATTTTACTTTATGTTCAGGACCCTCCTGAAAAATGGGATTTTACTTTATGCGCAGGACCCTCCTGAAAAATGGGATTTTACTTTCTGATCAGGACCCTCCTGAAAAATGGGATGTTAGTTTCTGTTCAGGACCCTCTTGAAGAATGGGACTTTACTTTATGTTCAGGACCCTCCTGAAAAATGGGACTTTATTTTCTGTTCAGGACCCTCCTGAAAAATGGGATTTTACTTTATGTTCAGGACCCTCCTGAAAAATGGGATTTTACTTTATGCGCAGGACCCTCCTGAAAAATGGGATTTTACTTTCTGCTCAGGACCCTCCTGGAAAATGGGACAACGCTTTCAAAAGTGAAATACTATTTTACTATAATTTTTGTTTGGGATAATTTTGTTCTAGTTTTAATGTTGGGTTTCAGGAGCCCGCCTGAAGAACAGGGTGATGAAATAGCAAGTCAGGAGCCCGCCTGGAGAATAGGGTGAAGAAACGAAAAGTCAAGCAACAAAGCGAAGCAATGGAAAGTCAAGCAACAAGTTGGAAGAAATTGCAAGTCAGGAGCCCGCCTGAAGAATAGGGTGATGAAAGTCGAGTCAAGAACCAACAGAAGCTGTATAGATAGGATTTTTGTAATTTTATTTATGTTTTAGCTTGTAATTTTCATTTTTGATGTAATAACAGAGCCGCGGACCGGAACCTCGACGGAACCTCACTCGACTCTCCAACTCGGTATAGTCCATCTCCGTCCAATCCTTGGAGATACTTATCACTTGATCCCTTCATAACTTGGGTGGGTAGGCTGTCCTAATTCAAGACCCGATAGTCCTTCGTTCTCCTGTTTCTTTCTTTGAATAATGGTCGGGACAAAATTCTATCTCGCTGTCTACTTCTTTTCCTGAAAACACTTCATGTTTACATTCAAAGGGGGCATGATGTAGACACCTAATTTCGTCCCTCCCCGATATCGTTTTTACCTATTGTTTACCCTATCCTACCGTGTACCCTCACCCGTGTGATAATCCCTCCACAAAATGACAAAAATAACAACCCTTAACTAATTTTGTTTTATCCTAATATTCTAACAACCCACCCAATAAAAAAACAACACCTAATCCTTATCCCATCCAACCAAAAAGAAACACCTCACACCCTACCCCAAGTAACCCCACCTACCTCACCACTACCCCACCCTCACTTCAATATATACACACATACTCTCACAAAGAAAAGGGGATGAACAGTAACCCAAAAAAAAGAGGACCAAAAAATCAGCACTCTCTCTCTCTAAACGTCGCCGGTGACTGACCGGAGCTCCGGCCACCACAACACCACCATCTTTTCCCTCTCTCTCTCTCTCTTCATCGACTCACCCTCCCTCTCTCTCTCCGAAGACGGCAACAGCGTCGTCGTCACTCCGATCTTCCTCCCTTTTTCTCTCCGACGACGGCAACAGCGCCGTCGTCACTCCCTCTCTCCCCCTCTCTTTCTCTCCGAACAGCAGCTTCGGCAGCGACCAGTAGCTTCACTCCGACCTCTTCGCCGCCGAACAGCAGCGACCAGCGGCGACACTAGCTCCGTCGCCGCCTAGATCTGCCGTCGCCGTGAGCTCACCGCCTCGATCTGTTTTTTTTTTTTTATTTCTTGCTGTCTTTGGTTGATTTTGGTTTCGTCTATTTCATGGTTCAACGTCGATAGTAAGTTTCAAGTCGACTTTATCGAATCTCGTCGTTGTGAGGTTGGGTTTCGTAGAGTAAAATTTTATTCACGGGTTTTGGAGCTGTCCGGTTATTATTTTAATATCGAGTTTAGTTTGTTCGCCGTGAGGTTCTACAATCGAGTTTTGGTCTTCGAATTTCCTTATTATCGACAAAACGTTCTATCGAGGTCCATTTCTTAACTCGTCTCTTATATATATATGTGGTTGTTTGTTTTGATTGGTTGCGATGACGAGTGGTGATTATAGTTTTGTTGAATTTTTGTTTATGTTGATGTTAAGATTGTGATGCTTGGTTGTTTGGTTTTGGTAGATTAAGGCATAAACTTGATCATGTTCTAATGGATGGACAGAAAGAAAGTCGGGGGATGGAATTGGAAAAATTAACAAAAGGATAGATTCGGTTTAATTCGATTTATTGTTGGTATGAATCGTGGTAGGATTATGTCTTTAGTCGAGAACGGATAAGCAAATGGTAGGTTCGGGTAGGCAAATTTAGGCATGGCAGATTGATGACATGTTTGAAATATGTGTCGGAATGGTTTTGTTTTATCGCATTTAATTCAATGCTGTAATTTGACCAGGGAATGCCCCGAAGTATCTGTATTGATTTCACCGGGGAATGCCCCGACATATCATGTTGGCGGAAAATAATCGTGATGAAGGCCCGCGGCGTCGGGTAAGGCATTGGAGCTTAGTCTAGATTTAGTTTAGACTAGGATTTATATTTTTGTATTTTTTCTATTTTTCGGACTGTATAATTGGACTGGACTTTTACATTTTTGGACTGTTTTGTTTTGTTTATTGTTTGATTATTTTGTGCTCTTTTGTGTGGTTTATACATTTCATAATGCCAAAATAGTCGATACACTCCACCAAGCGACCGTGGTCGAACCACGGGATCGAGGGGTGCCTAACACCTTCCCCTCGGTCAACAGAATTTCTTAGTCGGAATCTTTGTTCGCAAACCGGTTTAAGAGTCAAATGGTTTCGAAAGGGATTTTTCAAAGGTGACTTGGCACACCGGATTATGCCAAGTGGCGACTCTGAATAAAAAATGCAAATAGTTCTTTTCCGAAATAAATTTTCATTTCTTGTCACTTAAATAATAAAACCCTTTCGCGCTAAAACATAATATTTTGGAGTACGTAAAAAAGGGGTGTGACACCACTGGGCTTCCCTTGTAAGTTTTTTAATGAGACAACCGAAATACGTATTATTAGAGATGTGTACTCTTTTTCCTTCACTAGATTTTTTTTCCTACTGGGTTTTTTTCTAGTAAGGTTTTAACGAGGCACATTATCTACCAATTAGACATTCAAGGGGGAGTGTTATAAATGTATTTACATTATAGTGAATGTCTATCAAGATCTATTTTGATATCTATTAGGATTTGAAGCATCCGTCTTTTACTCAGACTAGGAGTAAATTTCCCCTATAAATAGAGGGGTTTTGTTCACTATATTTACAATCTAATGATCTCTCATCCCTCAAGACAAGAAATAAGAACCACTCTCTCTATTCTCTCTACTCTTCTTCTTTATTCTTTATTGTTTTATAACACTATTTTATTTATTGTCTTTTATTTTTTCTTTTGCCTTATTTGGTAGATTTTGTTATATTTCTATTGTTATATTTTATAAAATAGAAACTATGTGTAATTTTTGTAATATTGACTCTTAAAGTGTATATTTATGTGATTTCTCCATAACATAAATACCAACCCTTTTGGAAGTAATTACACTCTCTCTCACATTTTTAGTTATTTTACTCTCTCTCCCTATTAATATACATAACATAACAGACATATATATAGCATTCTGTGTATATGTTGGGATTTTTGTAAGATGTTTAGGGAGTTAGGATTTTTTGTAATATTGAAAACATAAGTTGTGTATTTATGTAATTTTTAGAATTCACAAGTTACCTTTCAACAAGAACACAAATATTCCGTCAATATAAAACACATGATATGTTTTCAAGTCCACCACAATATTGTAGATTGTAACCTTTCAATCAGAACACATATATTCAGTCAATATAAAACACATGATATATTTTCAAGTCCACCACAATTAGGGGAGGAAATGGTATGGTGATATTTTGATGTTCGGTTTCGCTATTTTGCGGTATGATGATGGGTTGTCATAGTTTAATTTGTTCAACTTCGATAATATATATAATAGAGTATTATTATTTCGATTTTTCAAAAGCATGTCTCAATCGTATCGTAATTGCACATTACACATGTAGAAATATATATTCAAAAGGAAGTATAATTAAACAACTCCTTTTGTTAATCAGTTAAACAAAAAAAAACATTACAATCAAGATAGAGTAGCCAAAGTTCCAATATATATATATGTACACACTTCGATATGGTATTCGGCATTTCAGTATATCATTTATAACTATGGAATACCATATCATATACCCAAAAAATTCAAAATGTATACCATATACCATATCAAATATCATAATACCAAAAATTTCGATTCAATATGATTATTCGATATATACCATAACATGCCCACCCCCAACCACAATATTGTAGATTGTAGCACATTTACTTGGGGGAAGCACAAAATTAAAAACGAGTTGCATCCATAACTTAAAGAACAAACAAGACAGCCATAATATGAACGCCATTAGGTTAACATTGCAGACTTGACAGAGTCCATGGCACTAGATCCAGTATTTTTCATCATGGCCTGCCCACCAAGGAGTGCAAAATAAGGAACATCAACGAAAAAAAAAGGCTGACAATACTCCACAGACACACACAAGGAGAAGGCAGGCCATCGTTAGATTTTGAACGTCTTCCTGGACAATCACCAAAAGCTTCCCATTTGACAGGGCAAGCAAACAAGGGGGAACAACAAATCTATCCCCCGAAGCATCAATGGGTTTAAGTGGTTGCAATTTGTCTGCAAGGCTTGGTGACAGTAACCATTTTCTAACATTAACATCATATGCACACAAGCACCGGTCATAGGTGAACCAATAGAATGTGTAGTTTCTAAACACTGCATTTGTGTTTTATAGTAAGATGGTGTAGGGAAGATATGTCTGTATACGCTTATAAATTCTCTAGGGAATATGTTACCTTATAAATAGACGGATAGAAGGGAGCCTTGAAGTAACTGGTAAGTTGCTACCGACCAGGAGGTCACGGGTTCAAGCCTTGGAAACAGCCTCTGGCAGAAATGCAAGGTAAGGCTGCGTACAATACACCCTTGTGGTGGGGCCCTTCCCCGGACACTGCGTATAGCGGTAGCTTTAGTGCACCGGGCTGCCCATTTTTATAAATAGACGGATAGAGTAGCCACGAAGAAACTTTAACAAATTGTGCTCATCTTTCAAATTCCCACAAAATTTCTCTGTCTCTACATATCTATATTTTATAGTTTGTCCCTAGAAATATAGCTTAGTTGCGTATAATATTTACCCTCAATATTTAGCCAAAGAAATTATTTACTCTCTCTCTATATATATGAAAAAAAAAAAAATACATAAAGTAGCATACTTAAGTATTAAATTACAAAAAATAACAATACTTTTGTCAAACTACATTTTGTAGCATATGTATTTACATTTTTGTAACAACAGTTTGCAAAAATACAAAATACATATCGATCATAAGGGCAGTAAAAATCATATGTATTTGTATTTTTGTAGCAACAGTTTGCAAAAATACAAAATACAACTTATTATATTATGTAATTATGAAACTGTTGCTATGAAACTCATAATTAAGGGGATAAGTATGCTATTTATGAATTTTGCCTAAAAAAAAGGGAAAGGACATGGGCTGACCACTTTAAAAAGAAATGACCCACAATTTGAAAATGTGAACAATTGAAGCCAGTTGATCCAATTTATTTTTCCTTTTTAGCCATTTGGCCCAATTGGACACATGCAGTCTCTATACTCAATTGATATACTTTTATACCACATTGATACACTTTTATACTACGTTGATACACTTTTTTAAGAAAGAAAGAAAATTTTATGCAAGCACATCCAGTCCCTATACCCAATTGATACCCTTTTATACCACATTGATACACTTTTATAATAAGAGAGAAGGAAAAACTATGCATGCATATGCAGTGGCCATATACCCAATTGATACTCTTTTATACTAGATTAATACACTTTTATACCACATCGATACAATATATATACCACATAAATACATCTTTCACAGAGGAAATTTGTGCAAGTATATACAATAATTGCAATTAAAGATTGTATAGAATGTATAAAAATTATGTAATTGTCATATAGAATGGGTATATAACTGTAAAGTTAATGTACAAAATATATTTTTTATGGTTTATATAAAATATATCATTGTTATGTAAAAACATAAAAATAAAATAAATAGCATCATCAACTAGCTAGAAAAGAATAACTACAAACTTATATTTCATTGTTTAAACGATAAAGAGCAATTTTTTTTTTTGTACTAAACCAGCAGGAAAAATGAAACTAGAAAAAAAGCTAAAAAAAAAAAACAAAAGAAAAGAAAAGAAGTAAAATGACAACTATAAAAAACGAAATTAAAGCTTACCAAAGTTGGTCGCTATTTGATCAACAAATGCGGCTATAAATTGGAAATTAAACATTTGGCTATTTTTTGAGATTAGTTTCAGTCGAGTTAAGCGTGAATGGCTATTTATCGGGTTTTTAGTTTTAGGGGCTATTTTTAGGATATTATTTGGGCAAAATTCAGAAATAGCATACTTATCCCCTTATTATGCGTTTCATAGCAACAGTTTCATAATTTCATAATATAGCAAGTTGTATTTTGTATTTTTGCAAACTGTTGCTACAAAAATACAAATACATATGATTTTTACTGCCCTTATGATCGATATGTATTTTGTATTTTTGCAAACCGTTGCTACAAAAATACAAATACATACAAATACATATGCTACAAAATGTAATTTGATAAAAGTGTTGCTATTTTTTTTAATTTAATACTTAAGTATGCTACTTTATGTATTTTTTCCTTATTTTTTAATTCTAAGTGTCATTTTTATCCTTTTCCCTAAAAAAAAATATTGTTACATCCATAAATATTAAACGTACATATATGTTAAGAAAATATATTCATTATCTAGTAAAAAAGTTAGATCCGCGTGTGTGTTTGTTACACTCCGCATCATCCTCTCTTCCTCAGATTAAACCTACACCTTGGTGATTTCCCAACTTTTTCAAACCTGTCCTATTTATACTCTTCCTCCCCTTTTTGCTCCATTGATCATTGAAACAACCAAAGTCTGAATTCTAAAAAACTGTTCAAGAACAAAGGGAACAACAACAACAACAACAACAACAATAACAACAACATTGTTGAGTCGCCAAAATGTCGTGGCAAACCTATGTGGATGATCATTTGATGGTCGACCTTGAAGGCGGTGGTCACCTCTCCGCAGCGGCTATTCTTGGCTTTGATGGTAGCGTTTGGGCTCAAAGCTCCGCCTTCCCTAAGGTTATTTCTTATCTCCAAATAACAATTTTATCAAGTACCTGTTATATAGTCTTGTAAAAAAAAAAATTAAAATAACGATAATATTTGGATCAATGCTCATGACAATTAATTATGATGAGATTTTGATCAATGTGCTCATAATAATATTATGCAGTAATTAAGTAAGATCTAGTTTTGTGGATCTGTTCGTTTCACATTTCTCTTTGTTTTCCTTGTACAATATAATGTTATGTTTCTCCGAAATGGATGTATCCTAATATACTTTTCGTTCATTCGTTGATATTAGATCTATCATTCACCATTATGTAGGTTAATTATGTTTTCAAAAAATGTGAGTTTTGATTTCTGATTATTTGGTAAACTATCATACATAGACAGTCTCAAAAATTAATGTATATCACAGCTAATTTCTGTGTATGTTGATATTGTCGTGTAAATATCTTCAATTGGCTATATGTAGTGCTCTAGCCAATTGATTGTATATGCTTGGATCTTAATATTTTTAGCTAGGCAGCTAAAAGAAATTCATTTGCATAGCCAGGGAGCAACTATACGATCATATTCTTTTATTTAAATTGTAAAAGGACAAGAAAATTTATTTTTCTCAAAGTGTTTAAGGATCATTTATGGTCTTAAATGATCATTTTTCTTACCGTCCCTAGAGCTATTTCTTCGTTGTATTTAAGGAAAATATATTTTTTTTAGCTTTTTAGAATTCTTTATAGTTTTATGTTTTTTTAAGAGATTCTCATCATGTTTACATATAAGAGATCTTAAAAGATCATTTCTTCTATTTAAATTGTTAAGATTATTTCTTCTATTGAAATTGTAATACCGTAGCGATCTCATTTCCTCTAACAATTACTATATAAGTACTCTCTATATTTAACCAAAAAAGAAAAATTACTCTCTATATTAATAGGGTGAGATCCTCATTTGATGATACTTACAAGTTACATCCATAAACAGTATAAATCGAAGAATGTCATCCATATATGTTATATACTTCGTATCATAGATGGATCTAAAAAAAAAAAAAACATTAAACAGACAACATATGAAACTATCTAATACCTTTATTTAAATTTAATCTATATAACAAGTATATAAAATAATCAATATCTAATATTGTATACATACGTTACGAAATATATTCATTATCTAGTAAAAAAGTTTGTTACACCCCGCATCATTCTCTCTTCCTCAAACCAACACTTTGGTTAGTTCCCAACTTTGCAAACCTGTTCTATTTATATTCTACCTCCCTCTTTTGCTCCATTGAACTTTGAAACAACCAGTAAAACAATTTTAATCGGTCCAATAGACTTAGCTTGGTTCACAACACAACCTAATTAAGCTTGAATTGTGAAAAGTTGTTCAAGAACCAAGTGAAAACAACAATATTCTTACAATGTCTTGGCAACCATACGTGGATGATCACTTGCTGTGTGACCTTGGTCAAGGCGACCGCCTCGCTGCGGGGGCTATTATGGGTTTTGATGGCATGGCCTGGGCTCAAAGCCCTGACTTCCCCAAGGTTATTTGCTATTCTTGTGGAATTTATTTTTAATAATAGCGATGTTTAGATCAATTTGCATATGAAAATTTTATTTGAGTATAATGTTATCGAATTTTCCTAATTTATGTATTTGAGTAAGAATTTGGGTCTTTCTTTCGTTCGTTCATTTAGATCTACGTTGAATGGTTGTGATTGTTAAGATTGCAATAGACATTCGAAGAAATTAATGCAGTATCTGAAATTAATGCGTATAATAGTGGAGTACTCTATTATCATCGCATGAATTGAACGTGTCCTATAAAATGTAAAATTTAGCTTATTGATTTTTTTTCTCCTCCTGGAATTAAGAAAGCCATAATCTAGTGGTCATTAATCATGCAAAATGTAAAATTTCTATGCCAAAAGTAGGAATCATAATATATGAGTCGTTTAAATTTCATGTCATGATAAGAATCGATGACAACACTTGGGAATCTAAGGACTGGTTTCAATCCTATTTTAGGTTGATTTTGTCAAAATATGAAATTGTTGACGAGTTTTATGAGGTGTGTTTTTGAGTGTTTACAGTTTAAACCAGAGGAAATTACTAATATCATGAAAGATTTTGATGAACCTGGATTTCTTGCTCCCACTGGACTATTCCTTGGTGGTACAAAGTACATGGTTATCCAAGGAGAACCTGGCGCTGTCATCCGTGGCAAAAAGGTACTCTTGTTTTTTCCACAAAATCTCAACAATGGTTATCTAGTTTTGTGTTCGGGTGACCGTCAAATAGGGCGAGTAAAATGGGATGAGTTAATAAATAGGTGGATTATTCATCCGTGAATGGGTCATACTTTGATAGGCCAATTTTGCCATCTCAAATCAATCCTTTCATTTCATACCACATTTAATTAGTTCTTTTAGTGATCTTTCCTAGGGCTTGTAGATCCTCCTGTTTTTGTGAAATCCATCTTACGAGTAAGGTGGAAAATACTTGAGAGCCTGCCTGTTCAGTAATATGGCATCCAAAAATAAACTTAAAAAGCGGCATATTGTGTTCAACTGAATTCATTACTTTCGGATTTCTTGGTGTCACTCTTATGAGTAAAGTGGAAAAAATACTTGAGAGCCTGTTCAGTAATATGGCATCCAAAAGTAAACTTAAAAGCGGCATACTGAGTTCAACTGAATTCATTACTTGCAACTCATATATAATATATATATAGATTAGACTCGTTCCGAATTAATGGATTTTAAAATGGAAAAAGAACACTCTATAACACTTTTTAAAACAAATAGCCCAAGTTTGAAAACTTTTCAAAAAGTGGCCAGTCGGATATACTATTTTCGCTTTATAGCCTTTTTCCTAATTTGGGTCATTTTGGCCTACGTAGTCCATATACAGTCCATATACAATACTGATACAGTCTATATACAATACTGATACAGTATTTAACTTGGGCAATTTGACTTTTTTAAAAATATTTCAATATTTTTTTTTTTGCTATAAATTTTTTAACTAGATCAAATATTCTGCTTTTTTATTGTTTAGAAATAATAATTAAATTATATAAAAACGATATAATTGTTAAATAGAATATGTATCTATATAAGATATATGTATAGAAATTGTATTGTTCTATCAAATATATATATGTATAAAATATATATAAAAAATATGTAAAAAATGTATGAAAATTATATAATTGTTGTATAAAACGTTTAAAAAAAATATACAGTCATCATATAAATTGTGTATCAAAACTGTATAATTTTCGTATAGAATATTTATATGTATAAGATATGTATAGAAACTGTATAGAAGGTGTGTAGAAACGCTATAGAACAAGCCAGTAAATTGAAAATGTTAGAAAGTGGAATTTAAATTCCATGGTCATTTTCATGGAAATAGTTTAATTTGAAGTTCCGTTTCTGTCATTTCCCCTTTTAAAACCGAGATTCTTTCTCTAGTGGCATCTATAAGTACTACATGAAGGAACTCCCCATATGTTTTTTTGTTTTGTTTTCCACTCGATATCTACATTGGAGATCGATTAAATGCGTCTCTCACATTGAGGGGAAAAGTGCTTCTAACAAATGGACTTCGTACTAAGGGAACTTGAACCTGAGACCCTTGATCCATATAATCTGCTTATGTTGGATCCAATTACATAGTCCTTCATAACTTTACTGGGCCTGTTTAATTAATTGGAGCACTATATTATGTACCTGTTTTCCTTTGGACTAAAATTGGTGTCATTTTTGTGTAGGGGTCTGGTGGAATAACCATCAAGAAAACAGGCCAGGCTTTGATTTTTGGCATCTATGAGGAACCAGTGACTCCAGGACAGTGTAACATGGTTGTTGAGAAAATTGGAGACTACCTCGTCGACCAGGGTTATTGAATTTCATTAATCCCATAATTTATCTTCCTATAATTTTTTCTTTTTGGTTTGTATTTTGGTGATTGCATCTTTATCTTATATGGCCAAAGTGTCACTGGAGCTTTTTCCCAAGACGAATAAGTAGCTACTACTATTTCCTCTTTGCTATAAATTGTGTTATAAGTAGTATTTTAGTGAAAACCTGTTTGTGTATTTTTAGCCTTTTTATTTGGGACCGCATCTGTAATAAAAGAAGATGTTTAATTCGATCTTTTTGTTGAGTAATCTTCTAGTGTTTGTATATTTCATTATGTTACGAAAAGAAAGACTTTAAAAGTAAATACATTAAAGAAAAGTGTATAGAGAGAGATTGGTATATTCTTCAACTTCAAACTGATATACAAATGAACTAAAAGAATTTGTTGTTTACAGAAGAATAAAAGTTGCTTATAGAAATCTACTTGCAAAGTTTTTTTTGTAAGTCTGCTTGCGGAGAAATCTATGGACAACTACATTTATTAGTGTATTCATAATACATTCGGAATTCTTCAATTGTGTCGATGTGATTTTTCAGATAAATCCGATGTCAAATTCGAATAAAAGAGGAATGGTTTCTATAAAATCTATGTATGGTCAATATAAAAGGATAACCTATGAAATTGAGTGAATACGACCTGCATAACGAGAAAGGATACAAAGGAACATTATGATTGATTAAAACTAATTTAAGGTTATGGGAGTACTAGTTATTTCTTGTCTTCATAAATACTTATTCATTTGATACATATCTTAAAAAAATAATAAATAGAAGAATGATTTTATTATAGCATTTTTAAAATATAATAATTTTTTTTCTTTGAAAAATGCAAATAATGTATTATATTTAATATCAAAGATAATAGATAAATTATACATTGATTTGATAAACTATATTATATGTGACCAGATATTTATGTTTCGAATATTACAAAAAAAATCCCAGCTCCCTAAACATATTACAAAAACTTCAACATATACACAGAATGCTATGTATATGTCGGTTATGTTATGTATATTAATAGGGAGAGAGAGTAAAGTAATTAAAAAAGTGGGAGAGAGTGTAATTACTTCCAAAAGGGTTGGTATTTATGTTATTTATACATTAATAAATTGAGTCGGTATACGAGTAATCTCAGTCAAACTTATTGAAACTCATTGAATGGCAATGAAAAACAGTTTTGAGATACCTAAAACATACTAAGACTATATTTTGCATTATAACAAATATATCGCAGTAATTAAAGAATATAGGAAAAAGGTACGAATACACTCCTGAACTTTAATAAATGGTACAGATATACTCTCCGTCATACTTTAGGTATAAATATACTCTTGTCATTAGTGAAAAGGTACATATATACCCCTAAACTTTAAAAAATGATACAGATATACCTTTCGTCATACTTTAGGTATAAATATAGGATAAATTACTTATAATCACACCTTAAGTTTCTATTATTACTTAAAATCTCATCCAATTAAACTAATTACAAAAATCCCTTTTTACTCAAAATAGTTCTCTTTTCTGATACATCTAAAAAAACCACCCACATCCCCTTATTGTGCTGCAAATCAAGCCCAAAAATCAGGAAATATATCCCAGGATTTTCTCAACTCACCCTTTTTGAATTTCACCGTGTTCTCATCTTCATCTTCTACTTCAACATTCAAGTTACAACTTCCACTAACTTTCTTTTGAATTTTCACCATGTTCTCATCTATTACTCAATTAGATCTTACAACTCCATCTTTCCACCATTAACTTTCTTTTTTAATTTCCACCATTTCATTATGATATGAACGATATTGATTTTCATGAAAATAGATTGAAATATGAAAATTTTCTGGACAAAATGGCTATGATATTTAAGCAAAACTTTTGATTGTTTTTAGTACAATTTCTATAAATTAATTTCCGTCCATCTGTTAGACTTTATGCATCAAAAGATATTTTAATCTTCAGCAATGTATCATATAAGCTAATTGTACTTTTATATCTTAATGTAAATTATATAATGTATCAGATATTTTTAAAAATAAGTCAAGTATAATGCAAACTTAATTACAGTGATGTATCTCAACCAAAATAATTTAGTGTATCAGAAATTTAAATTAACAATACAATAGTAGATATAATATTGTTGTATTTGCATATAAAGTAACGTATCATAAGATATTTAGCTTTTAATAAAATGTATCAGATAATTTTTACACATATAAAGTATTAAGCAAAAAATATAATAATGTATTAGTAACCACAAATAAATGTAATGTGTCATGAACTGTAGTGTATCATGAACTAAATGTTATTAAATGAGATATTTGTTATCATAATACAATATATCATAAGTTTTTACATAATAGGAAAAATTATGATATTTGTTATCATAAGTTATTAAATGATGTATATTAAGTAATGTAAACATCAATTTCTTTAATTAAGTGCATTAATTGCTCAACTGTAGGCTTAATTACCGGTTTTTTTCGTTTTTAATCATAATTAAAGATTTATTAATGTATCATAAACTAATGTATCATGACGTTAACTAATGTATCATATCTGGAATTTTATGTAATTATTATAAAAGTAGGGAGAGAGAGTAATTAGGTAGTAAAGTGTTGGGATTTATGTTGTTTACCCATAAATATACCCTTGTCGTTAATGAAAAGATACATATATATCCCTGAACATTGATAAATGGTACAGATATACCCTCGGTCATACTTAAGATACAAATATACTCTTGTCGTTAATGAAAAGGCACAGATTGACCCTTCTCACTAACGGCAGGACACGTATCACACTCTTGTTTATTTGCCCTTTTAAATTTAATTTATCCCCACGCTACTCGAAAATAATTCCAATTTAACCCACAAATCAATCCAAATAATAACCCAAACCCGACCCGATCTAATGAAACCTTCAAGACGCATCTCTATTAGCGCATATTCATTCTCTTTTTCTCTTTCTATTAGATCAGACTGGGTTTGGGTTATTATTCGGATCAGATTATGAGTTAAATTAGAATTATTTTAGGGTGGAGTTGGGATAAATTAAATTTAAAAAGGTCAAACGAACAGGATTGTAGCACGTGTCCTGTTATTAATGAGGAGGGTATATGTGTATTTTTTCATTAACGCAAAGGTATATTTGTACCTAAAAAGTATGACGGAGGGTGTATATTTGTACCACTTAACAAAGTCTAGGGGTATATATGTACTTTTTTCATTAATGACAAGAATATATTTGTACCTAAAGTGTGATGGACAGTATATTTATACCATTTATCAAAGTTCAGAAGTATATTCGTACATTTTTCGAAGAATATAATAACATAAATTAAATCACCAAATAAAATAAAATAAAATTCAAAAATAAATATATATCCATTTTTGATGGAGGAACAGTCACTCGAAAATCATGGACATTTCAAAAAGAAAAGTGGACAAGGGGTAATAAATTGATTCTGTTAGGTGCTCTTCGGCAGTCGCACTCGCATTCGCATAGCACAAAAAGTAACACTAACCAGAAATGAACGTTGAGTTTTGAAGGGTGAAAATTCAAAAGATATTAAAAAAAAAATCCTCTCGATATCCAATATATATGTTGGGACACTGAGATATTCAATAAAGAATGAAGCTTCCCATTTAAAATCGATTTTTTAGTTGGTTTTCAATTTTTCTAATTTCTACGCCACCCAAAAAAAAACAAACTTTGGAGATTTGATTTTTTAGGTCACCCTATTAAAATCGTTTTTATTGGTTGATTTCTAATTTTCACGACAAAAAAATATTTTGGAGATTTGATTTTTAGGTCGAATCTTGTCATTGTTTCCGGTAGTGATAATAATCATAGTATATACAACTACTTAGAAGTGACGTGAGTGATGAGTCTCAAGTTTAGGCGGGTGATATATATACACACACACACACGCGATATCGAAGCCTATTACAGCACGGGCGCAATATATTATTTTTCGGATATTATATGTTATTTTTTTGTCTCAATTTATATGATGCTGATAAAATATTTGAGAAAGCCAATCAAATTTCTTATATATAATTTTAGATATCTTAAGTTGTTAATTATATTATGGTTTATACGATTTTCAATGTAATTTTCAAGTAATATTCTTTTATCCTAATTAATATGACATCAATAACTATTGTAATCTGTAATACTTTTTCGACGTTATAATTTATTATTTGCTATTATAATTTATAATACTCTTCTTGTTCAAACTTTTGTGGTATTGATCGTGAATTTAGACTTTAAAAGTAATTTAATTTTTTAATTATTCTAATTTATAATATTTTTTTATTTGAATTTAAGCGACACTGATATAATTTCTAGAGTAAACAAATATCACAATTAAAATAGTGAAATCGGAACGTCTTGAATGACTCATAATAACTAATTAAAAGTCATATGACAAAATTTCTATAAGAAATACCTGCGAAAAAAATTTAAAGTGGACCTCATATAAGATATTAAATTAATTTAAAACATCAAAATTAATTTATCATTTTATGTTCATTTCACCTTTTTTAAAATAAATATTATTAATTTTAAAATATTTAGATGATTCATAATAATTAATTATAGGTGATATAGTAAAATTACAGTTGAAACAGCTGAAACAGTCATGTCATAAATGTTTATTTTACTTAATAAATGTCTATTTTATTTTTATTAAATATTATTAATTTTTACTACTTAAATGAAATATAATAATTAATTATGGGTGATATAGTAAAATTACGGAGCTAGCAAGTAGCTGGAAGCAGGCATATCGACCGCCAGTTGCCTGCTTCCAGCTGCCCCACTCGCGCTTATATATAGTAGTAATACTAGATATCGAATGCTTGTTCCAGCACGGCCCAATATATGTTATTTTTTGTCTGACATAAATAAAATTAGATAATTAATTACATTTTAAATATGTTTTTAGATTTTTTAAGCTGTTAGCTATTGTAATCTATAATATTTTCTATAAATACGCAATCTATTGGAAAAAAGAAAGAGGTTGGATCACAGAGATTCCGTATTTGTAAGAAATTTTAGCTATCAGAAAAGATTTTAACTCGTAGTCTCGATTTGTTGCTCCGTAAAAGATAAATACATCTTTTCTTTTTCAATTCTTTAGTCGTTCTTCTTCTTCTTTTTGTGATAGCAAATTTTTTCATAATCATAGTTATGGTGGGATTGTTTGCTATAGAAGCCTTGAAGTCCAGAATCAACCAAATATCTTGATTGAAGTAGCGAAACCAACACGTCTTGAATGACACATAATAACTAATTAGAAGTGATATAGCAAAATTACTATAAAAAATACTTGTATAAAAATTTTAAGTGAGTCTCATATAAGATGTCAAATTAATTTAAAGGCCAAACCCATCGGCAGCCCCCTAAACTTGACACGATCTTTCACTTTGACACCTCAAGTGGGTGGTGTTCATTTTTAGCATCTAAAGCAGTCTTCAAATGTGTCATTTTAACACTTTTTTCATTAGCAGCAAACAAATACTACATGTGTACGCTACACACTCTAATAACATAAAAATTGACGAATAAAACGCAGACATTTGTCATTTCTCTTAAAATTAATTTTAAAATAATTAATTTTCATTAAAGTAAAAAAATTATCAATTAAATGTTGACACTTGGTATTTTTAATCCAAATAATTATACAAAAAGTGAATTATAATTATTCCCTCCCCCCACCCCCACCCCCACACACTATATCTATCTTCTCCAACCATCCACCGGCCCTCACCTGCTTAAAGAGGCGGACCCACGTGGTTCCGCAAGGGTGCACGTGCACCCGATAATTTTTTTAAAAAATCGTATATATATATATATAGATAGATAGATAGATAGATATAGATATCCTAGTAAAGTGTTAATATACTTAATTGTGCACCCTTAATAACCAAACATGTCTGGGTGCACTGGTTTGGAATTTGAATGCTAGCATCCTTTGGCTCTCAATGTCGCGGGTTCGATTCCTGATGGATGCCAATTTTTTTTCATTTACATTTAATTGCCACCAGCCAGACAAACATGTATTTGTATTTGAAAAATACAGTACTACTCCCATGCCAAATGAGATCTTGTGGCGCAGTGACAAAACAGAGAGCGGAAAGTCTAACTATCCCCTTGTTTGTGGGTTCGAACCTAGATGCGTGTAAATATTTTTTGGGTATAAAATTTTTAATTCTACATCAGAAAAATTCCTCTTTCTTCTATTTTTTTCTAAAAGTGAATTTTATCCTATAGGAGAAAATAGAAGTTTAACAAGTTTAAAAGTAAAAAGAAATTATTTGCAATATATGTTTTTCTCTCCCTGCTACATGTAGATTATCAAAAAGAAGAATTATTTTTTAAAAATAAAAATATAAAATTTACCAGAAAAAGCAATATATTGTTCAAGTGTTTCGTTTTCTTTTTGAATACATATTGAGTATTGTTACTCATTTGGTAATTTACCAATTATAATATTTGTTTGAAGTCGTCGTTGTCCTGTATAAATATTTAGAAACCCCAAATCTTAAATTCTGACTTCGCCTCCGCTCCCTGAAAAGTGAAAACTAAAATTTAGAAGTAGGGGTGGACATAAATACCGAAAAACCAAAATACAAAATCGAACTAAATTATTTTGATTTTTTCGATTTCGGTTTTTTGATTTTTCGGTTCGGTTTTAATTTTTTTTTTCATAAATTCGGTATTTCGATTTGGTTTTCGATTTTTAGATTGACGTCATTCGATTTTCGGTTTAAACCGAAATAAACCAAAATTTTTAATATACTTTTTAAATTAAAATATATGTATATTAATATATATAATATATACTATATATTTATTATTTAATATTTATAATATATAAGCCCATAAGCTATTAGGCTTTAGCTACAACCCACTACTGCCTCGAACGCTTATGTTATGATAAAGGTGCACCCGCACTCTTCAAATTCTGAGTTCGCCTCTGCCTGCTTCTCCACTATTCAGTCATCTTCTCCAATTTCTACCCGTTTAACCTCCTCTGCCCACCCATCCCAACTCTCCACAATCAAAATCTTCTCTTTAATTACCTCTTAATTCACAATCATTTTTTTTTAAAAAAATGTTAAGAATTCATTCCAAATAAAATTTGTTAAAGATTTATTGAGATTTCATAATTGAAGGAAATTTTCACAATCGAATTGTATTTGACATTATTTATTTTTCTTATGTTAATTCTAAAATCTATCTCAAAAAATTTCACCATCGAAGGAGTTTAAATTGAGTAAAATCGACACAAAAATTGAGCTAATTCTTGCGATTTTTGTCTGCTTATCTTTACAGCTTTTACGATTTCTAGTGTTACTTTAGTCTGATTATATTATGGCCACATACAACTACTCTTTGGTTGCAGATTTCTGATTTCTTTGTCTTTTTGTTTCATCTATAAACAACAAAGATTTCTGATTTCTTGTCTTTTTGGTTCATCTATTTACAACAATCTAGTACTGTTTTATATTTTTTTTTTACATTGATTAGTTCTTTTTGGTTACTTGTATGACATTAATTTGTTTTCGATCGTCTTCTGAGCTTAATTATGTTGATGGCTTTTTAAAAAAAAGCCCCCTAAACTTGGAGAAGGAATATTTGTTAATTGTTGTTAGTGTGTTAGTGTATTCGTTAGATTCTTGAAAATATGTAACCTCCATTAATGGAGGTTAAGGTTGTGTGGAGAGACAATGTAAGGAAGAAGACAATAGAGATTTTTAATAATTTTTAAAAAATTTAAAGATGAAAATTACGAAAATATCCCTAAAAAATTATGAAAATACCCTCCAAACGTGCTTAAAAGCGAGTGTAACACACTCTCTTTGCTGATTCAGCAAAAGGTGTCAAAATGACACACTTTATGGCGACTTGAGGTTCCAAAAGTGAACAATGTCCACTTAAGGTGCCAAAGTGAAAGATTGTGTCAAGTTTAGGTGGCCGTCGATGGGTTTGGCCTAATTTAAAATATCAAAAGTTAATTTATCATTTTGTGTGTATTTTATCTTTTTTTATTAAATATTATTAATTTTTTAATACTTAAATGATTTATAATAATTACTTAGGGGTGATATAGTAAAATTACGGTTAAAGCAGCTGAAACGGACATGTCATAAATATCTATTTTATTTTATTTTTTTAAAATTAAATTTTATTAATTTTCTAATACGTAAATTTATATAATAATTAATTAGGGACGATATAGTAAAATCACGAAGCAAGCAGACATCTGGAAGCACGCATGTCGACCATTAGCTGCTTGCTTCCATCAGCTGCTACTCGCTCTTCTCTCTCTCTCAATATATATATATATATGCAAAACTAATGGCCGCATCGAGGTAAGGCTTGCAACGTTAAAATAACTGATAAAGTTATAGTCATGTGATCAAGAGATCACAAATTCAAGCATAAAATTATCGTCATGTGATTAGAAAATCATGAACTCAAACATTAAAAATAACTTCTGATAAAAATATAAGATAAGATTATGAATAATAATCTCTGACAAAAATTTAAAATAAAACCGTATTAATAGATTTTTTATTTTTTTTAGGCACTTCCTTAAATTGTGTACATAACAAAAACTTGAAATCATCGAACTGCTTTTTTTCTTTTTAAGTGGCTGCGTCGACCAGAGGATGATAAGTTTTGGTCCATCCTTATCCAATAAAAGCTCATGCTAACGTCGGTGATCCGTCTCAATGTTCTTTACTTCCCCCCACTTCAATAATATGTAGGAGGAAAGTGTGTTACATTACAATTTACACATACATACTGCGATTTCAATTTCGAAAGTAACAACTAACTAAAATTAAAGATATGAAGATCATTTCTTTATGGAGATTTGGGAGGGGAGGGGACATTCTCACTTTACCCTATATTTTAATTTATCTATCTAATTTTAATTTGCATGGAACTTATAAATTTATAATTATAAATTAAAAAATATATTAAATATATTAAAATATTATTTAATCATATGCTCGCAGATATGTGATAAGCTGAAGAGTTGTCGAAACAAAAAAAGAAAAAAAAAAAGATATAAATAAATTGAAATGGTATATTTTATCATTTTTTTAAGTGGTTTTTACGAAGAATGGGGCAGGAAAAGGGGGATAGGAGCATACCTCTCGTGTCTCCCATCCCAAGTCAGTGCTTGTAACGCATAACATTGTTTCTGATAAGAATTTTGAGGTATTTCTCTATCTTCTATCTTCTATCTTCTATCTTCTTGGAACATATACTCCATCCGTTTTACTTTATTTTGCTTTTATATTTAAAATGGAGTAATTTATTTCTTGTTATTCATTGATTTCCACAGATTAACAATACTTAACTATTTTCTTTTAATAACATTCAAGTTTAGATTTTAAGGAATAATTTAGTGAAACAAAATCTAATACTATAATTTCTATTTTTTCACAAAGAGTGTCAAATTAGCAAATGGGAAGAAAAAAATGAAATCAAGTGGAAATATATATTTATATTTTTCAAATATGCGTCAGTTTAATTGAGGGCCTAACAGAGCAAGACAGACGGTGACGTGGATATGGATGATTTCCCTTTCTCTGTTCCAAACACGTATAAATGATGGATTTGTCTTGCCATATATATAAATGATTGATCAAGTTTAATTTTTTTATTTTTATTTTTTTGAGCCGAAATTTAAATATAAATGAAATTTTATACTTGTATTAAATTATCCAAACGATGACACAGACATAGTAATTTATAACAAAATAATAATAGTTAAATTGGGAGAAGTTTTGATTACCTATCATACTAAATAAAATTACTTGATAAAGTCAACAAAAATTATACAAGGTAAATAAAGTGGTAGTGTTTATCCTTATTTCAAGTTAGTACCACTATATTTTAGGAATTCATTTAAAGCCATCCATACAAGAAGATAATATCGAATATGAGGATAAGGCAAGCAGGCAGGCAGGACATATTCAATTCAGAATTATTATTTTTCATTTATCATCAAGTCCCACTATTTCGACTGCCGTTACTATCCTATCTATTCAACTTTCGACACGTATGCAACTTTTTCTTTTTTTTAAATGCTAATCTTGTTATGGTATCACCAATATCTGTGTACTCCTCCTGTCACGTATGTCCCAAAAGTGAAAGTTAACTAAATTCACACATTATCTTGTTTTCCATACCACACCTATATAAATGTTTCCTCCACATTCAGAAAAATCCCATGTTCTTTTGCATGCTAAATGCAACTAATCGACCAAAAGTTTTTGCTGACTCAAAAGGTGTTGTGGTTGTTTCTTTTATCCCTTTTTGTCTTGTATATTTTGTTCTTCAAATTTCTTTGTAGCCCTAAAATGGGTGATGGCAACATTCGAATGTGTCAAGATCAATGGTTTCAATGTGGTAGAAAGATGGAGGATATTACAGATCATTCTCCATGGATGATCAATGAAGGAAATAATAGCTCATCATCATCTTCATCCATTGGAGAATCAACGATCTCGAATTTGAGCTGTTCTTCTTCATTAGAAATAATGGATGATGCATCCTCCGCATCCCCCACTTCATCTTCAGATGGGGCTTTGTCCGATTTATCAAGCCTTATGGCGCAATTACCCATCAAGTAAGTCACCTATATCGAAAGAATTTAACTTACATACACTAATGGTATAAGTCAATTAGTTACTAGTCCACTTTTCATAGACAATCAATCACCTCTAGAATATTGCATCTTTTTAGGTGGCCTATGTTATTATTATCAGCGTATAAATGTTAATGAATTATACGATTATCGATCTTGTTTAACCAGGCGAAAACATTCATAAACAATTCTATCGTAATTTTTAGTGGATAATACTTGTTCGATTTATCTATCTCTTTCAACCTGGATACCATGAGGTTGTACCACTTTTATTCGAAAGAATTTGAACTTGAAAATCAAAATATTTTATTTTTAGTTTTATAGTTAATATTTGAGGCTAAATGTTTATAGTTTGGATGTCTGTATGAATGCAGGAGAGGGCTTTCTGAGTATTATGTGGGGAAATCAGAGTCATTTACATGTTTGGCAAGAGTGACAAGTGTAGAAGATCTTCCAAAGAAGAAAGAAAGTCATCAAAGTAGGAAAATGAAGAAGTCCACTTACAAGTCATACACTCTTCCTAAGCCAAACATATTCAAGAAAGCTTCAAGGAGCTCATTTTTATCATCTTGTTATACTACTACAAAGTCAAATTCTACCATCAGCAGGAGCAGACCACCTATAATTCCTGTACAAAGAACCTAGTTTTGCTACTTACTTAGATATATGACCACCTTAATCAGCATGTTAACGTTAATTATTCCTTTTAATTAACTAAGAAATGGGGAGGATCGAATAAATGGATATGATGGAGAATTTACGATTTTTGGAGACATGGTATCATGATTACTAATTTTGAATTGGTAGCGCCATTGTGGCTGCCACCCCTCTTTTTCGATTCATAATTATGTTTTACAATTTCGTCATTCAATTTTTTTAATGTGTTAAAAGTGAATTTAAAACATATAGATAAGACTCTAAAGCACGCTCTTTACATTTAGTTGTATACCGAGCTGATCTTTAATTTTTGTCTGGATTGATCCTTGACTTTTGCTCTTCAAAATCAAACTTATATCTAGCAATATATAACATTTTTAAGGGCGTATATCTATAACTTGTGAGATATTACGACATGAAAATAATATGACGCGCTTAAAAAAAGTGCACAAAATATAGGCAAAAGTGTAAATGACCCAACTCCTTATCATTTTGGGCTGCCTTTTGACTCATTGAGTTTGGACAGTCTCATTGTGTGATGGAGCCCCAATGACACAGGTTGAGTTGGACTACTCATGAATCTTTCAGCTTTAACTAGATGAGGTGAGGTCCAATACATCATACATCATTTCGGGCTTGTAGAGGACAGACTTATCCATATTTCATTTCACATTCCATTATTACATCAAATGAATTTAATGTGCATTAATTGATTATGTTATGATTTATATTAGTAATTTTATTACATCTCTAAATATGCGTTATATTTGTTAGGTTTTGGCAAACACCGAGTATAGATAAGTATTTAATCCTACACGTATGATTTTATATATAAATTTACGATGGTCAAATAACTTAATTAATTGAATGAAAGTATGTATAATCAAATGGCGAAATTAGTTTAACATCAAATACATATTATATATAGTAGCAACCTATTTGACCAAGCTTCTATGATCAAATGCGGCTATTTAAAATATGCTAAGCTTCTTGGAACAAAAGTGTGTCTATTTGTTTATTTCAGAAAATTAATATGTTTGACTAAGTTTGAGGCAAATCGAATATTTTTGAGTAGTAACAAAATTATAAATTTCAATTTTTAAAACTAATTAGTCAAATACAAATCGATAGAGCAAAATAATTTCCTCTTAGAAAACAACAAAAAGAGTAAGGTATGGTACAGTTGTAGGCCACCACACATCTTGATAAATTGATTCCTCTATTTTAGTTAATGAATCTTCTTGATACCACCTCCTCTGAGAATGTAAAAAGATATTCTTGATTTACTCTTTTGGTTTAAAAAGAAAATCAATTTTGTGCCCACAGATCTTTCACTAGTATCTTTTTGGGACCTCATTTTCTCCTAATTTTCTGCTTCTTTTCTTGGTTCTCTCAACTTGTTAAATTTGAAAAAAAGAATAATTTGGTGCACTAAAACTTTCCCTATGCGTTCGGTTCAAGAGAGGATCGGATCACAGGGACCTATTGTATACAATTTTATCCTATATTTTTGTAAAAGATTGTTTCCACAGCTTGAATCGTAACCTTCTAGACTCTAATCGCATCACTCAACTATAGAGGTTAAGTAAAATTAAAAGGAGGGAATATCAATATCATTTGACTAAACAACAAATTAGCCGTTTGTTTCAAATTCTGTTTTAGTTAGATCCCACATTAACACACCCTCTTTCACACATACTTTTTCAAAATTCAAAGTTTGAAATGTCATTACGAGGAGGACTATAAAATAATACTCCTATTTCAAGTAAACATAGCATTTCGTGTAAGTTTATGAGTAAACAAAGCTACCATAGATCCTAAGATAAGGTATTTAATTAATTAGTAGTATATATAATTATATATAGTATAGGAGGAGGACCACGTTAAGTGACGAAAGCAATGCGTTTCCCGGCAACTAATCCACATGTCCCTTGTCTTTCTCCTTGTCCATAACATGTATTCTACCACTTCTTAACGGACATGCTACTTAATTAGGGTTATTGATTCATAAAACTTTTAATTATTATTACTGGTGTTCATGTCAAGTTGCGTACAAATCGACTAATTTCATTGAGTACTTGTTATCTTGCGTCAATATATTACTGTCAAATTAACTTTATTTGTGACAACCTAACCGATGATAAAAGTTTCACGTGGACAAAAAAGTACAGGAAAAATGTTGGGTTACAAGTAAGAAGTCCTTAGTTGCACCCTGATGCGTTTTAAAGCATGGGGTCTAGGTTTAGAACAGATAATATCACTGGCCTTCTCGACAATTATAAATGCATGTCATTAGAATCACTACTGAAGCATGAGCATGACAAGCCTCAATGTTGAGTCTAGGCGAATTTCACGTAGTGAGGTAAATCTCAACAAGGACATTAAGTCCATAAAAGAAGATGTCCGTGACATCCATTCCTTCCTTACGATAAGAATTTTACATTCATAACAACACAATAAAAATATTAAATTTATAAATAAGCAGATTTTACACTTTTTTCACAAATTTTAAAGCCCCATGCAGGCTTCAAACGAGTGAGTAAAATTTAGACACAGATCTTCATTTCAAATTTATTTTTTCTTTAGCTAGTTGGAGGGAAAAATTAGCTATTGATGGACATAATTAACTGTTCTCTTATGCACAAAGGAAGATGCGGTCAAAGACTTCATAATTACAGAAAGACCCTTGGTCACATATTCTTAAATGATGATGTCTTTTAATTTAGGCTAAATACATAATATATAGGCCATTTAACTATTTCGCTTCTTTTCGTATAGTCACCTCAATTAAGAAAGGTATCTATTGAACACTTTACTTCTTCATAAAATATGTCAATTGAGCATAATCGCGGATGTGACACTGATGTGGCGTGACATGTGTAATACACTCTTCATTAGGAGAGTGAGAAGCCATAATTTATTGTAATTTTATTTATTTTTTTAAATTTTTTTTTCCATATCAGCAACAATATGATTTTCCATTACATTGAATGCCTTTTTTAATTTTCATTAAAATTACATTGTAATTTTTTCATTTCAAAATTAAAAAAATTACATTCAATTTCAAAATTTTAAAAATTATATTGAACGTCTTTTTTAATTTCCATTAAAATTACATTGTAATTTTCATTTCAGAAACAGGGGAGAGAGAGAGAGAGATCGAAAAAAGAAGAGAAAAAGAGACGAAGTGCAGCTGTTTCCGCCAGAAGTTCCTCGGATAAACATCGAAAAAATATCCGATCGTTGTTGTTATTGTTTTCCGGTGATTTAACACCGGGGAACGTTGTTGGTCGCCCGAATTCGTCCAAATCCGATCGTTTCTGCTCAACACAATTAACCGCCGGAAAATCATATTGTTGCAGTGTTGAAAAAAGAAAATTGAAAAATAAAATTAAAAAGAGGCGTTCAATGTAATTTCAGTTTATGCTTCTCTCTCTCCCTACGATTCTCCCCTTTCGGCCTTTCCTCTCTTGCTTTCTCACCTTTTCTCTATCTCTGTTCACTGTGCGCGTGTGTGAATCTGGTGAGGTGAGTGTGTGTGTGTGTTCTCGTGAAGGTGAGAGTATCAGATGTGTTGTATGAGTATGTCAATTTATTGTTGTGATGTGTAGTCTATTTCAGTAAAAAATATTATACGAACACTGCAAAAATAATATACGAAGAAGACGAAAAAAATAAAATTTTCTTTTCAAAAATAAATCGTTATTGTTGCTTGTTGTATATGAGTGTGTGTTGAATTGGTACTCTTTTTCTTGTTGTTGGGTGTTTTTTTGGTGAAAAAATGAAGAATTGAAAGTGTGGTTTAATGGTGGAAGAGTAGGAGGAAGAAGAAGGAGGTAAAGAAATAAAGTTATTTTTTTTTACGGAGAAAGAAGTGTTTGAAAGGAAAGAAGAAGATATTATTTTATTTTTTTTACTTGTGTGCTCAAAAATAGAGAATCATTTTTTTTTTTACCTTGTCTGCTCAAAATGGAGAAAATAATGTTTGAAAGGGAAGAAGAGGAAGGGGGGGGGGGATTGGGTAGGTGCAGTTGGGTGGGGGGTGTATTAATAATTTTTTTTTTTTTAAATTAGATTTAATTATATTAGAAAATTATTTTTAAATTTTTTAAAGTTAAAATGTCACGTGTCGTTATTTAATTTATTACTTTGTCATATCATCACCGTATGTATTACACACATCTTATATTTTTTGCCACATTTGTAAATTAGATTCAATTGAAATTATTTGTGAAAGAGTAAAGAATTTAATAAATATCTGACTTAATTGAGGCACCTATACGAAAAAAATAAAATAGTTCATAGGGCTGTATATGTATTTCGCCTTTAATTTAGGAAGAATTAGGAGGATGGGGTGAAGGGGGTGTGATGATGCAATGGGGTACAATTTTCAAGAGTAAACAGTGTAACCTTTTGCACCAAAAGCCAAACCTATCCATCAAATCAACAATTAATCATTGCTGATAAGAAATTCTGGATTTGATTCCCTTAGTAGTTTCCATGCTTTAATTTAGCATTTGCCTTGAGTAGTTCTTACTGTATAAATATATTTTTTAAAGTGGGTTTCCATGCTTTAAATTTGGCATTTGCCTTATATATTTTAAGTAGAGTATAATTTATATTTTAGTCAGATATTTTTAATATAATATTTGAAAACAATTATGTATATTTTTATTTATATCTTAGATAATTAAGTTAATTACATAAATCATCTCTTTTAATTATATGTATAGAATAGAAAAAGTCTAGAGTTTTATAGCTTATTGAAGTAATTGTATACAAAAAGAAAATGATATATTTTATGTGATCAACTTAATTACTTAATACACGAATAAGAATATGCAAAAAAAAAAAAAAAAAATTGAAATTGAAAGTATCTTAATTAAAACACTTCATTAAGAATTGAGGTGTTTAATTGAAACACAACTTAATTTAAATATTTAAACTGACAACTTTAAAAAGCTGATTATATATTAAGCCTACAATATATAATGAATCGGTTCAACTAATATCGTTAATAATAGATGGGAATAAAAAGAAAAGGGGAAAAGATTCAAAATATATTCAAACTTTGACGAAAATTGTAGTAAGACGTCTGAATTTCGCAGGGGATCTATGACCCTCTCACTATTTATTAGTGTATTTTAATGATATTATTTGCACAGTTGGACCTAATCGTGAATACACGCGTGCGCACTGAGCGCGTAAGTGTCAAATAAATCTCTATAAACTTATCTTTATTTGCCACGTAACAGTGCATTTGTCCTTTATTTTGTATTTTTTATTAAATAGACCAAATATATTAATTTTCTCTCTCTAAAATTCTCTCAACTAAGCACTCCTCGTCAAAATAGCCACAACATCATCAGACGAGGTTATCCGGCTACCATAATACTCTCATCAGATGCGCACTACTGATGCACACAAAATCCACTAAGAATCATCTTCTAATTCATCTCACAACTCAACGAATTCGCAAAAATAGTCTTGCGATAACTACGACTATTTCTAAAGTAGATTGAAATAGGCACACAAAATTATTTTTGTGACAAAAGCTGATTTAATTCGAGTTGATGCAGTTAGAAAAAATGATTCTCAATCATCTAAGCTACCCACAATTAAAAAATCAAACAATTCGATCTTACCAATTAGAGATTTGAGATCGCGATTTCTCAGAAAATCACCGACAAATTGCCACTGATGTCATGATGCGTTCCATTTTAACCTACCTCCGGTAATATTCGAAGAAAATTGACCAATGTGTTCATTCATCTCAAAAAAAAAATTCTTTTTAATTTATAAAATGTGTAAAAGTATTTATTTAAATGACTCATGTGAAACACTTTCTTTGCATTGATTGAATTAATAGTCCAGCTAAATAAATAAATCTCACTTAATATACTACTCTAATAAATAGTCCAAGAGGTTATAAAGTCTCCACAAACTGCAGGTGTGTTGTAATAATTTTTGTCAAAATTTAAATATATTTAGAACGAAATGAAAAACATGGGCCACCTTACCTATAACCTTTTTAGCAAATGAAAAAAGTGATCTGAAGAATAACAAAAAATGTACTTTTACTCCAGGTATATAGATTACAGTTATGAAATTTTACATTGCCTATGTGAATCAATATAGTAAAAATGAATTTCAAATACGAATCCCATTAGAAAAAAACAATACTAGAAAAAAGATCAGCAGAGAATAAATACGTTAGAGGGGCCATTTTAATAATTTATTTTAGGAGTCAGTATATATATAACAGATGTCTATGGTATATCTCTGCAAATCTAGCAGAAATTAGGGAGAAGGGTAGGGCCAAAATGTATTATATTTATTCTACAAAAAAACTTAAAATTGTAAGGATGGAAAACAGTGTTTAATATTTCAAAGTACTGTTGATGATGTTACAGGGGAATATTCTTGTCCCAACCCAGTGGAGTAAATTTGAAATGTGAAGAAATAAATCACTATAAATATTTATTATTAATTGTTTTTTGGTTGCATAAACAAACAATGGATAAGGAATCGAGAACAGTGCCTGCCTGCTTCATTTGTTAATTGCCATGGTTAGTTTGTTACTCCTTATTTCTCAAAGTATATATATTGTGAATTTCAAAATAAATAACTCAAATTATAAGATAAATTAATTATTTTTTTGTTTTCCCTATAATAATAATAGTTCTTAAAAATCACAAGTGTCTTAATTATGACGAAATGACATGAAAATTGTAAATTTACTCTCTCCGTCTCAAATAGTTGACATATTTGGAATAAAATTTGTCTCAATATAGTTGACATATTTGAAAAATCAAGAGATAACTAATTATTTTTTTCAACTCTACCTTATTCTAAAATTAGGAGACACGTAATTAAATAGATGAAAATTTAAAAACTAACAAGAGATATATTAGTCAAATCACATTTCTGACTAATTTTTTTAGATGTACAAAATTTATAAATGTCAACTATGTTGAGATAGAGGAAGTATATGAAAAAAAATTATATTTAAAATATACATAAAAATAAAATGGACAAAAGGCCATTCTAATAACTAATGTTTTTTTCAAGAGGCATATAAAATTAAATCAAATAATTTAAAATGGAGAATATATTTATATTTCATCAGCAAGGACTAATAAGAACCTACCTAGAAGGTTAACTAACTCTATGGGAATTAGAGAAAGTATTTTGAGAGAAGATCTTTGGGAAAACATTTTTGTCAAAAAGTATTCACAAATTTCCATACTAGAACATGCATCTTTCTTTCCAAGACGTACTAGATTTTATTGCTTTATGTCTTTATGCATCACACCCTACCACAAAGTTACAAACTCCTCGCACCCTTGTGGTGTGGCTCACTGATCGGGGGTTGAAAACCCACCATAGCTACCTGGGATCGATTCTCAGGTAGGGTCTTTGAGTCGAGCCTGTCACACCGGGCTTGTCTAATGAGTTTAAAAACCCTTGATGTTACTTGCAGGCTGTGTGCACAGAGTGGGTTTACCCAGTACGCACATCCGAAGGGTGTAGCGGCTGCGAATTTTCCTAGAATTTTTAAGAAAAAAAGTTACAAACTCCTCATTTCGTCCAAACCTATATCTCACGATTTCTAGCCATGAAAACAAGCCACCTCTTAAGAACAATCTTTTTTTTTTTGGATACATTGTGAAAGTAGAATATTTTGTGCAAGAAATCACCTTTTAAGTTTGATAATAAATAATTATAAATATCGGAATTTTATATTGACAAATAGTAAGGGCTTTAGTCATCTTTGTGAATATTAAACTTTAATTATCTGAAATATTGATGATTATTTATTTGTAAATGTTAATTTTTTTCTATACCTTGGTAATGTACCATAAATTCAATTTGCCCTGGATTTTGATAACTTAATGGTATAGCTAGCTTCCAAGATGGAGTTATGATACCCTTGGCCATGTCAACCATAACTTTACCCTTGGCCTGCTAAATGAAATTGAGTAAAAAAGATGAACTTAGACGCCCTTGTTAGCTAGGTAAGGAGTAGGGATGTACGTTCGGTATTTGATCGGTATTTTTAAAGTTCGATAACAATAACTGTTAATTGAAAATAGATACTAAATATTGAGCTTTAAAAAGTTTGATCCGATTCCGATCCAGCAGATCGAACCAAAGGGCCTTTTTCTGGTCCAAGATCCTCTGGAATAAAAAAGTTTGGGACTCAATAATCTTAGGAAGTCGAAGATTGATAAAAATCTTTCAACGGATACAATTCAAGAAGCAAGATTCATTGGTAGAACACTGTCAAAGAATTTACATAAGCACATCACTCTATCCTAGTACTAATTTGTCACCATTTCCTGTGAAGGATAAGCACTAGAGAAGTTTAACTTTTTAGATTATCTTCTCTATACAGCCATTATCTTATATCTATGATTCAATAACCCAAAGTTAAGGTAGGCCAATGCCAAACAAAAATTTCTCAGAAACAGTACTCTTCTTGCACTTGAGAACAAGACTTTTGCATTCTAACACCACTAAAACTTGTTCTTGATGCCATTATTTCATTCAGCGACAGCCTCTTCTTTGGCCCCGCCGGCTCTGGTCTTTGCTTTGGCGCGCTATGGGATCGTAGCTTATTGCAGAATGACTGTGTGTTAGACATGTAATTAGGAAAGTTGGCATAAGAACGGAAGTACCTATCCCCACAAACGCTTTTGGCTGGTGTAGGTGGCGCATTGGACCGTCCAGAACCTGTAAAACGAGGGGTACTTTGTGCAGAGGCCAGAAAGCTCCAGTTAACATCCTGAAGATGACGGCAATCTGGGATCGAAAGATGGGCTGGATGTGGACAGGGGAGTGGCGACGACATAGCTTGATAATGCTGCTCGTCTCCAGATTCAGACATACAAGCATTGTTCATTCTACGCGACCTTGATTTAGTCCTGTACGTGTCAATTTCTACAATTTTCGGGCTTTCATCAAACCCATCATATGACGTCTCATTCGAAGTTGAAAGCCTCTTGCTGTGGAATTCATTTCTATACTCATCAAATCTTTCCTGCCAAAACCAAAAAACAGAACAAGCTAACAAATTAAGTACTCCTCAATTCTCGCAAAGTGTGACAAACTAGAACATAAACACAATGGGACTACTTTCTTACAATGGACCTCCTAGCTCGCATCTCGGGTTGGTGTCTAGTGTCATTAGTCATCGAACGACGAGCTCTTTGAGATCGAACAGCAGCCTGCGCTCTGATGAGCGCCTGCATGCTGTGAAGAGTTGCAGCAGCTCTTTTTCGGACAAGGAAACCCCTTACCAGAGCCTGCAATTTCACCAGTCCTTTAAGTGCTCTAAGTGCTTTTCTCGCCTGCAAAAAATAAAAGCCTAAATCAGATCTTGCATATGAACCAATATCAAAAAACTTTTAGACAACGAAACAAACATAACATAAAACAAAAGCAAAGAAAGAATGATAAGTACTTTTCTTGGGTAAATCAGCAGTTCAGTATAGTGAGGACCAAACTAATACTAGTTGGATTTAAAAGTGAAAAGTGCATGGAAACTTCAACATCACTCCAAAGACCAAATTCAAATACAACTACCATTTCAAATTTCAAATTTATTGGTCAGCATTAATTAGGCAAGTATAAATGTAGTATGTAGGTAAAGACAATAATTTCATAGACCAACATGAAAATCAAAGACAATAGTACTGCTCGATTAGAATGTTTGGAAGGTACTTTGCTGACATTTTAAGCTACCATCAAAATTTGAAAAAATAAAAGATTCAAATTTTCATGAATAAAATTAATGACTTACCAAATAACCTCTGAAAACACTTTGAATCTTAGCAGCAGCCCATTTCTCCCGCCCAGTAGTAAACATACCACTCCTCCCTTGACTTGTCAATCTCACCACTGCCACGGCTGCTTGCGCTGCGGCTACTGCAGCATCGGCTGCGGCCGCAGTGGCCGCAGCTACAGCAATTGCATGCTTGCTCTGCTCCTTCTCATTCTCAGACATGTAAGATCTCAGCCAATTAGTATCCACCCCGATGACACTCCCCGAAAAGTTCACCGTATTCTCACCAGTTGATTCTTTCGAAGACTTCCCAAAGCTCCATCTTTTCTTGTCTCTCTTTTCGGAGGAATCCAACATGCCTGCATTTTCCTTGTCTTTGTTCATCCCAAGCAATCCCTTAAACCACCTCGTAGCTTTACCCATTTTCAACAAACTAAAACAAGAAATAGTAACAAACACAATGTCACGAATGTGATAAAAGAGAGAGATTTCAAACCAATACAGAAACTTTCAGAATCTTTACATGTTGCAAGCAACGAAGTGATGAGAACAGAGCATAACAGTGTGGAGGAAAAAGTTACTTAATACTTAAAAGGTATCAAAACAGTATATAATAATAGTTGGGTTAAAGATTGGATTTTTATTTTTTTTGTTTGAAAAAATTTCATACTGACACAACCTCGTGAAGAACTGTGAAACAAGACAAAAAGGTGTGGCAGCAAGAAATAAGTTATTTTAATATATACTACTACTGTAATGGGGCAAAAAGATTGAAAACTCCCCCCCCCCCCCGCACCCGTCCCCCCAAAACAAAAAATCATTGAATAAGTTTGAGCTATAATTTTAAAATTGGCTTAAACTATTGCCCCACCCTGCAGTTCAAATGAGGAATTATAACTTCCACCAGTAAGAAACTCAAGTAACTTACATAAAGCATAATCATTTTCCTGTTCTTCCCTACCCCTTACCCCTTACCCCCACCCACCCCAACAAACAACATTTTGTTGGTCAAAAACTCAAATGTAACAGACAAAATCATAAAGTTGTAATAATAATCACCAAAGTGCATGAAACACCCGTGTAGTTTATTCAAAAACTAACCTTGTTAATTTCTCTAACCGCCCACTGAATAAAAGATTTTAAAAAAGAAACAAACTTTCTTCACTTTTTCTACCTTAATAATCTCAAGAATACTTTTACTTTCTCTCACTATTAGCAACTCTAAATACCACTCTCTCTCTCTCTCTCTAATGACTTTCTGGAGCAACGTGAACTAAAAATACTCATAAAAATGAGAAAAAACACTTCACACCCGTGCCCGGTGGCGGAGCACTTATTTATATTAAGAATATTCAAAATATAAAAAACGAGAAAATGAATAAAGAAGGTTCGATACCTCTTATATATACATAAAAAATAACTTTAATTATGTATAAATAATGTAATTCAAATAAAATCCCTCGATTCTACCTAGCTCCGCACCTGCACCCACCCCCTGACACAACCCCCGTGAATTTGTTATGAATATAACAGATACTCATTATGATACTTTCTTCTTCTTGACCCTTTTAAAGTAAAACATCCAAAACATGATTTGCTAACAGACCCAAAAATAATTTCGTACTATGCATTTATTTTCATATTTACTAGCACCAATTAAATCACTTACCAAAAATGTTTGCTGGAACTTTGATCACTTGTGTTATGTACTAGGCAAAAATGTTTGTTAATAGAAAAAAGATCCTTCGAATATGGCTCCCCGTATCAACAGCTGATATTTCATTGACTTTAAACGATTTGTTCAGAAAATACTGCCATTGAATAGCTTCCAATGAATCTTGAAATGGGTGGAGGGAAAGTAGATCTCTATGTTTTTTTTGGTATTTTTGGGAGGAGGAATAAGGAGTGAAAATGAGTGCTAAGTGTGAAATGGTTTATATAATCACTCAAAAGTAATTGGAGATTGAAATGTAATTAATTGGTTAATTGTTTTGAATTACTAGAATATAGGGAGTTTTAGTTTTGTTTTTTAAATTTCCTATAAAGCCGGGGATTTTGAATTATGCAACAGTCTATGGGATTAGAGTAAAATTAATTAAGCAGCAGCAGCCTATTTAGTGAGTTGTATTTAGAATAAAGTAAAAAAAATCTGAAAAAAAAAATTCATGATACAATCAATTTTTTTTTTTGTCTAATATATCGAAAATTTTAAGGTTTCTAAAATAAAATTTATATATTTAAAAATTACAATACTATAAAATACAATAATTAAGAACTAAAAATATTTAAAATACATGTAAAAAATTCAATCAAAGAAAAATATAGTTCATTTGTCAAGATTTCAACTATGTGACATAAATCGAGATAGAGAGAATGTATAAGTTATGAATAAATAAATAAAAAGCGTTCAAAAATCAAATCGATCTATAAATCGAACCGATAAAGATGTTATTGAATTATTGGGTTAATGATTTTATAAATTTTTTTTAATTGGATTGTTGGTTCGATTTCAATCTTTTCTTATAAGGTTATTGGGTAAACAGATAACCCAATAAAAATATATTAAAATTATTATTTTACCCCTACTTATTATATATTGTTCTTTAATTTCTACAAACTAATAATCTATTCAATTTCTTGAACTAACATTTAATTCAAATTTGATGATTCTTGTAAATTAAAACATATCATGTATGATTTTGGGTGCAACTAAGATTCAGTTTTTTTTTTTTCATGTTAGTGTTATTATTTCTATTTCTATTTTATGAGTCTTTTCTTATCGGTTAAATCGAAAATTAGACTGTTAAGAGCTAAAAATCGATAAAAAATATCTTATTGGTTTGATTGTTGGTTTAGAATATTTAAAAATCAAAAACCGATAAATCAAACTAATAATATATAAAATCAAAGCGAATCGACCGATGCACACCCTTTACGAAAAATAAAATAAATAATAAGTATATGAATAACTAAAATTTACACAAACTAATAGATAGATTTTCTAACAACTAATCACTGCATACTTCGTAATTTAATTAATCAGCTATCAAATGATTCATTAGAATCTGGGTTGAAGATAGGAATCAAAGTTATTACCTTGATCCAAGTATTATATTCGTCAAGAAATTTATTTAATACTATATCTAAATTATTAATTTAAAAACTAATAATTCAAAAAGAGGTCAGAATTAAGAACTCATAAACATTAATGGCTTAGGCTCTAATTAAGGTGGTAAAAATGGTAAGTTGGTTATGACAGAACTATTAATTTCTCAGAATTAAAAGATAAGAGTTTATCTTTTCAAATTTCAAAAATTTTGTTTCTTTAATTGGTTCAGATACATGAACTGCAATCACCCCATATATATTACTAATAGTAGTACTAGATTTGGACTTTTATTTGAAAATAGTATTATATGATTTTTAATTATTAGAATTATAGCAATAATAAGAGAGAGTGGTAGGTTAATTATCTAAATATCTACTAATTATGAGTGTAACTTCAAATCTTAAAGATATTCCTTCTTATCATTTTATTTGGCCTCTAAATAAAAATATTTATTTCAATTTACTTGTTTAATTTATAAATTCAAAAGAAATTTATCATTATTCTTCTGATATTACTTCCATCAATAACTACATAGAATATATTCAAATTTAGATATATAAAGCATAATTTATACTCATTGATTAAGGCCTCATTTGTTTGCACTTAATGGGGTCTGAATCTGAATGGTTCAAACTTCACACCATTAAGTGCATTTGTTTTTTATTATAACTTTAGCTCTTAATGGGTCTGAATAGGTCTTATTCAGTCAGATCTAGAACCAAGTCTTAATAGGTCTGAAGAGGTATTCTAGTGTTGGATAATATTTACCGTCACTCTATTCATAATCATCAGTCACCACACTAACCACCCTTGCCACCACCACCATTGTCAACCACCAACCACCACTAACAACCACCTCCACCATCACAACCACCATCGACAACAAATATCGCTACCAACCACTATTGTCAACCGCTATTACACCTACTACCTCTATTATTCTAATTATATTTATCGCCACCACCATCATCAACCACTACCAGTCAATCCCTCATCTATCACAACTAGCACCACCGTTAACTACCATTAATACGTCACAACCTCCACACATTCTTCGGCCGTCACCACCATTGTCACTAGTAACGCCACCTCTACCACCACTTCAACTACTATCATTGCTACAATTTATCTCTACTAGCAATCATCTCCACCACCAACATCTTCAACTAGCACCAATACATCATAAACCACCATGCATTCATTTTCCAGTCATCACAATCAACACCTCCAACTACTAACATCAAACAACGTCACATCACAACCACCACCACCACTATCAATATCACCATCATAATAGTCATTACAATACCAAACATCACAACTATCACACCAATATTATTAATCACTAACATCAATCATTGTCACTGCAACCATCATTATAAACCATCTCCACTATCACTAACAAACATAAATATTTTTTTTGAATCAAATAATAATTTTGTTGTATTAAATTACATACTTTTCTAATATATAATTAATTTTCATTTGAATTGTATTTTTTATTTTATTATATATACAAATAATTTTTTTTTGCACATTTAGATGTTGAAAAACAAACAGTCTTAATCATTCAGTTTTCAGATCTAAAGACAGCATCTTAATCCTTCAGATGTGCATTCAGATTCAGACGTCTGAATCTTAAAAAAAGCAAATGCAGCCTAAGTGTCTATTTGGGATTTTTTTTTCTCAAAAAAAAAAAAAAAGATTTTTTTTAAAAAAGAGTGTTTGATAAACTTGCCTTTTAAAAAGAAACAGAAGCAATTTTTTATTTTTGGAAATAATTAGAAAATTATATTTTTATGGCAAAAATATCGGGTGAAGATCATTTTCGCTACCCAACTTTGCCTTAAAATTCAAACTTCGCCCTCAACTTTAAACAATAGTCATATTTCTCCATTTATCCTAATTAAATTCTCAAAATGCCTATTATACCCTCTCATCATCAACTTTTTTTTGTACTTCTTTAAAATCATCATATATTTTTTTTTTAAATTCATGTAACAATTATTTTATAAAACATGAACATTATCTTCTGGACGAGAAAAGTGAGAAATACTAAATTAAGTACACAAATTAATGATGATCTATAATGAAGTAAATTAACATCATAAGAAAATTAATTTTATTAATAATAATTAAAGTTCTAATAATTATTTTACAAGTGAAAATAATAAGTAATATTAACTTTATAAACATATTTCAATGCAAAAAATATAAAATAACGAATAAAAATAAGGTCGAATATTTAAAGATTATATTTATTTTAATAAATTATAATTTATGTAATACTCTTTTAATGACAATCACATCTTGTTTATTTATAATATCGTTTCTTATCACTTGACTCTCATACTAAAAATAGTTGTTTTAATTTACTTGTTCAATTTATGAAATCAAAAGAATTGTATTATGTTTTTTTACCCTTAGTATTAAATAATTACATAAAGTAGTAGTATAGACAAATTTAAAATTTCAAAGTATCATTAATAAGGTTAATTAAGTAAAATACACCTCTATATAAAATTTTCTTAAGGTTTTTTTTTTTTTTTTTTATTAATAGGCATTGCATTCAAAATAAAGTTTAATCCAACATCAATCCGGGTTTAGTACAAAGGAGGTTTGCAATTCCTCATGGGAATGCATCAAGTTAGTCTTAACCAATCTAACAAAATGAGTTCCTGCAATGTCTGCCCACACAGCGTTCCGGGCACACATGGGTGGAACTTCAAAAAACATGCTCCCCTGTTGGATATCTTAATTTGCTCCCAGTTTTGCCAATGCATCCGCCACCCTGTTTTGTTTCCTATAGGAATGAACCACCTGCGGATTGCCTAGCCTTCTTAGCCTTGACCTGCAATCATCAACAATATCATTATACATTGAGTTTCCTTTTGCCATCATGAGAATTACTTCTAAGGAATCAACATTTATTTCAATAGGGATGAAGTGAGACTCTTCTGCAACCTGTAGGCCCACCCTAAGGGCTAGAAGTTCCATATGATTGTTGGTGGTCAGATGAAATCCTTTGGAACGAATGTTAAGTAACATGAAACGAATGTAGTAAGAGAATGATGAAAGGAAAAAGTCATTGTTTCCACCCCAAACTATACACTAAAAGTCTAGGTCACACCTAAACTATCGTAATGACCTATTACACATCTAAACTATAAAAAAATGGAACTATTACCTCCCCTTGACACCCATTCTAAGGCGCGTTTCTTACACTCGTTTTAGGCGCGTCCAACCTTTTGAATAACAAAAATAAACGGCTAAAAACATTTAAAATATAACACTTTTAATTTCCAACAGATCTATTGAACCTAATTCCTATTTAAGCCAATTTGGGGCTCCAAACTAAGAACCCTAATTCCCAAATTTATTTTTCAAAATCAAAATTGAAGATCATTTGTTTGAAGAATTGGTAACTAAATGTTAATAATTTTTTTATTTTTTATTTTTTCAATTGAAAAAATATCAATAAAATTAATTAATTAATTTATTTATTTTAATATGTGGGTCCCGCCTTTTCCAATTGCTTCTTCTTCACCAAAATCACCATTAAAATACCACCATTGACACCATCATCATCAAACTCAAATCTTTACCACAATAATTTTAAGAATCCATCATAGATTTCATTATCGAAATCACAATACAACCATTAGTATCACAAACAATCACCATAAAATTCAACATCCACTACTAAAATTGTCATCGGAATCACAAAATCACCATTGTTAACATCCAAAGTTACAAAACCCACCACAAATTCGCACAACTGTTAAAAAAATTGCAGTTACAAACACAAAAATAAGTAGCAATGAGTTTCCCTAACCTAAATCCCTCTGTGCATACCCCGAAATCCCAACACTCCATGTTACAACATTCAATTCAATCTCCTCTTCCCTCATCCTCAAACAGTCCCAAAGCCTTGTCAAATCGTCCAATCTGAAAATACCCAATTACAAACGCGTTCCAAGAAACCACATCTTTCACCTCCATTAACTCAAAAACCTTATTAGCATCATCCAAACGATTGCATTTCGGGTCTGCTGAAGGTGAAAAGGCTCCGGTGACAACGAGTTTGGCTTTGATATAAGAATTGCATTATTTGATTAAGTGAGTAAAAGAAAAAAGAGTTGTTGATGAAGAGAAGAAAGTGAAGAAGGAAGTGGATTTGAAGGGAAAGTGAAGCAAAGAATAAGTGAACAATTCAACAATTTCATATTTTTAATGTTGAATTGTTGAATATTTTTTGCCATCGAAATTTTCTTGTTGAATTTGTTTGGTTTTGAAGGGAAAGTGAAGCAGAGAATAAGTGAAGAAGGAGGAGTTGTTGAATTTATTTGGTTATTTATTTTTAATCACAAGGACTATTTATTAATTAAATAGAAAAATTAAATTAAACATGTGGCATCATCACAGGGCGAGTGGAGTACACTCCACTCATTAAACTTGAACATGGGTGTCGCGGGGAGGTAATAGTTCCACTTTTTTATAGTTTAGGTGTGTAATAGGTTACTACGGTAGTTTAGGTGTGACCTAGACTTTTAGTGTATAGTTTGTGGTGGAAACAATGACTTTTAGTGTATAGTTTGTGGTGGAAACGATGACTTTTAGGTGTGTAATAGGTCACTACGATATACACACATGCATGTCCATACATATATATACAACTTAAGGGTGACTTGGTTAGAAACAAGTTATTCAGAGATTAGTTATCCCGTGATAAGTTGTACCAATATATATATGTAATAAATTTTTTTACCATTGTGGTATAAATGGTGGAATAAATAATCTTGAAACTAACTAATACCTCTAGCCAAACGCAGGATAAAATAATCATGAATTTTATCCTCAAATTATTATAATTACACCTCACACCAAATAACTCTCTAATACATATAATATTAAAATAACAAACTTAAAAAATTAAATTAAATTTTGTGATAAATTTAGAGAAAATAGCCTGTTACCCCCCCCTCCCCCCCGAACTATACCCGAAAGAGCTGAGACACACCTTAACTTTAGAGGGGTCCTATTACCCCCCTAAACTATTTAAAAGTGGATTTATTACCCTCCCGAACGCTGACAAGCAGACCTTTGGCAAGAGAGTGTGATACACGCGCCCATAGCATTTTGACACGTGTTTTTTTGTTTAATATTGATTTTTATTTACTTTCTTTTCCATTTTTATATGTTTTTATCATTTTTCATCTTTTTTCACCATTATTTTTTTCATTATTACTTTTCATCTCTTTTCCTTTTCAAACTTTATTATTCCTACTTCTATGCAAATAATTTTTCGACGACCTTGAAGCGGGATATAGTGAATAATACCGAATTTGAAATTTTCAACGATCTTGAAGTCGAAAATAACAAACAACATCGAATTTGAAATTTTCGACAACCTTGAAGTGGGAAACAATGACAATATCAATTATTAAATTTCAACAATCTTAAATTCGGAAACAACGAACAATACCAATTTCAAATTTTTCAACGACCTTGAAGCCGGAAACAATAAAAAATACCAAATTTAAAATTTTTAATGACCTTAAAGTCGGAAACAACGAACAATACTAATTTCAAAATTTTCGACGATCTTGAATTCGAAAACAATGAACAATACCGAATTTAAAATTTCAATAACCTTAAAGTTGGAAACAATAGAGAATTTTTAAATTTTCGACGACCTTGAAGTCGGAAATAATGGACAATACCCATTTTAAAATTTACGATGACCTTGAATTTGGAAATAATGGACAATATCGAGTTTGAAATTTTTTGAGGATTTTTAAATCTGGAAACAACGAACAATATCAATTTCAAAATTTTCAACGATCTTGAAGCCGGAAACAATGAAAAATACCGAATTTAAAATTTTCGATGACCTTGAAGCCGGAAACAATGAAAAATACCGAATTTAAAATTTTCGTTGACCTTAAAGTCAGAAACAATAGAGAATTTTAAAATTTCCGACGACCTTGAAGTCGGATATAATGGACAATACCCATTTTAAAATTTACGATGGCCTTGAATTCAGAAATAATGGACAATATCGATTTTGAATTTTTTTGAGGATTTTTAAATTCGAAAACAACGAACAATACCAATTTCAAAGTTTTCAACGACCTTGAAGCCAGAAACAATGAAAAATGTCGAATTTAAAATTTTCGATGACCTTAAAGTCGGAAACAACGAACAATACCAATTTCAAAATTTTCGATGACCTTGAATTCGGAAACAATGAACAATACCGAATTTAAAATTTTCAATAACCTTAAAGTTGGAAACAATGGCGAATTTTAAAATTTTCAACGACCTTCAAGTCGGAAATAATGGAAAATATCGATTTTAAAAATTCCGACGATCTTGAAGTTGGAACCAATGAACAATACGCACTTTAAAATTTTCGACGAATTTGAAGTCGAAACCAATCGATTTTGTGCTTGGAGATGAAGAAAATGATAATTAAAAATGAATAAAGAAAATAAAGAAATATTAAGAATTAATTTTTAAATGAATAAAGAATAATTAAAAATGAATAAAGAAAAAAACAAAATATTAAAATTAATTTTTAATAAAAAATTCGGTTCTCACTCTCTTTAAAGAGAGTAAAAAGGAGAGTGAAACACACTCTCTTGCCACATCAGCGTCGGGGGTTAATAAATCCACTTTTAAATAGTTCAGGGGGGTAATAGGACCCCTCTAAAGTTAAGGTGTGTCTCAGCTCTTTCGGGTATAGTTCGGGGGGGAGGGGGGGGGGGGTAACAAGCTATTTTCTCACAAATTTATAAAAAGTATTATTTTACTTTAATGTTAATAAACTTAAATAAAATGCTATAAATACCTAGGTTAAAAAATATATATTATATAAATATAAAGAGGTATTACATAAATATAAGATTAAAATTATAAGAGCTAAGTGAGCATTGCATGGAATAAAGGAGGGGAGTATGATCATTATTCAATGTTGAAGGGGATAAGGGTTGGGGGGGGGGGGGAGTTTTTGATTTTTAAAGCAAAGTTTGGGATGAAAATAATTTGCACTCCAAATATATCCCTCACTTACACACACTCACATATATGTAAGTTTGATTATGTTTTATTGTATGAATTATATTATTTTATATTATTTAATTAGTTTTTCTATATTGATGTAAATAACTTTCAATTTCTTTCACTCCAGTTTGACATGTATAATTAAAAGAACATTTGGAGTTTCAAAAAATAGATTTGCTCTCCTACGCTTGATATCATCTTTTAAACTCGACACTCAAGTTCATCTTGTTATAACTATTTAGGCTATACATAATTTCACACGACAACACTCTACCACTAACAAAAACTTTAACTCTTATGCTAATTTTTTTTCAACATAATTTTTTTCAAAAGCACTTTTATGAAAATCTATTTTATAAAAGTATTTTTTAAATAAGCAGTTTTTTAACAGCAATTTCAAACAAGCTCTAAGTTAGTAAAAAAATCTATAAATATTTTCTTAAGAAGATGTCAAATCAACATGATTCAAATAAAATAAAACTAATTGATTATTATTAGTTGATCTTTCGTTCTTAATTTTCCATGGCGTACGATTGAAAATCGTGTAATCTAAACTTAACCCTTAATAGTAATTCTTAGGCATTAATATATCTTGTCACATACCCTAAAAAAAGATAAAAGCATAAAGTAAAGTTTGTTCAAAGGCCAAATCCATCAACTTTTAAGAACAAAAAGGACCACAGATTATATCAATCTTTTTTTAAAGATGAAACCAGAAGTTTGGTTTAGCCATTAAGCAATCGCTGTCTATTTTCCAATAATTTAATAACAGATCCCTCTCACTATCATTCACTTCGATGTTTATTGTAAATCAAATATTAAGAGTATTTTGGTGCACTAAACCTTTCGTCATGTATGAAGTTTTGGAAAAATTAGAACCACAAAAATTTATTATACACAATCTTACTTTGTAGTTCTACAAAAAATCCTTTCAACGATTTGAACTCATGATTTTACTCTATGATTTCCCTTCGTTGTAGACCAAATATGTCGTGAAGAATTGAGTTTATCCTATATGGACTGTGAAAAGACCATTTACATCTAATTTAAGTTGTTATATCAAATGTCAATTTTACTAATTAATGCATCTCCTAGAAATTATTTCTCGACGAATAATCTAATTATATAAATATCTTTTATTTTGTCTAGAGGGAAAATGTTGCAAAATGGAGACTATTTCTAGTTTTGGTCAATGGGTATTTTGGGTGTAATGTCCTGCTTAGCACTTAGCAGAGGCCTGAACGACCCAAATTTGGATAGATTTAGTGGGTGTTTGGTCATGAATATCACTCATAATATTTTAGAATATGTTTTTATTTTATTTCAAAATACTATTTGTTTGATACTTTTGAAAAACGTTTTGACAATATTTGAAATTTTGAATTAACTATTTTTGGATTCACTTTTCACTTTTTCATTTTTTTTTTCAAAAAAATTTAAATTTTTTTATTTTCAAAATAACCAAATTTTCATAAAACTCCAAATTATTAAAATTTATTTTTCACTTTTTATATTTATTAACTTTAAAAGTATATATTTTCAAAATATTATGGCCAAACACAATTTCAGCTCTATTTTCAATTTCAAAAAAACAAATAAAGTGAGTAAGATCACAAGCCAAATTACTCCTGAGTAAGATCATATTTTTCATGTCACGAATTCTATTTTCAAATTATGTCTATTAGATTGGCTATATGGATTCAATTTCTCTTTTTTGGTCAGGATAAAACTAACACTTCACTCTAAAATAATTTTATCGTAATAGCCACTCAAAACTAATTACCTGCAATTACTCACTAAACTAATTTCTACTTTTAGCCATTTTGCTGTAGGCTTCGTCTACTTCTCCATTTTTAAAAAAAAGTTTTTGTTGTTCCATTTAAAAAAAATATTATCCATTTTTCTTATGAAAAAGGAATTCAGCTTTTCTGTTTTTTTTTTTATTTCACTAATACATTTTAAAAAAATTAAAAATATACCAAAGTTATATAAGCGTTGTATCGGTTTGGTATAAGGACTGTATATGCATATGTAGGTTCCCTTTCTTTTGAAAAAAGTGTATCAATGTGGTATAAGTGTTGTATCAATTTGATATAGGAATTGTATATGCAGGCGTATGTTCTTTCTCTTTTGAAAAAATGTATCAATACGGTATAAGTGTTGTATCAATTTAATATAAAAATTGTATATGCAGGAAAGGATCAACCCAATAGCTATTAAATGATATTAATTTGACCAACTGGCCATAATGTGACATATTGGTCAAATATTTGTCATTTGTTTTCAAAATAGTTAGTGGATGTCCTTTTTTTTTTTTTTTTTTTTTCATTCGATGTTTGATAACAATATTGAAGTCCGACTAATTTAAATTTGCATCGAATAAGGCCTATTCGGGAATAGCGCTCCCCAACAAGGATGTGGATTCAAAATTCAGTTCAATGGTTTGTGATTCTTTGCCTTAGTCTCATCTCCGTCGTGAAACAAACCTAATATTCTTTGTCTTAGTCTCATCTCCGTCGTAAAACAAACCTAATGAACTTACAATATTTATTCAGAGTTCCTCGTACTTTGTACTTTGTCGATAAGTGATTCTCAATGAAATTTTTTGTGTGAAATCTTAACGGCTAATCTGATAACCGAATCAATATGAGTCCATAACCTATTAATTGGTAATTGATTAAATGATATCTTAATAATTATTTAATAATTTAATATGTCTATAAATCGATAATCAATAAATAAAATCAATATTCAAAATCGAATTATCGAACCATTCAATATGCAACTCTAGACATATATTTTATATTTTTGTGCCGTAATATAAAACAAGTTATGCCACGGCCACCTAATGCCTATATAGCTTACCTCGTTAGAGGCTAAGTTTAGTCAAAACATACAAGTAAGCATAGCTTAGTTCCTACAAAACTTATGCATAGAGGAAAAATTTTGATTTCAAAACCCACAAAATAACGTAAAAGGCCTAACTTAATTCCTAGAAAACTTATGTGGGGCAAGACAAAAATTATATAAACTTATATATAGAAATTAGGTCATAAAAATACCACACAATTATGTGCATAACTTAATTCAAACAAAACTTATGCTAAGTGAGGCAAAAGTCTCTAACTTATGCCCAACGAAATTAGGTTATAGATAAGAGTGTTTTAGTCCACAATTTTTTACAAAATAAACAACAATGCAAAAATTAAAGACCACCCCGAAAAAGGAACATTCCATGCAAAAGCATCACCACAGGCCCTTTTACACTTTTTGCTTTATTCTTTTGTGGAAAGGACAAAAATAACACCTAAAACTAAAATAATTCCCCCAAATTAGCACCTAAATTTAAAAATCCGGTAAATTGCCACTCGGTGAAAAGTAATTCCAACTGAATGGCCAAGAAATAGATACCCCAGTTTCTAGCCTTCTTTTGATGGACAATGTTTAGATATTCACTGGTTTCATTTTTGTAGGTCACGTTCTTGCCTTCCTTTTTCTTTTTTTCTAAATTTTTGTTGCCGCTTTTTTTGGCTCCTTTTCTTTTTTAAAGATTCTACTTTTTTTATTCTTTTTAAACAATCGAGTAATTATTTTTTTCAGATTATGTTGCGTTCACCAACATTATTAAAATAACATACTATTTGTTTGTTTAGTTTTACTTATTTATACAATAAAATACAATATCATATACTTTTAATATAATACAATTGTTAAAGATATATATTTATATATAATAATAATATAGTTTCTATATATATACATATTCTATATAATAATTATAACATTTTTATACACATTCTATACAATTTTTAACTACAATTATTATTTAGATACATATTTTATACGATTCTATATATTTTCTACATGCATTCTAAAAATGTATCAATCTAGTATAAGAGAGTATCAATTGAGTATATGAACACTGCAAGTTTATCAATATAGTATAAAATAATATTAATGTGGTATAAAAGAGTATCAATTGGGTATAGGGGCTGCATGTGGTTGCATAGAATTTCCTTTTTTTAAAAAAAAAAATGTATCAATATAGTATAAAAGTGTATCAATGTGATATGAAAGTGTATCAATTGAATATAAAGATTGTATGTGCCCAATTGGGCCAAATGACTAAAAAAGGAAATTAAATTGGGCCAACTGACTGCAGATGTCCACATTTCAAATTGTGGATCATTTTTTTTTTAAATGGTCATCCCATGTCCTTTTCCCTTATTTTTTTACAAGAAATTACACAAATACACAACTTATGTTTCCAATATTACAAAAAATCTCAACTCCCTTAACATATTACAAAAATTCCAACATATACACAGAATGTTATTTATATGTCAGCTATGTTATGGATATTAATAGAGAGAGAGTAAAGTAATTAAAAAAGTGGGAGAGAGTGTAATTACTTCTAAAAGGGTTGGTATTTATGTTACTTATCTTTTTTTTTTTATGGTCGTAACCCCTTGTGACAAATAAAACTATTCCATGGGACATAATGTGTATTTTTATCACAATATCTCAATGTCACAAGTTATCTCTATGTATATTATATGTTCAGTTGTTAAAGATTAGTCAATTTGAACGGCAAAAAATTAAAGAGCAGAGTTAAAATTGTTATGCATATGATTTCATTGCATCCATTTCCAGAAGAAATAAATAAGTTCAGGCATTCCAAGGAATGATATCCTAAACTACAAACCAAGTACAAGTGCTGGAAAATTCTCAAAAAAATTGGTAGAAGAACCAAAAAGGAGGAGAGAAAGGAAAGGCTGGAGAAAAGCATAATATAAAAGGTAAAGGGAATTCTTCCTCTAGATAAATATCATTTTGATCATTTTCCGGACTTATCTTCAACATAATGGGAGTTAGCGGCTGCAAGGAGTGCGGCGCCAATGCCAGAACCATCATTCGCGTGCTTGAAAACAATGCTTGTTGACATTTCCACTCCAAGCAGTTCAACCAAAGTGTTCTCCAAGCATTTGCTGTATTCTGTATAGTGCTCATACAATCCACCATCCATGGCTACGGCGATCTTTTCTGCACCACTTTCTCTGGGCGTATCCTTTCCCATCTTTTTGACAATACCCAAGATCCCAGCTGCCGCAAGTCTTGCACCACGTGTTGCAACAATATTACATAGCTCAACAACTAATCTCCTTGTCTTCAAGGAGGTATTGGATATCTGAAATAGGACGAAAAAAAATATCTAGTTTTAATTCATGTTGTATCAAGTATCATGATGTCAAATGCTAACAGTAAAACTAATTGTCAAATATCAACAATTTGATTTCCCCTTCCTTGTGACCCAAACTACTCATTTGATTTATCACCATCAGAATTTTAATTTCTTTTTCTGTTTGCAGAAACAATACTGGAAAAGCAAAGCAGTCCTAATCAAAACAATTTTTCTATTTGCTCAAAAGCAAGACCAAAGAAATGATATTGCGCAAACTTCTGTAGAAGAAATAATAAGCCACATCACACCAATTGGAATATGAGAGAGTAAGAAGAGGCAGAATAAGTGAACTCAATTAATCGAAAGACATTCTTTTTCAGATTCTTTTTCTTTTATCTTTAAGAGGTATTGATTATATGGCAAAGAGCTTATACCTCTAAGATATCCTTCAACTTGTCACCAACAACTCTCAAATCAGAAGAAGTGTCGTGATGCATAGCAGACATTTCAGGTGTCCTGCATATAATTTTTTAAAACTGTTATGAGAGCATCTGGTTGAATATAGAAAGGGAAACAAGACCGACATCAAGCTGGCACTTCAAATTCCAAAAACCGAGAAAGGATAGTGATCCATTAAAAATCTCACTTTATAAATCTCAAGGCAACTGCTATCTCATTGTTCAGTACTCTTTTTATTTTCAAAGATCCATTATCTGGAGTTGATTGACCTCAAATATAATATGTAAATAAGCATGCTTTCCTCAAGTACTTTAATTGATCAATTAGCATGCCTGTTCAAACTTTAGAAATATCATATTTCTACCGTATACATCGGTTGCATATTAGTTATTGGATGGAATCATTTTCATTTAACTCCAAAGGTAAGAATAAACAATAGGATATACAATTAAGTGGATAGGAGAGAGCTAAAGTGCATTTCCAAGCAACTCAAGTATATTTAAAATAAAAAAGGCAACTTAAGTATCGACAATTAAACTTGATATTAATTGTGAGTTGTTTATGGCCCCAAAGCAACTATGTAAAGCACCAAAAATGCAGTAAAAGCTCATAAATTCATGAACAATATTACAATACCATACTGAAGGTCGATCAACTGAAAAACAGACCAAAAACACAAGAACGTAGACAAATTCATTAACATGAGAAGCACTGCCTAGCAGTTGTTTAGGCATTTAACAGTGTGTTTTGCACAAAAAGATCGCTAACAATTCTTTAGTTAATAAGTACCTTAATACGAATGAATCCTTGAGTTTTGGAGGGACTTCATCACCGAAAATGCCAGCTTCTTCAGCCATTCTAAGTAGAACTCTGCGTAAAATTTCTCCTAAGTACATGCCAGAACAGATCTTCTCAAATATCTGTCAGGATAAATAGATATATCGCTCAGGTTTATCAAGTTAATTGCAAAATTAAGATTATCCTAGATGATCGAAACATATATATATGGATAAATAATTACCTGTTCACCGGGATTCAAACTATCGGTATCCATTGCATGATCATACTCTGTCAAGGGAAGATGGGATGATCTAAAGTTACCCCATTCCATATTGATCACCTAGAAAGTAATATAGAAGACCTTCAACAACTATTCCACGGTTCATCTCAAACAAGTGAAATAGAGACAAAAAAGATCAATAGTCATTGAAAAGTTCCCAAACCATTTCTCCAGATTTAGGCAGAGGACCGTGCCATTTGGGAATTGCCTGAGCCCGTTCCACATATGCTGCATTGGTCCCGGTGCCTAATATCACAGCAATGGGTACATCCTTATCGGAGTATCTACCACCAGCCAATGTTCCAACAGTATCATTCACCTTTCATCAACAAGTAACTCAAAATCAAACTTTTACCACTAAGCTAGGTACGTGTACATACAATTTATCTTTACAAACACCCTTCAAAAAGAGTAATATTACTGAGTGGCATCATAGAAACTTACAAGTGCTGTCACCCTCATATCAATTCCTTGTCTTTGCATTGCTTTTGTCAGTTCTGAAACAACATCTTTGCCAACCTGTCACCCAGTAACTATGAGAGCTTATTTTTTCAGTTCATTAAATCTGTAAGACAAAAATTTAACCTGAGAACAAAGTTACTATAAGAAGTTGTAGTTGTTTTAATATCATCTGCTGCGACTTGCTTGAATTTACTTCTCTTTACTTGCAAGCAATATGAGTACCATCAAAGAACAAATTTTAACTTCAATGTTTTCCATACAGGAAAACAATGCATCAAGGTTAAGAAGAGTTGATGTTATTCTAGCTCATCAAACCCATCAACCGAAATTAAGACAAAGTTTCCAAAACCAAACATCTAGAATAGGAAAAGCATATGTCTGATTTAATTTGAAACTACCTCAAAGTTGTCTTTCTGAAAAATCGAACTTTAGCGCCAGATCATTACACAATATACATGAAAGGAACCATAAATCAACAGGCTGCATCCAATCAAACTAACTAACACTATCCAACTTATATATCTATAAGAACTAGCAAAAGGTCCATCGCAACCTAGTTGAAAAGAACAGAAACAAGCTGCGAGTGGATGGTTAGAACTACATCCAAGCACAAGCACCTTCAAGTTAATGTGCACAGTTGCTTAAGAAAAACAACAAAGAAGATGCAGTTGCAAGGGAAATGGATACCGTCTCATCAATGGAGAAACCTTTTGTCCACCTGATAAGAGTTCCAGAATTGATTGAAGTCTGCATTATCGGGAACGAGAAGGTGAAGCCTAGTTCTCTTTGCCTACCAGGAGGTGGATGAAACTTTTCTTCTTCTTCACCAACAAATCTTGCAAGTTCTGCCGCAATATAGTCAAAAAGTGCCTGAAATCATATGAACTTCAAAAGTTCAAAAACCATGCAAAATTAATAACCAAAAACGGTGCAACATTTTGAGTGGACAAAAATACTTACTTCTGAAGTCCCAACCATCAAATTTGGAGGAATTGATGCCTCCGCGAATTCTTGATGGATAATGCCACCATCTTGTCCCCCCAATTGCACCCGCATTACCCGGAAATTTGTTCCACCAAGATCCAATGCATAAAAGACTCCTGCTTCATCGCTGAAAATAAAATTTATCAAAGAAACAAATATTAGCATATTTTCCTTTACAAGGATATAGTACAATCATTACATAGAATATAATTAAATCACTCCTCTCTGCATGCATTATTCACAGTTCATCTTAATAAAAGTAGCAATGTCTAAAAGAACAGTCAAACAAGAATACAGGAGAGGGAAGAAGCTGCAATGCATTGATCGTAACATCGTAAAGATATTCACTTTGATCCTATAATCAAAAGATAATACATTCCGACATGAAATTTGACACAGAAGTACAATCAAAACAAACATAATGTGAAGAGGATGTAGCAACCTATACGCTGCACCATAATCCGTTCTGATGCTTCAGATGAAACTCAATGAACCTTATTTTTCTGAAAATTTTCTAGATTACTCAGCTAGTTAAAGCACAGAAAACACATAAAACAAGACCAGTGGAGAGTCTTGTGAACGCCACAATACAAATACAATAATTGATATCTGCATAGCACTACTTTCACGCGTAAAAACATTCAAATTAAACCATAAAGGATTAACCTTTACAACATTTTCAGACAGTCATCATCTATAACTTTATCTAAAACACATCAGAGACAAACTAATCAAAAATTCTAATCATTTCTCCAATAAATCCTAACATAACAAAATAATCCGACATCCCCCCCCCCCCCCCGCCAAACAAATGATCCAAATTCTCCCTCTCCCAATTCATTTCACACTAGTAATATACAAGGAATCAATTAAAAAAATCACACCTTTTTTCCAATCACTTTTCAAAATCACCATTTATAGTACTCCCTGTTTCAATTTGTCGGGCCTAAATCTTGTGGGCTTAAATTAAAAATTTATTAAATGTAACAAAATATCTTTTATCTCGTGCTCTTAAAACATGACACATTTAAAGTTGAAATCAATGAGTTACTAAAAGATGAAAATGATCTAATTTTTTTCAAAACAGACTTTAAAAAAAAAAAAAAAGAAGTAAACAAAGGTCAAAAAAATTGTTACCCAGTAGGTAGATTATCGACATAGCTAATAAGCATTTTGAGCTTACTGCCTCCTTCAGAGACAAGTCCGGCGTGCATCTCCACCGTCATGGCATCCGCCACTTGCTTCAGCTTAGCATCTGGCGTCGCACATTTCTCCTCAAATTCCTTAAGAATCGCCCTTGCACGTGTCCATTTGCTCGATTTCTTCATACGGTGTCGTGCCACCAGCGCCGCCACAGCAACCACCGTCGCCGCCCCTACCACAACCGCACCCACCGTCGCCTTCTTCATCCTTGATGATTATTATTAAAATGAAAATGATGGAGAAGGGGAATTGGATAAAATTATTAAGGATAGATTAATAGTAATAATTAATTATGTGGGTTGGTAATTAGTTATAAATGAGATTTAGATCGATAATTAGCGAAAAGGGAGAACGAGAAAAAAGGGGGGATGGCATTTTATAAGGTGAGGGAATGAGGGAATGAGGGAATGAGGGAAATTCGGTAGTAGACTGATGTAGCTGCCATCGTTTCTTCAGTTCACACACATAGGGCCATTTGACTCTATAAACACATTCCTCTGGTTTGACTTTATTTTGATTTAACGCAAAAATTAAAATTTAAAAATATAAAAAGATTAAATATATCAAGTTGAATTAAATATTACATAAGTATTTAATATATTATTATTGAGTGAAGTTCGCAAAGGATAAATGTATTATTGAGTGAAGTTTGAAAAAGATAAATGTATGTTAGTACATATCACTACCTCAAAGACATGTCAAATGTATGGATGTATTAAAAATATCTTCTACTCACGTGGTTTTGAAAATATTGGAAAATTGAAATTAGAAAATTATTAAAGAAGAAAAAATATTTGTTCTCTTTAAAGCTGTTAAAAAATAGTAGACTAAATAGATTAAAATGAAAGGGATGTTATAATTGTATCCTCGATTAATATACTCTCATTGTAAAAATATAAAAGTTTGTTTTGTTAAAAAAATGAGATGAATCAATGATTGAACTAAATGAAAAATAAATGTTGTAATCTTTATATTTTTTTTAAATGAAAAGAGTAAGTAATTAGTATGTTCCTGAGGAAATGTGATCTTTTGACTGATCAATTATTTCTCCTTAAATATTATGGTAAGGATGGAATTTTAGTGGAAATGAAATCTCTTATTTTTTTTTTTCACAATGTGATAAGAAAAATGATTTTTTTTTAATTCTTACGTATAAAACAAAGATTCCTAATATGTAAAAATTGAGATAGTCCGTAAAACGAGAAACTAAAAAAATTATGAAAGGATAGAGAATCATTTTTCCCGAACTTTTGGGAGTATGACCAAAATTTAATCTATTCTTTTCTACCATATCATCAATAGGACTTTGACCACACAAATTTTACCCAACCAATTTACAGTTGACGTTTTCATAAGCAACATCAATTTTTGTGTGTCCCATACACCAAATTATATTAATTCAAATTTCAGTTATCACTGATAATGATTCAATATTATTAAAATTAAGAGTTTCTGATTTTATAACTCTAGATTGGTTGAGCTTGACTAATTGACAGATTATTTTGAACATAGCCCAAGTTAATCCATCTATAAGTTTGTATATCGAAACATAGGGAAATAAATTTATAGTCGTACTAAATAAAAGAAAAATATTTTTTAATTAAACAAACTATAAAAGAACAAACAATGACGCATCTATCTTTTGGCATAAACAAACTTTAGGCATGGCTAATATGTCTTAGTTTAACCAGTCGAACTATAATTAAGTGTACACGTTCGACTTCTGGCTATTATTATTATATGATCCAAGTATCAGATTAAGAAAGGCCGTAACTTGACAAAACAACTTTATGTAGCGCTCTTATAAAAGACAATTTGTTGGTACAAGGAATGAAATAAGTCCAACCACGATTTAATTGATCAAATGTCTCGACACTAACAGCCTATGTGTTGGATGAAGGTTTTATGCACGATTTTGAAAGACGTGAGTGAGGAATCCTCTTTTCAACTCCCAACTCTCCCACTCCAATCACTGCTTTTATTTTTGTTACTTCGAAAGCAGCTGCTTGACGTTCATCAAATAATCATATTGCAGAGAGAGAGAGAGAGAGGGGAAATTGAGAAAGATACAAACTGACGTCGGGTTGGTTACAAATACAAATGTGTACTGTGAAATCAACCTTCACATAAACCCAGTATACCTAACATTTCCATTGACCCACCCAACCTTAGCATCGGCTTCTACTTGTTAATTCCCCCCATTTTTTTTATTTTTTATTGTTTATAAAAAAAAAAAAAGAGATATCTACTGAACTGATGCATGAAGAACAATCTTCTTCAATAGCGTCCCTCGTATTTTCACATAAACTGAGCTGTACATGAGTCCACACGACTGAACTCTTCACCGGAATATCACGGCTCTCTCCCAATGTCGGACTTGCTAGCTGCCTGGAAAAGAAAAACAGAGCGAAATGACAGCTCAGCAAGCAACGTTATACTTACCGTGTTGAGCTGGCTTTTCATCCCTCAAGGACGCGACTCTACTTCTTTCAAGCTGTTGACGTAACACTAACCCTACAAGATAAAACATTTAAAAAGACAACAAAATACAGCACCTTTAAAGACGAAAGAACTGATATATAAATCAAAAGGTAAGAGCAAGTATCAAACCGCGGAACATGCCTGATAGAGGATTTCTGTACAGACTCCGATCCAACGCTATCCAGAGATGTTAACACTCCACGTGCAGCTTTTGGCTTCATAAAACACGGGAAAAGAAGACTGATCAAAGGTCAGAACCATGAAAATTGCAATAATAGTACGGCAATGTGCAGGAATGGAAGCACAAATGAACTATAAAATCAATGACGTCAGAGAGAAAAGAGGCCAAATGAACTTATTCAAAACCTCTAACTCCAGCAACGCATCTTCAAAATATCTGGAACCATTTTCACATACATTATTCAATAGTGACTTGGAATCCGCCCTGTATAAATCACCCCGAGAAGAACAGATAGAGTTGCAACCAGTACTATCCACAGCACGACCATCGTGGCTGAGTTGGAGCAATTCATGCACTGGATCGCCAAAGGCACCAGCTTCAACAAGGTTTGCGACACCACTAGGACGGTGGACGGATCCAACAGCGCTTTCCTCAAATTGTGCTCCTCGTGACTTAGTCGATTCAACATGGGCACCTTTGGCCAGAACAGCAAACTGCACCTTATCATTTGTCAAATTATTTGAAATTTCTTCACTTTTTCTATTCCCTCCAGAAACTGTCGCGGAACGCTGTTGTAACAACATGCCACTTTTCTGACCAACAATTAGTTCAGGTGAAGATGAATCCCTTCTTGGAGGACTAATTGATGGCCTTTTGTCCCGGTTCTGTTGATTCTCTTCTGCACCTTCAAGCTCTTTTTTCCTTTTCAAACCTCTTTCTCCGGAACTTGATCTGCATATAGTAGAGGAAGGTTTCTCTGCCAGCTGCCCGCTCATTGGCCTTGGTGTTTGGTTTCGTTTATAACCATCTGGTAGAACATAAGAGGGAATCTGCTTTCTACGAACATGGGACACAAACATTTCCATTCCTGGTTTCCAATACATATACATATTTACTTGGTGTCTAAACTCATCAACTGTCCCACGAATATCAAATTGCTGGCCTTCTTGAACTAACTCTCCCCGTCCCCTCTGCAAACCCATGAAGAAGGCACAATGTGCACATTGTTTGGACTGGTCCACATACTCATGGGGATAAGGATGGCACTGCAGTTTACCAAATGTGTCCCGCTCAATCTGCAAAGATACAACAAGAATCTTAAGTAAATGAGAAACACCTGCTTCACTTGCTACCTTCACTTTTTTCTTCTGTAGAGGCTCAAACAAAGGAACCAGAGCCTCCTCAGTGTCACTTAAAAAAAGTAATAGATGCTACCATCAAAGTAAGCTGTCTTAGCCGGGATTCGACCCAGCCTCTCCACACAAGCAAGTCATCAGCATCAGCTGCAACAATGTCAACTTGCAAATAGTTCTTGTAACTTTCAAAGAAAGGATACTTCTCAAATAATGCAGTCCACTGGGCTTTATTCAGCTCAATTTCCTGATATGGGAAAGCAAAAGGAGGTAAAGCCCGTACTAGCTAAATACCAACATAAATCACAGAGGGGAATAATTCATACCTGACATATGTTATTCCCGAATTCAAATTGTTCGGTCATAACTCGAAGAGTACTTGCAGACACATTGTAGCTAGAGTTCATGCAAGGATAGGCAGGTGTAATAATTGGCATTTGATGTGTACGGTCCCAAGGGTTTTTACGTGGATCCCAGACAGAAAATCCTAATTCTTTATCCTCTATTTGACAAAGCATCACAGGATTTGGCCAGCGCCATTGTGTATACACACGGAAAAAACGAGAAACCAGCATACTCGGAACAGCATTTGGATAGAGTTGGCAAACCCGAGCAACCAGAAGAGCCCAGTTCACTCCACCAAGAAATCCAGTCACCTAAAAAGAGAATCCAAAAACGAAAAAAAAAAACGATGAGTCATGGAAAAGGGCAAACATTAATTAAGCCGGAGAGGAAGGAAAATAAAAAAGAAAGTGAACCTACATTTGAATAAACACCACGCTGTTTAGCCCAAAACTTTAAACATCGAAGAGTGGTCCGGAAAAACTGCATTGCAGAAGACAAAATAAGATATTACTAATCAGACATAGAATATTGAAAATATTCATTCTCCCTCTGGTTTCCTTTTTCGGTTGGGGATCATCACCTCAATATTTGGAACATGTTTAAGGATTTTATCTGCCACCCTGCAGCCATTAAGGCTCCTTACAGTTGGCTCATCAACGTTGCATAACATGGATTCACTGGAAATGTCCAAATCCTGTCCACGAGATGTAAAGAACACATCAGGTATACTGCTACTAGTGGTCTACGCAGCTGATTGATGCCATAAATTGGATGTCAATTCAAGTTTGAGAAATTAGAGCATTCACGTATCCCATCCTGTCTGGACCCCCCATGAATTGGTAAGCTCCAAAATGGTCAGGTCACCATGGAATATAACAGATGAAGAAATTCAAGAATGTAAAAGTTCTTGGATCCAGAGAGAGTTAAGCTGAAATTCACAATGCTGCAGATGAAAAGGATTAAGCATCCAGCGTAGAAGCAAAAGTCTAGAAGAAAATCAGGGCTTCTTTTCAAAATAAATGTTGGTGCGGGGAGATAAATTTCTTCTGAAACAAAGTCGGATCTCTAGAAAAAGTCTCCCTTTTTTGGGGAGAAACCAAAAGGAAATGGACAGCTATCACAAAGAGACAACACTTACATGTGGTACAACCAAAAGAGAAATGCTTGCATAGAGAAGATCAATTGAGATCCCATCAAACTTAAACTTCATAACAGGGACATGTGCATCTGGAACTGGTTGTAGTTCAGTAACTTCTTCCCTCTCCGCTAAAATATTATGCAATACCAAAAAGAAGTCCTCCTGGCAAACAATGTCAGCATTAGATGCGACACCAACCGAGACTCAAAAAGAAGATGTGAAACTAACACGACCTCTCGATTCACGTAGGATGGTCCAACACATAAGGTATCTATGTCAGCTCCAGGACCATGCACCTACAAAAAAGAATCTTATAATTAGTTGAATATCGTCTTTAAGGGACAAAAAAACATGAGGTACAATTGAGTAAACTACTCTCTTGGGATGCAAATTGAGAATAGTAACAGAAAGAATAATTGTGTAATATGATCAGTTTGGTTGCAAATTCAGAAGTCTGTTGAACAAGCATAATGCATGAGATCCATCAATTTAAGACCCACCACACCATCAACGCGACACAAGCTTGTTTTTGGTACTCCTAGTTTGTGTGGCATATTAGCACCAATTTTGACCAAAAAAACTGTGATTATTAAACCATATAATGAATTTCACACTTTGTGAAATAGTAATACTAAACTCTACAGACCTTGCTAGCTGGTGAATATGGAATAACGTCACGACTACTTTTAGGTTTGCATTGATATTATTATCCGTCATGCATTGATAAGAAAAAAAGATAAGCTTATACTGCTCAAGGAAACACCAGAAAGAAATTGCTTACCCCAAGTCGATAAGAACCAAAGGTTAAAATGACAGCATTTGCATCCTCGACCATCTGATTGCTATACCCTCTCAGTCGAGTAAGATCTTTCACCCAGTCCTTCACAATCTAAAAAGGGAAAGAATAAAAAGTGTCGCAAAAGACTGGGTTGAGCGAGAATACAAACAAACTGTATGAAATGAAAAGGAAAAGGGAAGGTAGCAAATCTAAAGCTTAGACTACACCTTCCATTCTTTTTTCATGATATTGAGGGCCGAGGGGTAAACGGAATCCTATTTTAATTTCCTTTATTAACCAAAAAGAAAAACTGGAGAAAAAAAACGCTATCAATCCTTACCAGCAATTAAAGAATATCAATACATTCCCTTCATCTTTCTTAGAATTAACCTATGAATGCTATTGAGAGGGAGAAACGAAGCAATTCTCCCAGAATGGCCTAACACAAAACTTTTCGTTCATTGAGTTAGGTAAACAATTCCAGCACCCAGTCAAAAGAACAGGAAACTCGGGAGCTATTTGAAGTAACAGCAAATAAAACTGAAAATAATTGGTGATCAGAAATTTAACTTGTTTAGTAAGAAAACAGTGACATTTAATACATCAAATGTTACTTCAAACGCAGTAAATAATAAATTAGTGCTGAAACAGAGACTAATAAATTCAAACAGGGGAAAACAAGGAAGCATCAAATGAATGGTCAGCGACTAATAAATGCAAATGAAAGGGAGGGTATAATAATATCTACTCCACAAAATCCAGTAATATAAATTTTTTCCCAGAAAAGCACAGCATTGATCAGTTCTCTCTTCGCTGAAATCCAACTGACCGTCCGATAGTGACCAATCAAAAGTGCATGCAGTCACCATTAACATCTTACTCATGCCATGTACAGAATTATACATGCTTTTTCTCACTGCTCCTGCCTAGACAGTCAACAGGCATAATGTTCTAGAACACCCAAAAGTCAAGAATCACGAGTCCACAGCTCTTAATGTACAAAACAACTAAAGCGAAAAGTTGATCCCAGAAAATCTAAGTCGGCTATATGAATTCTCAGTACCCATGACAATTTCCAATTAAATACTAGAACACTTAAATTCAGCATTCATTGGAAGTCCACTATCTCTAAATCATATGTTACTTGACATCAAGGCCTCAAGTCTTAACACCGTCATACCTAATTCTTATTCTCTACCTTGCCACTTCTCATATTTCATCAATATGACTAAGTAGCCCAAAATACCAGCCTTTACAGTTATGCTATATCAGTCATAATGAAGGAAGGATATAAAGATATTAGGTGAATGCGTTTGTAACTGCCCATCCAGCTAGTGATATTGTCCCCTCTGGCCCTAGACCTAGGTGTGCCTAGCATCTCGTGTTTTGCCGATGTGGGACTTCTATCCTAAGCTAGGGTGTCACTAAGTCAATCAACTACGCATCGGTCATAAAAATTAATTTAATTTGGTAATCACAAAAACACAAATGAAAAAAATAAGGCACCGGAGTTACCTGCTTTAGCTGGCAAAGAACTTCTTCTCTCTTAGCAGCCTCCTCAGCACTTTCATATAATCCAGCACCAACCAAGAACTACAATTCACAAAGTAAGCACATCAAAGATATACAAATTAAATCACAAACAACAACAACAACAACCAAGTAAACCAAAAAAGAACCTTACAAAAAACAAACCTTTTCCAACTCTTTAGTACGCTGAATATCAGCCTCCATAGGCCCTGCTAAAGACAAAGGTTTCGTCACCCCATATTGCTTGGGCGGTGGCAAATTGGAAACCCCCATTTATTAAACAGTACAGAATCAAGAATCTTGTTCTGATAGAACAATATAAGGACCAAAAGTGATCAAATTAACCAAGAAAGGGATTGAAAATTCGAAATTCAAATTCTTAGAGAGGTAAAAATTGAATTTCGAGGGTGACCCAAAGGGTAAAAAGAGAAAAATATGAAGAAAAAAGGGGGTTTATAGCCCAAATAAGAAAAAAATAAAAAAAGAAAAAGAAAACCTAGATCTAGAAGAAGAAGAAGAAGGGGCGGGTTTGTTCTTGTAGTGGAAGAAAGATTTTTTTTTTTTTTTTTTTTTAATTTGATAAAGGAATAAAGGTGGGTTAAGCAACGTTTGATATTTTTTTCTAGGTTTTCTTAGACAGTTGGCAAATTGGACTTTGGTTAGTGCGTTTGAAATTACTATTAATCACCATAACTTTTTCTTTCTTCACACTCGATTTTTATATATGAAAATGACATTCAATTTGCACTTGAAATATTCCAACTTTCACGCGTATATATACACGATTTATATCATTACATTATAAGTGAAGCAGAGATGAGAAGATAAAAGTTATTTTTGATAGATTTACGATTCAAAATAAATATATTTTTGTATAAGACAAAAAATTGCACCTAAGACAAATATTTTTTGATACGAAAAGATGGACTATAATGCATGTGATGCAACTGTGCCTTATGTTGGATTTTTAGTTTAAATTAAATTATCAATAACAGATTTTTTAATGAAAAGATATCTTTTAAATTGAAGATTGCGTCTTTTAAATTAAAGGTTGTGTCATTTTTATGATTTTCAACAATTGTACTTAAATTCTAAACTATTTATATTCTAATGTAACTTCTTAGTAGTCTTCTCTATCACGGGAGAATAAATGTTTTCTACTCCAAAAGATCAAGTTTCATAATTTTTGTATTTCATTAAAATCTCTTTACTATTTGCTTAGTGCATAATTCAATCTCGTAAAATAGAGGAAGCAAATATCATTTTTTCGAAAAGTATTTTGTGCGTGTTTCAAGCCTCAAATATTGTATTAATTATTCAAATTATTAAGCCTCGATCTATGTGTTCTTCTTCATATATTTTTGTATGTGTTCATACAACATATTTTCCAACAACTTATGATGTACTATTGAAATAAAAACACTAATTCACCTAATCAAAATTACTAGGGAATCGTGCCGCGCTTCGCGCGGTCATGAAAAATGTATTAATAATTAATTTTATAGACAATTGTCTTTTTATTATAACGTACGTATGAAATTATAAAAAATTCAGCTTCATATACGACATATATTATTATCTAAATTTTCATTCGAATTGTATTTGATAAACCTTTTTAGAATATGTACACATAAAAAGATTAACCTCATTTCGTAAATGAGGTTATTGCAATTTCGAAAAGCGATATATGAGAAGCTTTTAAGAAAAAGAAGTAATATAAAATGTATAACGAAAGAACATAAAACACTTGATATACAAGAAAAGTTTTGTTAAGTATTTTGAATTTTTTTGAAGCTATGCACTAAGCCAATGCATCAGGTAATAACAGGTTGTGCAATCACCCTATTGTCTCTAGTATTCCCTGATTGCACCAAAAAACTAACAAAAAAATACCATCTCTGTTTAAGGTTGTGTATGTTTCTCCTTTTGCCTTCAAAATTGTGTTGTTTCAAACAGTCCACCAAATAGCCCGACCTTGACGTATGATATTACATGTTATAGAGATTTCTTACTAAGCCTCTGATTGTTCCAACCATACAAGAGCTAAATGATGGATTTGGGCATGATCAAACTCATGCCAAGATCTCTTTTTATATCCTTATGTCTACAAACATGGGGGCGAAACAACATTTCTCATGCAAAATTAAGTCGTTCATCTAGATTCATAACTTTTTCTTGCATCTAGAAGGTAAAGCAAATAAGCTATTTGCAAGGGAAGTTGCCGGAAATCTAAGATCCTAAATCTCGTTGTCTCTGTTTCGAGGAGTTGGCGAAATTTTTATAGCAAGAGACTTGTTGCGGAAATTCTTATATTAAAAAACACGAGGCAAACACCAATCCTCATGAAAAATAAGTTCATTCACCTAGATTCATAACTTGTGCTCTTATATCACGGTAAAGGAGATGATACAAGATCAATGGGCTCCACTCCTTTGGGATCGATGCTTCAAGGATCACATCTATGGATCCAAGATTTGGTTGTTTTAGGGGAACAAATACGTGTGTGGATTATAGCTTGGAGCGCGGAAGAAGCTACATTTGATGATGTTATCCACGGGAGCATTGAGCCACAACGTGTTTGGAAGATAGCGTGGGCTTCGAGAGAGCATGGACGCCCATGACATTATTTTGGGCTTTGGGTCACTTTTGGGTCCAATAGCTTTTAGGGTCACTTTTGGGTCTATTGTGTAATAAAAACCCATGGCCTATAAATAACTAGTTTGCCTTTATTTTAAGGGGAGATTTTAGATGACATATTGTAGCCTCTTTTGAGAGCCTCTTTCAAGGTGGAATCCTTGTGTTGATGATTCGCTTAGAAACGGAGATTGCTTGGGTATTCCGGTTCCCTTGAGGTCACGTAAGAGATACGTAGGTTGTGTGTGATATTAAAGGTCTAAAAGTGGAATAAGCTTTTGGATTGTTAATATTACATCTTCATTTGTCTATCTATCTATCTTTACTTTCTTGTAATCGTTTGTCTATATCTAGTGTAATCCATTTGTGTTCTTGCCTTGTAACTGTATGTTGTTGTTATTGCATCTTGTTCATCCAAGTGTTGTTGTTGTTTTTAGTGTGTTTTACTCTTGATATCATTTCCTTTCTTGTTCTTCTTGTGAATCCGAGAGAGGTCATCAAAGGGGGTCCTCGATTCTTCAAATCGTTGACTATTTTGGTGTATGTTTTCGTGTCTTCCTTGTCGATCTTGTATCATTTGGTATCAAAGCCGAGCTTGATTTTGTTCCTACGAAGTCAATCTTGGGTTTGTTATCTTGAAAATTACAGGAAAAAAAAAAGTGTCAAAATCGAAAATTTCAAAAAAAAAGTACTATTCCCGTTTTTAACCCTAGGTCAAAATTTGATTCTTTGATTTTGTTGTTTTCTTGTATTTTCAGTGTTAGATTCTTGTTCTCTAACGCTATAGGAGTCTAGGGTTCGAATTTGAGCTAAATCGGAGTTGATTTGAGTGTTCTACCCTTGATGTGGGCTTAAACTTGAAGAAAGAGAGGTGGGTTCAAGATTTGAAATTTTTGGTTGAGAAACTGAAAAAAAATGATGTTTGGAATGTGTTTAGAAGGTTGAAAATAGGCTTGATTCAAAATTTCATCGCATTCCGATCATCGGTTTAAGAGTTAGAGATTTTTGAAGTTCTTGGTGTTCTTGAGAAGATTCAAACCTTCATCTTGAATTCTTTTCAAAAGGTGGTGTTTGATCCTCAAAATTGAAGAAAAAGTTGTGTTGAGTGCCTAATTTATAAGTACCAAGGCTTTGGGAGATGAGATCCAACCTATCTCAAAAGAGATGATAATGAAAGCTCTCATGGATTGGCGACAAGAATTGAATAGTTGGAAGAATGATGGGTCACGTTTGGAAGGAAACATGGAAAAGGTGACATGCCTTACTACCCAAACCCCACCAAATGTACCCCAACCACCACAATTCCACCAATAAATACCTCATTACCAAAAACCACATCCGATTTCACTTCAAGAACATGTTCCTACTACAAACCAAGTTCCCGACGACATTGTTCATCCAACCCAAATCCAAATTGAGAAGACCAATTCTAACATGGAACCTTTGTTACTCGCTAACCAAGATGCTAGCATTTTACCTTGCATCACTCCTTCATTTGTGCAGGTTCATGAACAAATAATGTCAAAGGAGGATGCAAGAAGAATGCCATATGAAAATGAGCTTGAAAGCCTAACGGAGTTCTTACCAAAGAATTCCAAACTTGAAAGGTTCAACGACAAGTTGATAAAGGAGTTGGATTCGAGGACGAATCCTCTTCAAGAAAGGGAGGATGATACAAGATCAATGGGCTCCACTCCTTTGGGATCGATGCTTCAAGGATCACATCTATGGATCCAAGATTTGGTTGTTTTAGGGGAACAAATACGTGTGTGGATTATAGCTTGGAGCGCGGGAGAAGCTACATTTGATGATGTCATCCACGGGAGCATTGATCCACGACGTGTTTGGAAGATAGCATGGGCTTCGAGAGAGCATGGACGCCCATGACATTATTTTGGGCTTTGGGTCACTTTTGGGCCCAATAGCTTTTAGGGTCACTTTTGAGTTCATTGTGTAATAAAGACCCATGACCTATAAATAACTAGTTTGCCTTCATTTTAAGGGGAGATTTTAGATGACATATTTGTAGCCTCTTTTGAGAGCCTCTTTTAAGGTGGAATCCTTGGGCAAGGTGGAATCCTTGTGTTGATGATTTGCTTAGAAACTGAGATTGCTTGGGTATTCCGGTTCCCTTGAGGTCACGTAAGAGATAGGTTTAGGTTGTGTGTGATATTAAAGGTCTAAAAGTGGAATAAGCTTTTGGATTGTTAATATTACATCTTCATTTGTCTATCTATCTATCTTTACTTTCTTGTAATCGTTTGTCTATATCTAGTGTAATTCATTTGTGTTCTTGTCTTGTAACCGTGTGTTGTTGTTATTGCATCTTGTTCATCAAGTGTTGTTGTTTTTAGTGTGTTTTACTCTTGATATCATTTCCTTTCTTGTTCTTCTTGTGAATCCGAGAAAGGTCATTAAAGGGGGTCCTCGATTCTTCAAATCGTTGACTATTTTGGTGTATGTTTTCGTGTCTTCCTTGTCGATTTTGTATCAGGAGATAAGCAATTTGTAAGGGAAGTTACCGGGGCGGCATCCAAGATTGTAAATCTTGTTAGCAATTTGTAAGGGAAGTTACCGGGGCATCCAAGATTGTAAATCTTGTTATCTCTCTGTTTCAAAATGTGCTCTTCCTACCTCAACTGTTTTTCCCTACACAGGAAATTACAAGCAAAAAACAAACAAGCACAATCTAACCTTACAGGAAAATAAATAAATAAATAAATAAATAAACACAACAAATAATAAGAATACCTTCTTTTTTTTTTCCTTTGGCTGTGTGTGTTGAGAGGGTTTAATAATAAGAATACCTTCGCTCTCTCCTCTTCATTTGTATCCATGATATAAGCATTAGCAGTGTCATGCTTAACACGAGTCTTGCAGCACTAAACCAACATATCATGAACTAAAGACTTAGACAAACAAAACTCAAAAGGTATATAAATGCTGAAACATCACATGATCCTAAATGACCATAACAACATATGTAAGCTTGATAAATGTTACACTTGTAGGGTCTCTTTAACATCACATTTAAATGTCAATCAAAGAAGAAATTATGTCAGATAAATTGTTTCATCGTCGTTAACTTCTCACAAAAAATCAAGAACCTTCGACAAATGATAATGATAGAGCTCCATTCGGATGGCACATAAGCGAAAAATACCGGCAACTTTGGGTGAAGTGCCTCCAGTGGATCTTTGGACTTCTTATCTGAACCTTGCTATGATCATTAAACATCAAAAAGGTTTAGGTGATCATCCTACTAATATAATCTATGTTGGTTGGACTCGTCAAAAATATCAAAAGGTGTGTGTCGGATTTGTTAAAAGTCCATAAGCAAAGATACATACATTGTAACCACGTAAAACTGAAATAACCATCGATCAAGCATCAGCATAGACAACACCTATTAAAAGACGATGTTGTGCACCATCAAGAATTCAATTTTTGAACCCAAATCTTAACATGTCAGGACACTAAATCTCTGACTTGAGATCAATGGGGAGAAAAAGTTTATGTTATCTTTCCCATTTTCAGTTTGTATGATCTTTGAGCCTTTTGTTATCATAAGGCCTCAAAGAGCAAAAATACCTTTTCAATACAAGACAAAATGAAAAATTATAACGTTTTAATTAATATGGAATGTGAAATGTGTAACAATCAGTCCTTATTGGACTGTTTCTCTAATAAATATGTGTATTATCTTAGTTTTTTCACCAAAAAAATGAGTAAAAAATCCAAAAAAAGATAAATTGATTTCTTACACATGCCACATCAGCAGGTTACTTAGTCTCTTTTATATATAGATTTTCCTTAACCGTTATGGTCTCCATTTTTTCGCTAATTACCATTCACTTAAGGCGAGATCATCTTTCCCTACCCCTACATTGCAAGTGAATGTTATTTTGCTGTTCAAGAGGGACAAGTATACAATAAAAGATCTGATCATGGCGATAAATTAAGTTAGTTTTAAGGAAGGATGTGAATATTAGTTCAATGAAGGACGTGAAGAAGAATAGATTTTGTTATGATTCGTTGTAAAAAGTTCCACATTCATACTACAAAGTATTCATGTGGGATATTTATGATCTTGGACTCTCCCACCTTAATAGCTTTGGGGTGTGGTTCTTCTAACGTTGTAACAAAGAAAGAAAGTTTCACTCTTGAAAAATAGTCCAACACATAATGGCTTCCCTGTATAATTACACTTCTCAAAGAAACAATAATGGTTCTCTGCATAATTACTTTTCTCAAAGAAGAATCCAGGAAAAGTCTTTAGGGGCTCTAAAAGTTCATGAATCATCAAACTTTTGGTATTGTTGGCCCTTCTCTTTTTTTTTTTTTCCAATTCATTTGTCCATCTGTGCACCATTATGTACTCCGAATGTTCCACGATAATTTCCAAAAAGGTGGTAACTTCAAAACCCAAAAAAAAAAAGAAAAAAACAAATAGGACAAAAACTAATGTCATTGCAAACAAACCCATAATCGACAAGTACACAACCAGCTTCCAATACATTATCAAAACAATCCACCATGAAATTTATTCAAAACATAGAATTAGCTAGATGCAACTACACATAAGGAACCATGGAAACTTATTCAAAAGTACATTTATTGAAGCTAAAAGCTCAAAGACTGCATTCTGATGAATCTTCAATTATGTTCAAAGTATCTGTGTTTGTGAGAAAATACTTCCTCAACTTCACTAGCTTCGGATGCATAAAGTTTTGCAATTTAACTTTCTTTAGCTCATGCCTCCAACATTTCCAAGGTAGAGACGCACATCTCTGTATGTAAACCACAGAACTAGGAAAACCATGACAGGAACAAAGGTAGTAATTGTTACCGTCATCATCAGTTGGCTACCAATTAAGCTTTTCACATTCAAATATTTGATAAAGCAAATATGTTCCAGTATCGCCATAGAATTGAGTCATGAGCATATCATTTATATTTCAGGGACAAAATTCTTGTTGGCTTGTACGATAACGCAGAAGTCATAGAAGAGATGTCACAAATGTATTAAAACTGGATACGTTATTCAAAAGATTTAATGATTGTAGATAGTTTTGAAGGAAAAAAACAAGCATAAGCATAAGCAGACCTCCTTAACAACATTTTACAATAGTAGCTTAAGTTAACCTCTCTGTAAGAACATTAATCTACCTGTTACAGCAACAGGTATTGAAATGGACAATTTGATTCAACGCTTGCATCCTTCTGGAACTTCAATTATCTCTAAGATATCGACATTTGTGGAAAAATAGTTTCTCAACATCTGCAGCTCCGTGCACGTGAAATTTCGTAATTTGACTCTGTCTACCTTATGCCTCCAACATTTCCGAGGTAGAGATGCACAACAAGGTGTCACATCCTCATCTGCTAAGAATCAAATATGAACAACAGGAACAAAGGTATAAGTGTCTTCATGAACAATCAATCATGAAACCAATATAGAGAGGGTTAAAGCTCTTTGTTATCAGCTTATGAATGTGGAAATTCCACCTCATCTGATACCCCGTGCGGTGACAGGGAAGCTTCATGAATTAGGTAGATCACAACAATGTTCAGTTTGAGCAGATAAAATGCGCCTAATGCATGGTATCAGAAGGTTGAATCTTTGTCCTTGCTTTCATTGTATTATTATAAAGAAATGGATCTTGGGCCGAACTCAGCTCCAAAAGCTAGCTCATGAGGGGAGAATTTTTCAAGTCCATGTAAGGAGACCAATCACCATCCCTCTTCCGATGTGGGACTCTTAACACTCCCCCGCACGCCCAGACCTCGTTAACTGGAGCCCGAACAACATAATTTGGATTATAGTTGGAGTATGAAATGAATTTAATTCATGACATTCAAAATATACAAGTGTTGGTCTACAGAAGAATCTGCATTTTGTCTGTCCAACTTTGATATATGCAAATTTTCTTGTAAATGATGTATACAAAGTTTTACTTAGAAAAATGAGGTATCCATGGTTCAACAACAACATACCCGGTGTAGTCTCACAAAGTGGGGTGTTAGGAGGGTAGAATGTATGCAGACCTTACCTACCTTATAGGTAGAGAGGCTCTTTTACCCTCGGCTCAAGGACGACACCAGATCCCTACGTATACAATACCAAGGTGTGCTCCAAAAGTTCATGAACCATGAAAATTCTGTTATCCTGACTCTTCCTAACAAATTGCTACTCTATCAGTTCACTGGTCCAGCTATGCACTAGGACAATCATAAACTGAGAAATTTAAGGATAATTTGCTCAATTTTTGAAACTTCAAAACAAAAAAAAGAACAAAACAATGTCATTGAAAACAAATGTCCCACAAGAGAAGACAGCTCCTATTGCATCACCAAAACAAATCATCAACAAATTTATTCAAAACATAAACTTAGCGAGATGCAACAACACTTAAGGAACTATGAAATCATATTCAAAAGTACATTTATTGAAGTGAAGTGGAAAGGTTGCATTCAGGTGGATCTTCAGTTATGATTTGATAAGTATCGGCACAAAAGTAGTTAAATTTCTGCAAGTGATGCATACCATGTTGAGGAATTAATTTGAAATTTTAAGTTTTAGTGCTTTCACATATTGTACATTAATCGCTTTAAATAGATCATTAGAATCATAAAGTCGTTCCTTTCCTCCACAAATCCTAGTACTACAAGTTTTCTCATCTTCATCATCAGCTGCATCTCTGTATGTAAATTACAAAATCAGGAAACCAGGACAAGAACAAAGCTAATAAATGTGTTCATCAGTATCAATCATAAAACCAATATAAAAACAGTTAAACATCTTTGGTATCAGTTTATAAATAATATGAATATTCTTTGGCCCTACCCCCGAATCCTAGGCCTAAAGAAGAAAAGGAGAAAAACAATCACTGTGAGGGGAAGGGAAACTTAATCCAATTAATTAGATCAAAAGAATGTTCAGTTTGAGCAGATAATCAGCATATAGAATCTTTGTCCCTTCTTTCCATGCATTATATATGAATTAAATCCTTTGTGCTAACATAAGTTTCTTGAGTTGACAGATCACATAGAATTTTGTCTAATAAATATAGATAAAATTTGTTAATAGCTTGCAAGAATCTTGTAACCTCACTAATCCTTAGGGAAGGCTCAAAATGCTTAGTCTGTAGATATTTCACATAAGCAGTTGGTTGACTAACTGTTAGGGTTGGAGATAAGGGTCAAAAACACATCTGAAGTATCATTTTTCAAGCAAATTTCCTATCTGAACTATTAGGTGTTTGTGTTTCCTACCTAAACTATCACCAGCTGGACTAGTATCTGTGTGTTTTACAATTATCTTCAGGTGATACTTCGAGTGCATCTTTGACCAGTGTATGAAGGTTTTGATTAATCTTCTCATAATTGGATTGTTAGGTAAAACAAAAGATTTTGAACATAATCATGAAGGCTTTGTCACTAAAACAATAATCACAAGGACACTAATTGCAATAAAACTTTAGAGATAAAGAATAAGGGTGCAAGAAACCTTAACCAGTGCCTTTGGAAAACAATCATATTACCTTGATCTTCCCTGTAAGCTTCGCCCCTGGTCAAACAGATAGGGTGTCCAGTTGAGGAGAAATCCAAAGCAAACTATCAACAGCGTCCTCAACTGAATAATTTGCCCGATCCACATACGCTTAGTACCGTAAAGTGGAGGAAGCAAGTTCTCTCATGTCTTTTTGGTATAACTATCACCTGCACAAACAAAAATTAGGACAATGAGAAATACAGAACTGCTTCTTCAGGAAGGGCAAGTAGACAATTTTGCTGCACGTACCTCATCATGGTCGCAGCCCTTGAATTATTAGAGTCACCAACAGACTCTCTGAACTTAGAGTAACAATAAGTGTCAAGGGCTTCTGGATCGGGGATCAATTTCATCTTAACTTCCAGCAATCACGAAGCTTTCAGTTTGAATATACATGAGGGATCAAAATAGCCCAAGAGTCCCTTTCTTCCATGGCGAATATCATAGGAGAATCTTAATAAGCTAGGAGCTTCATCCAGATCTACCACAAGCAAATGATAACACACGACTACTGTGTCTTGGTAGCAAGTTCTGGACTTTGGATGAAATTTAAATTTCTTGAAATAGTGATATTGTGTCTCTTCATCGCGTACTTGTTTTAGGAAATGTTATGGTTAAATGTTTAGAGTTGCTCCAGTTTCTTCTTTTGATGTTTACTCATTGGAGAATAGCAACTTGATGACATCAACCTATGTGCATTGAAGATCTTAAACATCAACATATTACTTGGAAGCAAATGATGCAAAGCATTAGTACACTGCACAATGAATTCATGCTTTAACCAAGCCAATCTTTATACCATATTTCCGTACAGTTTACAAAGAAATTACATGCACAAATTGTTGTTTTGAAATACTGCAGTAAAAACTGAAAGGAAAATGGCTAGTCATCTTCATGGATGAAGTCCAGAGAAGGCAATTCCATATGTGGCAACTCCATATGTGGAAACTCTGGAACTTTTAGCTTCGAGAGAGACATAGCCTCAACTTGATGTTTAAGCTGCTTTGCAGAGTCGTTTAGATCACCTTCTCGGCCATTTAATTTAACAGGTGTAGGGCCCTTAATCCAGCTAGTAAACATACTACCAATGGATCTAAAGGGATGATTTAATCCATCTTTCATTTTTAAAATGAGAGAGACCTCGGATAGTTGCCATGTCAAGGTGAAGACAAGCATGGCTGATAAAAGGCATTGAGTGATAAAATTCTGCTTCTGAATCTTCCTTAGTTCTTTTATAACCTTTTCTTCTTTTTCTCCGTCTTCTTCAGCTTCAACCGGAGCTTCTTCTAAGTTTGTTGATTGATTCATTTGATCAACTGGGGTTTCTTCTTTCAATGAATCCAGCTGTAAATAATCAGTCTTTAATCCAAAAAGTAGCTCATGAAAAATGGAAGCAGTACACGACTAGCAGGAATTTGGGTAGTGAAACTACTTTGACGATGATGATGACAGTAAAAAGAAGATTGACCTTTCTGGTATAGCATTTAAGGAGTAGCTCTCTTGTCATTGCACCGAAAGCATAAGTGAATGTCTCTACTTGGTGACTACAATTACTTCCTTTTACTTGCCGTGTTTCACTGGTTCATACAACTTATAACTGAAATTTAAAAAAGAAAAGGGAACTGGAGTCATCTTGTACCAATTGCTGGTACAGTATTTGGTCTGGTGGAAAGTAGTACAAGTATATATCTGATGATAGCAGACAATAACAGACCTGCGCAATATGGGAATCTAAACTTGTTTAACGGGGTGTTAGTTGCTTCTAGTATTAATTGTTATGATCAGTGTGACGGAGCCAGAGTTTTTAATAAGGGGGTTCAAAATCGAAAGAGGTAAAATACACGAACTAGCCGAAGGTGGTTCCACATCAATTATATAGATATAAAAACTAATTTTAACCATGTATAAATAGTATAATTTTCACCAAAAAGTTCGGATGAATCCTCAGGCCATAATCTGGTTCCACCCCTGACTCACATGATCCTTGACACACAAAAATAAATAGTTCAAAATGACTGTAATCTGATATATGGATTTTACATTTTAATTTTAGCACATATATATTTTTTCAAAAAAGGGCCGACGGTGCATTAAAGCTCCCGCAGTGCACAAGGTCAAGGAATGGCCAAACCACAAGGGTCTATGCACGCAGACCTTATCTTTCTGCACAGAAAGCCACTTTACCAGTTACTTCAAGAATCCCCTTCTAAGCATATATATATATATATATATATGCACACACAAGTGGAAATTAAAGACAGAATATGCGATAAAAAAATATACTTGAGTTAAAATTTGGGAGAGGAGTTGTTGGCGGTGGTGGGCTTCATCACCATGATCATCGTCATCGGCATCAACGGCAATAAAGCTTTCATCAAGAAGATGACATGTTTTTGATTGGAGTTGTTCTTCTTTCATTAATTGATCGATGGTTTTCTTTATCACCTCCACTTTCTTCACCCTTTCCATTTCCAGTTGCTTCTTTCGACTTTCCAACCACCCTAAAAGAGACGTGCATATAATAATAGTGTCTCTGTCTCTAGCTGTGGGTCGTCATACTAATAATACAATTCATTCATTACCATACAGGAGTGGACCTATGCACAACAGCAACAACAACCGGTGTATTCCACAAAAAAGTGGATCTATGCACAACCATTAAATTCGACGTAGAGTAAGTATAATTATCTAAAATAATATATAATTATTAATATAAGAGTAAAAAAAGAATATCTAGAAATCAAGAAGATGAATAGATGTTTTAAGATAGGCAGATGTTTTGATTTTATCACGAAATATTAAAACTTTAAATATTAATATGTACTTAAATGAAATTAAGATTTTCACAAACTTTAAAAATTTTGGGTCCATCACGACTACAAGACAAATGGCTATTGAGAGGAGAGAGTCAACATCTATCTCAATCCACTCAGCTTCTGCCGCTAACATTAACCATTCATCCCTTCAACATTAACCATTCATCCCTTCACACGTACCAATATTGTCCTACTTACCAGGGTTTTACTCTTGTAAATTATAATCAAATTTTCCCTTGTAATTTCTCTATAAACCAAAATTCATCCTCCAATTTCAGATGAACTTAACTGTGTTTTTTTGTCATTTCAATCATCAATTCGCCCTACTTTTTTCTTTCCCTTGTATTATGCAATTTACAATCTTTTAATTATAAATTTATTAAAAATATAAAGGTTGATATTATTTTATTAATTTTTAATAAAATCAAGGCATGCTGTGTTTTCCTCTGTCGTGCTTTTAAATTCGAAGGGGATAAAGCCTATTATTTGTAAGTTTCAAATGGGGGTACAACTCAAGGTCATCATTCCTTTTGTTTTTCATAATCAAAAAAATGTTTTGAAGTTTGCATAAAGATAAAAAAATAAGAAATTGTATAAAAAATTATGTATAAAAGAATATGAGAACATCTTACGTATAGAAATTCAAAAAAGAATTAGTATGATCAGATTATAATGTTTATGAAATTCCCAAAATTGCTAATAGAAAGTCGATGGCGCGAAATCGATGAATTACAAATGACGTTGCAAAAAGAAATTACAAAAGAGAATGATGACCTAGGGTTTTACCCTGTCATGAGACACTTGCTAAGGCTCCAGAAGTATACAGATGATTCAGTACAACTATTCATCTCGATTTCCAATTACCTGATTTTCTTCACTTCCTTTCCAACCATATTAGAAAGTGTTGGTTTAGAGAGGAATATGTAGTCTACCTTGCATTTTGTATGTCCAACTTTGATATTTGCAAGTTTTCTTGTCAATGATGTATACAAAGTTGTACTAAGGAAAAAACACGCATCATGATTTGACACCAAATTAAATACCAACAATAACAACATATTCGGTGCAGTCTCACAAAGCGTGGTTTGAAGAGATGGAATATATGCCTTTCATTACATTAGAAGTGGATAGGCTGTTTCTGATAGACATCGGCTCAAGGATAACACCAAATCCCAATTTATACAAACCACTCCAAAAGTTCATGAATCATGAAAATATTGTTATACATAGCTCTGTCTAACAAATTGCTACTCTATCAGTTGGTCCAGCTGTGCACCAGGACAATCACACACATTAGAAAGTTCTATGAGAATTTGCTCAATGTTTGAAACTTCAAAACCAAAAAAAAAGAACAAAACAATGTCATTGCAAACAAATGTCCGACAAGAGATCACAGATCCTAGTACATCACCAAAACAACTCATCCACAAATTTATTCAAAACATAAACTTAGCTAGGAGCAACAACACATAACAATTAAGGAACCATGGAAACTTATTCAATTGTACTTTAATTGAAGTGAAGTGCAAAGGCTGCATTCTGATGGATCTTTAATTATACTCAAAGTAACTGAATTTTCTAAAAAATAGTATGTCAACTTCTCTAGCTCCGTACGTGTAAAGTTTTGCAATTTAACTCTCTTTAACTCATGCCTCCAACATTTCCAAGGAAGAGATGCACAACAAGGTTTCTCATCTTCATCGTCAGCTGCATCTCTGTATGTAAACTACAAAACCAGGAAAACCACAGCAGAAACAAAGGTAATAAATGTGTTCATATGCAACCAATCATAAAACCAATATAGATACGGTTAAAACTATATGGTATTAGCTTATAAGTAGTGTGAATATTCTTTGGCCTGAATCCACAAGAAGAAAACGAGAAGCTTCATCCAATTAAATGTTGGGTTCAAATAATATGTATGAAAAGTGTGAATGAAAAATGAAGGGAACCAAGTGGAGGGAAAAATTGAGAAAACACTATTATGGAAAGTGTACTCTAAAATGAAAAGTCTACTAATTCTCCCACATTAGTGGGAGAATGTGACTTTCAAGTGTTTATATTAAGAAACACTTATTTCACTTGTAAGCTAGGCAAGAAATAAGAGGTGCCTCCCATCATTGTCATTGCTTGTTCGATTCAGCATCAACCTTCGGCAAAGGATTGATCGATGAGATTTATCTTTTGGACAAAATTTATTTGACAGAAATTTAAACCGAAAAAACAAAGGGAAAAACACAATAGAAACAGAAATTTTTCTGTGTTTTTTGATCCTCCATTAATATGTATGCATGTAGTGGCAGAAACACTGTTTTAAAATGTAGTACAAAAGCGAAATGATGCTTCGGAAGGGATGCAACCCTTCAACGAAATGACACACTGATTCATGAAATGGTATACCCGTTTGGATAGTTGTGACTGTTCGAAAAAGACACACTCTTTGTACGAACAAACATGATTTTTCCAGAAAGGTTACACCTTTTAAGTGAACCATTGCCACCTTTCAGAAGAAGCACTTGATGGCTATAAAAACCTGCTTTCATCCACAGATTTAGATACTAATTTTTTTTTATATACAAACATTTCTTTTCTTCAAAAATATTTTGTGTGATCATCAAATCGTTGAGTGAGTTCGAAGAGATTCCAATTGTTTGAGGTACCGCTATAATTGGTTTGTTTGATCATTTTATCCTGGGAGGAAAAATTCGGCAACCTCGGGTACTTGAGGGGAATTATTTCCTTAAGGACACTCCATGAATTCGGAGGACTTGGCCATTTCTATTTCATCTTATTTTCTGAAAAACATACTTGTTAGAAAGATCACTTTGATCTTGTGTTGAGGGTGTTGTTGTACTTCATAGTGTTCTTATTTTATATTTGAAACTAGTGTTGAAGTTATTATGTCAAATTACAGATTCTGTCTACCCAAAAACATTGAAACAATAACATTAAGTAGATCAAATGAATGTTCAGTTTAAGCGGTCAATATGTCATGTAACAGCATGTAGAATCAATCTTTGTCCCAGTTTTCCATGTATTATGAATTAAATCCTTGTGCTAATATAGATTTCTTGAATCTTGTGACCTCACTAATCCTTAAAAAAGGCTCAAAATGGCTAGTCTATAGGTATTTCACATAAGCAGTTGGTTAACTAACTGTTAGGTTTTGCACATAATGGTCAAAAATACACCTTTTTACGAGTTTATAAAGGTGTTCACGAGTTTCAGTGTGTTTTTGATCATTACCTTCAGGTGATACTCAAAGTGTACTTTTGACCATTATCTCTAGGTTGTTGTTAATCTTTTCTTGTTTGTAAGTGGAATAGTTTTAAGTATCTTGGGTATATGATTCAAGAGAATGGAGAGATTGTTGAGGATTTTACGCACCGTATAGGGGCGGATGGATGAAATGGAGGCTCGCTTTAGGAATTCTTTGTGCTAAAGAGGTGCCTCCCAAGCTTAAAGACAAATTCTATAGAGTGGCGGTCCGTCCGACCATGATGTATGGAGCAGAGTGTTGTCCGACAAGAACTCTCACAATCAAAAGTTGAAGGTGGCGGAAATGAGAAAGTTGCAGTGGATGTGTGGACTTACTAGGGGTGATAAGTTAGGAATGAGACTATTCGGGCGGAGGTGGGAGTGGCATTGATGGAGGACAAGATGCCATGGAGGACAAGATGCCAGAAGTGAGGTTGAAATGGTTTGGGCATGTGATAAGGAGGGGCATGATTGCTCCTGTCCGGAGGTGTGAGAGATTAGCTTTGGATGAGTTCAGGCGGCGCAGAGGTAGGCCGAAGAAGTACTGGAGGGAGGTGATTAGACTTGACATGAAGCAGTTATAGCTTACTGAGGACATGACCTATATAGGAAGTATGGAGAACGCAAATTATAGTAGAAGATTAGTGTATGTGAGTGAGTAGTAGCCGGTAGGTAGTTGTGCTTTGGGATAACCTTTCTAGTAGTCGTAGAACTTTGCACATAGGGGGAGTCTCTAGTTAGAAGGGCTGAGAGAGGGGGGGGGGGGAACGGGGGGGGGGGGCTTGCGGTTTGTTAGTTATAGTACTACTTTTTGGGTGCTGTACATTCTATTATTTCATCTTGTCTCAAGTTTTATTACGACTTTTTTTACTATCTTTTTGTCTTAAGCCGGGGGTCTATCGAAAACAGCCTCTCTGCTTCTTCTGATGTGGTGGTATGGACTGCGTACATTTTACACTCTCCAGACGCCACTAGGTGGGAATACACTGGATATGTTGTTGTTGTTGTTTGGTTAATCTTTTCACAATTCGACCATTAGGTAACATGAATGCTTAGAGATAAAGAATTAAAGGGTGCAAGAAACCTTGGCCAGTGCCTTTGAAAGATGAACATATTACCTTGATCAAGCTCTGTAAGCTTTGACCCTTATCAACAGATAGGGTGTCCAGTTGAGGAAAAATCCAAAGCAAACTATCAACAACGTCCACAACAGAGTAATTTGTCCGATCCATGATTTTTATCTGCATACGCTTAGTACCATAAAGTGGAGGAAGCAAGTTTTCTCTCATGTCTTTTGGTATAACTATCACCTACACAAACAAAAAAGTAACAATAATGAGAATTCCAGAACTGCTTCTTCAGGCAAGGCAAGTAGACTATTTTGCTGCACGTACCTGGTCATAGTCGCACCTTAGTGTAATGGCCGTTGAATTATTAAAGTTACCAAGAGACTCTGTGAGCTTAGAGTACCAACGAGTGTCAAGGGCTTCTGGATCCGGGATCAATTTGATCTCAACTTCCAGCAATCGCGAAGCTTTCAGTTTGAATATGGGCGAGGGATCAAAATAGCCCACGAGTCCCTTCTTTCCATGATGAATATCATAGGAGAATCTTAACAAGTTAGGAGCGTCATCCAGATCAACCGCAATCAAATGATAACACGCGACTACTTTCAGAACCTTAACACGACTACTTGAAATTTTCACAATCTTCAAGGACAAACAATGTTCTAAGTAAAGGACTTCAAGGTTAGGTAGATTTGGAAGGAGGTTCTTTAACCATTTGTCATTGACAGCCACAGCAGTGAGCTTCAAACGCGTTAAAGATTTGCAAGCAGTTATCTCAATTAAATGTAGGTCTAGACCAAACGAGCTGATGTAAAGGTTTTCTACATTAGGTGCTACAATATCAACCTTCTTGAATTTCGGAGGGCAAGTTTGCAACTTTACTGTCCTTAGTTTAGGTGGAGTTCCAGCAACTTGTAAGCTAATCAGTCCACTAAATCTCTTGAGAGACAAAACTTCTAAATCACTACAAATTGCACATAGAGCTTGAAGAAATTGCTCATCCAAAGACGAGTCCTCGAGGTACAACTCCCGCAGAAAATAAAACTTTATGCTATCACAAGGTAGTTCGAGCTTAAATCCACGTAAGCTAAGCACATTTAAAGATTTGGCAGCAAAGATTGCTTCAGGAGACTTGTTGTAAGTGTACACACCAATATCTAAGAACAACTCTTTGATATTACAGGTTACAAGTACTTTAATCCAATCATCCACAGCCTTAGACAGATAAATTGGTAAATTTGCCTTGAACCTTTTAATAGAGATCTTCTGGTTTAGCCGATTCGATAGAATTTGATCCACAATGTTTTTGGACTTATGTAAATAATTATCACCAAAATCTAAGCATGAGAGGTTAGTCCATACACTGTTCCAAACTTTGGACAATGTACTAGTTTTCGCAGCGTCTTTAATAACAAGGAAAGACAGAATGTGATCCAAAATTGGCTCTGGCAGCTTGGAAATTTCATCTGTCCCTTCCATGACGAACAAATTGTATGTGCCTGTCACAGAGAAATCAAAAACTATTAACGGAGAATCAAAAAACAAACATAAAGAGAGACCAATCTGAGAGTAATTTACCTGATATATGGATAGGACACCAATATCCCTACATGGTGTAAATGTGTGTATAGAAGAAGTGAAGTTTGTGTCGAGTGAAATTGAGAGGATCTAGATAGGTGGTAACGGCTTGAGTAGTTTATAGGACTTTCAGTTCGCCAATTCGGTTACATTGATGCACTTCTTAGGGTTAATTACAAGTATAATCACCAAATTATATCCAATATAAAATTAAGTGGCAAAAATCACTTTTTAACACATTATAATGGTAAATTAAGTGATTTTACCTATATAACAATATATTCACCAATTGTTTTTTCGCGTTAAAATAACTGACCAACTGTATTGCACATTTGAATTGTTTATTTTCCTTAACCTAATTAATCAGCAAGGAGGAAAAAGAATATATTGCGGAGATTCATCCTATGTTATTTCATCAATGACATAGTGGCGAGGAATTATAATAGCGAGCTACACAATTTATGACAGAAATTTTTGCAATCAAAGATTAAACATGAAAATCAGAAATGTTCTATCTTAACTAGAAAATACTTTTTAAGTGTGTAAAAGAAAAACATGATAGGTCACACCTCATGAAAAAAAGGTCATTAATGTTAAGTTGAGGTTAAAGAATAAATAAATATAAAATAATTAAATTACTTTTTTAGTTAATATTTTTTTTTAAGGATGTGAAAAACAAAAACATGATAAAGTGAAATGAACAGGAGGGAGTATAAATATTATGCACACTAATTTTATACCTTTTTCCTTTATTCTACCATCTCCAATGCAACAACAATAACATATTCAAGTTAATTTTACTGATGAGGTATGAAGAAGATAGATCATACGCATACGTTACCTGCACCTTGGGAGTTGGAGGGATTATTTCGATAGACCTCAATTTTAAAAAGGGGAAAGGACAGAAACAACACTTCAAATTAAACTATTTTCATGAAAATGATCATGGAATTTAAATTTCATTTTCTAGCTATTTCAATTTATTGGCTTGTTCTATACTGTTTCTACACACCTTCTATACAGTTTTTATACAAATCTCATACATATAAATATTCTATACAAAAATTATACCGTTTTGATACATAATTTATATAATAACTGTACATTTTTTTTACACGTTTTATACAACAATTAAATAATTTTTATACACTTTTTATATATTTTTTATATATATATTGTACATATGCATATTTGATAGAACTATATAATTTCTATATATATATCTTATATAGATAGATATTCTATTTCATAATTATATCATTTTTATATAATTTAATTATTAATTCTAAATAATTTAAAAAACAGAATATTTGATCAATTAAAAAATTTATAGAAAAAAAAAATTGAAATATTTTTAAAAGGGCCGAATTGTCCAAGTTGAATATTGTATCAATATTGTATATAGACTGTATCAGTATTGTACATGGACTGTATATGGACTACGTGCACCAAAATGACACAAATTGGAAAAGATTAGGAAATGGCTATAAAATGACATTTGTTTACCCGACCAGACATTATATGTCCAAATGCCCAAACTTGGGCTATTATTTTTTTAAAAGGTCATAGAGTGTCCTTTTCCCTTTAAAAAATGTGGTGTATTATACACTTCCATTCACTTGAAAAAACATCTATACAATATTAAAAGTGTGAAGGGCCTTAGAAATATTGTTTGAACTTTTTGCCCTTCATTAAAAAAGTCTCTTCTTTAGATAAAATCGCCTTTTCACTATTTTCTAATATTTAAAGGTTAAAAATTAATTAAATATTTATAGTCAACCCTTTCCTTATTAGAATTCATAAAATTAATGGTAATTAGTACCTTTTTTATTAGTTTAATAATTTTAAATCAACTAAAATTGATTTTAAGAAGATTTGCAAAATTTAAAAATAAATGTGAAAGCGTTAGAATAAGAAAAATATAAAAAGTACAAAATTTTAAATTTTTTTAAGTAAGTAATAAAGATTTGACTTTAAAAACAAGGAAAGATTTTAAATATAAAAAAAATAAAAAATAAAATTATACCAGAAATATGATTCAAATCGATGCATCTCTGTTATCTTCTAGCAACAAGGAAAAGAGGTACTGCATGACAAACGTAAAAGTGACGATCCATTAATCACTTGAAACTTCTGGTGTAAAATATATATGTGTTTACAAAAAATATATGTTATGTTTACATTATTATATTAAAGTGTGAAGGATCTTTGAGAAGTGATTTGAACTTTTGCACTTTATTAAAAATCTCCGCAATAAATAAAATCATCTAATTTTAAATAATTAAAAATTACACGTACGATGCACGTGCGGTTAAACTAGTAATTAAAAAAGCACTTATAAGAATATCTTCATGCTCTCATCTGTTTTTTTGCTTTGTCTATATTTCTTCTTTACTATCATTCTATAACAACTCTGATGCCATTTTGAAAGAATTTGAACAATCTATTAAGTATAACAATATGATGGTATTTATCATTTTTATCGAGCATTTCTAATTAGCATACAAAAATATGACAAATAAAAAGAATTTAGCAAATGAAAATATGACAAATAAAAAGAATTTATTAGTAATACGAATGACGTCATGAATTTCAAAACTAGAATGACCAAGATTAGAGGACGAACATCAAAACTTTTAATTTTTTAATATTGATCATTACTTACTTAATCAATATATATATATATATATATATATATATATATATAAAGGAGAGTTTTAGTCCATCTTATGTGGCATGCCTTAGAGTTAGAGGCCTTCAATGTCATTTATCATTTTTGCGTTTTTTTTTGTTGCTATTTTTAAATTTTAAAAGATTAAGAATTCACCATAATATTATACCCAACATCAGATAGTCATATTAAATAACTTTTACAATCAATGCTATTAAACCTTTTTCATTCATATGCTATGTAAAAAGTAAAAAATAAAAATCACTCTTTAAACTCTCTTAATCATGTTAAATATGTAAGAAAAAATTAAAAAATTATTTGTGAAAACTCAAAAATCAATACATGCATATATATATATATATATATATATATATATGGCCTAGAATCACATTTATCTGTTTTCTCATTTTTTTGAACGGTTTACCTTCTTTTTTAAATTAAAAAGGGAAAAGGGTCAAATATGCCCCTAAACTTAGCGAAAAGGTCTAAATATATCCTCCGTTACAAGTTTAGTCCATTTATACCCTCGTTGTTAAAGTTTAGGAGCACATATACCCCTTTGAAAGTTAAATGATATGCTGAAAATTTACAAGCCCATTTTTTCTTTTTCTTTTTTAATTTTAATTGCCACATAAGCAAAATAATTTCTACATCACAAAAAATAAACCCACCCAACTCTTCTACAATCTAAACCCGACCCACCCGACTTTCAAGCCCCTCGTCGTCATTTGGACCTTATTTCTTCATTGGTGAAGGCTATAAATATTTCAACCGTAAAACACTTATTTCCTTTTCCTTTTTGCGACTCATTTCTCATCTCTCATCTCATACATATATGTGCAGCCTAATGTATAATCACAGAAAGTTGGTGGTTGAAGAAACACTATATATGTGAAGTATTGATGATTAAGTTTGTATTTACCTTTGTTTGACAGAAGAATTTACTCTATCTTTTAAGACTTTGAACATGAAGAGCAATTATTACAGGTCTAATGTTTTGATCACTATGTCAATCCTTTCCCAAAAATTCAGATTGGAAGTACAAGATCCAACAAAATGTGTCTATTCATTGAGACAAAAATATGATAAAAGAACACTAAAAATTTAGGTTACACGCATGTGATGGATCAATTTTTGTTAATTGTTACTAGTGGTTTTTTTGTTATAGTTTGCATAAACTTCAATGGAATTAATAAATTCTTAGCATAGATGCAGATTATTCTCAATCGACAAGCAATTATCTGGGGGGCTAAAAGGGGTGTGAGATCTTAGGTCGGATCATGGGCTGATTCAAATAGATGGGCCGGGTTTAGATTGTAGAAGCATTTTGTGGATTTATTTTTGGAAAAATTACATAGACAAGCAACCTTAAGACATTAATTACAAGTAGTAGCAGTAGTTTATCAAAATTACAACTATTATTAAAAGTAGCAATATTTTTTTTCTTTTTTAAATGGCGCGTGTATTCCACCCAAATATTTTCACTTTACTATTTTCACGCCACTTTCTCTCTTTTAACCCTACTTTCTCGCCATTCTAAATATTTTCAGTTCCTTTCAATTTCAATCTTCCACTATTTTTTTTTTCAAAATTCGTGATTTTCTCTCCAAATCTTGATAATCCTTCTTTCCACTTATTAAGGTAAGTTGATTTTTACAATTAATGCATGTTATATTTTTCATATAATCTTTTTTTTTTTTCGTCATTATTTTTCCATTTTTTATGCGTTGTGAATTTGGGGTTTAGGATTTTTGGGTTTAATTATCGTGTGTTGAATTTTTTTTATTTTTCGCTATAATGACAAATATGCAAATTGTTTTAGTTCAGTTAGAGATATACGCTCTGTGAATTTTGATGAAATACCATCTTTTAGTCTTGGTTTAATCCAAGATGAAAATATTAACTTTGTTTCTTCTTATATCCAGTCTAAGGGAGATGTTATCTTACAAGAGTTGAGATCGAAGCAACGATACGATCCTCAAAAGTCTGTTGAAATAATGAAACGGAAAGTAGTGAGGAAATCTTTATCCCCCAAATCAACAAAAAAATAAAAATCGATGAAAAAGAGGAAGTCAGATGAAAAATCTCAATCGAAAAAAAATGCAAGTCCAATTTCATCTGATTATGAATCTTCATCTGAAGAAGAGAAAGTTGAGGAGGTACTGTTGCATTTGTAAAATTTTGTAGTATAGGACAATTTGTCAATATATGTATTTTTTATATAAACTTGATAAGTTGTGTAATTATTTTGACTTTCTGTCAAGATATGAAATTTGTACTTTATTATGTGAAGATATATATAAGTTATGTTATAGATATGTAATTGGAAAACTTTCAGGGATTGTTACTTAGAAGTTTTAGATTTGTATTTATTATGTATAACATAATTAAGATTTTTTGTATTTAAGACTTGTGTAACATATTGTATTTGATAATGATAAGTTTTGTATTTGTATATATATTAATAATATAATTTGTATTTGTATTTCTATTTTTTATTTGTTGTTAATTTGTATTTTCGGCCATATATGTATATATAGAATATATATGTATTTTTTATTTTAGAGATCACATCAAATGTATTTATTACTGGGTATATATGTATTTTGTATTTTGTTATTGGTAAAATTTGTATTTTATGATCACTACTTTTTAGATTTTTTTGATATGATCACAATGTATGTATTTTGATGTTAGTTATCTTTACTTTGTTCTAGTGATGTATTCATATAATACATATGCTACTTCTTTGTTTTTATGTTGTAATCCAACTCTAAAGATGTATTTCTGAAAATACATATGTTGCAAAATTTTCAGGGATTGTTACTTATAAGTTTTAGATTTGTATTTATTATGTATAAGATAATTAAGATAGGTATTTTTGTATTTAAGACTTGTGTAAAATATTGTATTTGATAATGATAAGTTTTGTATTTGTATATATATATTAATAATATAATTTGTATTTGTATATCTATTTTTCATTTGTTGTTAATTTGTATTTTCCACCATATATGTATATATATAATATATATGTATTTTGTATTTTAGGGATCACATCAAATGTATTTATTAATATATGTATTTTGTATTTTGTTATTGGTAAAATTTGTATTTTATGATCACTACTTTTTGAATTTTTTTGATATGATCACAATGTATGTATTTTGATGTTAGTTATCTTTACTTTGTTCTAGTGATGTATTCATATAATACATATACTATTTCTTTGTTTTTATGTTGTAATTCAACTCTGAAGATGTATTTCTGTAAATATATATGTGGACTTTTTAGACATATACTTGTTTGTTTGTGTTTTAAAGGTGTTGTGCGATCAAATATATATGGCAAGAGTATTGCCCAAATTTGCACCACATATCGGTTGTCATACGGTCAACGACATTGAAGACCATATTAAGTCAATGTTAACGAAGAATCAGTTTAAGATGTTTTGTAATGATAGTATATTTGATTTTTTTCATGAAGAAAAAGAATGTATACACATAAAAACGTATATGTATTTTATGCTTAACGAAAATGTATATGTATATATATATGTATAATATTTTTTTTATATATTAATAATTCATATGTATCCTTATATATGGTCCCTTAACATTTATTTGTATATATTAATTTTATTTATATGATCATAGCTACTTCAAAGATTCTTAAATGTCTTTTTTAGATTAATATTTTACTATGTGTAGCTATAAAAAATGTATAAATCAAGGCCAAACCCATCGGCAACCCCCTAAACTTGGCACGATCTTTCACTTTGGCACCTCAACTGGATGTTGTTCACTTTAGACACCTCAAGTAGCCATAAACTGTGTCATTTTGGCACCTTTCGACATCAGCACAGATGTGTGTGTCTCACTCACCGCCAGCATAGATAAAACGACCAATTAATTTGTGCCAACTCATTTAAATTGCCACATCACTATATGCACCTAAAATTATTTTTTTTTTTTGAAAAAAAAAGACTAAAACACATGGAAAGGGACCAATTATAAAAAGACATTTGTCATTCTTATAATTTTTTTATATAATTAATTTAAATAAAAAATATTAATAACCCCATCCCCACCTTATATTATCTTTCTAACCACCCCACCCCACCCCACCCCATATCATCTTCCTCAACCCACCCCACCCCTAACATTTTTTTTTTCTTTTTCTATTCATATATTTTTCTTTCATTTTCTTCCATACCCACTATAAAATTTACATTACCACCATAACATCACAATCACTAAATTCCACACAACCTTAATCTCCATTAATGGAGGTTGAATTTTTCAATCCATCGTTTTGCTCATTCTTTATAGAAGTTTGTGAAAGCTTGAATTCATTGAATGATTTGGAAAATGTAAATGATTTACTTATCTTTTTGAAGAAAGAAACAAACACGCAGTGACATTTTTGAATTCGTTTTTTTTTTTTTTGGCTTGTCTTTTTTGTTTATGTGAAACTGTAAAAGAAAGGGTGAAGGAGAGAAAATAAAGGAGAAGAGTGGAGTGGGTGGGGTGGGGGACTGCCAAATAGAGATGAGGACTTGGGGTGGGGTTGTCGGGGAGATAGGTGGTGGTAGAGAAGATGACTTTGGGTCTTGGGGGTTAGGGGTTGGGGTGGGGGTGAGGGTGGGATGCCAAATAAAATTAAATAATTTTATAATTATTTTGGAAAATGCCACGTGTCATCAATTAATTGGTTATTTTAATTTAATTGTGTATATATATTAATGAGTTGGATATAATTATGTCATTAATTGCTATGTATATATATTATTGCTGATTTGGAAACAATTTCAATAATTTAAAACAAATTAAAGATGAAAATTACGAAAAATGGCCCTCAAAAATTACAAAAAAAACCCTAAAACGCATCCAAAAGCGAGTGTAATACACTCTCTTTGCTGAATCAGCAAAATGTGCCAAAATGACACAGTTTATAGCTACTTGAGGTGCCTAAAGTGAACAACGTCCAGTTGAGGTGCCAAAGTGAAAGATCGAACCAAATTTAGGGAGCTACCGATGAGTTTGGCCATAAATCAAAGATGTTATATGGAATAAATTTACAATATATTCTTATTGAATTCATCTTAAAAAAATAAACAGTTTTCAACTTATTAATAATAACAACTTCAATAACATCAAACATTTTTTTCAAATTAAAAATCATATATATTTTCATCAAGGAAAAAGTTCTGCAATTGTTTATTAACTAAATACATCCACCAACTTATCATTTGTTGTATTTCCTACATGAACGTCTATTGTGCCCTTTACATCCGCACGAACCACAACAATTTTTCTTTTTCTTTTCAAACATATCTCGTCCGGACTTTCCATGATCCTTCTTTGGAGGTCTTCCAGGGGATCGCTTGTATTTTGGTGGCAGAACTACCTCATTCAAAATTTTCTTAGGAATTATCCCGTCATCTTTGTGTGGTAGAGGATAAACTGGAAGATCATATGTTCGCAAGACTGTTTTTGGCTTGTAAAGATCAGAGCAATATGGCCCCTTCTTAAAATTTTTACTATCAAGAACTGCACAAGCATGAACACACGGTATCTCATCCAACTGAAATGCATTGCAAGAATATTTTTTTATTTAAGACAAATAATAAAATGTTTCTCCTTGTCGTAGACTGTATAGATATACTCTGATGCAGGTATAACCTGAAATTATTAAATAAAATTAATTAGTAAAATAAAAATCATTTGCAAAGTTATATCAGAAATAGTTTTGCAAATGTATTTAACCATCTCATCATATGTATTTTTCTGCAAAGTTAAATCAGAAACAGTTTTGCAAATGTATTTAATCATCTCAGCATATGTATTTTTCTGCCATCCTTATGTATTTTTATTACAGAATATAATTTCTAATGTGTACATAATCATATATATATATAGCATAAATAAATAAATTTCATCATACCTTCATACGCATACACTCCGCTTCATTCTGTTGAAGAATTTGTTGAAATTTACATATAAGATCTGTAAAAGTATACAACGCCTGTTGTCTGTTTTCACAGTTCCATCTACCAAACATCAATCTAACTTCCTCTAAAAAATCATATATTGGTAGTTCTCTAGCCGATACCAGTGCAACATTAATTGACTCGGCAATGTTTGATGTCAAAGTCCATCCCTTATGAACTGATGCATATGACCTAGCCCACTTATCGTATCCCACCAATTCCAAGTAATTCTTCACTCTAACATCAACTGCCTCCACTTTCTCCATTAACTTGTGAAATTCAATCTTTGAATATGATTTTGCCATTGTATAGAAGACATTCGATAACAAATCATGTGATTTTCTAAAGTTTTTTTTCCACATTTCCCCATAAATGCCACATACATGCATAATGTGGTACGTCATTATACACCTCACTTACATCTTTTATGGTGCTTGCATTACGATCAGAAACTACACACATATTTCTTCTTTCACCATATGCTTCCTTCATATTTCAAAGAACCAAGTTCAAGAAGCATCATTTTCGGAATCAAGAACACCATAGGCCAAAGAAAATATATGTCATGCATATTCAAAAAATACATATAAGCATACATGATTTTTTACACATCAAATAATGCATATTGATATTATTTCTAAATACAGCTGGAAAGCTACTCAACTTCCAGAGAACAACTAAAACTACTGCATATGTATATTTTAAATACATTTTTCTGACAACACTAATAAATCCATCTCATTACATAAATAATATATATATGTATATTATAAATACATACATTTGGGAACATATTTGAAGTCAAATACATTTATAATTAAATATCTTACTAGCTCCATTCATGGTACATGCAGCTACGAAAGTTTCAGTAACCAGTCCTCTTAGATAACTTGCATCAACAACTATGATAGGTCTGCAATGCTCGGACCCTTGAATGAAGGCAGTTAGTGCTATAAATATATATAAAAACTCATTGTCTTCATTCTTTTTCATTCTTATATAAGAACCGGGATAACTAGTATTTAACACATGCATGTATGCAGGTAGTTTCCCGTATGATGCCGCTGGTTTTCCTCTTAACTCTTCAAGTGCTTGTTTCTTGGTTCGCCAACACATAATATATGTTAAATCTATACCCATGTCTTTCTTCATGTCACTTTTGATTTCAGATGGACTGTATTTCCATTTGTGCCATTTAAACTTTTGTTTGACTATACCACCAATGAGCTTACTAGTAGCATGCAATTTAGGATAAATTTTATCCTTGATCGGACAGGTATGCTCTGATAAAAATTCTCTCACCTTAAATATTCCAGATTCACCGATACCAGATGCACGAGATAAAAAAATACAATTACCGAATCTGCACAACAATGTATAACTGCAAACAAAAAAAATACATATGCTCAAATACAAACAACCAAATGGAAACATTAAATAACAAAATGTATAATACACTTACCAGGTTTTACTTGATCTTACAGTTAGTGTTTGAAACTTTTCCCGAATTGTATAGTCCTTCATAACAGATTTTAGTACTCTTTTTGAGATATAAAGTTGTTCAACCTCAATATGTTTGTGATGTGGGTTGGAGATAATTACTCTTGTTTTATCCATTTCAAATACATTCAAACATTCTTCTTAAGGAGTAACTATTAATGCTCTTTGAGTACTTCTATTTACCACGTTACTCGCATTGACAATCATCCTTAGACTTTCCGAATTACACAATGATGAACTTACTAATGTGCTGAAATTATCTCTGTCAGAAACACTTACATACAAAGACAAATTACTCAAATTCTTCAACTTTTTTTCCTGGAAAATGTAGACCTTCAAACCCATATCATTACGTATACGTATTTTCACTGCATTATCTATTAATTGATATTCAATTTCAATGCATTTGCACGTCAAATCAACATCAATATGAGAAGCAAGTACCGTGTATAATTGTTCATATGTAGCGTTTACGCTCAACAATATCGCATCACTGACGTACTCTTCATATTGTTGCTCATAATTCCATCTACCTGAGTGTTTAACAAGAACTGCAATGCTTCCCATCTTCAATCTGTACAAAACTACAAAATAGTAAAAATTAATTTAAATATCTAATACGCAGTATACACAACAACACATTCGTTAATACAAAACTCCCAAGCGAATTCAAACAAACAAAATTTATTCGATACATGATTACACAAAAAAATTTATCAGATTAACGTTTTAAAATTGCTTCTCAACTTTCAAACTTTAGAACAACAACACCATATTTGAAATTGTAAAGAAAAAGCTTAAACAATTTCTTTTCAAATCTGATAAAATTAACATACTACATCATTTTTTTGAATCCCGCGAACAATTACAGATTTTTGGTACAATTTCTTCAATAAATTTTTCACTATAATTATAATAAAATCACAAATAGTATAAACTTTGCTGATCCATACCCGTTATTGCACAACTGTATTTTTAAATGTGCTTCACAATGTTAGTCGATCGAAAAAAAAATGTTTAATAAAATTTTTTTGAATTTGAATTTGTATTTTTTGATTTGATTTTGATTTTCTGATTATGGAAAAAGTTTTTTGAATTTGAATTAATTGTTGTAATCTAACGTTTAATGAAAAATGAAAAATAAAAAATAGTTTTAAATGGTAAGGGAATCTATTTATTAATTGTTTCATAAGTCAGGGAACCGTTTTTCCCAAATTAAAACTCAAACTGATTAGCGTTATATTAGGAACAAAATATTCTGTTGAATATGTATTTAACTAGCAACATTTTACTCAAATACAAAATACATATTGTTATTTTTTATAATTTTGAAACTGTTGCTAGAAAAGTTATAATTAAGACTCTATAGTTGCTAGTTTTGAATTTTTCTCATTTTTGTGATGTAGCAATTATTTTGCTTATGTGGCAATTAAAATTAAAAAAAAAAAGGGCTTGTAAATTTTCAGCACATCATTTAACTTTCAAAGGGGTATATATGCTCCTAAACTTTAACAGCGAGGATGTAAATTGACCAAACTTATAACGAAGGATATATTTTTCACAAAGTTTAGGGGCATATTTGATCCCTTTTCCAATTAAAAATTTAATATATTATGATAGTTGAAGATTTATGCACGGTAGCATATATTAATTCCTTCAATTAATTACTCACTACAAGAAAATGGTTAAATTGTGACGGAATATTTAAGACGGAACACTTTTGTCACCATTTGTGAAAGAATTTTGATGAATTTATGATGAATTATTTTTGCATAAATATAAATTTTTTTATTTTTTTTTAGTTTCACATAAATATTCAAAGATTAACAGATTTGTGATAATTTTTTGACAGATTTAAATATAATTTTTGTAACAAACATATTTTTGTCACAACTTAAAGTTGATAAGAAAAAATAATAACTTTCTATCACAAATCCGTGACTAAATTTGTGATAGATTGAGCATTCCATCACAAATATTTTTTTTTATAAAATAATTAATGTAATAAAAATTTGTGACGAATTTATTCTGTCACAACAAAAATTAATTTTTTTTTATTTGTGATGGATATTTTTTCGTCAAAAGCAGAATTGGCTCTAAAAGTTTTGTCGTTTTCCCTCCTTTTTTACATTGTTTTTTCCCCTGGCTTCCGTCAAAACCCTTCATTTTCATCGCCTCAATTTCTTCATAGGCACAAGCAGTCGCATTCACTTAGTGATTTCGCATTCAATTTCTTCGACAAGCTCTTAGTTCATCTCAATTTCGATTCTTCTTGTTTACTCGTTGAGGTAATTAATCTCAATTTCTATTTTTTTGCAACTTATTGAGGTATGGAATAGGTCCTTTTTTATAACTTATTGAGGTATGAAATAGATTGTTTGAATAGATTGTTGGAATAGATTGTTTTGAATAGATTGTTGAAATTTATCTCAAGCAGTCGTTGGAATAGATTGTTTTGAGGTATGAAATAGACTAAGTTAGAGTTTTGTTTTGAGGTATGGAATAGTCACTGGTGCAGAGATTTGGCAAGTGTTAATTAGGGTTGGGAAAGACTCAATTAACAATTTCTTCTTGATTGTTCAAAGTGAGGGGAAACGTTATAATTTTATTGCAGTTGTTAATTTACATATCGAACACATGAGCTCTCTTAGTGAGTTTCTTAGCGCAAACACTTCCTTAGCACACGTCTAACTGCCCAAGTCGCTTGTTTGAATAGAGTTTAGTGTGATCTCAGTTGCTGTTCCGATGTTTTTACTGGAGTTAATTGTGTAAAGCCAACTCGTCTATTGAGTGGCTTGTCTCATATAAAACTATGTAGCTACTGCTAAATGCCATGCAGTAATTGGGATTATGTATCACAAGGTTTAGTTGAATTTTCTGAATTTGTGTCAAAAGATATATAATGCCCTGAAATAAAGGAAAAGTAAATGATAGAAAACAACTGTAATTGAAAATCTGTATAAGTGATACCAAGTAAATGACTGGTGTTTACTATAAGACTCGAGATATAGCCATGAGAGTATGCTAGAGAGAGCCTTAGTGTTATTAAAAATTCTTAAATACAAAGCATTGGAACATTGAAGATTCATACAACCGACCACAAGCCATCTCGTAATTGAGGCAAATCATATTTTTAGCTAGTTGGCTTGCCCTCCAGACTCACCTGTGACACATCAATCCGTTAGAGGAGTTTCACAACTAAGAAACAATTATAAATATCAACAACACAACACAAGCTTTATCACATAAACTCACATACAAGTACAAGTGTTATAATCTCGTCCTTTTGACAGTATTCTGAGTGGAAATCTAGACAAGTGTGTTGCATGTATATCTCTTGTTAATAAAAAATGTTGATATATCTCAATCTGGAAGTTTAGGCTAGTTTGTAGGATTGACTTTTTTAAATTTTTTTGTTTTTACCCCTGCCTAGGAGCTCCCACACCTTTAGCTCCCTTGGTGAGGGGTGCTTACCATCCGAGGAACCTTCTCTTGACTGTAGAATTGGCTTGAGTATCTCATCAAGACAAGTTTCATTGTCATGACTGTCATAGGAAAAAAATATTGAAGAATATAGTTTATCCCATCTTAAGATAAAGATACCTTTATACTCCAATTAAAGTGGGACAGAAAGGAATACTTGGATGCGATATCCTAAACTACGAGCTTAGTCACGGGATGGAAGAAGTAGAAATAACTTTTTAGGTAAGGGGGGAGCAAGAAAATAAAAGTAAGCACCTTAATTAATTGGATCGGCTATATGTTGCTAGTTATGCAAAAAATGAAAAAAGAGAAAGGAGAAGTTGGGATTTGGGCATTTTTGTTTGAAGTTTGATGTTCTTTCGATCTCTATCTAGTTTGAAAGGATCTAAAATGATTTGATTTTTCTTCTTCCTCGTTCAGTTTATATCATTTTAAGAAAGAGCAGAATTTTATAGGAAATCCCAAAGATAGAAGCCTCATCAAATATAACCTTCACATGCATTAATTATTTTCAGTGTTTTATTATAATATTTCTGTATTTTTTATCTTAATTTTCTATAACTAGTTGTCTCTTATGCCTCGATTTTCTTACTATCTTCTTGTTGTTATTGCTTATGTCTCCATGAATGTTGTCGTTTTGCTTTCCTTCAGCCAAGGATCTATATGAAAGGCAGGGGTAAGGTCTATGGTAGCATTATTTGTAGGCTCAAATTTATATCTATGTTCTACTGTTATATGAAAATTACTTGTCAATACGTAATTAACATATTTATTCGATTTCAGAGTGCATGATATGAATAATTCTGATCGTGAGTGGATGTATGATAGATTGTTGGAAGATGGATTCATAAATCCTAGGTTTATTGATGGGGTTGAGATCTTTATCGAATTTGCTAAAAGTCATCCAGAATGTATGAATGGTGAAAAATTAAGATGTCCTTGTAATCATCGTAAGTGTCGAAATAAAAATATTTTGGATGTGTTTACAGTTATGACTCATCTTGAAAATAATGGCTTTGTACCAAATTATTATCGTTGGATCATCATGGAGAAAATTATATTCCAGGTCCAAGTGTGTTTGATAATCATCAAGAAGAAGCTTCAGCTTCAGCTTTAGGTGAAACCGTGGATTCTCAGCCTCATAATGAATTTTGAGCTATGGTTTTTGATGTTGGTGGGCCTTCTTTTGATGGTAACATAAAAGAGGATTCAAATCCCACATCACAAAATATTTATAATTTGCTCAAAGCATCGGAACAAGAAATTTGGCCGAGAAATCCACATGGACACACACAATTATCTGTCGTTGTTCGTCTGTTGAATCTAAAGGTGGAACATCATTTTTCTGAAAGATTGTATGATGAGTTGTGTGAATTTATATCAGAATTGATGCCAACTGATAACATTATGATAGCTAGCTTTTATAGTACCAAAAAGCTAATGAGAGGATTGGGCTTGCCGGTTGAAAAGATTGATTGTTGCAAAAACGGTTGTATGCTTTATTGGCGGGAGGATGGCGAACTTGTCAATCGCAAGTTTTGTTCTCACCCTCGATTTAAGAGATCAAAATATCAATTCTCCAAGAAGAAAACTAATATTTCTTATAAGATGTATTATTTTCCTTTAGCTCCTCATTTACAAAGATTGTATGCATCCGATGCTACAACAAAACATATGAGATGGCATTCTGATCATGAAAGGGATGGTGTGATGCATCATCCCTCTGACTCTCCTGCTTGAAAACAGTTTGATTAGGCACACCCTTCTTTTGCATCTGAAGTGAGAAATATTAGATTCGGTTTGTCAACTGATGGTTTTCAACCTTTTGGTCAATTTGGCCAACAATATTCTTCTTGGCCTGTGATAGTTACACCATATAATTTGCCACCTGTGATGTGCATGAAGGATGAATACATTTTTTTGTCTGTGATTATACCAGGTCCCAAAAATCTAAAATAGAAAATCGATGTCTTTTTACAGTCACTCATTTAAGAGTTAAACGAATTATATGAGGAGGGAATTCAAATATATGATGTTTCAAGTAAGAATCATTTTTAAATGAAAGTTGTATTGATGTGGACAATAAGTGATTTTCCTACGTATTCAATATTATCGGGTTGGAGTACAGCAGGAAAATTAGCTTGTCCTTATTGCATGAAAGATTCTAATGCTTTTTCACTACCCAATGGTAGAAAGATCTCATGGTTTGATAACCACAGAAAGTTCTTACCACCAAATCATCCGTGGCAAAGAAATAAAAAGTGGTTTAAGAGAGGTCAAACAGTACAGAAAATTGCATTTACTGAACAATCGGGTGTACAAATACTTAAGGATATTGAGGACTTGGGACTCATGAAAGTAACAGAACTTGGTTCTAATGCGATAAATGCCAAAATTTCAAAGAATAATGCATGTGGTTGGAAGAAAAGAAGTATTTTTTGGGACTTGTCTTAATGGAAAACGAATTCTGTTAGGTATAACCTTGATTTGATGCATATTAAATTTTTTTTCTTTGATAATATCTTCAACACTGTGATGAATGTCAAGGGAAAAATAAAGGACAATGAAAAATCTAGAGAAGATTTAAAACTACTTTGCCATCGTCCAGAGTTACATCAGAATGAAAGTACCAAAAAGTATCCAAAAAGGCTTGTTATATGCTAGATGATAAGGCTTTCAGACTTTCTCTGTAAATGGTTGCAAGAGTTGAGATTTCCTGATGGTTATGTGTCTAATCCGGGAAGATATATTGACATGAACAAGCTTAAACTTTTTGGTATGAAGAGTCGTGATTATCACGTGTTTATGCAACGGTTAATACCTATTACATTTCGAGAATTGCTTTCACGAATTGTGTGGCAACCATTGACGGAGTTGAGTCTTTTCCTTAAAGATCTCACCTCTACAACAATTACAGAAGAACACATGAGACAATTAGAAGAAAATATTCCTCTCATCTTGAGTAAGCTTGAGCACATTTTTCCTCCAAGCTTCTGAGATTTCATGGAACATCTTCCTATCCATTTAGCTTATGAAGCACGTTTAGCCGGTCCGGTACAAGGACGATGGATGTATCCAACTGAGATGTAAATAAAGTTAATTATATGTTATAATATATGTAAGTAAATACATCAATTATACCATATTGACATACTTTAATGTTGTAGGAATCTCTGTAGATACAAGAATGATGTCAAAAATAAAAATAAAGTTGAAGCTTCTATATGCAACACATATTTAGTTGAAGAAACATCTTTATTTTGTGCGCACTACTTTACGTCACATATTTCGACACGACACAGAAAAGTTCCATGAAATTTAGATGATGGTGGAGTTGAATAGGATGATCCTGAGATGCTTTCTGTTTTTAAGCAAGTTGGTCGAGGTTTTGGTAAGCTGAAAAAGAGGAGGTTAGATGATAAAGAATATCACGCAGATCGTACATATATTTTATTGAATTGTGATGAAGTAAAACCATATATCAAGTAAGTTAATTATGAATCATCTATAAATATCAATAAAAAATTTGATATTAAAATTAAATTAGCTTTTTTTCTTCAGAATTTACGAAGACATCTTGAGACAAATACAACCATGTATTCAAGATAGCGAGATTGATGCTAAACTTGAAACAGAGTTTGCATCTTGGTTTGAAAAATATGTAAGTATTAATAGGTCTAATTATTCTTAATTATTCGCTATTATTCATAAAATGCAATCTTAATTGATGTCTAATTATTTATAATGTCAATAGGCACATAATCCTTCTTCTGGCATTACCAATCAAATTATGAAAGATCTTGCAGAAAGGGTCATTACATATGTTTCAACCCTTTAATGGATATGTCGTAAATGGTTACAAGTTTCACACTGAAGAATATGGTTCAAATAAATCTATGATAAATAGTGGTGTTTGCATCAAGGGCTTTAGCCATAGTGCAGATAATATCAATTACTATGATCGATTGATAAAGATTTTGCAACTAGAGTATAATGTATTACCATTCAAGCGAACTGTGTTATTTAAGTATTTTTGGTTTGATCCGACGCCAAAGCATGGTACAAGACTGCATCCACAGTATAATCTTGTTGATGTTAACAAGAGAAGACTGTTTAACAAATATGAACCATTTATTATGGTTGTACAAGCATCTCAGGTGTATTTTGAAATGTATCCTACTGTAAAAAAGACAGTGAGTGAATGCTTAGCCATTTTTCCAATAAAAGCACACTCTGTTGTAGATGTTTCCAAAAAAGTAGAGCAACCTGATACATTGAATGATCCATCTTTTCAAGAGGATGATAGTCAAATACATGAAATTGATATTTATGAAAATAAAATACTTAACACATTGAATGATCCAGATGGTATGCTTATTGACATGGAGGAAGGGGAGGGGGGGAGGAGGAGAAAGAGGAGGATGAGGATGAAGACGAAGACGAGAACGGGGACAAAGATGATGATGAAGATGAGGATGAGGATGAGGATGAGGATGAGGATGATGATGATGATGATGAGGAGGAGGAGGGGGAGGAGGAATGTGAACTTCATAAAAAGAAAAGAAGAAGAATCTAATTTTTCCTGTTGTTAGGAGTTACATGTACTAGCTTGTGCTGAGTTTTGATACTACTTTCTTTATTGTGTATCTTCAAAAAGCTTATGTTTTTGAATTAAAGTTTTGAACTTTAAGGTTCTTGAATCTTGATGCTCTCTTCTTGTTCTTGTGTGACTGTAAAAGCTAAGTTCTTGAAGTGTTTTGAATTAAAGTTTTGAGCTTTAGATTACCTTTTGTGGATTGTGGGTGTTGTTAGAGTCCTTGAAATAGCTGAAAAGTTTTGAACTTTAAGATTCTTGATGCTTCTTGGTGGGGTTATTTCTGGTGTTAGAAGGCACTGATGCTCCTTAAAGTGGAATAGAATGGGTAAAAGTGATAACTTTTTTCTTCTTTCTTTATGTCTTTTTAAACAATTTATTTCACATGATTCATTTTTTATGGACTTTGTTTGGCAGTTATAGAATAATTTTCATTTTAGAATATGAGTGATACACCTTCATTAGTTGCTGGTTCTCCTGATACTCCTAGTTCCATAGATATCCCTATTGGGTGTAGTTGCATCTCATCAACAACTAGGCGGTTGGTCATATTAGTTGTCGGAGAAAAGTAAGAGAAGATATTTTTACAAAAGTTATTTACCTTTTTTTAAAAATAAATTTCATAAAATGTATAATTTACTCTTTATAATTATATTTCAGGTTTGTCCCTAATGGTCATTTTATCTCAAAGACCATCACAAAAAATTTTAAGGAATGACAAGATGCTATTGGATACACATGGAGGGGTGTTACTGAATCCACTCATAAATTCTATTGGCATGAATTCATGATAAATATTGCTTTATATTAAAAATTTATAATGTTATTGTTGTGTTTATGTCTCTAACTAAATTTTTTTTCTAGAAATCATATCAGTGGAATCCTACAGAGAACTCTATAATCGAACACACCTGGAAGAAGATGGCATCCAACTTATATACAAAAAGAACATATCATTGGCAACGAGAAATAAACAAACCAAATTTTGTGTCGGATGATGTTTGGCAAAGCTGGAAGATATATTGAGCTTCTGATGAGTTTAAGAACAAATCTCATATTGCAACTCAAAATTGATGTAGTGAAACTGGTGGTCCGGGCACTGATCCAAGAAAGCATATTGGTGGTTTCAGATCAACAGTGGAACATACTATAAAATTGGTAAATTTCATACTTTAATAGATTAATTCTTTGACTTTATCTTCGATTTTAATGTTGAACTTTTTTTTTCAAGCAACCAAAATGGGCCTGAACTAAATTCATGGGAGATATTTAAGAAGTTACACCAAAAAAAGGATGGAAGTTTTGTTGATGCCAAGTCGAAAAGCATTAATGTAAGTTTGCTAATAAGCTTCTCATTCTTTAGATCTTGAAAGTAGTGAAGCCGTGTGGGGCCAATTTCAATTCACTACACTTGTTGCAATCTTATACTTTTAAAAATATGGTTTTTGTTGAAATTTTGAAGTCTAGTGAAGCCGTGTGTGACCTATTTCGATTCACTAGCAGTGTTGTTGACATCTTGTTGTTCTTGTTGTGGTTTGAACTTGATCTTGTATCAATACCTCTATGGTCCTAGTCGTAAAATATGAATATTAGGAGTTTGTGTGTGTTTTGAACTGATGAGATTCTCAGTGACAACTAGTGTCGATTGATCTTTTTTCTTATCTAATTGGAATTCTTGCTTGAGTTTGTCATCGTTAAACTCCAAATCTGGCCATTTCTTTGGTTTTAATTCCTTTATGGGGTTCTTTCTGTACTTGAAATATAGTATAAGCTGCATCTTGCAAAGGGATACTCCCATCATATTTGGAGACTGAAATTGAAGAAGAAAAGAGAAGATTAGTGTACAAGTGAAATAAGAAGGCTGAAGTTAATATTCATCTAACTTCATGCACTTTGTTCTTGGATTAATTGATGGAAATTAAAATTTTTGAAAGGTAAGTAGTTTATATACAAACCACTAGAACTACTTTCATCGACGGTCTGGTTTTAGGTTCAGGTCCAAGACATGACAGTGCCAGTTGTGTAGTAGTTAACAACATCTATCTTATTTTTAACTAGTGCCCAGTAATGAGTAAGGAAATCAACTGGATAGTCGTTAATACTTGGGGCCTTGTCTTAAGGTATGCTGTTGGCAACATCTACAATGTCATGGTCTATTATAGGGGATATCAACTCATTATTTTTGTTGATAATTTTGGTTGATACCTTTCTTAATCATCTATGTATTTAGGCAAGGTAGCATGAAAACAATAATACTCAATAAGGTAAAGAAGATAAATTTGAACTCAGCTTCCATCCACTTAGAATTTTTTGTTCTCATTCAATTAGCATTACTAAAAGAAGTGATTGAATTCCTACTAATTTTGTCCTCTAGTTAAGCATGGAAGTAGCTAGTTTTTGCATCAAGTCTAGTTACCCCTTCATATCTTAATATCAATAATATATGATCTCTCCTATTTTATGAGGTTTTAAAAGTGTTGTTGAAAGTAAAGTTGTTCCTGGTAAAACCTCCAACCCCTACCTAGCTTGTAGTAGCTTCTAGCTATATGAAGCTAAATGAGTATTCAACACTTTCACCCTCTTTCACAACTTTATTTTTCATTGACAATTGACATAATCTTATGCTAGTGTACCTTTTCCCATGAATAGTCCACAATACTGCTAAATTTTTTATGATAGAGCATAGTCCTGAACTATTTAAAAGGTTTTAGTGGATTTTGCATAAGGGGAAACATTTAGATCAATATGGGAAAGTTGTCAGGACTCAGGTCTTAAAAAATTTACCTCTGTAGGCCCTTCTATATCGACCTAACCCTTCCATTATAGTCCCTAAGGTAGTTTCATCAAGATTCCCAGCCATTGGCAACTTTTCTTAGCACATCCTTAGCTTTTTGTTCCTTTACTTTGGTCTCAATAATACCTGTAGCATCTACCTTCTGCTTATTAATAAATAGTTTTAGCTATTTCTTTGTGAAGGGTTGATTCAACCCACAAACATTCGCAATTAAGATTTTGTAACCCCAGGCTCCCCAATATTATTGTGTCCATATTCTTGGAGAACAACAAACTTGCTGCGAAGACAACCATCTTATAATCATTCATATAAATATTAAAACTAGATTTCAGGTGGGTAAGAGAAGCATAAGACTCAATGGAGGAAACCTAAATGGGATATGAATTAGACTAAGTGGTGGAAACCTATGTAGGAAGAGCCTCAGTTTCTGCAGGCACCTCTATAGTCATGTCTTGGCCATATATATATTTTAGTGTCGAGGAATGAATTGCCTGCCTTTAGTAACATTAACAATTAATTTATAACATTGTCTTTTTGTTTATACATATGATCATGTCAATCATTACAGAACTAAGCAAAGTTGATTTTTGTTACAAGATTTTACGTGGAACTAGCAAATAAGTTTCGGCAGATGATAACATGTCTAGTATTTCATATTTGTCTATGACCATTTTTTTGTTTTCATACTGTTTTTGTTGGCTGATTATTTGTATTTTTTAGGATAAAATGGAGGTTGTCATAGCTACTGCTCTTTTGGGATCAACAGATGATTCATCAGAAGATCAAGAACTCGATATAAATCGCATGTACTTTGATATTGTGGGTGGAGCAAAAAAATGATGTGTGTATGGATTAGGCTCTCAAGCTTCAACCTTGTATAAAGATATGACATGCAATTTGCCTGTAGTGTCCGATCATGTTGCCAAAGAGTGCATCAAAATACTTGAGAAAGAGGTGTCATATATGATAGAAAATCAAGAGAGAGTTCTCCAAGAGTGTGTAGAGTTAGAGGTGCAACAACGAGTAGACCAAGAGGTTTTCCGTTTAAGGCAACAAAGTGATGATCGATTCAAATCTATGGAGGAGCAATGGTCTCGCATGATGAGCGATATGTATCTTCTCACTCATTTAGTAATCCTACTCTCCCTAATAGGGACTCATCTAATGCTTAAGTTTTTAATATTTTGAGACTTTAGTTACTTGAAGTGTCGACTTGAACATTGTCACACTTTTTTGGATAGTTATATACTTTAAATTTTAAACATTGGTAGACTTTTGCTTATTGAAGTTGTGATTTTGCATGTTTTAATTAACTTCAGACGTTTTTTTATTATAAATCTTGTATTATGTTTTATATATATATAGTGTGTGAGAGAGAGCATATTATTTCATAATTATTATTTATTAAAATTAAAAATTCAAATAAAATTTGTGATAGATTTAATTTGTCACAATCTATCCTAAATTTGTTACTAATATATAGGGGTGTGCATCGGTCAGTTCGGTTCGATTTTATATATTATCGGTTCAGTCGGTTTTTGGTTTTTAAATATGCTAAATCAATAACCAAACCAATAAGATATTTTTTTATCAGTTTTTGGTTTATTGGTTTTTAGTCCTTAACGGTTCGGTTTTCGGTTTAACCGATAAGAAAATACTCATAAAATAGAAATAGTAGTAACTAAAATGAAAAAAATTGAATCTTAGTTGCAACCAAAAATCCTACATGATGTATTTTAATTTACAAGAATCTTAAGTTTGAACTAAATGTTGTTAGGAGAAATTAAGAGTTTGTATAATTGAAATAATAGGTTTGTTAATTGGTAGAAATTAAAGAGAAATTAAGAGAAATATATAATAAGTCATATATACATATTCTCAGTGGGTTATCGGTTTACCCAATAACCCAATAAAAAAAAATCGAACCGAACCAATAACCCGATAAATTTTTTTATAAAACCATTAAAAAATCGTTAACCCAATAAACCAATAATATTTTTATCGGTTCGGTTTTTACACACCCTTACTAATATAGGTAAGAGAGTCATATTGTGACTAAATTAGTTTGTCACAAATTATTTGTAACGAAATGTATTGTCACAATTGTGGTGACTAGGTTTGAAAATTTATTATGGAAATTATTCGGTCACTATTTTATAACGGAATATTTTGTCAAAAATCTGTTATAAATTTGTGACGGAATTTAAGTCAAATTTAAGGATTTATATTGTGACGGAAATTAAATCCGTCACAATAATTTTATGATCAAAGGTTCTAAGATGCACATTTTTCCGTCTCAAATCCATCACAATCAATGATTTGTGACTAAAATCTCTGTCACAATTTCGCCATTTTCTTGTAGTGACTTATTATTAGCATTTACTTGTATTTATGTTACATAATATTTAAGATTATTTTTCAATAGTGATTTTGTCGTTTCTAATATGACATTAATTCTCTTAATTGCCTCTCCATCCCTTATTTTCAAAGGTTATGTGATATATAAGTATCATATTTGGATTTGTTGACATAAATATTTCAAGGTGGACACCACTAATTGTTGTCACTTTCTTTTTCTTTGTTTATCTTCTTTTTTATATATATAAAAAAAATTCCTCTTAACATGCACGGATTCATGTTTAATTTTATCTCATATATTTTGGTTGTTTTTTCTTTATTTTGAGATTTTTTATTTTATCAATACTTTATCTAACTTCTACTAATTTAATTTTTGGTGTGTCGATTTCTGTAGGAAAAAAAAATGATATTTGAAATGATATATCGGAAGAATAAATCAAGGAGAAGTTTTTGGGATATTGACAATGAATTGAAAAAAGAGCAAGTATTTTACAAGGAGGAATAATGAATATTTAATCAACGTCAAATGAGATGTAAAATAAGATAAGAGTAATTTTCTTTTCTACCTTTACTCAAATAAACAATTTTTATTTTATGTAAATAATATTAACAGTAAAATTGTTTGTATTGCAAATTTGTATATTTGTGATTTTTTGGCGTTGTATCCTAATTTCATGTGTAACTTTTCGTAAAAAAAGATATACTCTTAACTGTGGACAAATAATTACATTGTTAAATAAAGAAAATATTTTATTTTTTACTGTGTATTTTCCTGAAAGTGTTACTGTATACTATTTACCAAGTGATTTCAAACCTAATTTCATCAATTACTTAAGTAAATATAGAACATGCATGTTATTATTATATGTATATCATGAAAGTAAATGATTTCTATCCCTAATCCCATCAATTACTTAAGTAAATACAAAAATAAAATAGGACTGGACAAAACTTTATATCGAAGGGTGGCAAATATTCTACTCGCTATAGTTTGGGCTATCTTTATGTTAAAGGTAATGGAGTGGCAAAGAAATAAATAAAAAAAAAAATTTACTTTTTGCTTCCCTAACAAGGTAAATAATTTACAATTTTTTTTGGTACTATTAGTCCTATAAGTTTAATAGTTCAACATTCATTTTTATGTGTTTGTCGGTTGTCACTCATATCTAATCTTCCCTTTAATTTATTGATTTTATTGTTTAAGCTTCACTACTTAAATTTATGTTGTGTGTTTTTATTAAAAAATTGTCTAATTTTGTTTAAATGGATATAGTTCTCTCTTGAGAATGAAAGAAAAATTCATAAAGGCCATAAACAATGAAATGCTGGAGATTTTTACAACCATAGTGCTCGATGCATGAAAGTTGTGTCTAGAAATTAACAATTAACAAGGAATATGCATTGATAATTCATAGATTTTTTTTCTAAATTGACCTGTAGGCTGTACTGTAGTGTCAGAATTTAAGAAAATAACATGTTACGATAGACTATGACATTTATAGAGCAAACTTTCTTACTCTATCTAAGTATATATAACTTTTATTTTATTTTAAAAAGAAAAATTTAAGCATAAACATCACTCAATACATCACCAACTTCAATAATATTCAGATTAATTAGAGAGAGTAAATCAGTTACTAAGAATTATTTGAGTTATTAGTCCTGTTTGAAAATTTTGGTGATTATGTAGATTGCGTACAAAAAATCTATAATCATGTGTAAATTAGTGTGAGCCGTGAGGCACTAAAGCTTTTGAAAATAGATTAAAATTTATGATCATATATGGGCAAATTGTAAACATTTTCAACTATTTGTAGTTTGTTTGGTAGTTTGAAGTAGTAATATTTTTGTTTGTTCTACTGATTTTTGAAAGTTCAAATTTGAAATCAATTATTTTAGAAGGAATTCTAAGTAAGAATTTATAAGAGTACAAAGACTCATCATATTCTGAGAAAATATTGTTAGATTTGATGGTAATTATTTTTATTTTAGGTTTTAAATGAAATTAGTTTGATTCTCTTCTAAGTTTAATTTATCAACTGATACTATAGTTTTGAAAAGTGCTATGTACAATAGTGAAACAAAAGAGCGTGATCTCATACAATAGGCGTTTTTTTTCTATTTTTAAAATTTTAATGGTATTATTTTTTTGTTAACGTTCTTAATTTAAGTTCATTATTAATTGACATTTTATGATTTTCAAGTGTCATCAGAGGATACTTACTAACTTTTCCTTCTTAACCTCTGTTGTTATATCTAAAGTAATGTCATAGTTAATTAGTTAATTTACATTTCTTAATGGATAAAACTTAAATAAACTTTATTGATAATATGTAATTAACTATACATTACACAAAATCATGAAAATAATATAAATTACTCCAAATATATGTTATTTTTAGTGGTTTTGTAATCATAAAATGAGAAAGATAATATATGAATCTATTATTACTTTTAAATTTTTATATATTTACAGGTGTTTTTTAAAACGCGCGAAGTGCGGATAAATTTACTAGTTGTTGAAATAAACTTTACAGATTTAGAAGATGCAGAAACGTGTCTAACTCACAAGAATTAGGAAATGTTTGAAAAAAAAGAAATCAAAATAAAAAAAAAATATTAGTTTGACTTCTGACATAATAGTAACCTTATGCAAAATGCGCGTAGCAACTATTTGATAGACCTTCCATATTCCATTGACAATATAAAATTGTACTTTTCCCTCACCTTTTAAGCACATTAAGTGATTAATTAAAAAGCAACTTCTCTAACATGAACCACTATTGTAATCATGTTCAATTTGCATTGGTAAGAAAAAGAAAACAACTATTTCTTCATAAAACCTTGGTTCACATTTTCATATCCTTCAACAATGTCATACTTTTTGTAAACGTACAGAAAGCTGGCTTTTCCTTCCCACCACTTTTTTGATTCCTTCTTAGCAAACTTTTTCTTACTGTAAAATTCAACCAAAAAGGCATTTGGTAAGCAGTTTAACATATTAACAAAGAATGCTGATCATTGGCAAATATAATTATAGCATAAGCAAAAGTACTGAGTCAAGAATTAAGTCAATAGATGTCCGCTTTTGTGATCAGTGACATAAAAGTAGAGCTGACATGGATGCGGAGCATCACTATACACACATTGCATAGAGTTCAACCTTAGTACATTAGGTCCTCGGGGTATCCGCACTCACTGTCAAAATACTGTATTTGCCCTTGCAGAACTGTTGGTTCCCTCAACTTGTAAAACCCAATAGTTTGGAGTTCAATTTCAATTACTATATTATGAACAGTGAGAAGGAAAAGGAGATCATAACTGGTAACTTGGGCAAGTATGCCAAAACACCTCTTTTTCAAAATTATTTTGTTAAATACCCAAAAGTTTTAAAACATTGGTCAAATACCCACATAATTCCACCTCACCATTAATTTTTCCAACTTAACAATTTCAGCCCCAATTTTTATAATAATTCACTTTAACCCAATACTTCCAACTTAATAAATTCACCCACAAGTTTCTAATAATACACTTCAACCCACTCCATCATCCACCATTATATATACAAAAATATCTAGGTTTTCCAAAAATATTAAAAAAAATAATTTCAAAAGCTAAAAATAGAAGGTGGTTATTTTTTCCTCCAAAAAACTCCGATTCCGACCACTTTTCTGGCGTTATTTTTCGGCAATTAGCTGTAAATCAGTCCACAAACCTCATAAGCTTGTCCATTGCATCCATTGTTATCTCATTTGTTTCCTATCTTCTCAAACATACTTTCCACATTGTTAAAAAGCTTTAAATCACTCACATTACTCAAAACCACTTTAGAAAGTGTATTACAACATCTCAGGTGACTCCAAGTTCATTTCTCTATTCCATAAACCCAACAATCATTGATTAGAAGCAATATTTGCAATTTCAAGTTATTGTACGGATATCTGCGCAGTCATCGATCCATCATCGTCAGTCATAGACCGTGCATACAACCCAACATAGACCGTAAGCATAATCTACCGTCGACCAAAGCTTAATTCTACGTGGCTATTGCAGAATTTGTTATGGTTTCTGGTGATTTCATGGGAGAATGAGTGGAGACTCCCAAACGTTGGAAATGGAGATCATTTACCAAGGTGACAATTCCCATTCATGTTCGCCGCAATAGTTCGTATGACGAATTCGTTGCAAGTGTAATGCAGAGAGGGGATCTAGATTGCGCACCGAGTGACGTGGTTATTAGTTATCTAATGCATTCGAGGGAAAAGGTGAATCCTACTATCATAAATAGCGATGTACGTGTGCTAACGTACATAATGGATGCTGATGCAGATAGCTTTAGGCCTATTTTGAGGATAAATGTGGTTGAGAGGTCCTTTGAAGGACCGCTGAAATCATCAGCACCCCCACCGCGGTGCTCGACAGTCGATGATGATTTGATCGATGATGATTTGAATGATTACGAGAACAGTGACGATCATTCAATTAATATAGAAGATGATTCTATGCATATAGAAGACTTTTCATCGGACTCGCAAGATGATGATGAAGACCTTGGAACGACATCACAACCAAGACACTCCTTCTCCGACGGAACCAATTTCTGTCGTGGTCAAACATTCGACGATAAGAAAGAGCTGAAAATACTACTAGACGCAGCAATGATGAGACAGTCTTTTGATTATTATATGGAGAAGAGCTGCACGAAATTGATTAAGGCAAAATGCTTATCTCATGGTTATGGATGGTTATTGCGGGGAAAAAAGTACGATACCTCGGACAGATTTCGCATATACAAGTATATCGGGTTGCACATGTGCGGTGTTGAACACGTCACCCGCAGGCACAAGAACGTCTCATCAGAATTGATTACTTCAGTATACGTAAATCATTTTCAATGGTAAGGGTCCAAGCATAAGAGAAATTCAAAGAATTGTGTTTAAGGAGTTGCGTTGCAATGCAATCTATTGGATGTGTTGGAAAGGAAGTGTAATTGCGAAGAACATCATTTGTGGGATACTGGAGCATGGATAAGCTTGCTTGTCGGCTTTTTCCCACATGGTGGAGTTATTAAATCCCGGGTCTTCTTACTCTATCATGGTAAACCAGATGGATTAATCGTTCGTTTACTACTTCTTTGTATTCAGAGCTTACATACGGGGATATGCCCACACGATAAAGGTAATTGCCGTCGATGGCACATATTTGTATGGAAAGTACGGGGGTGTTCTGTTGAGTGCCGGTGCACAGGACACTGAAAATCATATCTTTCCAATTGCCTTTTGTGTCGTCGATAAAGAGAATGATGCTTCTTGGACCTTCTTCTTCTAGAAACTGAAGTCTATCATAGAAGATGAACCAGATCTATGTGTCATCTCCGACAGGCACATTAGCATCGCCAATGCCTTCTCCCGTGTATACAGTCATGCACATCACGGACTTTGCATGAGGCACCTTGCTGAAAATCTTCGCATAAATCAACAATGCGGAGAACATCTTTATCTATTCTACGCCGCGATAAAGGCTTATTCCTTTGATGAGTTTAGCAATAATTTTGTAAAATTAAAGAGTAATTGCCCCGAGGTAGTACATGTCCTTAAAAATGTGCTTGGTTTTAAAAAATGGAGTAGAGTACACTTTCTGGGCAATAGGTACGACGTGATGACCACAAACATCGCCGAGTCACTCAACTCGATTTTGATGGATGAACGGGAGTACCCCGTGTCGTACAAATTCAATTCAATTGCTAGAAAATTTGGTGAAAACTTTAGGGAGTGGCATGTCTTTGTCGATGGTAAAGAGAACATATTTGTGCCTTATGCGGAAAGGATCCTAAGGGATAATAAGAGTGCAAGCGATTCCTTATATGTGAGTAATCCAAATGGGGTTCTCGACCAGTACATGATGTTCGGCAATGGCATTACTACCAAGGTTAATCTCTTGGAGAGGAGTTGTTCTTGTCGGAAATTTGACTTGGTGAAAATGTCGTGCGAACATGCGATGACAAATTTGCGAGCAAAGTATGGCGATGGAGAAGGTTATGGTAACTCCATCTACGACTACTCTTCGCTAATTTATAAAGATGAAATTTACCTCCTCGCATACTCGAAAGCAATTAACGTTGTCCCTCTGGAGGCCGAAGGGACTGTGCCACAGGAATTGCTAACCACTAAAATTTCTCCACCCCCCTACGATCCCAAACTCGGAAGGAAGAAATTCAAACGCACTAAGGACATCGGTGAGACACTCAAGTCCAAAAGGAGGAATAGGTGTTCAATATGCAAGAAATCCAGGTACAAAAGAACCACGTGTAGAATGGCCATCAAATCATAGATAGGCTTTTTTTTAGCTTCAGTTGTAAAGCTACTATTTTGATGGCTAAATGTGCATTTCTGTAGATTTTAACTTTCAGTTGTAATTGACTTAAATCGTTGTCTACGATAGACTACGTAAAGTCTATGGTGTATATTTCCCAAGGTCTACAAAATATTATGTATTGGTTATATTATTGCTCATCTAACACGCTATCTTGGTCATTTTCCCGCCTTATATCTCCAATCGATGCAATAAATTATTGTTTCCCTTATTTCCCGTTCCTATTTAATAAAAAGCTACACAAAGCGTTTGTTCACGAGAAAAACTGCTGGTATACGCAAACCAAGTGTTTTCTCTTCTCACATGCGTCGACCTACCATAGGGTGGATATATGAACGGACGCCATCTATAGGTATATAAGTGAAGTCCCTCTTTCTACGTAACCCTTCACTTGTTCCTAAACCGAAAATATCAGAAACCTTCTTCTTCTTCTTCACCAAAAACTGAAATCATGCCTGGTAACAGAATTCCCCTTAGCCCTACCAGACGAGTTCCACCTCGTACTTATGATCTGCTTCTTCTTCAAAACGGCTTTGACCGTATTTTCTACGGCCTGGGAGAAGATCGACGGTACTTGGAGCATGAGCTCAAAACGAATTGCTCGTTTCCTTCGAGCAATTCTGGAGCATCTTGGAATAGACGACAACGACTACATTACCCCCCCCCCCCCCCACCCTATTCCCATAATTTAGTTTACTTTTTTATTCTAGTTAATGTTTGTAAGTTTTTTGGTTTGTTCATTGCTGAAGAAGCTTTCTTTGTAGGATTTTGTTAGAAGAAAGCTTCTTCTATTTTTCCCTTTTTGCTATAAATATTATTATGTAATGCAATGAACAAGTTTAATATAAGTATGTTTCAGTTTGTTTTAACATTATATTTAACATCTTTGTTCTGATCCCTTTTTTTTGTATGTGGCGGTTATTCTTCTGTACAGACAAAAACTTGAATCAAATATGTATGCCTTGTTCAATTTACAGTACTGTAGCTTGACTAATTTTTTGAAGAGTAAAAAGTAATATATAGTCTATCGTCGATTGTATACACAGTATTTTTCTCAACTATACATATTAGTCTATCGTAGACTATGTGAATTGACGGGTCATCGGTTAAATTAAAACAAATAATAACAGATTATTAAAAAATAATTTAACTAAAAAGATTTAAACAGATTATCACATGTTTTATGGCTGGTGGAAGAAAATAATTAAATTAAAAATAATTTAAATAGATAATCACACGTTTTGGGACATGTGGAAGAAAATAATTAAATTAAAAATAAATTTAAATAGATAATCACATGTTTTGGGGCTGGTGGAGTAAAATAATTAAATATAAGTTGATTTAAATGAATAATCACATGTTTTGGGGCTGGTGGAAGAAATTAATTAAATTAAAAATAATTTAAATAGATAATCACATGTTTTGGGGTTGGTGGAAGAAAGTAATTTAATTAAAAAAAATTTAAATAGATAATCTTGGAGTGGTGGTGACACTTAATAGACCGTCATAGATCATGACCTATGTCATCCATCGATTAGTCTGATCTACCGTAGACTTACACCTTTAATAGTGCATCGATTGATATCATGATTATGCGTAGACCACGGTGATCTATGTACACTGTTATAGACCATTACTTGAATGTAGTTAAAAAATAAATAAATAAATTAAAAATAAATATAGTGTGAATTTCTACACATGTGAAGGAGTGTAAACAAGTCACATAATCATATTAGAACTTAAACAAATTAGGGGGGTGAATTAAGGAGTGTGTGGATGGGTAGTGGTTGAATGTTCAATATCCTAAGAGTAATATTTGTCAAAGCACAAGTATGTATTGAGGATGATGATTGTTCTACCACTATCAATTCCACACACTCTTTTGATTTAGGGGTGGTGATGGAAGGAGTATGTGAAATGTGTAGTCATCAAATACAATACGTATCCTCAAAACATACTTGTGCTTTGACAAACATTACTCTTACGATATTGAACATTCAATCACTACCCATCCGCACACTCCTTAATTCACCCCCCCTAATTTGTTTAAGCTCTAATATGATTATGTGACTTGTTTACACTCCTTCACATGTGTAGAAATCTACACTACATTTATTTTTAATTTATTTTTTTATTTTTTTACTACATCCAAGTGAAGGTCTATAACAGTGTACATAGATCACCGTGGTCTACGCATAATCATGATATCAATCGATGCACTACTAAAGGTGTAAGTCTACGATAGACCAGACTAATCGATGGCTGACATAGGTCATGATCTACGACGGCATATTAAGTGTCACCACCACTCCAAGATTATCTATTTAAATCTTTTTTAATTAAATTACTTTCTTCCACCAGTCCTAAAACATGTGATTATCTATTTAAATTATTTTTAATTTAATTATTTTCTTTCACCAGCCCCAAAACATGTGATTATCTATTTAAATTATTTTAAATTTATTTATTCATTTTTAACTACATCCAAGTGATGGTCTATAGAAGTGTACATAGATCACCGTAGTCTACGCATAATCATGATATCAATCGATGCACTACTAAAGGTGTAAGTCTACGGTAGACCAGACTAATCTATGGCTGACATAGGTCATGATCTACGACGGTTTATTAAGTGTCACCGCCAGTTCAAAAAAGAAAAATTACTTTTCCAACTGTAATAAACAACTACTTTTGTAAGCCATCAGTGTTAACACTTCATTTTTACTTCATATATAAGGTGTTCATCCCTCATTATTTTATTTCATTCACTTTGTTTTGTTTTTAAAAATTCAACAATGTCGCAAGCATCTCAAACATCCAATTCTAAAAATACTCTAATTTATCATTATGGGAATGCAACTGTCTTGAGGACGTCACGCACGAATTCAAATTCAGGTCGCACATTTTATAATTGTGCAATTGCGAAGGTGAGGTGTGTTTTTTTTTTTAAAAAAGTTAAGTTAATCGTTATGTAATTATTATTTTTTTCCTAGGATAATGGTGCATGCTCATTTTTTAAATGACTTGATGAGCTATCACCTCCAACCAGTCTATCAACGTTGAGTCCGGGACTCGAGACATCAAATTTTCAAGACTTGACAAAATTTAATCTACTTCAAAGGCTCCAACAATGCGAAGAAAATAAAGATTTTCTCATGACTTTGTTCAAAAAAACCGAAGAACAGAGGGATCACTTTAAACTATTGCTACATGACACTCCAAATAGAGAGGGATCAACTAAAACAAAAAATTAATTTTGACCGAAGAAAGGGAGAATGTCCTAAAAATAATGTTATGTGCTATAATGCTAGTATTCGTTCTTTGGAAAAGTGTAACTTGGATGCAGTGATATTGAACAACTAATAACAGTTCTATTTTTCTGTAATGTTAATACTATTTTTGATAGAATCGTAGTCGGTTAAACAACACGTCAACTTAAATTCGACCAGCAGGGTAATGATAGACTATGCATATGGTATATGAAATATTAAGTATGCATTCTATGATATCAAGCATACACTGTACCAACTATGACCACACCCTGCATATTCAAATTCCATGACACAAATCAGTTTGATAGAAACAGATTCAGTGCAGAATCATAACAAGTTTAATAAAATAAAAGAATAATTGTCATATCCTACCACCAGATCCTTCAACCTTCATATTTGTGAAATAAAAAAAAATTATCATATCGTAACAACTCATTATTCAACAACACATTAAACAGCTTAGGATTCAAATGTCTTTTTCCCTAAGTTCCTTATCAACACAAGTGTTATTGTTGATTTCATCAACAATATCCATGACCACATCTTTTTGGTCAGCTTCAACTCATTTTTTCTCAACAGTTGCAGTTGCTTCTTCGTTCTCACATTCTTCTCCTTCTTTTTCAGCATCTGCTACAGCTGGTGCTTCTTCAGTTTTCTTTTCTTCCATACCTTCTTCTCTTTCTTCACCTACAACAATTGTTTCTTCCTCAGCTTCTTCTTTTCGTTCACCTGCTGCTTCTTTCTCAACTTTTTCTTTGTCATCTTTGTCAGCTTCTTCTTCATCAGCTTTTTCTTTTTCCTCGCCTTCTTGTTCATCTGCTGCCGCTTCTTCTTCTACTTCTGCAACTGCTACTTTTCCACCTTCTTCTTGGCTCTTATCTTCTTTCATTTCTTCTTCTTCATCCTTCTTTTCTTCTTTTTTTCTCTTCTGTCACAACAGAGGCCAACTCATCTATTTTGCTCTTTTTTTCCTCCTTCTTCATTCCTCTCCGATGCACAAAGGTCCACATGTACTGTATCATCATATTACAAAGTGTTACTGATATTTAAGGCTGAAAATTTATTAACAACGTTAATTATTGAATGAAGTTACCTCGCTCGTGTTGTCGCTCATTCTTTTTTTTTCATTCTTTTCTCTCTGATATAGGCAACAATATCCAACACCACTTCCTCGAGCGCAGCAACACGCTTATGAAGATCCCCGGGGGATGAGGTTATCGCTGCATTTTTGGAGGTGCTCGAAGAATCATCATCATCAACGCGTACTCCAACGGGGTTACCACCCAAATCCCCATCATCATCACTGTCCTAATTTGAAGTAAGGACAGTCACCCCTTCTAACTCCTTCTTCAAGCCATCGAGGACATATTCTTCGCCTCGTCCGTATATGGCTCAAACGTAATCATGTAATCCATTTTTGTCTCACAAATAATAGGGATGATGTACGGGTGCACGTTTTACAAAATATCAATTACATAACATTCGATACAACGGTAGTATTATTGCATAATAGAAAATAAGTTCATACTTCGGTAACTTTTCCTTTATACTTAAATGGGTCGCCTTCGATTATCTTGTCACTTTTTGTAGTGTGCCATCTAAGGATGTGGGAATGGGAAAGGGCTCATCCATTGATTTTCCAGCAAATTCTCCAAGATGAGGAGAAGCCTCATAGATCCAAATCTGTAAGCAGTACAACAGTGAAAGAAATAACTCAGAGTCTATGACAAAGTATAAATAAAATGAGAATCTACGATAAACTCACTAAAGGGTTTATGGTAGATACCATGAATGTCCAGGGAAATCCGAATAGATCATAGGATGTCTTCTGTTTCTCATCAAATACTTCCTTTTGCTTCTTCAGGTCATTTTTCTTCATTAGATAGTCCATGATCAGTTGAAATATCTCTTTCCCCCATGGATACTTCTCGAAGAAACTCAAAGAATCGATCATTCGAATAAGTTTTGTGTCGACAACCTTCGTCGAATCTTTTGCAAGTAACATGATGTGCAAGAACCACAATAGACAGCACTTGAACTTCTAGTCCTCGTTCATCTTATTCCCTCTGATCAGGTGTAAAAAGTTGACCTCCGTGATGTTTTTATTTTTTATCACCTTAAAACAAAAATTGTCCCTCTTTACTAACACCTTCTTCATTTTTTATTCACTGGGGTATGATGAGCAGTTCGGCCCCATGATCAAACAAAACTCTTCCAAGCCAAAACAGGCAGACTTGTTGTTAACGCAGAACCACATCTCATGACGCATCTTATCGTTCTTGACGCGTCGCAACAACAAATAATGGACCAACTGCCCATTGAACTTGATATGTTCCGACAGTTTTCTTAGGTGTCCAAAACAGGACCGCTTGAATCTTTTCTTTAATTCTTGGTCGACAAGAACTTGCTTAAATTCTCGATAAGCATTCATTCTTAATCTGACCGATATCTTTGCCGGGAAAGATCATTCCTCGTCAATTATCGTTCGAAGGTTATACCGCTCCACAAAAATGCACCTTGAAAGATATGGCACGGACAAGAAATCATTATCCCCATCATCATTATTTCTCTCACTTCCCTCACTCTTTTCACTGTCACCACTGACACTCCGCTTGGTAACATCTTCAATAGAATCGACGTAGTCTCTTATCTCCTTTAACTCCGAATCTGATTCGGACACCGACTCTTCAATTTTCTTTATTTTTGAGACATTTTCAACTGCCTCAGCTTTTCTTTTTCTACTGCTACCAGCGGTATCGGCTTTGTGTTTAGGAATGATGTTTTTTTATCCATTTTCAACACAATCTACACCTGAAGAACAAATCTCCCATTTCAGTTCATAGACCACAAGTCTACCAACAGAAATAACTCAATGCTCAAATGAAAATCCCCCAAAAAAATTAACAAACACCCCACCATTAAACAGTTCACTACATAAATATACAATAACTGAACCAAAATTGAACATGCAATATCAAAACACAACAATTGCTAAAAATCAAACTAGTGCACCTAATCAAACTAATTAGCTATTAATATTTCAATTTTCACTATTTCAGCAATCATGTTTTAAAAGAATTTCATACGTCTGAAAATTGATTTCAATCTAGGGCATTCTCATTTCATAGACCCCGGGTCTACGGATAGACCGAAGGTCTATGGACAGAAACAGGTCGTTCAAATCAAAATGCCAAAATAACTCTTCAAACAACAATTATCCCACCATTCAACACTTCGTTGCTAAAAAAAAATGACAAAACCAAATCACCAAATTCGAAAAAAAAAAATTCCTACATCACTACGAATCGATTAGCAAAAAAAACCATTTAAATGGATCTAGAAATGATTGAAACTTGATTTTAACTAACCTTGCAAAGCAATAACGATCCCTTAGCAGCTGGAGAAGAAGACGAAACGAAAATGACGTTTTTTGGAGAAGTAGTTTCAAAAGCGGGAGTTGAGAATTGAACAGGAGAGAGAGAGGTTTTTTTTTATATTGGAATAAATGGAGGGTGTTAGGTGTATTATATTAAATTTGTAAAGTTGTAAAAATGATGAATTGGTCCCTTGGTCCACGTGTGGGCCCCACTTTTTTCCACTTTTTACACTCTAAACCTAAAAAATAAATCAAAAAGAAATTAAGTGGATATTTGTCAAATTAGTTTTTGAAGGTGCCTTCTTTGCCAATTATTCCCTGTAACTTCGTACTGCATTATGATCAGCTTAAAAACTTTCATGTCTAACGTCTAAATGGTGAGGCAACCCTACCTTCCAATTTGTTAGCCATGATCTTTGAACCAACCAAAAATGCAGAGAAGGTAAAAAAAAAAAAAAAAAATCTGTATCAAACAACTTATGAAAGGAAATATACCTGAATCTGACTCGCTTGAGTCCTTTCACTGTCAATGTAATGAAAACACCCAGCTGATACTGCTCCACCCATTCAACTTTTGATGTTTTGATCGAGCTCAGCTTGGCCATGATCAGCTTCTTTACAAGATTGTTCTGCTGATCTGCAGTCCACATTGTTTTCTTTGTTATAGAAGAATCTTAAAGTACTAGAGAATACAATCGGAGAACCACATAGGCTATCAACGTTTTTGTCCTCTAGTTTCTACATAAACCAAAATGCATCCCTCCAACTTCAGATGATAGGTTTTCTGCCCAATTATTTCAACTTTATTTTGTTTTTTGTCATTTCAATTATCAATTCGCCCTACTTTTTTCTTCTCCTTGTATTGTGCAATTTACAAATTTTTAATTATAAATTTATTAAAAATATAAAGGTTGAGAGTATTATTTTATTAATTTCTTTTTAAAAATCAAGATACGATATGTTTTCCTCTCGTAGACTATTATTTGTAAGTTTCAAAATGAGGTGCAACTCAAGGTCATCATTCCTTTTGATTTTCACAATCAAAAAAAAAAATTCTAAAAGTTTATATAAAGATAAACAAATAAGAGATTATACCAAGAATTATGTAAAAAAAATATGAGAACATCCTCTAACATTGAGGGAATTATGTATAGAAATTCAAAAAAGAACCAATATGATCCAGGCCATAATGTTTTATATAATTCCAAAAATTACTAATAGAAAATCACGCGGAATCGAGGAATTACAAATGAACTAACAAAAAGAATTAATAAAAGGGAAAAATGACCTTGGGGTTTTACCATGTCATGGGACACTTGCTAAGGCTCAAGGAGTATGCAGATGATTTCAGTACAACTATTCATCTCGATTTCCAATTATCTGATTTTCTTCACTTCCTTTTCGACCACATTAGAAAGTGTTGGTCTAGAGAGGAATAGAGTTGTAGTCTACCTTGCATTTTGTATGTCCAACTTTGATATTTGCAAGTTTTCTTGTCAATGATGTATACAAAGTTGTACTAAGGAAAAAACAGGCATCCATGATTTGACACCAAATACCAACAATAACAACATACTCGGTGTAGTCTCACTAAGTGTTGTTTGAAGAGGTCGAATGAATGCCTTACACTACCTTAGAGGTAGATAGGTTGTTTCCAATAGGCCATTAACTCAAGGATAACACCGAATCCCAATTTATAAAAAACCACTCCAAAAGTTCATGAATCATGAAAATTTTGTTATACCTAGCTCTTTCTAACAAACTGCTACTCTATCAGTTGGTCCAGCCGTGCACCAGGACAATCATACATAGAAAGTTCTATGATAATTTGCTCAATGTTTGGAACTTTAAAACAAACAAACAAAAAAGAACAAAACAATGTCATTGCAAACAAATGTCCGACAAGAGATCACAGCTCCTAGTATTCAAAACACAAACTTAGCTACGAGCAACAACACATAATTAAGGAACCATGGAAACTTATTCAATTGAACATTAATAGAAATGAAGTGAAAAGGCTGCATTCTGATGGATCTTTAATTATACTCAAGGTAAATGAATTTTCTATAAAATAGTATGTCAACTTCTCTAGCTCCGTACCTGTAAAGTTTTGCAATTTAACTCTCTTTAACTTATGCCTCCAACATTTCCTAGCTAGAGAAGCACAGCAAGGTTTCTCATCTTCATCTTCAGCTGCATCTCTGTATGTAAACTACAAAACCACGAAAACCACAACAGGAACAAAGGTAATAAATGTGTTCATATGAAACCAATACAGATACGATTAAAACTATTTGGTATTAGCTTATAAATAGTGTGAATATTATACGGCCTTAACCCCAAATCCTGGGGCTAAAGAAGAAAAGGAGGAAACAATTACTGTGAGGGGAAGGAGAAGCTTCATCCAATTAAGTAGATCAAAAGAATGTTAAGTTTGAGCGATCAATATGTCATGTAACAGCATCTAGAATCAATCTTTGTCCCAGTTTTCCATGTATTATGAATTAAATCCTTGTGCTAATATAAATTTCTTGAATTGACAGAGCACAAGAATCTTGTAACCTCACTAATCCTTAGAAAAGGCTCAAAATGACTAGTCTTTAGGTATTTCACATAAACAGTTGGTTAACTAACTGTTAGGTTTTGGACATAATGGTCAAAAATACACCTTTTTACGAGTTTCTATACATGTAATTAACCCTAAGGTGGTAACGGCTTGAGTAGTTTATAGGGCTTTCAGTTTGCCAATTTAGTTGCATTGATGCACTTCTTAGGGTTAATTACATGTATAATCAGCAGATTATATCCACTATAATAGTTAAGTGACAAAAAACACTTTTTAACACATTATAATGGTAAAATTAAGTGATTTTACCTGTATAACAATAAAGTCACCAACTATTTTTTCGTGTCAAAATAACACATTGATGATATTATGATGGCTAAGGAAAAATAATGGGTGTTTAATAAAAGGTCATGAAACATATCCCATTAATATGCTCTATTCCATGAAGTGAATATGATAGCATAAATCTGAAAGTTGACAGCTTGCTTCATTGTTGAAAGAAGACAAGTGATTGAATGCACGAATATAAGCGTGGAGAGACACTATGATAATAATCATCAAAAGTGATAATATTTTCACACGCTTATTATGATTATAAGATGTGCTAGAGAAAAATTCTCTACATCGTATGTCTGCCTCAATTTGCTCCTGAAGTAGCAATATGATGAGCTCCTGAAGTAGCAATATGATGAAAGAGGTTATAAGATATATAAGCTATCATAATTTGATAGGCTTAAGACACGATTATATTCCATTCTTGGGGAATGAGAATTTTGATTATTATAAGCACAGATCCATTCCCTGGGGTGAATGTGATAATATTTAGTGAAGCTTATTAATATGAACGTGTACTTGAGTGTGATGGTATGACAACTCACCTTCGAAAGAGGCAGAATAGCTGAGATGAGTTATTTTGAAATCTACTTCTGAAGTAGTAAATCTGAAATTTATTCATATAATAGTAAATCTAAAATTTACTAAAACAAAAACACATATCATGGTAAACTTGGAGTTTACTAGATTAAAAGTTCATAAGTTGACATGCACGATTGCGATATCCCGAAGATGTGCATACTGAGTATTGAACATATATTGAAGAATTAGAAAATTCTTCATGAACTTTAATGTTGCTTGTTCTCATGATAAGTTGGTTGGACCAACTAATTTTAGGATTGGATCCCTCAAAATCTGAAAAGAATAAAAGGTGAATAAGGGTCCGTTCACCTATCATGTGATATGTTGAAAAGATGCATCAATAAGATGATCACATGTACATTCATGGTCAACCTACGTTTGACATTCATAAAGTTACTTGTTCAATATAAATTGAGCATAATTTTCAGATTGTGTAATCGAGATAATTCATCTTGATGATGATGGTTTAGCATTGAATGTCTTTCATAAATAACTGAATCATTACTAATGAGAACAAATTTTTATGTATTGGTATGAAATATGATATGTTGCATACAATAGCACTTGTATGCATTAGACCAATAAATTATGATTATTTCTTCTCTCTCAATTGGTTCAAGATCGGGAACCGACTATTCCATCTAATAGTTTTGATGTGCGGTATTCGATTAATGAATGTACCATGATGCACAAAGATGAATCCATCAAAGAAGATGGAGGACGTATGTTGGCTTTCCTAACATAAGGGGAAGATTAAAAGCAACTATGAAATATGTTAGGAATTATCATCGGATCTTCATTCAAAAGATAATTCAAGTCAAATGTCGAAAGCATCTCATATTAAGCTGCAAGTGCTCCTATTTTGTATCCTTAAAGGATAAAGTCTATGCATGCGTGAAGCATGATAGACCAATCGGTTCCAAATAAAATAATCCTTGAAAAGGATAAGGAACAAATAATCATGATAAGAAGGCAATGTTCTCTTGAAGAGCCTATGACATAACACTTCATGAAACCTTATGAGAGGTTTTGGTACCTGAAAATAATGAAGTGATGAGATCTCAAAATGTTATGTCGCATTGTGAACCGATACAAAATAAGAAATCGGTGACGATATCTTTGATAAAATATTGGCGCAATATTATAAAACATTATGAGGATCTGAATTCTACGTTAATTTAAGCATGCTGACGTAGAAACATTTATCAAGTGACCTGAAAGGATGCATTTTGGTAAGCGTAAAACTTATTTGATTTGCAGTCCACACACTTGAAGATGTCACTCTTGACATGTTGGATATTGTTACTTGACAAACATCCATATGAAAATCCCTAAAGGATTCAAAATGCCTGAAGCATATAAAGTTTCTGGGAAACTTTTTATTATCCTTATAAGATATAATTTGATGATTTTAGTATCATTGAAATTCTTGGAGAGTTTTCAAAAGCAATAGAGTATTTGCTTAAATGAGAAATACGCAAAAATTGAATAAGGATCCATTCCGACCTCAAGAAAAGAATGAGGAACTCCTTGGTTATGAAGTACCATATCTTAGTGCAATTGATGCACTAATGTATCTTCCAAATACTACAAGGCCTGATATAGCCTTTTTTTTAGTTAATTTGTTAGAAAGTTTGCAGTCCCGATCTTATTGGTTATGCTGATTTTGGGTACTTATCTGACCTACATAAAGCTCGGTCTCACATAGGCTATGTGTTTATATGTGGTGGTACTACAATATATTGGAGATATACAAAGCAGTCTATCATAGCCACTTCATCGAATCATGCTGAGATAATAGCTATTCATGAAGCAAGTCAAGAATATGTATGGTTGAGGTCCATGATACATCTCATTTGAGAAAAATGTGGTGTGAAATATGACAATCTACCCACAATTTTATACGGAGATAATGCAATATGCATAGCACATATTAATGGAGGATTCATCAAAGGAGATAGAACGAAGCACACTTCATCAAAGCCTTTCTATACACATGAGATACAAAAAGAATGATGATATTAACGTGCAACAGATTCGTTCAAATGACAATGTGTCTAATTTATTCACCAAGTCTCCTCCAATTGCAACTTTGAAGAAGAGGGTGCACAAGATCGGGATGCAAAGGCTCAAGGATGTTCTTATTAGGGGAAATTAATATGCGTTGTACTCTTTTTCCCGTACGAGGTTTTGTCCCACTGGGTTTTCCTAGTAAGGTTTTTAATGAGGCAGCCTATATGTGTATTGTTAGAGATGTGTACTCTTTTCCCTTCACTAGATTTTTTTTCCCACTGGGTTTTTTCTAGTAAGGTTTTAACGAGGCACATTATCTATCAATTAGACATTCAAGGGGGGGTGTTATAAATAAACTATATATAGTGAATGTCTACTTTACCATATATAGTGAATACCTACTTTACCATATATTGTGTATGTCTATTTATGGAAAAGTTACAAACCCTAAGGTTAGTTTTCCTCAATAAATAAAGGGGTTTTCCTTCATTGTAATTCATCCCTCAAGAGAAGAAATAAAAATTACTCTTTTTATTCTCTCTACTCTTCTTATTTGTTCTTTATTGTTTTATAACAGATGGAAATATATTGCGAAGATTCTTCCTATGTTATTTCATCAATAACATAGTGGCGAGGCAATTATACTAGCGAGCTACTCAATTTATAATAGAATTTTTTTTTTGGTAACAACTGTGAAATATTACCATAACAAAACCTTCTCAGTACAAATAAAGAGCACCTCATCCTATCATAGGAATAGGCCTCCAACAAGCAACAACAACAACCAAAAATAACATCTACATTAGCTAACTAAGTGTTGAATCCAATACCTACATCTCTGAGCTTTCTTTGAATTTTTGTACAAATTAATCCTCTCTATGAGATCCTTCTTAATCATTGTAATTACCTTATCTATATTTACATCTTTGCCTTTGTATTTCTTCCAGTTTCGGGCCCTCTATGTGTGGTAGATTATGGCACCACGTAAAGCTGCAACCATCTCTTTCTTGCATTTCTTCCAGTGTTTTTTTTTGTATATTGGTCAAGACTTGTTGTACATCCTTTTGTTGCACTGCCACTCCAGTCCATTGGTTGAGTTTGTTCCACACTTCCCGTATCCAGGAGCATTCTACAAACAAATAAGTCTCCATCTCTATCTCATGAGCCTCACAAAGATAACAATCAGCGTTAGCGTTATCCACCTGTATGTTTAATCTACCTTGTATTGCCAACCATACTATGAACCTATGTTTTGGTAAAACAACAGATGTCCATATCAGTTCTGCAACTCTCATTTTAACTATTCGCCCTATTATTTTCAGATAACTCCTTGTTATTGAGTAGGCTTCATCCTTTGTTAATCTGTATCTACCTTGCACATACAAACTTTGCATTTGTGTCTTTATAGAATTTAGTTTTCTCCAATACCAGCTATTGTCGGGAGGAGCCTTGTGCACCCAAATACTTGCATCATCCTTCAGGTACAACCCATGTATCCACCTTACCCAGAATGTCTTCTTGTGCATTGAAATTTGTCGAATCAGTTGGCCTAGTGATGCTACATTCCATGATCTATAGCCTTTTATAGTCAATCCACTCTGTCTCTTAGCATAGCATACTCTTTCCCATGATACCAAAGCCATCTTCCTCCCTTCATCCTTGTTTCCCCACAAATAATCTCTATACATTTTATCTATTTCTTTAAGTACACTTTGAGGAAGGATAAAAACAGCTCCCCAAAAACCATGGATAGAAAATAATACTGCATTTATCAACTGTAACCTCCTAGCATAAGACAAATTTTTAGAGTAAGTCACATTGATTCTCTGTATAATCTTGTCCACAAGTGTATGCCAATCAACCTTGTTCCATTTTTTTGGAGAAATAGAGAGACCAAGATATCTGATAGGAAATACACCTATAAATCCAGTTTTTGCAATATCTGATTCTTTATTGCCTCATTTACTCTAGTCAGAAACACACTTGATTTGTCAATATTAGCTTCCAAACCTGTAGCTGCACTTAAGTGTTGTAATGCCTCCATTATCCTACTCACAGAATCCACATTCCCCTCACAGAATATCATCAAATCATCAGCAAAAATCAAGTGAGTCAGTCTTAACTCCTTACACATTGGATGGAATCTGAAATCAAGTAACATGCTCATAGTTTGCAGTGTTCTCGATAGGTATTCCATCAATAGGTCAAATAAAAAGGGAGACATTGGATCGCCTTGCCTAAGCCCCCCCCTCCCTTAGAAGTAGCCATAATTTGCACCATTAACTTTCACTGAGAACTTATTAGTTGACACACATGTCATAATCCATTTAGTAAAATGTTGTGGATATTTCGCTGAAATTTTGACTTTTTTAGAGTCGCCACTTAATTTATTTGAAAAGGAATTAAGAAAACCTTTGAAAGTTACTTAAACGATCCAAAACAAAAAAAATTATTTAAGTTTGAAGATTCAGAGTAAGTTGTTCCTATTAATACTCTTGAAAGGTTGTTAAGGCACGAAGAGTATCTGCTAACTTGCAGTTATCCGGACTGTTTGAAAATATATTTTGACTAACTTCAAAAAGAAAGATTGATTGTTGAAAAGTAATTGATTTTAGGGAAAGACTTGTGTAAAATAGATTTGGAGGACTTAGTAGGGATTTTAACCAAGTCTAAACAAATTAATTACAAAGCATATAAAAGAAGAAGGGGAGAAAATAAAGACTTAGGCCATTGGACCCAAATCAATAGACCTTGTCCTAATCTAATTGAACTTTTGCCCCACTTGTACCTGTCCTAATCTAAATAGAGTGACTTACATAAATCCCTGAATCTTTAGGTGATATTACATAAAATCCCGATTATTTTACTAACCACACCTTATCCCGAATTTTAAAATGGTGATACATATGTTAAGCGGTGATATATAGGAAATAGATTAATTCTTTATTTAAGGAAGTAACGGATTTTCTCTGATTTCAACAACACAAATCACGGCAAAACTGTTACAAGCGTTAAAAACGCAATTCCATTCAATAAAAGCTCGAAATTGAAGTAAACCAAAATTGTTGAAGCATACCAGATTACAAGACAAAAAATTTCAAATTTTGGAGAAAAAATTGATCTTTCTTCTAAAATTTCTGATTATCTTCAATGGAACTCGTGACGGTGTTCATGCCAAATACATTGTTCAAGGCAATTCATCAGCGTTGGAGATTCATAATGATATGACTGTGAAACTTTTTCTTCAGATTTTGAAAGCTAAAACTATATTCGGGAAGTATCCACTATGTATTACAATGAGTGGTATCGTAATTGACAGTGATGATTTTGACGCGAATGATATGGCAATTAAGTGCTATGATTTTGTTGAGCCATCTGAAATTGCAGTAGATGTAGTTGGTAACGTTGAATCCCTGCTAGTTATGAATATAGATGGTGAAGAACTGATAAGTGATTGCTATAACAGTGCTGTAAAGGTGAACCAAAAAGTATAAAAATAAAGCTACACTTGTCTCGATCATGCATAACTATGCAATCAAGCACAGGTTCAATTTCGGAGTTGAGAGATCTGACAAACAGAGTTTTGATTTTAATTTTTCAATGAAATTTTTTGATTTATTTTGCAATTTGATACATCTGAAATTTGTAGTGATATATTTTCATAACAGTAAATTGATAATTCATATAATTGGTGATTAACTGGTGATTCATTCCATCTGAGGATTCATATATTAACGAAACTAGTGATTAATTGGTGATTCATATATCCGGTGATTTATATAACTGGTGATTTATATTGGTATTTCATATAATTGGTAATTCATATAACTGGTTCATGTAATCGGTGATTCATATTAGTGATGCATATAAATGATGTTTCATATAACTAGTGATTCATATTGGTGATATATACAGCTCGTGTTTCATATAACTGGTGATTCATATTGGTGATGCATATAAATGGTGTTTCATATAACTGGTGATTCATACAACTGGTTCATGTAACTGGTGATTCATATTGGTGATACATATAAATGGTGTTTCATATGACTGGTGATTCATATTGGTGATGTATAAAACTGGTGTTTCATATAACTGGTGATTTATATTGGTGATGCATATAAAATGGTGTTTCATATAACTAGTTCATGTAACTGGTGATTCATATAACTGGTGATTCATATTGGTGATCCATATAAATGGTGTTCCATATAACTGGTGATTTATATAACTGGTGATTCATATTGGTGATGTATAAAACTGGTGTTTCATATAACTGGTGATTCATATTACTGGTTCATATAACTGGTGATTCATATTAGTGATTCATATAATTACAGATTAATAGATTAACTTTATATTTGTGATTCATATAATTGTAAATTAACAGATTAACTAGAATGTCATTGATGATTAAGTTCTTAAGTTTACAAAGTAATTTTTTTGGCATTTCTTGTTTTCATTTTGGAAAAGAACGAAATCTAATGATACTTTATAGTTTATGAGAAAGTCTGAAAAATTTCAAGATAAAAGCCTATATAATACAGTTTCATACCACAATAAATTAATTATCATATGATATCATAACTAATAAATCAATAAAAGCATAAAAGGGATGTGAGCATTTGACAAAATTAACCTTTAATTTATTCCTTACATTTAACATTGTGACATTTTCATTCTTCAATATCACGAGGTCATTCTTTCATGCTGTGAAAATAAGGTTACAATGAATGAGGAAACAATATATTAGTTTTAATAGTTCTATTTGGTCAAAGACCAGAAGCGCACTAGTTTTGTATACTTGAAGAACTATTTATGTTCCACTGCATAGAATACTATTTTGAACCAAGACTCGAATGTTAAGGACCAGTGTCCTTGAATGCCGGTACATCCTCACATAATGCGCCGATGCGATGCGGGGAGTTTTCGCTTCAGGTTTTTTATGCGAGGCAATCTACAGAAAATGGGTGCATCACCCTTTGATGTATGATGCATGTTGATGCGCTCGCATCGTGTTTATTTAAATTTTTGGGCCATTTATAAATTTTCTTAAAAAAGAAAGGAATCAGGTCAATTTAATGAAATAAAAAGTCGTGATCTTGTAGGTTTAGCAATCGCAACTTTTATTCTTCAATTTTTTGGCTAGTGCGACTTGTCGTGCCATTCTTGTTCTCTTGTTCTCCAAAGTCCAATTTGGCTCAAATTCTGATTTAACTGGTGATTCATATGGTATTTGGTGATTCATATAAAAAATGATTAACGTAACTTCATATTAGTGATATATTTTTTGGCATTTATTTTGGTTATGTCTTGCTATGCAAATCTCCAAAATGTAGTTGGTTATTCAAGGAATCCTGTAAGCTTGGTACTGATACATTCATAGTACGTACGTTCAATGATGAACACACTTGTTCATGGAAGATCAGATATGTTCGCATATGATGGTAAGTTATTTAATATGTATTATACCTATGTAAGTTAATTTGCATACTTTTTTCAACTATCTGCTAACAGATGTATCATAGTGATACATCTGGAACTCATATGTATCACTTTGATACATCTGCACAAATATGCCTCCACTTGAAGTCTAGTTCTTTATATTTAATTATCTGTAATATTTTTTATTAATATAATATGTTGATTAACATAACTTTTTATGAAATAATATTTTCAGATTAGGGAATCAACTAACTACATATACAGTGTGTATGAAGAAGGAAAAAAAGACATTGCTCGGTTGGATAATAGAACATGCAACTGCGGTAGATTTCATCTTGATGAGATACCATGCACGCACACTATTACTGTTTTGAAAAGAAAACATGTAAAGGAAATGAAGTCATACTGTTCTGATTACTACAAGAATGAGACACTTGTGAAGACTTATGAAATGTCACTGTATCCAATGCCCGATAAATGAGATTGGCATGTACCACCGGAGGTGTTAGAAGATGTGATTTTGCCTCCAAAATATAAGCGTCAACTAGGAAGATCAAAGAAAGGAAGACAAAAGAAAAGCAGTGAAAAGTTTTCATCAACCTCAAATTGTTGTGGCAAGTGTGGGTATGAAGGCCATAACAGAAGCACTTGCAACTACTTTCCAATAGAGATGTGATATTTTTCTTTGAAGTTTACTCAGACTTGTTTACTTTGTTCAATGATTTGAATTCAATAATTTGAGTTAAATACTCAAAAATTTATTGTTTGGGATATTCTGTTTACAATGGAAAGAGAAATGTTTATTTTAAGATCACTGTTAATAATTAATTAGGACTATTCTATTCAGCAGATATGTTAGAGTTCATGAGGAATGTTAGTGATACATTTCCTACATGAAATTATAAAGTGAAACTTATTAAAAATTTTAATACTGTTATATGATTCATATTAACTGTTCGAGAAAAATTATGTGATTCATATTAGTAATTAAACTAAATAGGTTAACTGGTGATACATTTTTAAAATATTGTTTTAAGTTGATTGAGTATTAAAAAATTTAATACTTTTATAGGACTTTTTGTTAACCGTTCGTTAAAGATATGTGATTAATATTATTAATTAAACTCAACCAGGTTAATTGGTGATACATTTTCAACATATTATTTTCAGTTGATACATATTAAAAAAATTAATACTATTATATGATTCATATTAACCGTTCGAGAAAATTATGTGATTCATATTAGTAATTAAATTGAACAGATTAATTGGTGATACATTTTCAACATGTTGTTTTCAGTTGATTCAGTATTAAAAGCTTTAATACTGTTATATGATTCATATTTACTGTTCGTCAAAGTATGTGATTCATATTAGTGATGTGTGATTTATTGTTAAGGCTATTAAACAAAACTAGTTATGCATTTTTGTAAATTAAACGTCCAGCAAAAGTTCTAATACCACCCCAGCTGTTAAGATAAAATGCCTTGACACTAAAAACAAAAATACTGAAAACTTAATACATAAAACACGTCATGAAATATCCAGAAATCTCCAAACCATTTGTCAACTAAGAAAAAAATCAATATCCTTTTGTCACACAACAAATACTAGACAACTACGGCTTAACATCAATCATCTCTGTATCCTCAGATAGAATAAATATGCGTTTAGGCCTAGGCGGATCCTGATTGTCACTAACATATTCATTGCATGTCTTGTTCACACCATAGTCCCGTAACAAGGATGTGTATCTTGTATGATGCTTTTCTGGATCAAAATTGAAGAAGGTATTTGATATCAATCACTTAGATATTCAGCATATGCTGCAACAAACAAGCCATAATCCCTGAAAAACAAAAACATAGGTATTTTATGGATTGTTGTGAGCTGTTCTGTAAAAGAATATATTTAAAAGAATAAATGATACTTACAACGTGTCGCTCGATTGTTGCACAATTCCATTAACAAACTGAACATCAAATACATCTCGGTCCGTCTTTTCCTTGTATGCTTCTAGTAGGGATCAGTCTGTGCGCTCCTTTTTTAAAAAAAAAATGAATATTGTCAAATAAGTTGACAACATTTCAGAAAACTCCTTTATCTCATCACCATGACCTCTATGACCTTTCAAGGAGTCAGTTATACACCAAAAAAAATAATCCATAGAGAATCACTCTTATTCTATACCAAAATGTGTAACTGTAACGCCCATATGAATCACCAGTACAATATATATATCACCAATTAAAATATCATTTTATTGTAACACCCATATGAGTCATTAGCATAATATATGTATCACCAATTAATATATCATTTTAGTGTAACACCCATATGAATCACCAACACAATATATGTATCACCAATTAAAATATTATTTTAGTGTAAACACCCATATGAATCACCAGCACAATATAGTATCACCAATTAAAATATCATTTTAGTATAACACCCATATAAATCATCCATATGAATCACCAAAAAAATATGAATCACCTATATGAAGTTAAACTGTTAATTTGTTATTATATGAATCACCATTATGAATCACCAGTTATGAATCACTTGAGATAATAATATCTGCTCCAACGGGAATTTAGGGATATGTTCAATTTCATCCTGATCTTTCATTTGCATGTCGGAATTTTGATTTTTAGCAACAAAAGCTTCTCTTAAAATCCTCAATTTTTCAGGATCATTCCGCTGCTTTGAACGATTTTCACTAAAACCTAACTTGGTGTAATCAAATTTGCCCGGAGTAAAATCCAGAACTTGATTACTATCATGAACACCTTTGGTGTTTCAATTTATGAAATCCCCAAGATGAATGAGAGTGAATCTTCATTAGCCATTAAAGATTCAACAAATTAACACAAAGAAATTTAAAGAATATATAGATATTGACTTCTCTTGTTAAAAACTAACTTAAAATCCACATAAACAAACAGCCAACCTCTTTGAAGTAGTTGACAAATTTTGAAATTTAATGATGAAAGATTACGGTTGTAATCAGTTGAAGTAGTGGAGAAGAAAATTAACTCAAAATTTGCTAAAATAGGAGAGATTTAGCGGGAGTAATTTGTGGGGAAAAAAAGATGCGTATAAGATGAGAGAGAAAGGGTGTTAATGGAGGAGAGAAAATAGGGTTTGAAAGTTAAAGAAAATGTATCACCAATAAATATGTAAAAAGAGATTTTATGTAATTTTTAAAATATTAAGGGATATTTGGTAATATGGTGCTTTAAGTTTGGAATTTTTGTAATTTATCCATCTAAATATTGGGCTTTTGGACCACAACTTGTCCTAAGCTAGTTTTAGGACCTTTGAGGCCCAAAATCTTCCTCACCTGTATTAAAATACAACTTTAGCTTCGAGACCCAAATGAATGAATAAATGAATAAATAAAAAGAAGACAATAATAAAAATTGAGACTTTTCAAGTCTCTTAGTGACCTCATCAATGGGTTTTGACCCATTTTCCTTCTTTGTCTATCTTCTAGCACCCACAAGCCATGTAGTGGACCTTGGGTTTAAACTTTGAACTTGACTCGAAGAGGTGAGCCTCATTGACCCATTACAAAATGCAAGAGGAAAGGAGTCTATTTAGACTCGAGATATTTTTTACATGCAAAGAAAAGATAAAAAAATTAATATACGTTCAAGGCATAATAGTTACATATTTCAAAGCAAAAGAAAATATCCAGAATCAATTTTTGAATTACAATGATATGCACACTTGCACACGTATAACAAGAGTGAGAGTCAATAGATAAAATACAAAGCAAAGACATCTACTTGCATGCCTCATGACTTATGTTTATATTAAGAATGAATAAAGGTAAAAGGAAGAAGACCATATTCAATGAATTAATGCGAGAAACAAACAACGTAAGCTTGCAAAAGTAAAGGGATGAGGCAACAAGAAAAATACTCATGACTTCTAAAATTGAACAAACATAGATACTAATTGTAACGCCCCGAATCTGGTACCCGAACGCTACACGGTACTCATGACCTTGAAGGACCACAAGCTAACCCATGACTGATATTTATAACTGGGCACTGAATAATATACTACAATTATGCAGAATATAAGTTGTAAGGCCATAAGGTTCAAAACTGAACTAATACTGAATATAAAACAATATCTGTAATGGGGTATCACAATACCCAAAACTAAAATAAACTGTCTAAAATATTCTATAGTCGAAAAGCCTCTAAACTGTCTGAAATCTGTGGAGTTGATAGGACATGTCCCCAACTAACTCCGAACTACTGAAATAATAAAGTAATAAAATAATCATGCCATACTCGAATGATGAGGACTCACTACTAGTCTGGCTGCTGAACGTCTGATTTACTAAGGATGCTCGGGAGCTCGTGCTTCTAAACCTATGGTCTAAAACACCATAGCGCAAATGCATCAGTACGTTTGAATGTAATGGTATGCAAGTGAGATAGGTTGAATGCAAAGGGTTCATATACATGAACAATACTAACTAACTGAATAACATGAACGTGAGAATACATGCATAAATACGTAACTGTAAATGATATCGTGATAACACTGACTCATAAATTCTGATAACGTGGATTTTTTTATATTCAAGTAATACTACTGGGATACTGAATGACTAAGTCTATTGAGTACTGAGGAACTGATGTCATATTATAGATAAAAGAATGACTATTTTTGACAGTTCTGATTATGAAGAAATGGTTTGATTGACTGTATCTGACAGTCATAAAACAGAATACTGATAACATGTGTTTCGTATAATTAATATACTATTAACTGGGTGACTGTGTCTCACAGTCCTGATTCTGATGGAACTAGCTAAGTTCCGTACTGAGCTGAGCGACTGTGTCTTACAGTCCTGAAATCTGTAGAACTAAACTGAGTTCTATTACTGAGACTGGATCTAAAACTGAGACTATGGGAGGTAATCATCTAACCGACATGCACCAAAACTGAACTGGTGGGGTACAACCTGTAACCCCATATGGAAGGGTGCCAGTACCATGCCATAGGTAAAGACAAGCTGTGAATAAACCCTCTTGACAGGGAGCTCTTCCGTCAACCCATCCTGTAAGGAAAACTCAAATGAGATGTATAGTCCCTAGACTCGTAGGGGTACATCTCAACCTACACTGGCTACGTAGTTTTGGAATGCAGGGATTGCTACTAAGGATCACACCCTCTACTGGCTGATAGTGTGTGTCCTCATCCCTGGATTCACTCGGTGCTGAATCCTACTCTCAACTGAATAGACACAGAACTGATTTCCTAGTTCATACTAGGTTGGACAGATTTGTTATTGATTCTTACTGATTAACTAGATTGAACTGAGTTCACTGGATTTCCGTTGACTGGCAGAATACTACTGAGACATGATGACTGACTGAGATCGCTGAGATTTCTGAGATTACTAAGATTACTGAATGAGTCTGGACTGATACTGAGTTTGCTGAGTTTACTGAGTTTTCCTGAGTCTCATGACTGACTAAATTCTACTGATCATGGCTTGACTGAGAGTATCGTGAAAACATGACACTGGCTCTAGGCACACAACTAAATTATCGAGTACAAGTACCCCCAGGACTTGATAGCATGAAACTGCCAGGACATGACACTTCTTGAATACATGACTAATATCAACAATTCATAATATATTCATTTGGGTATTTCATGAAGCACATGGTTATCATAGTCTTGTACATGAATGGAATTGCATATAAACATGTCATACTTTCATCAACCTATTCTCATGGACATTCCCTCACCCATTCATAATACACACAATATCATGGAAGTCATTCTTGGTCATAGGGTAAAGCATGCATTTATCACTTGGGTCACAATTAAGTTATAATGCATAATTTCTACTCTCTTAGTCATTTTATCAAACACCTAGGATGCATGACTTAGGGCATAGGCATGACCATCAAATTAATACAACAAAACTCCATATTTTAACTCAATTTCACATGTTTCAGACCACATACTAGCATAGATTCATGAATAACACATAAAGATTCGAACTTGGGAATCATACAACCATAATAACATGAACATAATCAACCCACAATAAAATATTCACAATACAAGATTTAAAACTTGATTCTTGGGCTTCATGGATGAAAGGAATCCATGAATGAACACTGTGCATACCTTAGTTCTTGATTCTACTAAGATTGACGGAGAGATTCTTGAATTTGAGTCTTGATTTCTTGAGCTAGGGTTTTTGCCTCTTGAGAGAGAAGGATTTTGTCCTTGAGAGAAAATGAGGAAAAGTGATATAATAGGGTTTTTAGGGCAAAATTTCGTGGTTAAAGGCTGCTCTGGTTCATGGAAAAAGACCCAATTGCTCTTAGAAAGTTTTTATTTTTTCATCACTGAAAACCCGATTTGGGCCCCTAGCACGACGCGGCGCTATCGCACTGTATCTCTACAAAATAACTACTGAGAAATTACATCATGGCGCGATGCGGTGAAATCGCGTTGCAATACTGGATGGGACCTGGAAGCTCACCGTGATGCGGTGGTATCGAGTTAAGACACTGGAAAGGGAAAATTCTGAATTTAAGCCTTGGCACGACGCGCCATAATCGCGGAGGTTCACTAGATTTTGACGATTGCCATTTTGGCATGCTTCGCGATGCGTTGCTGGCTCAGGTGGAACACTGTCTTACTAAAATGGCTCTAACTCTTCGCCCAGGTGTCAGATTTGGGAAAATTTAGTATCGATGGAAAGCTTATTCAATTTTCCACACAACAAAAATTCAAAATCTTGAAAATTCCACATGTATAAAAGTGGATTTATCTTTTAAAGCAAGTCTTTAATATTTTTGGGATGATTTTAAGCTAGGTAGAAGTACGGGATATTACAAAATCTCTCTCTTGGGAACATTCGTCCTCGAATGAGACTGATTGAGATGGGACAAACGATAAGTTGAAGTACATACTAAATATGAACAACTGAAACATGACTACCTGACTGACATTACTAAGATTCATACTGAGCATGCATATCTGATGCATGACTAAGAGTACAGATAAGCTGATCACACATATCTGATGCATGAATTCATGATTGAACTGACTCATGAACATGCGACTGAACATGTAAGGGTAAGGATACCAAGTTTGAAATAAATTATTTACACGCCTAAAGTACTATAATTGACCCATATTTTAGCTAAGTTTTGAGGACAAATTATATATTTCATGCACTTTTAGTCCTTTTTCCTGTAAGTGAGCTAACGAACATGATTAACAAGTTTTCAGGTATAAATGATGCAGAATTCAGCATTTTATGGATAACTTGACGCCAAAGAAAGCTTCACGAAAGGAGGAAAGCAAAACTTGGACGCCAAGGACCAAAGGTGGCGCATGGAAAATCTATTCCGGGCAAAAACAACAATTCTAAAGACTTTGGGGACTAGCAGTAACTTATTAGGAGTAGGATAATGATGCAGTAACCCAGTAGGATTGGGTTAAGTAATGCAGTAGCTTAGTAGGAATAGGATAGGAGTATTATAAATACCCTATTCTGCTAGAGATTTTGAGAAGACGCCCATTACTTTTAACTCTGAAAACAATTCTTCTACTTTTAATTCTACTTTTTATTCATCTATTCAATTCTTAATTTCCACAACAAGAGAAACGTTACTCTGCAAGGGAGTTCACGCCTAAAACGCCACACCACACCTTACTACACGAGATTTTTATTGTGGTAAATTAATAATGTCTATTGTGATTTCCTTCGCACTCATGGGTAACTAAAATTCTCTGTTGGGGTTATGGAAGCCATATGAGATACTATTTATTGTTATGAGTTTGTGAATTCGTGACACGTATGCTTCTTATATCATTATTCTCTTCATCTTAATCTAAATTCTTTGTGGTTGCAAACGCATAGAATACGCCAGTATAGCATTAACTTGTTCGAAAGAAAAGTTATATGTCTGGAAAAGAGATAATGTCAAGGTAATAGGGCACCAACCCCTGTTAAAAAATTAGTGTCGTAACTGGATTAACCTCTTGGAGAATTCGTACTGTTAGATACGCTTTAAGCTCGAAAGAGTTAAAGTGAAATAGTCCTGGTTAAGGTCGAAAGACGCCTGGATTTACCATCGAATACAATTCTCTATAAGCACATGCATGTCTGAATTTCGCACAACTCATAGCCAATAGAGACGTACAACTTATAAGGTGGACATAACCCCAACTTCTCAATTCTCATTGATCAAAAACCAACCAAGCAAACCGTTTTAACTCCTTTATTTGCTGTTTTTATTACTTTGTTTACATTACTTGCACGTTAAAATCCCCTCTTTTTACGAGACTTGCTCCAAAAGTCTAGTAATCTTTGCTTACTCATTGACCGGCTATTCCCTGTGGGATCGATACCCAACCCAATTGGGTTATATATTTGACAACGACCGCTTTACACTCTTATGAGAGCTGTAGATTGAGCGTTATCAAAAATTGGCGCCGTTGCCGGGGAATACAAGTGTCAATTAAGTTCGTAATAATTACTAGACCCTTTGGTCAAAGATTCTTGTACTTTTACTTTTTGTTTTTGTTTTTGTTTACTGCAGGTTTTTATTCAGTGCATGCCCCATACCCGAAGTTCTGGTCAACCGTTATTACCTATCAATCCTGAACCACAACGTATTGGCAGAATTGAGGCACAACACAAAATTGAAAGGATGGCTGCTCAACAGGAACGGGCGAGACTAACTGCGCTAGCCGCCGCTCAAGTGCATCAACAGAATATTGATAACCCTGGGCGAGCAACAAATCCTGACGATGAGGATCTAGGTGATGACGAGCTACTAAACCCTAGGCATGCCGCTGAGATCGCAACACCTGCCAATAGAAGAGATCGTCAAGCTAGGTTTAGGCCTGAACGCCGAGCTATGCAACCAGATTTTGACGATGATGATGATGATGATCTTGATGGAGCCGGAGCAACAAGAGCCATTATTCCTCCACCATTGACACCTGGAGCCAAGTTCAACATCACAAGCACCATGATTCAGTTATTGCAACTCAAGGGATTATTTGGTGGACTAGCAGGCGATGATCCGAATATGCATCTCATCAACTTTATTTCTACATGCAAGTCGTTTGACAATCCTGGCGTTGGTCATAATGCAATTCGATTACGTCTATTTCCATTGTCTCTGTCTGGGGAGGCAACTCTATGGTTGAATAGGCTGACTCCTGATTCTATTACAAATTGGAGGCAATTGAGAGACGCTTTCCTAGAAAGATTCTTTCTACCATCCAAAAGAGCACAAATGAGATATGAAATCAGCAACTTTCGTCAGCTTCCAACTGAAGCCCTTTATGAAACATGAGAGAGGTTCAAGACAAAGCTAATGAGGTGCCCAAACCATCACATGACTAATGTTCACCTAATGGAGATACTTTACAGAGCCTTGAATACAATAACTAAACCAGTTGTGGATAATGCGACTGGAGGATCATTCATGGATCTCACCTTTGGTCAGGCAAGCAATATGCTAGACCGGATGACGAAGCAAAGTAGAGCTTGGCATACCAGAGATTCTGAGGTAGCAAGCCCCACTTTATCTATAGGCATGACTGCAGACCAAAGGAGAAGAGAAGAAGAACGTGATCAAGATATGGCGCACATGAAGACATAAGTGGATCTTCTTACAAAGCATTTATTATCAGGGAAGACCAAAAAAGTCAAAGCCATTGCGTCAAAAGGAAGAGACGAATCTGATTCGGATGAAGAGGCCAACTACTTGAACAATCAGGGGGGTTTCCGAGGTAATACCCAAGGAAACCAAGGTCGGAACTATTATGATAAATCTGGAAACAAGGACCAAAGTAGTTGGAAGAACAAGAATGACAAAAGTGGTTTGTATGTTCCCCCTGGAAGACGTGACGCCACCACATCTAGTTCTGGAAATATGGAAGAGATGATGGCTAAACTGTTGAAAGGAGTGGAAGCAACCAGTGCGGGAGTAACGGAGGTAATAAATGATTTGTCCTCAATGAAGCAATTGGTTGATTCACATTCCAATTCGATCAAGCAAATAGAGCAGCAATTGAGCCAACTTTCAGCAGCACTCAATCAAAGAAAGACTGGCACCTTACCTAACGACATTGTGCAAAACCCAAGGAATGATGGGTCATGTATGGCCATTACTACCCGAAGCGGTAAGGTGCTGGAAACTTCATCAAAAGTCAAGCAAGTGGTTGACGAAGTAGCAGACATTGATGACAAGGCAAAAGGAGAAGCTGCCGTAGAATCCACTCACGACGTCCATGACGGTACACCGAGCATGTTGCATCCTGAAAAGGCTGAAAAATGAAGGCAAGAGGAGAATAAAGTCGTGGAGAAAACAATTCCATATCCACCACCACCTTTTCCTCAAAGATTAAAGAAGGTGGCGGACGATACAAAGTTCAGCAAATTCATGACTATGTTAAAGCAGCTGACCATTAATGTTCCATTGGTGGAGGCACTTGAACAAATGCCTGGGTATGCGAAATTTATGAAGGATCTTTTGACAAAGAAGCGGGCAACAAGCTATGAGTTGAAAGATAATGTTCATCACTGCAGCGCAATCGCTACCCGATCACTAGTTCAGAAGAAGGCTGACCCCGGTGCTTTCACTATTCCTTGCACCGTTGGATCTTTGAATTTTGCCAAGGCATTATGCGATTTAGGAGCCAGCATCAATTTGATGCCACTATCCATTTACAAAAAGTTGGGGTTGGGTGATCCTACTCCAACCAATATGAGGCTCGTAATGGCGGATAGGTCGGTAAAACGACCTATTGGTATTCTATGTGATGTATTGGTGAAGGTTTCTTCATTCATCTTTCCAGCGGACTTCGTTATTTTGGATTGTGAGGCAAACTCAGAAGTTCCCATAATCTTGGGGCGCCCTTTCCTTGCTACGGGAAGTGTGCTTATTGATTTGAGAGCTAATGAACTTTCATTCCGAATAAATGACGAAGTAGTTCGCTTTGACGTGTGCAAATCAATGAAGCAACCCAAAGATCTGAACGTATTCTCGGTAGCGGATGTTTATGTTGATGATGAGAAAGAATTACTTGAAGAAGAGTAAACTATTTATGACCCATTGGCGGTTGTGCTCATGAATGGAGAGAGTAAGGATGCTGAAAACTATGAAGAAACTATTGATGCTCTAACAGGATTTGGGTCATATCCTCATGCTCCCAAGAAGCTGGACCTTGATCTCAAAAATCGACCCACACCACCAGCTAAACCATCTATTGAAGAGCCACCCACGTTAGAATTAAAGGAGCTGCCTAGTCATTTAAAGTATGCATTCTTAGGAAGCGGAAACACACTTCCAGTCATTGTGGCGGCAGATTTGGGTGAGCAACAAGTTGCAGCTCTCATTGCTATTTTACGGAAGTACATTAGAGCCATCGGATGGACCATCGCAGATATTATTGGTATTCCACCTGGGATTTGTACACACAAGATTCAGCTTGAAGAAAATTGCACGCCCACCATTGAGCATCAAAGGCGTCTCAATCCACCTATGCAAGAAGTGGTAAAGAAAGAAATTATTAAGTGGTTAGATGCAGGAGTTGTGTATCCAATCTCTGACAGTACATGGGTAAGCCCACCCAAATCTGCCTCATGTAGTACTTTTTTCTTATACTTATTAGTTTTGTCCTCATGTATTATTTTAATAATATTTTTATTTAGATCTTTGTAATTGAATTATACATGGTAGTAATTTTTCATAAATATCTTTTTGTTCCTCATTAAATGACTATCAAGGGTATTTCGATTATTTTATGGTTCAATAAATATTTTAAAATTAATGTATGTCAATATGTATGCGTAACCATTTAATTGTAATAGTAATAGTAAAAAACAAATGAATAATATTATTATTATAATGATAATAAGAATAATAATAGTAAGTACCAACAAAAAGACAAATTGTGAGGATAAAACTAATAAATATAACAAAAAAGCAACATGCATGTGTAACCATTATATTGCACCATAAAAATGAGGATAAAACTAATAAATATAAGAAAAAACCATATGCATATGTAACCATTTTATTTATTACTATGTATAAGTGAAGGTTGAGGTGACTAAAATTACCGAAATACCCTTGGTAGTCATTCCAACCTTTAATTATATGTAGTAGTAAAAAACAATATGCATGTGTAACCATTTTATTGCACCATAAAAATGAAGGTAAAACTAATAAATATAATGAAAAAATCATATGCATGTGTAACCATTTTATTTACTACTATATATAAGTGAAGTTTGGGTTAATAATATTTTTATTTAAACCTTTGTAATTGTATTATACATGGTAGTATTTTTTTTTTATAAACATCCGTTTGTTCTTTATTAAATGATTACCAAGGGTATTTCAGTAATTTTATGGTGCAATAAAATGGTTACATATGCATATTATTTTTTCCCTATATTTATTAGTTTTTTCCTCATTTTTATGGTGCAATAAAATAGTTAGACATGCGTATTGATTTTTTTCTTTTATATTTATTCGTTTTGTTCTCATGTATTAGTTTATTGATATTTTTATTTAGACCTTTGTAATTGAATTATACATGGTAGTAATTTTTTATAAATATCTTTTTGTTTCCTATTAATTTACTTATTTTTTTTATATCCCAAGGGTATTTCGATAATTTTATGGTGCAATAAAATGTTTACACATGCATATTGCTTTTTCCTTAAATTTATTAATTTTGTCGTCATTTTTGTGGTGCAATAAAATGGTCGCACATGCATATTATTTTTTTCTTATATTTATTAGTTTTGTCCTCATGTATTGTTTGAATAAGATTCTTATTTAGACTTTTGTACTTGAATTATACATGGCAGTGATTTTTTATAAATATCTTTTTTTTCCTTATTAAATGACTATCAAAGGTATTTCGATAATCGTATGGTGCAATAAATATTTTGAAATAGATGTTTGTATGCATGTGTAACCATTTTATTTACTACTATATATAAATGAAGGTTGGAGTGAATAGAATTATCGAAATACCCTTGGCAGTAGTAGTAGTAGTAGTAGTAGTAGTAGTAGTAGTAGTAGTAGTAGTAGTAGTAGTAGTAGTAGTAGTAGTAGTAGTAGTAGTAGTAGTAGTAGTAGTAGTAGTAGTAATAATAATAATAATAATAAGAAGAAGAAGAAGAAGAAGAAGAAGAAGAAGAAGAATAAGAAGAAGAAGAAGAAGACTAAGAATAAGAATAATAAGAAGAAGAAGAATAAGAATAAGAATAAGAATAAGAATAAGAATAAGAATAAGAATAATAATAATAATAATAATAATAATAATAATAATAATAATAATAATAATAATAATAATAATAATAATAATAATAATAATAATAATAATAATAATAAGAAGAAGAAGAAGAAGAAGAAGAAGAAGAAGAAGGAGGAGAAGAAGAAGGAAGAAGAGTAATAGTAATAGTAAAAAAATGAATATGATAATAATAATAATAAAATAGAAATAAAAAATATTGTATTATATTATACATATATATATATATATATTACATATTATTATATTATTTTATATTTATTTTTTTCTACTAATAATATATATAAGTAAAGGTTTAATAGTACCACAACAAATTAGTAGTACACTGATAACGCTCAAACTATACCTCTCTAATGAGAATGTAAGCGATCGTTGTCAATATATAACTCAACTAGGTTGGGGTCGAATCCCACAGGGAACAATGTGAGTGGAGATTAAACTAGTTTGAAACTATAGCTACAAGTTGAATTCAAACAACTGACACGAAAAGATAAAATGGTTTTTTTTTAGTTTATCAAGTAATTGTCAGTCACTTTGGTTTCAGTGTTTGTAATAAAGAGTTTATGAAAAAATCAGAATTATGTTCACTAGGGATTTTGGTACCTGACAGATGCTACTAGTGGTTCAAGATTCTCAAGGTAGGTAGAACAACAAGTTATCTTTATCGACGTTATGCCTAAATGTCTCTCGACCTACTTAAGCATTTAATTACCTAATCCTCTAGGACTTAGGGAATTTATATTCATGACCAGATTTTACCTCAGGTTAACCAACCTTGTTACAATGCTGATTATTAAACGGAGTATTTCCAAGTCCCTGTTGATAATTCACTTCCCAATATATTTGATTTCTTTCTCAAGCAAATCAAAGTAGGTGTTATCTATTGATTGCAACCAACATACGTTAATTAAAACCTCAGAACTATTAAGAAATCCTACCACCTCTTGAATCTTGGACACTTAGCACCTTATCAAGACCTAACCCTAGATCCCATAATTCAGGTTTATGGAATTTAGCCACTCATAATGCTAAAATCGAAACAACGAGTTGTATTCATGCTTTGAAAGTTAAACTTACCACAAGAAGAAGAATAACTAGTGAATCGTAGTTTAGATTACAAAGAAAATTCCAAAATAATGATAATAATCTCTTCAAAGTATTTGCTTTTTCAAGCCAAGAAATTAGAGAGAGAAAATATCAAAGTATGTCTCAAAACTCCATGTGCCGATTCCCCAGAAAACCCTAAAACAAAGCTTTAAATAGTTCACCCTAATTATGGAAACAAAATAATAAAATTCAGAAATACCTCGGATTAGGTGACGACATTTGTGATAGCCTATCAGGAAGCTGACGACTTATCACAAATGTCGTCAGCTTCTTCTTCAGTTTTGGCTCTTCCTGCTTAAGGCTGACGAT